>CM051835.1:104190064-106614078 GCA_028451465.1 Erethizon dorsatum | reverse complement strand
TTTCCACATATTTGTGTCTTATTTAACTCCTTATATTAGAATTTTGATTTCATTGTCCAAATATTTTACTTCTGTGATTGAAATTTATTCCTAAGTATTGAATTGTAGCTATTGTAGATGAGATATTTTTAAAAAACTTAATTCCTTATTTTGATTGTTGCTTATTAGTATATGCAAACACTACTGATTTTTGTATATTTTTTTATCCTACAACTTCACTGCATTTGTTTATTTCTTCTAACATTATTTTGGTGACATTGTTGGGATTTTATATATATGAGATCATGTCATAAAAATAATGATAATTTAAATTTTTCCTTTCAAAGTTGGATGCCTTCATTTATTTTGTGAGGACCTCCACTATTATGATAGAACTGGCATTCCTGCATTGTTCCTGATATTAGTAGAAAATCTTTCAGCTTTTTTGCCATTGTCTTACTCTTTAATGTGTTGAGATGTGTTCCCTTAATGCCTAATTGGCTGAGAGTTCTTATCAGGAAAGATTGTTGCATTTTGTCAGATGTCTTTCAGCATCCATTGAGATGATCATATGGTTTTCATTATCCTTTTAATGTAGTACATAACACTTGCATATTGAATTTGTGAGCTTTCTTTTCCTACACATAATTTCTAACATGCACAATTAAAGGAGAAAAGGTTTAGTTTTGTTCATGGTCGCAGAGGTGTCAGTCCATGGTTAGCTGGGTCCAAGGTACAAACAGGACAGAAGGGCATGGTCTAAGAAACTTCTTCATAGCATGGTACCCAGTACATAGAGAGAGTAAGGAAGGGCCAGAAAGGAAGAAGGCAAGGACCGCAGTTCCTAAAGCTGCACTCCATAACCCACCCAGAGTCACACAGAAGTTTGCTTTATTAATCTCCTAGGGGTTTCTCAAATCCATCAAATTAGCAATCAAGATTAACAATCACAAATCCACCATTTATAAACATTAACCCAAACATAGGTCCTTAAACCATTCTTAATTTCCAAATAGAGATAATAACAAGATGATAATTGTGCATAACAGGGTGTAACTATCCTGTATATAAAGAACAATGTATTAATTCCTTCCCTAAATTCTCTGTAGTCCCAGCTTTGCTCAAAATTCTAAGTCCAAAGTCTTCTTTGAAACTGAAGGCAAACTTTCAGCTGTGAGCCCATGTAAAACTCAGAAAACAATTCGTATATTCTCTAGATACTATGACACAGCATAAACACTTCCTTTCCAAAAGGGAAGAATCAGAGGGTATAAAGGAACCAGACCCAAACCCAGCAGGACAAATATGAAATTCTTTAGCTCCATGTCCAGCATCTGGGGCACAGGACATTGAGATGTGAGCTCCAATTTCGGAATTTAAATGCTCAAGCCAGAATTTTAATATCTATGTGAAAATTCTTGTTTTGATCATGTATTATTTTCCTGATTTCATTAAATTACTTGGTATATTTTCTTGAGGTTCCTCGAGCCTCACTCCACTGTTTTTGTTAAAGATTATTTGCAAAGTAGTTTGCATACATTCATTTCTTTGATGTCAGCTCCTGTGATACATGTATTGTCAGCCATCGAATGGCTTTTGGTGGTCTTTGGTCTGCTTCGTTTTTCAAGTTTCTTATTGTCTTATGTTGATGTCTCTGCATTAGAAGAAGTAGACACTTGCACCATAGCCTGTCTGAAGACAGGCTCTGATTGTGATTATATTTTAGTATTAAGCTGGTGAAGGATTCTGAGCTGGTCATCTGCTATGGGTCAAGGCTGAGCTTGCTCCCACATTCCTCAGGGAGACTCGCGTGTTGCTTGCATCAGTAGGTGTACAGGGCTGTAGCCAGGATTTGCAGGTTTGGGGCTGGAACATAGTTCTTCTAGGTTGGATCTTTTGGCATGTAAATGTGAGTGGGCCTGGAGTCAGGAGGGCAGAGCTGCAATCCATATTTATGTAGGGCATCTTGAAGCCTGGGTCCACATAGGCTGACCCTGTCCAAGAGGGTCTTGAGCCTTGAGCTTCAGTCTTCAGGCATTGATCAGGCCAGTGGATGGGACTAGTTCCTGAGTTCCCAAGGGCTGACATGGTGTTGGGCAGTTTTAGCCCCTGAACCCACCAATATGGGCTTGGTCCTGGTCGCAGTGGTGGGCCTGGGTCTGAGTCTCCAGGGAGGTCCTGGAGCCTCATCTGGCTGGGCCACGCTGGCTGCTGAACTCTGGTTGGCTTCCTCATTGGATCTGCTGGATCAGGCCTGGATTCTGTTGCAGTTTGGAGCCACAGGCTCTGGTCATGATGGTGGGGCAATAAGGATTAAATTTGCAGCAGGAGGGCTAAAATTCATGTCCTTCAGTATTAGCCTCATGCCAGAGGCCAGAAGTGAGGGCTCACCAGGCTCTGGGCTGGCTAGTTTGAACCCTGGAGAGCACCTAGATTCTTACACGGGGCACAAAGAGCTTGTGTCTGTGGTTCTGGCTTGGAACTCTGTCCACTGGAGCCAGTCCAGCACTGAGATAAGTCCACTGAGGCTCGTGTGCCTGGCACCAAGGCCTGACAGGAGGTTCAGTCCCTGGGTGCCAGCTTGGCTCTGGGGCCATGGAGACCTGTCCAGTGTGGGGGTTAGAGGTGTGGGCCCCATGCTGGGGTCCTCTCTGCTCTGCTGCCACAGTCGGTGGAGAGGTCAGTGACACGGGTAATGTAAAACTGCGCTTCCTGCCACCTTCCATGCCTAGTTTTTATTTCTGTGATACTCCTAGGTATTGTAATCTCTTTCCAATGTACCTTAGGTTTTCTGAAAGTATCTTCATGTGTAAATAGTTATTTGGATAGATTTGTGGGGTGAGTATTGGAAGTCCCGTTCTCCTGGCTTGCTGATGCTCATATAGTCATGGGCTTGTGGGAGAACTATAAGAACTATAGCACTTAAATACCTATTCCTCTCTGACTTAAAAATTCTGACTTAATAATATGGTAGCAGCATAACACTAAATCAGAAACTGAATGTTTTGGTTCTGTAATATTAAGGAATAGGGTTGCAAAAACCCTGCCCAGACATTATGTTGTTAAATTTACTTAGGCATAATTTTATAGAAATGCATGTAAACATTGACATGGAGCCTTAATATGGAATTGGATAGAAATCAACCAAATGCACAGCTATTACTGATGGTCCTCCCAAGCACGAAGGCTTAGCCAAGGCATGAAATGATTTTGCTGAGCTCAAGGACATCTTTCAGATTTGGTTGCATGGTTTTTTTTGGTGTTCATTTACATTAAAGATCCCAAATCCATGTGCTTAAGAATGTAAGTGCCCCAAATATGCATCACTCTTAATGATAAGATTTGAAAAATGTCAGATTGTTTTGGATATTTTATTCCTGCTAAGAATTTCCATTTAATTTGGAACATTGCCAGTTAGACATCAGTAAATTTTTATTTGGAATTAACAAAAGCTCTTAAACCCACGATTGGAGAGGTAACGTGTATTTATTTCATTTGGGCACAACTTCATTGAGGTCTGTTAGCAGGTCTGGAAATCCGTTAGAAACAAAAGTCAAATTGATGTAGACATGTGATGTGCTGCCATTTAAATGAACTCTACAGGGTCACTATATGCTGAAAACCTAACAATGCTGAAAAACATGCTTGAAGAAATCAGACTGAAATTCTTGAGAGATTTCACTCTCAAGAGATTTCACTGACCTCTCATGTGAGCTTGTCATAATGCAGCACATTTGGTGTATTTACTAAGAACAGGCCAAAAATAAATATAGAGAACAAAAGTACAGTTACGTATTCTTGTACTGCCCTTTATGTAAGGAAAGAATACCGTTCTGAACCACGAAATTCTCTAATGCATCTCACATGGCTGCAGAGCATGCTTGTGATGGCAGCTACTAGGAAGGAAATACCAGCGCGCTGCGGGGAAGAAGGCACCCGTGCCTCAGCAAGCTGGAGATGAACGTGTTAACATGTTCTCATAAAGTCTGATCTGTGCTTCCTCGTGCTGCTGCCTCTGCTTGGTAGCTGCTGCCACCAACCAGCAGTGCCTTGTCCCCATCTCCTCCGCCACCTTCGCGTGACTGTCACTGCTCAAGCGTGTATGTTTCCGGGGCAGCCTCCACCCTAGCTTCTCCCCAGAGTGTGCGTAGTCAGGAAATACTTGGAATTTAGACAGAACACAACTACAGCCAGCTGTTCCACAAATGAAACGTAGAAAGTTGTCGTGGTTTGGCATTTCAGAGGTGTCTATGATGCATAAATTATGCAAAAACCCCCCAAAGGCTTGCATTTCTCGCTGTCTCCAGCACCAGTTTGTCCCATTTGTACTTCCTAGCAGGCATATGAGATTTAAAATATGAGGTTTGGTAAGTAGTAAAAATAAGCTGGAAGTAAGGCACTTCTTTGTTCTTCTGACTTTTCTTAACTTTTCATAAAGACATAATACATAAAAATGTTCACATAAGTGTACAGATTCCTGTGTTTTTAGTTTCCAAAGACATATGTGTAACTGGTTAGCATCATATGAAGAAACACAACATTAGCTTTGATTCTTAGCTCTTTCATGACCCATTTTACTCACTACACCCCGAAGGTAAAAATGGTCTTGACATCTGACACAAAAGATACATTTCACCTTTTTAAATACTTCATGAGTGAAAAACACCATAGGCCTTGCCTCTTTCCTTTTATTCATAATGCATTTTTGAGACTGGTACACACTGTTGCATGCATTTATAGATAATTCATCCTTATTGCTGTAAAATATTCATTGCATTTCTGTCAGCTTCTATATTCAATACCAACATAGAAAATAGAAATTGAGGTAATAGTATAATTCATAATATAAACAATTAGAGTAAATCTAACAGAATATGTGAAAAGTTTCTATATAAGAATGACAAGCATTGCTGAGAGCATTTTTTAAAACGTTTAAATAAAATGGTGTTGTATATAGGTCAATTTCCGCTAAATTACACTACTGACATAAATAGAGAGCCAAGCAAGACATTTTTTGCATGAGTAACAAGTTGATTCTAAAATTAATACAGAAATCTAAAAAGCATTCAATTACAAAGGAATTTTTGAAGAAGAACAAATACAGCAGACTTACTTTGTCAATATTAATACATACTGAGAAGTAATAATACTTAAGACAACGCAGTTTTGGAAAAAGGAAAAATATACTGATGAATGAGAAAGAATGTGGTCAACAAAGAAGCACAGATCACTCATCTGATACAATAAAGAGGAACTGTAGTTCACCGTGGAAAATGATTCTTTTTTCCATAAGTGATATTGAATCATTTTGATCATTAAATGTAAAAGTGAACTCTACTTCACATCAATCCACCAAGAGACTCTAGATGGATTACAGATCTAACTGTAAAAGACAACACAATAAAGCATTTAGCGAAAAAGTTATTATTTTGATGAAATGATAGGAGAAAAACTGATGAACTGGGCTGCAGAAAAATTAAAATTTCTGTTTTTCAAGACACCAATAAAAGGGGGTATATGGTTTTGTGACGTTGGTGAACAGGTATTGCTTGAGTGTGATACCCAAGGATGTAATAAGAGATACAAACCCTAAAAATTCCCTAGATTTGTACCAGGAGAGATTCCAGAAAGTAAGAGATGAGAATCAAGCAGAGAATAACTAAGTTGCTGAACTGAGGGGAAAGAAATTAAAGTTTACCAAAGCTGATATAATTGGAAGTTATAATCTGAGTACTAGAAGGATAGAGGTATTTCAGAGAAAGATTTTGATATTCCAAATGCAGGATTGCAGAGGTCTGGTGTGACTCCTTAGCTGATGATGTAGAATTCAGTCTCCAGGCACTTTTATTCTGTTCTACCGAGACCACCCCCATCCAGTCCAACTCCCTTAGATGACAGCCATCCACTGCCACCCCGCTTGTTCCAAACCCCATTCCATCCTGGTGGTGATCTCTACTGCATCTTCCTTCATTTCAGAATAGATGGCACCATTACCGCAGAATCTTTGCTCATTACCTGCTGTAGACAAACTTCTTGGACATCACGTCATCCATGTTCGAGGTCATAGTGCCATGACTATAAGCTGCATGCTCAACTTGATTCCCCACAGACCCTGTATTTGTTGGCCACATTCTCAATATAACCTGCATCAACAACGTCCACTCCCTTCTCTGTGCTGCTTTCTTCCTTGGAAATGCTCTCCTTATTTTCAGCACCTTGAGCAACATTTTCTTAGCAAACTGATACACACCTGTACATAGAGAATAGATTCTTTATCATAACCAAATATTAGGGTCACCCTATCCATCCTTTGAGTACCTACCAGGCTACATTTTATAGCATTCTCCAATTTATGTTGGGCTATATGAAAATAATGCCTTGATTCCCTGTAAAAAAAAAAAAAAGTCCCATGTTACAGATAAGTAAACTAAAATTCAAAGACCCTGGGTGATGCATTGCTTGATCATGAAATCATGTTTGATAGCGCTTGAATTTCACAGTATTCTGGCTTCACTTCCATGCCTTTGTCCTTACTCTTGTGGCTCGAGCTATTCAAACTATCTAATCCTCTTAGTTGAGCATTTCCTTGGGAGTATTTGTGGAGCCTCATCATCTTTATGTTCTTGGTCATGCTTACTGTGAAGTTCAACACATGTTTTTTTTTTTTTTTTGTCAAAGGAATGTGAAAGAGACACTGTAAATAAAAATCAAATATTGTAAGAAATCCATTTATGAATTTACCAATATAAAATGATACTGATATCACAGAGTTTGTGTTAAAACTGTTCAAATTACTTTCTCTAGTACCAAACTCATATTAGTGATAATTTTTTAAAAGAAATCATAGTAATAGTAGCAATGGGAACATTAAAATCCTAATTTATATAACTAAAAAAATGTACCTGGGAATGTTTAGCTCTTGTTAGTGATGTATTAAAGGAATAAGATTCAATGAGTCAAAAAGACTATCAACTTCAGACTTCATCACCAAATCTATGTATTTTCATCTGTCTACAAAGACTGTAGCCTACTTTGTCTGAGTAAAGTTTTCACTCTCCAATTTCTGCTTTATCCTGCTTTATTCCCTTTATTTCTGCTTTATTTAAATAATACTTTCCTAAAGGATAATGTTTTACTTTAAAATAGATTCCTATCCAGGAGACTTTATTAAGCTACCGAGAGGTAAACTCACATCTTAATTCAAATTCACAGGTGCTCTGCAAACCTACGAAAAATTACATTATCAGTACAGAACACAAGTGAGACACAGGTGAGATGGCTCTGTTTGTGCGGTTCCTGTCGTTTTGTTGGAGAGACTGAGGCTCACCACAGCTGGCTGGTAGTGTGGATCCTGGGTGACTCTATTTATGAAGAAACTTATTTTGGTGATCTGTGTTATTTCCCTCGTCATTGACTTTTCACAAGGCAGATAGGAATGCCTTATTCTACTACAGTATTCATCCATGTCCTAGAATTCCACTTTGTGAGCTCTGTCATTGAGGCAGCACTTTCCAGTTGAAGCACACAGGGGCCATTTCTTGAATGTGTACCCCTGTGTCTGTCCCATGACTGCCAGTACTTGCCCTCCCCCAAATGGTCTGGGCAAATCCTCCGTGATTTCCAGTCTCAGATTCATGCTAACTCAGAATTAGCCATGTCTTTGTTCTGAGAGTAGAGGAACATTTTCCAATATATCCAAATATTGTTGTTTCCTCGGCTAGATATGTCCATATTGCCATATTTCCTTTGTTAGACATGACTTTTCCTATGCTGGAAAAGCCAATCATGAAAATGATCAGTGTGGCAGTTAGGATAGAGTGTAAGCTTCACTGGCTTTGGGATCTGCCTGGGGTTTTCGTAGAGCACACTTCTGGGTGTGTGGGAGAGTCATGGGGGTGTGATTTGGGGTACCATATATCATCCCCAACCCCTTCCTTTCTGGCGCTGTTCCCCTAGCCCCCATGAACTAAGCATCTTTGCTTCCTAGCCCCCATGAACTAAGCATCTTTGCTTCATCACACCCTTTCGCCATTGCTGTCCCTGCCTTGAAGTCTGCTGACCATGGATTGTATCCTCTGAAAACAAGAGCCAAACTGAACCTCTCTTCATTTAACTTGCGGGTGTCAGATTTCATGTCCAGCAATGGGAAAGCTGACCATTACAGTCACTAATATCACTTAAATTCTAAAGGGAATTTCTTAGTAACTCTGAACTTCTGTATGGACAACAGGGCTCAATAAAAGTGTTAAGTGATCCAATAGATATTAATATTAAAGAATAAAAATATAGAAGCACTCTAAGCAAGACTATAAATGGCTTGAGCTTTTTAAAAATCTTGCTCCACTCCATAATAACAAAAATAAGATTAGAAAAAACAATATAAATTGTGTTACTCTGAAGAGTTTGAAATTCACTGCAAACCACACACTGCATAGGGCTTGAGAGGAGTAGTCATCACACCCCTTGCAGTTTTTTGGGAAGGGGGAAATAAACTATAATGAATTTTAAAAATTAAGATAAATTGTGATATGTAAGCAAACAGGATGCAAATAGAAGGAGGTACGTTGAAAAGGATGACGCAGTGGCAATTGGGCTGGTGTAGATAACAATGCCGTAAAATGGGCTGTTTATAAACAGTAGAGGTCTTCACAGTTCCAGAAGCTGGAAGTTCGGGGCTGGCTCTCAGCTGGATGGTTCTGGTCACAGACCTCTTTCAGGTGGTCAACTCTCATGGGTCCTTACTGAGGAAGGAGGGCTGGGTCTCCTTTGTAAGGCACTCAAACCGGTCGGCTAGTCCATCCCTAGCGAGCCAACAAAATTCCGGTGGCCCCAACCCACCACATCAGTACACTGGGAGCTAGAACTCCAACACATGAGCTTTCGGGGAAAATGAATGCTCAGTCTATTACAGATGAGTTTGTCTCTGTACCGTTCTTGCTTTGTCTTCCAGGCATGCTCGCTAGTGAAGGAGACTTTTCCAAAGCGGTTCGATTTCTCTGCAGAATTAATAATGATGGTGACGGTAGTGGTGATTTATCGCTTTGAAAAATATAAACCTGGAAATGGTAACTTTAAATAATGAAATACTTGTAACATACCCTAAAGTGATTTGTAGCTCCTTGGTGATTGTCTGGTTATTCAAATTTCAAAGTATTTTCAATTGAGGGTCGTCACTGAGGCAACATCCTTCAAATTAATTTTTGCTTTTCCTCACACAAATCAAAAAGTTTCATCAAGCAGTTTTATTTATATGCAGACGAGAAAATAAAAAAGTCATGATTGAAGATTAAAATGGCCATGAGACCGTGTTGATTTGCATAGATGTGATTTTGGAAAGTGTTCTCTGGCTTTACCTTTTGAATATCAAATACGTTTAAAGCAACAGAGTATATCATTTCTGTCTTGGGATATTTGAAAATGGCTGCATAACTGTTAAACTAGAGGTGAACTGGAAGAGCTTCTTTCTATATAAATAACAGAAAAGCACATAGAATGTGGTTTACATAGCATTTTCCTATATACATATCTAAATTTGTGACCCCAAACAAGCTTGATCTTTGTTTCTATACCACGTTCCAGTAACCCAGATCCTTGGATAAATGTATGACTTCTGGGAAAGGAATGGTGAAAGATAAGCCTTCCTTGACACTGTGTGGTGCCAAAAAGTAAAGAAACGATTGGCAAGAAATGAGAAAGAGATAGGCACAGAGGGTGCAGGCAATGGAGAGAGAAAAGCTATCGATAAGAAGCACCAACAACCCACACTGGAAGAATTTTAGCAACAAAGTAAAAAGGAGTAGCTCGGATGGCAATCTAAAGTATAAAATTAATATCAACGCAATCGTGCTGATATACATTTATGATTTAATCAGTCAACCAAGGCAAAGAAAAATAATCTCCATACAGAAGGACTCCAAATAACTCGTATAGTTATTCTGCCTTCAAGGAGCTGGAGTGTAGCTGCGTGCTCCTGAAGTGTGGTTGCATGGACGCCTTCCTCCAAGCATTGGAGGAGGAAAGAGGTGGATGAGAGGGTGAACACCTGACCCAGCCTGCCTCAGCCAGGTGAGCAAGATCGAGCTCCACAGTGAGAAGTGAGGCTTGTGTTATACAGCCCTGATATGACTGGAGCAGAAGGCTTCTATGAATTTGTTTCTGAAATGAAGCATTGGCACTGGGGTGCCATTGCAGGGAGATGGTGAGGAAGAACTATTTAAGTAACTTCATTTATTTAGAGCCAATTTCAGATTGCTCAGAATTTATTCAAAAGGGAATCTATGCCTGAGTGTGCACATTTCAAACGAGTACTGTGCACTTCGGTGCTGATGGGTGGAAGAGATGAGGCTGGGATGGGGCAGGAACGCTCTCCAGATGCCCAGGGTCATTACCGCCTTGCGTTATGAAAATCAATGAATGGCGAGAGCAACCAGAAATGGTAACCGTGCATGTCAGAATGCTATTATTATCTTACCTGGTGGTAATCTTCAGTGATTAGTGCCTCATGGGTTTTGCTACGTTATGAAAGCAGCTGTTAAACGTACACTAAAGTCACTAAAACATTACATCCAGCTTCAAGAAGAATCCTGCACAGTTCATGCATTTGACATTTCTACAGTAAACATACATGGGTACTCATGCCAGAGACACTACAGAGCCAGCAAATTTTCATCTGTGCCCCTTAACTGAACTCTAGTTTCTTTAACATTCTGGAGACACAATTATGGAAGACTGTAGGACCATCTTAAAGACTGGAGAAATTGGCCTCCCTTTGTGTCTCTCTTTGAAGACTTTCAGGCAGCCATTTGCCAATTATTTTACCGTTTTAGGGAATCATGATGGTAAAACAGAAGTCTCTCTTAAATCAATTCCTCTAGTAGGGCTAACCCCAGTGAAAACATCAAAGTACCTAAATTCGGCTAGAGTCCTGGATTTCCAGTGATGTGAAGGGAGCAAATAGCCTTTCACCCTTAAGCATAACATATGCTGTAACTTGAAGGGAAAAGGGTCTCCGAGGGATCCCAATGCAGTGTCCTGTAATTAAACTCAGATGCAGGGTTGACCCTTACACTCTCATTTCCCTCGGGACACTTGAAAGGAGAATGGATGGAAGACATTAAAAGTTTAACCTGTTCTGGTTGCTTTGGCAGATGAAGCAGTTGTTTCTTCAGCACTCCAGGTCAGTGACGACGGTCTCAGTGTTGACTCGTTTTGAGTGTATGCGGCAATGACCACGGTGATATGGAAGAAATTATGCAGGGAATTTCAAGGAAGAAATTGGCTTGAATGAACTGAGCGATTCACATCAAGTCTAGATATTCCTCTGGCTGTTTTCCTAGAAGCCCCCCATGTTTGTGTTAGCTCTATGTAATAAAGACAAAAGACGGATTAATACAGTGTTTAAGATGCATGGGATCAACAGCTAAACCAGATCCTGCTCGATGTAAATGAGCATTTGGTATCCAGAGAGCACAACTGGTTTTCTCTTTTGCCCACTGGTTACTCTCTGAACGCCCGCTTGGGTGGGCTGTATGTGGGCACCGATAAGTTTTGGAGCACAAGGGAGCAGATGGTCTCTAAGCAAAGTCCTGCTTTATACATTATGGATCACTAGCATGGGCACTAACAGGAGTCATATGTCTAATTCTTTGCATCAGTATGGGAGAAAATTTTGTCCAGCAACAGTAAATTATCTTAACCTCCCCCAGGAAATAAGAATGGTTTCTTAGTGAGAGTGGCTGTGTGAGTCAAGAGCATAAAAACGCCAGCCATAAATAAAGGCAAAAACCCTCATCCCCATCAGGATAAAATAACATTACATTCCTGAGACACTGACTAGGGACACACTTCTTTGGAGATTTGTTTGGTTCAAGAATAGAGAGAGAATAACTTTAAATAATTTATTATCACAATGCCCCAAATCACAACCTTAAACATAAAAGGAGAAAATCTACTTTCAAATCAATTTTGCACTGACAAGTGGTAGACTAGAACTTTGACAAGAAAAGTTATCTTTGGCAAAGATTTATATACTGGAAAATAATTTTATATTTTATATGTGATATTTTTATCATATACGTATGTGTTTGTTGGTAATTTTAGACTTAAAAAAAGAAATCAGATGAATTTGGGAAAGATTCTTCATCAACCCAGGACAAACCCCATAATACTGATTTGTAGGTCTCACTTGATTAATCAACATACTATTATCTACCTGGTGGTATTAAAAGAATTAAGTTGATTGATCATTGATCTGTATTTCCATGCACTTAAACTAAATGATTATAGTAGCTTTTCTCAATAATTATAACAGCAAAATTTTAAAACTTCACTCTACAATTAGTTATGTATTTGAAATAGACATCTGAACACAAGATGTGATCTAAATCTGTTTGACTATAAGAATGGAGAAGAATTGAAAATGGAAGAGGAGGAGGCCTATTGCCTAGCTGGGTGCACAGCAGGCAAATTACCATTCCAGAACCCCTTGAAAAGCAGCTTCCGATTGCACTGGCTGTGAAAGGACGCCTTTGGCTCTCCGGCTGTTTTCTTACCTGTCAAATGTGTTTAATCGCACTCACCTTGCTCTACTGTATGTTGTTTGGTTTAACAAATTAATGGCTCTAAAGTGCTTTGAAAATATAAATCTCTATATAAATAATAAAACATTACTACAGTCTTGGGATAAGTTTGAAAAAGGAGGGTTAAAGGGTAATGACTTGTCCTTCAGGATTGCAAGGGTTTCAAAAAGAAGTCTTTTAAGCTGGCTATTTCTTGCTTTTACACAACATCTTCGCAGGTCAACTTAAAAAGTCATATTGTATAATTTAAGACTACATAAGCAATTATAATTAAAACCATGATGTTAAAAGACTCTCCATTTTAGCCTACAATATTATTATAATTAAAGTAAGTGGACAGTTTCTATTCCCTTTTGTTCTTTATATGCTCATGTAGGTATGGTTTTGTATCTGCGCGTTCTCACACTAGGAAATACTTGGTGATACACCGATGAAAGAGTTAAGTGTGGTTTCTGGCCTCAAGAAGTTTTCAGCCTTATCAGGAAGCTAATTGTACACAAATTTCCTGAGCACTTATTTGGATATTTTTAAAGATTATCTGAGAATTGCAGAGGCAGGCGAGATAATTTCTGACACTGATGAGCAGGGAGAATGAAGCCGTGGTGAGCTTGGGGTCAGGGGTTTTATTCAGGAACCAGCCCGGCCTGAGCCCTGAAGAGGAAGAAGCATCAGCAGGAGCAACAGCTGAACAAAGATAGGTAAACACAAACACAAAGTGCACTCGGAGAAGCCAATGGCTTGAGAGTTTAGAATGTGTCACACTAGGTCGTAGAAGATAAAGCTCTAAAGATAAGTTGGCACCCGCTCTGCGGTGCAGCTCTTGACGGACAGGGTGAAATAGGTGGGCTTTATTTAGTGCAGAATTGTGAACTACTTCTTAAAGCCAAATAAACATTTTTGTCAGAGTTATTTTACATAGAAAAAAGTGATTTTTTTTTTCAAGATGGCATTATATACAATTCATTTAGAAATGTCCTTCCTTCCTATGGTTAGAAAAACAAATAATCGAAACGACACTTTGACGCTAGACTTCTGACAGCACGTGATGAGCTTTTTAAAAGAAGGCTATGTCATTACGAAAGGGCAACCAAGTAAACTGGTCTTCAAATGGAACATGAAATTGTTTTTAACTGAATGCCAACCTTTTCCTTATTATCATATTTGTAGACAAGTCTCTTTTGTGCATGAGTTTTAATCATTGACATCACAGGTGTGACCACGGAATTTAAATTTCAGTACATTTCTTTAGATCATTTCTGAACTTGGGAAATGTTGACAACTATTCTTGTTTGGGAAAGAATAACATTTAAAAAGCAAGGGCTTCACTTCCATGCTCCTTATCTTTCAGCAGGTCATGGTGGCAACAACTTCGTCTTTGGGAAATTCCCTCGGAAGCAATATAAAATTGGAAGGAGCCTTACAAGTGATTTGGTCCCAACTTCATGTTTTAAATGAAAACATTAAATTTTAGAAATAGAAAATGTCCTACTCAAGATCCACAAGAAAAGAACAATCTGGCCCAGATAATTTTTTCTGAATTTAATGATTTTTAAATTACAGCATTCTGTTTCCCAAGAGTATTTCCAAGAGTATCAGCTTTGTATTGGGTTTAACCAAATACAATATTTCCCTTTAATTTTTCATTGCTTGAAAACTGGCTGTATTAGTTATGTCAGTGAAATTGGTTACAAATATGAACAATTTATATCTTTGTAATTTATCTTTGTTTTATACACTCTCTTCTAAAATAAAGCAGCAGCTAATTATGCAACTTCAAAGTGCATACCATAAAATATTTTTCTTTGTTCACTTAACCTTATGAATTATTCGTTTTCCTCATTACATATCAAAAACATTTATACTTGTGACCATAAAATCTTGATATATGTACATATAAATTGTTATGTCATATTTAGAAACTTTGACAGCTTCATTTAAATATCCCATTTAAATTATAATAGATTCCACCAAAGGAAGCTAAGGGTGAACAGGCCTATATTATTAACAGAGAAGATGCCATTGTGGCTTGAAATTTTCAGAAATCAAAAGTGTTTGATGAAATAGGTAGGTGGAATTGGCTGTACTGGATTTTGATGATGGTGATATGCTGTTCTGTAAGTCAAGTTAGACATACAAATAGCATCAGGCTAATTCTCCGCAGTGATTTTATTTACTTGTGAATGATTGCTTTTTATTGATTTTTCAATGATTTAAATTTCATGATTATTTTCCTAAGAAGGCATCCTGTAGCCTTTAACATACGATTCTACACGCTACACATCGTTCTCCAGGTTTGCGTGGGGCATCTGAACTATATCCCAATGTTCTGTTGTCCAGAGAAAGTATGCTGCCCCGAAAGTGAGGAAATACATCTGCCTTATTAACTCCACTTCACTGAAAGTGACCATGACTGAGTTATCCAACTATTAGTTACATAAAATTTTTCTAAAGATTTTTAAAGAGAAAGGAAAATTTCCTGTAAAGAAAATTTTGGGTTGATGTTGCATAGTTTCATACTTCCTCTTTTCTCATCTTTTCATTTAGTTTTTGTTACTTACAATTCTTATCTTTTCAACATAATATTGTCTTAAAATAATCACAAAGCTGTTAAGACTGCAGCCAGTATTGACTACATCATTTGTGAGGCCTAAGGCAAAATGTAAATGAAAGCACCTTTTGAAAATTTGTTTAGAATTTGCAAGCAAGAGAGAAAGGTACTGAGTAAGCCTGTGGCTTCTCTCAGCCTGGGGCCGAGTCAGACTGCTCGGTTTGGAAGGTTCACAGACGTAGAAAGCCACGCGCTGACCTTGTGTTCCTCTACGGGAGGACTTGCCACACCTTGCAAAACAAGACCTCTAAATTAGGGAAAAAGCAAAGTTTCTGCTTGTCTTTTCTTCTGAATTCCTGATAATTCTTTTCATAAGACAAATTTTACTACTACAAAGATGTAAGTGTAGCTCTCCTAATTTGCGAACTCACATGCAGGAGCTCACGTTCACAACAGAATTCCCAGTCAGCTATTGTATTTGTTTCCTATTGCTGCTATGATAAACTACCACAAGTGTAATGATCTTTGCAATCTGTAATCTTCCTGTTTCTAAGGGCAGAAGCTGGAAAAGGCTTTTATTGGCTAAAACAAGGTGTCTACGAGGCTGTTTCTCCCTGAAGTTTTAGGGGAGAATCAGTTTCCCTTTTCTAGCTTCAAAGCAAAACATCTTGAAACTGACTTCCTACCCTCTGACACTGGGCCTTTGTCTTCACCTCTCAATCTTTAACATTTTAACAAACTCTGACTACACCAAGCTACCCCGATAATGCGATAATGCGGGAGCATCTACCTCAAGTTACTTCACTTGGTCATATGTGCAGCCTCTTTTGCTATGTACAATAACTTACTCACAAGTGCAAAATATTAAAATGTGGTTATCTCATGAGAGATGTTAGCTTGCCTACGACAGTATTTTTCATTGTACAACTACTTTTTATTAATACAGTGATTCTTCATAAGCAATAATGTGTATTCATCTCAAATTTCCCTGTTTTAAACGATAAAATCTGCCTAGACTTTTACTCAAGCAGATGACAACAGGAAATCCCAAATTTAGTTTTAAATGAGAAAGACATCTGATTATTTTCTTTAGGAAAGTATATCATTTTACAATCAATATTACCTATGACGTGTAAAATATCTTTTCTTCCTAACAAAGAAAGATCCAGAAACTAAAGTTTATAAAAATGTGTTTTCTTTCAATGTACACAATCTCTTTCTTTATAGACACGTCTAGACATATGGACGTGTATAAGTTCATATTTTGTTGTATTCCCAAACATTGTCAAATTTTCTCTGCTAAGTTCATTTATAATAGTTTCATTTCTATAGATTCAATTTTTCTAATCTTTTTGTGGATTGTAAAACTCAATGTTTCTCACAAAATGGTTACTGAATACTTAAAACACTTGGTCTCAGCTATGTGCTCATGTTTATTGCATGTCTAACCTAATAATAGGAATTATAGGGACTAGAAAGCATACACTAAAAGTTTCGGGGGGAAATGATGCGATCCACCAGCAGCAGATATAAATTCAATAAAACAAGATATGGATCGGTGCATGAGCAGGGTGGTCCTCAAGCTCGTTGTTCATCCGGAAAACTTGGAACATCTACCTTAAGGGAAAGTCCTATTAAAATGAGAGAAAGTTGAAAAGAAAAAATCCTCCCTGTGAGTGAAGGAAGGAAGCCCAGACTTTGGGGCAGCAAACAAGACCTGCGGAATGCAGCAGTCGTGCCTGCTCACTGGGAAGGGAAAAGAGGAGACAGAGTTGCTACTAAATAAAGCAAATCCCAGCAGCGCTGTGTCTTGGTGAACAAATATTAGGTGTGATCTTCAAGGCAATACGATTGCCTATTAAGGTTTAGTGATTTTCCATTTTCAAAGCAGGAATCAGGAAGATGTGAAAGAGGCAGTGCACCATGGAGCCCAATGTGCAATTTGGGTAAAAATGTTCAAAACGGGCTCTGGGAGAGCAACCCGTGCAGGAGATTAGAAGGATGGCTGCAGTGCTGCTAGCGTAGCACAACCAGAGCTTAGAGTTAATGGTGGAAGCAAGAGAGAGCCGGGCACACCCAGGAAACATCACACAGACACCCTCGAAACAGCGCTGGCGGCGTGTGGAGGGCACGGTGAAAGTTCCGTGAAACGCTTAAGCCCTGTGGTGATGGTGATCACGCTGAGGGTCTTTGATTGAATGCTTGTTAGATGCCAAGCACTGTCCTCCATGCTTTCCATAGTAACAATTTAACATGTACTCTTACATAGATATGAGGGAGCTATAATAGCATTTAAGTGATTTCCCCAAGTGGCAAGCAAATATTTAATGCCTGGTGTTTGAACTCTAAAACCTACACTCTTTACTCAACTAAAGACTTCGGCATTGGCCTAAAGTACATTCTCTGTGTTCCTAAATTTCATTTATTGTTAGAACCATTAAATCTTAGCATCCAAAACATCATGCATTTCATTTAATCCAAAATTCTACTCAATGTAGGAATCACCACTGCAGCTATCATAGAGAAAGGACATTTTCCTCTGCTTGAACACTTGCAGTAATGGGTATTTTATCACCTCTCATTTACATTTTTGCCTGGTCCAGTGGCTAGGAAATTCTTCCTAATTTTGAACTGAAATCTGCTGCCTTTAGAGTCTTCACTATCTACCAGCATTCTGCCCTCTGGACTCAGATACATGTACAAAATCATATCCCTCTTTCACATATGACCCCACGAAGTGTTTGAAAATAACCACGGTAAGTCTGTTTCCAGTGCGGGATCACTGGCCTCTGATGCGCTCATAGCCTGCCCCATCCTAGTGGGTCTTTATCCTACTCAGTGTAGCGTACATTCATGTCATTCCCTTGTCCCAGACACTGCACTGTCATTTCCCTTTGCCTTGTACCTGGCTCCAAAAATGACCTATTTCCTCAACACTAGCACTAATGAACTAATCCAATGTGTTTAGGTCAGTGCCTTAGACTTTCCACAGTGCACATGGATAGCTAACATCTGATAAAAGGAGAACTCACCTTCAGCTGCAACAGAGCACCTGTGAGCTGGAACCCTGGAAACCTGAGAATCCTGCAGGCGCTTGGTTTTCATTTAGATCCCGTCTTTAGTGCTCAGCAATGAAGGCCTGGCCAGGGGTCTGCCGAAGCCTCTCCACTAAAACCCAGCATGCCTAAGCCAGGGAATATCCAACGTGCTTAGGGAGCACCCTCCCCCCAGCTGTCAGTGCGCCCACAACCCTGCGGAGGCACAGTAGGGGTCTCGCTGACTTCTGACTCACCAAGAGCCTTCGGTGAAATGTTTTGAAAAGCGATAGGTGAGTGGGGTCTTTAGTTGAAGTTGTGGGTCAAATTCCAGGTTTGCAGTAGCACATGGGAGACAAAGAAAAATAAATTACTGGGCTTTCAAGTATAGATAGACGTAAAATATCTCATGGCATGATTGAAGGCTAAGCTCTATCTTATAAGATGACATAATTAAAAATTATTGTGGAAGGAGGAATCCAGCTTCTGAAATTTGTTGCCAATAAAGCAATGGCAAAAAAAAATAATGGAGAGATGGGCATCAAATATAAAGATGCGAACCAGAGAGGAGACGAAAACAGCTTTCCCTATTACCGTACCTTAATGTCCCAGGGATGGTGACTTAACTGTCACTCTGTTCTCATGTTCATGACATGTAAAACATTCTCAAAATAAAGTAATGCACTTAAGAGAATCTTCTTAGGCAGAAATTTATTGGAAACTCTCTTTTAGGAAGAAATTCTATAGGTGATGTCTGGTTATCAAACATATATATATATATATATATATATATATATCATATATATATATAACATATATATATAACATATATATAACATATATATATATAATCTGATACAAATGTATTTTTCTCTACAGATATGACATCTACATCTTACTTATATCAGTTAACTAAAAATAAATATACTGAGATATGTTGATATATGGGTATGTATGTATGTGTGTATATATAATACATATATATAAATATGGAATGAGATGATACTGGATTAATATGTTCACATAGATATGGAATGAGATGATACTGAATTAATATAATGTGTAGTCTGACTTTAATTATTATTGAAGTACAGGAAAAGTAGCATCATTAACTAGAGATTTGTATTTCCTGGAAAGTTAAAAATGACATTCAACTTTAATTTGTGAATCACTGATTCACAGACTAAATAGATACATTGATAAGAGGATCCATTTTATATCTCAAAATGTACAGATTTAAAATTTTTTATAAAAATCTAATTTGATCCTTTCAACTTTTAGATTTTAGAAGGCTAACAGTTTTTATATTTAATTTAGAATTGAAAATAATGAATTTTATAGTTTTTCAAGTGATTTGTAAAAGGTAAAGTGAAAATCCAAATTTAGTTTTTGAACTACATAACCTTGTTCTTTTTGTACATTATAATGTCCAAAAGAAGCTTTTGCATATAGTTTTGCAGTCAATAAACCTTGATTGATATACATATAATATCTTAAGACTTAAATTTAATTTTACAAGTATGTAAAATTCAATGTGTTTTTCTGCAACATTTTTATCCAAATACATATGTGTATATAATTTTTAAATTAACAGTTGTATATATTTGTCATATACAATATAACAGTATAACATTTTGATTGTGGCACAGCTAATTAAGGTAATTAACATATCATTTCCTCACTTATTTTTTGTGATGAGATGTCCAGATATGTTTTGTGTAATTTTGAGAAAAACCAACAGAGTAAAAAGCAAGAACTCATCTTGAGGTGTTCCTTATTTTGAAACAAAATAATTTGCTTCTTTAAGAAAAAAATATCTGAACTACTCACAAAGAGGGAAAATACAGCTGGTTGTTCAGGACTGTGTGTGGGGGGGTAATTTTATGACTCAAATGAAACCATTCAGAAATTGTAACATAGTCCATATGCTTGGCTTTTTGAAGTCTGCTTAGTACTCCAGCAGGAATTCTCGATTTGTACTTCTCAATCTGATTTCGATAAGATGCAGGGTCCCTTCACAAACTGACCTGGTGAAAACATGCAAGGATTAATTCCATAATAAATTATGGGGGCCATAAAGCTTTCTGGTCCAGTTTGCCTCTTAAGTAACAGTCTTTTATGTCACCTTATAAAACTGAACTTATGTTTTATTTGTTAGTCATTCTGGTATAATAAACTGTCTGAATTTGGGGCATTTGCTCATAGTTTTGGGATTTGAATACATTCTTTCTTGGTGCATTGTTTTATGATGGTTCTGGGGCTACTTACTAGTCAAGCACCTGAAAATTCCTGGAGAATACGAATAGTCTGACTTGTAGTCAGAGTAACGTCATCACACCGAAATGTGTATGCAAATATAGAGTCCGTGTGATTCTACACTTCAGCTGATTTTCATCTATTTCAATTTCTGTCTATTTTGTACCTAGAGAAAGCTAATCCTTGTTCATTCGGGATTGTAGTCTGATCGCTTGGCTTCAGTTTTGTGTGCAGTTATATTGCATAGAATACACTCGTTGACCCTCCTGTTGGGTTAGTAAGCTCATTCAGAGAAACAAACAAAAATGTGGATTTTTTGGTGATATTCTGATGAATGATTTGGTGGCAGAGATTACCAATGTAACATTTTTTGACCACTCAGAAAAACTGTTTAAAGTTTTAATGCCCTTCTTATAGCACTGTACAGCATTATTTCATCATTTAAAGGGTTTATTTTGTAGGTTTTAAGCTTACATTGGTTGAATGTATCATAGTTAGTAAACTCTATTACAGAATTTTATAAAGGCAGATCCATCTTCTTCACTCACTTCTTGTATGGGTGGGTTATTTTAAAGAAAGTTAGACATATTTGCTTACTAGCTTTCTTAAATTTTCAAAAATAGCTTATTCCTAATGAATGGCTGCCTTTTTGATTCCCAGATACAGTATAGGAAGATAAAAATCATCATAATAAAAACAGTGTTATGTAGGCAGAGTTCAAAATTCCTATCTACCACTCAAAGGTTAGCTCATCTAAGTCTACTTTGGGAAAAGTTGGGAAAAGACAACTTAGCCAAAACAAAATATTTTCTTCAAGGATAGTAATGTCTTTCACCGGAAATATAAAGTACAAAACAGGAGCTCTATCCTCTAGGAAAGAAAATATTATTTTATTTCATGAATTCCGGGTAGCCAGATTCACATAACATTTTTGAAGATCAAATGAAAATGCATATTAATATGCTTCACAATCTGTTATGTACTATAACAATGGCAAGACAGAGATGATCAGCGTAATATCAACTTCAGGTCAATTTCGTTGATGTTTAATGTACTGGATTTCTGACAAGAGAGTGCTACACCAAAGGTGACGATTAGCACAAGGAGCCCACACATGGCCCACATTCCGTCACCACCAGAGATTTGGAGGGACAAGGACTGACTCAGAAAATAGCATGAATTAGGCACATTCTACAGAGAGAAAAACTTCACCAGGCAAACCTTTTAGGCCATAAGATTTGAATCTCAGTGGATTAGTCTTTATGACCTATCAAAACATGCACTAGTTTTGTAGGGCTGCCATAAGAAATTACCACAAATTGAGTGAATTAAAAGGTCGGAAATTGATTCTCTTGTAGTTCTGAAGGATACATATCTGAAGCTGGGTGTCCACAGCTTCGCTTCTTCCAAAGGCTATGGGGAAGAATCCTTCTTTGTTTCTTCCACAAGAGATACCAAAAGTCCTTGTATGTCCTTGGCTTGTAGAATCATCACAACTTTTCCTGTCTCCCCACAGCACTTTGCTTCTTTGTGTCTATTCAGCCCTTGTTCGAGATTTCCTCTCACAAAGATAGCAGTCCCTGGGTTTAAGGGACAATCTTATCAGTGTGATGTCATCTTGAGTTCATTACATCTGTGAAGACCCTATGTCCAAATGAGGTCACCTTCATAGATACTGGTGGTTATGATTCCAATACATCTTTTTTGGGGAGAAAAGTTCAGCCCACAAAGAAGTTATAAAATTCAAAATCTGAATGTGCTTTTTAGATGAAAGCAACAACATAGATAATTTGGAGACTGATCCTAGGACTTAGGTCTGCCTGGTTGTAGGGAAAATGTCCTTCCCACGGCTGTGTCAAGCATATTAGGTTTTTGCACTGAGGTTGTAATCATTCTAGAGTAACAAAGAGGCAGGTGTTAGGTTTTGCCCTATGTGCATGCCTTCATGTAGAAATATTTTGAATGATCAATATCCAGTTGATGGAATCAAGAGTTTATGTAATCCATGTCCTGAATTTCTATGTTATCCTTTTTTTTTTCCTTATTCTCAAAACTAGGTCATATGATGTTAGAGGAGAAACCAAAGCAGAAAGTGATCACTGATTTTATATGGCATATTCCTCAGTATTATAAAATAACCAAATAACACTGTCTGGCTTCTACTGATCGTACTTATTATATTTTAATTGTTATAATTCTGCCTTAGTACACCTTTCGAAAATAGATAAAATGATGAGCCACAAGAAAATACTACCATTGTTAACAAACAATACATTAATATAGTGATATGGCATAAAGAATTCCACCCTCAATTTATTTATTTTTTGGCTGGCCTATTGTTCAAAAACAAAAACTTTCTAATCAGTACAAAGGCAGAAAATCTAATTAAGAAATAATTTAACTAATTTTCCAGTATAACTCTTCCTATTAATGCAAATGTTCTTTAAATCTATAGTGTTAAATATGGAGACCACTAGCTCCACCTATCTACTAAGCCCTTAACATTTGTCTAGAATGGATGAGGAGTTGAAATTTGTACTTTAGGTTTCATTTAACTTGAAACGGTCATGCATGAATGGCAGTTACCAAGCTGGACATCACAGATCTGACAGCTTGTCTCCTCATCACAGGGATGGGACTTTGCCTTAGGACACTGCATTCTTCGGTTCTCAAATAGGTCAGTGCAGCAGCATTCCAAAATGGGGGGGGTTAATTTATCTTTTTTCATATCAGCGTTAAATTTCCTTTGTGAACAAAGGAAATCTTAGATTGGGTGGGAGAAGAAGAGAAATGATGAATTGGTTTGCTATATCCAAGTCATTAAAGAACAGAAGTTGTTCAGGCGCAATTGCCTTGTCCTTTCTAGCTCGTTTAACTAACTGCTCATTATCCCCTGAACTGGGAAAACACCTTGGGGCTCAATTTTATCTGGCTGACAAAGGTCACTTTGAAAGCCGTGTGAAAGTGATGATGCCCTAACAGACAAATGCTCACACCTGAAGCCCTGTTCATTAATAAAGTATCACTTGTCATCATTTTTGGCAAATTCAGCAGTCATATTTAAAATAAAATGAGTTTCTTATGTGATTCGATTTCAGGCACAAGGGAAATATTTTGCTATTACTATTTTGTTTGATACACTGTCACAAGTGTAAAAATATTGAATTTTCTTATTTTTCTTCTCTCCATAACTTGCTTTCATTAGAGATAGAGGGTATGTCATATACAATGTTAGGGGATATGTGTTTGCAACTTAATTGGAACTTTACAGTAGGCATTTAAAGAAAATAGGAAAGAGTAATTTGAGGTTTATGGTGTAATATCTTGAGGTTTCTCATAATCAAAACAGTAGGCATATAATTTTGTTGGAATTTTATGTTTATCCCAACAAAGTACAACTCTTATGTAACATCCTAAACTCAAGAATTTGCATATCGAATCTTACCAATAGGTATTCATGATGTATTTGGCTCTTGGAGCTCCTTTTTAAATTCAAATGTATGGGATTTTCTTCATTTTTCCAAATCTTTTGACATCAAAAAGCATAGGAAAAATGATGAAAAGCTTACCATTTAAGTCTGTGAATCCAAATACTTTTCATGTTGCAAAAATATAGAAATATAATTGGAGTACTGAAATAAAACCATGGAAATATAAGATTAATTCTGAAATGATAAGCCACAATGTGTTATATGAGGAAAGGGAAGGTAAGAAATATAACATAATTTTCATTGAGAACATGAAGAGGATTTCACCATGAATATGCCACCAGTATCAGCGATTCCTCTTCACCTGTATATAAAATATTGCTGTATATGAATTTGTTTTTCACAATCAATTATCTGAGAACGTAAGAATGTGCTGATTTTGACTTGCCATCTCTCAGCTCTGAGCCTGTCCTTCATTGCTTACTGTAAGAAAGCTGAGGTGAACTCTTTCACTGCCTTTTACCGGCTGCACTGTGTTTAGCTTTGTCAGTCAGTAGGGGGTGCTGGACAGACAGGACACGAAGAGAGGACTTGTCCTCCCTGTCCTGGAGAACCTTGTTGGACAGTGCCTGCAAATACATCCTCCCCAGAAGCCCCTCCTGTAGTGTAGATACCCGACTCCTGAGGAGCAGGGTAGCTACAGCTCCCAGTGGTCAGTGGCTACTTTACCCAGGCAAGGTCCTACTGAGATATCTCCCTATGAATGGCTTTCTCTGGAACACCATAAGATAGCCCTCTAGCACATTTTGCAGTTATATATGGCACATGACAACCCTCCGGGCTGCAGTGACACAGCGGTGCTCTCCAGATCCCAGCCACAGTGGAGGGCGAGATTCTCATGTGTGCTCTGTCTCAACCCCCGAGAGTAGTGGCTGTGCTTTCATAGCTGCTATTCCTATGTTCACAAGTTTCCTTTAGCTTTTATTAGCTAATTTCTCAATGATTCATATCTCCTGTTGAAATTAATAATTTGGTATATTATTTTCCTTGTTCAAATTATAGTGTAATGTCTTTCTCTTAACTGGATCATGGCTTATAAGTGGGTATCATTTGATAAGAAGCCAGACAAAGGCTACTTTGTTGTCATCTATGAGAACTATCCAGAGGAGCATTAATCACATGCATCTATCTACTGATATGTACTCATAGTAAGTTGAATAATGGCCCCCAAAAGTTATGTCCATAGTCTAACACCTAGAACCTGTGAATGTGCCCTTATTTGAGGGAGAAAAAGAAAGTCTTTGAAATGTAATTAACTTGATCTCAAAATGAAATCACCCTGGGTTACCTAGGTGTACCCTAGAGTCAAAGCCAAGAATTCTTGTAATAGTTTGGCTCAGGGGGATTAAACCAACAGGAATAAACACAGGATCACAATGTCAAGATGGGCAAAGAATTGCCATATACCCCAAGTCAACCAACAAATGGCTCCCTGTTATGATTTGTGTCTGGAGGTCCCCCCAAAGCCTCACGTGGTCATGGGAGGTGGGCTTTTTGGAGGCTGCTGAATCTAGAGTTTATGATTGGTTCATTGGCTAGTGCTGGGATTGGCTATGTGAGTGCTACTCCCACCCTAGGGTGGGTAGCCTGCATACAATATAAGGGAGGAAATGAGGTTTGCTCCTGCCATTTTGCTTTTGCTGCTTTTGCTGTCTTCTGTTGCCATGAACTGTTGCCCCTCACCATGCCATCCTGCCTCGGAGCCAGCTGATTATGGACTGAAAACTCCACAAACTGAGCTAAATAAACCTTTCCATCCTTAATTTTGGGTATTGGGCACTTTGTCTCAGCAATGAGAGAAAAGTAACCAACACACGCTCTTAGAAGCTGGAGCAGGTAGGGGGTTTTCATCCCCAAAGAGTTTGGAGGGAGCACGTTCGAGCTGAGACTTTGAGGCCAGACTTCTGGCCTCCGCTATGGAAAATAATAAATTTCTGTTGTATTAAACCATCAAGTTTGTGGTAATTCATTATGACAGTCCTAGGAAGCCAACACGGGATGCAACTGGGATCCACATGAACATCCCTTGGGTGGAACATTAAGAATATGTCATCCAAATTCTAACTGGATCCAGATGTGACCAGTAGTATTTTCTTCTACTGATTGAAATGAATGTGATGATCACTGTTCTTTATCAGAAAAATATTCTGTTCAATAATAACTAACATGTATAGCAGCGATTGAGTGTGGTGTGGAAGAGTTTATACTGAACTTTAAAGCCAAACAAAACTGTAATGAATCACGATGATGACAATGACGTCCTTGATGATACTTACATCTTTAGCAGCTGGTATCTTTTTAACCTTAAATGTCCCACATCTAATATTCATTGGGATTAGGGTTAGGGATATAGAACACTTTAAATTGATAATCAAGTAATAGTAGCATTCATTAGAAATAAAAATAGCCACAAAACTAATATTCTGTTGAGCACCATACTTATTGTTTTATATTTTATGTCCATATACAAAATAAAACCTAAGATTCTTAATCAGATATGAGATTAATTTACTAAGAAGGACGAGTGAAGAAACACAAATTATATTCAGAAAATCCTCCTTCTAGTAATTCTACTTTTGTAAATTTGAGACCTTGTTTTCACATCTTGTTCCCCCGAACACTACTATATTCTTAGGGTGTGACATACATCATTTCAGTAAGAAATATACTTTCTTATTAAAGTCTTAATTAGTCTCCACATGTTCCTGCATGAAATTGTAATAATAGATACAGAAGTTAAAATTCTTCTAAGAATTAAAATGCAGAGAAAGAAGATTACAAATTAGTCCATTCCTCCTAAGACACTGTGTTTTTTCTTGTATTCCCCTTATATGGAAATTAAGAGATAATAAGAAAAAGGTAGTACACTCTTAATTCCTTCCTGTAAACCAATATTTTCCTTTCACAATTTATACACACCTAAAGGTAGGCTTCAATCCTCCCCAATTTATTGTTGTCTCATGAAGCAGCAGTCTAAATTCAATCTTGAGTTAGAATTCAGTTGGGTCAGCTTTCAGGAATAGAAAATAAAGGTAACTATCTATTAATAGAAATTCCAAGGAAAGAAAATTTCAAAGCCTGGATTTCTAGTTCTCAGAAATATAAACGAACAGGATTAAAAATCCTATTTGATTTTGTATGCACTTTGAAGCGACATCTTGAGGAGTTAAGTGTAAATGAATAAAGAACATACGGGTTAACTCTCCTTAAAGTATTTAGAGCTATAAATAGAAGAGGAAGCTAAATACTTGGCAAAATGTACCTTGGGCTTTCCACACAGCAATCATTTAAAAATTATCGAGTTACTCACCATCAATCAGCAGAGATGGTTTTTCTTCCAGAATTTCTTTGAATGTAGTATAAATGAGCATTATTAGAACCCTTAAGAGGAAAGTCTTTGCCCTCTGCTGAGACAGTTAAAATTTTAAGTGGCTACAAATACTTAATAAAAATAAGTACAATGCACGTAGAGAAAAATTATATTACTTTCTCTTGATTATTTATAATATTTGCTGCAGTAATCATTGAATTTTATCTATAATAGTATTACTACAATGGCATCTGGAATATAGTAAAGTATGTCAACAATATTGAGGGTAAATGTTGATTTTTTTGAAGAGAGGCTAAGTAAATAATTACAATTAAAGAAATGAGATGCGTGGCTTTCTGCTATTAAGTACTTTTTATAATTATAGAGTCAAAATTTGCATTTCAATAATCTGTATGTTATACTTATATTGTAGAAATTAATTATTTTTATTTTATCAAATCTACATACATTTAGATGTTAGGAAAACCTAGCATAGCATCGGCTTACAAAATTTAGATATTTAGATATGGAAACTACTACTAGTATTTATCATTGAAAGGTACTTTTCTCTCTTGCACAGTTAATTTTTAGTTCATAGTTTAAAAAGTGCTGCCTTGAAATTTCAGGTAATTTAAATTTCCCTGATTTTTTTTCCCCCAAATTATTTGAACACATTCCAGGTGATACTGACTAAAAGTATTTTTCAAAAAATAGATGTAGCCTGTTTTATAACCCATGTAAGCTATTACACTGTGAGTAAGGCTTTTTGCCAAGCATTTTGAGTGTGGAAAGAGGCCTCCAAGTTCAACTCCGAACGCTGCCGCGGAAATTTCCGCACTTTCTCCTTGGTCCGTACGAGATTCAGGCATCCAGGAGAGTTTTAGGTGCTCATTGGAGGGACTAAGAAAACAGTACGACCGCCACTGCAGGGCACAGTTTTGGCTAGGCGCTGGACTGCGGCCTTACAGATTCCTGCTTTTCGAGGAGGGGATGAGAATCGCACTTTCTAATTCCTCACTTTATTAAACGAGTTGAGTATCGCTCCATGCTGAGACATTAGACTGAACTGAAACCACCGACGTTGCTGGCCTGAACTGGGGTCCACACCGCGAGTGGCGTTTGTTGCCTGGGCCCCTGCTGACCTGGTGCGGGGCCCCCTGTCCCGGTCCCACACGGCTGCCTCACAGTCGAGGCACCTGCATCGTGGGCCTCTGTGCAAAGGATTTTCTGAAACGTGAAATTTAAAAAGCAGCATAAGCAAATTATGAGTAAAAAGGTGTAAATTCATAAACATCAAAGGCACAACTGCTTTTAACTTCAGACTTTGTTCAGAGTCCTCTTTCAAAAAGATATAAAGTTTCCAAAGTATCTAGTTTTAACTATGAGTAATATGTTGCCATTTATATAATAAAAATTGTGTGATGTTGGTCAAAGGGCACCAAGTTTTCAGTTACAGAGTTGGAATAAATTCTGTGCATCTAACGTACAGCATGATGTGTCTCGTTAATACCGCATTGTATGTTTGACAGTTGCCAAGAGTAAATCTTGTGTATTCACACGCAAATACTACTTACACGAGGTGATAGGTATGTTAATTACCTAGATTTGTGGTAATGTTTCACAAAGTGTATGTACATCAAAATGTCACATTGTATGCAGTAAATCTATGTAATTCTGATTTGTCCATTACACCTCCATAACACTGAACAGAAAGTTACCGCGCTTTTGCTTTTACACTGTAATCGCCGCATGACTCAAGAATCAGTAAAGGTGCTATAATTACGTGGTGCAGTGACGAGGTTGCTCGCCATCCATTTCTCCATCCTTCGGTTGGAACTGAAATTTAGTGCATCCAGTAATTTCAAGGTGTTTTAAAATTCTGGGTTTTTCAGCTCAGACTGATGGAACCTATTGCATTTTTATGATCTATCTTCTTAAAAGGAGGAAGAACTCATTCTGTTTAGAGGATAGTCATTTTTCTTTTACTTCACTGTTCCCTTTAGTAAATGAAAACTTAAAAGATGTACAAAGGATACAAACTAATATCCTCTAGTAATTTCATTTTATTTTATTTATTTTTTATATGCGGGTACCAGGAGTCGAACTCAGGACCTTGTGCTTGCCAGGCACGGGCTTATGCCACTGAGGTATATCACCGGCCCAACTTCCTCTAGTAATTTTAAAATCAGGTAAGTGTTACATTGGACCATATAAAAGTTACTCAATGTCTAGTGAAAATGAGGTAATATGAATTTCCATATTTTCCTTGTAACGAAAATTTTAAGAATATGGGATATGTCTCAGTGTCTGTGATCTTAGTTATTATGCTGAAAATGTTTATTGAAGATATCATAGGTAACATTATCACTTTTTTCTGTGATAATGTTTTCTGATTTGACTAACCTCCAAGGTTACAGTCACAGTGTGCAACATGGTGCTTGTTAAACTGGTGACCAGGCACTTATGGTTGTAGCAGCCTCAAGAAAAAAGTGAATGAAATGACACAGCCAGAAATCATAACTTTGACTGTTTCTAAGCACAAACTCTCATCCACAAAGAAATGTGTAACTAAATAAATAAAAATTATTGATAGCTGCACAAAATGCCCATGTTATGGAATCATTAATTTCAATAATAATTATTCATTCATCCAATAATTTTCAAATCTGATTATATTTCATTTTCACATATAACATTTGATCTCCAGAGTATTATGATTTTCACATTATTATTATTATAATAACATTATTATAAGAAAAGAAATTCTAAAGGACAAAGAACATCTGGTGTGTTAGGAGCAGGTCTCTTCTAATGTATAATGAATCACTTTAAGTGATTTACTGTATATAATAGAATAAAAATGAATTCTATGATTTTTATGAGACGTACTTGAAAACAATCTATGCAATATATTAAAAATCCTAGGACTGTTTCCCCATTTTTATTTCATCGGTTTACTAATTAATGACTTTTCTTTTAATATGAAAACTTATTTCTAATTTCTTTATAACCTGCTAGGATAGAAACAATTCTGCTTTACTAGGATAATTTGATGCAATTTATTTTGGTTGAATTATGTTCTTTAATTTTTTAAAAAAAGAACAAATATTCCTCATTTGTGACATAATTTTTAACTCTTAACTTTTATGGTTATCTTTCAGCATTTTATTGTTACTTAACAGAATAAGAAACAAATTTTCCCCCCTCTGGCTCCTTTGAGCTTATCTTGAAATTCTAAATATTCCCTGAAAATTTTTTATCTTCCCAAAACTGGGAAATAAAGAAAAAATAAAATACATGTTCAGAATATGTTTTAAGCCTAAACCAGGAACATAATTGTTTGTTTGTTTGTTTATTTGTTTGTTTGAGACAGGGTCTTGCTATGTAGTTCAGGCTGGCCTTGAACTCACTATGTAGTCCAGGCTGGCCTCCAAATTGCAGAAAGCTTCCTGCCTCAGCCTCCTAAGTGGTGTGATTACAGGCATGCACCACTATGCCCAACTAAAAATGTTTTATTTCATCACAGAGAAATCTATAGTTTAGAAATATTTTGGCTTGCATGATATATTATTATAAGCATTGCCATGGGAAGAATTATCAGTGTGAAGAGTCAGCTAGCTTAGATTATATTCATATAGGTAAAATGTTGATGTGAATATTTCAGAAATTGTATATTTTAGGAACAATTTCTACAAAGTGCCCTTTCATTCATCGTATCATATTTTTATTAGCACACGTTAGTTATATGTGGATTTCATTTTGGCAGTTTTGTACATGTATATATCATCATACCTTGATAAGTTTCAGCCCCTGTTAACAATTACATACCTCTCATGTCCTCCTCCCCCTTACCCCCTTCTACTTCTTCTTTCTTTCCCTCTGTCTCTCTCTGTCTCCCTCTCTTATCCTCCCTCCCTCTTTCAAAATTCTGCATATGAGACAAAGCAAAGTCTTTCTGAATCAGTATTATTTCACTTAACACAGTGACCTCCAGCTCCATCCATTTTTCTGCAAAGACATTATTTTATTGTCTATGAATAAATAATTCTCCATTAGGTATATATACCACGCTTCTTTATCCATTCTTCAGTTGACCAGTATGTAGACTTAAGCAAATAGTACCTAAGGAGACACTGTGGTGTCTGTTCTAGTATCTTATTTTTTATCTCTAATTCTATGAATTTTTATCTTCCTAACCTATTAGTTTGGCTAAGGGTTTATCAATATTGTTTATCTTTTCAATGAAACAAGTCCTTGATTCAATAATCCTTTGTACTTTTCTTGTATTCTGTATTTCATTAACTTCTGTTGTGATCTGTACTATTTCTTTCCTTCTACTGGTTTGAGATTAGATTTGTTCTTGGTTTTCAAAGACGTTGAGATGCATCATAAAGATATTTATTTAAGATCACTCAGGTTTTTCAATGTAGTTACTGATAGCTAAAAATTCCACTTGCAAATCTAACTTTGCTGTATTCCACAGATTTTATGTTTTGTTTTGTTTTGTTTTTCTCCATTTCTGTTTGATTCTGGGAATGTTTTCATTACTCCATTGATTTCTTCAATGAGCTACTGGCCATTCAGATATATACTGTTTAATCACCATATCTCTGTGTAGATTATATAGTATCTCTTGCTGTTTATTTTGAGATCAATTACATTATAATCTAAAAGGATGTAAGAAATTATTTGTTAAGGCTTGCTTTATGGACTAAACTATGGTCTATTTTGAAGAAACCTCCATGAGCTATTGAAAAGAATGTGTATTCTGCTCTTGGTGATGAAACATTCTTTAGATACATGTTAAGTTCCTTTGAACTGTAGTATAGTTTAATGCTCTTCTTTTTGATAAGTTTGTTGATCAGTGTATTTATGAGAGTGGCGTATTAAAAACAGCCACTATTATTGTGTTGAGGCTTACCTGTCCCTTTATGTTAAGTAGTGATTTTTCTATAAAGTTGGGTACACTGTCATTTGTGCATATATATTCACAATTGTTATTTCTTTTCAGTGGATTGTTTCCTTTACCAATAAGTAGTGTCCTTCTTTTCCTCTTCTGACTAGTTTTTGATTGAAATCTGCTTTGTCAAGTATGAGTGTAGCTACTTCTGCTTACTTTTAGCTTGTATTTGCAGGGTGTATCATTTTCCATTCTTTCTGGCTATATACGACTTTGCCAATGAGGTGTGTTTCTTGTAAGCAGCAAATAGTTGATTGTTTTTAATCCAATCTGACAATCCTTGTCTTTTAGTTGGAAAATTAAAACCATTTACATCCAGGGTTATTGTTTAAGTGTGCTTACTAATTCCTGTCATTTCATTGTTTTCCTGATGCTGCATTCTCTCTTAATACCATTTGTTTTTCTGTTCTTCCTTTTCCATGTAACTTTCCTTTATCTTTATAATGTAAGACTACTGGTCATGAATTCTTTAATTTCTTTTCTGTTTATCATAGAAGGCTATAAATCACCCTTTATTGAAGGATAACTTTGCTAGACATAATCATCTATGTTGGCAGTCATTTTCTTGCAGAGATTTGAATATACTGTTTCATGCTTCCGATGCTTAGAGCTTCTTCCTAGAAATTTTCTATTATTCAGATATTTTTATCTTTACAAGTGATGTGGTGGTTTTCTCTTGCAGCATCCAGTACCATTCTTTGGTCTGTACTCTTGATATAAAAGTATGCAGTGATATGTGGAGGTACTTTTCTGCTATGACCATTTCGAATTCTAAATGTATCCTGCATCTTGATGTGTATATCTTTCTCAATATTTGGGGAAATTTTCTGGGATTATTTCACTAAAAATAATTTTTGTGCATTTAGTCTATATCTTATGCTCTCTCTGAGTTCATGCTCTCTTACTCATGACCCAAAGGTCTTGCTTATTGACTCATTGACTCATAATTTCTTATTTTTTATTGCTGTCTGAATGTGATAATTCTTCTACCTTGTCTCTAGGCCTTGAAATATTGCCTTCTTCTTTATCTAGTCTATTGGTGAAGTTTTCTACTTCCCTTTCAATTTGACATATTAAGCTATTCATATCTAATATTTCTGTTTATTTGGAATTTCTATTTATTTATTAATTGCTTTTCCATATCCTGCACTGTTTTCCTTATTTCATACAGTTCTTTATTTGTATCATTTGAGTTCATTGATCACTTTTATAATCATTCTTTGAATTCTCTGGTATTTCTTCAGCTTTAATGTCATTGGAAGTATTAACTTTTGCAGGATTCCTTTCTTTTTTTTCTTTTCACATTTTCTTAGAGTTCTATGTTGATATTTGTGCATCTGTTGGCATGAAATTCTCTTACCTTTTAATCTAAAGGCTTTTGTAAGCAGCAGGCATCTCTTGATGTTGTACCCTAAAATGTTGATCTGTTATGTAGTGTTGAGTTTCGTTCTAAATGGCTTCACTTTGTATTTTCCAAATTGTTTTGTTGTAATTAGTGGGAATTAACACAGGCCATACTGTGTCTGTCTGAGTGACCTGCTTTTTTTCTGCAAAGTTCACAATAATGAGGTTCTTCTGCTATGCTTTAAGCAGTAGAGTATGTGGGGTGGAACATCTATGGATACTTTTCTAATTTTAGCAACAGATTCTGATCTGAAAGATATGATTGGAACCTGTGTTGGGGTCCCTCAGGTGGTGGTGTCCACAAAAGTTGTGCCGTTTTCCTCTGATATCACTATGGAGATAAATGGCCAGAAGCGAGACTTCAATCCCTCTCAAACTGTGCATACTTAGGACCAGTTAAATGGCTGCAGGCTTTTATTTCTCCCATTACTTAGGATAAATTATCTCTGCTAGAGATTTAGGTTATGGCTGAAGTAAGGCAAAATTTTCTCAACCACATTGGGGTGCAGTTCATGGCACAACACCCACACAGTGTGCCTGTGATGCCAGGCTCCTTTCCAGCAGTTTTCAAAGGGAAGAAAACAAATGATTAGCAATCTTTACATATGAACAAACCCTAAACACAGCACCCATTGATGTAAGGGAATGGACAAAAATAGTATATAGTTCACCAAAAAGTTAAGGATTCAAAAAACAAAGCATAGACAAATAAGGATAAAGTGATGTTAAAAGGGGGGGGGGTAAAAAAAAGAAATGTGCAAAAAATGGAAAAATGAGAAATAAGAGAAAAGCGAGAGTGAGATAAAAGGTTAAGAGAAAAAATAGAATGAAGTGAAAGTAGGCAAAAAGGAAAAAGAAGAAAAACATAGATGATAGAAGATAAGATGCACAGAGGAAAAAGTGGAAGAAAAGGACCAGAATAGAAGCACAAAGCAGAAACTAAAACAGAGGACTCTTGGCTAAGGAATTTGGTTTGGAGAAGCAGAGTCTGTCAGGCATGGTATGGACAGTGAGAAACTGATATAGTGTTTTCTTCTTCTCAGTTTGCATCACACCCTTAAGGACAGATGCAGGGCTTCGAGGCAGTCTCGCACTGGACAGGCTGTGAACAAGCTGACTGTGTCCAGAATGCCGTTCAGGAAGAGCTTTTGTGTGCACATCTGGGAGTGTGGCCCTCTCAGCCTCAGCAGTGTCTGCAGCATACAGGATAGTGGTGCATTCATTTTGCTTCCTCTGTCTCAGTGCCTAGCAGCCTGGCAAGTGACCAAGCAGCTGTCAGAAGCCTTTTCCTGGTGTGGGCTTGGCCACTTCTGTGCCACGTGGAACAAATGTTCTGCCTCTCTGTGGCTCCTGTTCTTCCTGTGTTTGGACTGCTTCATGCCCTCTTTGGCACCTGTACCTTGGCAGCCTGCAGATGCCCCAGTTGGGTGCATCCCTGGCTCAGATGAGTCAACAGTGTACCTGGGGAGTGTGACAAATGGCCAAACCTCAGTGGCACAGTGGTTCATCTTTGAGCACCCTCAGAGCATAAGGGAAGAAATTAAGCCATTAAATTTTGTGCTGGAGAAGTAGCCATGAGGACGGAGTGCTCTGTCGGCTTCATCTCTAATGCACACTGTTCCCAAACACATTGCTTTTGCTGTAGTTTCAAAAAGCAGGACCACCTCCATCCTTATCTCCCTCTCCATCATGACCTCCACACCCTGCTGTTCCAACACCCCAGTGGCCTCCTCTCCCACCATCCCTCAGCTAACTCTCTTATGGTCTTCTGCTTCTCAGATAATGCCCCCATAGCTTCTACCAGAAAAACAACAGGTGATTACTCCAAGCCTTCCAATCCACAGAGGACTTTAGTCCTCAATAATAAGACCATTCTCAAGATGGCTTCTGGCTACCATTCTCTGAGAGCTTGCCAAATACCATGTCAGGTTATTATATGAGCGGAGTAATTTGCAGAACAAATTCTTGAGTTGTAGCAAAAGCCTGTATGGAGTATGGCTTTTCCCCATGGAAAGGACCCCAGCCAACTTGTAGCATCCAGGCCATTTGCTTCGCCCACATACATTGTGTTTATGACATCAGGTTCCCTGCTCCAAGCTGGGGTTATAAATTGCGCTGCACCCTTCCCTGCATTTCTTTTTCAAGTTCCTCTGCTATTTAGGTTCCTTTCCCTTTGCTGGTTTCCAGAACTCTTCCACACTTTTGCTGAACAAGATGGTTTCTCCCTGCTTTGGCTGACTCTCCTCAATGGCAGAGTTGTGGGAGGGCTACTCCTTTCTGCCATCTTCGGCACCCTCCTCCTCATGTGTTTTCATTCTTTGTTTCCCTGGATTTATCAGAGTCCTGGCTGTGCTTTGTCACATTAAAGTATACTGCTATCCACCAATGGCAGTTAATATATAAAACATTTCCTTGCCCACCACCTGACTTCTCTCACTTGTACTTAGCTCACAGTCCCATGAAATTTTATAAAACTACTGAGGTCTACATCAGCTCTAGTCTTCATGAAGCTCTCTCTGCAATGATACTTGTTATTATGATGCAATGATAAGTTATGATTCAGGAATATTGTCTGTTATATTTCAATATATTTTTCTCCATCAAAATTATACCCACCTATTTTCATAATTCAGATATAAAATCGATGTTTTTGAAAGTGCACATGAACATTACCCTTATGCATATTTTGACAGATTTTAGGAGGGAGAATAGCTTCATTGTGTTTGTTGTACACGACAAGAAATAGCCAAATTTCCTTGTTAGATGCATAATTCTCCTTATGATTCATCAGACCTCTCATATTAAATTATCAACAAAAAATTAATGACAGCCCTAACTTCATTTCATTTACAGGTCATTTTATTTTTACTCTAATTCGTATCTGATAGCTCTATGCTACATAGCAGCATTCATGTCACCCACACAAAAATGACAGGCTAAATGAAACTGAAACTTTTGCTCCTTTGAGCAGTCTCAGAGCCTCTCAGACCAGAACTCCATGAGGTGCTTTAAGCTACGGATTTGAAAGAATTCACTTGGGGCAGAGGCTTCAAGGGGACCCTGGGCACTGGCCTTGGTGGGACTCCTTGAGTATGGGCCTCTAAACTTAAGCCACTAATGTCCACTAATGTCCGCTAATGTCCACCCTGCAGTCTTGGGCTTCATTAGGATTCCCAAGGTTCTTCTTTTCTACAGCTTCTTGAAACCAGAGTGTGGAACCAAGATGCATCATAACAAGAATTAATTATATAGCACATTAGCAGCATTTTATTATGGTTGTTTGGAATGATATTGACTTTGTTTTAATGCTCTGTTTTCTGGCATTATGAAGGCCTTTCTTTTTCTTATTATATTTTTTTACCAATTCATAAACTTTGTTTTTGTAGAATCAGATAAAACATTTTAAACTTCATCACAGTGCCACAGAATTCCCCAGGGTCCACAAACTCTCCCTGTTGCTTTCAATAGTCATTTGCTTAAGTTAAAAAAGAAACTGTCCTCTTTTCACTGGGATGTTTTTGAGCAAACTGATTAGAAAAATGTTCCTTTATTTGCTGGACATGATGGTGCATGCCTGTAATCCCAGCACTCAGGAGGCTGAGGCAGGAGTTCAAGGGCCACCCTGAACTATAGCAAGACCCTGTCTCAAACAACTAGAAAAAAAAATAATAATAAAGAAAAATGCTCCTTTAAAAAGTTGTGATACTGTCAAACTAGTGGAATAGGAGATTCCAGCGTTCATCCTCCCATAAAAGTGCCCTTAAAAAATGTGTGCCAAAAGAAATCTTTTCCTGTAGAGAAGGTTGCAGTGATGTCGGCCTCCCTGAGTCACAGGGGTGGCTGGAGTTCAGTGACATGGAAGCCCCACCACAATGCCCACTGCCTGCTCCACAGAGGGCATGGGAGCCCTTGCCTGTGAAGTAAGTAAGGACTCTCGCCTGGGACAGCACGGACCACCTCTCCCGAACCCCAAGAACAGCTACTGTGAAGCCTCTTTGAGAAAGGATCCACTTCTCAGTCTTGCACACACCCAGCCCAAGAGCCGCGGCTGGGGCCACCCGTATCTCAGAATCCATAGTCACCACCATCACCATGGGAAGCGAGGTCCCATCCAGACCCTGGAGCCAAGCCCTGGCTGGGAGAGCCCTGTCCTGCAGCCATGGTCCCAGGGCTGCTCCAAATCTCGGCGAGCCTGTGCTCACCTTCTGGGCTCCACAGCTGTTTCTGGTATCCATGCCTCATGTACTGCCTCCATGGGGCTTCAGGAGTGGATGCCTCCTGGGCCCCAGTGCCAGGGCCTTCCTTAGCCCATATCCCAGAGCTGTGTTCTCTCAATAGTACCACGCTGGGCCTCGGTCCTTGTCAGCCGTGCAGTCACCATGTGTCAGAACCCAGAGCTACCACCATGGTGAGGAAGCCCACACACCAGACCCAGGGCCAAGAGGGACCCCTCCACCACGCCCTCACTGGTGAGAGCGAAAGGGGGCCTTGCAGCCATTCCCACTCAAGACCCAAGCCTCTCACCCCCATGAGGGTGCAGAGGGATACGACATTTCTGCTAGATAGGAGGAATAAGTTCAAGGTGGCTATTGTATGTCATGGTGACCACACTTACCATATTGTATATCTGAAAATTGCCATGACCGTAGATTTTAAGTGTCCTCACCAGGAAAAGCAAAATCTAATTATATGAGGTAATGCATATGCTTACTAACTTGATCAAGCCATTTGTTAATGTGTCTATATCAAAACAGTATGTTGCATATAGTATAATATGCAGTTTCCAGTTAAAAATTACCTGATAAATAATTAGAAGTTTTACACCTTATTTTGATGGAACTAAGATTGGTTTTATTCCTAGAGCCAATGTCACAAAACCTAATCAGCTTCCAGTCTTAATGGGTCCACACACCTACACAAACTTTGGGGACCTGATGCAGAAAGGAACTTACCCAAATGTTTAGGTTCTACAAGTGAAAATACTTCTAGATGCTTGGTGAGGTTTATTCTCATAGCCTCTGAATGACCATTAAGGGAAGTTTTTCAAGTCTAACCTGGGTTTTTCTTCATGAAGTCAGAATTAATCACGTGGCCAGCAATTGTTCATTACTTTATATCTTTAGGTTTGTAACACAAACTTTGGGGGGACTATATGGTAAACTAATGTGTTACAGCATCTACATAAATAATTGGGCCAATTTTAGTGATACAAGTTTACCATATTTATCTGAACAGGAGATAGAAGATGTTGTAGAACTGTGAAAAGCTTACAGATATGCGAGAGTAAAATTACTGAGTGTCTTGACTAGCTGGCATTTTTTTCTGATTTCCTTGGCCTTTCATTGTTTTTGAGCTAATTTACAGCCTTGTAAGTTGTAGAATATTCATAATAATGCAAATTACTATTCTTGATAGAAATTTAAATAGCATCTGTTAGAGAAATAATTGTCTATTACACTATGGATATTGACAAGCTTCTACAGTCTAGCATCTATTTAGCAAGTATATATCCCCATTCCTGATAGTCTGTGTATGTGTGGTTCTTTGAATCTTCCTTGATTCAGTGGAAATGTCTTACAGTTTCCTTCATTAATTAATAAGTGAGGTAATACCTTTGACATATTTTGTTGTGTATCATTTTTTGAGAGTCCTGATTTTACCTTTTACAAATATTATTCTTCAACATCTAGTTTATGTCAGGAACCAACAACATGATTAGGGAACGGAATCCGTTTCTCTAGGCAACAACTTTGTAACTTTAAATTGAGCTAATTGGAATATATTAGCATTCAAAAGCTCTAAAATATTTTAATTAATACTTTTAAAGTGTTAGATCCTGAGCTAAGACTTTTTGGCAACTCTCAGAGCCTCAAAGTATCATTTCTCAAACTTGACACAACTCCTTTAAAAAAGTAGCTTAAAAAATAGCTTTTCAAGAAAATTAATGTACTACCACACCAAAAGTGTTAGTAATATAGAATTAACATTTGAGGTAGATTGGATGTTGATTCCATTGGATTCTCCTTATATGTTCTTCCGCTTAGATGTCTGAAGTTGGAAAGTAATACGCTGGGTTACTGAGACCAAAAACATTTTTTGTTGTTTCTTCGTGGCTTTTAAATTTACATAAGGAATGTCCATTACAACATAATTTAGAAGCTGAAAACAACCACTAAGTGGTTAAATATATCCACATGATGGAATCTTTCAGCAATTAATATACGCTCAAAGAAAATTTAGTGACAAGTCAGTAAACTCTGTTGAACATGATCCCAATTATGTAAATACATAAACACACTCACTGACTACAAATTTCAACCTGCATGAACAATTTCTCCCAGTGCTATTAATTTTCCATCAAACTGGTTCCTATAATTGTTTGACCTGTCCAGTTTCTCCTATCTATCAGTTGCTTGCCACATTTACTTCCTTATGAAACTTGGGGTCATAGTATGCATATATCAAACCAAGATGGACTAAATTCCAATTCCCAAAACTATGAATCAGAATACTTGATTTCTCTGTGTCATGAGAACACAGCTGGGGGAATCTTAATAGTCAAGTCGTCATGATCACATCAATATAAAGACATAATCATCCCCCAACAGGGTCCTCAACACTCACAAGGCAAAGTGATGCTTTCTGGCCACTTCTACCAATTTCTGAGAGGATCCGTCTGCCTCTCTTTTTCTCAGGTGACAGTCTTAACTCATGAAAAGAACATTGCTCCCCTTGCCACAAGCCACTTTTCCAGTTTCTCTGGGGTTCCATTTCCCAGTTTTTTACTCTTTCATTTCCCTATCTACTCTTCCCCTTTATTGAAATCTTTACTACAACATTAGGTTCACGCTTTGTTTCTGCTCTCATTCAGTTCGTAAGCCTATTCCATCCATCTTCTCCCCCAAACCAAAAAATCTGTGCAAAACTGATCTTGCTGTGTTTGTCAGTAATCTCCAGTGGAAGCCTCCCTTGTCACCCTACTCCTAGATTGCCTCCAAAATCTTTCACGATTCCTTTTGTTTCAGAATGTTTTCTACTTTGCTCTCCTAGAAACTAAACTTTGATGGTTTTACTATAACTGTTCTCAGTTTCTTCTCATTCTCCTTTGCTAACCTCTAAACTTGCATCATCTGCCAATCATTTTGTCTCTTATGTGATCTTGGAATCAGATGTGAAGCTATAGAATTACATCTTGAAATGCTTCTTATACACTGCCCACTCCTAAATTTCTATCATCAGCCCAGTTTTCTTTTCTAAATTTCAGACTCTATACACAACTGCCTAAGGGAACACAGCCATGAGGATGAAATCTAAAATTACTGCGTTCAAAACATGAGTCATACCGAATGCAGCTGTCATAAAGGGCTCCTCCTCTAAAGTTATATCCAGAAAACTTTGTCTTATGTTACCCCTCCCTGCATCTTACCCCAAATGAAATCAGCCACCAAGCGCTTCCTGACTGTATAGAATATTACCATTCATCACTGATGTTATATGCTTTGCATTTCCTGTGTTTGTCAAAGCGATGTGATTTTCTAAGCTTTAGTATTTTCTCAGATTATTAGCACACTTAGGGAGAAACAATAGCATCCTTTAAACACAGAAAATTAACAAATGTATTGAAAATTATAATTAATTATCTAGTAAGATGATGGGATTACTTCACTTGGAATTCTTTCAAAATAGAGTAGATTGTCAAATAATCTGAACTTGTTTGAAAAAGTTAAGACAGGTAAAATAAATTACCTTATGAATTCTTTTTGAAGCCATAATTCTTCATACTTCAAGAACTTTTTAAGAGATGTTACTTTTGGTAAATGCTAATTTTCAACAACTTTCTCTCCTTTATATTTTTTCTTTTTGTTCTTCATTCTGAATAATATAAAATTTTGATGACCCTACTCCCCATTTTTTTTGTTTCAATCTACGCGGTTTGGTATAAAATAAGTCCACGAGCATTATCAATGTGTCCGAAGTGTCCACATGAGATTCAGGGTCTCAACATAAAAGACGAGAGGAAGGATCGCAGTGTGATAAGAAGCAGAATTAGTTCCAGTTCAACAAAATTTTCTTATTATGTTTAAAATGCACTGGACTGCTGATTATGCATTGTAAATATTTCTTTCTGAGAAGTTTAATTTTAGACCTTGGTCTCTTCCTATTTCATTAGTCTCAAAGCTCTAAATTTTGCCAAATATAAACATGTTTCAAAGACGACAGGAGGCCTGGGCTGGGGGCTCAGCGGTAGGGCATGGCCCTGGTTCCATCCTCAGCACCCCCAAAAGAAGTCTGTGTCACACTACTCTGGAAGTACATAATAATTATCATTTACTGTGATTTTGTAGGTAACATTTTACTAAAAACCTTACTGGCCTATTTTTTCCCTTAATCTTATTTTACACTTGAGAATCTTGCCATGTTGATATTTTTGAGAGCCAAAACTTAGCAAAGGTATCATAATTTTACAACTAAAGAGCAGCAGAAGAGTACTTGAGAGAAGTCTTCTTCATTTGTAGACACACATATATTTAATTTTCTTGGTTTTATCTATGTTTTATCTGTAATTTCGGTCTATGTAACATGAGATTTCTTTAAAAAGCAAACCTCCTATGTGGAAAGGAAAGTATAATAAAATTGTGCATATTAATAATGTTGATTATTTCCCAAGTAATCAATTGTGTTAATGTTTGAAGCTCAACTTTAACTAACTTTCTAAATTTTTGTAGCATTCCCTGATATTGTTATACTGAATTATCATGCTACAGGATAACCCTCCTATAATTATATAAAAGACTTTGCTGTTTCAGTTTGGCCTTGGGCAAATTGGTATGTCATCACTGCACTAGAAATTAAGCTGTGTCTATGATGACAATTACTAGTGCAATTTCCTGAAATCCCAGACAAGGGCTGAAGCCATGCCCATGATTAAAGACAGCACAATGGAAACACAGAGCTTCGTGGAATATGGACTGTATATCTATTGCAAAAATGATAGCATTGTTCTTTCAGAACAGCAGAATAAATAGTTCCTAGAGAAGAACTATTAAATTTAAGAATGCCTGCTTATTCTCTAGAGATTTAATATCATCTTTTTCATAGTTTCTTATGTTCTTAGGTTATATGTAAGATTTGATGTTCAGTCCAAAATCTGCTCCAAATAAAATATTATATCTTTAACTGTGGTTTATTTCTGTGTCTTGATTATATTTTCTTTTTGATCAAAGTTCTGATTTTCACATTTGAAATATTAAAGCACTTTCACACTTGTTTCTCATTTTCAATTCAAACAGGTGAAGAGAAAAAACATCTTTACAAGCTTTTCCCAGAGTCTGGAGAAGCTAATTTGCAAGATCATGAATCTCTGGAAAATGCTTTGGTTTAACTATAAAAAGGCAATGAATCTTAGATGCTTTCTGATAAACTGCAGAACATCACCCTGAGCAGCCACGTCTTTTGGCAGTAGACAGGCACATCTGCATTGCATAGACGAGGGCTAATTAACCTGAGTTTCCTTTAGCTACTTTGAACAGTGGGTCCAGAATGCTGGGCATCAAAGCATTCAGATCCCTTGTGCAAATTACAGTGGCTGGAATGCAGTCACGTTAATAAGCAGGTTTTGTTTTTCTATTCCAAATCCAAATGCTACCATCCAGGCTGTAAAATGATCCTAATCTATTATGTTTGAGTTATCTTTTTGAAGACAGTCAGTATATAGAGCCCCATAAGGAAACAATCTTTATTTTCCATTGGCTGCGTATGTTGCATGTCTAATGAAATGCATTTCACATATTTTATTTTAAGTATGTGATAGAATTACAACGTTGACAACTTTCATGAATGTCAAAAAATGTGATGCATTTTAAACATATGATGATGCCTAGCTTTATCAGAGAAATGTTCAAATAAAGTGCATTTAATTTGCATCAAAGCAGTATAAACATATAGAATTTAAAACATTTTATTTATATACCTACATATTTTCATAAACATCAAATACATTTGATATTAAAACAGGTATAACAATAAGCCATCTTGGTTTTTATTCTTAATTTTGCTGAAAGTAATTTTATTAAATACTTTCAATAACCAAATGTTACTAAAATTCTAGAGGCAGTGGTTATCAATTTGGATTTGTCCATGACAGGCCGATCTGCTGAACTAGGTCTTCTCTAAAGTAAATCAGTAAGATATTGATTGCCACCTATATTTTTCCACGCTGAATAATTTCTCTAATTTTCTCACAATGTCAAATGCTCCCCTCTTTCCCTCCAATTCTCCAGACGCAGGCTGTATGTTTTACTTTGTAAAATGCTCGTATTCTAAGCACTTTTTTGAAGCGTGCAGCATCAGTGATGTCATTGCACCAAAACATCAGAAGCCACTCAAATCGGTGAGTAATGGATTGCTAAGTGCTGGTTTTGAGCAGAAAAAGAGCCATCTTCTGCAGACTGAAACCAAATTTTTCTCTTTTGATATTTCTCTTCTTTGATATTTACAATGGCAAAAATGTTTATATTTAAAATTCCCAGTTCAGAAGATAAGGGAATATTTATAGAGATCCCTAGAGTCGATCTATCTCATGTATTTCTAAGCAGATTTGACTTTTCATGTTCTTAAGTCCTTGAATTATCCAACCTGGATAATTCTATTTTCATATGAAATTTAGTGTTCATCATATAAAATAAAGGCAAGTAATTCAAATATATTCTAAGTGGAAAAAGATTAAGTTAGAATTAATTATTTTTTTAGAAGTTTTTCTTTGGGCACAAGAAGGAGAAAATTATGTTTTAGGTCAGTTTTGATTGTCTTGTTCCTCTTTTCCTCTTCCACATCTTCCCCTCTTTGAAGGAAATTTCGGGATTAAAATATGTCTGAAGCATATTTGGCTCTTACTACATTGAGGAGAAAATTGTGTATTTAGACAAGTGTTCTTAATTTGGGCTTCGCTGTCACCTAGGAGTTCTACGGAAGAGATTCAGGGGGTTCATGAACTCCCTGAAATTGAACGCAAGGAGCCTTGTGTTTGTGCAGATCCGAACTTTCCTGCGAGGAACATCCACGGCCCTCTTACATTCGGCAGTGAGGCCGCCGCACCATTCCAAGAGTTTCCACTCGCTTCCTGTGGGACCTCCAGTTGCGTCTACAGTGATCCCACATCTTAGCACACTGCTGAGTCACGTTGCTTGCAGTCAACAGAAACGGTCTTCAAGTGCCATTAACAAAGTAAGAATTTGTTGTAAATATGTGAAACTTCTCAAAAATAATAAGGAACCAAATTCGGAAGCTGCTCGAACTGAGGCAGAGCCAGGGCTCCAGCGGAGGAAGCTGGTTGGCGATTCCATCGGGCGCTCCCTGCTGAGCGTAGTCAACAGCCAGCCTCCCGCACTGAACGTTCTGAAGAACCAGCATCCACGAAAGCCCTTCGGCTTCCCGATCTCCGGGGTAGAGAAGAGCGACAGGTCTGCAACAAAGTCCAACTGAGACTTCACAAAATGAGGCGGAAGCAGTTCCCGCAGGATGCTGAGCTGTGAAGTTAAGGCAGAGAGGGCTGGCAATGAGCGCGCGACCTCAGGGTTTTCACGGGGAGCACGGATTCCCGCCGTCGGAGGCGGTCCCTGCAGGCCCGAGCTAGCAGTCCCCCTCCGGCCCGAGCTAGCAGTCCCCCTCCGGCCCGAGCTAGCAGTCCCCCTCCGGCCCGAGCTAGCAGTCCCCCTCCGGCCCGAGCTAGCAGTCCCCCTCCGGCCCGAGCTAGCAGTCCCCCTCCGGCCCGAGCTAGCAGTCCCCCTCCGGCCCGAGATAGCAGTCCCCCTCCGGCCCGAGATAGCAGTCCCCCTCCGGCCCGAGATAGCAGTCCCCCTCCGGCCCGCGGAAGCTGCTTTCCTGTGCGCGGCACTCTCTGCCCAACTGCTATTGGCAATCCTGGGTTACCTTGTTTTGCTGAAAACATTACAGTATCCTCCCAGCCTGTCTTCCTACATCCATTTCTCTTTTCCTCTAATTTACCTTTTTGAAAAAATCAGAGTAGTTTCAAAATTCAAACGTGATCATGCCGATCTTCTGTAAAAATCGTTCAGTCTCTGCATTATTTTTAGAATAGAATCCAAAATGCTTGCCACCCTGGTACTGTTCTCCCGACCTGGCCCTGGCTCTCTCCACCTCAAGTGTTTCTGTCTCTCCCCTCGTGTTTTCTGGGCTGCTGTTTTCTTCCAGAATTGCTTGGCCATCTCCTCCCCTCGTATCTGTTTATCTTCCCTCGCAGGTCCCTGCGTCAATGCCATTCCTAAAAGCTGTTTCGTAAGTCTTAGTATCAAGTGCCCCCTTTGTGTTCTGGACTTATGCCTGAATTTTCTAGTACAGTCGGGTGATTTTGTGTTTGATAACTCACCATAAGAATGAGAGTCCTGTTTTCTTTATTCATGACTAAAATCTATTGCCAGCGAAGAGCCTGACCCGAGAACAGGAAATGAGAACCAGTGAGATGAAGTCCGCCGCTGGAGCTCTCCATACGCGCGCTCCCACCTCGCTTGGTCTCCACCTTCTCCTCTGTACCCCGAGCCTGACAATAACAGTTGCATGAGAAATACGCATTGAATAGATAAAACTACCCTGCTCTGCTTTTCCTAAGATTTTATCATTTTTCTAAGTTTTAAGATTAAGATTTACAAAAGGATAAAGTTGACCCTAGTAACCGAAATTGATCCATATCTGAGATGCCATTTTAAGTCCTGCGGATAATATAGATATAATTTAGGAGGTTATACCAGTATTGATCACTTTTAATTGAATTTTCAATAATCTCCGGTATTGGCTAAGGCTAGCAAATTAATTAATGAATGCTGATATCCTGTTTTAGTAAAATAATTTCTACAGATTATCTGTTCCGTATTCATTTCCACAGTGTTTCATTCTCAGTCCTCCGTATTCATAGCTGCGCTCAGAGTCTTGCTGATCCTTCTGGTCGCAGTGAAGCAAATCTTCACCTCCCTTATCCTGCTCCGCGCAGCGTAAATAACGCGCAATAGATGGTGTAGCGGCTGCAGGCCACATTCCTTCCTGACTTTGGACCTTATGGTTTAGTAAGTAAAACCTTAAATCTTAAAATTTGTATGCTTAGATGCTTAATGCTTATTTTGGAGTGGGTTACTGGAGAACACACTAAATGATATGCAAAACAAATTGCAAATTCAATATTTGACAATATATCAACTGTTGCAGGAGCCAAAACCCCTTTTTCCAAAATTAACTTGGTGAACATATCAAGTACAGAGCATGTTCAAATCAATAAGAATAGAGAATACAATTTTTAAAATAAAATTGCTACATCTAAACTATAAAATTACTTAGATATACAGCAAAGAAAGATGTTTAAAAACACTGTAGAATTATTTGAAAGTTATGATTTTACCACTTGGCTAGTAACTGAATTTAAGCTTAGTTATGAAATGACCTCACCACTCAGAACAAACTAACTATAAGTAAATTAATTCAGGAGATGTCTCCAAACATTTCCTTTTACTTACTTTATGCTAAGCCTGAGCGGTTATTTTAAAATTTCTTTGTCATAATGGTATAAATTTCAACTCATAGACATAGAAATAATGTTTAAATGTAGGAAGTTATTCATCTCTTCATCGGGATTATGGTAGATAGGGACTGACTATCCGGTTAGTGAAACATGGATGTATGCGCTCTTGTTTTCCTGGATCATACCACACTTACTGGCTGTCTTCTGTGCCCTCGGCTCTGTGTGGGCTTTATGCACCAGAGTACAAGAGTGAGAGAGAACGAACGTGTTCATCTCCTGGAGGGAAAATCTAGTAAGAGATAGAGAAGCAACTGGGAAATTGTGTTATGGCTTTACGGGATATGCTCATTGTATATAGTATCTCGAGAACACATGAGAGGGTTGTTTCATTTAAGAATGTGGCCTGGAGAATGATGAGGGAAGACTTCCTGAAGAAACAAACACGTGCACGGGCGGACACCGGCAAGAGCAGGAGGAAGCTGGTCGGACACCATCCTTGAAGAGGGGCGTGGGCAGCAGCGACTGCAGTGGAGAAAGTGTCCCCAGCTGCTGAGATTGTGTGTCATGTGTCACAGTGGTGAGGAGCTCACTTGAGTGTCTGAATAAGTGACAGCTGAGGAACATGGTTAAAATTCAAAGTCAGAGGTTGGATGGTTGGATGGCGAAGAAGACAAGGCTGGTGAGATGGTGGTGGACCAGATCAGCGGCGTCCAACACTGCCTCTTCGATGACGTGACTTTTGTGTGCTGGGTAGTAGAAACCCAGTGAAAAATCACATAACGAAGTGCGGGGTTGTAAAAAGGAATTGGCATTGCAGTGTTCAGAATTTTGTGAGTATTAAAGAAAACTAGAAACTCTGAAGGATTTAGGAATAATCCAGGTGAAAGACAAGGCTTGAGACGGAGGAGTGGCAGTGGGCACGGAGGAAGCGGGGAGCTGTGCGGTGGGGGTTGCAGGAGGCACACGTGTGTGTAGCATGGATGGGGGGGAGGCAGCGTAACATGGGGGTGGAGGGGCACAATCTCAGAGGGCCACCAGAGAAGAACAGTTTTAGGAACGAGGACAGCGTGTACAATTCGGAGGTGGGATTTATAGAATATCTGAATGGGTACTCTGGATATTTGGATGTGTTCAGTTTAAGAGGCTCATTTGAATATAGGTGAAAATTAAAGTTGTACAAGGTTTGAAATTGCTCAGTCAGTGAATACAGCAGGAAAGGAAGAAGATGAGAACGCAACAAAGCTGTGCCCTGACATCTCTGAAACAGATACAGAAATGTGAGCAGCTGGAGGAAAATCAGGAGCAAACACTATAACAGAAGCCAATTAAGAGGGCCGGTGAGATGGCTCAGCCGCGTAAGCGCCTGCCCGGCAAGCGCGAGGGCCCGAGTTCGACTCCCAGAACCCACATACGAAAAAAGGGGCCGTGATATCGCTCAGCGGCACGGGCGCCTGCTGGCGCACGAGGTCCTGAGGTCGACCCCCCGGTAGCCACAAAAAAAAAAAAAAAGCCAATTAAGAGAGGAGACAGGAGGGCAAAAATGTCACATAGTGTTAGGGACTCTGGTTATACAAATTAAAAAAAAAAATTCTATGTTCTCAGGAGGCTAAAGCAGAAGGATTGCAAATTTGATCGTAGACAGCTTAGCAAGAACCTGTCTCAACCTAAAAGATATAAAGGATGGGCATGTAGCACAGTGGTAGTACCCTAGTACTTGAAGAAAAAAGAAAAGAAAAGAAAAAAGTCTAATAATGGGTATAACATTAGCAATCTTGTTAAAGATATTTAGCTGGAAGGCTGGCCCTGGAGAACTGGACTTTGATGGGGAGTGAACGAAAGATAAGGAAGTGGACGTACAAACTTGAAAAGGGATTATGAGAGAGAAGGCCATGATGAAAGGGAAGGTAGAGTTGGTTAACATTTTGTTTTGAATATTTTCTTTCCCTTGAGTTTGTTTGCTCATTTTGTTGGTTGATTGCCTGGTTTGATTTCATTTTTTTTTTCTTTTTTTCTTTACAGTGAACTACTTGAGCTGATTTAGGAAAGAGATAAAATATGAGGAGAGCACTGAATATTGGAACAGAGCCGAAGAGCAGAGCGGCGCGGAGGCCCCTTGGAGGGCGTCTTCTGCATTGCCACCTCAGGAGACTTTCACAGGACGTAGAATGCAAGCGTATTCCACTCTCAACGTACTTCCTCCTCAATGTACTTCCCATAGTTTATGTCAACAAACATCTGGATACCAGGCTTGAATGCAGTACTGCCGCCTTGGTCCAGTCACTCAAGCTGAGTCTGCATCTGATATGTACAAAGCTCCTTTAAAATGTATGACCCGGGAGTGGTGGTGCACACCTGTAATCTCAGCACTGGGGAGGCTGAGGCAGGAGGATCACTGTGAGTTTGAGGACAGCCTGGGCTACGTAGTGAATTCAAGAACAGCCTGCTCTACATAGTGAGATCCTACTCAAAACAAAACAAAACAAAACAAAAATTAAAATGTATGGCAACATACCACACCAATAAAATCTTCTAAGCAGACCAAATAATAATAATAATAGTAATAATAATAATAATAAACAAAGTGATTACTTAATAATTCACAACTCAAGAGGAAAGCATTCCTACTATTCTTAACACACACAGTACTAAATATTTCAATTCAACTCAGAGCTAAGATTAAGATTTCTTTTGTCACGAATGTCTGCTTTTTCTAAAACTGTAATGCTATATGGAATTATTTGGTTAAAACAAAACAAAACAAAAAAAGCAGCTAGAATGAATGCATTATTTCAAGGGAACAGAGGTGATGATATATTTTAGAAAGGAAAGATTCCAGAGCAAAATCTCAACCCTTGCGTTGTTATTGAACTACAAACTACTGAACTCTTTTTCTAACCACAATTCCATATATGACTTCATTTTTCTCCCTTGTGCAGCGTTATCTCCAAAGCACATCTAGCTGTTTGGCAGTGAGGTCTGGCTGGGAGGAGAGGACGGTAAACGCCTCTCCAGGCCTCTTCCCGGTGCCAGGCCGCTCGCGCCGAGGGCGGAGATCTCTGCAGCGCTCCTCGCGATCCAGTGCGGGTGCCGCTGCAGAAACTGTCGCAAAGGTACTGAGTCATGGCAAAATATCCCACTGGCACGTGCTCGGTCTAAATGTCTGTCGTCAGCTTGATCAACTTCTTTTCCATCATGGTTCCATTTTTATAGAAGATATACTAGACAAATTATTTAACTTTTGAGTACTTAATAATAGTTAAATAAAAAATGAAGCCCTGGCCACAGAAATAGAACTAGTTAGACAAAATATAAAAGCATAGTTTTTCACTGTAATTAGTATATTTAACTTTAGGAATAAAATACATAAGGAATGTTTAAAGTGTTAATGGTTTTTTGTGGGTACCGCGGGTCGGCCTCAGGCCCTCGCGCGCCAGCAAGCGCCCGTGCCGCTGAGCGATATCACCGGCCCTTATTTTCCTATGTGGGTTCCGGGAGTCGAACTCTGGCCCTTTTGCTTGTTAGGCAGGCGCTTACGCTGCTGAGCCATCTCACCGGCCCCAGTGTTAATGGTTTTAAATCTTAAGTTTATTTGGAATGAATTTAGTGGTCATAGGCCTGTGAACTGTGGCATTCAAGGCTTCTTTAAATAGTGAGATTAAACATGAGTAATGAAAAATCTATCCTTTTCTAGTTTTGAGGCCTATGTGCTTGATTCATTTTTAGAGGCCAAAAGTATGCCAAAATCATTCATTAAGTGTGTTTTTGTATAATAATGTTACTATAAAGGAAATTAACCATGTACGGTAACCACTGTAACGGTTATTAATATTGTTGTGTTACCTATCATCTGTATTTATTAATCTTTATAACTATTCTGTGCCCTCAGTATTATCTTTATTGTATTAACAGTTCAGGAAGCTTATTTTATGAGAACCTATGGTGACAAATCTAACCTGTGACAGAGGTATGTATTAAGCACAAAGTCTGTGGATGTCATCCTTACACAATCTTGTTGCTCAACGCCTACAAAATAAAGCCAAGTAGAGCCTGGGAAGTGGGCTTCTAAGGCAAATGTGATGGGAAAACAGTCTTTCTCCACGGTTCTTATCCTTATTTTAACTCTCCACTTAACATAAGAATGCTCTTTCCTCCAAGCCCTTGCTCATTCACTTTTACCATCTTCCACCACTTGCAAGTTTTCTCATCACCAGCTCGTCTTTTGAACACACCCCGTCTTCCATCCCTCGTACGTGAACTCTAATTCAGATCTCATTTTGGAGTTTCTGACTCATATAACCAGACCTACATGAAATTCTCCACTTGACTATCAAATGTGATGGCCCACTTTCAACAACGCATGTGTAAAATGAAATTTTTTGGATTAATTTTCACATCTCTGGTGCCTAGCCATCACCTCACAACTCCCCACCACAGCAGTCACCAATTCTAACAACTTAATTTCTGAGTAGTTTCTAAATACATCTCCTCCTTTCCCTAACGTCGTCTTTTGTACTTTCACCAAGTTCAGTCTTTTTTTCAGCAGATGATGGTAAGCCTGCCCTACTGTTCTGCTTCCAACCTGGACCACGTTAAAATGACTTCTGAAATCTGCTTCTCTGATCTGTTTCTTTGTCACCTAATGTCCTCAAGAAATTCCACCCACCTTCTGGAGCCCACCTACATCATCAGGGCTCTGTCAGAAATGCAGAACCAACAGAAAATACACAGAATGAGCAATTCGTGGTAGGGTTTGCTCTTGTGCAATGGTAGGAACTGCTCACAAAGTGTATGGATGGCGTTGAATCTGCACCTAGCACTGGGTCCAAAGTCAGCAGTATCGAGCCAGATAGATGGAATCATGTGGAGAGAGAGCACAGCCAAGCCGAGAGCCACCAGGGTTAGCTGGAGCCCCTCAGGTGAGTGGCCACTGGCTTGTGTCCCCTCAGCATCTGATCATCCAGCAGTTCTGCAGGCAACCTGAAGGAGAAGCTGGTAGCCTTTGTCACTGATCTAATGCACACTGGAATGCCACAGTGAGACAGAGCACCTGTCTCTCTCATTTGCCCCTGCACCGGCTATGGGGTGGGACTTGGCTGATAGCTGTCTGCCCTTCCCGTGCTCCCCTTTGCTCCCCCTTGCACCCCAGTGGACTGGATCGGTTTGCTTCAGGGTCCTTCCTAGATATCAAACCACCATGCTCCACTGCAGTGTGAGTGCAGCCTGGGGCAGGATGGGGCCTCCCCCACCAAGCCACTCCAGTCCGTACTGCTGCATTTGGAGAACGGAGAGGGCACCTGCAGTGGCTAAGGTCCAGAAGGGAGGGATCCGGGCCCTTATTTGCCTGCCCAGCATGCACGGCAGCTGTCCAGAACATCCCGGCCTTCTGCCCTCACCCTCAGTACCTGGTGCTCTCCAGGCCCTCTGGGGTTTAGTCTAGGAGGGCTCCCTCCCATGTACTGTGCTGCAGCATAGGTCCTGTTATGGTAAAGACTCGCTTTGGCGTCCTGTAAACCTGCTTGTGATTTATTTCTCTGATAATGCGGGCTCCAGGAGCCCTGTAAATCCACCCTCAGTGGTGTGGACGGAGTGAATAAACAGAACTGTTACCACTGAAGAGCTCCAGAGCCAGCAGCCAGTGAGGACCAGCAGCCAGCTAAGACCAATAGCAGAGACCTCGCACCTGGCAGAGTGGACCTACGGTGTCCAGCACGAGCTGGCATCAGATGGTGGTAGCTGCCAGTGACCAGCAGCAGGCCGTGTCACCAGGTGTCATCTGGTGACATCAGGACTACCAGCAGAGCTGTACTTGGCTGATTCTAGCAATGAACCCACTGACCTGCAGCAACAGGAGCTCATCCATCAGGAGCCCTGTGGACTGAGCTGCTGCCTCAGGACGACAAGGGAGTCAACAGAGCCACAGCAGCCTCCATGAGCTGCGCAGCACACCGGCCCTCAGCACCCCAGCTGCCGACACAGCACAGCCGGCCGCACTGCAGAGCCTCCCCGAGCTCAGACGGTCTCCATGCGGGAGCAAATCCTTGTCCAATGCATAGACGGGAACTGTGTCACTGCAGCTCAGGGAAGATGACACTGTACAAAGACACTGAGCAACATGAACTCGGAGTGGAGCAGATAAATCGCATCTACCTTGAACACTGCCCGTATTGGACTATTCTTATTATTCCAAAAGGCCCAAGTTCCCTTCTCCATGTTCCTAAACCATGTTAGTCTCTGTGCCTGGAAGTTGTTGTTGTTTTTCAACATGTCTGCCTAATAGTTACCTGGTAATATTCAAACAAAATATTACCACCTCCAAAAGCCTCCTTTTGTGTGTCTATGGTCCCTGTGGCACAGCCACGTGACCAGCATAGAATAAAGCTGGTGTCTTTCCACTGGGACAGGTGCACCCAAGGGCAAGGGCCTTTGTACCCTGAAAATCCATGGTAAAGCACGGGCCAGAGCGGGGCCAAGACCCTCAGGGAGGAGTGCTGTCCCCAGGGAAATGCCCAGCGTTTCTCAGCAGCCGTGTGGACAATTCACATGGTTTTCTTCACTGACTTTAAATTATAAATCATATTTTTAAAAGTATAAAACTTACAATCGAGGGAATATAACTAATATATGTCAAGCTCAGTAAAGCCTCGTTCTACTATATTTTATTACACTGCATTTTATTTAATTTTTATAAGTGAATAAATTAAATATAAATCACTTCTTATTAATGGCTCTCATTTTATTTTAATTTAATACAAGTAGATGTTAATAAAGAAAATATACAAAGCACTCTTCTATGAAAAAATAAAATTTCATAACAAAATAATTAAAGAATAACAATAGATAACATACTGTGTATCATGATCTTAAAAGAATGACTAAAATATTACTCAGAGTACCAATAATTCCTCAAATTATGTTTTCTCTTGCTCAAAAATATTTTAAGACGTATATTTATTTATTTAATTTATACTGCTAATTTCTTTTTTGTTCACTGAAGAGAAAGTTTTGTCCTTTTATTTGTGTTTCTTCTTTGTAAGAGACTTTTTTAGATACAGTGTGTACTCTGAGTAATAAAGGTTTACAGGTACTAAAATAGTAAGGTATTATGCAGGCTATCTTTATTAAAATTTTGTGCCATTCTCTTCCAGAGACATACAGAAAATAAACTCTATTTCGGTAGAGTGTACGATCCCAAATTAATATGTTTCTGCCATGATATTAAATGTGTCCTTATTTCAGGGTAACATATTATCTAACCTAGTGTGGATCCCCAAATCTAAATGCGCAATTCTTCCTTCCATTAGCAGTTAACTGTCATTAAGTAAAACACTTATCTCTTTTTTCTAATACTTTTTGAGATTGCCTGCCTCTACTTTCCAACAATTCTGCCGTTGGGCTGGTACAAAGTGGACCTGTTCGTCAGATGGTTATCGAAGGCCGAGGGCAGCACTCCAGGTGTTCCAGCCAAAGGCCAGCTCACAGACAGAGCTTCAGCGGCTGGAAGGTGCTGCTGCTGAGTCATCCGGGTTCCTAGGTCAAGCCAGAGCCCACTCGGTAGCTGGGATTAAAAAACAACAACGACATGTTGTCAAAGACCACACCCAGAGCCATAGTAGTGTCAGGAATCTGGAAATATGCAGAAATGGAGTTAGCATTGGAATAAGAACTCAGGAAGTGGCACAAACGCAGGGAGGCAGGGTAGCTCAAAGAGCTGCTGCAGGGCAGGGTTCGGGGTGTTTACCTGAGGCAGCAGATGTGCAAGTGCTCCAGCTAGCCGAGATGTCCGCTAAATGACAATGCTTTCAGCTGCTGTCTGCCATTTGTTTCCTTTTATTGTACTGGATAGTATCACGTTTTTACCTTTTAATGCAGAGAAATGACATTGTGTCTGCTCTCTTATCTGACAGGTTTTATATTCAGTGACCGAACTGCTCTTTAATCTTGATTGCATGCAATGTAGCAGAAGATACAGAAAGATCTGCATCTCTGAAAGATAAAGAAATGTGGCATTTTCTTTGCTTACCTCTTCCTGTGTTTCTTCAGAGTTGCTTAATCAAAGCATCAGTGTTACTATTTTCTTACTGAGATCTGCCTTAACTGATAAATCTAGTTATTTAATAAATACAGTAAATAAACAAATGGAAAAATTATGTTTTTCTTATGAAAGTACTAAAAGCTTGGACATTTTTCCTACTCTGTGGCAAACCTGAAGTTCATATATTAATGTACAGTATATTACCTCCATATTTGTTGAATGAAAAGAAAAAAAAGGAAAGAAGAAGTACTCTAGTATTATGTTGAAGCAATTAACAGTGTACTGTTTATTAACTGTAAGGCAACTTGTCTTGGATTTAAAAGAAATTGTTAAGATCATGAGAGAGTGTGAAATAGAAGAGAAGTGTGGACAGGGTATCTAAATTATGTCCTAAGACCGGGCCAAGTCTCTAGTCTACAACTTATGTGAGTGAACTCTTTATAATTATGAAATCAAGGCTTAGACCAAATGATCCCTAAGGTTCCTTTGAAAGCCTTAGTGTACTCAGAGCTAAAAATCTTTAAGTTGGGAATGGTTTTGTAATTCTTATTAAATACGGGGAGAATAAGAAAAGATGCAAGATACTTATGGAAAAGTGTGCCCAGGAAACTCAGTAAATGGGCATTTTGTAAAATATTCCACTTCTCCGTAAGGAACAGTGAACCAGAGGGCTGGTCTGGTGACAGCCCACCTCAGGCCCTGCTTCCTCACTCCACGCTGGGCAATGGGCCACGAACTGACTCCGAGGAAGATCAGCAGCTATTATACCACTTCCCGCAGCACCTGGGTTTTTCTTGGAAAGTTTCCATCCAAGTGGAGAAGTTACCTGACCCTGATCTGTTCCTGAGAGCCGATATGGTCACAGCCTGGCACGTAGAGCAGTGGGCCGGTGGGTAGACAAGAGCAAGTTGTTATTCTTTCAGTTGGTTACATAAAGGGTGACTTAATCACTAGGCTGGTCGCTGACGTGGAATCCAATGAGATGCTCGCAATTTAGAATTTCCTGAATAGTTTCCTGACTGTAAATGAACTCACCAATTTCCCATTAGGATTGATTTTCATCACAAACATTAACACTCAACATTCCCATAAATTTTTTTAAAGTCCTGTACAAGAGTGGAAAATGACAAATTGTTCAAGTTCTGCGTACAGCAAGTAAGAATAAAAGAAAGAATCGTGTCCAGAACATAGGAAGTCCATTAAACAGAATTAGCAAGATGTGCAATTCCTGTAATATTGCTGTTTTGAGAGAAAGAAGCTCAAATCTTGGTGAGAAATCTCTAATTCTCTGGGAGGTACTTTTACCATTCCTTTTGTATTTTAATAATTTATCTTCTCACAGTATTTTTATTAGTCTTGACAAGATCAAGGTGCTTAATTTGTGCTTTACGAACTAAAATAACAGGGATTTGGCACACAATTTTCTTTAAAATGATATACTTTTAAATTGATTTGACACTTTAAATTTGAAGTTTTCACTGATTATGTAAAGTGTCTAAGTTATTGTTTGCAAATACTCAGCATTCACTTTTTATAGAGGAGTAAATTAAAAACTAAATGCAAAGAAAATCCTGACTTTCTATTTTCTGTTGTTAAATAAGGAAGCAGAGTATCCTTCTAGTCTTTCTGATTATATGAAAGAACACAAACAGGAGAGGACTTCGCCAAAGTCCTTCCAGAGGGGCCACTGGAAACCCGAACTAGTTAAGCACAGTAGGTCTGCAGACCCCTGCAGTCAGGGACAGAAGTCTGCTCCGCACAAAGCCTGCTGCTTTACCTGTTAGTCACCCACGGAAACAGCACTTTCACAGCAGTCCTTAGACTGGTGTCTCACCGAGAGCTGGTCACCCAGCCAGGCATAAAATGACCCGTCGTGGCGGGCAATGAGGGGAAACACTGCAACTGTTAACAAGAGTCTGTTAGGACTGGGAGGGTCCCCCGAGTGATTTGGGGCAGGCTGAGAGAAGCGCTGGCAGCGGGGAGAGATGCTCTTCACTGAACGCTTTCAGCAAGGGGGGCGATTTTATGATCAGTATCTCAGTACACTTCATGGGAAGAGGAGGATAGAATGCAGATGAAGCTGACGACTAAAGAATCGTGGGCAGTCGTGCATTTTAGCTAAAAGAGGGAGGTGTGCAGTGTTTTGGGGTTGGCATAGTGACCATGTTTTCCTCAGCTGAGATAAAATTATGAGCTGGCACTACCTTGTCTCACTTTATCACTGACACATGGCAAGCACGTCCGGGGCTGGCAATCCACGAGACTATTTGTGGGAAACAGGCCTCGTCCTGAGCACCAGCTCAGATGCCGGATGCCCCGGGCGTGGGGTGTGTGTTGCTGTTTTGTTTTGTGTTGGTCTTCTCTTAACAGTAATTTCAATTTCTCTGCTCTGCACTGAAGACTGCATGGGGAAGGCTTTTGCTTTCCATTTATTTGTTTTGGCTGTCCCCTCCCCACTGACATTTGAGGCAGGCGAATCTTGATGCTGCATGCAGACATAAGGGAATCGTCTGGTTTCTGTCCTCACACTCTCTCAGCTCTTCCCAGTGTGTCACTGCTCTCTCGATGTGTCTTTTCATTACGCGTTCCCACAAGGACCCCTGCGAACCAGCCTGTGACCGCAGGCCATCCTGAATAAATATAACTTGCTCTGTGTGCGGGATCATCTGGGGGTAACTCAGCTAACCCAGTGAGTTTGCCTTTATGCTCTGACGAAAATTCCCTCCTCTCTATGCTTCCCAGTGGAGTTTGCAAGTCAGACCTAGGCCAGCACAATTTGGAGACACTGCTGTCTATGCCTGAGGTGGCCCCAGGTCCACAGGAAGTTCTCAGCGAGAACTTGGGAACTGCCTGCCTCACCACTGCGCAAAGAGAATGGGTACTGCTTTCAGGTATTCTTGAAAATATAGTGATTTTTTTTCATGCAAGATTTTAAGAATTGCTCACTTTTGTGCTTCAAGCTGAGACCCTCGGTGTCTCCTTTTCTGTCCTTCCAGCTGCAATTTCTGAACCTCCAATTACTCCTCCAATTCTTCACATACTCCTTTAAGCCCTAAATCCTATATTTTATCCTCATTCTCCAGATCTTTAGTGTTAGTGCTTCTCTGAACTGAATTTAAGTTTGTACAGCATCTATTGGCATTCTTACTACTGTTAAATAGATTCACACACACACACACACACACACACACACACACACACCCCACATGCAGCCCTTCTGCATGGCTCACTGTGCCCAAAGTGCAGTGTGGAAGAGTCCGAGGACACCTCTGCAGCTGCGCTGCAATGTGAGTCTGCAGGACCTGACCAGACATAAGCACCCCGTACAGGGACTTCTTCCAAGGAAGTAGCACAGGCAGATCATGCTTCAGGGAGGTGTACAGCTCAGTGCCCACACCCGAGTGCTCCGTTTCCAAACACCATTCTGAGTGCCTACTGTCAAATAGTTGCCTACTGGCAACTATTCATGAACAGACATACGAGGGAATTGTCCAATATGGAATTCAGTAAGCAACCAGAAAAAAAAGAGGAAACACTTTAGAGTAAACAGAGTGTGCAGGAAAAAGAAAACTTCAGGATTGATCATGAAGATTCTCAGAGAGAGTGTTTCACCATTTCCTGGGGCTCCAGGCTGGTGGCCAGGTTTGGAAGGAGGATAACCGTCCTCAGGGCAGAGAGCAGCATTGGTTTGAGGTGGCCGTGCAGCCGACACACACTTGTGGTTCCCAGAGCCACGGGTCCACATGGCAGTGCACAGGAGTGGTGGGGCTGAACACCGTGCACAGTAGGAAGAACCCAGTGCCTCCTGAGGAGTCTCATGACAGGAAGCTGGTGGCTGGCTCTTTTCACATGTGCTTTCGCAGAACAAGGCAAATGTGTGCACACAAGGCGTGAAGCCAGCGCAGCCTTCGAGTCCCCTTGGTCTCTGTAAAGAAGTCCTCCAGTCTACAGCCCATTCGTCTGTGACCACGAAGGGGCTGAAAGGCTGAATTCAGCTGCCTTTCCTAATGGAAACTAAAAACTAGGGGAAAAATAGGGTTTTAGTAAAGCAATATCCAGTTAAGACAGAATAAAAGGAACATTTTAAAATTTCAACATCTAAATAACAGAAGCTCCATACCAAAATAATAAATAAATAATAGGAAAAGATATAAATAAGTGTTTTAAGACTTTACAGTAAATAAAGGACATTTTCTTACATTGAAATCCCCACCAAATGCCAACACAATGGATAAAAATGTGGTCCCACTAATACAATCCACTGTAAAATTTTGAAACTGTTGGAAACAGAGAAAATTCTGTCTTCCTCTGTTGAGAGAAAGATAATGTATGCAAAGAACCAAGAATCATCATGGCTTCTGACCCTTTATCAGCAACACTAGAAGCTAATAGACAATGAAATAATATATTTATCATTCTGGAGGAAAATTTATATATGCAGACATAATATATGAACACATTAATTAAACATACATTATTATATGTGTAAAATTAAAATGTGTTGTTGTGTATTTAATGAAACATATGAATTAGTCAGCTTTGTCATTGCTGGACATAATGGCCAACACCCACAAATCTAAAGGAGAGGTTTAATTTGGCTCATGGTTCAGGAGATACAGTTCATGGTCGGCTGGCGCCAAGGCAGGAACATCATGGAGGAAGGGCAAATGCAGCAAAGCTGCCCAGTTTCTGGCTGGGCAGCAGAGCAAAGGAATGCCCCAAGAGGAAGGGGCAAGGGACCAGATACATAACCCAAAATTATACCTCCATCAGCCACCCCAACATGCTCAGGAGTGTACTTTACTAATCTGTGAGGTGTTTCTTAATGCAGTGTGGTTGATATATCAGGATTAAGGTCACAATATCCAACAGAGAAGATTTAAACCAATTAAACTGAATCCCCAGGTACTCCGTATATTTATCTTTTATTACTGTCACTCCCATATCTGATAATGACAAATGGAACATATGGACAGAATACAGAAAGTATAGTGGAAACTGACATTTTCTATGGAGAATTATTATGTCCTCTATCTGTATTTTATGAAAAATTACTATTACCTTAAAAACCTCCTAGTTACCCCAACATTTCAATGAAAGAAATAGGGAGATATGATTAAAATTAGCATGCTAAAAAATAGAAATGACTTAAGTTCCTTAAATGTTACTTGAAATAACTTTTTCCAAACCATTTCACACTCTGTGCCGTGGGCTCAGGTATTCTTCACAGATGGCAGCACACATGCATGTGACTCTGGTGACAGTGTGTCATGGTTACTCTCAGAGGGGCCATCCCGAGATGCTAGACAGAGTCACCATCCCTCAGCAATAGAGGCCCTCACTGTGAATAACTCGTAACCTGCTCCCAACGTTAGGACAAGGTAGGGAGTAAATGTTAACCTGAGTACTTCTTTACTGGAGAATGTACTTTTCTCCCAGAGATTTCCTGCAGTTAAATTGGCTGGCTTATGCAAAACCGATATGTAGACTCTAAGTTATCATCAAATCTAAGGCATTACAGTTATATTTTGTATATTATATTTTCATTGGGACTGTAGTTCTTTTAGAACTTAAAGGGCATTACATATTTGTCCTTGGTTTCTTTTTCCCAAAAATTGTCTTGGCTTTTAAATTACAATTAAAAAGCCAAATGCCCAGAGCAAACTGTAAGAACAAATACATATATCACTGCAAAAGCAAGAAAAATTATATTTCCTGTTTGATATTATTTTTCTGTTCAAAACATAACATTAGAAATTCATGTATTTCCATTTTTATAAGCAGGTCTCTTCCATGGTGACCTGGAACTTTGAGAAGAGGGCAGGGGTTATTCGCAGGAAATGTCCAACAGCCTTTCTTCTCTTCTGTGCTGAACAAGCACTTGCTAAAGTCACACTTCAAATTCCTGCTCATTCTGGCTGTTACAGAGCAGGTGACACGTACAAACCAAGTAGACAGATGGAAGCGTGGAATGTGTTTCACCCAGACAGAATTCAGAGTTTGCTTAATGTATCCCTATGTGAAACGTGATTGTAATGAAAATTGTTATGTCTTATAAGTTTTATTATATTGTTCCTGGATTTGAAAACCGATTCAAAACTTTTTTTATTAGTACATGTTTGCAGTACATACTGTTCACATTCCTTGTCTGCAGTTGGTACATGTACACAATATATCTCAATTCCTTTTCTATCCATTTCCTTTCCTTTCCCCCTTTTCATCCTTTGATCCCCTTCCCATTTGATAAAGATCTATTTCCCTACTTCCTATTGCTTCTCATTTTGCTCTTTATTTATAATTTGGGTTTCTTATATAAGAAAAACTATGTGATATTTAAGCTTGTGTGTCTGATTTATTTCACTTGAATTATGGTCTCAAGATGCATTGATTTTCCTACAAATGACTCAGGTTTATCTTTCTTTACCACAGAGTAATATTCCACTGTGTGTAAGCACCACATTTTCTTTATCTCCTCAGCTGCTGATGGACTGGTAGGCTGATTCCAAGATTTGGCTATTATGAATTGTGCTGCTATAACCATGGGCATTAGGAGGCAGGTTAAGCCACAAAATGTGAGGGAATGATCCCCAGGGGAATCCAAGTGTCCAGGTAATGGACCCACTGCCCAGGCTGGCCTCAGTCAAAAATGGAAGTAGATCAGGTTTGTGTTTGTATCCTTCTCCCTTTCTCCTCCTGTTGTTTCTCTCCCATTTTCCTCTCAGCCTGTGACCCCACTACTGCCTTTCCACTTCTTGAAGACCCCCTGCTTTCACTACTTGACCTATCTTGACAACCCTGTATGGCTAAGGTATAGAAAGGGAGGCATTTCCCCCACATGGGTACCCCGTAATCTCTACCCCAATTGCCTGTTACCACCACAGGTTCTTTGAGCTCCTTCTTTTTCTACAAACACACACAAGTTGGCTCAAATGTGACAGTGTCTTTCTGTGTTATCCTTTCAGCAGCAGTTGGGTCCAAAGACCACTGGCATACCCAAAGGAATATAGCCTGTTCAGCTCTGCAGAGTGACACTGTCATGTAGATGTTCAGCTTTCAGATGTCAGTGTTATCCCATATCCACCCTTCCATACCCTTCCGTATCTCCAGTAGTGTTTTAGGAATAATAGGCTCTCCAATAGGCACATGCAAATTAGTATGAGTTTAAAATAATGAACAATAACCTCTTCCTTTATTATTCATTCCTTTTAGGGAAACTGATGATCTTTTGATACCTGTCATGGGAGTCCATTTCAATAATCTTCAAATGATTCCTTGCTGTTTTACTGGTCAATTCCAGGCATTCAGAACTGCAAAGGTGGAGTGTGCTCTGTTTTGGTGGCCCTGCCATCCCTACTCCCTGACACCCCCAGTCCTCCTGCAACACCCGCTGTGGTGTGGTGTGCCCTTTGGGCCACTTTTCTCCTGACATCATCCAGCCCTACTTTCTGTGAAGTCCGTGAGCTGCCTTCCGCATTCGTTCCTTGTGGTGATCCATTAATTTCCTTCTGGGAAATTCTGCATTCATTTGGCATCAGCAAAATAGTGCACACTCTGAGGTCAGCCGCATGATGGATAGTTCTGCAGTTAATGACATGCCTTGCTCGAGTGGGAGACATATTACGTTGTTGGGAGGCACAGTCACGAGGGAAATTGCCACTCTGTGAAGGGCTGTTAATAAATACGAACACAGCGCTGCTGTTAACATCCTTTCCAGCCACCAGCTGGTGAGTTCTCGTTGGGTAGACACCCTGGGAAGCACTGAAAGGGAACTTTGCTTAGGTTGTTCCAGGAAGCCTGATAAGATTGCCATTTCCTATTGCACTGTCATGACGAACTTATGTCGACAGCATCCCGGATGCAGGTGTCCGGGTCAAAGGAAATAAAAGGGAAGTCCCAAAGCACTCCGCCCACGGTTGCTGATCTTCTATCTTTATTACCATGTCATGGGAAGTTTCTGCATGAGCATGTGCTGGAAATTAGGCAAAACCGAAATTGCATGTCAGGCAAATGAAAGAGGCTATAAAAAGAAAGAAAAAAATTGTACCTCTCAAAAGAACAAAAAGCCCTTACTTTCATAATACTGTTTTGTACTCTTAAACTTTTATTAAGAGGACAAATCTTACAAGTTTATGTTAAATGACCTTAGCACTCAAAACAGAGGCCCAGGGGGAACTTTGGGGGTTGACAGATGTGTTTGTCCCCTGACTGTGGTGATGGTTTTGTGGATGTATGCACTTGTCTAAACTCTCCCAATACATTCAGTTTTTATTCCAAGTATACATCGATGAAGTTACTGTTTTAAAAAAGCATTTAGAAATACAGATGCACATGTTTTTTTTGCAGTGGTGGAGACTGACCCCAGGGCTTTTGCACTGAGCTACACCCCCAGGTTTTTCTTGAAACAAGTACTTGTTAAATTGCTAATTCGCCCCTGAGGCCTCCTCCCTCAGCCTCCCAGGGATTATAGGTGTGTGCCACCATGGCCAGCTCACAGTGTCATTTTAGGCATTACTTTCCTTTGGAACTAATTTCAAACTTAGTGAAAGTTACAAGGAACAGTGCAAAGTATTCCTATATACCCATCAGCTACAGACATTTTAAGTTTGGCCTCAATCATGCCCTTTATAACAAACATACCCAACCCAGGGTCACCCGTGTGTCCCCCTTGCCTTACTTCTCGTCTCCTTCATTTAAGAATCCTGCTCAATCTTTCTTCGATTTCATGAGCTTTGTATTTTTCAAGATTGCAGGGCTATCATTTGGTAGAACATTTCTCAGTTTGGGTTTGTCCAATGTCTTCTCATAATTGTTTTTGGCAGGAAAATCCCTGAAACGAGACTGTGGGTTTTTACTGCACTCTTTCAGGTAGTGCACAGTGCTCGTGTCCCGGTTCTCGTGCCCTGGTGACTCTGCACCCGCGGCGAAGACAGCCCAGCCGGGCATCTCCACTCCTTGTCGTCTGTGACGAATGAGCATCTGTGCCCAGGCAACCGCAGACGAGGTGCACCGCGACTCCTTCTAGGGCCGCCCTCTAGTTTGGCAGAATTCATTATGACGAGCATGGTACCAAACAGTGATTTTGAATTCCTTGTACGTGTTTTCCTTCCCGTGCATTCATTCATTTACTTAGTGTGATACTTAACTTCGGTATCAGCTTGAGTAAGAAATGCCAGCGGGTCGCTTCGCGGGCTCTGGCGTGGACGATGGGTTTCCTGAGGAGGGAAGGCCCGCCCGGCTGCGGCACCAACCAGAAGGCTGGAGGCCTGGAGGGAATCACAAGGTCAGAAGAAGGAAGTCTCACTTCCGCTCCTGCGGAGCAGCTCCAGCCTTCTCCGGCTCCAGTTCCAGCACAGAGCCCGCGTCTTCCTGGCGGGGAGCTGACTCCTGCGGGACTCTGCAGGGAGCGCCAGGCCTCAGCCAGGGACCGATCCTCGGGTCTCCAGCACGCGGGCAGCCCTTCCGCACCCTTCCACACCTGACTCTGCAGGCGGCCACTGTCACCCACTCTGTAAACTCCATACGTGTACCACACGTTCCTCCAGTGAACCCTCACTGACACGCTTTTAAATCACAGCGATTTCTCGCTTACTCACAGGCTGCAGTCTGTCTGGATCCTTGTGTCGCCACACGCTTGCACTCTCCTCCATTAGGCCGGCCGGAACCCTGCAGGCGGGCTCCGGGACCCTTGGTCGTACTCTCGCTCTTCTCCGAGAACCTCTTGACTGGCATGAGGTGTTCCTGCATCACATTCCACTGGCCCAGCTCCTGGCCCTGGACTCAGCTATTTCTCTAAAAGTCTCTGGTTCTTTTTAGTGGAGAGAGGTATTTGCATGTTGAAAAGTCAAGGGAACGCTGGGTACAATCGTTATTAATGGAGAGCTCTGATGCTGCCAAATCCCTCTAATGTTTGTACCTTCTTGCTGTCAGGGAGAAACCTGGCTTCCATTATCCTTAATGTATTGACATATTTGCTAAATCCTCCAGGGGCAGCTGATCTCCCCGACTACTGGGCCCTCTCTTCCTTCTCTCCAGTGCATGGGCTTTGCTTGGACTGACACTGCTGGTCACCTGGGGCCTCCTCTGCCTCCCTCCAGGGGACACGCTGTCTGCCGCCGTGAGTACCCGTGCCCAATGGAGAGCTGGTGGAACAAGTGGAGAAGGGAGAAAAGAGGAGAGGGCAGGGAGGAGGAATGTTAGACTATTAATTATTTATATTTTCTCTTAGGTGGACTGAAGCATTCTAGGCGGTGTGAAGTTTAGGTAACAAGAATAGAGATACTATATAATTATTGTGACTTGTGCTTTACTCATTGTAATGCTGCTATAAAAAGGGCCTAAAGCCCCTAGGAGTATTTTCTGAAGTGAGTTTGTTTATTCAACGCCTTTCAACCCTTACTTCAAAAAGAAAATGGGCACATAAAAGATACACCTTATGTCTCGGGCTGAATTTTCTTAAGTGTAGTCTTTTATTCTTAGAGGAACTTTTTGTTACTTAGCTAAAAATTGAGAAAAACCTATGAAAATGGCTTTGACTCTTACTTGTGGAAGAAGCACATATTATCAAAGCCCCAACATTTCTCCATAAATACAGCTTTCCAGGATTCCATTATCTACCACTGGCGAGGACTTAGAAATAATGACACATTCTAGTCTTTCACAGACACATGATGAGCACAAGTTCCGTATGCTCAGACGGTGAGCTAAATATAAAAGGAACGTTTTATAAAGTGCCATTTAGATTCCAGCGTAATAGAGATGTAATGCATATGTCAAGTTATTGAGTTGTCAACTTAAATAGAAGCCAGGATGTCATCCAGTAATTATTGCTATTTAGGCCTGAGGCATTAGTGCTAATATTAGCATGCGAGTGTTAAGTACCCACAGTACAAAAGGGAGAAGAGATTATAGGAGTAAACTCTAAAGGTCTCATTATGTTACTCTTGCCTGTAGAGATGTGCAGATGTTTTAAAATTGGGAAAATTTGTATAAGAATATGCAGCCCATTGAAGGGGTATGAGCAAGTACGAACACTCACCTCTTCCATTAGGAAAAGTTTAGTATATTCTTCAAGAGTGAAAGTCACCAGGAGTTTAACTGAAATTACATTTGATGGTCAAGTTTTCAGTTGCGACAATATTCCTTGGCAGATATTTGGGATGCAGAAGCTCTTTTGAAAAACTCTGGAATAGACCTCAGTTTTCACAAGCTTTGTTTTTCCTCGGTGGAGCTCGCCTATAAACCCGGTTCAGGTTTTCGTCTACGTGGCTGGTAAATCTCTCTTAGGGGATCACATTTATGCTCTCAGAAATCTTTCTCAAAGCTGAGGAAGAAAAAGAGGCTATTGAGATATTATCTGTGGAGGTTTGTAAATACATGATACAAGCATAGATGTTAGGTCCTTTTCCCAGGTAGTATAGCTAACAGAAAAGTACAGGTTATTTTTAGGGTCACTCTTTCAAAGAGATAGGTTAAAGCCTGTGGTTTGTGGTGTTGTCCATGTGAGCAGCTCACAAGAAAAAAAGAAAAAGGCAGAAAATAAAACAGACCCCCTGGCATCTTTTCTGGTCCGTTCCTGAAGAACATTAAGTAATAAAGGATCCACCTGGAGATTAAGATAAAATCTAGTAAGACCAACAATGTCTTTCTTTATTCCCTAGGCAGACAACAGAGTCAGCGAAAGAAAACTGGACTCCTTCCAAATCCTTTTAAAAGCATATACTCCCTAAAACAGAAAGCATCCTTATGTGGACAGCCGTCACGCACACACGACCAGCAGCCGGGCTTGAATTTTATAAGAATGGAATAAAACCACACAGTGTGGAACCACATTCTCTGAAAGGAAGGAATTCTGTGCTTTAGTGGGCAACACCAGGCACAGAGCCGGCGCCCTGCCCCGCACTGCCTCACCCGTGCTGGGAGGGGGCTTCTCCGCAGGACACGTCCTCCCTTCCTCAAGGTTAACACAGTGCTCTCCTCTACTCCCGCCCCCTCGAGCACGCTGCTCTTCTCTTCCCCAGCATTTTGAGGTTATGCTTCTATGGAAACCCTGCTTCTATTTAAATGTATATCTCCTTTGCTAGACTGTAAATTAAAACAGTGACAATTTACTACTTTAAATTTCATGTCAATTCCACAGGGGCCGGAACCGTGGGCTTGCATCCCCGGAGCCGGCCTCATGGATCAGGGTTGCACTGAAGATCCCACACACTCAAGACCTACTTTTGCTGCTGGCCTTTGTTGGGTAAAGGCCTCCACATTCCTAAACAGGTTGAGCTAGTTTTTCCTCTGTAGAGAAGCAGAGAGGATTAAAATCAGCCTCAATTTTACTGTCATCCTCAAGCCTGTAACACCAAAACACATGAAAGTGACCAGCACAGCTGTAACTACAAGTTTGTTCTTAATTGGGGAGTGCAATTGGGAGATTTTTTAAGAGAAGAAAATGAAAAGCTGCTTTCAGGCAATTCTCTGCCTGCTGGCTTGCTGGTATTTCAACACATTCCTGTGGCAAGAGATGCCGTTGATCACTCCACACCACTGAAGAGATGTTCAAGGCACAAAAGGGAAAACGGCAAACAGCCTTGGACAGAAAGACAGGTACTAGTTACGTGCGTCTGTCGGTGTGTGATTGACTGGTAGAGCAGATCTCACCCCCTGCTGTCTACGGGGGAAGAGTGTTAAGACTCAGGGCTCTTGAGCAGCCTCAGGGTCTCATGTCGCTGATATAAACGGCATGGTATTCACAGGTACCAGGGGCGATCGAAAAACAGTGTGTACTTAAATGTTAAAAAGCATTACAATAAAAGACACGTCACCGATAATCCCACCAAACGTTACCCCGGCTTCAAACACACCTACCCATTGCTCTCCCCACTCTCCGAAGCAGCTCTGAAGTCCTCGTTCATGGTTTCCTCAATGTCTTGAATTAATTCCAAATGTTTACCTTTCTCGGTCCTTTTCACTTTGGGGAAGGGACAGAAGTCACAGGGGCAGATCTAGTGAATGATGTGATTGAGGACACAGTGTCACGTTTTCACGAGCTGCCTTTCTGTTGGATGGTGCTGGGCAGTAGCATTCATTATATCTTTAATCATATCTCCTATAGACATGAAAGAGGACTTCCAGAAGCACTTCAGGAAGTGGTAAAAACAATGGGCTAATTGGGTTTAAAGAAGGGGGAGGATTTTGAAGGGGATTAATGGCAGTCTGTCTTTTACTGGTAACACCATTTTTTAAATATAAACATTCACTGTATTTTACGATCACCTTTGGTAACCCATGAGTACATCCTCCCATGTACCTTAAATCACCTCTGGAGTATTTTGTAATTCCTAATAAAACACGAATGCTATGTAAATAGTTGTTGCACTGTATTGTTTGAGAATTAATGACCAAAAAACGAAGAAATCATATATGTTCATACAGATGCAATTTAAAAAATTCTTTTTCGGTGCCTGCTTACTTGAATCTGAAGGTATGGAGCCAGTACTTTCAGAGGGTTAACTGTATCTAAATGGGTTTGATAGAGAAATTGTTATTAAAGTAGATTATGGGTGTTTACAGGTAGAAGATATTTCTGAAAATCATCAGGTAATGTGACTCGGACACTTTTGACTAATAGTGTCTGATCTCAAATGAATAAGGTCGAATCAACCCTATGATCAAAGATTCTTCTTATTTTTAGTAGTTTTCAGTAACCCAGTTCCTGAAAGCTTGCAAAATGATGTTTAAAGTTAATCACATCATTAGAATGTCATCTTAAACATTTTTCTTATCTTACTTTATCTTATTCTTATAAAATATTTCCTTTAATTGAAACTGAAGTGTAAATAAATAGTGATGGACACCTTTTGTTTTAGAGCTTATCTCATAAATGATTTGATTATAAACTTTTTCTATCCTTGACTACTGCTACTTTTCATATGAAAATGTTATTTTAGAGCTATAATCTTATATAACAAAAACTTAAGAATTTTGCATACATAGATGTTTATTAATGACATTGGTCTGTAATTGCATTCTTGATACAGCATCTCATGTTTTGTTATAAGAAAAATCACGTGAGTGTTGTAATTGAACTGTCCACTTGTTCAGGCCGAAGAAATTAATAAACTTACAATTATCTATTTCATAATGCTGAAATGAATCCTTACTTCCAATGCCTTTTTGAATGGTGCACTTTTACTTACTTCCCATATTTCTTCTTTAGTAATTACTATACTTAAAACTACTTTGTCTTGGGCCCATTTTGGTAATTTCTACTTTACTATGAAGTCATTTTTCGTGTGTCTTTGTGTGGTTGCCAAAGCAGTACACATTAGTCTCTTAATTGTTCAGAGTACTTTCTTTCCCTGCATTTAGGTATTTTTTATTTTGTACATATTTTCTCTCTGTGTTGTCTTCCTCAGTCCTCATACCTGACCGTTTGTATCTGCTTTGAAGGTATTTTTGAAGAACAAGCTTCCGGACCTTATCATTCTTTCCACTTAATTTCTATTTTTATTTCTCTGCCTTTAGACTAACTTTTCAATTCCTTTTTTCCTAGTTTTGAACAATGAAGCTTGAAAGTGAAAGAATTTTCTCAAAAAGTTTTAGGGGCCAAACAAATATTATTTTGTGTTTTCACAGGATATGCTATGTAATATTTAAAAGTTTAGATCCTATTTCTAAGATATTTCAAGTTTCTTCTAGGTCATTTATAAAGTTTCTAATATGTATAATATATGTTCCTCATGTCATGCTCCACAAAAACAAAAATGGCAAATAAGGCTAAAATTGTTATATGTTAATGACTTAAAAATATTAATCAAGGGCCGGTGAGATGGCTCAGTGGAGTAAGCGCCTGCCTGGCAAGCGCGAGGGCCCGAGTTCGACTCCCGGAACCCACATACGAAAAAAGGGCCGGTGATATATGCTCAGCAGCATGGGCGCCTGCTGGCGCGCAAGGTCCCGAGGTCGACCCCCCGGTACCCAAAAAAAAAAAAAAAAAAATTAATCAAGCGTAAGGCTTACCAACTTTTTTTTTTTTTAACAAATTGATATATATCTGTTCAAATAGTGTTCTCATCTTGATTGACTTCATATGTCCCACGTGAGCTCAGCTGTCCATGCAGCGTCAACCTGCTGGGCCCCTTGTTTAAAAATATAAAGCGACCTCCTCCCCCTTCACGCTGACTCCCGTACAACGTGCACGTGCGAAAGACGACATGGGGAGACGAGGCAGACAGCAGCAGGCGGGTCGGGGCGGCAGCGTGTTTCACAGTTCCTCCCAGCCGCAGGCCTCTCCTTTACAAGGACTCCCTTCCCACTGTCTCCCGCCTATCACCCCCCCTCCCTGGAGCCCGAAAAACACATATTGGTATAAATTGTCTGCTTTAGGATAAGTGCAGTTCTTACACGCTTTGTTCCTCCCTCTGGTACTGGGGATTAAACCCGCGGTCTTCACACTGAACTACAGCCTCAGCCCTTTTTGTATGTTTTTATTTTGTGACAGGGTCTCACTAAGCATCCAAACTTGGTTCCAACTTGCGGTTGTCCTGCCTCAGCCTCCCAGAAGGCTGGGATTACGACTATGCCACCATGCCTGGCTTTTCTTTCTTTCTTTTTTTTTTTTCCTTTAGGACCTTGTACTTAAAAACTAAACCTATTTTGCAAGTTCATTATGGCATAATTTATATACCGAAAGCCCATCTATTTTAAGTATAAAATTTAATGATTTTAGTAAACTTATAGATTTGTGCAGTATCCCCATGATCCAGTTTTAGAACGTTCCCATCACTCCCAAAAATGCTCTGAAGCCCATTTGTCCTCAGTCTGTTCCCCTGTCTCCAACCTCAGGGGAACCTGTGTTCTCTTTTGTATACACTTACGAACTGGCCCTTTCTATTCATTAATTATAAATGCCGGCACTTATAGTGTTTTGCAGCTGGCTTCTCCTACTGAGCGTAATGTCTTTGATGTTTACCCATGATGTAGCAATTTTTAGTATTTTATTCTTTTTTCTGCTGGATAATATTGCATTGTATAGACAGAACATATTTTTCTTATCCATTCGCCAGTTGGTGAATGCGTACATTATTTCGTTACAATGGCTAATCCCGACACGAGCGTTAACTTACAATCTCTGCACTGCCGGGTCCTCTGTTCAGTGGTCTGTTCCTAGCAGCGGCATTGCTAGATCATGTGTTCTTTTGCATTCATCTCCTGAAGAAACTACCAAACTATTTTCCCGAACCAGGTTTCTCGTGTCTCCACTTCCAACCAATGCCGGCTATTTTCTGTCTTCTTATTATTGCCGTATAGGCCAGGATGTGGTGTTGTCTCATTGTGTTTTAATTTCATTTCACTACTGACGGATGGTGTTTCATTTTTCATGTGCTCATTAGGCACTCATATGTCTAATTTAGCGAAATGTCACTTCAAATCTCTCATCCATTTTTTAAAAATTCAGTTTGTGTCCTCTTATTCACTTGTCAGTTATCTTTAAAAATGCATTCTTTATACACATAATGTCTCAAGTGCACAATTTCAAATAATTTTCCTTGCTTGTGATTTTAGTTTTTAATGAAGTTGGTCAGTATGCAATGCTTATTTTTTACTTTTGATGTTTTGTTTATCATCTTTTTATTCTATAGATTATGCTTTTATTTTTGTGTCCAAGAACTGTTCACTTAACCAAAAATCATAAAGATTTTTCCATTTTCTTGTAGTACTTCCATAGTTTAAAAAAATCTATTACATTTAGGTATATAATCTATTTTTACTTCACATTTGTGTATCACTTGGGTAAAGGTCTAAGTAAATCTACGTTTTAGTCTAGATCTAAGTTTACATGTGGATATCCAATCATCCAAACTCCATTCAGTAAAAAATCCTACAGTGTCAAGGACTCTTGACAAATTAAAGCAAATTAATTGACCACAAATATAAGGATTTGTTTCTTAATTCTCAAGTCTTTTCCATTCACCAAAATGCCCATCCTCAAGCCAGTAGCCCGATATCCACTGTCCTGATTTCTGTAGTTCTGTAGTATGCTTTGAAATGAGATAAATAAATTTTTCACCTTTATTCTTATTTTTTTTAAATCAGTTTGGCTATTCTAGGTCCTCTGAATTTTCGTATACATTTTAGGGTTTGCTATGTTCTATCAAAATAATTTAAAAAAAAAGGCCTGCTGAAGTTTCTAAGAATTACTCTAAATTTGCAGTGTATTAATCTTTGAAAAGGGGGCATAAACCTGGGGACCAATTTTACATTTTAAGATCTTATTCCAAACCAGTTTGTACTGAAAAAGCTTAACTTCTCAATGGACAGTTTCAAGTATGAACAATACAAGGGATGCGCAATTGCTCTCTCATCTTACGAAGTACCTTATTTCTCTATCACCTCATTTTGTGAGACTTTCCTACTTCAAATAGCCGTCTACATACCTTCATATGGGAAACAGAAGACAATGCCACTGAAGGGCCACTAACCTGAATCTTGCCGTAACCCTGATTCTGCAACTGCTCTTACGTATCTTGGACCAAGACAACTTTTTTGGTCTTTAGTTTTATGGCCTCAAATGTGACATCTCCTTCTTTTATTTTTCTGAGTAGATGATATGCTAATTTTTATTTTAAAATGTTCTATAGCTTCTTTTGAGTTTTATTTAAATCACAATAAAGTACTTTGAGCTAAATCTTATTTTATTTCTTTCATAATTAAAAATATAATTAACATTTTATGGGCCAGTGAGATGGCTCAGCGGTGTAAGCGCCTGCCTGGCAAGCACGAAGGCCCGAGTTCAACTCCCGGAACCCACATATGATAAAAGGGCCGGTGATATTGCTCAGCAGCATGGCGCCTGCTGGTGTGTGAGGTCCTGAGGTCGAACCCCAGTATCCACAAAAAAAAAAAAAAAAAAAAAATTTATGGTGAGTTTAGCTGCATTTTCTGTGCTTCACCAACAGAATCAAAGGAAATACATTTCTGAAGATTAAAAGTAAAGAAGCAGCAGCTTTGGTTTGTTCGCCATTAAAATAATACCTGTAGCTTCATTTCATGCATAGTTTAATTGCTTCAATTACACTTTGTTTTGAGTATTTACCTCAATTTTTCTTCTTATGCAAATTTGAGGCCAAAACCACTTAATTGAGACTTAAAACTTAATTTAGCCACGTGTCACAACATTGGCACACTGACAAACACAAGTTATTGTCGTAACACCTAATATACCTAAAGAACATGACATGATACTATGCAGAGTGAGACGCCAAAGCTTGGCTCACCTGCTGTGCCTGCAGCGTCCTAGATATGTGACCTTGGACAAGTCAGCTCCTCAGAACGCTGGCTTTCTTACGTGTAAACTTTCCTGTGATTACGTACAGCCAAAGTCAGATGCCATGGGAAAGCCATTTCAGGAGCTTAGGAGTACTGTGCCGTTTATGATGTAAACTCCTTTGGACACAGTACCCACTGTCAGCCTCAGCTTCCTCTTGTGAACACGAGAGCGACAGAAGTTACCGTGGGATCTGATCCGTGAGAGGGGCTGAGCGGTCTGCAGTGCTGCAGACCCTCAGGAAGCACTGGCTGCTTCCATTAAAAATGTGATGCTAAAAATATAAATGGTAACAAAGTGGCTGTGGGGTTGTCACTGGACTACATGAGAGAATGCTTGGATTTTGATCCAGGTTTACTAAAATTAGTTGATGGATTTGTGGCAAAATGATCTAACCTCTCCAGGCTAGAATACAACAGCAAAGGTAACAAAATGATCTCAGATATTCCATCTTTCTCTGACATTCAGTGAAGTTGTTATTGTAGGGGATTACAAGAAATAAATATTAATTGCATTTAATAAACACGTCTACATTATCACTTGATGATATTTAAGTGTAGTGTTCTTCTATGCTTCAAAATATAAAAATAGCGCTCCTTCAGCAGCACATATACAAAATCAATCCATGAAATTTTACACAGAGCTATCCATTGGCATCTGATTAATTTTCTTTTTCACTGAATGTATCTTAGACGTAGATATGTAATCTCATTACAGTTATATAATTTGTCACATTGTCTTTCTGGTAGCACAAACAGTTCAGCTGGAAAAATTCCTAAACTCTCTGTGTTAAAGGTGTCGCTTATTTTAAAGCACTGAAAATTTTCTAACAATGGTCAAGGTGGAACAATCTCATCCTTACACATATGAATAAATTTATATACGAGGGTGTTTAACATCTTTTCTAAATTTTTTTTTCTTACGGGCAGAAAGTGAGATAGGGCATCGATTGCTTCCAGGACATAGTCTGTGGGCAGCGAGGGAGCAGATGGGCACCAGCTGACAACGGGCCAGGACCCAGACGGTTCCAGGACCATCGCCTGGGACAGCACAGTTCAGGGGTGGCCACCGTTCACCTACAGTGGAGGGGAGGCCGGGACACCACTGTTTTGTTCTTTAGAAACACAAGACAGGTGTCCTTGGCACCTTCCACTGGCACCTGGGCCCGTGCATTGGCACCTACTCAGTTAACACTGGACAGAGCCGGGGTTACCAGGGATTTCCCATTTGATGGCTCTGTGCCTTCCAGGGACAGGAGATAAATGAAGGCAACCTAACACCTTCAGATGTGTTCTTGATTAGTGTTGACATTTTTCCTTGGGGGGGGTGACAGCTGCTAATGAATTTAATTTAAACATGAGACAAAAAATTTTACTAACAGTGATATCGAGACACATTGGTCATAAGCAACAATAGAAAGTGAATCTAATTTGCAAGGTCCCGAGTCACCAACTGCCCATTCATGCAATTCTTACTCTTTAACTATTGAATACAATTTAAGCTTAAATTCCCCAATTCAGAGACTATAGAAAGTACACTAAATTAAATTGAAATATAAGTCATTCAAATGCATTTTCTAGTCAGCAATTGTGAATAAAAATATAAGGGTACAAAATATGGCATGAGATAACTTTATGCAAATTGACCTTATTCCTAAATCATCTTTAAAAATTATGCTTTAATTGCTTGTTTTGAAAGAAGGCATTGTGCTTTAAGGGAAGACGCCTTAGCTTATTTTCCACTTTCACCTCTAATTCTCTTGGCCTTTTAGAATATGAGATCAATATATACTGGGTTTTTTCTGACTTAAAAATACCTGAATCTCTAGTTTCTCTCAAGGGAGGAAAATGAGATGCATAAAAGGGCTGTCATAATTTAGGGTGCAGGTTTTTACTGAATAATAACGAGTTCGTGTGTGGCAGGCCCTACCCTAAAAAGCATGTTTGTAGGTGGGCAGGAATCCAGCAGACAATTGCGGACATCCTCAAGGACGTGCAAGCCAGGGTCACTGCTGAGGACCAGGCGAGAGCACGGGTAGCTGGAGGCTGAAGCAAGACATCGAAAGCAGGCCGGGTGGGATGGGATTCGGCAGACACTGTGTGGAGCAGAGGAGACAAAGCCACTCGTGCCCGGCTTGTGAGTGCTGGGGGCAGAGAAGGGGAGGCGCCAGTCCCCTTCCTCAGCGTCTGTCGTCCCCTCTTGCTCTCCCTGGAGCCGACACACAGGGAACTTGGTGAGCAGGGCTGATGGGCTGTGGAAAGTTCATTCTGGAGTCATTTTCTCACCTCGTGGTATTGACGTGAATCCTCTTTGCTTTTTCTTTCCCTGAGTGAATTTAGGTGATCGGATAGGACTTCCTACAGTCATTTCAGACTATGCTAAGCTATCACTAGGAGACTTTCTAGTGTTAATGTTTTTATGGAAGATGGGAATGAATTCATGAGAATGAAAGAAATGAAGAACTATTCAAGGAGAGAGAACTAGCGAGCTAAGACACAGGCAGAGGGGATATGTTCCAGGGAGGTGTGATTGCCGCAGCCAAGTGTCCACATGGACCTGGTCAGGGCTGATTGCTGTCCATTAGGAGAGAGGATGGGTGCATACTTTATTTAGAAAGAGAGGGCTGTGGAAGAAGCCTTGAAGCTACACCTTTTAGGAGAAAGCAGTATGGAGCTCCTTTCAAAAGCAACTGCCAATGATGGTGTTTTCTTTGGCTTTTCACCAGCTCTGAGCAGAACCACCTCACTTCCCCGACAATCAGGACTGCAATCAGCTGGGAGAAGAACAGATGAGAACGCGCTGTGGTTGTGAGGGAAACACCAAATTCTAGACTTCATTCTTCTTGTTCTTGCTCTTATTGTCACATTTTCACATTATGACTAGTGCTATCCCAACACTACGGAGTTCCTTTCAGTTGTTTTTCACAATTCTATAAGGCGGCTTCCTTTACAATCCTTCATGCCTACTTCTCTTTGGTCATTTGGTAATACGTAATAGAACTTGTTACTCCAGAATTAGTGTTCTTAAGCACTGCACTATGCTGGGTATTTTAGCATAATTTGCAATGCATTTGATGCTAGCATATTTTGCACTTTTAAATGGAATTCACAGAAAATCATAAGAGATAGTTCATGCATTATTCAATTATTCTAATTTACACAATTTGAATATTCAGAACCTTGGTTTCAACTGTCCAAGGTGCCACAGCATCCAGACAACTGAATTTAGAAACATTTGATAGAACTATTTTATTCTGAATGTTAGCAATAAAAACAAGAGGTGTTAATTAAAAGAAAGTAAACCCATGCCCTTTAGTAAGCTGAGTGCCCTCAACTAAGCAGTTGACATTTGCATGCGTGTGTTTGTATTATCTATCATTAGTACACAACTTTAGTTGTTTTGTTCTAAGTCCAGTGCTCTGAAGGAACAGGAAGACACTGGCGACAGCTGTGGCAAGGTGACAGGAAGGAAGCATCTTTCCTCCCATCCCTGCAGACGTCCTCCCGTTCATAGTGCTCCTGCCCGGTCCGTGCATCCCATCCCCGACCCGCATGAATCCATGAGATTGTGGTCGTTCTCAGGCTGCAGAACACAGCACATTTCCCTCTCTACCTCGCAGGCACACGGCAGGCAGGGTCGTACGTCTCAGCATGCTGTGATTGGCAGGATTTAATGCAGGCTGAGGGAACACGGAGGAGAGGACCTGGCACAGGCATCACTTCCATGTGAAGTGTTAGGACCATTGGATGTGTCATACCCTCCTCCTGCCACTTTTCCAAAGTGTAGCTTCTCACCTGGAAAGGACAGCGATGCCAAGTTAACAATGCACCCAGCAAGGGGAAAGAGGGGCAATGTGAACCAGAAAGAAAGGTCTGTTGTTTGGGACTCTGAAACTCAAGGGGTGTTTGTTAGCATAACATAACATCGCATATACTAAGCAATATGACTCATAGATACACGCTAAACCGCACCCGATTTTTGAAATATGAAGTGTGGGTTTCCATTTCATTCTGCGCTGCTCATGGTTGCAATGTTTTAAGTACTTCGTAGACGTCCCTGGCCACATCTGTCTACTTGTCTCCGCATGTTCTAACAATAAAAGGCTCGGATAATGTTCTCTCCGGTCTCTGTTGTACTGGTGGGAAAGGTACTTGTAATAAAGCTTAAATGCTACTCCCATTGACTGAAACCATTTTAATTATTTTCCCTGCAACTACAAACTGTTCAGTGAGGTCTAGATGCCCTAAAAGGTACTAAATTGTACTCCAGAAAAGAGAAGTTTCATGAACAAACCATATAACACAGGGTAAACAGAGCTGTCATTTTAATGCATAAGATCTAAATGTGAGAATGAGACGTTTGTTTCTCCAAGAAAGTCAAGTGGAAAACTTTATTTCTCTCCCCCTCTCCTATCCTCTGCTCTGGTTCATCCCTGTCCCCCTTTTACTTTTCTTCCTTCTCTCTTTCTCCTTCCGTCCCTCTCCTTCCTCTCTTTCTCTTCCTAACTTGAATGGATACTTCTCTGTAATTCTTTATGTAACTAACACTCTATCAAATACTTTCTCCGAAGGTAACTGCCTGAGTGCTTTCAGTTCGCTGCGATCATTTTGCTTGGTCACTTCACGCAGGCGTGAGTAGGTTTGATAATAATGGCAACGGGGCTCTTCGTTTCCCAAAAGGTAGCTGGGACTCTCCCTGCCTAGTGCCCTGTTTTGCAGCTATGAGTGTGAGAATTTTCACGTTTCTCCATTCATGTTACTTAGCAGCACATTAAGAAGTTGGACGGCCTCCGATTTTTAGACTTCTCTTCCATTTTTCAGAACAAGTTCGTTCATAGACACTTTATGCCACAGGTGAGCATCTGGAGCGGTTGCGTTAGTTAGGGTGTAAGTACTGTGATGAGGGCAGCTGGACTCAGGGAAGGGCGCGTTCTCGCTCCAGTCTCAGTCCCATAGTGGTCTTCCTGCGGGGGGGCGCCCCGTTTCATGCCGTCAGGAGGAGCTCCGACTTTTACAATCTCCCACGTGTGATTTCCACATTTTCCTGCGCCGCAGGCAGCAGGCAGGAAGGGGAAGAGCACGGGTGACCATGTTTAGCAGATCTCCGGAACCCGACCCTCAGGTGCCCGATCTCTCTGCGGTGCCGCCAGGAGCCGGTCACGGGACCCCAGCTCACGCCAGTGACACCAGGGAGTGTGACCCCGCAGGAAGCAGAGGGTGACCAGTCACTGCTGTGTACTTCAGGAGCTGTAATTGCTTTGATTATTCCTGTGCATCATCAGATCTAAAATTTAGGTTTTTCTACTATCTTTGCAATCAAGATTCATAGGAACATTGATGATGTTACTTTCATTATAGTTTAATTGGACCCATCTTTTTTCTTTTTAATAATACATGAAAAGATAATGAATTTTCAAAATATAATGTCATATTTTAAATGAAATGTAGTCATACCTTAGTAACGTTCCCAGAAAAGCTAAATAATTAGTGCCAGCAAATATTTTGTAAAGTTTTAACTTATTTTATTTTATTTATTTATTTATTTTTGGTACCAGGAATCAAACTTAAGACCTTGAGCTTGCCAGGCAGGCATTGTGCCACTGAACTATATCCCCGGCCCTTGTAAAATGTTAATTTAGAAATAAAAATGTTAATTTAATTTAAAAATGTTAATTATGCTAAGTAGATACTGTAGAGATTGTTTACTATTTCTACCATTTCTCAGAAGACAAGACATCAACATAAGTGGTAAGAAGCCATAAATCAATCCATTGAAAACCTGAATTAGGAAAATACAGTACCAAGAAATTCTAAGGAGTCATGCTGTCATATAAATGCATAGACTTTAAACAACGTATTTCATTGATTTATGTTTTCTGAAAACTCCTTTTACAATCTGTTAAAAAATCAAACGAGTTACATTATTGGAAAGGATATAGTGAAATAATAATTCTTACAAAGGGTCTTGTGAAAAATGAATTAGTACTGAGACCCTCACAATCCAATAATCTTAGCTGCAGAACTTGGACAACTCCCCACAACGTGGAACTAAATTTCCATGTGCACAAAATGGTAATTCCTTTTTAGCACATTTCTATGTTTAACCTATTATTACTCTTTTTTTCACCCACATATAGCCATTTTTGAAAAATAATGTCTACATCTGAAGGTAAGAATGTTTATTAACATTAAATATTCCTAATTGTTATCATGAATAATGGGATATATTTAATGAGGTGGAAAAATAATATTCCAGCTCATTTTTAAAAAAACCCTTTTTTCTAACTTCCAACATCAAGACTATATTTGCTAAGGAATCCCCCAAAATTTTCCTTCTTAAAATAGTGAAGAAAGAAAAACACTTCCTTTTTTATCTATGTTTAGGAATTTTTTCTTCCTCTGTGTTCTTTATAAAACACATTCTTTATCTTAACTCAGCACATTTTATGTAATCTAGTCTACTTTGTGTATAAATATTTAAAAGAATCCAGGCAGTGTTATTTACCTGATAGCTCTATGTATTAAAAATGAGTGTTGACTTTGAGTATAATTGAAGATAGAAAGTATTTACAACATTACATTATGCTTTTTTCCTCATGACAAAGACCTTCTGAATTTTATGCTGAAATAAATAAGACTGATGAGAGCTACAGGAAAAGAATGTTCCTGTATCTCTGTTGTCTCCTCCTGGGTCATAGCTAAACTTCACTTAAATCTTTATTTTTGGTGAGTCTTCTTGAGAGCCGTTCCTAGGCAATGTGCTCGTCTTTAATGTATTTATTCACACAAATCTGAGCAGCCTTTAGATGACAACTCTCTTTTTGTATTAAAAGCTGTCAGCTTATTTTCTGACGTCATATCCAGCCTGGAAGTGGACAGCAGGACCTGAGAGTGTCTCCTCGCTTCCCCAGTGGCGGCCCAGCCTGCAGGGACTGCTTCTGTGCAGACGAACGGTGCTCTCAGAGCTGGCTCCCATGCAACCCCGAACTTAGCACTCTCATTGCTGAAAGTTCTTGTTTTGTTGTCAGCCCCCTCCATAGGCTCTGACTTCATCACCAGTGTTTCTGATGCTCGGCATGAAAAGTCACTCAAATGTTTATTGAAGTGAATACAAGCGAAGTGAGTAGAATTGCAATTAGAACTTTGAATGAGCTGTTTGGGGACATGTCACATGCTTTTGTTTGTGGGTGACAACTTTTGTTTTAGAAACCGAGCAGAGATCTGTTATGTTAAGTATGCTGTATATGGGTTGATTTCATTCAACACATAATACTTCATATTGCAGGAAACAGAAATATTTTATGCTTTAAAATATCTCCCACTGACCAAGCTCTGATGTTTTGCACTTGTATATTAATCTTGGAAGGCTCCAGAGCTGATCTGAAGAATTGAAGTTCCAGCTTTAAAAGATACTGAAAATGTTACTGAGTTTATTTACAGCCGTATCAAGCAAAATTAAATCTCAGATCCAATTTTTAAACACACATACACAATATGACATCATGGTAATAGCAGCTATTCTTGCCATGACTGTAAATAAATTTAAGATATATCTTTTGAGGAAGCACTAACAGAAAATTAAGATATTATAAGCGTCACTCATGAGCAATACTAGTAGCCATAATAGCTCAAAATCACCCACTATAGACTTGATTTATCAAAGTTATTTCCAATGTCCATATAGCTTTCACATGTCTAAGATACTAATTTTAAATCATTATTTCAGTAGTTGATGGAGATTACAAATTTCTTTGAGCTATCTTTTTTTCAAAGCCAAATTTAGCATTGTTGCAGGAAGTCAGATGTGAAATTACTATATTTAGACCAACTGCTTTCAACAATGACTTTAAATTTTCCCTGCCTTTAAGAAATTACCTTACAACCTAACTTGCCTCTCTAATATATATGGCCACGTATTTTCATGTTTTACTAGGATGATGACAACCAATAGGAGAATGACTAAGCAATAAATACAAAGAAAAAATTCTCAGCGATTTGCAGTTTGAATAATGTCTTCAGAGGCAGTACTGCTAAAACTTTTCAGTGACAATAAAGTATTTGACAATGTATCTTCTCTGTCTTCAGTGGAACTATCAGGTGAAATTAGAATAGAAAATATAGCAATCCTGCATGACCTAAGCAAATTAATCCAGAGAATAATCTTCTATGATGCATTTTAATGGGATTTAGGGAGTTGGAAGAAGACGTTTAATTCCATATAGGAGGCCTGTTTTTTCTCAGCTACTCAAGTTGGGTTGCTCACGTGTGTCTTGGCACTCTTTGCTAGACGTCGTGTCACAGATTTTAGGGTCAGCTCACCCCCACTTATTATCACTAGACTTGTCACCCATGTGTAATAGACCCCGCAAGTCTACTATGTAACATAAGACAGGGAGGTATTAAGGAGCTAAAAGACTAGCACCTCAAGCTGCTGGTTAGAATTCCTACCCAGTTCTTTTCCTACTACACCCTTGCACTAAGCCTCTCGATGTCGTTGACTTGACATCGAGTGTACAGTCCTTTTCCGTCCTGCACGTGCCATGTGGGAGGATTTGTTCTCCTGCGGAACATTCCCTTTACTCTTTAGTGGACTCAGCTGCACTTAACTGCTTCCACTCCTGCTTATTTGTGCAATAGACAGCAAGCAGAGCTTCAACCTTGAGATACACTCATACAGTAGTCATGCAGTCTTATTCTTGTATTTCTTTCCCTATGCTAAATTTTACTTGACATTTAGCTTAAGAAATGACAATTTCAATGCAATATTTTTTGTGTCACTATTATTCCTTATTTTCCTTTGCGTTGAGGAAAAGTCTCTTGTTTTAACAAGATTGAGGACTGAGGGGAGGATTCTGTTCGGTGAGCCAGCTGACCAAGCAGCTGAACATTTGCACTTCTCTATCTGAAACCTCAGCAATCTGGACTGTCTGATTCATCCCTAAATCGTGAGAATTCTGTTTTGTTTGAGTGTAAAAAAAAATGTTTTGATAGCCAATCTCTTTACTTTTCTTCTAGAACCATTTATTTTCTAATTTTTACCTTAAACCAGCCACTTCTCAGTTTGAGTTACAAGTTTCTCTTCATCTTCCCACCTTATGATGTGGGACACACTCATATTTGGTCCTTACTCACCTGTTCTGTTTAATGACCTCATCTACTGTCATATATTTGAGTAGTTAGAGGTGGGGGCCCCAAGTTTCTATCTTGATCTCAGGCCCCTCCCCTGATCTCTTGATTCGCATAATCATTCACCTAGTGGACATATTTCCCTGGGTAGTGAGCCTCACGAATTCAGCAAAAGGAAAACACAGACTCTTAATTTTGACCCCCAACTCTGTTACCGCGGAGTCTTCCCCAATTTCATCCACCATAGTTGCTGAAGCCAAAGTCCTTGCTGGTGACTTTGACTCCTTTTTTCCACCCCATAACTAAACTATCAACAAATTCTACATGCCTAACCTGTAACAACCACTAACATATGCTACATGAAGTATCTGGCACATAGTAGGTGATCGACAAACATTTTTAGGTGGGCTAAATACACTCAATTCATCTCTACCCATCCCTTCTTCAATTACCACTTTTCCAGACAATGCATCGGCCTCTGCTCATCTCACAGCCATTGCAATGCAGCCTAAGTTCTACTCTCAGAGCGGCAGCTGCGGTTGTCCTTTGGGAACACACGTGGATCCTTTCATTCTCAGAGTTGCCGCCGGACTCCTTCCAGTGTGATGAGAGCCACACGCGTCCGTCCTGACCTCTGCTCTGATGCTCTGCTTCCAGTCCTGCAGCCCCAGTTCCGGGCTCTCTGCTCTCAGCCCCAGCGCCGTGACCCCCCTCGGACGCCGCTGCTCACAGGAACGTTCCTGCTCTGGCGGGAGCACCGCAGGCTTCTCTCCTTGGCCCGCGTAGGGTATTTGTTGAAAGGTGGTATTTTCGGGGATACTTTCTAGGTAGACTGCTGATTAGAAGCACTCACTCTCCCAGACCACCTGCACACACTGTGGACTTTTCTTCCCCCTTGACTTTGGCCTTTATCATGTGAAAAGCCTCCCCATATTGCATAGGTTGTTGCTGCTTAAACACTAAGCTTTCCCCTTTCCAACATTCGATCCTGGGCTCCTAAACCTTCCCTCGTGCAGCTCTGCCACAGGTGAGAAGGGTGCGTCTGGTCTTGGTCCGCGGGGTCTGGAAGGGACCTAAGAAACACCTAGCGCGGAGCTGAGTCATCACCCCCCCCGCGGTGTGATCTAAATGTACGGTGAATATTTACATTTTTTAAAAATAATTATTACAATAAAAGCACATTGAATTAATTGCCCTCAAATACACTTATCCCACTCTTCTTGCCACTTTCTGAAGGAGTTCTGGAAGCCCTCTTTCATATTCTTTACACAGTGTGATTAAAACCATGGTGAACACTGCTGCCAAGTGCCATCCAATGGTAAGGGAGGCTCATAAAGATTATGGGGTGTTCTTGTCCACCTTAGCCACTGGGTGTGACTCCTGGCTTTTCCCCAAAGTCAAAATGACCACGAAAGCTAAATGTTTCGAATGGATTTAGGACATCAACCCAGCCAGGACAGCAGGACTGAAGACACTAAGGAAAGAGCACTTCCAGAACTGCTTTAGAAAGGAGCAAGAAGGGTGGGATAAGTGTATGGGAAGCAAGGGGGAGCATTTTGAAGGGGACTAATACAATATATGTTTTACTGTAATATATTTGTAAAATTTAACCATTCACCCTATTTTATGGTTCTTTCTTGTAGATCACCTTTCTGCAGTAGCCCTAATAATTGTGACCTAAATAAACATTTATTGGTGCTGTGTTAATGAGATTATTTTTGGTTTGTTTTACACAGCACCTTTGTGGCAAAGTTAACTGCACACCTGTGATGACTCTGAGGAAACACAGTGTGCATTAGATGTGAAACCCTAATGAGCAGATGCCTTTGCATCATACCACCTATAAGAGTTTCCTTAAATTCCTGGCTGTTTTAAAGTCTGGTGTGTTACTTCTTTAGCCAGCATTGACCGTACTTGCATGATTTTCTCTGAGAATTTGCATGCGTTCTCGCATGGCTGCCTATGCCTTTGTGTCCAATCAGAGAGTCACCAAGAGCAGATGCTGTGGGTAAAGTTTCTCATTCATCTTCATTTTTTTTTTTTCTTCCCAAGCCTTGATTCTTGCAGTTGCTGGAATAATTTCCAGAATGATATTCTTTGTTTAAGCTTTGACTCAAGAATTTTAGCATTTTATAATAAACAAATGCACACAGGTTTTTTTTCCTACAGAATAGGCTCATGGCTCAGAAATTACAGAGTACTCTAATGATTCTCTTGCCATTTTTAGTTTTTTCAGAGCTTAATAAAATAAGCTGTTTCCAAGCATTCCATGCATTTTTTGTCTCCAGTTCTCCAGCCTTTGTCCACATTCCTCTGGAGTATTCTCTTTAGAACTTAATATTTAAACACGGATATCAAAACAATTTGCAACATGAGATTTAGCTGTGTGTGCAACATTTTATTTATTCATTTTTTACATATGGTTGAGAGAGTTCATGGCTTTTTATTGATAGCGTGTTACAGCCTGAAGAGAGTCATTCAGGAAGTTCGGATCCTGCATTTCACTCACGTGGGTCTCCAAATTTTACTCCTCGTATCCTGAGTAATTTGAATTAAGAGGCTTTGTACAGTTTCTCCAGTGGCCTGCTATAATTCTCATTGATTAATAAAAGGCTTCAATTTAATGAATATTCCACTATCGCCTCAAATTCTTTAGGAAACTGGTCAGGTATCAATGCATTCTCATGTTTTTTGATTAAGAACACTTCTTATTAGTACAGAAGCCTACTTAAATTAGTGAATGTCAAATCTAAACAAGTTTTTAAAATTTCATTTGTATCTGTTGTATTCTTGGGATATTAAAATAAGGTTACTTTAATTTGTATATGCAAATGCATGGACACTTTCCTATATAGATATGCATCATGGATAATACCAAGCTATTGATTACATAGTATAATTTAACTAGTAACTGATTAAATATAGTTGAGATAAAAATGTAAAAACAAGAAAAACTTTTCAAAATAGTCCAAGCAAAAGAATCCTTATAATTTATTCTAAACTGCCAATAAAATTGTTTTATATTAAAACAGGTATTAGTGCTTATTGGACAACCTAAAAGAATTTTTGTTTTACTAGCTAGAAAACTTCTCAGCTTTTTTCTTTGGTGAATATTCAAATTTTACTGGGTGCTTATTATTTTTCAATGTATTAATCTTATTTTCATCATGCAAGTAAACAAATTCTATTAGTGTTTTGTTTTGCATGGGCTTTCCACTCCTGCTCAGTTTATCGCCTAGGCAAGGAGCACACCAATAGCACAGTGAGCTTCGTGCTGAGCACTAACTTGGAAATGGGGAGCATCTTGATTCTATGGGTATTGTCATTAGTGCAAAGAAATGTGCCACTTACTAAGTCATCCTATTAGCCATTTCACTGCAACGCCTGGAGGGGGGATGTCAATGTCCGATGCTGCTGTCCTGAGAGATGCTGAGATTAGTCTCCATACTTCCGGGTCAACTTCAGTATTTGGGCCCTATTGAGATGCAAGCAGAGAAGAAATAAAGTCATTACTCTATCTCCTCTGCACTTGCTTAATTCCTGTGCTATGCATGTGTGTTTAAACATAATATATGTATTCAGATACAATTAATCATATTTGAACATAAATGCCATCTTACCATTTTGAGATGTTTGACATTTTTAGTTCCGTAATAAAAAAAACCTTTAGGTAAGAGCTACAAGTACACAGTGGACAGAGGACCAGCTGTTGATTGTGGTGGGATATAAATTAATGAACTAATCTAATATGTTTAAGAATATGGGATGGTTAAGTGGCAACTGCCTGATCACCTCCTGCTTTTATATCAAAGGAGACTTTTCAAACTTTTGTGTGACTTATTATCCTCCCTGTACAAATGTGTATCAGTGACTGATAGGGCTGTGGAGATGATTAAGCAGAAGATGCCTGAGCACTCCCTGCAATACGAATGAAAAAAAATAGGTGTTGCATGAACATGAACTAAACTGGGAAGTGCCTTTCCTTTTATCTGAACAAGAACTAAGGACTAAGATAAGGAAGAGTTACCTTTACCTATGAACTTAATTGTACAGTATGTATCGTAAAAATACTTCTAAGAATTTACAAGCACATCTGGCTCTTCTGTAAAACATGCAATTACATCAAGGGATGTCTATTTCTCAAGAATCCTCCTGAAGAATAAAATTTCATTGCTTTCTACATTAGGCCAGCACAGCTCAGAAAATACTAAAGTATGAGGCACATGGTGTATATTCTCATTAGTATAGATCTCACAATATTAGCTCTTAGAGTTTGAAGAATTAAATGATGCAAAACACTATTTTTTCCTATTATCTGTGTGGTCTCATATTTCAAAGGAATAATAACAAGGAACCAAGAAATGAAGTAGAAGTAAATCATAGGTTTCTAGGTGGAAAAATAATGTTATAGCTTATAGTCCCTAAAATATATTATTCCCCAAAAGTGTACAGTTAATCATTATATTGCCCAAGACGGGCTGGGTCATGTTGCATACAAGGGACTCCACATCCAAGTGGCTCAGTTTTCTCACGTTACATGGTCAGTGACTGACGCGGCAAGAAGGTACGGAGCCTCGTTGTAATCATTCAGGCACTGGTGGTGATGGAAACTCCGTCATGTCACACACTTGCAGAATCATTACCGCAGACAAAGGCAAGATAATAGTTAATGTATATGCTCTTAAAACTTCTACCTAGAGGTAACATATGTGCTTATGTTCACATTGCATTGGATAAATTAGCTCACATTGTCAGGTATGATTTCAAAGGAGATGACTGCATAATTAGACTCAAAAAATTTGGCTTATATTGTCCAAATTACTGATTGTTAATGATTCAACCAGGCAAATTTATTAATTAGTAACAACTACTGATCTGGTTTACTGAAAAGCAAATTCTAACTTAGTAGGCAATATACACAGGATACCAATTTATAATTAGAATACTTCTTGATAAACATGGAACCAAAGCATGACAGTGCATATTACAATGTATATGAGATATTAATGTAATCGTATGCTTCATATATTATATTACCCAGATGTGTTTGTTAATTTTCTAGAAGCATTTTTGTGATACATTCTGTACAATTAAGTTCACCTGTCAAGGTATCCCTTCCATGGACGGCTTTGATATTCACAACTGCAATATAGAAAATGGGCTGCCAGCTTCTATCAATTGAATTTTTTTTATTTAATCATAATTCAGCTTTTGAAAAAGTCAATTTTCTGAGCCTATAATCAGACACTGGGACTTAATGTTTATAAAACTTTCTGTCACATATACCTTGCATTTTTTCATGCCTAAAGATGAAACTATTACTACCACTTTAAGAACTATGACCTTGAGGCTGGTGAGATGGCTCAGTGGTGTAAGCGCCTGCCTTGCAAGCGCGAGGGCCAGAGTTCGACTCCCGGATCCCACATACGAAGACAGGGCCGGTGATATCGCTCAGCGGCACGGGCGCCTGTTGGCACGTGAGGTCCTGAGGTCGACCCCCTGGTACCCACCAAAAAAAAAAAAAAAGAACTATGACCTTTATATCATTAAGTAAGGCTGTATATCATTAAATTCTTCCAATAAATCCCTGAGATATGCATTATTATATATTATAGAAGAAGAAATTAGGGTTTAGAAATACTAATTCATTTTTGCCCCTTAGTGAGTGTGTTAGTCACTTTCCCGTCCCTAGGAGAAAATTCCTGACTCCCTCAGTATGAAGGAGGGGAGGTTTATTTTTTGCTCACGGTTCCTGAGAGCTCAGTCCATGCATAGTGGAGGTCAGGTCAGGGCAGAAATGGAAGGGTGCAAGGGCATGGTGGAAGGATGCTACTCAACCCGTGGCAGAAAGAAAGCAGAGAGGAGGCAGGGACGAGCACACAGGCTTCCAGGTCATGCTCCCAGGGACCACCTCCTCCAACCAAGCCCTAGCTCCTAACAGCACATTCATCTATGAACTCAGCGGTGGATTCATCCATGGACAAGTTGGGGGCCCCATGCTGCAGGCACCTTAGAAGAGCCCCACCTCTGAGCTCGTGAGATGTGGAGGAAATTATAGATCTCAACCATAGTAATCACTGAGTGAGAATTCTGGCACAGCAACAATTCAAATAAATAACATTGTGGTGCCCAGCTGTACTCACTCCAGTATATTATATTGACTCAGTTCTTCTGTGGTAATTCTGGATTTCCTCACAGAGGGACCTTGATGATGTTCTCCTTCTCGCCACAGTGGACAATTCAGAAGACAGGCAGCTGACGTGACAGTGTCACAGTCTCTTCAAAGGAAGAGCTAAAATGTAGATAGCTAAAGTTTCCACCGTTCACTCTTCATCCCTCTTACATTGTTCTATGAAATATGTTTCCTTCCTTCAATTACTGTTTTGTCATTTAAGAATTCCCTTATCATCTAACAGAATTTTGATTTTCCCCAGGCATCTCATGTACGCACAGATCTGCATCTTCTGTGATTGAAGTTCAGTTGTGGGAACTACTTCTAACTTCTAAAGGAGGAATCCAAATCCTTCTTAATCTTAACTAAACCTATTCACTCTAAAGGAGATCTTATCTACTGAAAAGGAAAAGAAGAAGAAAAAACTAACAGTACTGCCTCATCCTTTTTCAGAAAAGCCACAGCTCAATCAGAGAATAGAGAAAATGCATATTCAATCAAATCATTAGCACGCTCAAGTACATGGATGATGGTCAAACACACAAAAAACTCCTTTTCTTCAATAGCTAGAGTTCTTATTTTCTAAACAGAACTAGGAACTTTTCCAATTGATTATCCAATTAGCATTTGCTAACATTCTCTGTGCTGTTCAGCAACATACGATCCTCTCTTTCAAAGGGTATCCTCCTGACCATCCTAACTTCATGCATAATCAGCCATTTAAGTGAGTGGTAGTTTCACTGACTCTTCATCCCACCGAAATCTGATTTATGAATGTGAAACTCTCTCTCTCTTTGCAGGAGAATTAAAGGAAGTTATATTATCTCCCTTAATGCACACCATCAAATGAGCTCAAACATTAAAGTTCATACAGAGAAAAAAAGAGCAAATGTGGTAAAGAATTGTTCTGGAGAAGATGCAACTTGATAGGCAAGTTCAAATACGTGTGGTCTGTATGCCCTCAGAAGCAGATCCTCTGGTACGTGGGTAGTGTTCCTTGCCAAGAAATTGCAAACTTTTAAGCACCATGGAAATGCCCCAAGGCTGAATTAGAATTTACAGTGAATCTCCAAAAGAAGAAGATGGGTGGGGGGGGTGGTGATTTGGATTTCCAGCTGAGTCCTGTATCTAAACTACAACTGCAGCTAAGTGTCAGAACCCATACATTCCATCCAGGCACTGCCATTTTATAAACATTCGGTATCCAGAAAAAGTGGGGACAAAATCTGACAGACTAATTATAAAGATACCAACTTTTCAAATACCTGACTTCTTCGTAATTCTAAAATTCTAAAATTAATATGGAATACATCATCAAAACATATTCATGAAAGGGAAACTAAAATGTGCCATTGCCAACTGCTTTATTCAGAACTCTTTGAAGTGCTAGGAGCCTTGTGTGTATTGTATCTGTGTTCACTAGCTATTCATCTGTTAATATAAAGTTCTTGATAATAAAAAGCAGCCAAAGACACAAGTCAGTTTACGTTTTCCTGTGTCCCTCTTTACTGTGTGGCCATGTTTCTGTTTGATGTTAACAACAGATGTGGCCCTTACATCCCCATCAGAGCACGGATTTCCTTCCCTGTGCCATGCTGCTGTCACGTCTTCATCACCCGTCACCGTTCTCTCCTTCAGCACTCCCTGCAAATGAGGAGCACCTACTCTGTTCTCTGAGAAGCATCCAACCTGATTGTTTAGATAGGGACAGCACTTCACATTTCAATTTCATGGTAAATTATGTTTCTAGATTTGTGATATTTCTGGGGTGAGTTAGGGTGTGTTGCAAATCTTCTTCGTGTTTCAGGGTCTAGCGCTTAAAAGTAGACCTTGGCATTGATTTGTTCTGTGGGAAATGGGATACATCTGTATAAAATATTATTCAATTGATTTGTTATGTGAAAAGGTGCATCTCTCCATGAAACAGACTTCCTGGGGGAAATGATGGCTTTCATGGTGGCGAGATCCTTACTTAGTGCTGCCTTAATACGACTTCCAAGTAGGGGTCTTCTCTTGTTCTATTTCCTTCAGGGAATCCTTGCCAGATTGTCTAGTTATTGAAATACACATTCTATTTACTAAGAGCAAAATAAGGAAATAGACAAAAATAAGATATGGTTTTAATTCTCACAACAGTAATAAGAGATGAAATGATAAATGTGATATGAATAGCAAATAATAAAGAAAACAATGAAATTTGTATAAGCTTGATTCTAATGCAATGCATAGTCTGGCTCAGTAAAATATTTTTAAGGCAACTAACACAACTACATAGTGTTACTATATGTTTTACTGAATATAGGCAGAATGTTTAGGTATTGAAACCAGGAATAACTTGTACATCTGATGTGTACACCATAATTGTGTATGGAGCTTCTGAAGAGACCAAACCAAGAAAGGAGCATCACTGGCATAAAAATAAATTTTAAAATACATAAAATACCTGGGGATATAGCTCAGTGGCACAGTGCCTGCCTGGCAAGTGCAAAGTCGTGAGTTCGATTTCCAGTACCAAAAAAGATATATATAAATAAAATAAAATACATAAAATAATGGTTTAATGTAAATATAAAATGAACTTATGTGAAAGATTTTTTAAGTCACTAAGAGGGAACCAGTAAGTTTAAATTCAGTTTAAAGACATGAGGCCAATGAGAAGTACCGGGGAGACCCATCTTAGCACGTGCATTTGAGCCTCCACAGTTCCAAGCTACAATCTCGAAATGCACTGTGATTCTTGTCCTGTAGACTGTGAGGTTTAGGCAGACAATCTAGGAAACAATGGCAACAAGACTCAACTGGACCTGACTTTTGGCTATTATGGACCACACTGAGGTGTGTTCAGGTTGCTGGAAATCCTTCCAGCTCTGTTTGGTTGAATTTGAGGAACCCCATGGGGAGGCTGGTGCTGTTGGAGAGGCAGATGGAGGAACAGTGTGGCTGACATGTGAGAGTGGAACTATGGACTAGTGAAAAAGAACTCGATATCATGGAACACTTCCCTTTTGAGGTCATTGGCCTCAAGGTGACGATCATAAGAAGAGTCCTCCACCTCACTACAGGTCTCCAAGAAGGAGAAGTTCCTCCCATAACCATAGTAGGTCACTTTCTAGAGATAGGAGGAGAGGTCACTTTCTAGGGTTAGAAATCCCAGGCCATCCCAACCCTTCTCTAGGTCTTGTAGATGACCTAGGTCAGACGACAGGCACTAGGAGACCAGTGTGGAAGAGAAGTGGCATTCAGGAAATAATTCCACTTGATGGGAAGATGTCTAATTGGTACCAGAGAAATGGAGTCATTGCTATAACTACACCTGACCATGTGGTTCAGAAGCCTTCAGATATGGTTTGCAGGAGGAGTTTGGAAGAGTTTGGGATGAAGACTAGAGAAGTTGAGAATGCTGTAAACAGAGCTTAATTCTGATTAGGTGATTCTGGTTGGATCTCAGATGACCAGAATGTAGTAGGAAAACAGATCATAAAGGCCAGGCTCAGGAAGTACCAGCTGGGAACAAGGACTCCATTGGCAGTGGACTAGAGGCTATGGGTGTTACTGCCTGGCGGAAAACTGGTCTACATTTTGCCTATGTTCTAAGACTTTGCAGGGTACTTAATGTGGTAGACTAGCCTGATGGAGGAAATTTCAAGAGAACCCAAAATTCAGACCATGGCATGGATGTTGCTAGCTGCTCTCAGATTTATAGTGAGAACTGGGGACAAAGGTCGAGCATAAAAATTTGAAAAAATGTAAATTTTGGTGGAAGGGTGCTAAGAAATACAGGGAGCAGGAGGTAAGAGAGGGGAAGAGGAAGAAAAAGAATTAAAATGTGTACATATACCAACTTTCCACAATGGATGAAACATTTACTGCATGCATGAACTAATAAGAGTAAAAAATAAAATACAACAAAAATAAAGGAGCCATAGTTAAAGTTAGAGCAAAAGTAAGTGTGGTTGAAAAGATTAGCATTATAAAGAAGCCACACACTTTGCATTAGGACAATAGGAAAGATGCCTTAAAGGCATTCTCAGAAAACAAGACTGCACTCACCACAGGCTCAAGTATGTAAAAGGACAAACTCCTTTGAAAGATTTTACTTGGAGAAGAGAGACCCAGAGGAGACTGTTTATTCAGGGCCACCTAGGAAAATGTTCCCCATCATCCAGTCATCCAGGTAAGTACTCAAAGGCTGCTGGAACCGTTGTTCAAGGGGGCCTGGCTACAATTCAATCTGGTGGAGACTTTGGTGTTATCCAGCTGAGATTTTCTGGCATGCAGAATTGAAGAGTTATGGGGCCATGGAGGCTTCTACCAAGATTTGGAAGGAAGACTTGAAAGGTCAAGCAATGTACCCAGAAAACTGGTGTGAAGCAGTGAGGGTGAAGCCAAAGATGCAGTGGATAAAGCTGAATCATTTGTAGGAAAATGGGCACTCCTTGAGCTCAGGATGTAAAGTGAAGAATATCAGACACACAAGCTTAAATATTGCCTGGTTTCTCTTAGATGAGGAACTCCATATATAAAGTACAAAAGAAAAGTCAGATAATAGGAGAAAGGGAGAGCAATCTTTCTCGAATAGGAAGGGAATTAAGAGATACAGAGAGGAGAATGTAAGGGAATAAAAGAATTAAGATCTTTTATGTGCCTGTACCAATCAACAAGAAGGACACAATCAGTATGCACTGCAAACATGTATTAATAAAAAAATAAAAATTGAAAAAAGAGAAGTGAATGTAAAAGTGAACAAACAAACAGCAGGTGGAGAGGAGACCTGAGGGAGCTAGAAGCCAGGAATATGCAACATTTCTGAAGGAAAGCCACAGGCAGCCCTGCCCAATATGCCGTGGGTGCTGCACATGGAGCTACAGGATTTAATGTTTCCATTGCTAGGTTCCTGTCTTTCTGTGGTCTTATTCCTTTTTATCCCCCATTCTTCCATTTTGGAATGTGTCTTAGTGAGTTTTCCCTCATTGCTGAGACAAAATATATGAAGCCCAAAGTTAAAGGAGGGAAAGGTTTATTCAGCTCACAGTTTGTAGAGGTTTCAGTGCATAATTGGCTGGGTCCAAGGTAGGTTCCAAGGTCGGGTGGCTTGGTATCCCAGAGGAGAAACAGTTCATGGCATCAGAAGATAGCAAAAGCAAGAAAGGGAGGGAAGGGACAAGGTTCTTTCTGTCCTTTATATTGTATCCAGTCTACCTGGGTGGTGCCAATCCAATTAGTGGACTGATCCAGCACTTACCCGCCCTTAATCCCAGCACCCTGAATCTCAGCATTGCACCACAAATCACACACTCTAGATTCAGCTGCCTCTGAAAAAGCTCTATGGCCACGTGAGGCTTTGGGGGGGACATCTAGATACAAAACATAGCAGAATGGAAATGTACCATGGTATGTTGGAAACGTTTAACTTTCTTTTTAAGTTTTTACAGGGGCTCACACCTAAGAGTTTGCCTTGAACCTCAGAGAAAACTTTGGACTCAGCAGTGTTGAAACTGTTAAGAATTTAGTGACTTGGAGATGGATTAAAAACATTTTACATAATCAGATAGACATGAGCCTTTTGAGATCAAGCAGCAGAACGTCAGGTTTAGATCTAGAATGTCCCCCAGGTTTACCATGTGTTCAGAGGTAGATTATTGGGTCATGGGGGCACTTTACTCACCAGTGGACCGATCCATTGAAGAGTTCATTGCTAAATCTGCTGTTAGGAGCTAGTGCCTATTTGGATGATACTTGTCAAAGGGGGATGTGACCGGATGGGTATATCTTTCTCCCTGCTCCTCCGTTTTCTCTTTGCTTCCTGGTTGGGTGGAGCAGCTTTCTTCCACTGTTCCCTTGCACCATGCACTTTCTTCCTTGAAGCCAGCTGGCCCTAGAATGAATCCTCTGAATCACGGGCCAAATTAAACTCTCCTCCTTTAAGCACTGGGTGTCGGATATTTTGTTCTAGCAATTGGAAAGCTAACTAATTCAATGTATGTGTGTAATTAATATAAATTATAAAATTTATATTGTTATATAAATTATGTTGTTGTTTTATAAATTATATTGCTGTTATAACATTATATTGTTATATTGTTGTTTATTTAATACTGTAAGTTACCTGAATTAAGAGCAAAATTGGTTAGTATATTATGGAGTAATCAACTGTAAGCTTTCATATTGCCTGTGCCATAGAACAGAAATAATTTATAATTCTACTTGGCAAAAGTCAGCAAATTTTACTAAATATGTAGTTTAAATCAATTTTGAATGAATATTGGGCTAATTAAATTCATCCAAAAATTCCTCAGATGGATTTGACACTATTTCATGTTTTTGAAATTTGTATTATTATATATTTGTGATACCTAATAATTAGATTCCTCTTGGCTACTGGGTGCATATATTTATCACATCTTGACCATCCTATTCCCCTCAATCTTGACCTCTCCTCTCCCAGACGCTACTTTGACAATATAAGGTGATTTCTTGTTTTCACCTTTGTTAATTTTTTTAACACTATAATATTACAAAAATATTATGGTAGATAGCACTAAATCACAAGTGTGTGTCCAGTACTCTTAACATAGTTATTAATTCACTTATGATTTAACTCTTTCATATAAAGCAGATCCTATTGTTCTCCACATCCTAGTTTTATTAAATGAATAAATTCAAGCAAAGAGAGATAAAATACACTGTAGTAAGTACTGGAGTAGAGATTCGAGAGTAGATATTCTGGTCCATTAACCCCTGTGAATCAGTGTCAGCAACATTTAAAACAACTGTTTGAATAACATCTGTGTTGTAGAAGGGAAAGGACACATGAGTGACAGTGAATACTCATTTTCACAGCTTTCCATGTGGAGTTTCACGTGACCGTTTTTCACAATAATACAGGTGTAAATCAGAGCAGTGCCACTAAAGTCCAGGTTAATAAAATCTGTCTTTAGGCATCAGAGCAGTGCTGACTAAGCACACAGTTCTGTAGTCCTAAATACAAGAAATCTCTGAGGCCAGACAGGAAGCTGCAGACAACCAGAGGGTTTCTTAGCTCAAGCTGGGCATGGCCAGGGAGATGTGATCACCAGGGGCCAGACATTAGTGTTTCAGGAAGTCCTAGTTTAACTGGAATTGCCGCAAATATACACACATGCATATATGCATTCATATTTACACACAAAAATAAATAAGCTCTGTCTTGCTAAGCTATACTCTCAAGGAAACTTTTCTTATGCTTATGAAAAAATTCCATATTCTTCAGGCAAGTCTCCATGAATGGAGATTTTATGCTTCTTGGTAAGAATTTGTTATAAGTTCTAGATTATATTCTTTATGTTGCATATTCACTCTTGAACCTCTGGAAAAATTGATAGCCTCATCATTAAATTAAGATGCCAAAACAATACAAGAATTAAATAGATTTTTACTTATGAAAATAATTGAAAAAACTTTCTTATATAGAACTAATATCATATTAGACACTTAGAAGAAAAATTTAAATGTTCTAGGAGATACAGCTCTAGAAGCTTCCTGAAATAAATACAAAGAGATAAAAGACTGAAGAATAAGTACCTTTTTATGTAGGTGGGATAATATCAAGCTATGTAATAAATATCCAATTGAAATAAAGTTAAGAAAGCAGGAACAGAAAAATAATTGCAGAAATAAAGATTAATGTTTTCTGTTCGGATGCAATAAACTGTCATAATCAAACTATTGAACAGCAGTATGAAGGGGAAAAAGTCCTGAAGGAGAAGGCATGCTTTAGGAACAGATGACTTTTGTGGGAAATTATGAAAGCCAGTGACAATGGGACAATTTTATTAGAATGCTAAAAGAAAAATTAATAAGATCAATCTAATTTTCTATATCCAAAAAATTATTTTAAAATGAATGAAAATAAATACCTTAGATAAACAAGTACTGAGTAAATTCATTTCTAGAAAACCAAAGTACATGAAATTTTAAGGAAAGAACACACAATGTGACAAATAAAAGGAAAATAAAGACAAATTTCATTTTTAATTTATGAAAAAATTAATATAATCTTAAAAAAGAAATTTTAAAATATAAGAAATATACTGAACATACACATAAAATACTTAAAAATGTCTGAAGCAATGAGATTAGGAAAATATTGTTATAAAAGTCTTAGTCTATAAGTTAAATTAAATATAATTGAAGGTAGATAGTTATAAATTAAAGATATGTATTAAAAATTTACAAACACTAAATAAACAAGCCAGCCAGAAGATATTACTATTATTTTTATTTTTTATTTTTTTTGTGTGGGTACCGGGAGTCGACCTCAGGACCCTGCGTGCCAGCAAGTGCCTGTGCAACTGAGTGATATCACTGGCCCTTTTTTCATATGTGGATACTCAGAGTCGAACTCAGGACCTCACGCTTGCCAAGCAAGCGCTTATGCCGCTGAGCTATCTCACCGTAGAAGATATTATGTTAAACAAAATCTAAGTAAAGTCAGAAAACAGAAACGAGTAAATTAAGAATGGATTTTACTTATAGAATACAAATATCATTCAGTATTATAAACAATATATACAGAATCTTGCTTCCAATAAAAATCCCTTAAAAAAGCAGGGTCCTCAGCGACCCACTCAGGACCCCTCCTGTCTCTCTCCAGTCAGAAGCTTTCTTTCCCAATAAACAGATTCTGCTCTTTAAAAAAAAAAAGGAACCCAATGAATATTATTTGAAAATCTATATGCAACATTCATCAAGATAGGGTGACCATAAAACAAAGCTCAGTAAACTTACTTAGGCTAAAATCATAGATCTCCATTCTCTAACCAAAATAAAATTTAATTATAGTTGAAAAATAAAAGATTTCTCGTCAAGAATTAAACATAAAAGTTAGTTAACTCCCAGATGATTACACGAATTCCAGTTGAAATTAGAAAATGTCTAGGGCCGGTGAGATGGCTCAGCAGCATAAGCGCCTGCCTGACAAGTGTGAGGTCCTGAGTTCAACTCCCGGAACCCACATACGAAAAAGGGCCAGTGATATCGCTCAGCGGCACGGGAGCCTGCTGGCGTGCGAGGTCCTGAGTTTGACCCCTGGTACCCACAAAAAAAAAAAAAAAAAAAAAAAAGAGAAAATGTCTAAAATGAAAGGATCATGATTACATAGAGGCATGGCTATTTTTATTTTTTACTGATACATAAAAATTGTATATATTTATGTAGTACCATGTGATGTTGACATTTCTAATGCTTAAATCAGGTTAAACATAACTATTTCTTCAAAAATTAATCATTTCTTTCTGGTGAAAACATATAAGATCCTTTCTTCTAGAGTTTAAAAAAGTGTACAGTACATTAATTTTACATGTCAACTTGGCGAGGCCACAGTACTTGGGTATTTGGTCCAACATTGTTCTGGCTATTTCTCTGAAGACATTGTAAAACTCAGATTAACACTGAAACCAATATACTGTAAAACAGATTATCTTCAGTAATGTGGGTGGACTTTTTTTTTTTGTGGGTACCGCGGATCCACCTCAGGACCTCGCGCGCCAGCGCCCCTGAGCGATATAACCGGCCCTTTTTCCGTATGTGGGTTCCGGGAGTAGAACTCGGGTCGTCCTGCTTGCCAGGCAGGCACGTATGCCGCTGAGCCATCTCACTGGCACCCTGGGTGGCCATTATTTAATCAATCTGAGTTCTTAAAAGAAAAATACTGACCTCCCTCAAAAAGGGAGAGGGCTGCCAACAACTACCTTCAGAATTAAACTGCAACATCAACTCCTCCTTAGGCCTCCAGCCTGCTACTGGTTTTGGACTGTCCAACCTCACTCCCACATGAACCAAATCCTTACAATAAGTCTGTGTTTAAAGAGAGATGTTGAATGTATGCAGAAATATGTGCATGTTTATGGGTATATACATACGTGTGTATACACACCCCGCATATCCTATCAGCACGTCTTAATGGTTTTGATTCTCTGAAGAACATTGACTAATATATGGGCTGCAGTTGAGGTAGTGCTAGAGTGAAACTTGCAATATTAAATACTTACGAAGAAAGAAAAATGTAAAACCCAGGCTAAGCTTCCTACTTAAAAAAAAAAAAGGAGCAAATAAACCACAAATAAATAGAAAAATAAAATAATATGTGTGAGTAGAAACAAATGAAATAGAGTCAAGCAACAGAGAAAATAATGTCACAAGAGTGTAATGTAACAAAATTAATACAAAATATCAATCAAGATTTCCGCAGCCTGATACTGATATCTCAATGGAATGCAGTAGCCCTGGGGTAGCTAAAACATTGTTACAATAAAGCAGAAATTTTCACAACCCAAGTTTCATATTATATAGCACTGATAATCACTTAGTAGTTGATGTAAAGATTGTTCTATAAAATAATAGAAAAAAAGAGGAAAAAGGAGTGTTTTTGAGCAAACAGTGATGAACAAATGAAATCATCCTTGATCTTTACACCATGTAAAAATTAACTTAAAATAGTTAATAGTTTGTAAGCCTAAATGTGAAGTTAAATGTACAAAATTTCTAGAAGAAAATATAGGAAAAAATACTTAATAGTGTGAAATAGGCAAATATATGTTAGGACACAAAAAGCAAAAACTGTAGGGGAAAAAAACAAATATACTTCACCAAAATTAAAAGTTTGTATACTTTTACTGGGATCATGAAGACACAAATGTGGAGAAATAACTGCAGACACATACGTGCACACATACACATGTGCACACATGAGCATACATACATGATGTGGACTTATACCTAAAAGTACATGGAATGCTTGCATTTTAGTAGTAAATGGATAAACTAACCAGTTAAAATTTTGGCAAAAATTGGAAAAACATTACCAAGGAAGAAATATAATATACATATCAATAAGCACATGAAAAGATGTTCAACAATTGTTTATTACAGAAATCAGCATTAAAATATCTGTAATGTCTTATAAAATTATAAAAACAACTATCATTAAAATTTAATGATAGCATAAAGTACAAAATAATCTATAGTGAGTAATATTTGGATATTTGGGATTGCTAATGTGGGGATGATTGAAAGGTGTTCAAAGATTTTAGAAATGGAATTGCTTAAAAAAATGAAACTGCTATCTCTCTAAATTTATGATGGTGGTTACATAGTTGTACACATTTGTCAAAATACACTCACATGTACATTTTCTATGGGTGTTTTATACATATTAGACTCTATTTCTAAAAGTTGTAAACTAAATTAAGACATGATAACGATTTCAACTAGAAGTCTACAGTAATACAGTTAGGGTTTGAATCTCAGTTTTGTCTGAAGTTTGAGCACATTATTGTTTCTCTTCAGTTTTTTTAAATTACTCCAGGCAAAGTGTCCATGGCCCTGATCCACGGGGCTGACAGAACAAATAAGTTAGCAGCAGAACACTGTAACAACCGATGCTCCGTGTGGGATAGAGTATCCTTTAGAAGGAATTAGATTTATCCCTAAACAAACTTCCAGCATGTAGTAAGTTCAGCCTCCCTCACTTATGGTTGGGTAAAATCTGACTGTATTCTGGAGTTTTGCCTGTGTGCATGTTCCCGCATCTCACACTATTTCAGCGAAGTATCCAAAACCTCCCAGGGAGCCGCTGCAGCGCATCCACAGACCTGCAGGTTGCTTTTGTGCACAGATAGGGGCGTGGCTGCGCTCCCCACAGCAGCAGGTGAATCACCGAGGCTAACAACAATCTCTAGAGAAGCCGCGGTGCTACACGATGACCTGAAAACTATGGCAAGCATAACAGAGACTCCGCCCCAGCGGATGAAGGCGCTCATGTAAATGGATGTTCTGCTGTGAATTCGTAACAAAAACCAGGGCAACACATTCTCCCTGGGTCTGAGAGAGGAAACTGAGAATGTGGGCCCCGATGCGCTTAAAATGCACGCGGAGGAACCTGTGGCGTGGAATGTTGCTGTGACTGTGGCACATTTTGCTGCTTTCCGCATTTTTAATTTTGTCAGATATTTACAAAGTTGACTATGCGGATGGAAGATGACTCTGAGACGACACCGTCGAGATTTCCTCCTGAAGCTTGGGTGGCTCTCACTCACCTCACTTCGCGGCCACCCTCCCTGGGCTCTGCGATTGGAGCGGAAGCAGGTCATCCTGTCCACGCCCTGCTGCTGTCCGAGGGCACTGATGGCTGCTTTCATTTTCTCTTCCTTTAGCCAATGATCATATAAGAACTGAAGTATACACTTATGAATAGAAATATAAATAAATTTGATATATCTTGATACCACTTAAATTTTCACAGAGAAACGAGAAGAATGTTTTTTCTGTAATGTAAGGAAAATAGTTACAATTCCGAGGCATTTTTACTTTCTACGTTAAGTGAACCAACTAATAAATAGACATTTCTGTTGTAAATAAAATATTTCTGTAGACTGCTTAGGTAGAATCTCTGAATTCTATTTACACAATAAGATTTAAAACGTTAGCTTTTTTGGTGTAGTAGTCAATATACTTACTAATATTTTCTTACAATATATACTTCTGGAGGGATTAATGCATATTCTGAGTCTGATTACTTTTAACTGAATATAACAGAAGAGGTTAATCAATAAATTAAAATCTGCTCCTGATGAAAAACGAGTAATAGAACTGTGACAAGATACAATGAAAGGGGAAAAAAAATGGGGGGGGCGGTGAGATAGCTTAGCAACATAAACGCCTGCCTGGTAAGCACTAGGTCCTGAGTTCGACTCCCGGTACCCACATACAAAAAAAGAGCCCGTGACATCGCCCAGCGGCACGGGGGCCTGCTGGCGCACAAGGTCCTGAGTTCGACCCCCGGTACCCACCAAAAAAAAACAAACAAAAAAAAGATACCATGAAATGTACACTGCTAATCAACTTTCTAAATGTATTCTCTACTTGCTGGATTAAAAATGAGTTTGACATGTATTATTTGCTTTCTCATGGAACATTGTTTCAAATTATAGATATAGTAACGCAGTGCTACCTAAGCAGGAGAGTCAAATATTTTCATTTATAGTACAATTCTGAAACATTTATTAAAATATTTAATGTGTTCATTACAAAATGGAGTCTGCTTTTAACAGAATTATGTGGGTGACAATTTATTAATGAGATGTAAGCCGTTAGAAAATAAAAAAGATCTTTTGTAATGAAAACAAGTGTCAAAGATGAAGGGAATGGAACAGGAAAGACATGCTAGAGTGAATGTCTGAGACCTGAAAACAAATTAGACTCTAGTTTATGACTTTCTTTATATTTAACATAGGATATCTGGTTCATTTGCTTTGTTTCCCAGGACTCTGACATCATGCACATAATTCATCATCCCATTCATTTGATTCTTTCTGCAAACTATAAATATCTGTACCTCTTGCAATGAATACAGAAATTTGTAATCTCTCCAAGAAATAATTCTCCAGTGTTCTTTTCCTCTGACTTAGAATTTCTATGATATTATTTTTCCCTAGATTCAAGTAAAGTATTCGAAGTTCATAAATAGTTCTTTACACAAGAGTCTGGTATTTGATGTTGCTGAGTTTCCTTTATTTGCTCACGAAACATGTGGAAAGCCACAGATAGGTGTTAGGTACTGTTCCAGCCTCTGAGAGTATAATTTTGAGCAGCCAGAAAATCACTTACCAAACAGATATGTGACAAAAATTTTAAAGTAGGCTAAGGGAAATTATTGCAGATTTTTTCTTCTTAGATTTTTCTACATATGCTGTCTATAAATTACACCTTTACAAAGTTTTGGATTGATTTTGACCCACAAGTTCATAGAAATGCGAAAATGTTATGATCCTAAAGAAAAATGATTTATTAAATCTAAAAATAATACTAATTCAGAAGAATAGATGATCTTTGTTAAAGTACAAACATTTGCAGTTATGAACTATGTACATTCAGGATTTCATTCCAAATAGTTACATTCACCACATTGTGTTTCTAGTTCCTAATATCATTACAACTTCAAACAAATGAAGCCTTGGGTTTTAGATTGTTTCTGTGAAAAAGTTGGGGCTTCGTATAGAACACTCTTGTTCTCGTCCCTCTTGCGTTGATCTTTTTCCTGAGAAATATTGAGTGCTTTCATCACAATTCCTGGTCTGGGGGCCCTTCCCAGGCACATAAAATAAGAGAACACACTGGGGGAAAAGCATTTCTCAGACTCCCTGATGTTTTGCATATTGGGTTACAGTGTGTGTATACGGGCTCTCTGACTTCCTCCTCTGCAGAACAAGGTATGAAGTAAGCAGGATGGTTTTATTTGGAATTTATTTCACAGGAATCGCATTATCACGGTAAATTCTTAATGACTAATAGCACTCTAAGCTGGCTCGTGTCTGTGCAGCCAGAGGATCGGGTTAAGTTCACTGAAAATTTCATGGTTTTACCATTGAATATAAAAGTTGGCAGTGAAAGAGGAATACTATGAATGCCACCTTTGAATTGAAGAAAACACACGTCATAAGAAACTTCCCGTTCTTAATTTTGAATTCATTCCACACCACTAGAACACACTCATTTTTAATGTGTCTCAAAGCTTTTCTATTGAAAGAAAGAACATTAGGGTTAAAAATGAATGTAAAGGTCTTTTCTAGTGGAAGAGTGTGCATGAGGGAAGTTGCTAGAGATGAGCTGGATGACTCGGGCTCAGCACAAGGGCCGATCCTGACAGGAGTAGGGTGCCTGACCCTCCCAGGTGTCTTTAGTAAGAAAAATGTGTACTGATATCTGGGGCGAGAACGGAGCCTTAGAACAGGAGTTACAACTTCGAGCAAACCTGCCACCTCTTTTTCCCCCGTGGGGCCGACCAGGGCATCTTAACTACCACGACTCCTGCAGACATTAAACTACATGTCCGCGTGCATCGGGGGCAAGAGCGCCAAATTCAGTCACCTTCCACAGTGATTCCGTCGGTGACTTTCAGAGTACACCGTGCTGCTTTAATCGTGTCGAATTCATTTCCTGCTCTTTCTGTTGTTTGGACACTGAGCTTCTGACCTGTACAGAGCTGGGTCTTGGGGGCTGAGTACCTGCTTACAGAGATATCTGTGCGCGAAGGGGCTGAGGGAGTGACTACCGATCCCCAGGGATCTGCTGCACGAGTCCGCTGCTGCGGGAAAGACTGCGTATACTTCCCGATCTTACAGAGCTTTCCACAAAGAAGCCTGCCTTATGAAACATAAGAAATTCTGTGATTTCATGATTTTCATTACGCTGGAAAATTCCATTAACTCTGATCATTCAATTAATCTAATGTTTATGTCTTTTCGAGTCCACTTTTTTCTGATTAAGAAACAAAATAAGTCCGGGAAATGTGTCGTTTGTTTGATCTATTATATCCTCTCTTGGTTAGCACTGCCGCTATTTGTTTAATGATTCGAGTGTCACCGTTCAGACGGATTTCTTTGAGAGAGCTCCATTTCTGCTTGAATACTGAATCCCATTCCAGGGAATCCGTCTAAATGAACAGTGGTGGAGTGGGTTGAACGTAATCCAGTTTACAGATTGACTACAAAGATGCTGTTGCTTTGAATCAGGAGACTTTTACAAGTTGCAAATGTTTTCTGACCTCTTCTGACTCATTAAAACTTTTAAGAACTCAGTAAAATGTTTCTTACCCAAAAAGACAGAAAAAGGCAAAACCATCAGAGTGCAGCAGCCACTTGGAGAACTCGGAAGTAGCATCTTATTCTTTCACTCTGGATTTATAAGCCCAACCCATAATGACCAACACTCTGCCTTTGACACACACTGTTACCTGCCAGTCATGTGATTACAGGTCATTTATTGTTGCATCAAAACATTTGTTAGATTATAGCTTTTAATAGATAAAAATTAATAAAATTCTAAACTCTGTTCATTAATTTATCAACTTTGGCCATCTACTTGTTTATCAAATAGATCATAGAGGCTCTCTTAAAATAATCTACATTACTTAATAGAAAAATTTCTGGCAGTTATTAGAAAAAGAATACAGCATGTTCAGTTTCTCATTAGATTTTTGGAGAATGTATTCTAAATCTCAAGAGATTGAATGTAATAAATGTAGCTATTGTTCTAATTACTGTTTGTGTCTGCCAGAGTAATAAAACAGCAGTCATAAACACAGTACTTGGGATTGTTAATTACGGAACTGATCTCACAAGTATAATTTCATAATACAGAAAAATATGTAATATTTAGTGATTAAAAGACAGAAATTCTTGAATGTCTTTATTAGTTTTATACACCCAACATCCACAAGCACCTCACATTCCAGAAAGACATGGATATACATAAATGATGTGCATATGTGTATGTGTGTGTGTGTTTGTGTGTGCAGTTCTCCATGCAGTATACTGGAAACTTAGTTATATAAAAATAATTTAGTTCAAAAAACACTTGGACTCTATTTGTTACTCTAGAAACCTAAACGTATCTAAGTGAGAATAAAGCTCACCATGGTTCCTGTATGACCCCGATGCTACTGACCCAGGTCTGGAGGACATTCTCTGACTTGTTTTTCTAATAAAAGTGATGAATATCTTTGCAAAAGCAACATATTTTCCTGGCTGAAATACGTCACCTTTGGACCAGAAATAACTACCATAATTTTAAAAACTGAGTTAACTGAATAACAAATGAGACATGTAAAATTCTGGCAATTATTAGTTTTTTGTTTTGTTTTGTTTTGTTTTTTTAAGTTTAGCACTGATGAGATGGGACTCTTTGCAATCAAGATTTGAATTTAGGTGTCTCAGCCAACAATGATTTTTTTCAGTGTCTAGTTCTGGGATTTCCAGGCTATTTCCATAAAAAGATGTGATTTTCCAGTAATGTCAGTTGTCAGGAAATGCTCCAAACCCATACTATTTAACAGTTGAAATTCATAGTTTCATATAGTTCTATGTGTATTAGGTACAGAAATTAAGAATAAAGCAATTGAATACATGGCGGTGAAGAGTCATGGTGGAAATCACTTATCTACAGGAAGAATACAATAGTATCAGGTATGTTTCTTCCACCTAATAGATTGAAATCTATTGCAGAATAAAAAAGAAAATACTTTCTTTTAAGTAGGAAAATACTTAAGAAAAATGGCACATCTCTTAATATCTGTCTCTAGAAAAGGTAAGAGTAAAGCAGGGAAGGAACTAACAAATTAAGGAGATATTTTTAAATAAAGAATTAATTTGGGCTTTCTTTTATTTCTCTCCTTGTCCATTATTTACATATTCACTAGTTCATTAGTCATTTTCTGAGTTCTGGGTCGGAGCCACCAGAATGTGTTTGCCAAGCGTACCTAGGTTGATGAGACACAGCCTCTGACCACGAAAAGTACATAATCCCGAGAGATGGGGGTAGGGAGAGGGGGAGAGGGAACAGCACAACCATAAGCAAAACAGAGAAGTAGGCAAAAGAAGGGGCTATTGGCTGCTATCGGAGCCAAAAGAGGACAATGCGTATACTCCATTTTCTATCTTCTCTGTGGAACAACTGTGTTGAAAGTTTAAGGACCTAATAGAGCTCACTGACTGATGGTACACAGAATTACTAAATGGGTCAAAAGTCAAAGAGGAGTGTCACAGAAAATGATATATTTGTAGTTTTAAAAATATATATAAAACTATCCGTGAAAATGACTAAGATGAGTCAAGTGGTGGAGGAGAACCTTGATGTATCAGGGTCTGTTACTGTACAGGGGCCACCCCAACCCTGATCACGAGGTGGTGTTGCTCACGGTGCCGTGGGTGGGGGGCGTGGACTCTTCTGCTGTGGCGCGGAGCTCGCACAGGCAGCAGACGCCGTCTGAAGACTCAGCTGCCTGGGAGTCAGACCCGGCGCTGCCTGCGGGCAGTTGGGGTCGGCTGCCAGCTCAGGTGCTTCGAGCGTCGTGCCTGTGGTCGTTTCTTCTCTGGGAGTCTGTGCTTTTGCACAAGACGGTGGGCTCCTCATTCCAAAGCAGCAAGAGCAACATCTGCAGCACCTCCCAGGCCTCGGGGCCTGCTCTGAGCAGTGCTAACTTGGCCGCATCTGTGGAGCAAAGCAAATCACCGAGCTTGCCTCAAGGGGGAGGAAACGTGGCACACTGTTGCAGGAGCATGTGGAGACTTTCCTCCAATAACACAGAATTTAAAATATCAGGATGGGTGACTCCATGGGCGCATAGTAGAATTGAAAGCAAGAAACAGAATAAGCAGTTCTCAGGACAGATTGAGATGTTACAGCACTCGTAGGCAAAGAAGGCAAAATGCCACCAGAAGGAAGTTAATGGAGTGACCCAAATGGAAGATGGCAGGGAAAAGTAAGGACAGAGACCAATTGCAGGTGGGGTTTAGTGCCACTGAAAGAGTTGGTGAGATCGCAGAAGGAAGAAGCAAGTTGAGCTGGAGTTGGGTGAGACAGAAACTTTGCACCTTTTGTCTTACTGGTTCTCTGACCCAGAAGAACCAGGCTGAAGGAAGGGTGCTGTGAGATCCCCAGAGGAGCTTACACGGTGCTGGGGAACTGCTCCCTTGCAGTCACAGGTCACATGATAGTTAAAACTGTAACATTTCTTTTATTACCAATAGTTTTAGTAGAAAATCCAGTATAGGTTTTAGGTTAGCAACACACAGCACTGAAAGAAAAATATTTCAATGATCTTTAAGAAGCTCTTTAGTGAAACAAAATATTAGCAAACAGAATCCACCAAAATGAAAATGCATTCACTGTGAGCACATGGGGCAGTGGTGGCGAACCTATAGCACGTGTGCCGCAGCAGCTGCTTGTTATCACTGAAAGCTCTAGAAGGTTCACCATCACTGACATAGGGTATACCAGGAACATACACTTGAATTAACATACAAGAATCAACTGACATAATATGTCATACATTAAGTTAAAAGATAAAAAGTCAAATAATCAGCTCAATAGATACACAAAAACATTAAAAAAGACCAACTCCTGTTTATGACAAAATCTCTCAATGACCTCAACCAGATAAAGGTCACATACAAAAATAAATAAATAAATAAATAAATAAATAAATAAATAAAGTCTTACAGCTTGCATTGTACCTGATATTCAGTTTTGTCTCTAAGACCAAGGATGAGCCACTGTCACCATTTCTGCTATCACTCGTGCTGAAGTTCCAGAGAGTGGAACAAAGCATGATAAAGAAATGTAAGCCACGTAGATCAGAAAGAAAAATGTAAGGCTGCCTCTACACAGAATGACATGACCCTGCACATAAAAACTCTGAGACATCCCCTCAACATCTGTTAGAACCAATACATAACTTCAGTAATTTCACAGGATGCATTTCAATATATGATTAATGATCAATCCAGAAATAAAGTTAAGAACATAATTCCATTCCAATACTGTCATAGCCCAAATGCCAGTCAACTGATGAATGGATAAAAAAGACATGGGTATTTTTTATACAATGGAGTACTACTTGGCCATAAAGGATAAACTTAAGACATTTCTAGGTAAATGGATGCACCTTGAGACACACATGCTCAAATATCACATGGTTTCTCTGGTGCGAGAAACTGAAAGTATAAATAAGAACCAAAATGTATAATAGATATTGTGAAATAGGAAGAAAAAGGAATAAAATATTCAGGGATACATTTAACAAAAGAAATGCAGAAGTAGCACACCTCTGGCACAAGGAACCCCATACTAGATGTGTGGTGTATACTTACCAACTCCCCATGATGAATGCAATCATTATGTACTGTAAATCTGTAACAATGAAAATAAAAACTATAAAAACAGAACACGTACAGATCAATACAATTGAAATGAGAGTCCAGACATAAACCTGGCCATTTATGGTCAATTGCTTTTCAGCAAAGGTACCAAAGCAATTCAAGGAAAAAAAATGAACTGTCTTTTCGACAATTAGAGATCTAAGGGCGAAAAATTAATTTGGATGCTTGCCTCCCACTACGAGCAAACCTGACCCAAAATGGGTCATAGGCCCACATGTAAGAAAAACATCTTGGGGCCGGTGAGATGGCTCAGCGGCATAAGCGCCTGCCTTGCAAGCGCGAGGGCCCGAGTTCGACTCCCGGATCCCACATATGAAAAAGGGGCCGGTGATATCGCTCAGCGGCACGGGTGCCTGCTGGCACGCGAGGTCCTGAGGTCGACCTCCCGGTACCCACAAAAAAAAAAAAAAAAAAAAAAAAAAGAAAAACATCTTTTTAGAAGAAAAGATAAGAAAGAATCTTTGAGGCAGACATATATGCATATGTATAGATATACAAAGATATAAGCAGCTAAACGAAAGGAACTGTGAACGACTCATAAGCATATAAAAATGTTCAACATCATCAATCATGAGAAAAATGCAAGTTAAAATCACAGTGAGATCTTGCTCTTTGGTATTTCAGTGGCTGCTCTTGGCTGGGGCCATCCTACACCTATGGCAGAAAAACGGTGGCCGCGGAGCAGATGAAAGTGTCTCTGAAGTTGATCAACTCTAGGCTCCCACTTGTGAGAGGGGGACTGTACGTGCTGGAGAACAAGCACAGCCTGCAGACGATAAGATGAGACAAAGCAAGATCAGGCATCCTCGCCAAAAACTTCCCAGCTCCGAGGAAATTTGAAACAGGGTAATATGACATGTGGGACAAAGGTAGTGTTCCTCACCACCGTGGTGAGAATATTGAATTGGGCATAGCATGCAGAAAACTAGTAGAATATATGCACGCTGGGTATCATTGCTCCAGGTGATTTTGCTATCTCTAGAAGTGTACCAGAAAAGGAAACCATGCAATATTTTTCTTTAATAAAATTTTCCAGAGCTTGTTTTTAGAAATCACAGTGAGATATTTCATACCTACTACTATTCTGTAATAAAAAGACAGTTAATAAATGTTGAGAGTCAATCACCTATTCCTGATGGGAAAGTAGAACCATACAGCCACATTTCAAACAGCTGAAAATTTAGAGGTTGAACGTGAATTTACCATAGAACCCTTTGTAATAAATTTCTAGAGATTTCCTCAAAAGAAACAAAAATGTATCCATACAACAGAAATGCACATGGATGTTCATAGAAGCAATATCCATAAAAGCCCAAGCATTTGTCAACTCATGAAGAACCAGACAAAATATTCTACACCCATATAAAACTAAACTTTAAAAAGGAATATGCTACCAACAAATTCTACAAAATGGATGAATCTCAGAAACACTAAGCTAAGTGAAATAAGTAATTTATAAGAGACCCCGTATTGTATGATTCCATTTATATAAGGCACAATATCAGTTGTGACGATAGTTACATAATTCAATACATTTATGAAAAAATCATTGCATTGAATACTTAAAATTATGATATGTAAAAGAGTCCTCAAAGTTACAAAAATTGAACAATCTAAAGAAAGAATTTTGTTGAACACCCAACTCTGAATTGGACCATACAGAAGAATAAGGCTGACAACTAGTGGAAAGTCCATTAGAGTCGATGTCAGAATGCAAGATTACTGGTACAGGGTTCACTTTGCCAATAAAAATGTTGTGTTTGCAAGTTCCTTAACATTTCTGAGTCTTAGTGCCTTCCAACTTGCAAGAGTAAGTTGGAGTAGGTGAGACCTAATATCACTAATTAGCTATAAGATTCCATGAGTCTATTCATCCTGTAAAAACTATTGAATGCACCCATAAAATCATAGAACTGAGTGTCAGACTCTAAAGTAATAGCACCACACATTCAACAACTTTAACAGTGTTGTGATTTCAAAATATCAGTATTTGGAAATTTAATTTCCACTCTTGGACCCATCTAGTTTTATTGAATGTACAGTATATGTAAGCTATTGCTGCTATAGAAACAAGACAAAAAAGTAAAAAATGCATAATGTCACCTTAAAAGAATGTTTTATTCTCAAAATAGAAATCACAAATGGATCATATAAATCATATACAAAGGTAAAACAATGATTTATACAAGAGGTACAAATAAAACACTAAGGAATTTTAGGGACAGATATTAGTAGAGGATTTTTTAAAAGCCTTCATGGAGGAAATGCATTTTTGGTGCAATCTTAACTAGCACATAAGATTTAAAACTGTGAAAATGTGAGGAAATCTGATGGGGAGAGGAGGTGATCAAAGAAAATTCAGAGAAAATATTCAGTTTGTCCAGAGTACAAGACAGAAAATGTGAAGTGAAGAGATATAAAACTGGACAGGAAGTGAGACCAGGTATGGAGTGCTCTCCACATGAAGTGACAACTGGGTGATCGAGAAGACAATGTCCATCGACTCCGAGCAGCAGAATGAGCATATCAGAGGTTTGCTTGAAGAAAATTAATCTGATTGCTCTGAAAATGGGAGAATTGGAGATTATGAACTGGTTGGAATTCAAGATAATAAAAATGTTACATTCATCAGGTTTTTGGTCACCTGGACAAAATACACAACACAAAGGAGGAGTTTTATTTTGGCTCATGGTTTCCGAAGTTTCAGTCTTGGTTGGCTGGGTCTACGGAAGAAACGGCATGGTAGAAGAGGGTGCGAAGAAAGCCGCTCAGCTTACAGCCACCAGGAAACAGAGAGAGGGGGGAGTGGTCTGGGACGAGAGTAAACCTGTTCAAGTCACATTCTCTGGTGACCCACCTCTTCCAACAGAGTCCCCCCCCAACACATATTCAGCTGTGAACTCCTCGCCGCATGAATCCACTGATGAAATCGGCACCTCTGCGATCCAGTCACACTCAGAAAGCCCCACCTCTGAACACGTGAGATTTAGGGGATACTTGAGATCTAAATCATAACAGATGTGAACACGATTGATTGTAATGAGAATGGAATCTGAAATAGATGTAATTGAGGTAGCAGAGGTAGAAGTAATAGGTCTCGTTACTATAATACGTGATCAAAAGAGCATGAGTGATACAGCCCATGTTCCCAGTTCTTTACCTATTATCTCATTACGTCCTCAAAGAACCCAGTTGGATAAAGGACAATTATCTCCACTTTCTAGGTCAGAAAATAGCGCAGAGGATAATCTAAGATCCTGGGATTCTGAATAGCAGTGAGGGAGTTGAATTAGACTTAGGCAACTGGAACAGTGTTCAGTTGGCACAATGGGATGCGCTGTGTGAGGGAAGATTTAGGAGGATGTACGAAAAATGAGTATGAGTAACTTGCTGCATTTTCCTTTCATAGGTGAATGTGTGTACTGAATGTGTGTCTGAACCTGTTTGTCTGTTTTAAAAGTTCAGAGTTAATAAATACTATTGTACAAAACCAGAACTGTACAGAATCTTCTAAGTTTTAAATGAAAAATTCTGCTGTTTCCTGTGCTATAACCTTGCCAAGTCATTTATTCATGATTATACTCTTTCTCATACAGCATTATAATTAATAATTCCATCTTCCTATTTCAAGTTGTACATGCTGTATTATTAAAACAATGAAGAAAAATGATAATGTGGAAATTTTTTTATGTAAATTAGGCAAAAAGTTTAACTGGTGAATAATTATAGCTATAAACTGTTTGTGCGTTGTAAACATAAAACACTACTAATGCAAAATATCTTAACTTTGGCTATCTCCTTGTAGTCAAGTTGTGAATATATTCCTTCTTTCAGTTTTGGGTTTCTTGGATTTTTTGATCTGACATGTATTACTTTAGCCATTTTTTTGTAAAGCTGTGTAAGATAAGAACTTTAATTATTGTGAACTATTTAAGTTCTGTTGATGTTCTAAACTGCTTCCTGGAGTTAATTTGCTTCCAACTGGAATTGAAACTTGTCATCTTCAAGAGTTATGCATTTGCTGTCTTCTCTTCCTCTGGTTTCCCATTTTATAAAACTGATTTTTTATCTAATCCCATGTTGCCGATTATTATTTACTCCACTGTGCCAACGAGGCTGCTCATTGTCGACCCAATATAGTTCTCACATTCTTCCCTGAAAACAAATCTTCAGTGGACCATTGGGAGTGGTACATTATCTAGGCAAAAAACAAACCATACAAAGCCACAATGGCAGCAATAAAAAGCAGCTCTGTATGTCGGCCTCCCTCGGGGATGAAGCGCGCATGCGACAGAGCCTGGTCCAGGAACCGTGTGTGGGGCAGGCTGCAGAGCTCACCCAGCAAGCTTCTCAATCTAGGGAATAAACATTGCCTTGACCAAACCTCTGCATTTCCTCCTCATTTCTGTATGAAACTCAGACACATTGATAGGAGATGAAGTAGACATCTCCATTATTTAGCTTAAATATGATTATTAGAAACAAATGCATCTATTTTCACTGTGCATTCTGGATTTCGTAGCCCTAGAGGTCACCTTCGGAAGGCTGTACTCGCCTGCCTCCTGTTGGATACACCAGGATGAATTAGGCTCAAACCACCCCGTGTGCCAGAGCGGACTGCAATCCTCGGTGGAATCTTTATTATTTCCGTGAAAAGGTTACAGAGTGACATTGACGAAGATTCTACTTGAGCATAATTGATGCTGAGGTATTCCTTTAGTGAGAATTAAACATCATCTGTATTTCCTTCAAAGGGAATTTTGTTGCAAATGATAACTACACACAATCTCAGATATGATAATATTGACAGCATAATAGTAAATTTGATCAAGCACTTAGTATGTGTAAATGGTATGCTGAAAAAATTATTCCTCTCATATCTTTTCTTACCCCAATTAGTACTAAATAGTCACTCTTATTTCCACATTTTATGAAGAAACAGAGGCACAAATAAGCTATGTAAGTGGCCAAAGATCTCACAACTACGGTCGGATTTAAACATCAGTTGGATTAAAAGATTCACTACAGCGTTGAATTCCTGTGCTCATTTTCTACGTTTCTTTCTTTCTACCTTTTTTTTTTTTTTTTTCCCTGTGGGTACCAGCAGTTGAACTCAGGACCTCGCGCGCCAGGAGGCGCCCGTGCCGCTGAGCGATATCACCGGCCCTTTTTTCATATGTGGGTACTGGGAGTCGAGCTCAGGACCTCACACTTGCCAGGCAGGTGCTTATGCCACTGAGCCATCTCACCAGGCCTCTATGTTTCTTTCTTCTTTGACCTGAGAATATTCTTCTAGTTCATTTAAAATGATGACAGTTTCTTTGAGCCTAATTTAGAGGGAGTGCAGCAACAGAGTCCTAACTTTACTCATTCCCGCAGCGTTTTGAGCACCAAGAGGTCACCACTGTTTCATGTCTGCTTGAAGAGGGATCGTAGCCCAGAGGCTCTTCCACCTCAGCTCTTCCGCCTAAACAAGATCTGCCCAACAGTAGCAGTTAGGGCCCACAGAAATACAGAAACTATGGAAACACCTGAGTTCTACATATGTAAATAACATCTCCTGCCAATACATTACTGAAGCTGTTTTGAACTGAAGTCTCTTACTGGTTTCTGAAACTTACCAGGTTGCAGGTTATGCATACCAAATCACTCCATCTTTTGATAGCCTTTCTTATCAGTGGTTAAAGAGAATTTAATCTGTTGGCAGAAAACAATCTGAATGCCATTAATGGGCATGCGCTGTATAAAAATTGGATGATAATGCAATAATAAAGGAGTGTTAATTGGAGACAGCTGTAGGTAGATAGGTGATAGATGATACAGAGATGATGAAGATAGATAAATAGATGATAGGCAATAGATAATTTCTAATCAATGTCCAATTTGCATTAGTTCCACCTTGAGGCTGGACACATGACTTATCTCCTTAAGCGTCAGACAACGCAGAGATCTGATGCAATCAATAATAGAACTTAAATTTATTAAACACACAGTACTACTAAAGAAAACACTTATCATTACAGCTGCTACACTAAAGATTGAGATAAAATCGTGAGACTTGCAGAACTATGTTTTGCATGGATTTAGCATTTTCTTTTCTACCTAAATCCAAACACTAAGAAGTTGCTTTCCTGATGCCCTTCGTAAAGAATTCCTCAGTCAGCAGTCTCGTGCTGCGCATCTGTGAGGAAAAGCCTGCGCGGGGAGGGGTCTCGCATCAGACACATGATGAGGCACTGAGAGCCGCACGGCGCGGAGTGACGCCATTAAATATTCCCCGCCACACAATGGCCACAGATGTCTAATCAAAAAGTAAATCAAGCAACATAAGAACACATCTGGAATCCTAGAAATGGGAAGATTTAGACAGATATCATTCAGCATCATATCAAATTCGCTTAATTTGTAAAAAGCCATGCCGGATTTTTTATGTTAATAAGGCCGAATAGACATTTTATTCAGTAGTCTCCAAAGTGACTTACTAGAGAAAGCACTCTGCCGGCTTCCAAAGTGCTTCTTCCAGGCCTGAGGTAGCTCACGCTTTTGGAAATAACGCTCTTTATTAAAGCAACGTGTTCAAAGTGAGCAAAGCGGGTCCCCGGGGAGCCCTGCTGAGCAGTAATGGTGCGATGGCGACTTGATGGACAACATTACCGGTCCCAGCCCATCAGAAGGGAGCCCTGACAGCCACTCAGCCTGTAATGTGTTTCATGTGCACAGCATATCCGGAGACGAGCCCACGCACTGGATAATTAAACTCTATGCAAATCATGGCATTGCAACCACGAATTAAGCTTTGGCCCTGAGCCTCTAATCATTGGGAACATTCCTAGCTACATATTAGTAATAATCATAGAGTGAGATAGATTTACATAGAATATATTTTGGTTGGTCTTTATTTACAGTATTCACTTAATTTGGCATCCAGAAATTCGTTTTCTGGGAAAAAGCCGTTAGTAATTTTTTAATATGGAAGAAAAAAAAAAGAGTTAGAAAAAAGAGTTTGAAAGCCTTCAAGTCATTCTAAATCTTTTGCAAAATGTTTTATGATCCCATCAGGAATGAGTAAAATACAATGTTTCAATACAAAATTATAACTAAATCACTCTAAAGAAAGGGTTATGATAACACAAAATGGGCTTTAGGCAAGATGGGAATCCCAGTGAACTCCAGGATCTAAACTGACAGGTTATTGGTTCATTTTCCGCACAAGACTATCTGAAAACACTCATGTGTATTTGTTTATTCACTGTAAATAAAGGAGAATAAAGATGAATGTTACCTCTCTCTGGGATTTTCTTTTGCAAATACAATGAATATTCAGGTATCGTATATTGCTTCATCTGGTGATGTAGTTCATTAATAGAGAAAATATAACTAGAAGGTTGCAGTCATTAGCACACAGTTTACAAGTCCTTGTTAATCCTGGATGATCTTGTGGTGCATTTTAATCTGTGAACTGAGATGTAACACTGAATTGGTGCTGAAAATTTTATTGTTTTGAAGATAGAGAAAACTTTCAGGCTGTCTTCAGCAAAGCATAGCAACAAGCAGCTATGCTCTTTGCGTGGCATCCAGAATCTCCCTCAGTGTTGTGTTTCTTCTAATCAGGCAGGAAGGGCAGATAACTACCCTTCTTCCTCAAGGCGATGTTCTGAGGTTCTCTGTCCTTCTCCTCCTCTCACCTCTCCATCATCTCACTGCGCTCTTCTAGGAATAGCAAGAAATGCTCTGCAGCCTCCAGTGTAACTGTGCTGAGACACGAATTAAAGCCGACCTTGTCTACCACGTGAAGACAAACTCGGCCCACTTCCACAAAATTCCTTCATTGGATAAGAGATTTGATTCTTCCTAAGGACATAGTCAGTTAAAGTTTGTCTCTAAATACAGACAGTTTATATCAGAAAAATGAATGCTATTTTCAGTGACAATATATACAACTGGTATTTTGAATGGTCATCTTTAGAGTACATTCTTAGCAGAAGAAAAGCAAAGCGGGAAACTGAGATAATGCTAAACTGCCAGGCAGGGTAACTTTAAAGTCTTGCAATCATAGAAACCTTAGTGATCCCGTGATACTAGTAATCCCTCTTACAATTTTCAGAAACTTGTTAAGTCCTGCACTTTACCTCCCTCACAGCAATGACCTTGGACCCGAATGATACCCAGATTTTTTATTTCACAGCACTAATAAAAAGCCGTGTCACAAGGGTGCTTAATAAAAATGAATGTGAGGTTTTACTAGAGATAGGGGACTTGCCAGATCAAAGCATATCCATTTATGAACGTTATAAACTTTCAAAAAGTGAGTTGTCATGTGATGGCATGTTTATTTCAGACACAGGGATGAAAAGATAATATTTTTAATTAAAAACAATGAAAACTTTCTCCCAGCAGGTGGGCAGTTGTGGTGGGGCAAGGCTAACAGCTGGACACTATTAAATATATATTAGCCTGAGCACCTCGTTAGTGATTCTTTAATAAAGTTATCTGGCTTTTTATTATTATTTCTAGTGTTGGAGGTCACATGATTGCTTCCAGTTTTCTTAATTGTCCTAATTTCTGTCACAAGTCTCCTGCATTTTAGTTACCAGGAATCCATGAAATTGCAATGAGAGAAACACCGTCCTTCTCAGGGGAGCTTTCAGGCTGTGCCAGCCTCTGGTCCTCAGGACCAACTGCTCCCTTCCCTCCTCCTCCCAGGCGGGGCCACAAGAACTAGGTCCCTGCCCTGGGGCTTGGGGGACAGCGGCTGCCTGTGCCAGCTCTGCTCACCTCTGCCCAGTGTCCGACTCTGAGGTCCACACTCATTGTGGGCTCCCTGGCCTTTTCCATTCCTGCTTAATAACCGCACGGCCTCCGAGGCGCAGGATGCTGCCACAGTGATGCCGTCCCCATCGCAGGTGGTCTTCTGAGCGGTACATGGTCATGATGCTGTGACAGTGATGCCGTCCCCATCACAGGGCGGTCTTCTGAGCAATACGTGGTCATGATGCCGCCACAGTGATGCCATCCCCATCGCAGGCGGTCTTCTGAGTGGTACGTGGTCATGATGCTGCCACAGTGATGCCGTCCCCATCACAGGCGGTCTTCTGAGTGGTACATGGTCATGATGCTGCCACAGTGATGCCGTCCCCACCTCAGGCAGTCTTCTGAGTGGTACGTGGTCATGATGCTGTGACAGTGATGCCGTACCCATCACAGGGCGGTCTTCTGAGCGGTACATGGTCATGATGCTGTGACAGTGATGCCGTCCCCATTGCAGGTGGTCTTCTGGGTGGTACGTGGTCATGATGCTGCCACAGTGATGCCATCCCCATCGCAGGCGGTCTTCTGAGAGGTACGTGGTCCTGCCCAAGCAACATTTGCACTTTTACCCCACTGATGCTCCCTACATGTGGCATTGCAGGAGTCAGGACGTCTGGTTCCAAGAGGCAGGATACATAAACGATGAGCAGATGTATTTATCAGGTCAAATGGACAAACTCAGAAGGGGACAGTCTCGCCAATCCTGTCCCCAGGCCATGAGCTCTCGGGACCCTCCGTGGTGCTGCCAGCGTGCTGGCTTCCTCTGTCGCAATACTCCACGTGAGGCGGGAGGCGGGTGAGCGCTCCCCGCACGGCAGTGAGGATGCGCTGTATTTGATGCACCCACGACAGATGGGGTTTGAGAAAGAGCAGGGAAGCATTTTAGCTGCTGCACCTCGAGCAGGAGTGGCACACCAGCCTCTTGACATTAGGCCCATGACGAGAGACCCACGCTGTACAGTTATTTCACAGAGGAAGAACTAGGAGAAGATGCTGAAATCAATAGAAAAAACACTTGCCCAAAGTGTAATTATTTTTCTGTCTGAACGTTTAAGAGAATGAACCTATTTTCTCTAATTTATTCCAGAATCTGAGTTTTCACAAACTTGCATCTTAATCTAAATGTTCTTATAAGTTTTTAATGGAATGTCATAAGAGTGCTTCTCTCCAATTTTACAATAACTGTGGCTTCGTCCTGCTTCATCCTCCAACTCCATCTGTGCAGCTCTGTGGTCCCTTTCATGTTCCTGAAGAGGGGCTCAGCTCCTTCCAGTCTGGAGGTTCTTGCCGTGTTTTTGTACTTCAAGTGTGATTTTCTCCCAGGCTGGCTCATGTACCTTTCATTTCTAAGCAATAATACTACCCTGAAGAGATGAACTTCTATGATCTTAATTATAATCTTATCTGCTGATTTATTCATTATTTGTCTTTCTTATTGGATAGTAAAAGCCACAATGTACAGGCCAGGCCTCTCAAGTACCGTCTTATCCCAAGGGTTCCATCAAGACTGAAAAGTCATTGTCGACTTCATCAATTGATTGTTAAATTTATTTGACACTTTCCAGACTCTACCTTAATCATTTGCAGTGCTTGCTTTTCATCAGTTCTGAACTTTGGCCTCTGTATCCATAAATTCAGGCTCTCGATTGTTATCCCGGCTCCTGTGTGTTTTGTCCAGCATTCCTCTCTCCATCCTGCCATTCACCAATTATCCCCACACCAACATACTCAGTTCACAATATCCATCACATTTTTTTATTTGTGCTTTCCTAGAATGTAAAACTTACCCTTTCTTCTGTATGGATTCCTAACTTCTCTCCTTACCCTATAGCAGCGATGGCAAATCTCCTAGAGCTTTCAATATTATAAAGAGCCCACTGTGGCACGCGTGCCATAGCTTCACCACCACTGCCCTGTAGCGTTTATGACCCAAGACAACTGACACTGCCTATGGTCACCAAAATGGATTTTCTGCACATGATTTCACAGAATTCTCATATTTCCATTGTTTCCATTTTACTTACAGAACAGTCTTTATTTAAGCTACATAAAATCCTTCCTAACCTGTTTTCCAGATAGTCACAAACCTAGCTGGTATAAAGACTACATCAAATCTTTTGTAGTCTCTTAAGCATTTTAAGTTCTTTCACATCCCTGTGCCTTTTACACATTGTTCACCTGTCGGTTGGCTACTCTAAAAATTACCAAGCCAGATTCAATTACAGGCCTCTTTTCCCATGATGACATTTCCTGAAGATTACATTTCAGCATGACATGGTGGTGTCTCGTGGCCATGGCCTTGTGCACGTACACCTATGACAGCACACTTCACACTGTCCTGGTAGTTAATAGGAACTCCTCTTGGGGCCTCTGTACTTGTCATCTGGTTAAAATCAGAGCTAACCCTTCCTGCAGTTCCAGGTGACTGCTCAACTTCATGAATAAAGTGGGCTTGTCCCCTTTAAAATATAGAACTCATTGAAAGAATTTAAGCAAAAAGGAAGCTTGATATTATTGAAACCCTCATACAAACTCAGCAATCCCACTTCTTCACAGTGGTGAAATTGTACATCAGAGTTCTCATTTGTGAGAAGTGAAGAAGCCTGAGCCATCCTCCTGGTTTCTAAGGTCGTTTTAGAGTGGGGACGTTGGCACAGGTAACAGATAAAACTCACAGCTCTGGCTGACCCAGCCTGAAATCCTACTTCTTTATCATTTCACCCCAAACATACAGGCGGATACCTGACCTCTGAGGATACCTGATGGCAGAGGAAATTTGCAATCTCTGTTTGATATTTCTATTTTGGAAAATATCTTGAAACTTCTCCACTGGGAATATTTGTCTTGGCCCTTTCTCTTTTGCTGCAGCCTTTAGGCTCTTCCCACCTGTGCCTCTATCAATGACATCTTTCTCATTGGTTTTTCCCCAAGAGCTCCAAATTCCTCCTTCTCCGTTACTGAGAAGAGGTAAGTTCAACCTCTCTTGCATTTTGAGCTCACAGCCCCAAACCTGAGACATCGCTGTAGATATTTTCACAGAGAGATCACTTCCCAACCCTTCCAGGTTATGGTGAGCGGCCTCACAGTCGAGGTACTTCTTCAGGTTACCTCCACCTTGGTTCCCTCGTCTGCACAACAGGGCTAATAGTTATCACCCTTAATGTGTTCGTCTTGACAATTACATTACTTAATACTAGTAAACCTAAACAGATCCTGGAAGATCCAGGCTCTCAATAAAAGCTGATCAATATAATTGCTTTGTTGCTGTTGTTTACAATCTTTAGAAGTACATTACCACTGTGGTTATGTGGACTTTTTTCTTGTTACTGTTTTTTCTTCTTTTTACCTTTATGTATTTACTTTTGCTGTTAAATGAAAGTAGAAATCTCATAGAATTTGGATTCATGTGAGAATGAGCTCTATGATGTTAATCTTTGTATCTTCCAAAGACACACATTGAAATCCTCACCCCCAAAGGGAAGGCATTAGGAGGTGGCATTTGGGAGGTGATTAGCGCGTGGGCAGGGCCCTCGTTCATGGAGCCAGTGCTTTAGTGAAAGTGGTCCCAGGGAGACCCTGGCCTCTCCACCGTATGAGGACACAGGGAGAAGTCTGAAGTTGGCCGTCACTGAACTCAGCCTGCCTGGTGCTGTGATTTTTGGAATTTCAGCCTCCAAAACTGAGAAGTAAACTTCTGCTGCACATGACAGATGACACATACTTAACAGCTGCTCCACAATGGTGAGCAAGGGCGCCAAAGGTGTGTGCTGTGCTTGTTCATTTAAGGGTCTGGCAAAGGAAAGCCCTGGGCCCATGTCAGGACCAATGGCCACAGGTCAGCTGTGCTGGAGACGGGTAGGTTTTATTAAAAGGGGAGAGAAAATGATGAGCCTCTTCAAACAAATTCCCTCTGTATTTTTGTGCACTTGGCCTTTGGAAAATATCTCTTGTTTATCTTTTATTCCTGCAGTTCAGCAGTCTTGTTTAGAGAAGATAATCAGAACTATAAATGTTTATTGGGAGACTGCAGTACGGTCTCTTTTGTGCTGAACTTCTCTCACTAGAGATTTTGTTAAAGTAATGGCTGAGGGTTTATGTTGCCAATAACTGCACTATTCTTGCATAGTTAAACTATTTTCTGATGATTTAATAAAAATAGAAGTTGCATGGAAAATGTAATCAAAGATGAAGTCCTTAGTTAACAAGACTAGAGAACAGTACAGGAAAGGATAGAATTCATCATTAAAATGTATGTAAAACCAATAACATCCTCATTAGTTGTTCTTTAAAATATAATGAGAATGATAATTCTAAAACATTTATTTTTATATATGCAACTTACATTTGGTAGTTCTCAAAGAATTCTTAGAACCGGTCTGCCTCTTCCTCTTATGGAAACATCATAATTCAGTGTTTAATTTTAATTGCTTTACAAAATATTTTAATTTTTCTAAGAGTTTATAAATTCAATTTCATTATCAATCTATGCAAAGTGACTGATATTAATTTGGGAAAAGTTGCAAGTAAAGTTCTCACAATTAAGAACATTTTGGTTCCACTCAAAGCATTTGATTTTATGACTACCTGCATGGCAAGTAGAGCCATAACCAGAAACAACAGTGAGAAGAAATTAATTTAAATGTACATAGAAGTCATTTTCTCAGCCTTGATTCTCCACGTTGTTTGTTACTGTCTAGAAGTCAAGCCAGATCTAAATTACGTGGGTGTATCTGGGAGCAAGGTCCAGGCCAGCGGCAGTGAACTTGGACACAGGCAACTGGCAGGTGAGGGGGCTGGAACTTCATCGCAGGGAATGAGTCCCATTTTGTGTTGCTTTTACAAACAAATAGCTTAATTGAAGAGATTTTTAATGTTTTAGAAAACCTGAGCTCTCATTACGTATTTCTTATCCCGTGGATCATTCTTAATGGAAGACACAATGATCAAAACCTAGTAAGTAACCTGAAATTTATAGGTGTTCAAAGATGCTTACCGGTTTTCTGGAAAGGGCTCCAATGCGGTTTCATGTGCATCAGTGTGTGTACGCACACCTGTTACATACGTATACATGTATGTACACACATGCAAGTCATAGCATGTGGTCATTGTAAGAGCAGTATTATTCTTTCCTCATTATATGTGTATTGTTGATATCACAACATAGTAAACATACACACAGTTGTAGTGCATAACTCTTAAATACCTATATATCTTCCCACCTTTTATATAAGTGCCTTTCTAAACATTTCTAAGTGGTTAGAAAGTCTTCTCTATTGCTTTTCACAACCCAGAAATGTACTCCTCGGTGTAAGAGTACAAAATAGACAAAAATATAATAAATAAACATTGTTTCCCCAAGGAACTCCAAGAAATTTTCCAGAGGAATTGTCACACATTATACTGAAAATGGTGTGGAATCTAAAAGACAAGATACGCTTTGGGTTATAACTGGGTGCAATCCGTGTGTTGAGTAAACTCTGTCCTCGCCCCGGGGCCTCCGCAGACCAGTGCCGCCCAGGGCGTTTGCGGAGGCCCGCGCCTGCCACGCGCCGTCGCCCTGCGCTCGCCGCCGCCGGGTGAGGCCTCCGCCCCCGCTGTGCGGGTCTGCGCTGTCGTTTCCCGCGCCTTCTCGGTCAGCTTCCCACTCCGATCTCTGCCAGTCGGGCTCACGAAGGGCGGGCGGACGCTACTGACCACGCACGGCTGGCTCGTTAAGCCGAACACGCGTTTGGAGAGGTGGGGAGCAGCTGTGACTCCCTTGACCCGCAGCTTTGTCCGAATCTCCCGTCCTAGTGCAGGGTGTTCTGAAGTGTCCCACGGTGAGCATGAATCCTCGGCCACCACGACTTATAAATTAAGATTTAATTAAGTCTTTGGCACTTACAAATTTTCATGACGAATCAGGCCCATGGACGTCTAGCTAAAAACAACAGTTACTAGGCCACAAAGTCAGCTAAAACGGCCTTCGAGAATCAAACTTGTTAGAGAAGACTTGATTAGTTTTTACTCTGACAGTTTTGCCTACTCCTCCATGTGGAAAAAGGTGAATCTCAGGACGGATTCCTGTGGCCCTGCGTGAAGGGACACTGATACTCAGTGTCAGTGAAATTATTCAGGGTTCAACCAGGACTGTTAAATACGCTGCTATTAAAGATGTGACCATTACGTGGTACTTAGTGTCTATTCCGGAAGCCTTGCAGGGGAGCCGGCCTAACCCCTGAAGGAATACAACGTGCCTTTGTTCCCCTACGCGTGGGACTCCCCGACAGCCCATGCCTCGCCCAGGCACTGTCTCACAGGCGGGACCTCCCCTGCACCCTGCTTTGCCAGACACGCAAGCGGGGCGCCCTCTTCCGAGTAGACCCATGTGATGCACTCATTAAGGGCGTACAGGTCCAACTTTTTTGTCTTTCAGGGGTTCAAATGGTAACATATTCTTTAGTTACAAGTTCTACTTAATCTCACAGATGCTGTCTCTTACAAATCAGCCCACCTGAAATGGGTCTTCTTCCAGATACTGTTCTGGAGTCTAAATTAGAATAAACCCACAATCCTGTCAGTTCCCTCGAAGACTCCTTCACTCTTGCCTCACAGCGTCTTGAACCACAGGATTCCAGCACAGGACACTGCCTTTCTCAGCCCTTCACTTCACAGTGGTGACTGCTGGCCAAGTGCTGGGGTCCCTTGAAGTAGAGGACCTCAAGGACCCTGGGCCTGTCTGCCCATGAGGACCTGCACCATGGGACCAGCACCCCCGTAGGCCTGGCCCGGCTGCAGACCACCCTGGCTCGGTACAGGGCAGGCCTGAACTCCGGGCGTCTGCAGCGCCACGGGTGCAGCAGCGAGCGTTTCTGTCAGTCCTCCGCCCGAGGCCAGGCGTCTTGTTGCTGGACGCCAGCCCCTTGGCTCCCGCGGATGATGCGGGACCAGCTGAGTGACCAGCAAGGGACCTTCACAGTCTGAACAGGTGGCCTGGCCCCGTAAGCAGGGCTGATCACTGGAGCTGGCCTCTTTCTGTGCTTACTCAAGAGGTCCTTGACAAAGGTTGGAGCCCACATTACAGCACAACTGACCAGACTTCCAGTAGTCACCGAATCCTCCACTGAACAAACAGTCCCATCCCAGTGATTCTACAGACTCTGCTGTCGCTGAGCGCTGCCCCTTTCACATAAAACATTCTGTGATATTTTGCCTCTCTGGACCCACACAGGAGTCCCGGCTTCATGCTTCTCTGTGTCTATGGGGGTTACAACACAGTCCTTCACCAGGACTGCGCTTTCTCCCTTCAGAGTTCCAAACGCACCCACAGTCACCAAGGCACACCCTCGTCGCCCTTCTCAGAACACACAGTGCCTGGCTTTTGGGAAAGTCGCCCACCGGCACGTTTATCTGTGCTGCTGGCCTCAGCAGACGCCTTGGCTGACAGCCCTAAGGAGCTTCTCAAAGAAATTCTATTTTAGTTACAAAATGACAGACTGCTAACTGGGTCTCTATCTTGCTTCAGAGCTTAATCTCTGTTAATGCAAGGCTCCTCTGTCAATTCATGTCTTACACAAACTTCATAAAAGCTTCCCATTCCCGTTCCCGTTCCCGTACACAAAGGCAGACACGTTTCACCTCCACGTACACGGAACTCCTTATTTATGACTCCCCTTGGTAATGTCTCTTCCTTCCTTTATAAGTTTCGATCTTGCCCCCTGCCCATAAAAGCCAAGAGCCATATGGAAAACACATAATGTCCTGGGATCCATTAGCCACAGGTTGTCACATGGGCTGGGCCCCAGCCCATCTGGTATGGGGCCCAGCTGAACCTACACCTCTGCCACCCAAACACTTCCCCAGTATTGGTTTATAAAGTCAGATGATTTGCCTGGGCCATCTTTCTCATCCCTCCAGGAAATTAAAATTACCGCTCCAAGACTAATCCCAAAACAATGTAGACTACCAAGAAAGAAGATGGAAAGCTCTATTTAGCAAATGAAAATCATGTCTGAAATAAGAATGGAATCAACACGATCCCATGAGGACAGAACCAGACAAGCTCCTCTTGGGAAGAACTCATACCAGAGAAACAGCAGCAAGAAGCAAAACCCTGTTCAGAGGAGCCGCTCGGCTGGTGCTGGTCCCCCACTGTCAGCTTGAGGGCTCTGTTGGTTTCCTATCCAGAGGCTGAAACTCTAAAGTAAATCGTCATTTCAACAAAAGCAGCAAATTTTCAACCAAACAGCCTGAACATCTTACCTGCTAACTTCATCAGACAAACCAAAAGCTGATGTGTAAGGGGTGAACAGTGTACCTTTCCCCACCCATTCCTAAGTTCATGGCTGAAACCCCTGTAACAGAAGATAGATTACAAAAGGAAAGTATACATGTTATTGAAAATAAATTTTCTGTGGCACCGGAGACTTCAGAAACAAAACCCCAAGGAAGCAGGGCAAGCTCTGGATACTTCATGCTGAGTCGCAGGTGGTTGTGGAGAAAACGTGATTAGATGCAAAGGGCAGGCCGAGGTGCTGATAAACCGGCGGGTATTCATCAAGGCCTGCTGAAACTCATTTCTGCTTCTTTGTCTTCAGGGTTAAAACATTTCTTTCTTTGCGGTATAGAACTGAGGTATGTGAATGATTTAAAGAGAAAGGTCAGGTGGGTTTTGTGGGCAAACCCCTTCCGGGGAGGAAGAGTGGGAGGAAAGCTTGCCAGTTTCTGCGACCCAATTCTGCTCTTTCCTGCAAGGCCATGGTGCCACGTTTCAGAGTGGCAAGCCCTGGCACTGCCTGATTCAGAGGCCAACAGTTAGAATTAGCTAAGCGGAGGTCAGCCGAAAGCCGGATGCGGACACTCAGACCCAGCCACAGGTGTCTTAACTGACAAGTGACTTAATTCCTATCAACCACATGAACCCAAGTCAGGCCATTTAGTTTAAAGGCTGCCTGCAGCAGCAGCCTTCTCAACACACATCAGGGATAGCTCGGCCTGTGAGGTGCAGCCAGCATGTTCCAGGGCTCTGTCGCACCAGCCAGGCCTAGCAGGTCGGTCCTGTCCCAGCGCCACCAGAGATGTGGGCAGCCTGTGCTAGCTGTGCCCTTCCAGCCCCTCGACTCACAAGACGCCTGCGAGTCGAGCCCCTGGGCCAGCTCAGTGTCGCATCCCTGGGAGCCAGAGAAAGAGGACCTGGGGTAACTGAGTGCAGTTCCTGGGGAAGGACAGCCTGGGTCCACAGAGCATGCATCCCTGCCCAGGAGCTGGTGCTGGGATGACTTCTGTCACTGCCTCCATGATGCTTTGCTGAGGGCACACTGGACGGGGCGCTGGCCACTTTGCTCCTTGCATGTCAGGGATTCCCATGTCTTCCTGAGCTCATTCTCTCCTTCCCATGGGCCTGCACTCGGCAGCGGTGCACTCTCAAGCCCAAGGGAAGCTGCGTAGAAGTCATATTATGTGTGCTCTTCTAAAAGCTACTAGGGATTGTTGCTGACTCCAGGAGTCGACCTCCTCTCCCACTCCACGCTCCACCCCCGGGGAGGGCTTCCCTCTGCACCGCTCCCGTTTGCCCTCAATTCCGGCTTTTCCCACACCCTCTCTCACGCTGCCTCGGACGCTGAAGCACGGCTGTCCCTCTCCCTCTGTCACACCTCACCTGGCCTCACTAGAGAACTGCTGGGCTGGCGGGCTGGTCTTGGCAACGCGCCACAAGCTCACTGATGAAAGGTAACACTGATGCTTTAACACGCCTTCTAATGCCAACAAGATACTGAAGCAGATGCTAGGAAGTTGAGTCGGCCTTTGGACTGGTACCATAGAGATGGGAGACTGGCTACGGATCGACCTATGAGGACTCCTTGTACTTCTACTAGTTCTCCTCCCCTTTACTGTGGCAATGAAGTGTTTCCCACAGACTTTAGGAAAACATATGCCCTACTCTGGAGGACTTCACTGCTTGGGCCATTTAAATGTTGGCAAACAACTGATCTCAACACTGATACTGAGACCTCAGGGGTCACAGGGAGCAGTATTTTGTTTTGTTTTGCGTTGTGTAACTTGCTGTCTTGACCCAGCTCTGAAACCTTGACCTGAAGCTGAGTCAGTTCCGCCTCTTGAGCTGCTGATTAAGTCCGAACACTGCCCGTGAAGGGTTTACAGGCTCTCGGGCCACTACCGACGCACCCTCACAGCCTAGCTTCAGATGACTGGGCTCAGCGCCATCCTCTGAGCCCGTGAAAATATTCAAATCAGTCAATTCAGGGAGAAGGCAGGAGACGCCACCCTGCTGGCCACTGGAGCAGCACCTACAGCTCTGGGCTGCCCAGGCCTGACCCTGTGTGTGACGCAAGCAGCAAAGGACTTAGGAGACACGAGCAGCACAGGACTCTTCTTTCATGCACCACAGGGTCATTGTCCTGCATCCTGGCATCGAAAGATTCTCAAATTGTACAGAACAACTGCATATACCTCAGGCGACTGGTTGTACTATGCCACCAAGTTAGGCCACCTTAATATAAAGAATGAAAATAACGTAAGGCAATAGCTGTGAACACTGGAGAACCCATGCTTGTATTTCTCATTTGGGTTTTTTTTTTATTTTATTTTTTTTGTGGGTACCGGGGGTCGACCTCAGGGCCTCATGCGCCAGCAATATCACCGGCCCTTTTTCCTTAATGTGGGTACTGGGAGTTGAACTCAGGACCTCGCACTTGCTAGGCAGGTGCTTATGCCTCTGAGCCATCTCACCGGCCCTCTCATTCGGTTATTGTGCCCGTCACAAAAGCATGCTTTTGGATTTCTTCATTAGAACATAGTATATATTCTTGCATACTTATTGGATGGAGTAGTGATCGTATTTCCATTTGTATAAGAACCAGATCTTAAAAATTATGAAAGTTTGTAGGAGTCCTCAGAAAATTTAACTCACAGAAGTTTGGAAAGAAAACAAAAACTGATACTGATGTTCTCTTAACTATTTAATAAAATACATAAAACGAAAACATATGAAATTATATAATTATGTCAGCTTTCATTTTGTTGTCTTAAAAGTTCAGGTAAATTGTTGTCAGCACATAAAATAAGGCTTGCGTCTATTTTTTGGAGGGAGAGAGATGAGAGAATGGAGCTGAGACTCGGGGGAAGGCCCGCACTGTGCTCGTGCTGCCAGAGAAGCCGCATGACACCTGCGGATGTGGGGCCTGGGCCGAGCCCTGCATCGTGGAGCTGAGCAGACCCCAGCGAGTCTTCTCACAGGAGGTGATTCCTCTGGGTCCTGAGCCACGGTCCCCAGCCCAGCAGCACTCCCACAAAGGTAGCAACTCCCATCCTTCAGAGTGGGCCGGCCACTCTTGAAGTCTTACAATCCTAAGGCCAAGTTGAAATACGAAAACACAGAGTTTAGCATGTGCTACTAAGTTACTTTCTTACAGATAATTTAAGAAACATGTTAGTCCAATACATAAAGTGTTCAAAGTTAACACCATTAGTACAGAGAGAAAATTCAATAAAAGAAACAGAAAGAAAGCATCACGGCCGTATTCACAGCTTGCCTGAAGTTTAGAAAAATCAGAGTGGAGCAGGTGAGCGGTGGCTTCAGAGAACGGACTGTAGAGCCGGAAGCACTCGCTCCCTCTGGTCCTTCGCAGGAAAAGCTTGCTGCTCCTGATTTGACCCAGGTACCCGTGAGGACGGAAATCCTGGGAATGTGCTTGCCAAAGAGGAGCCACGAATTCCACGGGGCAAACAGGACCACAACCATTAAGGAGCTTGGTTTAGTTTTCATAACTTGGAATGTTCACTTAGGGCTGGTCCCTACAGTATTGGTCCGCACAAAGACTCCAGATAGGCTGGGAATTTGAAGGTCTTACCCGTGACCTGTCTTTTTCAGGGTTCCCTTTCACAGATAACTGCTCCCTGGTATCTTCTCTATGAAAACTAGTGTTTGTCTGAGCGATAGAAAACCTAAACTCTGCACAATCATCAGAATAACTGGCGTGTCACTTAGTCTGTAAGTTTTCAAGAAATGAACTTTAAGTGCAAAGGTTATCTTACATTTTTATAGAAGGTGCTTCTGCAACCTGAATTACATACAATCTTTATATATAAATCAATCCGGTGAGCAGGGAGCCTCAGTATCCTGCAACCTAAACTTCTCCAAGATAAATCACCCTTAAAAACAGGGTAATTTTGTGAAAATGATCAAATTAGCCTCAAAGACAACTGTGCCACAGATTCATATTGCCTTGCCTGAAAGATGCTATTAAGTAAAATTATTGTGGTTGAATGCTTTCAGTTGATATTTTTATCTCAACGTTATCATTCCAAACAAGGGCTGTGGAAACAAATCCACATATTTCCAGATCACATGAGTTGATTAAACTGAGACATTCGGAGATGAGTGTTTGAAGCAGTTTTAATAGTTTATAAAAGAAATTGATGCCAAATATGAAACAGAAAGTCTCCATTTCAGTTCATTTCTTCAACGTTATATAAGAGAATAGACCATGCTTTTAAAGCACTTTTGGAAACTAAATGAGGACAGCACATTCAGCTACACACCTGCCTTTCTTGTCAAGTAATGCCATCTTGAATACTTTTACCATAAAGATGTGTATTAGGTAAATAAAATAAACCTTTTGTAGTTAAAAATTCATGCTACTCTAAAAAAATATTTCTAAGAAATATAATAACTTTTATATCAGGAAATATACTACACCACATATACTTTAATAAACCACTATGTAAAATATTGTTATTTATATCTCTCAAAAACTTGCAGCTGCTTTTAAAAACACGACTCTCTCAACATGACACTCCAGAGATTTTTATATTGAAGTTCTTCCCGTAATAACAGGACCTGTGCAAAAACTTGGGTTTTGAAGGGATGTCTTCAATCTAATTTCAAATTTCCATGCTTCAGTAGCTATAACTTGTTAAGTCTTTTGCCAGGTTATCATGGTTATTGCTCAGTATGTGAGAATTTTGCTGAATGAAGAGTTCTTTTGAAATGGGTATTGATTATGAAAACATATTTACCAAGTTTATTAAGTTAAATCTAAAATGGTCCTCCAGGTCTAGTCCGCTTAGCAGCTCAGTGGTGAAAGGTTTCCCTGAATGGTGCTGCGGTGGTGCTGAATTCTGTACCAGCTCTCCATGGTTGTCTTTAAGGCTGTGAGAAGTTTGGCCTCCTGTAGAAGTCATCTTCCTCATCACTGAGCTGCACATCACTGTCACGTACCCGACCCCACACCTCGAAGAGGAGAGGTAGAGCCAGTCCGCATTCAGCTGGCTCCAGGGCAGGCGCCTCATGGCAGAAGGGCGCGGCTGAGAGAATCTGCCAGAAAGCAGAGAGGAGGGGGAGCTGGGGACAAGAATATTCCCTTCCACGTCCCACTCCCAGTGACCCCTCTCCTCCACCAGACCCTATCTCTCACAGCACACAGCAATGTACCTGGCAGTAGACCAGTCCTCTGATGGGAATAGCTCTCCCCGATCCAATCACTTTAAGGCACAAGGCTTTAGGGGTTCATTTGAGATCTAGCCCGCAGCACCTCTCAACCCCTACTTTTTTCTTATTCTGGCTAATTATCCCCGGAAACTTCAAAACATTCTATTCTACCAGCACAGACTTGTTGTAATAAATAAATTTCACTCGTATTATTGAAATAATAATTGGTGCTGAAATGATGAAGTCGTAGTAATGTAATTTGGCTTATGAATACTAGATTTCCCTAGTGAGATTCCTTTATTTCCTTTTCCGAAGTCTATGTTACATTTTTCCTCTTTCTCAAATCTCAAATCCATCTTTCTTCCTCCAACTTATTTCAACTTCCAATCTCATCTTTCATTGCAAAGAGAACCAGAGGGTGGGAACCTGGTCATTGTTCCCCCATCAGATGCACAAAGCCACTGCCTCAGCGCTCACACACGATCTTTCCTCTTACTGTGCCCCAGACCGACGCATGGGACGCATGTTTCGTTTCTTCTAACTCATAAAAAATTTTAAATTGTTATATTTAACTGATGCATTAAAATGTAAAATCGTACATTTACGTGGGGTACAATTTGATATTTTAATACCTGCAATCATTGTATAAAGTTTAAAGCTGGTTGAGCGTATTTCTTTAAATATGTATCAGTTGTTCATGGCGGAAACACTCAAAGTCCTTGCCTCCAGCCTTTCGATCTCTACAGAACGCTATCGTCCCCTTTCTATAGTCGCCCAGCTGTGCACCAGCAGTCCATAACTTCTCACAAATGGACATTTCATTTTTTTTCATTTTTGTATTTACCTGTGCATACCTAGTGAAGGTGACAGGAATTTCTCTAAGGTACATTCCTGGATGTCAGATTTCTTTCTTTCTTTTTTTTTTTTTTTTTTTTTAATGTGGGTTCTGGGAGTCAACCTCAGGACCTCGCGCTTGCCAGCAGGTGCTTATGCCACTGAGCGATATCACCGGCCCTTTTTTTCCTTTATTTGGGTTCTGGGAGTTGAACTCAGGACCTCACACTTGCTGGTCAGGCGCTTATGCCACTGAGCCATCTCACGGGCCCCTGGATATCAGATTTCTATATATAGGACTTGAGCACTTTCAATTTAACTTGCCAAAGTTAAATTGATCACTAGTGCCAAAATTAGATCACTTTTATGAAAGTGCAGTCCAAAGTGACTTAGCATATTTGCATTTCTACCAGCAGGAAATGAGAGTTTTCCAAGCCCTCGCCGTTTGACACGACATTTTTATTCTGACCATACTTGCAAGTATGAGATGTTATAATTTTGTAAGTTGCACTTCCTTATTTATTGGTGAAATCAAATATCTTTCCATCTACATAGTTACCATTCTTTCATTTCACCATTTTACTTTGCTACATTAAAAAATCTACATACGTGCTGGTAATATTTATTCTCCTTCAATTAGGGAATCACTGTGAGCAATGCTCTGATGAAATTACAGGGATGCCTCATTAGAAACTCTCACTAACCCGATATGTGCTGCAGCAGCTTCCAGAACCATCTGCCACCAACTAGCTGTTGAATCAAACCTTGCACAAAGTACAATTCACAGGATCTGAACTGCAGTAAGTTCTCACCCAGTTACTGGCAGGATCAGTAGCAGGCCTTATATTTGTTGTCATAAAATCTCACACATTCCACTCATCTTCCCTGCGTAGTCCTGGTAATGTCACACCTCAAGGGCCCCTGAGTTACCCAGCCAGTCTTCTGGACTACTTCACACCTTTTTCTCTCTTCAAATTGTCGACAACCTTCTCCGCCCTTCAGTCTCACCAATGCTCCTGCTTATTATATCACTGATAAAAGGGAAGAAAATGTACAAAACCACTTGTGCCTGTACTGACATGTCAGTTCTTCCTTCCTGCTGTCACGAAGCAAATGTCACTGCTCGTGTGGAAGACCGATCGCTCTGCAGCTTCACTCAGTCCTGTCCACCCAAACCCTCGAGGCTCTGCTCCCTAAAGGACTCCTCTCGCTTCTCCTGCATAATCGATTTTCACTCCTTGGCTCATTCCTGTCATCGTCCAATCCTGTTTCAAAGTCTTCCCTTGAACTCGCATTTCCTAGCACCATCCCATTATTCTGTTTCTCTTCATAGAAGCACTTTCGAAGCAACTGATACTTCATTTTCATTCTTTCACTGAGTTACTAATAATCAGCATCTCACCAAATTTTAAGCCTTTGTCTTTTCTTGGCTTCACAAATGCGTGTTTCAATTGGTCCTGCTTAAGGATTCCTATTTCTTCTCCCCGCCTTTGTCTTCACCTGAGTCTTTCTGTGCTGCATGTCTTGGAATTATCAAGACCTTCAAGGCTATCATCAGTCCTTTTTTCTCCATCCTTTCTCCTGCCCTATGGAGTCTCGTTCAGTCTGATGGCTCTGTTTCAGGGATATCTTTTACCACAAATACGTATCTTCAGCCTAACCTCTTTCTTAGTCCAGACTCCTGTATCTCATGGTCTACTTCATGCCTCCACTGCGAGACCACGTCCACAGTAGAGCTGTCCCCCTCCGTATCCCCGCCCCATTGCAGGGAGTGGAATCAGTGTGCAGTGTGTCAGGTAAAGGCTTGGAAGTCATTCTCAGGTGCTTTTTCTTTAATGCAACTCTTCCCTCTTTATTAAAGTCCTTGAGTTGGTACTTCCCTCTATTTGCCAAATTAAGAATAGTGGTTGACATAATACAGGGGCTCACCAAATATCCAATGATGACGAATGAAAGCAACAACAAAACATTTTTTATATAAAACACATGAATATTTTCTTAAATCATAAAATGAGAGACTTTTAAAGAAGGAGATTTAACATTGCTCTCTTATGTTTATATAAAAATGTTCTAGGAAGTCAATGAAGATTATGATTATTTGTGTTTTAAATTGATACACCACTGGCAAAATCGTTCCACATTTTACTTTTACAGGTGTGTTATTTTTGGCTTTTCTTCCTGGGTGGATTTCCTGATATTTTATGCTATTTCCATATCTTTCAATCTAAAATTATAATTTAAGAAAAATTAGCCATTTGTGGAGAACAAATAATCCCTGGTGACATTCAAGGGTATCCCAAAAAAGAAAAAAAAACACATACAATCATTCGAGATGGATTTATAGTACTTCCGACAGCACAGGTTAAACAAGTAGTTATCAAATTCAAAGCAGAGCATTCAAGTTCTTCATCAGGAGTCTTGGACTCTGCATGTCTGGAGAAGAAACATTGTAGCAGGTAACTGTATTTATTTGTACTAAGAACCAACCATATGGTTTATTCTAAACAACCATAAGGGATGAAAGGAAATCATACTTCCTAATATTAAAAAAAGCTTGATAAGCTCGAACATCTCTGAAATATCGACCCTTGCTCCTGCAGTGCAGCGAGTGTCTGTTGTTTTTATAGCTTGGCGTCTTTCTCCTCTAGGAAAGGCAGCTCCTTCTCCCACCTGGAGGAGTTTGCAGTCACCTGGCTTCACTTTCTCGATTTCACGGTGCACATGAAGGAAACCCCACTCGACTGACTTTTCAAAGCCAGACACTGATCTTGGGGAAGGGACACTCTGCACTTTGCTGTGACCTTGCTAGATGCAAGACCCAACTGTATCTGATGATGGTCAGGGGACAGACTTCGGCAGCAGGAAACTTCTGAAACTAAAGCCTCACAGAGACGAGGCACAAGAAAGAGACGGAGCACATGGACAGTATCCTGCTGCTCGGCTTCCTGAATCCAGCAATGCTGACGGCCCTTGGACTTTTGCATTTCAAAGCCAATACATCCTAGTAATTATTGACTTTTTGTAACTCATTACCAAAAGTTTCCTTACAATGAAAAATAAAACTTTAAGTAAAAATTTGCTTAATGATTTTTAATAATCTATAATTAAAATATGTTATCATGCCTTTCTGAGTACCCAAGTACCACTAAAAGCAGAAAATAGTACTAATGAGTCTCTTTGGATTTTCCTTGGGATGACTAAGCACAGTGTGTGTCAAAATAATAACTAAAGGTGCATGACTTAAATGTAACTCTGACATCATTAACTTACTGTCCGGGAATTGCAGAATCATGTGATTGATTGCTTTATTTAATTATGTGTCTTCATTATCCTTTTGTCTCTGAATTTTTGTAGTTGTGTTTGTGGACCGATTCTTCTGAGTGTCTGTTTTGTGTTGTGTTGTGTTTTACTCTTCATACTCTGCATTATTTCGTCCACATTTGTGGTCTCTCCCTGAGCGCATGTTCATATCCAAAAGCATGTCTTCTTCCCTAATTTTCAGATTTCTGTGTGTAATTGCTGCTGCATCCTTTTTTACATAAAGGTATAATTTGGGCCTAGTATTTCCTGTTCTCAGGTAAAATCATATTTAACATCATTGACTGAATATCAAGAGAGGACATCTGAGGAAGCGGCACTCTAAAACCTATTAGTGTACAAAATGACATTCATTGGGGGTTAGGAACCCCTACCGTGCATCTTCCTAATGACCCAAACAGCAACTCAGAGAGCGAGGGCGTGGAAATGAGCTCTTGTCCTCTTGGTCCCTGATAGATCTGCTTACACTGAATGATTACCTCTGGTGTAAGTGGAGCAGGCCCTGGGCGGCAGGCGGACTCAGCCCCTACGTGTCCCTCTCAGGGTCTTCCTCATCATACGGAAGTCATCTAAATGAACAGCGCCCGTACCCGAGTTCTGGGAGGCAGAGGTTTGCTCCTTTCCCCACCCAAGCCCTGATAGTTAAGCAATTTCCCACCTAAATATTTCCCTAGACATTTCCCTGTCGTTCAGTCCTAATCCTAATACACTTCCTGTGCTCTGCTGGAAAACAAGAGATGGTTTGTTGGTCTGTGCTGCTCTTCCACTGCTGGGTCGCTGAGTGGCCCGAGGTGGTGAGGAAACCCTGCCCTGCGCCCCCCTGCTGTGGTGATTTTGCCATTGTTGCCTTCCTCACATATACTGAAATTTTATTTTATTTTGGGTCTATTACCCTGGGTTGAGAGTAATTTTCCTCAACATTGAAGAAGTTGGGGGTCTTAGGTCCCCCTGAAATACAACATGGAACACTTACCAAATTTCACTTCCATTTTTATATAGAAGTACCAATTCCTATCACATAACCAAAGAAAAATGGAGCAAATTCATGTAGGCCATCCTCTTTTCCCTGCATTTCGGTACCATATGTGAAGGTAAGAGTGTGCTTCATACATCAGGGTGTGGTGAGAAGCACCCCAGCTTTTCCAGGGGCTGAGGCAAGAGGGTCACTTTTGAGGTCAAACTTGACAACTTAGGGGGACCCTATCTCAAAATAAAAAAACAAAACATGCCAGGGCTGGGGATGTAGCTCAGTGGTAGAGCATCCCTGGGTCCAATCTACAGTACCCCACCTCAAAACAGAAAGCATTTGCTTCATGACGTTTAATCTTTTATAAATGCTCTCTTGAACTGGTGACTGTGGCTGTGTAGCTGGCGTCATTCCTCCAACTCTGTGTTTCGCCACATGCTTTCACTCAAGGTATTAAATTGGTGATTTATACCAGGTTTGTGTTGCTTTTGTTGTTTCTAGTACTGATGCTATATTTCTCCTATTCAAATATTTGTTGTACACCTAATATGTCATTTCTTATTCTTAGCTCTCAACATGTTTAATCCATCAACATTATGAGTTAAGTACCAATATTATTATTATTTAACATCATTATTATTTTACAATAGAAGACAATGAGTCACCAGAGTCAACACAGCTTGTCTAAGCTCATGCAGGTTTTATGAGGAAGGATGATGAATTTCGTTTTGAAGGTTTTTTCTGGGTCAGTGAAGAGGATCATATGATTTTTATCCTGGATTCTATTTATGTAATGCGTTGTGAGAAACTAGAAACTTAATAAGGAAATATCAGAATTGTAAGTATCAAAACTAAGATACAGTAAGTGGAGGAAGAATACTTGGTTAATGAATCAGAGAGGAAGGAAACCAGCAAGGCACGCAGTGTTTGAGGTAACAGCAAGAAAGCTAAATGGAAAAGAAATGGCTGCAATTATCACATTTACAAAGCTGTGCCTTTGTATCCATGGAGGAAGGATGCCAGGACATCAAAGGTACCAAAACCTATGATGCTCAAGGCCCTAATGTAAAATGATGCAGTGTTCACATAGGCCCCGCACTCACTCCCTGTACATTTTATTTCCAGTTACTGATAATAGCCATTGCAACACCAATGTTATACAAATGATTGCGATAATGTATTGTGTAGGGAATAATGATAAAAAGCAGAATTTTTTTCAAATATGTTTGATGTAGAGTTAGTTGAATTCTCAGATGGTAAATGCAAAGATAAGGAAGGCCAACTGTATTATACTTGCACTAAGTGGGAAAAGATGTCCTCAGTAATATATCCAAAATTGGGAAGATGGGGAACTTTAATGACTAATCATATAAGCATAGAAGCTATTGGTCATCATTTGCATAAACAATATAGAAGGGAACATGGAAATGATGGTTGTATGCACCACTTTTCTTTATTATAAGACTGGCAATCTAGCCTACTATATTCCATTCACTTTGTATTCTATACCCTGGGAATAAAAAGTCAAATAACACAATATCTGTGACTGCAAGGGTTTATGTTTTAATAGTGAAACAGACTGTAAGCAAATTGACTAAAATAAAATAATGTGAAGTAAATATTAGTATTTTGAGGAAAATGCCAGAGAGTAAGGAGAAATCTTGGTTCCAAGAAGGTGCAGAGGACAAGGTGTGGATGCCCGCAGTGGGGGTCCGGAGGCCTTGCAGCAAGGAGGCCTGGAAGGGGAGACATGGAAGGGGCTGGGAATTTAGCTCAGTGGTGTAGTGCCTGCCTGGCAAGCGTGAGGTTCTGAGTTCGATTCCCAGTATCCCCCAAAATAAATAAATAAAAGAGCAATTTAACTAATTTCTACAAGCGCCCATATTTTTATTTTGTGATTTGAAAGTTTAACTCAAGACATAGTGATTTCTCAAAGCATTGGATCACACAGGACAAAGGCTACCAGGTGACTTAAATTCTTTAAAGCCAAATTAGTGGCTTCTTGTAAATAAATTTAAAGGTAAAATTTGTCATTGATGAGGAAGAAATTTGTCTTATATGAATGCATTCAATCAAATATTGATAATAATACTCACCAGTTGAAAGTTTAAAATATATTTTCATTTAAAACACTAAAGCCACTGTTTAGAAAGACTTCTAGGATAATACAAAATGTTACAAATACTCGTCTTTAACTGGGGACTGGCAGATTCAACTCGATAAAAATATAAAATTTGTGGTAAATTATTGATTAGAAACCTGAGTCTCAGGAGACAGCATGACCTAGAGCAAGAAAGGAAGTCACCCCTTACCAGAAACACCCAGCAAGGCCATGCCAAGCGGGCTTTCTTTACTTACTTGTTTACTTATTTCTGTATTCTCGAACAGTGTTTTACATTGGAGTGTGTGTTAAGAAGAGTTATCTGTCAGGTTCTTGTGTGTGTGTGTGTGTGTGTGTGTGTGTGTGTGTGTTTAATTTCTCAAATTTAAGCACATATACCTTAGCGATAGTGCTGCTTGCTCTGCCCTAATTTTTACAGTCCCTATTTTGTGTTCACATTTTCATCCTAGAGTAAGGAACTAGTTGCCTTCAATGTTTCTTCTCTTTTTTCTTTTGATTAATCCCTGAAGGCCAGCTATGTGGCAGGAAACTCAGAAGAAAGTTTTCTTTTGCCAAGTAGCAAGGTGCTGACCAATGGGATGTAAGAAGCAGTGCCTTATAGAATATTCAAGAGGTGACTTCATTAAATTTGGAAAATAATCTAGAAATCACTTATTGACTAATCAACCAGGCAGAGTGAGCTGGTGTCCCTGATAATATGGGGCCTGAGATCAGTTCTAGGAATGAGCAAGATTGAAATTTCTACATTGCTTAAGCAACGGGGGTTTTGGATTTTCTTTTAATAGCAGCTTAATTGTTCTTCCAAAGTAAAAGTCAGTTGCCAGAGTTGAAAATGTGGCCCAATTAGCCGTACTGATAAACCACGCATCACTGAAAGAGTAAGAAAGGGGAATGATGGCCATCCTCAGAATCCCTCCCACCAGAGCATTCTGAGCCTCTTGGTTTGCACTCACTTTGTGAGCTTCCTCTCTCCACATGCGCGGCCCTTTTCTGCCTTCGCTGCTTTAGAAATGCTTTGCATTGGAGTACTTGGTATAAGGCAGAGACTAAATGGGAAGGGGAAGCAGAAAGAAGAACACAAAATGATTTTAATTTCCATTCAAGTTCAGATACTCAAAACCATTCTTCAACTGACCACATTTTAATTACTTCCTCAGTTGTTCTACTTTGGATAAACAAGGTGGTGTGAGTTTTATGAAGCCTCAAGACCAAAGAATCTTTTAGTCCCTTTAAGGAAAAGAAAAAAAGAGACAAAATCAGACAGTCAACACTGGCTGTTAAAGGATGTTCTGAAGAGGAGAAAACAACAAAAATACAAGGACTTTAAACTGTAAAGTCTGAGTGTCTCCTACCCTCCTCACCTTGATGGGAGAAGAGAATGATTGAAACTGATTACTGTTAGTTATAATACTCTTACTACTAATAGGAAATCTTATTTCAGTGCATAATATTTTTATTGAGTGATGAAATAATCATGATTTTTTTTAATCCAAGACCTTGAGGTGCTGGGCAACACCCTGGCACTGAGCTACAGTGGCCCAGCCCATTCACACCTTGTGCAGAAGTAACCAAGAGCACAAAAGTATCTCCACCAATGAACCTTGTGTTTAGTGGCCAATACAAGTATCTTGAAAACATGTTCAAATTATACGCTTCCTTGTTAATTGAGCTGTCTAATATCTAAGAGCTTCTTTATTATTTTTTTAAATGTATATCTCCTTAATGAATTGCTATATTTGATATTACCTATAAAAAAGAAATGTTATAAATTATCTATTTTATCATTCATATTTATGACTTTTATATCATAGTCCATTAATATTTTATCTAAATTTTTCACAACTCCTCAGTAAAGAAATTTTGAAATGTCAAAAGAAAGCAACAAGTGAAAAAGAAAATGGGACAATAAATGCCTCAGTAAAGTTAAATGGAACCATTAAACATTCACAAAATCGGTAGTTTCATAAAAAAAGTGTGACATATAAAATTTGTAAGATAGTCATAAACTGGTCTTCACTTTCAAAAAATCTAAGTTCAAAATGTATCCATGTAAGAAGGTTTAGAATAAAGAACTACTCAGTCTGGACTAATTTTTTATATTTATATATATATTTATACTTATATGGATTTAAAACAGACAATAGTCAATGTATTTCACTATTTAATACTAATTATTTCCAAAAATAAAAATGTTGATCAGAAATTAATGCTGCAAGTGGTGACATAAACATTTATTTTATGATCAACCATCATATATAAACTTCAAGTAATATAACTAAATTTTTATTTGATGTGAAAGAAGTATTACTTTTGTTAAATCTTAAAATGTAGCTTCATTGCTAAATTGAATGATAAGGTACTCTGGACATAACGGTTGGTTCTTCTTAGTCCTTCTTGTAAACATTTAGGTAAACATTGAAAGATTGATCCCAATCTGAACAGAGGAAGTGTTATTTGCAACAAAGGTGAACATGTTGATAATTCCATTAAATTCAATGATCTAATTAACTTACATTCAGAAAATTAAAAATGTTGTTTGGCTCAGGGGAATTTTTTTATTAATCAGACCTTTCACCTCTGTTTTACCTTTTGGAATTCAAACCTGATTAAAAGTGACTGAAAATTGTTAACACATGATGTTGCTTGATGGCCTGCAGGAAGTTGGTTGGTGGTCTCGACTTAATCCCATGGACAGGTACTCATATCGTTAAAAAGGCCATCAGGGTTTACAGCGGTTATCTTTTTATGTTCGGGAATAAATGCAACAGAGGAAATGAAAAAAGAAATACCTCAAGAACAAAAATGACACAGATTCTAAGAGAAACACTATTTCAAAATAAATCTACTTTTTTAATGATATCTGAATGATTAAAGAAATTCTAGGATTAGTAATGTCCTTTCTTTGATAAATAATCTATTTACTTGAAAGAATATGAGGCTTTATATTTGTCAGGGATCAATGGAAAGAGCCACAGCTATTTATGTGGAATTCTAACAAAAGTTAGTGTCTGTGCGTACGTGACACACCAAGGAGTTAAAGGAAATGTCGCCTTATTCATCTAAACATAAATTTGAATTAAATACAAATTCAGTTCAAAAGATCAACTTTATAGTACATGCTAATTTGATAAAGAAGTTTAACTGAACTTTTTATCTATAAATAAAATCCCTGGAATTCAAGTACAAAAGTATTTGAATGATAATTTAATTTAAGCCAATTCAATTAAACTCAAACCAGAGAACCTAAAACTCCCACACTGAAAAACCCTGCTGCTCCCTCATACAACGTCACTCCTTTCGTACTGGTACTTGCATTTCCTCCTTTACCTTGCTGTCATATATTCTCTATTTTAATACAGTTAGGTGGTATTGAGAAATTGTTTTTTCATAAGACATTAAATCCATTTTGAGGTTCATTTAGTGAGGATTTTTCAGTATATTTCTTCACAAATACATATCCCTACCACATCCATCAGTAGGTTCCAGTTTTGCCTTCTGAGGTAAATTCTAAAAGGATGGAATGTTTTCCCCCGAGTAACGGCTTCAAATAGCTGCCATTCAGTCACACTCAGCTACTGCCCATGAGGCTGAGGACACAATTGCAGAGCAAGAGTATAAACCCTGGCTCGCCACCTCCCCAACCCGACAATGGGTATTTCACATGGCTGAGAGGAAGAGGAAAGTGCTTTCATAAGTGAGAAAACTCATGAAGCGCAAGTTGCAGAAACAGCATTCTGAAGACACAATGGCAAAATTTAAGGGACAAGGCGTGGCCAGTGATCACTAGGAAAGAGAACACAGTGAACAGAGATGGGTAAGAGTGGTGTGCCAAATTTATGACTGGCTGCGTGTTGCAAGAGGCCAGAGGGAGAGGAATGGAAGAGAAGCCCAGATCCCTCGTTCACCATGGTGCGCAGACACAGTGTGGTCTGCCGCGGGAGAGAGTCAGCCTGCCCATCGTGATGAAGACGGCTCTTCCTGCCGGACGTCCCTCACCCTGCAGAGGGGAGCCTGTGCTTAAGATAACACAGAGAGCGGGAGGTATCAGCCAGCTCTGTTGCAATTTAATACATTTGGAGCCTCAGGTAGTTGGAATAGAGTCCAGAGTGAAACTGTAAGTGATGAACATGGAAAGTTAATTTTTACAAAGAAGTCAACACATCACCTATAAAATGATTGATTCAGCAATTTTAGATTCTTTTATCAAATCGTTCTACAGAAAACATTTGAGTTGGGGCCATACATTTCTAGTGTGCTAATTAGAAAGAGAATTTCTAATATTCTGTGAAGCCTTACTGGAGTCTTTAAAGGAACTCAGTGGAACTTCAGGGATAATGTGGCCAATTAAGAAATCAAGGGCTGGGGAGACCTGGCTTTGTCCACAAACACGAACTTTATGGCGGGAAAGCAGAAAGCCAATCCCGAACAGTGGAGAGGACCCAAACTGAAACATCCCATGCCCATCATTTCATGGGAGTGCTTCAGTCTCAGACACTTGTGTGTTTATGTAAAGCCTCATGGCCTATGTCTGTCAGAGGATTCTCACTCTCCTTTTCTTTGTAATAAACACCTTTTGAAAAGATCAAAGCACTTTTGGTACCAAACAATACAATGTAATTAATGGTTTTCCTTATTGGCTAAAATATCATTATCAACAGGGTCTGCACTTTAAGGGAGGCTGAAACTTGGGACATACGTGGTACCTAGGTCAGCTCACATGTATGTTAAAGCTGATAATACACACAGTTCCATGATTGCGAAAGGTTTTAGGGTAATGTAGACCTTAGGTGGTAAAGCGATTTGCACAGAACATCAACATATCAGGTCTGGGGCTGGTGAGATGGCTCAGTGGCATAAGCGCCTGCCTTGCAAGCGCGAGGGCCCGAGTTCGACTCCTGGATCCCACGTACGAAAAAGGGGCCGGTGATATCGCTCAGAGGCATGGGTGCCTGTTGGCGCGCGAGGTCCTGAGGTCGACCCCCCGGTACTCACAAAAAAAAAAAAAAAAAAAAAACATATCAGGTCTGTTACAGTCACCTAACTTCATAAGGAGCCAAGTTTCCTCTGATGAGTGAGGCTTGGTAGGAATGAGAGGGAGCGTGGGAGCTCAGCCCCAGCTGGAGGTGTGGGCCTGACGTGGGAGGAGATTTAGTGTTGGTTTGTCTGCAAGATCAACTATAAATTCAAGATTGCTCTTTTTGTTTTAGGTGCAGGGAGGTACAGTAGAAAATGAACTGCCTTTGTATCTTGATGACTAGTAAAATTGTAAAATAAGTTATTCGCCCAACAAAACAAAACTGTAAAGTGCATTTAACCTGCAGCCCTTCAGTTTTCATTTCCAAAGTAGGAATATCAAATATTTATCAATCTCCATTGTATTTACACCATATTTTTGGTGTAATAGAAACAATGGTAAAGAAAACATACACATTTAAAAAAATAATTCTTAGGGCAAATGCTGACAATCATCAACAATCTATAAAAAATTATTTCTGTACAGACTACAGAAATTGTATGAATATATCCAATATGTTATAAACCAATGAGGTTGAGAATATGGTTTGTAAATGTTTTCTTTCTTCCCACGTGTCTGATACAGGCACCTGCTGACAGCGGTTTACATCCATAGGGTGGGTATCTGGGGAACTCATCTGCCTGGCCGAGAAGCAGGGCCTCGTTGTGAACATCTGGGGACAGAAGTTAGGACTCTGCCTCCTTGCTGCTGGGGAAATGCTGTCTTGGATATTTGTTGGTGGGTTAAGACCCAGAGTCAGAAAATGAAACTGAATTATCTATTACAAACAGGGGTTGAATTTCCAGTCTGTTCTGGGAAACTCCAAGATCCAGGTCACACGGGGAAGCAGATGCAGGGGAAGGAAGGTGAGATTATACCCCGGGGCTTGCTTCAGATTGCATCGTGCAGAGGAGACACAGTGGAAGTCAAAGGCAGGAGGAGGAGGGGGAGAAACCCGGGCTCAGGCTTGGATCCGAAGGAATTTGTAGGCAGATCATCAAAACACAGCAGACACTCTGGAAGGCGGGGTACGCGGCAGGATGCGGAACCGAGCCCTGCTGAGTCTGCTTCACATTAAGATGAGTGTTCCAGCTCGCTCGTTTCCAGCCTGGCCAGCGCGGTCTGCGTCCAAAGTCGAGGTTAACACGTGGCAGTATTTTCGTACTTTCTCTTCAGGCCAGGTTCTGAGAAACAGACAACAGAATCTACAAATGGAAATCTCGTCACAGGCGAGGGACTGTTTTCTGTCTGCTCACTCTTACTGTTCAGCCTGTTATCATATTTTGTCCTGGAAAGCTCTCTTGAAAAGATAGTATGTTGCCTTTAAACTTACTACACAGAGAAAAGATATGATCGGCCTGCTGAACAGAATCGTGTGTCTCAGTTGGGAACCAGGCACCTTTTTGGATGAAAACCTTACTTAATGGAATAACCTGGCTATTAAAACTTGCTACTAAGACACTGTGGCAAGTCCACTCTTACAGTGTGAGACATCTTCTGAGCATGGACTGTGTGTCATGCAGCGATGGAAGACGCTAAGATGAAGAAATGGTCCCAGCCCTTGCGGGCCTCGGGTTCACGGGAGAGACGGATCTGAAGACACATGGTCAGAATCACGTGGCCAAGCTTCATAAACATAAGCATGAGCCAGGTGCGAGGAAGAGCCTGAAGAATTAGCGCGTAGTTACCAGACAGTTACGGGAAGGAGCACGCCTCAAGGTAGAAACAATAATCCTCCAAATACCATTGTAAGTCCCTGTTCTCTCTTCTTACCAACCATAGTTGCCTGATTCATTATTCGATCTTGTTTCACTATGCTGAATTTTGTTGCATTAATTGCCAGGGAACTATAACAAAGTATCACAAACTAAGTTGCTTAAACAGCAAAAATATTGTCTCATACTTCTGAGGACTGGCAGTCTGAGATTCAGGTGTTTACAGGGCTACATTCCCTGTGAAGGCACAAGCAAAGATCTGCTCCAAGCCTCTCTCCTAATTTCTGGTCAAATCTTGTAGAGCAAAACTCCACTATTCACGTAGAGTTCTCCCTGTGTGTGTCTCTCTGTCCAAATATCCCATTTTTATAACACTAGTCATATTGGGTTGTGATCCCCTCTACTTCAGTGGGATCTCAGCTACTTACATGTACCAATAGCCCCTATTTCCAAATACAGCCATGTTTGGAGGTTCTGAGAGTAAGACTTCAACATAGGAATTGGAGGAGATATAATGCACTACAACTTCTGCTCAACCCTGTTTATTTTGTAAAAGGCTGAGTTCCCTCAAAGGATCATGCACCCTGAATCTGCATTTAGGTGTAAATATATCAGATGGAGACAGCCAGGTGTGTTTGACTGCGGGCTCTTGGGAAATACTAACAATGAGATCTGCAAGTGATCACCAATCTATGATCCATGAAAGAGAAATGGATGATTATACAGTGCTCTGAGATCAAGTTCTGAGAAAATTTCCCTAGTAACGGCAAATCATGTGCTGGCTCTATGATTTCTTTTTACTAAGTTGCTCTAAGATTTCGCTGAAAGATTTGCACTTTTTTCAGTTATACTAGGAATATGGCGGTTCTTCCATGGTTTCTTGCAAAAGAGTATCAGTGGGGAAAAAAAACGATTCAGTTAGATTTAAGCAATCTGGAAGAAGTAAGAATAAGTTCACCACCACTCAGTTTGGTTTTGTGACACTAGGTGTTATATTGAAATGGTTAGAAAAGTGAGAGCGACACATTGTTTTATTTATATAAAGAGGGATAAACTAGGTTACTACACACAAGTGTTGGTAGATGACCATGGAGTGATTGGCACATGCTAATAGGAAACCTATGTCTCATTGTGATTGATTTATCACACTGAAGCACAGGCCATACGCTTTGCATTATGGGCAAGGCGTGTTATGAAGAACAGGGGCTGTCGTGGGAGCCAGGGAGGGCAGGGCTGGTCGGTGGGGAAATCTGTTATTCTGTTATTTTGATACCAGCACCACATTTAAGAGATAGCGTGAACATTAACAAGATTGTACATTGTTAAAATTTATCACGAAGTTTGTCTAACGGTTGGGTAAGTAAACTTCTTTCCCCAAAGCCCCAAATTCAGGTACTCAGAGAGGGCTGGCACAGCCTTTGTTGCTTCTCACTTGCTGGCCTGAGAGTAAGTGGGGTAAGATAAAAAGCAGCTGTAGCAATGACATAATCAGTTTGACATTTTCAAAGAGAACACATATCGCAGAAATACAATTGGATGCCCAAACTTTCAAAAAGAAAGATTATGAAAAGCAACAATATCAGGTGTAGCTAGAAAGACCCCACAGGGAAAAGGTAGGAAATTAAAATTCATAGAAATAGCACAGAGCCCTAAAAGTACACAGTCAGCCTCATGAACGCTCAGGCAGGTCCTGTAAGATGCTGGGGTTGGGAGGGGTGAAAGAGAAGTGATCAAAGACTGTACTACTGATATTTAGGGACTTTTCTAAAAACTTGAACTTCCCGCAGCAGAATAAAAGAATCTCTGTGACATTAAGTGTATCAAATTCCACTGGCGAGTGACATGAGCTATCAGGTTGTGTCAGGAGTGAAGGAATCCTAAGACACAGCCAGGGATGCAGAGTGGCTAAACGGGTGCTTTGTGCCTGGGCTATCCATGGGACAACAAAGAATTATCTACCCCGGAGTTACTTTGTGCAGAGAAGGAAGGTGAAGAACTGTCAGAAAAATCAAAACAAAGACCTGATTGAAAAAATATGAGAAATTAAGTGGCCATAAATCACTGAGTTCAAATGGGCTTCATCTAAAACTTCTGAAAGAGTTAAAGAACAATGTAGCTAAGCTACCACCAAAAATGTATCAGCACCTTCCATCAAAGAGCAGAGTGATGAATGCCCATCCATCTTGAAGGAATCGCTCCATGTTACTTGTAAGTTGGTTATAACAAAACACATGGCCTTGTCTAGAATTATTCATGCCTTTAAAAAAGAGTTTCTTTTCCCCTTGTGTAAAGTGTGTACTTTCACATTTAGTTTACAGCTTCTGGAGGACATTTTTCCCATGTTGTTTTGTTCTGCTGTTTTATTTCTGAATGCAATTCTCCGGGAGTTCACTGGCCTGAATATTACCGAATTCTGCTTATTAGACACATGCTGCTGGGTTACCAAGGAGAGGACTGTCACCCAGCCTGAAATGAAACGTGGCAGCATTTGTTGGTTGTCAACTTGGTATGGTAGATAAGCAAGACTTTTATTGTTACAACATGTGGTGCGGCTTTTGGAAAAGCACAAAGAAACCTGGGTGGTAGACGTGACTTCTCAAAGCAATGCATGCATCCATTTTCCCTGAGAATTTCCTCATACTTCAGGTGAGTTTTGTTTGTGAATAAGGGCATTTTCGTGATTCTCAAACTAACACAAATTAATCTGGCTTCTGGGCTGAGCAGGGTTCCCAGGGAGGAACTCAGGACTGCGTGCTGGAGACCAGTCAGGACCATGAAGACCACGACTCCACTGGGTTCCTAGAGTGGCCAGCGTCAGGCCTCCCCTCTCGCACTGCCCGGGAGCCCCAAACGTGACCCTGCTGCAAGAGGAGCATCCGTTTGCTGCATGCTGAAATGCTTTCTGGAGGAGGACCTAAGGGTGCTGAGTTGCTCTTGGCTAAGAGTGGGAGATGTGCGGGGTCGCTGGCTTTTTTAATGATGTTGTGATCAATTATTTCATTTGTAATTTTCAGCAAGTTCAAGGCCACCATTCCTGGTAAAGAGTTTCCTGTGAAACACCTGTAAAGTCAAACGTATCTCTTAGAGGGTTTTCATGAAGGCTGCGATATTTAAAAGCTATGAGATAAGACAGGCGGGGACTCGGGGCACACATCTCCTGCTGCCCATTCCTGGAGTTCTGGGCTGAGCCAGGGCTGCAGGAACCTCCGCACCTCCCAACTTCACATCTCCGCATTCTGAAAACAGCGTTTTTAGACTTTTTACTGAATGGAAAAATTATTCCAGGCAATGGTGCGTTTTCTTTTTTCCCTTCAACTGCATCATTTTTTGTATGTAAATTATGGCATATTATAAAAGACACACTTTGCATCTGTCCTTCAAGGAAAAAAATTAACATGAGCAAAACTACACTTGAGATGGTGAAAAGACAACTTTTTTCAGAACAGTCCGAATGTTTGAAGAGGGCACCAGCTTTCAATATTTTTAGATAACTGGCCACTTTGAAATCTAACAAAAACTATGGACTCACACAAAAAAAATGTACCTGCAGATGTGTACCTATGCAAATTCAGTTACTCATAAACCTGCCAATAGCCGCCGCCGGAGGAAATGCATGACTGGCTGGTCCATGAGTACAGTAAATCATGATCACATTTAAAATGCACCAAATAACAAGTACTTTACAACTCCCAGCTGTAGAGTGATATTTATCCCTGATTAAACACGCTGCCACCTTCTCCATCAAATGGAAGTAAAGATTCTCTTCATGCATGTGATTCAGTGACCGCTAGCTTGGTAATTAGGTCAACTAAATCTAACTCATTTCTAACTGTAATTAACTGGCCACACATGTAGTTTTCTTAATTCTCTGAGCAGTAGTTTATTTATCAATAAATTAAAGAAATTGGATTACTTTTTCTTCAAATCCCAGTACGGTGTAAAAATTATATGAGTGTCCACATATGACAGAATAAAAATTCCATCTCTCACTGTAGGGTGACAGGCATTAACATGAACAGTCTTGCAACAGCAGAAAAACTACAAAAGTGCTGGGGCTCTGTGAAATCAGGCATCTGATGATTTAAAAAGCAATTTTTAAAATCATTATTTAATTTATATTTTCAGAAGTTTTATGTCTCTCAATAGACTGTTAGATTTTTGCCTTTATACATTTTTTATTTCATGAACATAGTTATAAATAAAATACACATACTAAATATATTTTATTTTTATGTAGCTTGGTTTCAAAAATATATTACCTTTGGCATGCTTAATGGCAAATACAGAAAATATATCTTGGAAATTCAGAGTACATTTTTCAGTTGGTTTTTGCGGTGTGCATAGTCAGGAAGACAAAACGCCCTCGAGAAGAGCCGGCCGTGACCACCGCAGCCCGGCTGCTGCTGTGGACCTCGGGGCAGAGCAGGCCGAGGCTGAGCTTGGCGATCCCAGCGTCCAGTTCCAGGGCTCCGAGTACTCGAGCGCAGTGCACAGGCCCTGGGAAAGCGCGGTGTCACCAGGGGAGGCCTGCAAAAGTCAACTATTAATTTAATTAAGTTTTTCTTATACTTATTTACAAAAGATGTTTTAAAGGTAGTAGTAAAAGAGAATTGTATCATTACAGTTGTTTGGCTGGGAGGAATAGAAAACCCTGACGTTTTCGCTCCACTGAAGAGGTGGTGAAGGCTCAGGCCCTCGTGGCCTCGGGCCGGGTCCCGTGGGATGCTGTCGCGCATCCCCCGCGTCTTCTCTGCCATCGTCAGCCGCCGTTCGCTCCGCGCTGTCTCTGCAGCTGTCCAGCTCAGGCCATTGCGAGCATCTCGTTCTTGCCAAATGCAGGCTGCGGGGCTCCTGCTCAAGGTTTTACTTCTGCTGTCAGCCTGTGCGCCAGACTCAGCCCCAGGCCAGGCTCATGCTGGGCTTTTTGCCTAAGTAAAAATTGGGGTTCCCTTGTAAGGAGGACGCATATTTAGGGTCACGGAGCAGTCCTATCACAAAAACTAGATGGATCATTTTTAGTGATCAAGATAAATGGAATCTATGCAAAATAAAATACGGTTTCTTCGTGACCCAGGGATATATAAAAGAGCGCCCTCCCAACCATGGCCATCCCTGTAATCTCTTAATAACTACGTGAGCTTTTATATCTTCCCATTATTCCCTTCATTTATTACAGACAATAGAAACACTCCATTTCTCAGGAAAATTTTCCTTGAATCCTCCCTCTTAATTAGATACCCTTCCCTATAATGCAATATTTCCCATACCATACTCTAATCATAGCAGGAGGACACTGGTGATTAATTGCATGCCTATTTCCCTCACTGAGTGCTCCTCCACATCCCACACGTTTTTATAACCTCGGACTCCAGCACATCCTGAAACATCGTGTATTCAGTCACTGCTTGTGGAAATATAGACTGAGAGACCATGTGGGTCATTATGTGCCTCAGATAGAGACTTCTGCAGTTGTTTGATGAGTGTAAATAAGAAATTGACAATTAGGCACCCCACACATATTTATTTAAAATATCTAGCTATGTAATAGATTTTTGAATTAGTGCTCAAATCTAATGTAACCAAAAATATGTAAACGTAAAAGCCCCTTCGGATCTTCCTCCCCTGTCACTGTCAGGAAGAGAGGGAAATGAGAGTCGGAGCCATAATTTCAGTTCAGTCTCCAGAAAGACAGATTCCAGATTCTGGGCCTGGGGTCTTAGAGAGAAGGGACGGGGCGTCAGCCTCTCAGCACTCAGCTCCTTTCTCACGCAGCAGTGGGCAGGTTCGCGCGGACTCACTGGACGCGCAAACGGGAGGACACCTTTCTGACCTGCGTGCCAGAGTGAAGCATCGCTGGAGAGAGGAGCACACGCCTGAGGCCGCTGAGAGAAGATGCCTCGCGCTCACCTTAGGAGAAAACATTCCTCGCTCTCGCTTACTTACTGTGGTGTTTTGTAATGGTGAGAACGTTAAACATGAGCTCTATCCTCGTAACAAGTTCTTAAACATCAGCACAGTGTAAGCGTGGATGCAGTATCACACGACGCATCCCTAAGCTCATTCATCTTGTGTCTCTGAACCCTTTGCTCATGAATTTGCAGTTCCTCATCTCCTTTTCTGTTTCCTGACTGGCGACAACTATTCTACTCCTTGGGTCTATGAATTTAACTTTGTAGATGCTGCGTGTAACTGTAGTCATGGAGGCCGTGCGTCCTCGCTTGGCTTATTTCGCTTTGCATTGTCTTCACGCTCATTCCTGACATGTGGCAGGCTTTCCCTCTTTTACAGAACTGAAAAATATGCTGTTGTTTATGGAGACTTCATTTTCATTAATTATCTATAGGTTATTTCTCCACCTTAGCTCTGGAGAATCGTGCTGTAATGAACACACAAATACATAAATGTCTTGCAATTTTAATTTTACTTTTGGATAAATATCCAGAATGAGATCACTGGATCACACCATAATTCTATTTTTAAATTTTTTAACAAACCCCCGTACTGTATTGTACAACAGTTGTAAAATTTTACATTTTCACTAACTCTTCCAAAATGTTCTATTTTTCCTCCTTTGCTAAAATTTGTTATTATGTTTTGTTTTATTTTACTTTATTTTTGTTTTCTTTTTTTAATGTGGGTATTGGGGGTCGAACTCAGGACCTCGTGCTTGCCAGGCAGGCGCTTACACCGATAAGCGATATCACCGGCCCTTTTTTTCCTCTATGTGGGTACTGGGAGTCAAACTCAGGACCTCGCGCTTGCCAGGCAGGTGCTTACGCTGCTGAGCCATCTCACTGGGCCTGTTTTTATGTTTTAAATTATCATCATTATTATTATAAAATAATTCCCACAGTTGTGGAATGATAAAACATTGTGATTTTGATTTGTGTTTCCTTGGTCATTGATGATGTTGGACATCATTAATGCCCGCTGGCCATTTCTGTGGTTTCATTTATTAGTTCCAGAAGTTTTTGTTGTTCTGGATTTTGTCTTTTGTGGAGCACTTCGAGTTTTCCACGTGTGAGATCATATCATCTGCCATGAAGGGCAATTTTACTTTTTCCTTCCGAATTTGGTTGCCTGAGACTTCTTTATCTACTTGCTTTACCTTTACTTCCTTTACCTACGTGCTCTAGCTGGGCCGCTCAGTAGGGCGGTAGAAGTGGGCATCCTTGCCTCATTCAGAAGGAAGCATTTAGGATTACTGAATGTAGAAAGAAGGTTTGTAGTTTTTGACATTTGAATCAGTTAGCTGTGGGCTCTTTTCGATTTTTGTTGAGGTAACTGCTTTTGATGTGTAGTTTATTGAGAGAATTTATCGTGAAAGTCTGGAGGATTTCATTAAATACCTTCTGGGTTCTGAGATCATCCTGTGATTTAAACTTTCCACTCTGCTAATGTCCTGAGACATATTAATCTATCTTTGTGCCCTGAACCATCCTTGCTTCCCCGGGATGAATCCCACTCACACGAAGCAATGTGCAATGTACAAATGCTACAGGGACATGTCGAACGTAGCAGAGGGGGCACACATATTGTTGGCATTTGGGAAATGGCAGTTCATAAATAACGAAAATGGACAAAACTGAGAACTGGGTTGATGGACAGAGTTAGTGCGGACTGGCCTGGGAGAGTCTGCTATATCCCTGGGCCAGACGGCTGGCATCTCGATTACCAAGGTGATGGCACCTGGAGTATTTTTCCAAACAAAGAAGAAAACTCCCAAGACATCAGGAGGCAGCGGCTAGCAAAAAGGAATGGAAGAGGTGGGACAGAGCAGCATGGAGTGCAGCCCACGGCGAGGGAGGCTGCATTTTTCTTTGGGGGAGCGGCCAGTCTTCAGTGTCTGCAGCTCTTTTCCGTGTGGCAGGAATACGAAGCCTGGGTTTCTAAACTTTTCAGTTAATTACAAGAAGCTAAGATTCCTTCTCATGTAAAATCTGCAAAATTTAAATAATTGGCAATTGATTTAAAAAGTTTTTAACCAATGTATTGGCCCCCAAAACTCAGCTGCAGGTTGTTTGTGGCCCACAGACTGAAATTTTCTGAGCTCTGGTCTACACTGAATGGTTCAAGACGGAGGAAATACATCACTAGAGGATGGAGAAAGGGCTTTCATTAAAACAAACTCTTATTTAAAAGGACTGTGATTGCTAAATGTTGGGTCATGTTCTAAAACCAAGAAATATGAAGCGTTATCTTTCAAATTTGAGATCAGAAGCTGTACTAGAAAATAAGGTATAACTACAAAAGACAAGGTTGCTTTATGCAGCTGTGTGTGTGTTGTGTTTGTGTTGTGTGTGCACAGATGCATACCCGCGTATGCACTGGGGATTGAACCCAGGGCTTTGCTCATGCTAAATGCATGCTCTACCATTGAGCCACACCCCCACTGCATGGAAACAAAACGAAACTTATAAGAACTAAACTGACATCAAGTGTTGCAAAGCTTTATGAAATGGATTCTAAAATTTTACTATAATCATAAAGAAACTTCAAAAAGAGGGAACAAGAAAATCTTTGTTAATGAAAAACCTTGGTGTTGCCAATAATACGTTACTTAATTCTTCTAGAAATTGAATGTAATTCCTAGCACAGTCCTTTCACTGTATTTTATGAATACTATCAATGGGTAACAAATATTATATAGAAGATTAGAAAGCCAGGATATTTACAACAATCTTAAGGTACACAAATTTAAATAACAATGGGTAGGGAAAGATTACTTTAAAAAGCACATAAAAGTGTAATTTTAAAATAGTAATTCTTATTATACATACTTTAATTAAATTTTCTATGCAACAAAAGATACTACAAAGCAAATTAAAAATAAATTGAATTTAAAACAACATACACACTAAGAGAAAATATTTACAACACATATTACAAACAAATAAGACAATGGACATAAAAATTTACCAAAAACCAGTAAGAAAAAAGAGAATAAAATAAAAAAAAATAGATAAGGAAATCCGGGCCGGTGATATAGCTCAGAAGCATAAGTGCTTGCCTGGCAAGCATGAGGTCCTGAGTTCGACTCCCGGTACCCACATATAAAAAAAAAAAATAGAATAAGGAAATCTGAGTGGTAAACCTTGGGTAAATTCCGTAAAATACTGAAGATCAGTGAAATGTAAATCAAGATGAGGAACATTCATGTGGTATGCATCACTGGGCAATGTTAACAATGATTGAGGGAACAAATAATTCCAAACACCACTACAGGGGCTAAAAACAAATGCACTCTAGGAAAGATGATAGTGGTAATATTTTTCCATCACCATGATTTAAGAAAATTGGACTGAATATTCAAGACTCATTAAGTCTCAGAAACATGTCCACAGGTGTGCCTCATATTATTGCCTGTAGTTTATCGATTACATAGGAAAAACAAAGGAAATAAGTGCCAAGAAAGAAAGACAGATTGGGTCCACAGCACAGATAATTGTCTTTGAGACAGAATAACAGGAAGGATATGATCTATGTGACATAATTGAGACAGTCAACTATGAGGCCTTAAATTTTAAACTGCGATCTTAGGTATTTGGGTAGATCTTTCCTGAGGCACAGTTGAGAAAAGAGTTTTCCAAGTAAAGAAAAAGGCAGATATGAGAATTCTGAGAAAGAAACGAGCTTGGACATGTCTTGAAATAGAAAGAAAGCCAGTTTGGCTTGAATAATGAGTGGACGTTAGGGCTTGCTGGAAGGTGTCTATGGAAAAAATTTTACTTTATTTAAGAGCAGTAGGAAACAAATCAAACACTTCTAAGGAGGCAAATGTTGAATTAGGTTCACATTTTACAATTTCATTCTGTAATGAGCAGAGTAAGTCCCAGGAGAACAAGAAGAGGACACAATAAACCAAAGGCTGTTGTGTAATTCAGGCAAGGAACAATGGTAGTGTAGAGAGAAAAGAAGTGGTTTTGAGAAAAATCATCAGAATTTTGTGCCAGATTGCATGCAGGGAGTTTGGGTTTTCTTTATTTTGGGAGGAATGGGCAATCAGCCTTCTCATGGTGTTTAGATCAGAGAGAGAGGAAAAATTGGGAAGGAAAAGGGTAGAGTAGGCTACAAAGAATAAAGTAAGTCAAGAATATAGCCCCAGAGGGGTACTTTTCAATGCCCAAAACAAAACCAAAATGATCCACGTGTATTTATCAATTCAATAAAACATACTGCCTACTTCATCTTTCAGCATTCCGTTTCAAAGGAAACGGAAATGTCTCCTTCTAACTTTACAAAATCCTCTCTTACTTTTCAAAGTTCATCATTTTCTTAAACTACTTGAATGCTTTTGTATTGAGTTTTAAGTAATTTTGATTCTTTAATTACACTTATTAAATCCACATATCCATATTCTGAACGTGTTCATGTTCACGATTGGATCCACTGTGAGTGACTGTGAGCTTGATTCTTCCAGGAAACCTTCTTGGCCAGTTGCTTGTAGCAGTAGACATCTACTCAGGACTCGGAAAATTGTTACCCACAACTGAGAGACAGTTATAGAATGGTCAAGGAGAAAAACACGATGACGCCTTAAAACATTTGATTAACATAATTTTTGTAAGGTATCCACTGAAGATTGACTGCTTTTAAAATGAATTTTCTTTTTTAATGTTATGACAAAAACTCTGTTCTGAAAGTAGATAAAACAATAAAATTTGTAACATTAACTTCCTGAGCATTTACTGTGTGTCATACACCACAAAAGCACGTTTTTACCTTCACATAACCCATGTGCTGAACTGTCATGTCCAGTGGCCCAGGGCCAAATCTTGGTCCCAGTCCCACAGAGGTGGCACTGTGAGGCGGTGGGTCCTTCTGAGTCTGCCCAGGGCGGGAGGCCAGGTCATAGCATCGATCTTACTGAGGCACCAGGATGCTACCCCTCCATTCCCTCCTCTCTTTCTCTCTCCCTTTCTCTCTCTCTCTCTCTCTCTCTCTCTCTCTCTCTCTCTCTCTCTCTCTCTCTCGGCCATGGGTTCCACCATGAGGAGCCACCTCACCACAGCTGCAGAGGAATGGGGCCTGGTGACAAGAGACAGAAACCCCCAAAATCACGAGCTAAGGTAAATACCCCTTCATTTAAAGCTGATGATCTTGGACGCTTGTCACAGTGATGGCTGTCTCACTGTCATATATGCATTGATATGATTGTCTTTTTTAACAAACAAGGAAGTAGAAGCAAAACAGAAAAGGTAATGCATTTTTAGCAAGCAATAAATATTCCTGTTAGAATAGTTATACGTTGTAGTCCTGCCTGCCGGACAGCCAGAACTTCCTTAAACCTCACATTTGGAGGAAAAGCATCCCCTAAGGCAAACCTTGAGCACCAAACTGGGAAGGGATTATCGTTCCTTTCCATATCATTGTGAACGAAGTCACATCTCACCTGGGCGGAATAGTGAACAGTGCGTTTAGTGTCCTGAAACCCAGCACAGTCTGTGTTAGGCATCACTGGCACAGCTGTACTGTAATTATATTTTTAGTTCCAAAACCAGATTAGAGATCGTAACTGAAGAGGGTGCTAGCCACATTAAACAGCTTAAAGATGTTCCAGAAACCTTTAAGAGTCAATGTGAGGGGACATATTTAGTACACACATTGGTTTCAAGGCAAGGTAGGTTTTTATTTATAAATGATATCTATATTTGAAAACAGTAGACTTGTAAAACCATAAATTTGTACTGAATATACTAAAGTCAAACAAAATATACTATGTTTAACTAATCAGAATCTTTTCTATCCATAGTAAACGGATATTGAGAAGAAAAAAAGCAACACTAATATGCATGCAGTTAAAACAAAAACTTAAATGATGTATTAGACCTTGAACAAATTACTGAATCTATTTCCATAAAATTTTATTATTCACCTACCACAGTAAGAAAACATAAAATTTCATCCGTCAGGATATCAAAACCTTTTTTTAAAAAAATTTAATGCCCAGACCATTTGAATACTTACTTCTACTCAAGAAAATCTATGTACACAGAAAACCATATGCAAAGAAGTTAGCAATTTTCTTTTTTGTTTAGGATTCAGTTCGGAATCTATATAAGATTTATTTCCTACCAAAGAAAGTCATGCTTTAGCTCTGTAAACATTTAAGTCTGATTTCTCATATAATTTCAGGCTCTGCAGAGTCCTAAATTTGTCATAGTTTATACAGTATCTCTTTTTCTAGTCCACACAATGTTTTCAAAGCAACAAACTACAGATATAACTTATGTTTAGCAGTGACTTAAAGCACAAATTATTCTTTTACAGTCTGACAACCCTTACTGGCGTACATGGTTGGTTTAGACCATACCGTACAACTGCTGTCCTGAGGCTACATCACTCCGAATAGCAGCAACTCATTTCCATACACAGAGAGTACCTTAAACCTCCCCCACTGACAACATCAGTCAAAAGCTACCATTATCTTGAAATGAATCCTCTGAACTCATTTGTAGTGATATGAAGTTTTCACTATTTTTTAAAAATGATCACTCCACTTTTTATTTTAACTGTTAGAATCCTGAAGAGCTTGGGACTTTTGCTTTTTGCTTTTCTTTCTCCAGTTTCTACATCTAAACAATTTTTCATTTGCCCAAGAAGCATCTAGAGACCACACAGAGCCAACATACTTCTCTGCATTGGTATTCCTTTTAATCTTTACCTCACAGTCCATATCAAAGCTATAATTGTTTGCCAGCCAGCAAAAGCTAATGGCTCCCTCTGGTCAAAAGCTGTCAACAGCAATCTATCCAACAGTGGGCATTGCCTGGAGTAGAAAAGCATTGCACACAGTGGTATTCCTTGGTGAGCTACAAACAAGGCAAAGTTTAACATTCTCAAGCACAAAACCATTACTAACCACACATAGTAAGACTGGGGCCCTGACATTTTATTAATAGAGTCGAGCATATCGTTACTGGAGAATATTGCTTCTTGGTTCATTCCTGACCTGTAGGTCAAAAGATAGCAAGACAGTTCAATTACTTATACTCTTTCTTTTTGCCTCTCCCTGATTTAGAAATGTGGCAATAATTCTCTGTTTTAGATGTTCAATCATGATTTATTAAGTGTCCAAAAGTAAACCTCTAGTGCACAATATATAAAGAAAACAGGCTTCAAATGATCAGTCCAGATTTCCTGAGAAGAATAAGGACTGCTGAATTCATTAGGGAACCAACCAAGCAAAACACTTCAATATTAAAAAAAAAAAATTCTCCATAAGCTATAAAGGGCTGTTTAGGAAATTCTGAAGTGGGTGATTTGTTTAACATTTGTTTTATCACAACTGTGTTGTGTAATCCGACGGACACAGTCCAGTATGATGATTCTCAGCAACAAACCAACCACTGAGCTCGATGCTGAGTTTCCCAACCCGGCTAATTAGAATTCTTGTATTCTTATAACATCTGCACTCCTGGCGTTCCAATGGATTTTCCACTTGGGGCCAGGCCACTTGTACATAGTTCTAAGTCAGAACGTGCTGCTGGCTGCCGGCTCCCTGCGTCTCTGGGTCCCTCTGCACTCACACCTGAGTGCCAGAATTCTTTGAGTCCTCAGACTAAACCTGAAGTGTCTCTATGATCTCAGCTTAGAGGTATCCAAATTTAAGCAAACTAAGAAGGGAGTATTCGCCCAGTAGTTTGCACACATAGTAGAGCCCCCCCCAACACAGCCAGCTTTGTAATTCTTCATATAAGCTACACTGGGCTTAGGGTTGTGCACAAAATATGTGTCTAGACTTAATTCACTTAAAAGGATTATTATGTAAGAATAGGCTTCAAGCAAGAACTTCAAAGATAAAGTCTTTTTGTGATACGAGAAACGGCAGAGCACAGTGTACAAGTTGGAAGCTGTACTGCTCTAGGTGAATAAAGAGGACCCAATAATGAGGCTGGGAAGATTCCTACAGGGAAGGCTGAGGATGTGCTTCCGCGTGAAGTCTTTATGAGGTAGAAACCCCAGCTAGCACTTGCAGGAAGTTCTTGCCCTATTAGAAATTACAGACCGCTCATTAAGTGCTGCCGTGTCCTTTTGTAGAAGTCCTCAAAAGATAATCCACACACAATTCTCCTTCAGTGATGACTACAAGCAGTGGAAGACAAGTCCTGTTGGCATCTGCTAATGGTTTAATCGCACTAATTCATCTCACAGCCCAACCGGAGATGGGAGAAGTCTTCACTCTGAATCCAGACACACCGGAAAGCTCTGGTAAGCGAGAGCGAGACTTCTTCGGTGTTTGGCCCCCTTCCTGACACACACCCTAAGGTTCAGTGAGCCGTAGGATGCTTTGCTCATTACGTCTTCAAGCGTTTCTAAGATGCCTTGACTTTGGCAAGCTCTGTGGTTAAATGCCAAGCGCATTTTCCATTAGTATTTACACCCGTATGTATTTTCAAGGAAACCGAATGTTTCTCACTAAATGGAGCTATTAAATGTACAAACGGCCCCTTGGATATGCTATGATAAGCCACTTCACTCAGGTTTTTAGAGGCAAACTGAGAAATCATAAAGGATTTCACATTTGCCAACGAGCCCACCATTTCAAAGATTTCAACGGTATCTAAATTTTACACCAAAATATTAATAAATCCTGGAGTTGAAGAAAATACCTTCTATTCAGGCTTAACATTTACATAATTTCCATTCATTTCACCATTTCTGTGTAATTTATCATATCTCACCTAACACCATAACGTTTTAAATGCTTGGACATGTGTACATCATTACTATCAATACTTTCCTGACCACTTCTTATGTTGCCATACAGATTAGTAACAATAATAGTGCTCACAGGGATGGTCAAATTCAGCCTTCCATCAGACATGCAAAAAAGTAGGTGAATTGCTTATGCACTTCTGCTGGACAACACTGTAAAATCGGTAGTATGTTAAATATCATACGTAACTATGTGCAAGTGTGTATCGCACCATGTAGTATGCTAAGCGGTGCATGAAGGCACCGTGTCTGTGATGTTAAGATGCTGATGCTTACCGCATTAATGCTGAAGTCAGCATCCGTTAAGGGTTAGGGTTACATCTAACTCTCACGAGTCTACCTGCTTCTGTAGTCAGCTAAGTGCCGGGTTCCAGTGAAGGCTCTGACTCTAAATTTGAAAAACGTCTCGTGTCGATAGCCTGCTGTTGGGACCGCACCATGTTTATCTTACAGGCAAACATTTCCCAGGGACTTATTTTAGCATCTTCTAAGGAAAGAGGCCCTGCCGGTTTCCAGAAGACCAAGCGAGAAATGACATGAACAGCTGTGTGGCACGGGCTGCGACATCGACCCCTGAAGTCCTTCAGACGCCCGTTGCGGTGCGGCTGCTTCCACTGGGCGGGCACTGTGCACGCCTCGGCTTCCACCGAAGCCTTTGCTCTCCCAGCCTGGACTCCCCGGGACATACACTCCCCGTGGACGCGCTTCCCAAGGGAGGAGCAGGCGCAGAAGGCCTGAGGGAAGTCACGCTCAGGCCCTCACTGCCATAAGCACTCTGCTAAGTTGCATTTGCCGAGAAAGCGCTTGCCCTCCGGATGTGACTGTCACCCCCCCCCGGCCGCCCTCTCCCGCTCGTTCTCAGGTGTCCTGACCCTTGCTGGAGCGCGCTAGACTCTGTGTGCAAAAGCTGCCAGGGTACCAGACAAAGAAGGATTGAAACAATTTCCAGAGAGGCCACCTCCAACTTCTAACAATCGTGTGTAAACTAAGGCATGCGATGGGTCTTGGTGAAGCCCACTTTTAGACTTTTCAACCCTTAAAGGTGTGGGTGACTTTGAGGACGGGGTAAGAAGTGCTTTTACAAGTAGGGTAGCTTCTAGAGTTGGCATCCAACAAAACTTAGGACCTAACTGAGCTGCCAGGGAACAAGTTGCCCAGACTAACTTGTAGGAGATCACAATATAGTTTAGCATATAACTCAGGAGTTCAGAAAACTGAGTGATGTATCTATGCTAGACTTCCTCTTCTTCCCATCTGTTTATTTATTGAATGTATGAAAATTGTTGCTTGCTGTTGGCATTTATTAAAAAATGAAAGAAAGAAATAAAATTGAATTTGGACACTGGATGATTCTAGGAACAAGTTCCCATATATTAATCCATTTATGCACATAATAATGAGGAAAATTTTTGCACCTGACTAAAAGATAATTAAAATATTCTTTAAAAATATAAAAATGTGCATTATACTGTATCAATTTGTGATAGTAGTAACTTTAGTTCAACAACATGAAAATTTCTTTCTTTTTTTTTTTTTTTTTGTGGGTACCGGGGGTTGACCTCAGGACCTCGCGCGCCAGCAGGCGCCCCTGCCGCTGAGCGATATCACTGGCCCTTTTTTCGTATGTGGGTTCCGGGAGTCGAACTCGGGCCCTCGCTCTTGCCAGGCAGGCACTTAGGCCGCTGAGCCATCTCACCGGCCCTTCTCTGTTTCTTTCTTTTTTTAACCTGAGAGTGTACCATGATAAATTTTAAAACCTGCAGACCTGTATCACATGAATATCATTCTGTTCTTCCATGATTTTTGCCTGCTTTGAGTAAGTAAACAAGTAAAATGGAAAGTTATCTGAATAACGTCGGTACCACTAAAATACCCACAGAGATGATGATGATTTGGCATGACTTAGGTCAGATAGTTTAGGCCTTGGTCTTAATAGTGATTTAAGTAAAAGTAGGTGGAAAAGCAAAATAAAAAATTGTTTTTAAAAGAAAATCAAACATCTAAAGCCTTACATATTTTCAGTTTGTTTTTGTGTTCTATGTATTATTCTTTTAAAAATATCAATCTATTTAAAAGTTACTTAATTCTAAATTTTACTATTAAAATGTCTCAAGGGAAAAAACGTACAGCAGAGAGGTCTCCTGTGTCACCTAACATAACATTACCAACAGTAGGTCCCCCAGACACTGCAACTTTTGCTGTGATGCACTATGAAATATTACATATTATGAAGTATACAATGTCACCAATGATTATGCCAGTAAAATATCTATTTGAATCTGTAAAACTTTGTATGTAATGTCTAGTGTACTAAAATTATAGCAAAACATTCTGAAATAAGCTAAAAAGCATCAAGAAAAAGAGAGTAGACAAAATCAAAAGATAAGACATTCTCTTAGACAACTGTCATATGCCTTTTAAACCACTATTATTAAAAATAGAATCTTGTAATGGACATTCCAGATGGCACAAATTACTAATAAAATTTTGTATAAAATAAAAATATCATATCGACTCAGTGAGAAAAGATGCTATGTTTTAATATGTGAGATTGTGTAATGAGATAGCCATGTAGAAAAATCTAAATTTGAATTTAGTCCTGACACTTTATGCCAAGATAAATTGAAAATAGCTTATAAATATAAGATTGATAAACAAAAATCAAATAAGAGCTAGAAGAAAACATGGTAAATTTCAATATACTACACCTGGAATGGAGCAAATTGCCCAAGTTATGGCTCAATTTAAACCAAAAAGAATGAACAATATTGATAGATGTATCTATATAAATTTTTTTTTTTTTTGTGGGTACCAGGGGTCGAACTCAGGACCTCGCGCACCAGCAGGCGCCTGTACAGCTGAGCTATCTCACCAGTCCCAATAAAAATACTTTTACAAGACAAAAATCAAACAAAACTAACCAATAGCCATCGCAAAATGTAAATACAAATTTGAATAACTGGAAAAAACTGAAGTTTGTGCAAGAGATTAATAATTAACCATGTAATTAACCATTGTCTTCCAAAAAATGAAAAAGCCCCCAAAATTGCTTTTGGAAAAAGCAATATGTATAAATAACACAAAGAGATAGGAAATGTAAATGTACTTTTAAAATATGAAAAGTTCTGCTTCACTTGTAATTGAAAAACTGCAAATTAATACTTCCCTGAGATCCAATTTCTCATGTATTAGGTTGACTAAAACCCAGAAGATTGGCAGCACCCTCCACTGGGGAGAACCAAGAGCATGGGTGCACGAGGGGAAAAGCTAGGAATCCCGCGGCGGGAGCGCAGCCTGTCCAGCGCGGGCTGTGCGTGCACCCCGGGGTCTGGGATCGGCTCTAAAGCGCGTCCCAAAGATGAACTAACCAAAGTAGGAAAAAGAAAATATAACAGCACGGTATGGACAAGGTTATTACTCAGCAGTATCTGAAAAGTGTAGACTGGGAGAAACCAAATATCCATCCATGTGGGACTGGAGTTGGTTGAATAAACACAGCAAAGTCCCGCGAATGTAGAGCTGCGTAATACCGGAGAGTGACAGGAGAGCGTCCGCACAGCGCGAAGAGCTTCCGTTCTGTTGGACAAAGCGAGCTTGATGAGAATGGATGTTGCCGTGCATCGACGAAGGGCAGAGTATAAGCGACGTGTTAAGTGTAAAGAGCAAAATGTGAAAATACAAGCACTGTGTAGCAACTTCGTTAGTGTATTTTTATGTCTATAGCTAATGTTAAAGCTAGAAAATTACTTTAAAGCTAGAAAATATAGGAACACTGATAGAGAAGAGGACAGAGGGGACGAACGTAAACAGCTGTGCTTCCCTGGGTATGCTTCGTTTTGGGGATTTTATTCTAGGACTATTTAAATGTTTTGCATAATTGTAAAACAAAATGTATTTTAAATGGAAGAAATGGTAAGTCATAAAACTCAAAAGCAAATCAAAGCAAATTAAACTATCTATTCAATTGGTGGTACAATCACACAGAATGAAATTATTCCAAGTGCCGTTAAAACACAATAATTTGCATAATGCATAAGAACAAAAACTTTTAAATATATACTGTTCTCTTTTGGGTAGATATTCCAAATCTACGTATGTATGTACGTATGTGTCTATCTAACACAATATATTGATACTGTTATTCTGACACACAAAAATATACATACAAACACACATATAGGAAATTTGTGTGTTGATATATAACGTATATATATATGTGTGTGTGTGTGTTCATATACATATACACACTATATATGTATTCATAAATGTACAAATGCATGCATATTAATGGCTATATTTATATATACATACTGTATATATGATGTTATCGTGTTATGTTTCTTAAAAGAACAATTGTTTTGTAGAGATACAGTTGCATTTTTACGCATAAAATGATACGGTGTTAAAACTGGGATTTATTTCAAATAGTGCAGTTTTGTTTTGTGCAGGGAAGGAAGTAGGTCCTTGGGGACAAAGGATGGCCTTGAGGTGGCAACTGTTGAAATTTTTTGCAGATGAGTATGTGTGTAGTAGTATGAGTATGTGTGTAGTAACCTTATTCTCCTATTTTATAAATGCTGCAAATGCTACAAAATTTCGGTAATAAAAATGTTTGAAAAGAGGGGAGTAGAATGACATGCTCAATTAAAAGAGATTTAAGACATATCCAATAAAGACAGAAAGAAATTCAAGAAATAATAAAATAAGAAAGAATGCAGCACTTAAATATTTAGTCATTGATTTGTCATTGAACAATTTGGGGGTCAATTAGATATTTTCAGTGTAATCTCTATTACAGAGTTTAAATTAGAAAAATGAAAAAATAGGGATATTAGTTGAAAACAGATTTTAGAAGACTGTGAAATATGAAAAATCAATAAATTATAAGTATTTATACATGCAAAAACTTTGGGAAGTCCATGTTACAAATATGTTTTTAGGTGGGAGAATGTTAATTTTGATGTTACTTTTATTTTCTAATTTTCTACAGTGGATATTTACCACCTAAATAATAATAGAAGTCCATTTAATTTAAGAAATGAAACATGAATTCATTTTTCTCATTGTCAGTAATATTTCTCATATATATGAATGTAAAACAGTATAATAGGCTTCAAAATTTTTTCAGATTTAATTTTATCTAAGAATGTTACAATAAGTATGGCCTATAAAAAGAATTCTAATTCAATTAAACTAATATATCACATATTCTTTTACAGTTTTTCATATCTAAAATATCTCAAACTATGTTTCATCCAAAGATTCCATTTTTTTTTTGTGGGTACCGGGGGTCGACCTCAGGACCTCGTGCGCCAGCAGGCGCCCGTGCCGCTGAGTGATATCACCGGCCCCTTTTTTCGTATGTGGGATCCGGGAGTCGAACTCGGGCCCTCGCGTTTGCCAGGCAGACGCGTAGGCCGCTGAGCCATCTCACCAGCCCAAAGATTCCATTTTTTAAGTTGGCTTATCATCTACCAGTTACCACTGAAAAATATACTTAGTGATAAAATGGGGCTTTATTTCTACCTATACTTCTCTATGCAAAATATAAAATATATTTTTACCTTTTATATGTATAGCAAAATAAAGAGCTCTGTTTTGAACACTGATCTTTAAAAGTACTTTGTCACATGATCATTACATGAAGAGGTGCTCAGTGACAGCCCAAGATGACTATAAAAAACAACAGAATCTGTGAGGAGAGAGCATTTTGTATGTTGTAAGTTAGATTAAAAAGTAGGAGGAGATGTGATGGAAGTTTGGCATGGCCTAGTAACATCTGCCCAGGAAGGTGTAGCTTTTTCTAGGAGATGGAATGTGTTCAATTTCCTCCTTATGTTATTTTTCCTTATTGGTACTACTTGCTAATTTGTTCATACTCATCCTGTTTTATCCCTCACTTTTACAGTTTTCGTGCGTGTCTCCTTCAAAGTATAATCACAATTGTAAAAAACAAGGTATATTTTTATAGGTGATAGTTACTAATACTTACACAGATTTAAGTTTAAAAAGAAACTACAGTGCTGCTCTTGCAGACTGACTTTCTGTATTTAGATTAGAAGGCTACTGATTCTGCGTTGCCCTTTTGTACCATGGTAAGGCACAGATCCTGGATTCTTTAGTCCGTGCTCCATTCATTGTCAGTAGTTGTAACTTCAATATGTGCTATTGGAATGTCATTCTTAAGGCTTCTGTGTGTTTGGAAAGCTGTTAGGATTGGGTTTTGTGATTAAGGTGAAAGTCAGTTTGACCATAAATTTTTTATAAAGATTTTGAGTGCCCAGGTTCAGTATTTACTAAACTGTACACGATGAAGTGTGTATCCTTTATAAGAATCACATTTTAGAAAAAAAGTGTGATACTTATAAAAATGATGCAAGTGATTTTAATTTTTAGAAAAGCTACAAAAAGGGAAGCTATCATCCAACTCCCTTTTCACTCTGACCCCATCTGTTGTAAATGAATAAAAGCACAAATCGGGTTTTACACCGAACACTTTAAAGTTAGTAGTGGTTTAAGGTTATAAGCAAATGAAAACCAGAAGGAGACTTGGAAGCTATGGGAACCTGTGTGCTCAAAGATACAAGTTTCTATCGGGTAACCATCCTGGGGGAATAGTGGGGAAAAAGTAAGCCTGACAGGCAGAGAGCCGAACTCCCGGACCAACATCACCAGCCTGCACTTAGGGGCCAGTGGATAAAGCAATCCTGGATCTGCACCAAAGGAAAATGAGGAGACACTGTATTTTTTATAAAGATTACTTTATCCTATTTAATGCTTCTTTGCTTGAGAAGGTCTTCTAGTTTTTCTGCAGTTACAATGCCCTTTCTTCATGCTGTGATTATACACCAGGACACACTGTTATTGTTTTCGTCCTTAGACTTAACTTTATATTTATCCACAATACAAAAGTTAGTAATGGGGCCGGTGAGATGTCTCAGTGGCGTAAGCACCTGCCTGGCAAGCACAAGGGCCTGAGTTTGACTCCCGGAACCCACATACAAAAATAGGGGCCAGTGATATCGCTCAGCGGCACGGGCGCCTGCTGGCGCACAAGGTCCTGAGGTCGACCCCCGGTATCCACCAAAAAAAAAAAAAAAAAAGTTAGTAACTTTATTCATAATTGTTTTTAAAATTTTTACTGGCAAGTAAACTTGAAAAGCCAGAGAACCACAGAACTGGTCAATTGACTTAGACACCAGTGGTCCCCAAGGGTCTGGCCTCTCCCCTGGCTGAGTGTGAGATACTAGGCCAGAAGGATCCAGTAGCTCAGCGCTGAGAAAATCAAGAGCAACAAGGACACCATTCCCGCCAGCTGCAGAGCTATTCAGCAAATCCCCATGCATTGGGAGGTCTTGCTCACTTACCATTCCTCTCCTTCATTAAGCCCTCCAGTCTGCCCTGTTACACCAAGATTCACCTCTCAGTACCACCGGGACGACCTCGCTCAAGTGTCTGCTCCTCAGAAACAGCCTGGCTTGATGGGCATGTCTATTTATCAGTTCCAGTCTTGAGTGAGCTGGACTGATTTTATCTTACACGCTTACTGTATATTTCCCTAAGTCTCATCTCATTTTGGTCAAGCAGTAACTCTGGGATGTCTTCATTTGCCTTATTTTCTGGCGACGTACAGCTGAGAGCCTCTAAGCTCAAAACATGAACTAGCATCTTGCTACTTAATTCTGACCTAATCCTTTTTTCCTATTAATTTGGGGTAATGAAAACATGCACTCACTTCGTATAACGACCATCCTTGTATCATCACGGTCCTTACAGAGCGCCTATCCAACACAAGACGGGCAATTCTAGAACTCACAGAGAGGGCAGAAAGAGAGGTGTCATGAACTGACGGCAGGACTACCTTGGTGGGTCATTGAACTTGCGAAAAAGCAGCTCTTATATTTTCTTAGACCAGTGAAACTGGGTGAAAATAGAATATTTTAAAAAGTAAATTTTCTGCTAAGAAATATACAACTGTGTGGAATACTGTAAATTCGGAGACATGACTAACGTACTGGAGAGGAGTTAAGGGTGAATATTCTTCCGGTGTATAGTTGACCTCAATATTTGGTTAAAGAGGGCTGCTTAGTGCACCTTTTTAAGCTCCCCGAACACAGACGTCCTGCTGCCCCATCTTCACGAGGAGGCTTCTACTCAGCAGCCATGTGGAACAAATGCTCTCTTTTGGATGAGATCAGCTTGTATTTCTGTCTTGTTTGTTTTAAAATTTCCTGTACATTTTCCTTTAACAAATGGAGCTCACTAATGTTTCTGTTTTGTTTCATTTTCCCCTAAACCCCTAAATCCATTTATCTTTATAAGAATGCATTATTAAAGCTAACAAATTTAGAAGAATATATAAATCATAATAGATACTTTTCAATTCTTGAATTTTTATTAGATATGATAACTAGCTCCATATATTTTACTCAAAATCCAAGTATTTAAGGGATGCTATATATAATCTGGTTGTGTCTCCCCTTGCTCGGGGGACAAATTCATCTCATGAATTTTTACCCCTTTTGCCGGTTGATCTTGACTCTGGACTGGATGGAATTAAGAGATTCCTTTAAAGGTGCTTGGTCATGGGGGCATGAACCTCCACCATGGAATAACCCACATATGAGTTCATGGCTGAAGAGGGTGTTAAAAGGTAGAGCCCAGTTGGAGAAAGTGGGTCACGGGTGCATTACCTTGAGACTTTTCTGATCTCTGGACCCTTCCTTTCTGGCTCTTCCTCTACTCTCCACTTCCTGGATGCCATGAGTTGAGCACTTTTCCTTTGACCAGTCCTGTTGCTATGGTGTTTCTGCTTTGGAACCAGCTGACTATGGACTGAAACCTCTGAAACCGTGAACCAAAATAAGCTTCTCCTGTATAGATGCGGGCATCAGGTATCTTGTTTCAGCTGTGGGTAAGGTGACTAATACAACCCTCAAAGTTAAGGTCTTAGAACACTGAGCTTTTTGGGTAGGAAGGTCAGGTCAAAGGTCAGAGCTCATAAGAATGAGATTAATGCCCTCTGATTATTTCCCTCATGGAAGATGTAGTAAGAGGGATCCACTTGTGAAGCAGGGAATATGGCTACACTGGATTTGCTGGCTCTTTGGTCTTGAATTCCCAGTATTCCAAACAGTAAAGAATGTGTTCTGTTGCCTCTAAGCTACCTGATGTATGGTATTTTGTTACGACAACCTCAGTGGTCTGAGACAATGATCAGGGAACACTGGCTCATGCCTCCTGTTCCAGGAAAGGAGAAGTAATTTATGATAAAGAGAGCATGGATCCAGTAGCATCTGTTCAGTGTTTCTCAACATTTGGTAGCTATCGTGGCATATAGGAGAGATTTGCTTCTTGTTTGTATTGCACATGGGAGTAAAAAGAGAGACTGACATAGCACCCTCCTGAGACATCCTAGGTCTCACCCAACTTTAACAGCAATGCAAGCATGGACATCGGGATACTCTGAAACATTTCTGAAGTACCAGCTGAGGAGAGGAGGAAAAGTCCTTGGAGCAATTTGAGCAGATCCTCACTGTTGACAAACTAGGATGGGACATCCTAGAGCAACTCCACATCTTCCTGTGGTGAGGTCTTGACACCTGTGCTTCAGAAATGCCTTTACTGAACAACACAGACACACTATGAAGTTGGCATTTATAAGCAGGATAGAGAGCATTTCTAAAAGCAAAGTTAGAAGTGAAACAGTCTTCAAGCTTATGAAAAGGGTAGCACCTGCTTTTAAGTAAAAACAGATGAATAAAGAAAATCACTTCTGAGATTGACAAGGCTTTGGAACAGAATAAATCCCAGTCAAGCATTGCAAAGTGACTGAGGTTGGGGGGCAGCTTAGGAAGCATCGTAGGACAACTGTCTGAGGTCAGCGGAGCCCTGCCTGCTGGGAGAAGCCACTCTGTCCCAGCGGGGGACACAGCAGGCTCTGGGTGTGGGGATGAATTCAGGACATCTGAGGAACAGAGGGACAGGCAATGTGCGCCTGTGATGGAGAAGCAGGAATGAGGACAGGGAGAGCACATCGCCCGCCATCACAGTGAAATGTGAGATTTTATCCCAAGTTAAAGGGTTTGAAATTGGTACAGTGACCCGATCTGATTTCTGTTTTTCGATGGTCACTCTGTGTGGGAAGTGGATTGCAGAGCAGCAGCAGGGAGCCTGGGTCAAAGAGGGTTAAAGCAACTGAGGCAGAGGGGCCAGCTTGCACCCGAATGGGAGAACTGAAATGAAGTGCATTAAATAAACTCTAGATATGTTTGGAGAATGCATCTCCCAGAGTCAGAAACTTACATTGTTAGAGTCCTAGAGGAGGAAAAAGACAGAACACCACCTTACACGCGCAACCTTAGGCAGCAAGAACAATGAGTTATGTGGGTTAAGCAGAAGGAAATGAGTGTCGGATCACTTCCGCAAATGTGAGCCTTTGACCCCTTTTCATGGCTTAAAGGCTCACAAATACATTTGAGTTCAGAGAAAATACACAATGTGGATGCAAGAGTCATCTGTGATTATGGGAATCATTTTAAGGAGAAATCACTCCTGTCCTTTGACCCATTTGTTAAATGGCTCATTACGACTCCTTTATGGCTGGACTCTGAGACGGTAATATTCTCCGTCTAGGCATGCCCGGTAGAGCGTACTCCTGGATAAGAACTTCCCAGTAGAATTCTTCTTGCTACTAATACACAAATGTCTTTCTGTGATTTAGCACTCACACCTGTAAATGCTATTGGAAGAAATTATTTTTATGCCCTTCAGCAAAATGCAGTAAACAACAGTAATGACAAAAGGGAGAAAAAAGGCAAGTTTTGACTTTCATTCCAAAAAAAGAGTTGAATTCAGACTCTCAGGGTGGTGTCTGGCCCAGGAATGCCGGTTTCAGATTTTTGGCCTTCAGAATTAGGAGAGAACAGATTTCTTTTATTTAAAGCTACCCAGTTTGTGACAGTACCAGATGGAACTGGTACAGGCCTCAGTCAGTATTTTCACGTAGGACCCCTGATTTTTCAGAAATGATGTGACGTGGACATCTTCGGTGTCTTCCGGGAAATTCTACCTTCTCCTCCCAGTTGATGAACTCCCACGACTGCGTCCTTTGGACTCAAAATGAACTGACCCTGTTACCCCTTCCTGTTGTGACCGTTTACTTAAACCTTGGAGCCAATGTTTTGGGAATGTGTGTGTGTGTGTGTGTTTAATTGTGTGTGCGCCACAATTTCTGTTCTTGTCCCATTATCGTCTCTGTGGCTGGAAGTAAGGAATGTTTTATACTGAAGGTCAGAATTTTAGGCTCTTTCAGTAGAAAATACCACGCTTTGCGATGGGGTAATCTCCGGAGAGTCAGTAAGACAACACCCAGCCCTTCATGGAAAGGATTCTCCTAGTCCCTCTCGTAAACAGTCTCAAGCAGAATTGCTTCCTTGCGCTGCCATCTCTGATTAAATACAGACACTAGTGCAACTGCTTTTTCATTTTCACCAGTCTGGTTCATATATTTCATTTATTCACAGTCCTGGAAGGGGTCCAGGGTTCTCCATACCTCAGAGCTGGGAACTCTGTGAGGTCTTAGGATATCTCGCCTCACCTCCACTCAGACACCTACACATTCCCAGCTGTAATTAACCTCTTTTCAAAGACAGCCCCACTCCCACATTCTACAGGGGGTCCCTCCTTGCAGACCTGATGTGGCAACAACCAGTAGCTCAACCATGCAGGAAGGTCCAGCAGCTCGGCCCAGACCAGGGACCACATTCACCCAGGCAGGGTTAGACTGCTCCATGGCCCAGCCCTCCCGAGCTCCTGCTATACCAGGAAGTGGCCGAGGAAGCCAAGGTTGATGTTTTGGCTGACAGAAGAGGAGAGTTAAACTTCCATTAGGTGAGTGCCAGAGATAAACAATAGAAAAATTATTTGATTTTGGAATTAAAAAGTAAATATTAAAAAATAGTTCTCAAGAAGAGGTTGCTTTTGCCAAAAGAGTGAATGCACCACTTAACTAAATTATAGGTTTACTAAGAGCAAAATTCAGTTTGTAATGAGAAACGTACTAACATTGCTTTTGGGGCAGGCGTGTGGGTTATTGGTGGAGCGCTTGCCTAGCATGCATGAGGCCCTGGGTGCCATTGCTTGCACCACAAAACAACAAATAATACGTATTAAGTAGTGTTAGGCCAGTTATGTAGTATCTTTAATCCTCAAGTACTTCATCTTTAAAATGGACACTTACTCATGGGATCAGATAATACACCGGAAGAAAAACAGAATCTAGAAAGTTGTAAACAAATAATGTCAGTCATTGCTGCTATTAGTCTCCTGTTTCTTCTCCTCCTCCTCCTGTTCTCCTAATAGAACAAATATTATTTCATGTTTCCATAGTGCTTATTGTTATTTACATATGTTTAAATCATGGCATTAGTTGTAGAATGAAACCTAATTAAGCCAAGCCAAAGAATTAAAACATTTATCTTATGATAAATAAGGTGTTAGAACTATTAAAAGTGCTGAAACTTCATTAAATCATAAACACTCAATGACACACAAGATTCTTAGCAGGAAATTTTGATGACCATAATGGAGCTGTCAAATCCAGGCTTTGGAAGAATCTGTACTTATGTATGAACAACAAATAATATTCAGAAGTCCTTTGAAAACCATACACAATTTCATTCTACCATAAACACTTGAAAAGAAAGTACTTCTACTCCCTAAGGCACAGTAAATAATAGATGTCTGAAAAAAGTTATTTAAATTCCTTGAATACCAGGGAAGGAGTGATTACTAAAGAAAGAAGAGGATTGTTTTGTTTGGTTTTGGATTTTTCTTTTTTGCAATGTCTTTGATCTACCTCCTACCACTGTAATTCAGAGCAAGAGAAAAAAATGTACCAAGGGAGAAAAGAGATGTAAAAAATGTTAAAGAAATTGGACTGTTTAATAGTTTCAGTGAATAATTATGTAGTATTTGAGATAAAGTATCCTGTTGTTTATAACCTATTAGTAATGACTGGTTTTATTGCTCTCTCTTGAATTTCTGTCATTTTTTCCACACTTGACCTTATGTTTACAACACTGGCAAAATATATTCTTCTTACACTTTTCACGCCACCCATATGGACATTTTTTCAGAATTTGAACACGAGTTGCCATGTGTTATTAAGCACCAAGTCGCATTATAATTTTTAAAAATTTTTGGTTAATATTCTTTAACTTTTCTAAATTCCTTCAAACTGCCTCTGAGTTGCACTTGCAAATTTTATTGATTCTGTTAAACTAGATTCAGACTTTAAATGTTACCTCAAATCTAATCAGAAAAAAAGAATGAAAACATAAATGTGATATAGTTTCTTAAACTGTTAGAATTTTAAGATTCAATATTAATTTGAGTTTCAATTTGCTATCTACTTTACCATCTAAGATGACTTGGACTTGCTTTCTTTTTTGCCAGGTTCCTAGTGCCAAGTAGAATTAGGTGTGCATCAAAATTTTACCAAAGCAGAGAAGGGAGAGAAGAGTGAATGATTGCATTCTCAGATTTACTTTTCCTAGCCCACCCAGTGAGGGGTCTCATTTTCACTACTCATATTGTTAGGTCCTTTGTGGTCATTATTTCTTTTTATTTTCAAAGTAAATCTTTTTAAATAGTCATGCTTAGTTTAAGAATAAGCCAATTTTTTTACTGCTAAATCTGACTTCGAAGTCTCTGTTGGTTTCATCCTGTTTAGATCTCCTATACCCTGGAGTCAGGTATATAAATTGGAAATAAAAATAGATAAAGAAATAATTTGTCAGAAGCCACAAAAACTATTTCACTAGAGCACACTGCCTGCTTGGTGATGACTGGCATTACGTATTGTGTAGCAATGACCCATATGTTTGAATAAATTCTGGCAATTGCAGAGAGGACGGACTCATTGAAGTTCCAACTTCTAAATTTCTTAAACCGGTACTGCAATGCCCCCCATGTGGGACACGTCCACTCCCCACTGCCTTTCCTGGGATTCCTCTCACTGGCGACAACAGAAAGCACTGCTTCCGTCACTGCTCTCAGTCACAGCGTGGGTCACAGCTCTGCATTCCCTTCCGTTCTCCATGCACAGGTCCCTGGGGATGGGAAAGTCGGTTTATATTCCCATACTTAGCACAGTAGTTCTCAGCAGTGCCTAAGTCTTTGAATAAAACAGTAAGTTCAAAGGAACACTTCAGAATTTACCTTGACGTAGGGCATAACACATTTCTTGAAGGATTCTTCGTTTTGTTGTTTTCACTGGTTTTTGTTTGGTTTGTGGCTTGTGGGACCGAGGCTTTTGGACACTAGACCCCTGCACATACAGGGTGCAGGCTATACCCCTGCACTCTGCCCCCAGCCCAAGGTATGTTCTTTTTTTTTTTTTTTGTGGGTACCGGGGGTTCGACCTCAGGACCTCGAGCGCCAGCAGGCGCCCGTGCCGCTGAGCGATATCACCGGCCCCTTTTTCGTATGTGGGTTCCAGGAGTGAACTCGGGCCCTCGCGCTTGCCGGGCAGGCGCTTAAGCCGCTGAGCCATCTCATCGGCCCCAAGGTATGTTCTAAGATAAAATCTTTTCATAAAATACCTGAGGCCCTATCTATGGGAAATTAGATAATCGATTCATTCAGAATATGGACGTGAGACTGCGAATGTGACAACAGATCGAAGAGCGTGTGTCTTCTACTGATGGAGGCACCAGGAGCAGACTAAGGTGTGATCCAGAGGCCTCCAAGCTACGGTGCACACTGACCTGTCCGTTGGACTATTAACTTACCTTACCTTCCCCTGTTCTCCCGAGGTTCAGACACCGCGTTCCCACGGCAATTAGATCTTAATCAGCTTGAAATAGAATCAGTATAATTAGGATGTAAGTTTGGAGCTAATAAAACACCCTGACAAACGAGTTACAGAAGGGACAGGAGCATGTTTTAGACAGAATACTGGAGATCAAAGACCCTGACAGGACGAAATTCTCCACAGGAAAGAGAATCCTGCACTCTTTGCTAAGTGGGTAGTAAGCTGTATGTTTTATTATCGTGATATCACCTCATAATCACAACATTGTAAATATAAAATATTTCTTAAGATCAAGCATTTTCTTTCCCTACTCCATTTAATCAAAGCCATCTTTTGGGAATTATCTTCAGACAAATGTGATTTAGAAAGAAGGTGTTTTGAAAGAACAGATTGCTTCACACTTCGTGAGTTCTATCCTACTGTGAAGTATTTTCTGAAATATCAATGTAATTGCTCCAAACAGACAGTGCATTTGCGACATTTGGTGTCTGCTCAAAAATACAAGCAAAAACTTAAAAAATCTCTTGCATCATTGTCACTGATGCTTGATTTAAGCTGACCCAGCGCTTCTGTCCACATCAATATATTCGTTTAATTTCTAGGCAGGCCCATCACAGTAATTAGTCCTGCTTCAATTCTTTAATTAATTTATTTGTATTATGTCAGCCAACACTCACATTAAGTTTTAGATATCTCTTGATATTCTTCATTTTGTATAAAAATAAGCCTTTACCAAACCTATTTCAAAAGATAATTGAAAAACTTAGAAATCTCAAATGACCAACTCCCCGCTAAATTTTCACATGGATTAATTATAAAGGTAGCATTCTTTTAAAGAATCAGACTTACATGCATTTCTTATCAAGAGTCAATAATGTTTCCTAGTTACATGAAAACCGACTTTCCAAATCTGCTGAACTAAATGAAAAGATGTCGAACTCATGGCAACTGCAATACAATGAGATTCATTACCCACAGGTCCATGACGAAGCCTAATCAAAAGGGACAGGGGAAAGAGCAAGGAAGATTTTCTTAATTCTAAAAGATTAGAAACTTTAAAAAGATTCTTTACCTTTTATGAAGTCTTGGAATAGGCATCTGTATGAAGACAATTTTGGGAGTTTAGGCTATGTTACCTTTACTGATAAGTAGAATTTCTTTTGGGGTGTGAACACTATACTACTTTCAAATTTTTCCTTTGTTTAGAGCCTTTTATAAGCATATTCACTCACTAATTAATTAACTCAGTCAACATATATTTATTGTATACTTAGTATATTCAAGCCATGTATTGTTCTAGGTACTTGAAATACTGCTGGTGTAAATATAAAATTTCTGCTATTCACTGGAAGAATGGATTTCTTTTTTTATATTTTTAGCAAAACAACTTTATAAAATGCTACACAATTTACAGACTTAAAAATGTAAGATTCAGTAGACTCCAGCACATTTGCAATCTTTTAAAAGAACAGGTTTCTTAAAAACTATGCTTTATGGTAAAGGTAAAACCACCTCCCTTAAACAGTAAGGGAGGACCAGAGCTCACCTTTTTTCTAAATTATTTTTTAAAGATAACATATAAAATTGCAAATACCATGGGCAACATGATGTTTTGAAGTGTATATACATACATTGGGGAATGGTTAAATTTAAGTAGCACATGCAGTTCTTCACATAGCTATTGTTTTGGGGATGAAGAAGTTGGTATACACTTTCAGCGTTTTTCAAGAATCATCTTAACTTACAATCATGTGGAGAATAATCTTTCAGGCAGCAGGTTTCAGATTGCGTCAATGGATAATGTCCGCCTGTGCAGTGGCAAATATAAAATAAACAGCAGTAATCGCATATCTAAGCAAACAGCATGGAAAGGTAGAAAGAAGGATGACAGACCTGAGAAAGAGCGTATGGGTCACAGCAATATTACGATGTTTGTCGGCTGACATCAAGAAGTAGACATGTTTACACACATTAGATGGGTATGTGTGTGTGCGTTTTTATTTGTATATGTGTTCCTTAGGGAAGTCTGTAAACAGATTCTGTGGGGGAGGAACTTGGAGGATGTTCATGAGGGTGTCCTTTGAATTTCCGAAGACTAAGATTTAAGTAACTCGGTGAGATTGTAAGAAAGTCACAGCATCTGGCTTAAACTCCTCTATCACGCATAGTAACATGAATAAATGGAGACATTCATCACTATGCACACAACAGAAATTGTGTTCCCCTATTGATATAATTAAATGCTCATAGAAACCTAAATGCATAATCACTTCCAGACCCTTTGTTTAATGCCAAAAATCAATGGCTCCGCTTCCAATGAACTCGATAGGCATATGTTCCTAGTCAGAACCGTCATGAACCCGCTCCAGTTTCTAAACATTTATTGCTAGTACTGTAATAATAAACATCTTGCATTTATAAAATGTAATGTTGCCTAGAATTTTTCATTTTTCAAGAATGCAGAGCACACTATCTAATGGCTCTCATATGTCCAATGTGCCCGCGAACAATTTGTCTTCGGAGCGGAGTGTTAATCTGACACCTCAAGGACAGACCTATTTTCAGAGGGACTTAAAGAAAAGCTAGAAACATTCATGCACTCCAATAACTACTGAAAACCCTAGTGCACTGTGGCTGGGATTCCTCGGAGTTCTGGATCACATTACTTTTTCATGCCATATTTTGCTTAAATAAGAGTTATTAAAGATGCTAGTGGATTATTTTTTGACTCATTGCTAAATATGTACATACCAAATACACATTTAATATATGTGCATATATATGTAATGGCTCTAATGGTGACATTTATGGTCCAATTGTTTTGTTTTTCATCTGGAATCAGAGATGGCTGTGTGACACTAATGTACTTTCCATTTGTTTAACCCAGTTGCACGTGATAACCCCACAGCAGTGATGAAGGAAGCGAATATATTCTTTGCTCATAAACACTGTGGGGCAGAGCAAAGTTTCCTCTAAAGACAAATCCAAGATTTTGATCTCAGGTCAAAGGCAGCACATTAAACATACAGCACTTGTTTATTTAAAGTAAATCTGTTTCTCATAGGAAAAAAGGAAAAAGAGAACTGGGTGCTCTTAATGGTGTTATTCCACTTGCCATATAAAATGAAAAACTTACTTCATCAATGGAATAAAAGATTACTTCCTGTGAATAATTGAGAGGGAGAAGAAAAAATATTGAGCAAAAACGTAAAAACACAGATAACATTCACACCTGAGTCCACGTTTGCTTTTCTAATTTGACATGCATTATTAATCTTAGCATATGTGGGGGTGGGCATGGGGCTTGAATATTCACACCAATACTTTGCCCTAGACTGATATTTTATAAAGGAATGAGGGTAAAATAAAGTGCAAGTGATAACAGCTGGCTCACATACAGATTTTGCCATTTCATTAACTCGTGTCTTATATTTAAGAATAAGTTCATTGCCGACCAAAATTGTCAACTCTTTGCCTCCACAGTATTTTCAATGCTGTTTCTGTTTCTTAATCCACAGAAACACTTAACACGATGATTTGAGAAAAAAGGTAGCTTCTCAGATGCAAAAAGCAGCCACAATCCTCACGTACACAATTACACACTTCCTTATGCTACCATCCTGGGTTGTTTTATTTTCTAACTCGAAACATACATGCAGTGTTTCAGAGCTGTGTCTGATGTAGAGAAAGCTAAAAAAACTGTTTAAGGTAGAAACAAATTTTCACTAGTTTATTTGACTGCTTTATTCTCCACTTTCGTTTCAGAGGCTTGCACAGAGGCTGAGCTGATTTGCGAGCTCTGAAGCTCAGCTGCTGCAGCTCTGGTGGCGCCACTTTTCAGAGCCCACAGCTTGGGCTGGCCATGCCTCTGGAGCAGGGTTTGGCGCAAGTTCTGTGGCACGATTTTCACAGCACCACAGAGCACATCAAGAGAGAATCCTCAAGGGCTCATGTCCCTCTTGTTATTCTTTAGAACAGTTTCCTCCTATTCTCTGTTTGATTGCAATGACAAAATTAAGACAATCCAAGCAGAACTTCCTATATTTAATAAAGCTACAATTCGTGCAGCAAAACTGAGAGAGAAGTACTCTCAGCTTAAGTATAACTTCAATATTCTTCTTGCAGTTTACATATATATCTGCATGTAGTTAACATAGATAGATAGATAATAGGAATAGATAGATGATAGATAGATGGAGATAGGTAGATATCTTAGCAGTGAGTTTCCCAAGCTAATGAAGAATTCCAGGCTGCAACAATGTAACTGTGGAGACATTTTCAAGGCTCCACATGGACTCCTGGCTGAGTTTCTGATTTTCCTTGTTCCACTTTACATGTTAAGGAACACTTACTAAAAGCTACATCAACCTGCAGATTTCCTGCTGGAATTTTGCCTCTTTTTTATTAGTAATGTGATAAAGATTGTAGCTCAATAACCCATATAAATGTTTTGTTGATTCAACTTTAAAACATAATAGAAATTAAAATGTCTTACATTTAACTGTCAAAGTTGCATGCACACCATAAAAAACCAAAACTTTAGAAAAAGAATGAAACAAGTATATAATATCTTAAAATTGTTTAATAAGAGATATTATATCCAATATTAGGTGATTGGTCATCACGTTTTGAATAATTAAAAGGTTGTAAATCTTTCATGAAATTCTTACATAAATGCATTTTTACACAAAGCAAGATTATCCTCCACATATTATTTCATAATGTTTATATCCTTGATGCTACGTGGAAATTCTCCCATTTGTATAAATATGTATGATGTTATTTTAGTGACCAAACAACACTTTACTCATTATTTGACCATTACTCATATTTAGGCTGTGTTCCTTTCCCTGATTCTGCAGCGAATTCCTTATAGTTATCCTCTGGATCTTGATTACTAACTTCATTGACTTAGTCCCTGATATTCATTCTAGACTGTGAAAACTGTGGCCCAGATAGAATTATAAACTTTGCCAGAGTTGGAAGCGTTATCCTCTGCTAATGTCCTACCAAATTACATGCATATGGACAGTGTGACTCATTCAGGAAGATTCGTGGCATCACAGAATGTAAGAAAAGTACTTTAAAATCCACTATAACAAGGTAAATAATCATACTAGCTGCTAGTTACATATTAGATTATATTTACAATTACTTTTTAAATATTAAAAGATATTTAGGTGCTTCTGTTTAGGATATTTTTCTCAATCTTGCTCACACTTAAGTCAAAGCTTTTATCCTTAGAAAAGGAAAAAGTCACTTCTGAGAACGGAAACACATTCACTGTGGAAGAGCCGCAGTTGGCAGAGGATAGGCCACCTCCCAATTCAGCATCTGTGTCAAAGGGACCCCTTAGGGGCCCCTCCCTACACAGGGAGTTTCCACCTCTCCCATTTCACAAGGGTGGGAAAGTCTCTTCACGTTTCACTGTCTATTCTTTGAAAAACAGTAATGCTTCTTTTCCAGAGCTAATAATTAACTCCTGGGATTTTAATGAATCTAATATAAGGACATACCGTAAACATAATGTAAAGGAATCCTAGTTTTTTTTTTTTTTATTAGAGTACTTTGCAGGAAAAAAAGTTTGTCACTTCACTGTTTTTCCTTTGCCCTCATTGTGAGATTTCTTTTAAATGAAAAATTGAAGATAGTAACTTAACCACCCCAATCATACTGGAAAGTTGTGTTGGGATAAAACCTAGGGCAATGAAAATTTTCCCATGAATAGGAAAGAATTTGTACAGTGTAAGCCGAAACATTGGCTATTGGAGCCAACCATTGTCCTAGAACATCTTCATAGGGCTGAAGGAATTGAATGGGACTGGACACAGGGACACCGTGTGAACAGCATGCTACGGAAAAGTGTTCAGTATGATTCAAACATTTTTGGAAGAAATGGGAAAGACAGAACTTGTAGAGGTAGGATCGTTGGAAAGAATCTAACACTTCCCAATTCTCTGTGTCGTGTAGGACTCTGCATCCCTTACCATATGAATGAGGAATTATCATCCGCAGTTCCACACATACTTCCCCAAAGAGAGTGTCACCCACTACTGAGGCACAGTTGGCTTTAATTAAGTGGCCGTGGAAAGAGAGAGACCCAAGGGTAGCACATCCAAGACTGTGCCTAGGGACAGGAACTGCTCTTCCATTAACTTTAACAAGAATTGCTAGCATAACTATAGATGCTGAGAAGTACTTCAAGAAAAATGCCTCTATTTCTGTATCTTTTTCTAGTGAAAGAGGGAGTTGGATTGCTGGAAAGAATTATTGGCATGGGAATGTTTGGCAACCTGTTGAGTTGCCTCTTGTCTGCTTTTAAAAAAAGATTTATTGTTGATTTGTTGGCCAGACATTTCTATGCCAGTACTGCATCTGACTGAATGGGATGCCAAAACTGACACTGAAAAGGACTCAGCAAATCAGCAAATTTGCCCGAAATTACTATGCTCATGTACACAATTAATATTAATAATCTACTGCGGTGTGTGTTTGCATAGGGAAAGAACTAGGAATTACTGTTTGTTTATTTATAGTTATACAATGCACTTGGCAGTATTTGATTATAGGGGTGTGTTTCTAATTGTAGTTTTAAAACAAGTAAAAAAATACTAGATGGTATAAACCACTAATGAAATCAATACTTTGGGGAAAATCATGCATTATTATCTTTCAAAATGCATGGATTTAATTAGTGGTTTAACCCCAAAAAATATGATAGTGAATATAGATCATGTGTCATTTAGCTAATAATCATTATTACCAATGGAAAATACTTTATGAAAAATAAAGTAATAAAATAATAGTGACATTAAATTTTTTCACTGTCCTTTAAATGGTTAATATCACTATTCCCAATGAAGTAGTTAGGCAGGATAATTCTCAGGTACACTCCCTATTTCATTATATATGCATTCAAAGCCTCGCTTTCATATTTACTATTGAAATAATGAAAACTGTTGTCTAATATTATTTTTGATGTCTATTCAGTTTACTTGCAATTGTGATACTGAGAAGTTGCTTATTTTTTAAATACTGTGCTAAAAAAAATTCAGAATTTAACAATTTATTCCATGGACATAATATTGTTCACAATTTATTTTGTTTCAGTGCTATGATAATGAGCCATATAAAGCAATTTAAAACAAAAAGTTGTAATAACTGAGATTCATACTTACTATTTTATACTTCTTACTTTATCTGACAAAGGAAATTAAAATCTTAAATATCTCAACACTACTCCCAAGATAAACTAGTATAAAAATGAGGTGTCTTTTTTTTTTTTTAAGAGTTATTGGTATCTTCATTACAGAAAGTTAAAAAAAAGGAAAATGGTGCATTTATAATATTTGAATTGAATATGTTTATCTTTTCCCACAGGATAACATGGGCAGAGACTTTTGAATTTGAAAGAGAATAAAGGTAGAAAAATCAAAAGTCCTCTATTTTGTTTAACAGGCATCTGCTATGAACCTACCATATGTTCGGTATGCACTGTGTAGAAGGGACCGCTTCTAAAACACATGTGATGCAATCCTCAAGGCTTTTGCAGTTGTGTGGGGGGAACAATAGGCACAAAATGACCATAAAATAAAATTAAAAGTAGAAAATCTAGCCACTACACTATATGTATAAGATTCACAGGTAAGAGGCCAAAATAAAAATATAAAAGTACTTAGCAGTTTTGGAGGTTATAAGCAAAGTTAAAATTCTACATGCTTAATTCGTTAAATGTTTGAATTTTCTAATCCTCACCTGTACAATGAAAGGACAAAACATATAAAAGACTTTGAAGTTTTTGCACAAAGATTGAATGCATTGAGCTGCTTTCGTGTGTATAGGACAGGCTGGGCTGCAGTGTCCTGGCTCCCAGGGCAGCCAGTGGGGGACACACAGCAAGGAGTCATTTGTTCTTCAAGCGATGATCCGAGACAGAAATCCCAGGCAGCTCTTTCACATGATGGCACAAAAATTTTGAGCTGTGCCTTCTTCTAAGACGGTCTCCTGGGCCACCTCAGCCAGCAAGAAGGCAAGACAAGGAGAAGGTGGCCCAGGAGAAGCACCGACTTCCATGCCCGAGGAGGGACTGAGTAGCGTGGCCTCTTCCACCTTTAGCCAGGCTAGGGAAGGGAGCGTGGCTGTCAGGAGACTGGCTCCAGGTCTACTCCAGAAAGGGAACGATACAAATTGATCGGGTAGCTCGACGGATTTAAGATAGCTTTCATTCAAATTCTCATTTTCTTGGTATTCAGTCTCTGATATTACTAACATAATTAGGTAGATTTTGTATCTATTTTCATTCTTTGTATAAAAAGCCTATGTCTTCTATGCAAGATAATTTTAGTGAGTGAACCAAATGCTATGTATCCAAAAAAAGAGGATAAATAGGATTAACATAATTCCATGAATTATGGAGTTATTTTTATATATACTTTCTCTGTTAATAAAAACTTCTTATAGAATTGTACATGGGAGATTTTGTTAATGTATTTCAGGTACTACTTTCTTGATAAAATACCACCTAGTTTTTCATATCAAAATTCTTTATAGTATGTCCCATTATATTTTTTCAACCAGTTTATTGAAAAAAATTATATATTTTTTCTAGATTTGGAAGCATATTTTATGTATATATAAAGTTTATTTAAGTATGAAGTTTTATATGCATGAATGTGTATAAGGAATATTAATTTTGGATTTTATACGCATATGTGCAGATGTGTGTAAATACAGCCCTCTCTATGTGGATATATTTGTATATAAAATTCTAACCTCTTGGGTTTCATTCAAATATAACTATGAAATAACAAAATGACACTTGGATATTGAAGAGTGCCTCCAGTGCTAGAAAGAGACACACAGGTATGGAAGGCAGCCTCAGCACGGCCTGCAGTGGAACTGTTCTTTCTCAACTGTACCACGCCCTGAATTTATTTCTACAATGTCTACGTACACTTAAACCTTGCTTTTGCCTCATGTTATAAAATACGCTCACATATTTGAAGAAGTTTTGAGGAAACGCAGCGATGTTGTCAGGGTGCAAGGGGAGCCCTGAGACCTGGTGTCCCCGCGGTCGTGGGGAGCACAGCGAGGTGCCGCTTGCAAGCTGGGCTCTCTGGTCACCATCTCATGTCAGAAAGCACTGTAGTAGTAATGTGGGTACTAGGGAAGTAAACCCGCAGTCTGATGTTAGGAAAACTTAGGAGGCACCTGGGAAAGTGGACGTCAAGGGATCATGGAAGGTTCTGGACTATGTGATTTAGTGAGCAGCCACTGAGAGGCTGAGGGTGACAGCTGCGTTGGGTGAAAGGTCAGTTAGTGAAGAATTGAGCCCAGAATGCTGCTGTGTATTCAGGTGACACTACACAGCATCCAAAATGCGCTCCAAGACAGCCCTCAGGGAGGGGAACACACTTCCATGTCCTTTGTAGGAGTCAGGGAGCAGGACAAGAAGGCAGAGGAAGAAGAGAAGGAGAGAAAAAGAAGAGGATGAGGAGGAAGAGGGAGAAGAAACAGAGGTAACACTGAGTAATTGTTCCACATGGGAAAAAACAAAGAGATTTAAAAAAAGACTTTTGTTAATTGTTTCAGAGGTGTCTGCCTTTGTCAGCATTTATTTCATAGTAGAAGACGGAAACACCCGGTGTCAAAGTCGGAGGACAGGAGGATGTCACCAGTGGACAGAAGCTCAGCTGTTATGATGATCATGCCTTCAAGAAATGTTTGAAACAATGACCATTGTCTGAAATTCGAACTTAAACACTGGTGCATGAGAAGGTTTTTGTGGATTCTAATCACTGCACTTTATGAAGGAGAATACAACCGAATAAAATCTCACACAGACAGCTTTACACGGCATGGACAATGTTCCTGTCCAAGCACACAGTGTTGTCACACGAGGTGACAACATGCAGTGGCTTTGTCCTTTGCAAACAGGAGCTCTCCCATGCAACCCACAGGACAAGAGGGGGCTGCATGCCTTCCAGCCTACTGTGCACAGTTGTCCATGAGGCACTGCGTGGCCCAAGGTCTGAGCACCAGTTGAACAGCATCAAAGGGCTCCGCGAAAGTTCTTGCATAAAGAGGGTTGAACTTGTGGATGAGACCTGGTGAACCTTCTCCCTACAAATGATGAGAAAGAAGAATGATCAACAAAACAGACGCTGCACTTTGTGACCAATTCCAAAAGCTTTGCTTAGGTGGTCCGTGCCAAGAGAAAAATTCTTCCTGCAATGGTAACTGGCTTCAAAGAGGTCAGAGATGAAGACGTGGGGGCGTTTTCAGATGTCACTCTGAGAACCAGCAATACTAGTGAGTCAGAAGAAAATGCAGCCATGGTGGGCTGAGAGAGTTGTCAGCGGTCACAGAGTGGACACCGGCACTCGCCACCCACATGCGGGTTACCCAGCAGACGACACTGGCCCGGGGGGCGAGATGAGTCGCCTTTCTTTGCAAATGATCTCATGTCTGTTGCATTACCGCTCCAAGAATTCCAAACACAAAAAACAGGAGTGTGAGCAGAGCTCCATTTTGACTGATTTTTTTTTTTTTTTTTGTGGGTTCTGAGAGTCAAACTCGGGCCCTCGCACTTGCCAGGCAGGCGTTTACACCGCTGAGCCATCTCACGGGCACCTTGATTGATTTTAAAATTCAAAACTGCTAAATCTCCTAAAAACATTTCGGGGCCTTCTGGTTCAGCAATGTCAACAGCAGCACAAAAATAATGGAAAACTCGTTTCTCGGAGTTTACTAGTTAAGATTGTCCCTCTTTCACCTGAGTCAGCTACATCACCATCTTGCACACTTGATGACAATTACTGTTCAACTTTTCTTTCCTGCCTTATTTTCTAACCGTTTTAGAGTTTCAAGTTCCTACTTCAGCAAGTTACAGTCAATTCCAGGAAATTGCTATTGAAGAAGCATTTGGCAAACTGTGACAGTAACACACCTTAGCTCTGTGAGCCATGTGTTTTCTGTCGCTGTGACTTCTCCGCCTTTGCAGAGTTAGTGCAACTGCAGAGCATCAGGAAAGGGACAAGTCTGCCACAGCTGCAGTAAAACTGGATTTGGAAACCCAGGAGCAGGATGGATTTCATCTCGCAGCTATGGGTTGCCAACTTCTGTGGTAGATACTCTTCAGATACGGGCCACTTGGCTGCACTTGGTACTAAGAGGGAAGGTCAGCTCCTGAATCAGGGCCAGCTTCAGTAATCCACTTGTCATGAGGACACACCACAGACTGGGACTTCAAGGCTAAGTGGTAAGGAGCCTCACAGCTTCTGCCAGGACCTCTTGGAAGGTTTGCCTTGGACATTTCATATCTGAAGTTAGCCCCCCGCCAGGGTAAGGTGGTGGAGAAATCACACACTGATGCTCCCAGAGACAGTGCCAAACTGCCACTGCTGGCTTGAACATCGACAATAAGAGATGAAGACAATCACTCAGTTTTCATTTTAATTCTATATTTTTGTATAATTACTTTTTTCAAATAATCTTTATCAGGATATATTTGACATGTCCCTCACAAATGAATGCTTAAAGCAAGGAGTGTAAATGATTTAATGTAACGTATTTACTGGTTTTGCAAATCTAACATATTCTTTTGTTAATCAAAAGCAAGTGTTATAAAACACATCACCTCCTCACAGTCAATATTACTTATGCACAGTCGTCTTAGAGAATGGGTTGAAGAATGGAGATTAATGTGCTCTGCATTGTAAATTCTCCCACTGAAGCCATAGGACGAGGAGTTCAGCAGTCATATTCACGCAGAACCTCTGATTTTTAGAAATGAATTACCAACACTAGCGGGAGAGCCCGCATAGCATATTTTAGGTAGTAACTATTACAGGTAAGGAACACTGCGTTGGTCACCACTCCGTGTACGGATGCGGCACTGTGTAAATATGATATTATTTGATGTATCCGAATAGTTGCAGGAAAGACTTCTGGTGAGCTTGTAATGAAATTACATGCAATATATTTGCATTAAAATTTTTGTTACTATTAGATTTAAGCTAAGAAGCTAAATGTGTTTTAAATAAAAACAATTTTCATCTGGCTTCTTTGGGCTTTTAATAAGAAGTGACATGTCTGAGAAACACAATTTTAAGTAAGTACCTGTTTTAAGTTCAGAGATAAACTAAGGGCATTATGGAAAATAAGCCCCAGAGCCATTAATAGTTGTTTTCCTGTTGCTTCCTTTTGCTTACATGGTGGTGGAAAGAAAAGAAAGCCCCATTTGTACACAGCATGTAGAATCAGACTGCTCAATGTTCACAGTTATTCAAGATATAAAAGACAAATGTGTGATATACTTGTAATAATTAGTAACACTCTGACCTAGAAAAACAGGAAATAAAGTCTGGTTGTGAACCTAGAACGTTAAGTATAATACAACAAGTGAATGCTCTTTCCCAGAGCATTGCTTTGACCCAAATATGAACAATTTTCTTTATTTCATTCTATGGTTCTGGGGAAAAAAAAAAAAAAAAAAACAGATGTCAGACTTGGCTTGTAAAATCAGCAGACACCTTTCTATGTTTGGGCCCAAAACCCCTGAAACAGATCCAGAGAAAGCAGCAGTTCTGGTGGGAGATTACAATATGTTTGGACATTCCATACTTCACTGTGTATAGGAAGCATTTAAGTTACAAAATGGTGTATACCTGTGTCTGAAAAAGTTCAAACACCCAACAGAGGAACAGATGTCATGTATATTTGGATGCACTCTAAACAAGGGGAAAATACATCAACATAGTAAAGACACAATTCACTCACTAAAGAGTAAACAGGCATTTACTCACCACGTTAGAGTTCTGGCTTAAGCACAAAATAAAAGGCACAAATACTATGCACATATTTTTCAAGAGACATATGTATAAAATTTGGAGATAAATTAAGCCACCTATAGGCTGAAAAGCTTGAAAGTGTGTTGTTCTCAGATTCTATTATCGTTAAACTTAGAAGAGTGTATTTTGCCAGCACTATTGGATTGATATCCCAAGGGCTGAATTAAAATAAGACTTGCACCATATGTAGACGTACGATATCTTGCTAGCTGGATGCTATCATAAACAGTCTGCTCTACAACATCCCAACCTTTTTGCTTCTTTCTGTGGGGCTCCCAAAGGTAAACAAGTATTTTTCATAAAACAGATTTTCTTCCTAAGTAGCAATGCATACAGAAAAAAAGTAAATGGAACTCTGATGAAGCAGATACCAAACCCTGGATCCAGATGCTGTAACAATTCTGCAGTGCCCATGGCGCAGGTGGAAGAGTAAGCTGAGGGAATGTTGACAATGGCACAGAAAGCCTCCTGAAGGCCACAGCTACATCTCCAGGAATTTCTTCGAGCAACACGTTTCTAGGTGAATCCCTACTGTACGCTGCATTAGTTTTCACTATTTTTAATAGGGAGAAGGGACAAACTCCAAAGTTCTAAAATGATGTCTTCATAAACTTGAAGATTTTCTTAGAAGAATGTTGAGAGAAAATATAAATGTAATTTAAAATACAATTACCTATCTGAATGTATCCTCATAAAACTATACAAGTCTAGATTAGTTTAATTATTATTTCAATTGGCAATTACTTTTATTGCCAATATTACCTAGCTGGTGTATTATATGGAGGCTCAAAGATAAAATGAGATTTGCTAACAAGGAATTTATATATATATATATATATATATTTTTTTTTTTTTTTTGTGGGTACCGGGGGTTGAACTCAGGACCTCACGTGCCAGCAGGCACCCGTGCCACTGAGTGATATCACTGGCCCTTTTTTCGTATGTGGGTTCCGGGAGTCGAACTCAGGACCTCGTGCTTACCAGGCAGGCACTTATGCCTCTGAGCTATCTCACTGGCCCAGGAATTTATATTATCTGGATCTTATTTAAAATTTCTCATATATTCTTGGACAGGTGATAGAAAGGAAAAAAACAGAAATTATAAAGAATCTTTCAATACTGCAAATTGTTCCTCTGATACTTGTATCCAACCAGTAATTAACATGTTCTATATTGGACCAATACCATGACCAAACTGCAGTATCTCCTTGCTTACGCAGCAGGATATATCACAGGCAAATTTCTTAATTTGAAGTCAGCTGTTATTTATGATGGTTTTGAAACTCTAAGTAGGAAATCTTTGATGTTACTAAAAAGCTTCTCTTTCAATCATTCCTATTGATTACCTTTTTTCTTATAAGCATATATGTGTAATATACAAACACATTAATAATCTCAGTCAGATTATATCATTTTTTTATGAATTTCTAAGTCCTAACAGTATAATTCCTAGAATTCTTGCTATGACATATTTTCCCCATTTTCTCCATTTAAAAGGCTCTTTAACTGATGTTTTGCTAGTTTTAGACAGACAAGGATATTACTGAAAAATTTTGATTTAAAAATCACTGTTTACAAGCCTCTAAGATTAATTTAGCCTAGCTTGCAATACTTTTCCATTTGAAATTAGAAAAAGTAAAATCTCAGGATTTTCAGGATCATTGTGAAAAGCACATTAATTGTTTCCCCTTTAATGGAAAGGATAGAGCAATGATGCATTGTCCATTGACGTTCACTTCTGAAGACACTCACATGGCTTCCATACACTTCCATGTGGAAAACTACAGCGACAGAGCAGTGAAATGTTACTGCAGCTCACTGGAGCTTCAGCGAGAGCCTTTTATGATATTCAGTAACCTGGAAATGTGAGTCTAGTCTACCTCCTCCGAGTCTGAGATAGACCAAAGATTCAGATCCTCAGAGACCTGCGTGCTGCCATAAACAAAAACCACAGCTGTCCTTTTGAAACACACTCCGTCATTCTTGAAGGAAGAAGGGAGATTGCTTTTTTTTTAACTGTATGCCTTATAAACACAGCCCACGCAATGCAGGAGCACCGAATTACATTGGGAATCCCAATCCTGAAGCATTACATGCAGTGCAAATCTTTTAAGCTAAAATGAGAATCAAGGGGCCAGGGATACAGCTCAGTGGTGCAGCACCTGCCTGGTAAGCGCAAGGTCCTGAGTTTATTCCCGGTACCAAAAATAAAAAATAAAATAAGATAAAAATAAAATGAGTATCAAAAGGAATTTCTTAGATTTTCATGTGCTCCATCAATTCATTGCTCAAGGATCGATGCATAATTTTAGAGAAAACTGTATCAAATATTAAAGACTATACAGAGGGCCGGTGGCATAAGCGCCTGCCCGGCAAGCGCGAGGTCCTGAGGTCAACTCCCGGTACCCACAAAGAAAAAAAACTATGTAGAATATTAGCAGAGTACTGCATTTATTAAAAGCATTTTTGACTTTGGAATTGGAAAACCATCAGTTCAGTTCTTACCATCCTGCTTTATTTGGCACTTATTTAACTTCCCAGATGTTTAATTTCCTCAGCAGTAAGGTGGAGGCAATGCCTCCTAAGCTTGCTTGATATTTTCAGCAATAATCTTGTGTCCAGGACCTCAGCAACTTTCCAGGGATTCAGCAGGGCTCAGCACCTGTGGACAGAAGCGGCTGTGAGCAAGCGCACCCATCAGCAGAAGAGATTTCATCCTGGGCCTCATGGTTCCAACGCAGGGAGAAATGATGCGAAAGAGATGAGTGTAAATAAAGACATGATGGTGCACTCTAATAAATGCTTGTAAAAGAGAAGAACGTGGCTGGGAGAAAGACACAGCTGGCTAGCCGAGGGGAGGTGAGCAACGCCCCCGGACCCTCTGTGTGCCATCTGTGCCATCCCAGTCTGGCTTTCGGGCTCTGTGACACTGGGGCTCGGGTGCAACTCAGCGCAGGGCAGCCCAATGCCTGAGCCTCCACAGCTTCTCACCTCCATCAGAGCAAGAGCCTGGGCCCCCAACTGGTGTGCAGCTGCCTGTCCAGCTTCATCCTGCTGCCGATGGTCTGACTTTGGGGGCTCCGACTGGAGGTATTTCCTTGGACCCCACCTCCCCCGGCCTGGTGAGCCCTCCCACCCTGCCATGTGCCGGACACCTTCACATTCTTTTTTTGTTTTTTTAATGTGGGCCTTTTCTTTTCCTTTATGTGGGTACCGGAAGTCGAACTCAGGACCTCGCACTTGCCAGGCATGAGCTTACGCCGCTGAGCCATCTCACCGGCCCTCCTTCCCTTCTTTAGGCCTTTGATCAAATAATATTTTGCCAGAGAGGCCTTTCCAGAGCAACACTGTTAAACTTGCAACCACAACCACAAACCTACCTGGTGTCCTCGTCCCCTTTCCTTCCAGAGTAATTTCCCCCTGTAACAGACCATTCACCAACATAGGATTTGCTTCCTACCTTGTTGACTGCTGTCCCACTGTGTTGTAAACTCCACAAGGAGGGGAATTCTTACTTCTTGCTTACTGTCACGTCCGTATTGCCTAGGAGAAGGCCTGCTGAATAGGAAGTGATAGATAAATATTTGTTGATCGGTTTAATCTAAGGGGACATTATTTGAGCACGTGACATTGATGCCAGGAAATGACCAGGAGCAGGGAGAGGAGAGGAAAGGATCCAGAAAGCAGGGACTGGGGAATGAACAGCTCCAGAAACTGGCAGGCTCTCTCTTTGGGGAGGAGCAGGAGCAGATGAAGAGAGCTTCGCCTCAGATACTGTAGGGGAGTCAGGAGTCAGAGGACACACGGTGCAAGCCCTCTGCTGAGTAAAGGAGAAAGTTTGTAACATCCTCCTCTATGAAGAAAAGAAATAAGTCAGTTAAAATGTGGGAAAAATGAAAAAGAAGAAACATTCAATCCATGTTTCAGTATAGCCAACTGAAACAAAGAGATAGTAAGAAAAAAAGCAGGGAAAGAAAAAGAAAACTAAGATAGATGAGAACAGAGAGAGTTTAACAGAAAAAGAGTTTACCATAAGTGAAAAAAGAGTCTCAGAAGGGAAAACAGAGAGATCAACCCAGTATGCAACAGACAGCTACAGAGACTGAAGGAAAAAAGTAAAACCAAAAATTAGAAGGTAATCCTTGGTTTGGTCTTTTACGACAGACAGGTGAGTTCAGAGAGCAGAGACAGCAAAGGTCAGGGACTGTGGACAAGGTGCAGCAGGAGGATGGGAGGAGGGGGTGCCAGAGGGGAGACTGAGGGACCTGGAGGTGCGTGACACACTCCAGGAGCGGCAGAGGAGGACAGGGAAGACCACTGCAAGCTTCTGAGATACTGGAGGCCAGCAAGGAAAAGTACATGGCAGGAAATGGAGACTAGCGAAATGGTGTGCTTACATTGACTTACTTCCTTCTGTTTTTATCATATCATCATGATTATACATTTTTTAATTTGAAAAGCGTGCTTTTTACATTTGCAAATTGCTCATTTCTCTGAGTAATTTACTTTCTGCAGCATTCTCGTCCCCACACCTCCTCATCCTCCACTGACGGCTCTGACAGCGTCCAGCTCTCCTGCTCATGCTGGACCTGTGACGGCCGTAGCCCACCCAGCTCCTCCGGGACACACGACTCTGGAACACGCCTCATCCCTTGGCCCCTTGCCCGGCTGACTCCAAGGCTAAGTGGCAGCAATTCCACCACTTGATCCATATTTCATTTTTGTATTTACAAAACATCTCTGGCTAGCGTAAGCGTGTAATTTATTATATTAGCCAGGAGCCATGAACAAGATGAATGCCGGCTGCAGCACCAGGCATGCGCAGAGACTGCTGTGGGGCAGCCTTCCCTCCGGGAGATTGTCCTGCCTCATCTGGCCTGGTGTCCCCACCTCCGTGCCTCGGCGACACCTAGCAGCGTGGAAGAGGGCGTTCCCACCCAGGGCACGGGATCAGTAGCCACAGCAAGGGTGGCAGGGTTCTGGTCACACCCAATGCTGAGCATGTGGCTCCCATCTTGCACACGCACATAGCCGAGTCTGGTGATGCTCAGGGTGAGACAGAAAGACCCAACTGAGGCTCACTGCTGCCATGTGTCGTCAAAGACAGATGAAGTAAACCACACTGTGAGATGTGCGGCCTGAAGTTTCCCAATTACCGCTGTTTTGTTTTAAAAACCTAGCCATTTGTAAAAGGCTTTTTCTTTTTAATTTTTTTTATACAAAAATCCTGCCAGTGTTTTAGACGACTACAGGGAAAGCTTCCTTGTGATAAGCCAGATGTTTCACGATGTAATTTGGGGCTGCTTTTTGCAGAAATGCAGTCAGTGCTCATTGTTCATGCTGGTTATGCTCAAGGAAGTCGCTACGGCCCTGAATTAGCGAATAAGGGACCACTGTTCCTTGAGGAAACTCAAAGTTCGGCTCTGTGAACATCCAGTCCCAAACTCTCATCAACGCATCAGTATATGACCTTGTTTTAAGTTGTTGAAGAGCCTTCTGTTAGAGACGCTGTGCTGACTTGTAATAAATGTGCATTTACTCTCACCTTGATTTCAGGACCAACAGTTCTACACCTTGTGTTGTCACCAGCTTAGCCTGCAATGTACCCTTCTGTGGGTCACAGACAGCTTGTGGTAAGACACACTAGGCCCAGGGTATACCTATAGTCCACTTTTTTTTTTTTTAGCTATAACCATAGATTTATTTATTTATTTATTTTAATTCTATCAGTTTTTGGTTCATGTAGCATGAGGTTTTGTTATACTGAGATCTGAAGAAAAACACATAGGTATAGGAAAAATGGGACACAAAACAGACAACAGAAAGGACAATTTTCACACAGCATGAGAGGTGAAAGGAGAGTTTAGGGTTAGGGTTAGGGCTGAGCACCCCCCTTGTTCCACAATGGTCAGGGACACAGGTGCTGGGGGAGTCACGTTTCCAGTACCCTGTGTCTTTCTGTGAAAGTCCATGGAGGTGCCGTAAGGACTGATGTGTGGTTTCCCAGTAGGCGAATTCCTAGCTACAGAATGTGTGGGTAATGCTGAGCGACTATAAAAGGAACCAGGGCACTCCCCCGATACCATCATGCTGTGTCTTCTTGGCACATGTGGAGTGGAGAACAGCCTGTGGAATACACATGCCAGGTCCTCCACTCAAGCCCTGTCCACATTTAACCTCCTCAATCCCAGCATCCCATGGGTCAGTCAGCTTTCTGTTGCTATGACGACATGCCTGAGGTAATCAGGAAGGAGGAAGAAAGGTTCCTCCTGGCTAACAGTTTCAGAGGCCTCAGTTATGGTCAGCTGGCTTTGCTGTTCGGGAGGCTGTGGAGAGGCAGATGCCATGGTAGGGAGCACATGGTGCAGCAGAGCTGCTCACCCCATCACAGCCATGGAGTCAAGGCAGAGAGGAAAGGGCAGTGGTCCCAACATCCCCTTCGAGGCCACACCCCCAGTGACCTCACTTCCTGCCAGGGGGCACTGCCTCCTGGAGATTTTAGCACCTCCCCGCAGCAGCAGGAGATAGGTCGCACACCTTTAGCACATGGGGCTTTGGGGGACGCTTCAGATCCAGACTGGAGGCCCCCCGCACCCGCTGTATGCAAGCACATTATCTTTCAGATGTTAGGAAGTCTCTTCCACCAGCCTCCTCCTCAGCTGTGGCCCAAGGACTCATGTATTCCAGTCCATGTTGCCAATCTCCATTTAGAAACTTCAGGAAGCAGCGCACACTGAACCAGAGCAGGACTCACGAACCACCCTCTTGGTCCTGCTGCCCGCTGAGGCTCGTCCACTGCAGTCAGTGCCACACTCTCTGTCCTACACTCTGCTAATTCCATGAGCATGAACATGCTTTAAAGGGCCCTTCTCTTTTACCACCTCATTTCCCTTATTTAGAACAGGCCCTTGGAAATCAGTTGTCCCTTTTTCTGAAGCATCACCTGCCAAACTCCGTTCCACCCCAGAGTCATTGACGTCACCCAGGGCAGCTTGGCCAAACACAAGTCATTCCTCGGGTTTCATCTGAACACTCATCTCAGGAAACCTTTCCAAATCTCCCCTTCTAAAGTAGTGTCCGTGCCCTCCTTCCCCCACACAACACTGTCTGCTTCAGTTTATATCAACTTTTCACTTGTCTGTTGCCTGTCTTATTCACTAGAACAGGAGCTGGCAAACTAAGGCCCTTGGGACGTTTCCTGGGAACAAGGCCATACCTGCTTGCTTATGCATCCTCGATGGCTGCTTCTGCGTCACAGGGACAGGGTTGGCTCATGCAACAGAGACCATATGGTCAGCAAAGCCTACGCTTTTACTCTCTGGCCCTTGAGAGAGTGTGTGCTGGCCTCCACCCTCACTACTGGCTCTGAGAGGCCAGAGGTTCTGCCTTTTACTCTCAGTTGCCTACAATGCACCTCAGAACACCACACAGAATTAGTTCGTGAACAGGTAGTGGATACTGTAACTTTGGAAATGATGTGCCTAAGTAAATTTCCATAGTCAAAAAATATGCAAATTCTTTTGTGTCTGTGTGAACATAGGTTTTTTGTTGCTATTCTTTTCTTAACAGTTTAATTTTAATGTCTTGATCCTTGATTCTAATTCCTTCAAAGGCTGTTCCAAATCATCTTTCCTCCACTAGAGACATTTTTGCATGCCCTTAGAGGATATGTCTTTTTTTTTTTTTTTTTGGTGGGTACCGGGGGTCGACCTCAGGACCTCGCGCGCCAGCAGGCGCCCGTGCCGCTGAGCGATATCACCGGCCCTTTTTTCCTATGTGGGTTCCGGGAGTCGAACTCGGGCCCACGCGCTTGCCAGGCAGGCGCTTATGCCGCTGAGCCATCTCACCGGCCCAGGATGTGTCTTTTTCGAACTAACTTGAATTCAACCTATTTGAATTTGCTCGCTTCATTTCTCACTACTGTTCCAATATGCCACATTCATTTTGAATATTGAGTCGATCTTTCCTTAGTAGTCGTATCCTCGTCCTCTTCAGAAGGAGCAATTTATCTGCAGAGTTGAGCTTTTTCCCTCCTTCATTTCCCAGGTTATCAGAGAGAGGCTTGGAAGCCAGCACAGAGGTGACCCCTCACGCCTTGGCATGTCACGTTTTCCTGGCGACACTCATCTATCCAACCCTCCTGCAGGCTTGTACTGCCTGCCAGTCTCTCTGCCGTGGTTGGAGCAAAACCTCATAGCTGCAGAGTTCACTTAAAATTTTAGGGAAAAAGTATTTTGCCTCTGCTTCACTAAAACAATGGGAAATAGCAGATGATGGTCTTTAGACATTAAACCTCCCTAGTATGTGGAAAGTAGTATTTTTGGTTTGTGTAGTCAACTCTGCAGTGCAACCTTCCATGGGCATTGTGCTGAGCATGGCAGTTGGTCACCCTTAATTTGTCACAGGGCCATCCATGTCTGTGTTCCAGTGTCCTTTGTATCTGTACTCTCTGTCCCGTGTTGACTAATTACCAAAGGAAGAAGCTCATCATACTATTTTTTAGAATTTTCCTTTACTTTGTTGTTAAAATTAAAGCCCAATTCAAACCATCTCTACACATCTCTATCACAGTAGCCAAACTAGTGGAAAGCATTTTTTTTTTCCAATGATGGTATTGTTACACCTAAACTCTCAAGATGCTCCCAGAAGGAAATGTAGGTCTAATATGACATTGTTTCATGGTTCCCCTTTTGCAGCTGGATGGCTGGCACCCAACTGACTTTCAAAATTATATAAAATTCTTAGCTGGATGTGGTAGCACATGGCTATAGTTCCAGTCCTTGGGCAGGATGAGGCAGGAGAATCTAAGTTTGTGCCCAGCCTAGGGAACTTAGCAAGACCCTGTTTCAAAGTACAAAAATGGTCTGGGAATGTAGCCCAATGTGAAGGGCCCTGGGTTATTTCCAAGGTACTGCAAAAATAAAGTAAAATAAAACTCCTAATGTGATATTCAAGGTCTTCTTCTTACATTGTCCTCTGTGGCTGAAAACTTTAAAGCAGAATTCAAGCTGAGGGTGCTGATAAGCAAACATGGTTACTAGCACATTATCTTCAAAATAACAAACATCATTGAAAGTAATTGCTGGAGTCATAGACCATGCATTTTATTATAGTAGTATTTTGCCAGTCTTTTTATTTTACCACTGTAATATCCTCATTTCTAGGTATTTTAAAGCATATTCATGAAGCATAGGCTTGGGCCCAGTGGCTGTTGTGGTTTGGGAATGCAGGGAAGTTATTTTAGTGTATTCACCAGGGAAAGTGGGAAGACTCTCAGAACATGTAGTGATTTCTAAATTTGAAAGGTCGCTTTGTTGGGAAAAGTTTCTTGCATTCACTAAGTAACAAAAAGTACTGTATAAAATTTGCATTGCTGCTGGGTGATACAGTGGCACATACCTGCAAGCCCAGCTGTTTAGGAGGTGAGGCAGGAGGGTCACAAGTTCAAGGCCAGCCTGGACAACTTAGCAAGACCTTGGCCTAAAATAAAAATTTTAAAAAATGTCCGGGATATAGTTCAATAGTTGCATGCTTGCCTACCATGCATGAGACCCTGGTTTCACTCCCAAGTACCCCACACACAGACACACACACACACACGCACATACATGCACACACATGGAAAAATAAAAAATATACAAAACTTCATTGTCAAATGCTAAAATATTTAGCATATACTGAATAGTCATCAATGTTTTGAAATATTGAAGTTTTTTTTTTTTTTTTTTTTTTTTGTGGGTACCGGGGGGTCGACCTCAGGACCTCGCGCGCCAACAGGCACCCGTGCCGCTGAGCGATATCACCGGCCCCTTTTTCGTATGTGGGATCCGGGAGTCAAACTCGGGCCCTCGCGCTTGCAAGGCAGGCGCTTATGCCGCTGAGCCATCTCACCGGCCCGAAATATTGAAGTTTGTAAGAACACATTTATAATATAGAAAAACTGAGTTAGAAATGTTTATCCTGTCAATCAGACAATTCTCCAGCAGTTTTTTCTTGAGTGCCTACTACATACACATAATTTTAATAGATTTATGGGGGTGACTATCACTTTAAACATTACCAATACAAAGAATTTCTGCAAAAGAAAATGAAAAAGAAAAAAACACATATATGGGTAATCGAAAGTATTAACAAGTGATTCATTTTTAATATAACCCTTCTGTTGCTAAAGTAAAGGTCTGAAGGTTAGATGAGTTTTGAGGAGTTAGGAAGAGTTTACTGACATATAATTAGACAAAGAACATATTGAAATAAATCATTTTGCTCTTAACTATTGCTGCACCAAAATCTGGATTTCCTAAGTAGGCTGTACCCCCTGTACTTTCCCATCACATAAATAAAAGGACACATGTAATGTGCCACTAAGAAATGTTCAAGTATTGTACAATGATTATTTGAACAATGAAAACCAGCTTTTACTGCTCTGATACTTCCTGCCTAAAGGACTTTCTGCATTTGTTTTAGTGTTTCAGATTCCTCAGTCCTCTGGAAGAAGCAATGTCTAAATATGTACAATCCGAATGCGCCTCAGTAAACTTCCACTCTATTACGGTGACAAGGTTTAAATCTTGGTGGTAGAAAAACAGTTTCTTTTATACAACCTCATGGAAATTGTCTTGAAGTATGGACATACAGTCAGTGATCCACTTTCCAGCATGTATAAAAGGACAGTAACTGTTCAGCAGCATTTCTGAGTCAGTGCTAGAAGTCAAGCTAGGTCCTCCCCTTCGAGTGCCCGCGGCAACCAAACTCGGCCCGTGAGGGGCACAGCGTCTTCCAATAACTTGCAGGTTGTCATCTGCCTCCACCTCTTTGGTCTGTGTGACTTTTAGTAAATTGGGGCCTTTTCTCCTTTTTCTCATCTATAAAACTGGAGAAAAGTAGGAATTATTCCATATAATTGTTATAAAAGATAAGATAATTAATATTTTTAAAGTGATGTATTAGTGTCTTCTGCCTACTACAACACATAAAACAAGCGAGGTCCCCAAGACCAATAGGAATGTTTTCTCTTATGGTACTGGGGACCAGAGTCAGCAGCTAAGGAGTTGCAAGGTTGGTTTCTCTGGGAGCCTCTGAGACGCTCCGACCTCTCCGTCTCTACTGGCCGAGGAAGCCGGTGTTGCCGAGCTGAGCGTGTGGCTGCAGCGCACCAGGCTTCGCCTCCACCCTGACAAGCATTGTCCTCTGTGTCTCTCTGCATCCCTCCTCCACTTGTAGAGAAAGCCGTCACTGGACTCAGGACTGACCTTCAACCTGGGATGACCTCACCTCACAATTCTTAACTTTGTCACGTGTCCAAAGACACCATTTCTTTGCAGCTTTACATTTGGGGTTCTTTCAAACCTGAACTTTGGAGAGGACACGAGTCCAACCATTGTAATTATTTTGAGTATGGCTTCATACAGAGTAAGTACTCAGTGTACAAGAATGAATCTTTGGAATAAATTTAAATAAATATTAAGAAAAAAGCTAATGCAAAATTATGTAAATTGCAATAAGGAAAGGATGATCTCTTCATTAAATAATGTTGGGAAAATTGAATAGCTATATCCAGAAAAATGAATTTAAGTTTTCATGTAATATTATCTAGCTGAATCAATTCACAATGGATTAGAGTTTAAAAGTAAAACTTGAAACTGTAAATCTACCAAAGAAAACAGGAGAAAACCCCATGACATTAGTCTGAGTAGTGTTTTTGTTTCTGTTTTGTTTTGCTTTATTTAATCACAGGCATCAAAACTAAAAATAAACAAATAGAATTGCATGAAACTAACAAACTTCTGTAAATCTAAATAAACAAAACAGCAACTCACAGAATGAGGGAAAATATTTGTAAAGTATACATCTGACAAGGGATCTATATCCAAAATATTCAAGGAGCTCAAACAATAATGAGTAACCCAGTTTACCAAAATATGGGCAAAGGACCTAAATAGACATTTCTTAAAAGAAGACAGAAATGGCCAACAGATAAATGAAAAACATCACTAATCATCGTAGACACACAAAGTAAAACCATAATGAATATCACTCACAAACATGTTGTAATGACTGTTATCAGAAAATGAAGCCAGGCATAATGGTACATACCTGAAATCCCAGCACTCAGGAGGCTGAGGCAGGAAGGTTATGGCAAGTTGGAGGCCAGCCTGGGCTACATAGTGAGTTCAAAGGTCAGCCTGGACTACATAGTGAGACCCAGTCTCAAAAAAAACAAAACGGGCCGGTGAGATGGCTCAGCGGCATAAGCGCCTGCCTGGCAAGTGCAAGGACCCGAGTTCAACTCCCGGATCCCACATACGAAAAAGGGCCGGTGATATCGCTCAGCGGCATGGGTGCCTGCTGGTGTGCAAGGTCCTGAGGTCAACCCCGGGTAGGCACAAAAAAAAAAAAAAAAAGTAAAAGGAAAAAAGAAAAGGGAAATGTTGGTGAAGATGTTTAGAAAATAGAAACCCTGCACCCTGTCAATACGAATGTAAATTAATGCTGCGGCCATTACGCAAAACAATGTGGATGTTCATTAAAAATTGATAACGGGGCCGGTGAGATGGCTCAGCAGTGTAAGTGCCTGCCTGGCAAGCGCGAGGTCCTGAGTTCGACTCCCGGAACCCACATAAAGAAAAAAAAGGGCCAGTGATATCGCTCAGTGGCACAAGTGCCTGCTGGCAAGTGCAAGGTCCTGGCTTTGAGTCATGGTACCCACATTAAAAAAAAATGGATAATGGACAATATCATTTAGCAATGCCATCACTGGGTATAGAGGCAGGGTATAAAGGAGATAAGACCAACACATCAAAGAGATATTAGTGCTTCCATGTTTACTTCAGCATCACACACAACTGCTAAGCTACGAAATCAGTCTAAATATCCACAGTAGGTAAATAGATAAAGAAAATGTGGTACATACACAAAATGGAATATTATTCATCCTTGAAAAAGAAAATCTTGCAAAAACACGGATGAACGAAAAGAACATCATGTGAAGTGAAATAAACCAGGCATAGAAAGCATAATCTCACTTCTGGGTGGGACCTGGGAGAGCTGGGAGAGCAGTGGTTACTAGGCGGCCAGCGTGGTGTAGAGTTGTTGATAAAAGGATACGAGATTTTAGTTAGATAATAAAAATGAGTTCCAGAGGTTTATTACACAATGTAATCACTGTAATTAATAACGATGAATCATATTCCTGAAAATTGTTCAGAGTAGATTTTAAGTGTTATCACCACGGAAAAAATAGTGTAAGGTAATGCATATGTTGACTAGCTTGATTTAGCTTTTTCATAGTGTATGCATACTTTAAACCATCATGTTATATGTGATAAATATAGAAACTTTCATCAATTAAAATAAATAAATGCTTTTTACAAAAAAAATAGAAACTCTTTAGCAACTCAAAAAAAGTATTATCCACATGATAGAATCTGTCACTATTAGCAAAACAATGCACTCGACTTGTGTTGCCATGAATAAATTTGGCAAGTGTAACACCAGGATTTAAAAAATGGACTTCAAATTTGAAGGGCGTGTTCTTAATGTAAATTAATAGCATTGTATTTTCAGAATATAAATACTGAATTCATGATGAGTATAGAATCTGGTGAAAGAATGTCAGAGGAAGCAAGATTTCAAAGTTTCTGACATAATTATTCTTTTTACTAGATATTTTTAAAAAATTTAATTTAAATGAGTACCAAGAAGACTAAAATCTATAGAACATATATAACTCAGAAGGCAAAATGTTAGTTTATTTTAAAGTATAAAAGTTACTAAAAAACATTAAAGATACTATAAAAGGGGAAGTTATCCCATGTTCATAGGTGGGAAGAGTTAATCTTGTTAATATGTCAGTTCTACAAAACGATCTATATTCCATACAATGTTTATCAAAATTCCAATGATGCATTTTGCAAAGGTAGAAAAATCTATTCTAGAATTCATATAAAATATCAAAGCGTATTGAAAAGCCAAGATAATCTTGAACACAATAAACTTAGGTATGTCACACTTCCCAACCTATGTAGATATATAGGCTATAGAATAAAAGGCAGAGAAATAAACCTTCATATATGTGGTTAAGTGATTTTCAATAAGGATGCTGGGATAATTTCAAAAGGAAAAGATAGTATTTTCAAAAAAATGATGTTGGGAACCTGAGCATGGGTATATAAAGAGGTAAATTATATTTTTACCTTGTGAAATATGCAAGAAGAAACAAAGATGACTTGAGAACCCAAAATGAGCTAAAAACAATAAAACAGAAAAAAACATAAAGCATCGTGACATTGGATTCAAGAATGATTTTTTGACTTAGACATCAAAAGCAGAAACAAAAACAGAATAATAAATAGTATGACACCAAAATTTAAAATATATGTGCATTAAAGAACACAATCGAAAGTGAAAATGCTTTGAATGGGACAAAGTGTTTGCAAATTTGTGTACAAATGTTCTGTATAACAGAAATTATATAATGCACATGTTGGGTTCTCTTTTAAATTACAAAAAATATTTCAATGAAGTATCTTAGTAAAATGTCTTGTTATTTTCAAAAATGAATTATTACACATAAGCACAAGATTACATGATAAAAGCTTTTGAAGTTAAATAGCCAGGATTGGCATAGTAGAAATAAAGATGATGAGTCTCCCATGGTTTGAAAAATGGTGCTATATCAAGTTTGGAATGTACTTCTCGATTTCTATTACCTGAGCAAGGAAAAAAGACTGAAGCACTGAGTTGCAGGGTCAATTTTAACTCAAGCCCATCTTTTTATCTCTAATTGGTTAATAAATTTTGTTGCATATAGCTTTAAAATTTCTTCTGAATCCTAGTTTATTTTTGGTTTCCAATATTTGTCATCCAAATCCGTTTGTACATTACACAAAATTAAATTTTGCAGGTTTTATATATTTTGATAAATAATATGTGAAATATTAAGACATAAAGATTTGTAAATTAGTTTTGATATTTGTTGTATGATCTAATCATGATGTTATAAATTGCCAACACAGAGAACATTAACTATCCAGCTAAGCTTCCTACTCATTCCAATTAATAAAGTTCCAGTTCAGTGATCTCATCACTCTTAAACCTCACAAGTGGGTGTTGTAATTCCATGTATTGAAGAGGGTTGGGGGAGGTTAGTGACCCATCAGGAGTAGAATCAGGAATTAAATCAAAGAGTATTTTAAAATCCTGTTCTTTGCAGTGAACCATGAGCCCACGGCATGGGTATGGGGATAAGAACAGAAACAGAGGCAAGTGGATTCTGTAAATCTATGAGGACAGTGTTGTGGAAAAGCGATGGGCAGATGAGAAATGGAGGCCGGCTCCTGACCATGGCAGCAGCCTCAAAGGCAGTCTTGCCTTTATCTAATCCTTTCCAATTAATCTTTCTAAAACATATTTGTTATGCTAGGCACTTACCCAAAAACCTAACAGTGTTCCTTTGTCCTACACAATTTTACCTCTCCAAACTTTCTTCAGGATTTCTCCCTCAGCTCAAACCTTGCATTTGAGGAGATTGTTTCAGTCATCATTTCCAAGCCACACAATACCCTTGCCCACCTCTAAATTCATGCAACCCACACTGAACTCTCGTTCCTCTGACCTCTTATAAAATTTACTGTCTGTATCCTTCTTTCTGACCATGAAATCTCATTTATTTACTGTGCACATTTATTTTCATTCCAAGGAGTTTATAAAATGTTGAGGTCAGGTACTAGGTCTTGCCATGAAATCAAAATCAGTGATAGATTATAAGAAATATTTACTATTTGTTGAATTGAATTAAAATTATCTGACAAATCTTAAAAGATGGTAAAAACCATTACTGTTTCACTCAAATTTTTACTGTTTGGATTAATTAGCTCATGACAATTCTGCAATTAACTTGCAAACTTTTAATATTTATCTAAACAAAATTGTAAAATTTGGTAGAAAAATTTTAGACATTTTCCTTTAATCCGAATTTCCTCACCCACAACATTTGCCTAATTATACATTCACCCATATGCATCTTTTTCTAAGAACAACTTTCCTTTACCTGGCTCCCTCATGGGGAAATATAGTATTTAAGGCTCGCAAGCTACATACAGCTATGTTCGTCCTAATTCCTGTGCCATGTCTGACACCCGAAGATGTTGCATTCCCCAAGGGAATTCGTCTGCAGTGCAACTTATCTTTTAAAGTTTTTCTGTATAAAACTTCCAGTGACCACTAACCAACAAGGTAAACTAATTCAGAGGCTACAGAATAAATTAAAAAAATATTCTGGGTAGTACATTTATCCTCCTCTAGATCAAAAAAATTATACCACAGTAAAATTTTTGAAACCAGTGTTCTTTACCTTGACCAGAAGGGTATTTTTGGGAGAATACTTAAGATCTAATGGAGAGAAATATTTTGGAAATGTCAGAAATATTTTTGCAATAGAATTCTATAAACTATCCCAAAGTTCATAAAAGGACTAATATTCAAGTATTCATTGAATTATTGATTAGTTGCACCCAATTGGAAACTCTTTGGTTATTTTTTCAGATCTCCTCAAAGAAATATTTGTTCTCCTCGTTCTACCCAGTCCTACCCTGTTTATTGCTTATCCTATAATGTTAATTGAATGTTAAAAAATCTATGCCATGGTACTGGATTGGGTTATCAAATTTTATTATTTCTCATTACAGGACATATTCTAGAGTTGATGAATCAATAACAACAAAAGATGACATTTTTTCTTACCTTCTAGGGTTGGTAAAACAACAGAAACCTGAAACTTTCTGTTCTATCTTTGTCATCTACGTGGTGGCTCCCGCCCACACCACGTGGAAAGCAGGCAATTCTGGGCAAGAGTCTGGACCTTTGCACGGTGAGCTCTCTGCATTCACATCCGTAGGTCGATGAGGCCCAACCTTGAAATCAGGGAGAGGGAAAATCAAAGAATACAGAATGTGCTTTGAAGAAACTCATATAAAGTGTACTTGTGTTTAAGGACTAAAATGTTGTTTCTGACATTTCAGCTTACCACTAGGGTTCAACATAAGGGTCTTTCATTGCTGTAAACTCAAAAATAAGCAGTTAGAAACTCCAATTTTTACAATTTTGTCTCAAAATCTTGACACAAGTGAGACACATGTTTAACAAAGAATCAAACCTTAAGGCAGATAGGGAAAAATACCTCAAATTTTTTTCTGATGACATAGTATCTTAAGTATTTGTACTAAACAGAAATATTTACATAATTTCAATAAAATATTTTGTATTAAATCACATTTGAAGTTTATTGGAATACCCACATTCATAACAACTTCATAGTAACTGCTGCCACTGCTACGACTCATCAGTGAAGTACAGAGAATGTGTGTATGGATGGGCTGGGAATAAGCACCAGGGAAATCAGAGTTGAAGTGGCCAGCTACGCAGTTGTGCTGGGGAAGTTCTGATTTTGTCTTGCTGCAACAAAAGGGAAAACTAGCCAGCCTTGGATCATTAGTGAATAAATTAGATAATTTTTAAAAGGACTCTCGAGTATAGCCTTGTACGATGGCTTGTAAATAAAACTAGAAATGAATCAACATAAAGACTATATGCTTCTACAAATCGTATCTAAAATTTAGTTTAAATGTTGGACTATGTACTCCCCAGGGTGCTGTTTCTTGGGATATTTCCAAGATGTTCCATTTACCGTCACACACATGCGCACACAGACACACACACACAATTCAGTGAAAAGTTCTCATGATATTTTATGTGAAACCATGAAAAGGCAGAAATTTCATTTGTTTTTCCAACAAAAACTTTTTAAATTTGAAAATGCTACAGTTTGGCTGAAGCTGACAACTCATTCCAGATAGTCAGAAAATTTAAAGTAGTTTACTTAAATCTAAGTAAAGCAAACTAAGATTAATTGCTTTCCTTTACATCTCTACAGATAATTTTCTAATCATATAGTATTATTCTTAAACTTAAATATCACCATACCCTTGTAATGTCTTTGGGGTATAAAAATCCACATGTGGGGCCGGTGAGATGGCTCAGCGGCGTAAGCGCCTGCCTGGCAAGCGTGAGGGCCCGAGTTCGACTCCCGGATCCCACATACGAAAAAGGGGCCGGTGATATCGCTCAGCGGCACGGGCGCCTGCTGGCACGGGAGGTCCTGAGGTGGACCCCCCGGTACCCACAAAAAAAAAATCCACATGTGCATACATATGTAGCCATGCGTTCACACACAGACACACTTTCAAATAACCATACAGGTGAAGTGTGTAGGCCTCCACAGATTACCCTGGCCTTTGCATTGCTTTGAAATAACAACCTGCTTTTTGTTGGATCCTATTATCTCTATTCTTTGCTTCTATCTGTTTTTCTCCCATTTTATCATGATTTATCTTTCTACTTTGTCACCTATTAACGTTTTTCTTAAAATTATTCTTGCATTTTGAAACTTGTTCACCCTTATTCTTTTGTTTTAGATGGAATGACAGTTTATGGGTGGTTTAATACAGTTATTATAAATATCTAAAGTCAATGCATAGAAACATACATAGCAGAATACTGTGATATTATTCAAGAACCAGACTTGTATTTCATTTATCTTTGGCAAAAATTTTTATTAAATGTCAGTCTCTTCACTCAAATAAATTTTTCACTGGAGGGTAATACAATTTTATCCCTGAGTAAAATAAGCTTCTGTTAGAAGAACTAAAGTATCTATTTAAAGGTGAAATATAAAAAGGAAAATAAGAAAATATTAGTCGAACAATGAATTTTGACCAATTTATGGAAAAATGGAAATGCTCGATTCTTTCTGGTTGTTTTATTTTCTTTTGTTTTGTTTTTGAGATATGGTCTTGCTATGTCATCTAGGCTGACCTTGAACTCACTCTGTAGTCCATGCTGCCCTTGAACTTGCAGCGCTCTTCCTGATTCAGCCTCCCTAGTGCTGGGATTTCAGTCACATGCCACCAAGCTCAACTTGAAATGGACACTTAAGACTTAACTTTCAGTCCCATTCTTCTTTCTACTGATTTTCTGCAAACTGATCAGAGTTATTAAGGTAAAATTTGCTCAAGAGATATTAAGAAAATATTCCCGTGCTTTTTATTTCAGCAATATATATTCTGAGGTTACTTTATTCTTAATTTCATGAGTCCTTAGCACTTTTAGTGGAACTACTATAAATGGAGTAAACTATATTTTAATTACCTGCTTGGATGCACAGTGCAGAGTATCTAATTCTGAATTATAACTGTCCTCCAAATAAAAAGTTTATTTCAAATATTCTTATAAAACTTGATGATATTCAAATTATCTTATACAGAAACTGTCTGGTATGGTGAAGAGTGAGGATTCTGGAGACAGATGGAATTGAACACTTCCCAGACTGGAACAAACTGTGACCTTAAGTAGAGACTCACCCTCGTGTACAAGAAAAAAAGAAAAAGGAGCTAGAGGTAAAAAGGTGGTGATAGCAGTATTTATCTCACTAAATACTTGTAGGACTCAAAGGAGATGATGCATTAAAGCTCTTGCATAGCAAGTGTTCAACAATCACCGTCAGCATCATCACCATCACCACCATCATCATCACCACCATCACCATCATCACCATCATAATTACCATCACCAGCACCATCACCACCACCACCACCATCATCATCACCATCATAATTACCATCACCATCACCATCACTATCATCACCACCACCATCACCATCATCACCACCATCATCATCACCATCACCACCACCATCATCACCACCATCACCAGCACCATCACCATCACCACCACCACCATCACCATCACCATCACTACCATCACCATCACCATCACCCCCACCACCATCACCATCATCACCATCATCGTCAGTATCATCATCATCAATGCTGATAAATGCACACTATTTGATGTAGGAAACAAGCTCTCCGAAACATAGGGAAATAGATCAAACACTTCTAACATTTGATAGTAAATTAAACTCATTGTAATTATTCATACCTTTTTATTGTCAGGAGTGGTGAGGAGATAATGAGTGGCATGCAAAAATACCTAGGATGAGGACAGTGTTTTGAACAGCTGGCTTCAACCACATTACAAAAAAATGCCCAATTGCAGAATGTCAATCTGCCTGATGGTGTAAATCTTCTTAAGGCAATTTAATTCAGATTTGAAAGATAACCTTGGCTTCTGTAGCAGAAAGGGGCTCTGTTTCAAATCCATGGCATTCACACTGTCAATAACCACTCCGACCCGTGATGGAACAGTTTTAATCAAGTTCAGCCAGAGTATTGGGAGCAGGTCGTGTCATTGGATCCTTCATCAATAGTCGAGGTGAATGTGACGAACATCTCTCTAACTCTTGCGGGTTGAACATCTTTCTTTGTGACTGGATTTATTGTCTGCCTGGCTGCGGGAGCAACAGCGCTGGGGGACACTGGCTCCCTGGAGCTCTCTGCTAGCCCACTCCCAGCCCCATAAAACAGAGCCCTGCTGTTTCCGTCACGCCTCTCCCCCTCCCAGTGTTGTTTGCGCCCTGGTACAACCCATCTGCCTGAGTGAGTGCTCCGCTGGGGCTGCGCACATCTGCCTGCCAGACTACCTTCGTACACAATTACTCAATCCACCGTAAGGCTCTCTAATAGGAAACAAGTGTGACAGCGCAAGCCTCTTTCTGTTCCCCGCCTCCCTCTCCAGCCTCAGAGTCAAATAGTCTAATAGACATGGAGCCTGATAGACCCGCCCAGGTGTAGGTGAAATGGTAGAACTCCCGGGGGCAGCAGGGGCTGCGCTCTCGCTGAAGTTTAGCACTGCGTCCTGAGGACTCCTGGCAGCCCTGCAGGCTGCTCCTCGCTCAGCCAGAGGCAGAGGCAGCGTGCTCCTGGCCAGCCGCTCCATCTCTCCCGGGGCAGAGCAGGCCACCTGGAGCCGGGTGACAGGAGCCCAGGGCCCGCGTCGTGTGGACAAAGGACAGCAGACGCAGTAAGTGAAACGTGCAGCCTTGCTGCTTTTACTTGGGAATTAATTAAGCATGTTTACTCTCAGGGAATCCTCTAAAGACTGTGCAAAAGTGCAGAGCGGGGCGCCTGCGCTCCTGGCTGGCGGATCTCCTGCGATTTTGCTTTGCGCAGTCCCTGGCCCTGTCCCCGAAGCTCCAGCTCCAAGGCAACTCCTCATTTGTGAGGTCTTGGACTCGAATGTGGTGCTGATCATAACGCTAATTCGATCCTGTAGCTTGGCATCTTAGCTGCTCTTTCTGGGTGAAATATCCTTTATTACTGTCAAAAGCTGAGGATGACAAGTGCTTTGTCACAGTTCTGAGAAGAGAAGAAACAATCTTTAAGAAGCACATACTTTTCTTGGGGATGGATTTCAGCCTTTACACATAGCTACATTGTTGCATCACTGGGGATACATTAATGTGAGGGATTTCCTTGAAACGTCTGTGGAACACACTCATTCTACCTCTTTAATGCTCACGGAAAAGCGATCCTAGAAACTCTAAAAGCAGTGTTAGATTGTAGCCGCAATGACAACGATAATGAATTTTTAAAACAAACACAACAAAACAAAAGGTCATTTGTCTAATACCCTAGGAAGAGTTATTAAAAACAGATGTAGGAAATCTCACTTTGCCTTTTTGGTCTTTCATGCTTCCTGTAAAATAGCCTTCACATTGCGTTTACTTTGCATTTACAACTTTGGATTCACCATTAAACTGTGTTTGAACTTGAAGTTCAGATTTGATCTAAGTAAACAATGTTCCTTGAGCCCTCTCCTCTGAACTTTACTTGATATGGGGAATCTTTTTACAACTACACCGTATATATTGAATCGCATTAACAAGCTCACCGCGGTGACTTTCAGGTGGAATGTCACCCGTGTACAAGAATGTGTTTGCTGTTAAAGCATGATGCTCTGTGTAAGAAACACGTAGAACACATGTGCTGACAACGATTCCAATCACGATTCTTAAATTACTACCACAAATAGCATGCAAAGATGAACGTATTTTAAAACAATGTCATAAAAGCTGCCAGCACGTCATTGTATCTATTTATAGACTTTTGCATTTTTTTTAAATTTAGGATTTATGAATTTGAAAAATTAGTCTGGAAGGTTTTGTCCTCTCAAAAGACAATGAGCACATACAGAGTGAATAGACAGGCAAACTTAGATAAAGTTCTGTCACAGTGCTTCAATAATTCCCCATAGTCCAATGTTTTGTTTTTGTTTTCTAGCTATTCTAGATGGCCATCGTGGAAAAATGATGATTTAAAATCCATGACGCTAGGATCCTGATGGCTCCTTTGTGTATATTCAGAAATGATTTAGCCTGGATAAAGTCGCTGCTATGAGAGGTTTAATTAATTACCGCTAGCTAAACATATTTCTTTAAGAATTGCTTTTGACATCACTGATGGTGGAGTAGACGCAGTTTAGAAGTCATTCTTTATGAAATACTTTAAGCGGCAATCGTGGGCACTGAATAGCGGTCAATGTCTACCCCCTACAGGGAGAGATTCTAATTTCACTGTGCCTTCCTCTGCCGGAAAGCACAGAGTACAGTTCACACGTATGAATGCTGTAACCGTGTCAGTGACTCCAACAAGTGCCCCCTCATGGAAAGGTCAGCCGTGATTAATTGGAAGCCAGTTTCAAAGGCTGGACCTCACTTCAGCACTGCATTTGGATTTGGTTCCTCTTGATTTATTCATCTGCTTTCCAGAGCGTAATAAAAATCGAGTGGTACATACTTGCACATTTTTAATGTGTTGTGATCCTTTTTATGTGATAGCAATACATCATTTAGTATATTTGGTTTAGTAAAGAAAAAATAATAAAGTGAAAAAATCAGTCAAGTCAATAATTGAGAACATGAGGGTGTTGAATGAAAATCTCACTTTTTATCCAAATAGAATATAAAACCCTTGCTTAAGTTTCAGTTATTTTAATGAACTCTTAAGCATCACCATGAGGGTAAAGATCGTTTGCCTGAGGAGGGGTTTGATGTTCTGGCTCAGCTTATTATGATGAAGGGCTAGCTATGAGCCACGATATCCACAGGTAACTCTGGCAGATAACGATTTTTCACTAATGGCGACATTCATTGATGAACACCGCTCAGTGGAGATGAAATGGATAATTATGTATCTACCGACAACCTCAAAGAAACAATCAAGTCTTTTAAAATTCATAATGGTGGTTTTGTTATCACCTTTCCAATTAAGACTTGTGCCAGATGGTTAAGTCTGCCCTAAAAATTTTTAAGTGATTCTTGTTGATTGAAATTATGTGCACTCAAAAGTATCATGCTAAAATTTAGGCAGTTGTTAAGTTTGATGGGCTTTAAATAAAATCTTCTTCTCTTTTCACTTATGGATTGTTTTTGTGGCCCGGTGCTTTATACATGTTTTCAAAGAAGATCGCTATATGAATAATTAGGTAATTCAGACAATGTAGTTCACTGTGTTTATTCCACGTGAACATTTCTATGTGCCAAGAAGAAAATCCTTAGGAATCATTGGTTATAACAATGCATTGTGGGCCGGTGAGATGGTTCAGCAGCGTAAGCGCCTGCCTGGCAAGCGCGAGGGCCGGAGTTCGACTCCCGGAACCCACATACGAAAAAAGGGCCGGTGATATCGCTCAGCGGCCCGGGCCCCTGCTGGCACACGAGGTCCTGAGGTCGACCCCCGGTACCCACAAAAAAAAAAAAAAAAAACAATGCATCGTAAGGAATATTCACTTTCCAATCACTTTAACCTAAGGTAAGACAGAATTTAATAACTCTGTGTTCACTCAGGATAAAATATCATTGACGTATCAATACAGAGGTGCCACGAAGGGCAGTCGCGCAGGGAAGACAGGGCAGCCAGGGCTGCACAGTGGGCTCCGGCCCTCGACGTCCTCGCCTCCCACCAGAGCTCACAGCTCAGCCTCCCAGGTGCCCTTGCACTCGTGGATCCATTTCTCCTCGGAAGTGGATCTGGGCTCTGTCTGGCGGGCCTTGATGAACGCCAGCATTCGGGCACCTACTGTGTACCGCACTCCACGCTCTGCACCTCGGGTCCCTGACGTTTTAGTCCTCACAGCCAGTAAAGCGTGCGCCTTCCCATCCCCTCTGGTGAGCCACGGGGCTGGGGACCTGCCCACATTCCTCAGCTGTAAGTCACGGCCTCGGGGTCCACTCCACCTCGCCTGCCTGCAGACAGCGTCCCAGGGCTGCACCTCGTGGTCTCTGCCCCCAGGCTGAGGCGGCTTCATTCACTCCCGCGCAGCTCGGCTCTGTCTCCAGTGAGCTGAGCCAGATGGCATGAACTCACAAAAGGGTGCAACTCACAGATGGGCCCATAAAATTATAGAATCAAATAAAAGAGACTTTTTCATCATAAATATTTTGTTTTCAATCTCCACCAGGAATCTCTAGCATCATAATAAAGATCTGGCTTGGGGAGAAAGTGTTTCAGCAGATAGATAAGCCACCCCCCAAAAAACCCCAAAATATTCATTTTATTTTTGTGGGTATCAGGAATCGAACTCAGGACTTCGCGCTTGCCTGGTAGGTGCTGCACCACTGAGCTATATCCCCGGCCCCTAAAATATTCATTTTAACAGGCATTTTTAATCTTATTTTAATAGTCCATGTCACCATAATTTTTAAACCAAGACATCATTTACTTTTATAAACATAAAAATTTATGCAAGCCCAATGAAATGAACATAAAAAAATGAGGAGTAATTGTTCCTTTAGTACTCATATTTCCTTTGGTTTTGATGAGAGCTCTTTGATGAAGCTATTTAAAGGTGACTGACATTTATAAAGCCATAGATTAATCTTATGAAAAATACAGAAGAAAACAAGTGCTATTAAAAAAAAAAAAAAAAAAAAAAACTAATCCCAAGATTTTGGCAGATTGAGTACAGAGTGACAAGGTCTGAAAGCTCTACACACCCTGAGGATTGATGGTCACTTGTAAACAGTGGTCAAAGTCATCCGCTCTCACACATCAGCCAAAGACATGAGCAGGGCATCTCCTTGACTTTGGTCTTATCCTCATAGATTGCTTTTGTGTTGCCCAGTAAATACTTCATATTAATTTGTAGGAGCTTCTGTCTGACTCTCGGTCTCTGACTCGTCTGTCTGTCTCTCTCTCCCTTCCTCCTTCCCTCCCTCTCTTTCCCTCTTCCTCTTCCTCTTGATTTCATATTCCATGCTTTGCACTAAGGCACCAGTCTAGAAATAATTCTGCAGCAGGCTCCTTCTGACGCGCGTTCCGGAGAAACGCTGCCAGCGCTGGGAGCAGGCCGCGTCCTGCAGGCCGGGCGGGGCTCTGCTCACCCCGGTGTTTCCATACTCGCAGAAGCCCGGGCGGAGCCGGAGCAATCACTCTACCGACGCCCTCGCTCTGCGCGGGTCCTCTCAATCCCTGCTCCCTACGCGAGTCAAACTGCTGACCCTTTCTCAACAAAATTCAAAAGTTTTGATTTCCACCTCTGCTTCATATTAAATATTTCTCTCATTTCTGGGCTCATTGAAATATACACCTTATCTTTAGGAATGGCTACACATTTTTAACATTTTATGAAACATCACTGCTATATGTTCAAAGTAGAAGTTACAAGTACATAAAAATCAGAATCTAAAGAAACATCTAATTAGCAGTAACTTCCCTTTTGTTTTATTAATATTGTTCATTCAAATTTGGGGAGAAGGGATGGAGAAAGATGGTTAATGTTAAGTTTGCACATCTGCTAAAATTTGAGAGTTTAACCTCATTTCTGGCCACCGGTGCTAGAAATGCACTTGAATCTCACATGAGAGCTAATGAATTTTCTGATAAATAGAGTTTCTATCCACTCTGGAATGTATTTCCCTTCCTGAAGCCTGCAGCTGTTAATTGTGCATGTGCACTTCCGTGTGTGTAGGAAGGCTCGACTGAAGGCCACCTCCATGGCTCCACGAGGCCAGCAGTGGCCACAGTCCAAGCACGGGCTCGGGTCCCCCTTTGACAATTACCAGCTTGCTTCCAGATGTAGCGACTTTCAGCATCACATTAACAATGCCTCCGCCTCCAGAGCGTTCGCGGATCCGGATTCTCAGATGAGAGATGCCTGACCTGTGTGTGGCGCATCCTACAAGATTCTCCACAGACACTGCAGAGGATTTCTGCGTAGTATGGGACTCCACACTATAATTTATGTTACAGCACATGAAGCATTATGCATATTTTCTTCTTTGGATTAAAATTTGTCTTAAGGATATTTAATCAGGAAAGTTTTTCTGAGCCTAATTTCCATTTCATATAATATGCGTTGAAATAAAGAACTCTTTCTTGGACCAAATGTACACTTCTCAAACGCCTCCATCTGGAAGTGAGTGCAGGACTCCTGCTTGATGAGTCTCTTGCATGTCCCAATTTTCAACAATTTAGGAAAAGTGAAACAAAGTCAACAGCAGAAGACCTGAATTCCTACCGTCTAAAAATGAGGCTGTGGAGCGGAACTCTTGGTGAGGCTTGTCTGAAACACCGAACTCAGCCAGCGTGGTGTGAGGTATGGTGTGAGGTGAGGTGCGAAGTGTGGTGTGAGGTGAGGTGTGATGTGTGCTGTGAGGTGATGTGTGAGGTGTGTGGTGTGAGATGTGAGGTGTGAGGTGAGGTGTGATGTGTGGTGTGTGCTGTGTGCTGTGAGGTGACGTGTGTGGTGTGAGGTGTGATCTGTGCTGTGAGGTGAGGTGTGATGTGTGCTGTGAGATGACATGTGAGGTGTGTGGTGTCAGGTGTGATGTGTGGTGTGAGGTATGGTGTGATGTGTGGTGTGAGGTATGGTGTGAGGTGAGGTGCGAGGTGTGGTGTGAGGTGACGTGTGAGGTGTGTGGTGTGAGGTGTGATGTGTGGTGTGAGGTGAGGTGTGATGTGTGGTGTGAGGTGTGGTGTGAGGTGTGGTGTGATGTGTGGTGTGAGGTATAGTGTGATGTGTGGTGTGAGGTATGGTGTGAGGTGAGGTGCGAGGTGTGGTGTGAGGTGAGGTGTGAGGTGTGTGGTTTGAGGTGTGAAGTGTGATGTGTGGTGTGAGGTGAGGTGTGATGTGTGGTGTGAGGTGAGGTGTGACGTGTGTGGTGTGAGGTGTGATGTGATGTGTGGTGTGAGGTGTGGTGTGAAAGGATGTGATATTTAAGCTGATGTGTCTGATTCATTTTGCTTAAAGTTACAATCTCAAGCTGTATCCATTTTCTTACAAATGACTCAGATTTATCCTTCTTTATGGCACAGTAGTACCCCACTGTGTTTAAATACCACAGTTTCATTATCCATTCATCTGCTGATGGGAGCTTTCCTTTTTAGTTATGACAAAATCCCGATTTATTAGTATGCCTCAGGTGCTGTACTGCTCCGAAGTCTTTTTGGACTCTCCCAAACCACCAGACTCACAAAACTTCTGTTGGCCGCAGTGTCATGGCCACTGCGAGGGACGAGAAGGACGCTCGGGTGGACCGCAAGGCAGCACCCGGCCTCACCCTGGGCAGCCCCGGCACAGTCCAGGAACCTTGGTGCCCGCAGAGCAGAGGACGGCCTGGGCCGGACGCCCTGCTGCAGGCTCCCTCTCCACGGATGTGGAAACCTTCGCCGACAACGCAGAAGCAGCTTCTGCGCTTCCTGCAGGGGCCTGGTCAGTGCAGCACCGCGCTGTCCACGGGGACGCACAGGAGGTCAGCGGCGGAGACCTCGACTCACTGTAGCGGTCAAAGGTCACAGGTTAAATTTCCCTAGAATGCCCTTCTAGAATGTAACTGACATTCTAATTTGGGTCACTTTTCCAGAGGAGTAAGTCCGGACAGCAAATAAAAGATCAAGTTGTCCTGAAGAAGGGGGAAGGCGTACTGCGGGCCCTTTACCCACGTTCCGAGGACCAGAAAGCCCTTTGGCCTCTGTCTGCAATGCAGACTGCTTTAGCTTAAGATCGTAGTCCCTGCTTGTAAACCTGCATCACTTAGAGTTCTGATTTTCTATGCAAAATGTATTAACCATTTCCGGCCCTTCTATAACCTACAACACCGACGTTACGCAGGATTGAAAAAGGTCTGGATTTATTCATTGAAAGTTCCGGGGGCTTTGACTTTTGTATGACACCATACCGTAGCAGACTGACACTGCCTCAGAGTCCAGGGAGTGACTCTGGCGACAGCCGGGGCTGCACACGGGGAGCATAGACACCGTTTGCTGAGCGCCACCTTCCACACGGGAAGAGACGGGGCAGGACCCGCCGTGGTACCCCAGGCGTGGCCCCCACAGTGGTGTCGCCCGTGGGCAGCACACGTGGAAGTGGGAGGAACTCAGGCTTTTCTGAGGGCAGCAGCGTCCTGGGCAGATGCTACCTGGTGAGTTCCTCCAGCTCTGACCACTGGCATTTAATGACCGAGCCTGAGTATTTTTCAGAAAGGGCTACAGGCTGAGCAGGGCACCACACTTCTGGCGCTTTTACTATTGCTATTTTCATGCTAACTACTGGATTTTAAAGGCACCACTAAGGATTTGCAATAATGAAACATAAATAAATGAACGCTAAAGTGTTATATGCCAATTCAAGTTGAATCTGCTAACTTACTATTTAAGAATAGATATTACAAACTGGGTTTGGTGGTGCACACCTGTAATCCCAGCACTCAGGAGGTTGAGGCAGGAGGATCGCCTCGAGTTTGAGGCCAGCCTGGGCTACATAGTGAGTTCAAAACTAGCCGGAACTACATAGAGAGACCCTCTCTTAAAAAAAAAAAAATCGATATTAGTTGCATAATTATAAAATGGGAATATATTTATGTGTGTCTTATTTTTTAAGGCTGGAGAATTAACCAAACGTTCAGAGATTGGTAAAGAACCGCTGACAACACTTATATGCTAATAATATTAGGATTGCTACCTTAGCGTTTTCACTTGTAAAACAAGATTTTAAAAACAGGATGCATACAGTTTATTTTATGACTAATTTAAAAATGGATACATATATAATTTTGTTTATAATACAAAACAACTCTGAACGGTAGCAAACAGAAGATAATTTTAAAAGAACCTTACAGAGAAGATAGATTACTCTCGTAAAGATGTGTGTTAATTTTTAAATTAATCTTATTTTTATAATACATTTTCATAACCAAGTCAGGCAGGGCAGAATTAATAAACTACTCTTGAAGATAATTAAATATCTTCAATTCCTTGAATATTGAAAAATGAGAACATTAACTCTTTCTGTTAATTTTGCCAGCTTCTGTTAAATGCTTATCATGAATTAAAGAAATAAAATGCATGTCTTGCACTTTAAATAGATAATACCTTGCCTTTTTTCTATTAAAGGTAATTTTTTATACTGTCAAACTATAGATACCATAATAAAATGGAGACAGTGAAATGTAATTAGCTGAAAAGACTGAACTTAATTTATCATGAATTACATGTAATAAGAAAAATACAAAACCCTATCAAGCATTACTTAAAGAAATAGAAAAATATCTCAAAATCATTTCATACTCTTTTTAAACTCAAAGCTATAAATCTTTGGAAAGTTTGTCAGGGACATATGAAGTTTCCACCAGATCTCTTTTCCTCTGTACACTGAATTTCTTGTTGAATAGATATTGGAATTCAGCGTCAGCTGTGGCTGCTATCTTAATTCGGATGAATAATGTACTTAAAGCCTTTCAGTCTAATTTCTTTCAGGAGGACATCTCAAAGTTACCCTGAAAGAGCTCTGAAATAATGCCTCCTTTTTATTAGGTTTGTTTCCAACCTGTGCCCACAGCCATCAGTGATGGAGACACATCCAGAAGGAAAGGGATGGGTATCTGACAGCCTGGGGACCCCTCCTGGGGCAACTTTCACTGCCCAGCGTGTGGGTCCCCAGGCAGCAGAAAGAGGGTCACCTGCTGCCCCTCTGCAGGTCAGGACACTCTTCCATCACTCTCCACCTCAGCCCAACACAGAGCCAACTTCTCTTTCTTCCTCAACGAATCGCCCTTGTTCTCATAATCTTTTTGCAGACTTCTAGTTTTCCTGATATTGTCCGTTGGTCAAAAGCAGGGTTTTCTATTCCAAAAGTTCCATGCTTCTTTTTTTCTGTTTCTGACTCTTTATTAAAGCTGGGCCCTCCTGCTGACGGATGCAGGACGGGGCAGAGCACCCGGGGCAGGAGGGACAGGACTGAATGTTGGCAGACATGGGCCAAGAGGGCACTGCCTGAGATGCCCATCCGTGCTTCTAAATAGCTTTTTATTTTTATTTTTTGTGTTGCCTCCCTCCTTCCCATTAATTCCTAAATCAAAGCACTGTCCTGTTGGCATAATAATCATACCGGTCCTGAGAGGGAAGCCAGTTAGCCACTGACAGCATGGACTAGATGCAGGTTGGTGGGACATTCTTTCCACGAACAGTTTTAAGCCTTTGTTAACATTTTGAGTTTGAGGAAGAGGACTCTTCTGATAAAAAAAAATAACTAAATATCTCTAATTACGTAGTTCAGCTACAGAGAAAAAAGAAATCTAAACGGGATAAGTGTCAGGCCAAGGGCCAAGCGTCCTTCAGTGTGGCCTCCAGGCTGACCTGTACTGCACAGCCCTGAGCTGGCCAGCGGCTTCCGCCCTCATCCTCCCACCCTGCCTGCCGGCTTTGGAGCCCATCCATGTTGGCCTATTTCATGCACGTCCTTTCAATATTTTGAAACTAAGCAACAGAAGAACCTCACTGCATAAAACTATTCTTTAAGAGCAGTTTTAAAACATACTACGAACAGCAGTGTCACTCGTCAAGCTTCGCCTTCTCCTGCGGTGCAGGAGCTCCTCTGCAGCCCCCGCCTGCGTGGCCTGCATCCTTAGATCTGCTTCCTGCTGAAGCTGTTTGGAAACTTGGGGAAGGGAAAAGGCCAGAGAGGTGCACAGAGCCCTGGTGAGCCTTGCTGATGGCGTGATGGGGAGGCTGCTCCTTCCACAAGCACCGCTCCCAGTGGCGTCTGCAGAGAACATTAATCTTGTTTAAGGAAACTCAGTCCACGCAATTAATCATGCGGTCGTTGGGGGTTAGGGATGCAGTTTGTCTTGGATAACTGCTGCATGCTTGGGCCCTCACAGCCTCGCCCTTTCTGGTCGGTGTGTCCAAGAGTGAAGGGATCGAGCTTTGCGTTGGCCGTTTGCGTTTTCTCCTTCTATCACACTGACCTTGAGATGTTACATGTGAAAATGAGCAGATGTGCAGTCCTAACTTTTGAGCTTCTTGCTTTTTAGTGTAACTGTTAACGTTCAGACGTTGTTCCAGCACAGAGAACCGTGGAGAGGGAACGTTGTGGTTGATGTATGTTCACACTGGTCAGAATTGTATCCTTTTTTAAGAATGAAACATAGCTCTTCGGAAATGATTCCTTTTATGGCTTAGTTTAAATATCCTTCCCCATCCTATGAGCCCTTGAGCTAAACTGTACCTTTCCCTGCTCTGGATTGTGGAACATACCTCACCTGTGTAATGGATTCGACAGCTTCCTGCGCCAATGTACTCACCTTCCTCGTTCTATATCCAGTTAGGGGCTAAGCTTTTTGGACTCAGACCCTTGGCCTCTACTTCTTTGTGAACAACCCAGCAATCACGAAGTAGGTGTTCAGTAAATACCACTTGACTAAGGTTGACAGTTCCACCCTGTAAGTGCAGATGGAAGGGTCTTTACCTTCAGTCCCTAACCTGCATTTGCCGTTTAATTGGCTATTAGCTGGAACTGATTGATAGACATAAAGACTTTTTTTAAGGAGAACTGGCAGCTATGTAAATACCGCACTTAACCTTAAGCACTCAGCCATTAACCTTAATCACTGTCCATTAACCCCAAAGCACCCAGGTTTCTCCACTTACTTCCCCCAAACCTCCACACCCCAGGCATTTCTAGCATGGGAAGAAGTCTTAGTAGAAATTTTTTATTGTTCTGTGAATGGCTATGAAACAGGTATTCTGAAAGAGATTATCTGACTCTATCTTTCTGTAGATATTGATTTTCCAGTTGGCCAAAGATGAATAAGATATTGGAAAATTGAGCAGCAGGATAGGATGCATTTGGTAAGAGAAAGACGAGGCAATTGTTTTTTAAATTACCATTTTATATAAGGTTGGTGATCACAAGTCTGTCGTTGTCCTCGTAACCCTGAAAATTTATGAAAAAAAATTTCCCTGGAGCTATTGCTAAAATCATATTTAATATTAATCCTAGATATGAAATAACAACCAGTTGTTTTAAGAGTAGAGACCACTCAGTTTTCTATCTAATGTTAAATTATAAGGGAAAGAGAAAAGATAAATGAAATTTCTTTCTTTCGATAAAATGCTTTAGATTTGTTCTTGTAAGTATTCTTGTCCATAGATGCAACCAAATTTATTAAATAAAAATAGCTCTTTTTCTTAATCCCTTGTACTCTCCAAAATCATATTCTTTGTTTATTTTACAAAAATTATATAAAATGACAATTATATGTTATTAGAAATAAAAATCTTGTGTAAATTAATACACTCAAATTTATTGGTATTTGCTTTATACATGGATTTGCTTTCATCAAGTTCTACTTTTAGTATTCAAGAATGCAGTAAAATAGCATTATAAAGCTGCAAGACATTTTGGGTGTAATTTTATATGCAATTATGTTTTATGGCCTCAATCCTTACCATGAAAAAGTTTCCATTGTGTTCTGAACATAATAGGTTTTGGGTGAGGTGGGTGGGCGGTGGCTGAGAGGAGGGGGAGAAGCCCTGCTTGCAGTGTTGAGGAAAGCAACCTGATCCTAATGCACTGATTATTTTTGGATTTGCCAAAGTGCTCAGTTTTGCTGCAAGTCCCAGAGGCAACCTACACTAGAAGGTGTGAGCAACCGAGGGCAGGGGAGGGTCCCTCACCACTCATTTCAAGTCTGTTTTAGCAAATGTGAAATCTCCCTGGAAAAACAAACCACTGTAACACAATGACTTCAACTCCAGAAGGAAGCCCCGGCCACCAGGCTGCGTGGCTGAGTGCTTGGAATTTCAGTTACCTCAGCATGAGGAAGGCGAGAGCCGCTTAGGCTGCCTGGGCACAGGACTTCGGGAAGATGCATGGAACAGCAGGGCTGAAATCGTGTAGAGAATCAGGCAATATGTCAGGAACTCTTACAGAAATCACTCTCTATACACTTACCTCCCTCTCCATCTGCATTCAATCCTTCAGGGCCCTGCGAGCGCTCTTGAAGGTACGTGGAACCTGAGAGCTCCTTCACTCACGGGTTCACTTTTTACTTAGTAGATTCCCTACACCTCCACACAAGGAAACTAGCGCAGGCAGGTGTGCCACTGTCACAAGGACACTTTTCACACAGTGTGACCAAAAATACATGCAAAGTTAGCTGGAAATTTGAGCAAATCAGTGGAATTAAATGTCTATCTTCGCAGGATGTGTTTCCGTGATGTGCTTGAGGGCCATGTGACTTTAGCAGTGTTTGTTGCTTGTTGAGACAGTGATGTAAGCATAATAAGGGCGTATTTTAATTATTATTTTCTTTTTACAATTCTGTGGCAGGTCCTCTTCCATAACGTGTTCAGCTTGCACAGGAGCAATAAGATTTGTTTCCATAATACAGGGTTAAGAGTTATAGTAAAGATTAGGTACTAGAACACTGATCAAAATTGCTCTGCCCAATCTTCAGAAATTGGCTAGAAATAGTAATTATAGTCAGGTCGCTAAATTACAAGATATATTTATCATACCGACAGAACAATTAAGAGCCCAGTAAACAGTGGATCATCTACGTTCACATCTCACCCAGGGTCCTGAGCTGTAGCTTAAAGTCTGGATTAAATAAAATACGTGCCCTTCTCTAGCTCTGTGTTTCTTCTGCTTTGACTCTATCACATTTTGGGTACTTATCAATTTTACTTGGTAGATAAAGGAAGAATTTTCTCGGGTAAATGATGGGGTTATAGAAGATTCTAGCATTTTATTAGTTAAATACTTGAATAGCAATATAATGTGCTAGATACTGATAAAGGTAGAACTTTATGTTTATGATTTATGCCGCTCTATTTGGACACCTGAATACCTAGCATGGCATTCATGTTATTTGTTGAGTAGCATTTTGATTCTTCCAATAAGCACTGTCAGTCTAAGGCTAATAAAATTATGGTGCTGCCCTGCACCATTTGCAGACCCATTGGCTCTACATTTTGGCACTAAGAGAAGCTGAAAATAGATTTAAACTTTCTTCATCTTATTCCCAGGTTCTAAGAAATATACAACTGGTTGAAATTGACTATTGTGCCTTTCTAGCAAATGTGGCTTTGAATATTTTATCAGCATGTATGTTGACTCAATTCTTATGAAAACTAGAGATAAAGTCTGCCAAGAGAGCAAAAGCAGACCATTAACTTAAAGACAAAACATTTCATAGCTGACTGGGAGAGGAGGGTGTTGGGAGGGGACCTTATTCCCTGACACCCCAAGTTCTCAGGCTGAGGTAGGGGCCAGGCCCCAACACCCTGCAGTCCTGTGTGGAACACATACTCCTGTACCTAGCACCTGGCACGAGGGAGAGTTCCTCAGTACTAAGTACTTACAGCACAAGGGGCAGGACATTAAGAAAATAGCGATGCCCCACTTTTAAAATTAAAACATCAGGTTGCACGTTACATGAGTTTTCCTTCTTAAAGAGTGTTTGAAAAACTCATCTGATCCCATTTCACCCACAAAGGAGTTAGGTCAGAGTGTCAACCCCAGCCCAAGAAAGTCTGCTGCAACATCTGTCCGACTGCTCTTCTCACTTGGGATTTTCTCAAATGCTGAGTAGAAAAAAATTTAAGGAAATTGTATCTGCTTCATATGAATTCTTAAACTTTAAAACAGCAAGCCAACAAACCGCCACCACCCTCAAGTCAGTGACGAGAAACTGCAAAACCACTCATCGCATTCACACCCTGACACCGAGTGGACAAACACATGAGCAGACTGCGGAAACAGAGAGCCCTCCTCCCCCTCCCCCTCCTCTCCCTCTCCTCTCTCAACAATTGATTATTGCAGGGAATTTTTAGGTTTATTGTTGAGAGAGAGAGAGATTGGGAGAGGAAGGAAGGAAGGAAGGAAGGAAGGAAGGAAGGAAGGAAGGAAGGAGGGAAGGGAGAAGAAAAGAAAGAAAGAAAGAAAAAGGGAAAGAAAAAGAAAGGGTGAAAGAAAGAAAGCAAGAGCACGCCAAGGTTTTTGTGGGCATGGAGAGGGCTTGCACCCAGCCCTCCCCTGTCACCCTGTAGCCCCGGGGACAGTAGCAGCAGGAACCCTGGCGCCTGGGCCCTCTTGAGACCTTCCTTCCAGAGGAGCGGTGACGTCATGGGTGTCTCACTTCCTTACCCTCTCTGTTTCCTTCCCCTTTCTCGCACCTGTGAGGATTCTTCCCCTCCTGCTAGGTTTCCTTCTACTTCTATAAACCTCTAGCCTTTCACCCCATCTGCCTGGCTCCTAACACAGAGTGGGTTCTCGCCCACTGTGCACACTCATTCCCACGCCTGCTGGTCTCTGTCTACCATCAGTGCCCCAGGCCTTTTCCCGGGGTGCCAGCAGGGCAGGGAACGGCTCCTCCCTGGGCCCCAGGGACCCACTGGAGAGCCTGGCTATTAATTACCTTCACACACGGCATAGATGCCAAATAGCAATAATTCAGCGCTCCTCTCTCCTTTGGGCTCTGGATCCAGCAGCCCATAACCTCCTGAGGGGGAAAACAAGTCTTCCTTCTTATTATCGCTACCTGGAGGATAGGGGTCACGTGTAAAGGTGGCGTGGCTGTGCTCACATCAAGGTGATTGCAAAAGTCAGCTCAGCCAAGAGAGAAGAGCAGGCTCAGGCAGAGCTGTCTGAGGAGGAAGCCGACCAGGAGCAGGTAGGCAGGCTTCTCCCTGGACCTTTGGCCATCTGGGCCCACCTGCCTCTGAGTTGCCACTCCCCAGGACTGTCCTCACCGCAGGAGGGGCTGCACTGGGCGGGCGGCCTTGGACACACACAGTGTGCATCTCCCATCCATGCAGTGCAAGGGGAAGGTGCTTTCTCTAGGAAGGAAGAGGTCAGCATGCGTCCAGGACCTTCTCTAGTCAGGTCACTCTGTAGCAATGTATTACACTAGGAGAGGTCAGAAAGCAACTGGCTTTTCCCCCAAGGCAGAAAGATAAGGACAGTGAAGGTCGGGACCCTCTCTACCTAGTGGTGAAGACGCACTGGAACCAACATGGGTCTTCCTTCATTGAAAGTATGAAAAATAGAACGATAATTTATCACTGCCCATTGATGGAATTTTAATAATTTGTCTATTCAAGTTTTTTTTACTTAAATTTTCACGCTTATCACCAATATTTAATATAGTTTCCACTGTTTGGTGGTTCCTAGTTATTACTGGAAATTTTCTTCATAGTTTCTTTGTAGTTCAAATGATCAGATATCTATATCCAGCCATCCCATAGACATTAGAACACATCACATTTGACTTAGAACACAGAATTATAATGTTACCCAAATCTTTTGTTTCTGCAAATGAATTTATCCATTTTTAGGTTATAATTACAGAAGATAATAAAGTGGGTGATACAAATACTCATGGAAAAACTTTCAAGAAGAATAAGAAGGAAGGAAACTGACCCTTGAAGTACACCTAGACTCTGACATAAAGACACACATGGAGATTTTCTGTTTTTCATGCAATCCAAACAACACCTCGCTGAAGACAACATATGATGGCCAGAGAGAGCGGGTAAATTGCGCAGGTTATACTGAGAGCAAGGGCAGAGCTGTGCTGAGATGCGGGGCTGCCCGATGGATGCCCAAGCCCAGGCCATACCGGTGTGCACACGGCCATTTCTAGACCACCAGCTGCACCGCGCCAGCTCCAAACTGAGAGCCATAGACAGCTGTGAAGTGAAGTGTGTCACCTGCCACCTTGGAGGGGCACATTTATTACTTCATGTCTGGCACTCCAGTATTTCTTATATTTAAGGTTCATCTTTCTCCGTCCTGCCTTGCTCCTGAAGTCGCCGCTCCCCAGGACTGTCCTCACCACAGGAGGAGCTGTGGTGTTGGTCACAGCTGTGGCTGGACAGACCTGTGTCCCTCTGAGACGACTGGGAGAAGGGTGTCGGGGTGAAGCTCACAAGCAGGATCTGCGGTCTGATCGAGTCTCTCTCTTAGCTTTTACAGCACGAAAGTTAATTTTGAATGGAAGAAAATTATCTCCAAAATATGGAAAGGTATTTTGAAATCTGACAACCACTGAACATTGTTTCTGAGGGGGCATTTCTTTTTTTCTGAAAAAGGCTGGTAGGTGTCATGAGAAAGAAAGACAAGCAAAATACAGATGAAAAATTTTGAACAAACATGAACAGCTTTGTCACTCATGAGAATGCAAAGCATTAGTGAGGTTTAGCTTGTTTTGCAGTTAATTAAGAAGTTTCCTAATGTGTTGATCTTTATCTGAACTCCTGTCATATATCTATATCCGAAAAAAGTCCCAAACTTACCTCAAAGCGTCCGCATATTCTTGAGGCATCTGCTAGAGAGGGGAAGTAGGGCAACATACCTCAGGATTTCCATTGTAGTCCTTGGCTTTGGGCTGACTTTCCCTCAGTTCATAAATAGTTTTACCATTTCTACCTTTTTTAATTATATGGCCATGTAATTGTATGTGTATACCCCCACATGCTTTCTTTTCTATTATGGCCATCTATATTAGTATTTTATTATAATTGGACACTCAATTTGAGGTTAAGTAATCTCCAGAGATACTTATTTCTGTTACTGAGTTAGTCTCTTAAAACTCCATTAAATTAAATTTAGTTAGTGATCAGTTTTAGGGCAGTGCAGTTAATAACAATCATGGGTGTTAATGTTAGATATTAAGTGAAAATCTGAGTGTCAGGTGACGTGGAGGTCCACTCATCCTAGTGGGCGCTTCACAATTATAAGCAGCGATACTTTACTGGAACAAGGGATCTAAAAAAAGATTTCCCTAGTCAGCCGTATGTATAAAAGCATGTCTCCCTGGAAACCAGGAGGAAAAAAAAAACAATGCACAGAAATACAGCGGTGTAGACTAACTCTTTTTTTGCTGAGGGAATTGGGGATTTGCTGCACTCTAGCAATTCCAGGTCTAGATTTCATAACGCGTTCGTTGCCTTTCACTCTCATGAGAATATAAAACCGCTGGGATAAGTTGCTAGCACAATTTCTATTTTTGTCCTTCAAAAGACAGGAATTATTGTTCTATAAATCTAAGCTTGTCTTTTAAACATCACTATAAATTTCAAAATCTTTTGATTCTTCCTGCATGGGTGTGTACCATGGAAAAATGAGGTACATTACATTCAGCAACACTTTAAAAATTGTATTAAAAATATTGCACTGAAATAAGATACCTAAAGAGCCGCCTTCAGGGATTTCTTTGCACACTTTCAAAGATGATGTGTCTCTTTAATAAGGAAGAAATAAATATGATGAGTCAGAAAATAGATGGCCTTTTCAAGTGATATTGTGTCAAGAAGCCTCTGATTGCTGAAAAGAAATCCCGTGGAAGGGAAGACACCGCACCCTTTAATCTGGCTTCCCCGCAAGACCGGGCGCAAGCATGAATATTTTATGACCCTGGGCAGAGGAGAAACATCTCAAAGACAGTGGGAAGTGATTCAGTCCTCCTCCTCTTCCGGCTGGAAAGAGCTGTTTTGGTGTTGTGTTTTGCTGGCTATGCACCTCAGAGTTTTTGCTGAAATTTGCAACTAGAACACCACAGACCCCACCGCAGCCTCTGACGTGCTCCTGGGAAGAGTGGTCAGTTGAGGCCCATCTTTTAAATTTCTTCTCCTTCTGCTCTCAGTGCTCCATCTTTACTGGATGGAACCAGCAGAGAATCATTCTCTATTTTTCCTTCTGACCTAAATAATTTTGTATGTGAAATCCAATAATGAAAAAAGATGTCAAGTGCAGTCTATAAGGAGAGAGAATTAGAATCTTTGGCAACCTGATGGGTAAATGGGATGAGGTTGGAATGGGCCTACTGTAATTCTCACAGTGCTCTTTCTGGCTCTATGCGAAGGGATATTGCTAAGTAGGAGTGTTTTTTTAAAGACAGTTGAGGAGTTCTAGAATTTGTGTGTAAGACCTTTGCTATATACTCTAAGTAATATTAGCTCTTGTCTATAGATGCGCGTAGGCTTGTGGCGTGAGCTGTGAGTCCTATCCTGAATTCACCATGCTTAACCCCCAAGTGAAGTCGCTAGGTCGCAGCAAGGTGGGCCTACCCAGGAAGACCCAGGCCACGTTCCCCCTCTTCTCACCTCCTGGAGTTTTATTTATTTTTATATTTGTTTAAGAACATTTCACAACTGCTAGAATTCACTGGAGACACAGGTTTCCAGAAATATTAATTCAGCCTAGTTTCAATCTATGTTATTTTTGATTAAAAACATAAAAGTAGTCAAATTAATGAAAACTATAAATGAGTTTTGATAAAGACATTTTGTATAGTGAATGCAACTCTCCTAATTTAAATGTGACCCTGAGATTTCTGATAAGGGAAAGCACAAAGGATTTCTGGAATTTTTATGTATTATAAATATACTGGGCTATCATGCACTTAAGGGATCTCCTATTTTTTCTCTTTCCCATTCTTTGTCAGAGTACCTAACAGTAAATTTAGTAATTGCTAACTTTTTTCATTACACAAATCTCAGAAGTAATAAAAGCTTTTCACGTTATTCTTTGTTTAGAATATTCAATATTTTTCTTTCATTTTATCCTTTTTATCTCACTAACAACAACAAAGCAACTACAAAGCAACAATAAAGCAGCCCTGATATCTATTATTTCAGATTACTTGTACATGTGTATTTTTCCAAAGTTTATATGCTTCGTCAATAGAACCAACTATCACCATGGCTGGAAAACAAAATTAATTACTGTTATTATCTGTAAGAATTCCTTACTTCTTACTTATGACAACAAATTTATCACTAGGACATCTTATTTTACATAAGTGATTGAACCATTTTATAGAAGAAATCAATCGTAAGTGAGAAATCAGAGAAATTGATCAAAGTCACAGTCCTGTTTATTGGAACGATGCTTTTACATTTTTCACAAGCTCTTTCCATATATACCCCATTTAGCACATGTGGACAATGACTTAGCTTAACAAAAAAAATTTTTTTTAATGATCATCAGTTACATGGAAAAGCAAAAACCTTTCCTTATGTTTTGAGATGCAAAAGAAGGAAGTAACACAACCTGCACTTCATTATTTTGCATCAGATGCGAAGCTGTTTCTAAACTTTAAGTCCAACTGAAAGCAGCTGCTGGGAAAATATCATTCTCTCCTACCTTATGCTACAAAAACCAATTTAATGGTGACGTTTTATTTTGTTCAGATGGTCTGTTCTTTTCTTCTGTTCAAGCCAGTAAAGCCCATGGAAACTATCTGGGTGAAATCACGGGAAGGTGAAGGCCTGTGACTAAACACATTCTTTAAAGATCACCCAGGGTTGCAGTCAGATGGGACAGTGGCACTGAGGAGAGATGTGTTTGAGAGGCAGGAAGCGACCTCAAAGCACTTAGCCAGTCATTCCGGAAGTCCTGTATCCCTGTCCTAGGAAAGGGTGGAAAGTTGTTATTCAAACATATCAAATTAGAAAGCACAGACATTACTTTGAAAACACGTGTTACGTGCTTCTCAGTTCAGCCTACTTTTATTTTTTAAATTAAATTATCACTTCTCTAGCTTTGCCAGGTCAAAATTTTCCTTGAATTTTGACCATTTTGTTTATTTTTCTTGAAATTAAACAAGAAACAAAAAGAGAAAATTACCTCTGCTTTTTTTGGATGTCAGCATGATCATGAACTAAACAAGAACTAAGCAAAATTTGGTACTAATATTGACATTTTAAAACTATGATGTTTTACTGCAGAGAGGAAATTTTTTTTAAGAAAACAAAAAATACTCAGAGTGAATCCAATACCTATAAAATTTTATTAGGAAACACTTAGAATCAGATTTGGTACTAGTCTATTCGACATGGACATTCTTTTCAACTGAGAGTAGCTCCCCTTGTTCGTCCACTCATTTGCATATTCTGTCTCTATAAAGGACCCACAGTAACAGGAAACGGCGGACTGAAACGGCTGTGAAAACCAAGTGTGGAGGAGCCCAAGTTAACACACTACTGTGAGCTAAGTGTTCAAGTGATGTCCGACTGTGGGGCACCCAGCACCGTGTGCAGTGCCCTTGGAATGACCTTCATGCAGTAAACCCAGCACCTGCTGCTGATTGCAGTTACAACCTTCCACATAGATGACAGTCTTAGCACGTAGGAATGACACCCAGGTGGTCCTGGCACAGCCTGGTCACATCTGCTAGACTTCGGGAAGATGGGGTGAGAGATCTCGATGCTGGCATCGTGCCACATGACCTTGCCCACAGCTTTGCTCAAATAAGGGACTTAAAAGATCTCTGGAGATGAGACGGAATGCGGAGTTCCATTTTAAAAATACAGTATTGGGTACCTCCAAAGGTAACTTTATCCTTCTGGCCTTAATTGTCCAAACTCTTAAGTAAGTTTGTTGTACTAAATAATTTTCAATGATTTACACTCTTTTCAGGATTCTTGGCAAGCATTTGACACTCTACTTGTAGCATACATAGCGCCTGCCATTTATTCATTCAATTAACATTTTTCAAAGGCTTGGTGAATAGAATACTTTCTGCTGTCTTGGTCTCAGAGTTTTATCAGGAGAGACAGAAATGTAAACAAATTATTAGAAAATATATGAAAATATGCTTTTTTATATTTGAGTGTTGTAGGAAGTGCTTCAGCCCTTTGGTGAGGTCAAGAAAGCAGTGGTCTTCAACAAAGGTCACAGGGCAGTTGCCATAAAGAAGAAACAGTGGTCACTTCCAGTGGAGGAAATGGTCTGTGTGAGGGCAGGAGGCAAGGAAGACTGGGCAGCAAGGAGGGATCTCAGGGGGACGCCCTGCTGGCCTTCACCGGAAGTGGGAAAGAAGCTCTGGAGTCAGCAGAGGCCAGACCCCAGGAGGAGTTGCCCAGGAGTCTGTGCTCAGGCCGGGGCCGAGGGCAGGGCCTGCAGATGGTTTCTCAGCCACTGGAGGCCCGAGTCTCAGGATAGTTCGTTTCCTCTGAGCCTCGGTTTCCACACTGTGCCAGGCGATTGGGTTTTATCCTTCCAGAGTTGTGCTAAGGAGTAAGTGAGATGCTACAGGCTGTGCCGAAGCTTTACTAGACAGTGCAATTCCCACAAAATGGAATAACCCTAAATTATATTACCACATGAGTGCCTCAGCCACGGGAAGGGCATCTGGACACGGATCTTCCCCTCACCTGCGCTGGAACTGTTTACAGCACGAGTGTGGGGACAAAGGGCTTGCTGAAGAGCTTCCTGAGAGTGAGTGAGTGTGCCCCTGCCGTGGGTGGCCTGCACCCGCAGCCCAGCTGGGCAATCGTGTGGGACCTCGGCTTCCTCAAGCCCCCCACCACAGGTCCACCTGAGCTTGGGCTGAGCAAGCGGGCAGGAGAACTCTGACCTTACCTCAAGTTTATCTTGGATGGAAGTGGCCAGTAATACCAAATTGAGGTTATTCTCTGTGACCCAAATGGTCATAGAACTGTCTTTTACTCCCCAAAGAGAATTCATGGGTCTTCCAGAGTTCCCGTCTTCGGAGAATGAAATTTGGCCTTCATAAAAATGTTCATGAAAGATGCTGGGAGACAAAAATGAAGTTGCATTGTGATTGCATCACACGCTGCTTGGTCCGCATGGCAATTGTATATTACAAGAGCTGAGGCGTGATGGGCAGGTAGGAAAGTGTCGCTGGAGGTGTGTACAGGCACCTGATCAATTGAGAAGCCACTATGAGGAGGGAATGATCAGTTTTATTTACAGCGGAAGACGCTTTTGAGCAGAAGCTGGGGCCGGTGTGTTAGAGGAAAGAGGAAATGAGAGGCAGGAAGTCATCTAAGAAGCTACTTAATATCATCTAAAGGCATGGTGACATGTCTGTCACGGAGGCATGGCTGGTGGTGCAGACAGTATCAAGTGGACAGAGTAGATTTGGTGGACATGTAGGAGGTAGAATATAGGACCCAGGGACATATATTTCACTGAGGAGAATAAGGAATATAGGATGACTTTTCTGGTTTTATGATTTGGACAATGAAAAATAACCAAAGGAGAATTGTGTATTTACTTGTAACATGCTGTAATATCTTCTCTGAGAGTTCCAAATAATTCATGAATGCAAGGCTATATTAGAAATTAAAAATTGAAGACTTTGTTTACATAGTGATGGCATGCATGAGACCAATGGATATTTATGAGAAGGAGAAATAAGTTAATGATTGATCTGTAGACTACATCTGAATGTGACCTCAGAAATAATGTTGCAATGGCTTTTGGTATTGTTTTAGCTTCATTAAAGTGGGGTATTATGAATCCAGCATATAAAACAGAAAAAGCAGCTATGTGACTCAGGGTTAAGGGGACTCTTGCCTCTGCAGCCAACGTTTGTCCCTTCTCTTGATTCCCACGGTTTCTGCAGAATGTGTGGGACTGCAGAACAATTTGAAAATGTCCGATCTTATATAATCTTCCTATTTTATACACAGGAGCTGATAGTGGGGAAATTCGAGTTATTTGCTTTAAGTGGCCCAAATGCAGATGCAGGCACATATGATTGTAGAACTCAATACTGGCAGGTCAAGCAGAAGGGTTTCTTACCTGTGGGCTCTTTAGCTCTTTGAGCCACACAGCAGGGGGCTTTCCTAGGAAGGTCTCCACATTTAAGCCTTCATAGCTCAGGCCCTCGCTCAGATTTTTTTTTTTTTTTTTTTAATTTTAAGACAGGGTCTCACTATATAGTACAGGCTGGACTTGAACTCACTATATAGCCCAGGTTGGACTCAAACTCACTGCAATCCTCCTGCCTCAGCCTCCCTAGTACTGGGATTATAGGTGTGTAACACCATGTCCTGTTCAGATTTACACAACACCTCTCTTCATCTTGAAAGGACTCCTCCTATTTTAGTCCTTTCATTTTCTTTATTTTGTTACTAAGAATACCTGCTCTCAGTTCAAACACAAACAGGCATAGATTATATTGTTAAAGTCTTTACCTTACCTCTATATTCCTAAAGCAGCTAAATATGACTTTGTTGTGTCTCTTACTATGTGACTTCCCCCAACTTTGATATTCTTCTCTCTGTAGTACAATTCCATGCGTTAATTACAATGATCTTTTTAACACAAACAAATAAATTCATGGATCTCTCAGAAAATTAGGGAAAAAAATGAAGATTTTTACTGTGATTTTGAAGTCCTCGGTGCTGTCTTACTCGCCTGCCTCAGTGGTATCATCCCCCTCCGTGAGTCCCTTGTCCACTTCTCTCATTCTTCCTCCAGAGCAGGCCCTTGAGACGCAGGCCCTTGTTTTCGCCCCGCTTTCTTGTCTGCTGTCTCCACTCTGCACAGCACAGCTGCCCTCTCTCCTCCTTCCCTGCACTGCTACTGGAGTGGACAGCGACGGAGAGAGGCTTGAACTCAGCGCTGTGCTCTCCACTCAGTGTAGCCGCAGGTAAACGGCATCGCCAACCTTTTCACAAATGCCGACATGGAGGGAGTATTGCTTTATCATCAAGGTCGTGATCAAATTAAGAGTTTGGTAGGTAAAAATTAATATTTTCACTGATTTCTCTCTGTCCTTACCAAAAAAGTAATTTGAGTTGCATTTTTGTTAGATTTTTAAAGGTTAGAAAAGCTACAAATGTGAATATACAAATGGAAAATTATACTAAAGGAAGTTAGTTTGTGGATCACCGACCATGCCTAGCACCTGCCATTAATTAGCCGACTCATCCCCATTCCGTATTCATTATTAGATAACACATACCAGCCCCAATTCCTAGATGAAGAGCACGTAACTAAGTAATTATATATCCCATTAATAAATATATCAGTGCCATTAATAAATATATTAGTGCAATGTTTTACAGAGGCAGGATTGGGGGAAGGAAGGAAGGGGCTTTATGTAAGTTCAGCCGGAGTTCCGTTTCAGATGTTGACCAAGTGCCTAACAAAGAAAGTCATTTGAAGCAGAAAAGCATGCCGGATCATCAGCGAGGTCTAGCGCAGGCGAGAACGCAGCGGGAAAGTTCCTAAGACGCCGACGTGAGGAATAAGGTCCAGGAGAGTCCCAGGTGAAGAGTTTCACAGCGTAAAGGAGTCGTGACACTGATCATGAGGAGGTCCCGGGAAAGCGCTCGAGTGAGCGCGTGTGAGCGGGGCTGTTCGGATCTCAGCTCGGACGGGGGAGGAGTGAATGCAGAAGGTAGACCACATTCCCGGAGGGCTGGGGCTCGGCAGCAGCGGAAACACCGAGTGAAACCTGTGGAGGAGATTTCTGTTTACAAAGGAGAAGGGTCAGTCCAGAAAGGTCGCTGGAAAATGCAGGGGAGCGAGGTCGGGTGCCCAGGGAGGAGTCGGATTCAGCGCTGCCTCTGGAAAAGGAGACTTCCACATGTGTCTGTGTGCATGCACACAGCCATGTCCACCACGCCCGTGTATGTCTACGCGTATACACGCATGTTCACATGTGTCTATATGCACACACAGCCATGTCCACCACATACATGTGTGTCTGCGTGTATACACACATGTTCACCACATATATGTGTCTGTATGCACATCCATAACCACATCCACACACATACACACATGTTCACCACATTCGTATGTCTAGATGCACACACACAGCCATGTTTCCGCTGGACCACTCTTGTCACTGCAGACTCCCCTGTCCTTCTTGGCGGTGTGTCCTCCCCAGGCCCTGTGACCCCGTGGCGCCCCCACCCACACCCTGTCCCCACTTTAGGAGAGGCCTTCGTTGTCCAGACCCATGCAGCCCACAGAGCTGAGGAACATGGCTAATTAAGAATTCCAGAGTGTGAGGAAGCACGGTGCAATTTAAAGGAAACCAGCCAGACAAAAGCACAACCATAGCTGTTTTAATTTCAAAATAAGAATCTAATGATCTCGTGGAACTACTGTCAGTAACAGTCACCACGGAAAATTAGTTCCTCACATTCCTTCAGGATACTTTGGCTTCTTCACATAAAATTCCTTGGGAAGGCTCCAGAAGTCACAGTTGTTATGTGTAAAATGCTGTCATTTCTTCTTGCTTGATTAATATATGCCCCTGAATTATATGCTGAACTATAAAATATTACAGCAGTGGAATCCTGAAAATGTAACATAAGCTGAAAAGCAAGCTATACATCTTATGTTAATTCCTCATCATGCTTCAGTATTAAGGCGTATTTTTATAAGGAAAAATATCATTCAATATGTAATATATCAATGCTAATGCCACATGGGAAAATCTTTTATAAATTGTAGGGTACTATTTGCGGACAGAGAGGAATGATTAAGATATTGCCAGCAATACTTAAAAAAATAAAAAGGGAAACTTAAAAAAATTAACATGAAAATAAATTGTCCAAAAACTCAAAAACACATCATTTCAACAATATTTCTAGGAATTAGAATCTTTTAAAAACTATGCATCCTACTATAGAAACATTGGCTTTTGTGGCTAAGATGAAAAATGTAAGTTGAGAAAGAAATTCATACCTGGAGTTAAATTAAAAATAAAAGTCGAAGAAACATAGAATAAATCAAACTTTTTTGATGTGAACATGACATGAACTCATTTCCCCCCGGTGGTTTAATTTCTTTCATTTGAACCAACTCTACCACAATGTTACTGTAAGTACTTCAACAATAATAGGACCATTATTTTAAAGGGATTTAACACTTCTCTGAAGCCCACTACTTATTTTGGTCCCGAAATGTCTGTACATGATTTGAAAAAAGGTATGGGTGGCATATATTTCCACTGTTGGTTCATGGCCTATGCTTGGTTTTAATACACAAATTATTATCTCTTTATGCATAAGTATGCTAAATTATACATCCAGGTTTCTCTTATTTAAAATAAGTGAGGACAGCTATTTTTAAAAAAGGAGCTTCCTCAGTATTTGTGTATCAAAAATAAATATTCTCCATGGAAAATTACCTACCAAAAGTGTGATCTTTCCAAAGGACAACATTATAATTAAGGCAAAGTTAAACTGTCTTGGTTGAACTCTGGTGTTGGTGGAGCACAGCAGGGTATTCAGTGGAGAGCTTGGACATCGTGTTCGGTTTGAATGTTTAAACGTACTGAACATAAGAACAAAACTTAGGGGTGTAAATGAGTGCGACACAAGGTAGCTATGGCCTGCTCGCCAAGAACATTTATCAACGTGTTTAATCTGCAACTCACTGTGCGCCCCGTGCGTACAGCACCATGTCTACTACATGGCGTTTAGAATGAAGTAAGGTTAGAAAGAACATCATGCTTTCTTAAATAAGCAAAGTTGCATATACACCATGAATCTTCAGTTTCTATATGAGATGCTAAAATGATCTCAAAGAATAAGTGTTTTTAGTGTTGGAATGAATAAGCCTACTCTTCGCTGCACGTCTTGGGGTTCTCCAGGTCTGAAAGGTGACTATAGCAGTCTATGTGTGAGTGTTGGCGTTTCAGTGGAGATATGGGACTCAGTTTTGTACTTTGCTGTATTTGGGTGCCAGTTGCAGGGAGTCAGAAAATAACACCTGAAACCGGGAGGCTGCGTGGCTTCCTGAATGTTTCCTGTTTGAGCTTCACCCTGCTTGATCTTGAACATCTTGCCCTGTCCATCCACAGAGCTCTAGGTGTCTTATCCTGCACAGCTGGGCTGAGCTTTGGGCGAACAATGTGAAAACACTTCAGCACTGCATTGCCGGCTTCCAAGTTTGAACCGGTCAGTGGACTGGGAATACAGCAGAGCCTTTGATAGCCTTAGACTGTGAGTAATGCACCTCAGTTTACTGAATTATAAGATCTGAGGAAGTAAAGTGAATTTATCGTTTTGCTTCACGGCAGGATGATAGAAAAATAGGTGCATAAAAGTCTGTAAGTTGCATAAAAATCTCCCAAAACAATTATTGCTATTTGTTACTATCCCTCCTCCTTTTTCTTTTTCTTTTTAAACTGAGGACCAATTAGCGAATTATTATTCCCATGGTTCATCGTATTTTTAGAAAAATACCCCAAAACAAAAGGCTTGATACAAAAAAGGAGCACCATATTACCAGTTCCTGAATATATTAAGAAGACAAAGCAAAACTTCTATCTTACTGATTTGTCTTCCTATTCGCAGGATATAATGTCTTCAAATTGCATTTAAAATTCTAATTCAAGAATTCTTAACATTTTGAAAATTAAAATTAATAGCACTATTGAATTGAGTTGAAACTCTATTACTTCTGAAAAATTCTGAATAAGACATACTAATTTGGAAAACTTATTTTCTTAATATTATTCAAGTTATCTGAGAAAATTACAAAACTAGTATTGAATACAAAGACTGCTTTTCAGTTATCAAGAAAATCTTTGGGAAATTCATGACCGAGTCCTTGTATTTCTTTCTATTCCTCTGAGCCTATCAATCTTCCTCGTACCATTGACTTGAATCATATCAAATTTCTTTCTTCTTTGCTCAGGTTAATAATACTTACTGTCCAGCTCCTATATAGGTTACTGAGGTATTGTTTATTACTTTGTTTGAAAAAAACCAGTTGCATTTATTAGAAAGAATATTAAACAGTTGCAATGCATCATTACCATTTTTGCTTCATTTTAAAGAAATAGTACAAGATACAATGGTCTGTGAAATTCTGTGGAGAATTTCTGCAGTAACAACATATCTGGTGTGAATCCTTCTTGTTATTAATATTTCAGTAGCTACATTCTCTTTTTCAACCCTTTAGGCAAAGCATTTTATAGTTATGAGTATGTGTTTTTAACTGCAACTCATTTATCATCTTACTTGACCCTTTTTTCTCTAATACCACAACATATGTGTCTGTGCGTGTGAGCACGCGTGTGTGTGTATAAAATAAAAAAGCAGATGTTGGAGGAGGGATGCCATTAGTGTTATAGACTCAAACCGACTTCAGTGAAACCCAGGAGCTGGCAAATTCAAGCACGATTTCCAGGGATACGGGCAGAGAGGAGGGAGAATTCTGTAACACATGCGACAGTCCAAGGCCTTCTTTTCAAAGAAAATGGAGGCAAAGAGCAAGAATTTTAATTGTGCAAAGTATGTAGGTTGAAAAATAATTTTATTAGAGCACATTAGAAAATGCCCTAAGAGTGAAAATATAATACATACCGCTTATTTATCATTTGTATGGTTTACATAGCAATGATAGTTAAAATAAGTGAATTTTTTCTTGTGGGTTGGGACATTGATGCATTAAATAATAATGGAGTCAAATGAGGAAGCTTTAAACATGACACCTGCTCGGTGAGCGGTTATAGTGTGTTATTCTCACCAGTGCTCCAGGAGTCAGCCGACTCCAGTGACATAAACTCGACTCATGGCTTCTTTCGGCAGCAAACTCGCGTTCCTCCTCCATCTGACGCTTCTGCCGATGGACACTCAGGTGTCAGTGACACAAGCTTACAGTTAGAATGTAAGGGACATTTGAGATGGTTTGTCTTGCAGCAGAAATTTCTGTTCTAGGCAAAGCATTTTCTAGTGTCATATTTTAAGGAGTTATATGTTTGGGGCAAAAAAATTCCATGTAAGTCAATGTCACATATTCAAAATCCTGGAAATTTTATGAAATAAGACTACATTAGTTTTTTTCACTTTTACTAAAAAGTAAAAAGGCATCTTTTACCTCCCAGTGTCAAGTATTTCAGTACTCAGTCGACTAACTAGTTTCACCAGGTTCCCCGTGTCTGCTCCACACGCAGACCAGGGTTACCCACGCCACAGGAGAGACGCTGCAGACTGGAATGTGGGAGTTGTCACAAGTATACACGAGATATGCGATGTGTTTGCATGTGTGAGCAAGAGTACATTTGGTGCACGAGGGATTATGGCTCCCGAGCAGCTAGAATGTTGCACTCTTCCTATTCACAGATTTCTCACACTAGGGATAAAATCGTCATCGGGGTTTTTCAATGGTACCAGGTGTGTAGGTGATGAATCTGAGGTCGGAGTCTACTTACCTTGGATACCAAAGTAGGCAGGCGTTTAGAAAAGACGCGCAGTGTGCTGGGCACCTGGAGACTCAGACAGAAAGTCCTGGCTTTAGAACTTACTGTGGCAGGATGCGCTATCCTCAGTTTTCCTTTATTCTTTTCCTCTTTATCCTCATAATGTGTGTACAAACATTTAATTCTACATTTCACATGTAGAATTCTTGCCATTTGATATCTGGCCCATTCAAAGTTAAAAGTTTAAGAGAAAATTGTATCTTATTTACCCAATCAGAGAGTGTGGCACGGAACTCTTCAAAAATTTGACAAATGACCATTGTATTAAATCAGGTGTCCAAGAGTACTATAAACTACATTTTCCCTCTAGTCTTCACAGTGAAATGATGGATTCTACTGTACTAAACCTTTATCAATCCCCCATTCACAAAGTGAAATAATTAAAAAAATCTTAGATATCTGAGTATCTAATTTATTTTAATAGGCATACCACGATAAGCAAAGAGGATTAGAGAGAAGAAAAGAGGATACTTTCTCCTTTTAAAACATTTTCCTCATGGAAGAATTTAAGTTGCGCAGTGCATGGAATAATTTTAGAATACCACCTCACACATTCTTACATTTAGGGATCTCCCTCACAAGTGTTAAATCTACTTTAAGGCCTGAATTGTCAAGGATCACATAAATTGGGTAGCTGCCAAATTTCCATTTCAGTTTATGCTGTGTGGACAGAATATGTTTCCCTGTGACCTGCATGAGTCAGCCGTTCAGCTGTCTCTCCATCAGGTAAATCTTGTCCTAATTCTTCTCTCTCTCATGTGCAAAAACGAAACATGTTTTCTTCTTGAAATTCAGAAACCTACAGCTTATAACTTCTTAAAGTTGTTTATGTCTTATAAATTTCAGCAAATTTTGTATAAATTAGTGCTAAACTCCAAGTAAGAAACTTACAGCTATTCTTAGTTGTACAGGAACATATTGATAAAAAGCTTCCAAGCAAATGTAAAGGTTATTTACAAAGATATTTGAGAGATTTATTGCTTTCTGGAGAAATAAAAGTCCTCAAATGAAAAACTTTGTTTACTAACTGATGGTGTCACCAAATCAGAAGACATCCCTGAAATTAACAGGTAGCTGGCGACAGTGTACCTTCTACCTTGTAAGTTGTTGTAAAGAAGTTATCAAACATTTGTGCTGAGCCTCTATTAAAATTTTAGAATTATTAAATTATCATGCAATCTTCAAAGATTTTTTTTGTGTGTGTGTGGGTACCGGGGGTCGACCTCAGGACCTCGCGTGCCAACAGGCACCCGTGCCCCTGAGCAATATCACCGGCCCCTTTTTCGTATGTGGGTTCCGGGAGTCGAACTCGGGCCCTCGCGCTTGCAAGGCAGGCGCTTACGCTGCTGAGCCATCTCACCGGCCCTCTTCAAAGATTTTTGTTCAAAAAGTTAGACATTTTTTAATTAGATAGTTCTTTTCAAATAAAAAATCATAAAATAAATATTACACTACTATTTGAAAGAATGCTTTGAAATTCTTTAACTCATACATGTTTATATAAAAATATACTGATGTTTATTTTAAACTGCCTGTCGGAATTTTAAATACTTTCAGAAAAAGCATTTCATCTTCATCCTTCAACATCTGAAAAATGAAGAATAGATATTTTTAATATTTCTCTCACATTCTCATTTTAAAACTATCTTCCATAATTCAATCAAATTCAAGTCTCTAATGAAGGAAATAACATGGTATAATACAACATAAACAATTTATAATAAATTTTTAGTGTGGTTAAATGAGAAGAACTGTTGACCTACTAATATGATGCCAGCATACTTGTCAATTTTTGAGTCTTATTTTCAGTGACTTTTAGTATATGTTATAATTTAAATGTTATATTAATATTTAAGGTACTACTTATTAATACAGTTAAAAATAACTACTTTATTTGAACTGTACATGAAATGATGAGACTTATCAAATCCATTACCAGAATCCTATAAAATTAATATGGGCACATGTACTTTTTTGACAGTATAAAAAGTCTTAAACAAAAGTGCATTTTTATACAATTGAACATACATTGCCTGAATTCTGATCTTGCCACCAGATGGCAGAAAAATCAGACTCAAGTAGTTTTTGTTGAGCAGCATGAAGGTTTTTGCTTGGGGTGTGTGTGTGTGTGTGTGTGTGTGTGTGTGTGTGTGTTGTGTGTTGGTCATTTTGGGTGTTTATTGATATGTTGCACTAAGCTTAAGACATGATCAAAGTACTATGAATATACAATACCACTGGAAAGTGTTTCCTAGATCCTGCTGTAAATATCATTCACCCTATCCATGTTACCAATGATACCATGGGTTTGAAAATAAGTTAGCAAAATTCTACAGTGATGGATGATATAATTCCTGTTCTCATCAGGGTTAAATAACTGTCATATAGCTCCTTTATAGACAAATTTTCACTTAAAAGAATTATAATACATTAAATTGCATTATCTGGGAAAACCCAACTAAGAGATGATAGAAAATGACTGGGAAAGGAAACCAAGCTGTCACCTTGGGCTTAGTTCCCTTTTTGGTCAAGGCCAAGCTGATATATCTTGCTGAGGCCTCAGTGTATTACAACTTGACATCCATCTGTAAATAAGAAACAATTTAATTACAAAACAGAGTAAAGCAGAAGAAAGAAACTATTCCCCAAACTGTAGTAGGACTCAACAGTTCTCTTATACTGTTTTGTGTTTATGCCTTTCTGCTTTACTTTTTCAGGAAAAGTTCAAACTCAGCACTTTGAATGTATGTAAAGTATAGAACTGAAGCAAATGTTTTAGAACATTGAATATTATAGCATTTTAATTAAATAATTAGAGAAAACACAGCATAGAAACATTTTTCATTGCTACGATAATAATTGTCTCAATCCATTTATTTATTTTTGGATACAGCAGTTTCATAATCTTGCTTTAAAGCATTATTATCATAGCAAGAAGGGCAGGTATTTCTTGCTCCATTTACTAAGAGAAGCAGGGTAATTAGAATTAAATCATCTCTACCAGGTGTGATCCACTGATGTGGTCCTTGCCCAAGAGTGTTCTGTGGCAATGAGCAAGGTGTTTACACAAACATTTGGAAGATTATAGGCTACTCCTTCTGAAACAGTGTGAAGAGCGGAGTGCTATTTAATGGGACAGCGTGGCTGTCAGGTAGAAGCAGGTAGTGTGTCATTCAACTAAAAATAAGTTTCATCAGCCTTGATTCTTCTAAAACTAGGTTCAGAGGTTCTTTTTCTTTGCTTTTCACTTTTCAATTTGCATAGCAGCAGATATTCGATATGCTTAAAGGTGTAACTGTTTCTCTCTTTCCCCATTCTTTCCTTTGATAAAGATAAGGCCAATAACTTGAGAGTTTTGGATGAGGCTAACATGGAAACTTCTTGAGCTATCAATGGTAAAATGAACTGCTATAGGTCTAGAGGATGTTACCTTGCAACTTGTAGTGTTAACGAGGAGGGCTAAGGCCCTGACAGTTTACAAAGTTTTACTTCCGGAGAAAAGGCCCTTGTTTGCTTGCACAAATGGTCATGCAGCGCAACAAGTGACCCAGGGCACCAAGTTCAGTTAAGTTGTAAAAGAAAAAGAAAAATGACACCTCTGTACCGTGGCAGATGATCTTTTCATCCATCACGGTGCCACGAGGAAAATAGCACAGGGAGTGCTCAGTGCTGTCTGCCTGTCTTTCAGCAGCAGCACTGCACGGAGCAGGGCCTGTGGAAAAATGCACGCGTGTCCTCCTGCAGGGCTCCGACTTTACTCTTCCTAAAACTCTTTGATAAATAGTAACATAGCATTATGTTTGAGTGTAAAACGGAATGACCTGTTTTGAAAGGAAGCAAAGTAATGGAATGGAAGCCATCATGAAATCCACCAGGCTGGGAGAATCCCAGATTTGTATAATCGGTTGAATTACTACATACTGTCATGATAAATGTCCCTGAGAAAAACAAAGGCACCGAATGGGTCACTTCAGACTCACAAGGTACATACATATTACCTGTGTGGCTTGTGGGCATCGTCAACACTCCAACAAGAGGGCCAAGTCCTCCAACATCGTGGCCATGACCCTGTTAGTGTCCACTGCACAAGCCAATGGCTCATTACACATCCAGAGTGACATCCCAGTGTGTTCTGTTAGAAATTCCTTTATTTAGCTACTAGCTATTTTAAAATCTTGCCTTCAAATAATCACTTGTGTTCAAGTTCATCTGTGATTGCTTTATTTTGCCAAATGTTGAACTTTTAAGCTTGAAAAAAATGAAAAAAAAAAGTGATCTTAATTTCAGTCTTTTTATTCAAATTTATGTCAGGTTATTAAACAACAGATGCAAACACAGATTTGAGTATGTATTTAAATAAAGACAGAAAATCTATAATTTTTGAAAATACATTTTAAAAATTGACAAATTAAACAAATGCTACTAAGTTCATTTAAGGATTAAGATTAGGAGACCAGATGCCGCAAATTTAAACTATGTAAAATTTCCTTTATTTGAGAACAATATAATGATACAGAATTAGGTTTTGCATGCTAAAGAGTAAAAAACCCTGACTTCCAAATTGTCCTTCATTAACCTTACTTAGAAGAAGATAAGTTAGAGGAATAATGCAAGTTTTAAAAAATGAAGCTATGTTCCTATTTGCAAAAAAGTAGCCAAAAAATCATGAGCTCAGCACAAAACTAGGTCATTGATGATTTTTCCAACAAGAGTTCTGCCAAGGCAAAATTCCTGTGGCAACTTTGCTGTCGCCTTTCAAAGCATGTCACTTTTTAAAGGAGTGCTAAGTGTCACGGATTGTAGAGCCTTTATAAACAGCACTTAGCTCTTCTACATCAAATATTCACCTATAAATAAGGTAACTTTTATCAGTTATCATGCTCCATAAAAATTACTGCTATCAGAGCAAAAGTAATCTGAATCCCAGGTTAACCATTTAGTTTTGCTTATTCAACAATATTTTAGGGCCATAAACATCTGTAATCAATTTAGGAGTTATTTGTGATAGCTGGGCAAATTTGTTCCAGAATGATGCAAAATTGACAACAGGGACTTTTTCCTATGACCACGATTACCCATGGAAATGACTTCACATTTCACCCAAAGGGGAAGAAAAATGCTTTCCATAGAGCTAGGAAAAATTTTGTGTGTGCCTGTTTACTTAGATCATTAATTTGCCTCTGAGGATTTAGATTAAGTATTTACCCAAATGATTGAGCAAAAGTACATGTACATGGTAAAATTAGCAGATTTTTCTTTGAGACGAAGAATCTTATTCCTGTCACTTTCATTCAGCACAGAACTGGAAGTTCTAGCCAGAATAATTAGTCATGAAAAATAAATAAAAGACATCTAAATTGAAAGGAAGAACTAAAAATACCTTTATTTGCAGATGATGTGGTCTTATTTGTAGAATGAACATCCTATAGTAATTCCAATTGTATTGCAGAAATAAAAATTGTAAAATTTTTATGGAACCAAAAAGGACCTTGAATAGGCAAAATAATCTTGAAGCAAAAGAACAAAGCTGGAATCACCATATTTGTTATCTCTAAATTATATTACAAAGCTGCAGTAGTTGCAAAAGTGACAGAATACCGTCAAGACAGACACGGATGAATGGAATGGAAGGGAATGGAGAACCCAGAAATAAACTATATATATATGGTCCACTGCTATTTGATAATTGTGCCAAGAATACACAATGGGCAAAGATAGTCTCTTCAACAAATTGTGCTAAAGGAACAGACTATCCTGATGTAAAAGAATGAAAACATTTATCTTATACCATACACAAAAATTAGCTCAACATGGATTAAAGACTTAAGACCTAATACTCTCCAGCTCCTATGGGAAAACAGAGAACTTCATGACATTGGTGTACACAATGATTTCTTGCCTATGAAACCAAAAGCACAGTCAGCAAGAGCAAAATCACACAAAGGCATTAAATTAAATATAAAAGCTTCTGCACAGCCAAGGAAACAACAAAATGACAAGGAAGATTGCAAAATAGGAGAAAATATTAACAAGCCATGTATCTGCTAAAAGGTTAATATCCAAAACACATTTATAAGGAACTTTTACAACTCAATAGGAAAAAATCCAATTTAGAAATTGGCAGATAACTTGAGTAGGTACTCCTCCAAACATAACATACCAACAAGATTACTAAAAGATGCTGAACACCACTAATCCTCAGGGAGATGCAAGTCAAAAGCATAATGATACATTGCTTACCCTTGCTAAGATGCTGTAAGGTGCTCAGGTCTATACTGGGAGGACATAACACTTCCACGAGTCAGGCAAAGAATATTACTACTCACAGCAGGCAGGAAGGATAATCTGAAGCCTGGGGTATGAGGTGAACCACTTCCCCAAGGCTTAGGAAAGCTGCCCAGGGCAGAGATGGGTCTTGGCTATGCGTATCTCAGCACCACAGTGGAGGGTTCCTGAAAGCACTTCACTAGGTGTTAGACCTTGGGTGGACTCCAGCTCCTAGGGCCAAGCATTACAGAATATAATGAGGACATGACATTGGCTGTTCCAGATATTCTTCTCTTATCTCAGGATGTTGCATGCTTGTTGACATTTTCCCCCAAAATTACAGCATGTGGGAGAGATGTTCCTCCTTCAGGGTTATCTGTGGAGCTGTACTCATGCAGATGTCTGTTGTGAAGGGGGGAAAAGCCAAACGATGAGAAGGAGATTGGGGAATTGGAACTCTTCAACATTTTCAGGACGAAATAAAGGGATACATCTACTTAAGAATACATTACTTCTGTTCCTCCAAAAACTAGATATATACTACCATATAATCAGATAATCCCATGCCTTGGTATTGATCCAAAACAATTGAAGCCAAGATTTCAAAACATGTTTGCACTCTCATGTTTTCTGCACCATTATTTTCCACAGCCAAGTGGAGACACCTTAACTGTGATCAACAGAGAGTGTGGTTATGCATACAATGGATTTCAAAAGTTGGAATTCCTGCCATCTTCAACAACCTGAATGAACTTTGGTGACAGTTGGCTAAGGGAAGTAATTCACTCACAAATGACAAAGACTGTATGGCTCCAGTTAAGTGAAGTATCTAAGAGTCAAACTTCTAAAAGGTTTTGAGGGTATGTAGGGAGGGGTAATTGGGGAGTAACATTTAGGTGAAAAAGTCTTTGTGAGTTAGGCATTTTTTTTCTTCATTGTATGAGACAATCCACTGGTGTAACCATCAAGGTCCAGAATTTTCTTTTTAGGAACAATATTATAAGGGATTCAGTGCTTTATTTGGGAAGAGCTACTCAGGGTTTTGCATTTCTTTGTTGTCAATTTTGGTAATATATTACAAGAAATTACCCTATTTCATTTAAATTGTCCATGTATTAGCATAAAAATGTTCACTATCTACCCTGTTTTTCATGTTTTTGTCATTTATAACAGTGTTCACTATATACCTTTTTAAATGTGTCTATGATCTATCAGAGCGATACCCTCTTTCAGTCCTGTTTTTGCAATTTGTACTTTCTCTTTCTTTCTCTTGATCAATCAAGCTATAGGTTTAATAATTTTATTATACACTTCATGGACTTTGCTCTGTAATTTGTCAAGTTTCATTTCACTGTTATTTTTTTTTATTTTTCTTAAATTATTTCTTATTTATTTTCTTAATTCATTTTAGATACAATTGGGTCTTCATTTTGTGTTTTCCTATGATCAGGTTAGGCATATAATTTCATACTTTTTTTTTAATCTACAAATTTCTTTGAAAACACCACTCCCGTACATTTCTCATATCATGATATTATTTTAGTTCCTTAATTTTCTGGAATAGGCATTTGGTAAGTGCTTGGCAGGGCAGTGCAGATCAAGTCTTCCAGGCAGTTCCAGTTGCAGGGTAGCTGAGGCTCGAATCCTGGAGGGCTGCGGGAGCTGCGGACTGGCCCGGCATGGGGGCTCTTCGTAGTCTCAGAGGCTCATCCCGCAGTCCGTCCCTGACTTAGCTTAGAATTCTTCAAAACACGCACAGCAAAGCATTCAGTCTCCTTACACTGTGGGTCAGGATTCTCAAGGCAAGTAAGTGTCCCACGAACACGAGGTCCCAGCCATGCCACTCTCAGTGATCCAGCATTCAGTGCCACATAATATTCGGCTATAACTACAGCGTGCCAAGACTCAACCGGTAGTGGCAAAGTTACATGGTAACAGAATGCCAGACCAGAGCTGCAGTTGCACTTGTTGTGAATGTACAACCTACCTTACCACCTCTGTCCCAGGGTTGCACTGCTTTTTTCTCATAACTTTTTATTGTGGTAAAAATATGTGTAAGAATTTACTATCTTAACCATGTTAAATAGACAATTCACTGGTTCAAAATATACTCATATCGCAGTAAAATCAGCACTATTCATCACCTGAACCACTTATCTTGTAAAACTAGAACTGCAGATTCAGTAATAGTTCCCCGTTCCTACCTCCCACGGGCACCTGGCACCCACCACTGCAGTCACTCTTCCTACTTTTCTGACTACTCTATTTGTATTTTTGTGAGTTATTACACTTGGAATAATATCCTCAGGGTTCATACACGCTGTTTCCTTCTCTTTGGAGATTTAAAAACTCAGTGAACATCATGCTCCACCACGAAAGATGCAGAGCTCCTCCTTCAAGGGCAGGAACAGCTATTTCTACTTAACACATCACAGCAAGTTCCAGTGAGAGCAATTAGGCAAGAAAAAGAAATAAAAGGAATTCCAATTGGAATCACAGATGATATGATTCTATAGGTAGAAAACTCTAAAGATTCCACAAAAAAATTTTAGACCAATAGATGATTTTAGCAAAGTATCAGGATGCTTTTAGCAAAGTAAATCAACACACAAAAATTAGCTGCAGTTCTCTACCCTAACAATGAAGTATCTGAAGAAGAAATTAAGAAAACAGTTCCATTTGCAATGGTGTCAAAAAGAAGACAAATTATAAATTAAGGAGCTAAAAAATCTCTATAAGGAAAACTGAAAAATATGTCTAAAAAGGATTAAAGGAGACATGCATAAATGTAAAGAATATTCCATTGTATGTATATTTCAGATTTTGTTTATCCACTCCTTTGTCAATATAGATATAGATCACTTCCATGTTTTGATTACTGCAAATGCTACTGCTATGGGTATGCATGCACAAATATCACCTCAAGGCCCTGCCTTTATGTATTTTGAGAAGAGAAAACTAGCAGTGAATTTTTGAGTATAGGAACCCCCAAAAGGAATGACTGCATCATTTGGTGATTGTATTTTTAATTTGGGGGGGAACTACCATACCATCTTCCACTATGGCTATATTGGCCATTCATATGTCTTCTTTGGAATGTCTACTCAAGCCATTGGCTGTTTATGAGTGAAATTGTTTTTTGTTGTACAGTTTTATGAACTTTTGATGTATTTTGGATGTTAATTCCTGATCAGATAATTGATTTGAAATTATTTCTTCCTACCTTTTCTGTGGACTGCCTTTTTACTCTGCTGATATAGTCTCTGATGAACAATTGTTTTAAAAGTTTCGTGAAGTCCAAATTATCTATTTTTTTCTACTGTTGGCTCTGCCTTGGGTTTTACATCCAATAAATCACCACCAAATCCAACGTTATTAAGCGTTTTTGACTTGTGATTTCTCTGAGACTTTTCAAGGTTTGGGTCTTATATTCAGGTCATGGATCCATCCTGAGGTAATTTTTGTATATGGTCTTGGTAAGAACCAATGTTATTATTTTGCATGTTAATTTCCATTTTCCCCAGACTCTTTTGTTAAAGGATTGCCATACCTTCTTTGAATAATCTTTGACTCCTTTTTGACAATTCTTTGCCCACATAGACGTGGGATTGTTTCTAGATGATATTATATTTCACTGTTTTATATGCCTTTCTTTGTACATGAACCACATTATTTTTATTGTTGTAACTTTGTCCTAAAATTGAATTTGGTTAATGTGAGTCTTTCTAGTTTATTCTACTTTTTCAGGATTGTTTTAGTTATTTAGTTAAGGCTTCATATGAATTTTCTATTTCTGCAAAAAGGTATTATTGGGATTTTGATTCATATTGCACTGAATTTGTGGGGCATTTTGAGTCAAGCTGTGCTACTAAGAGTATTCCAATCCTTGATTACAGGATGTTTTTCCATTTATGTATATATTCTTTAATACTTTTTAGAAATATTTTCTAGTTTTCCCTAAACAAATCTTTTTTCTCCTTGACAAAATTAATTCTTATTTTTTTTCTTTCTGATGTCATTGCAAATAAATTGTTTTCTTGATTTTCTTTTCAAACACTTCATTGTTAGTGTACAGAAATCCAACTAATTTTTGGGTGTTGACTTGGCATTCTGCTGCTTTGCTAAAATCATTTCTTAATTCTAAGAGTTTTTATGGACTGTGTAGAGTTTTCTACACATATTTCTTCCCTGTTTGGATGCCGTCTATTTCTTGCTCTTGCCTACTTTTTCTGATCATGACTTTGAGTGATGTATTAAGTAAAGATAGTGCAGGTGAATATACCCGTGTTCTTCCTGATAGAAAGGTTTTCAGTACTTAACCCGTGAGCATAATGTAACTGTGAGTTTTTCTTGTAAGGATTTTAGTATGTTGAGGCACCTTCCTTCTATTCCTAGTTAGTGTCTTCTTTCTTTTTTTAATCATGAAGTATATTGAACTTAATTAAATGCTTTTTTAATCAGTTGAGATGACAGCATGTGTGTGTGTGTGTCTTGATGTGAATCTTTCTGTTGCACCGCTTTTCCTTGGGCATGTATGGTGACATTCATTGTCCTCTTTTGAGTGATCTAGTCTTTAATGACTGACTGCCAAAGAGGAAACCGAGCAATGAAGGACGGGAGTGTCCGCTGCTTAAGGGCCCGTGAAGTCGCACGGGCAAGGGGGAGAGGCTTCTGTACCTTTGTGATCACACGGATTAATGCGTGCTGGAAGCACAGGTCCCCAGCATTTAGTGGCCGTGGTCCTTTTGCGTGAGGTCCCGCAGGCTGTTCATACGCTCCGGAAAAGGGCACACTTGCTTCACAGAGTGGTGAGGGGCAGGGGATTGAGTAGCTGCTACTGTGCTCCGAGCTTAAAGTGACAAAAGTACCCACAGTTTACCAAGCAAAACCTCTCCTGGAAGATGCGCGCCTTCCCTGACCTCCAGAGTCCCCCAGATTTTTATTTACAGCAAATTCCTCTATGTTAATTGTTGTCTAGGTAAGGAGACAGATTCCCGTTGTTTCACATTCTGCCATTTTCCAAGAATGTCCACCTATGTATTGCTTTTTTTTTTTTTTTTTTTTTTGTGGGTACCGGGGGGACGACCTCAGGACCTCGCGCGCCGGCAGGCGCCTGTGCCGCTGAGCGATATCACCGGCCCCTTTTTTCCTATGCGGGTTCCGGGAGTCGAACTCGGGCCCTCGCGCTTGCAAGGCAGGCGCTTAAGCCACTGAGCCATCTCACCGGCCCTTTTTTTGTTTTTTTTTTTTAAGAGTAGGAAGAATTTATTGAAAGAAAGAAAGTTTCTCTCTGAGAGGGACAGAAGGGGTCCCAGAGAGTGGGTTGCCCACCAACCCCACATCTCAAGGGTGTTTTATTGAGCAAAGCCATGATGTGAGGCGAACTTAAGGTGGGACAGAACTATAATCAATCAATAAGATAACAAGTATAGTCTCTTAGGTAATATTGATCCAATGGCAAATCATAGGATGGGTGTGAGGTGTAACAAAACTATGGTCAGCCAATAAGTATACAGCAAGTATAATTGCTAAGATAATATTGATTAAATGGGGGTCAAATGGGGAAGCAAGTCACATGGCAAGCGCACATGTGCAGCCAAGGGCTTTCCTGGAAGGGGAGGGTAAGGAGGTTTGTCCTTACCCCAAGGTGCTTGATGCCTACCTAGAATGTCAATCACCGCTGTTCATCCCTAGGGGAAGAACATGGGTGAGTAGCTCTTCTTTCTCTTGACGCCTGATCTTCAGTGAATGCACTTGGCCTCCAGCCACAGCTGTCTTCTTCGTTGACCTCTGCAGCGAGGGTCCAGCCCTGTCTGACCGCCTACAATATTTCTACCTAACTTATCTATAATATTTCCCCCCTCTGAAGACTTACCCCTTCCTGCTGTGAGGGCTTTTTATCAAAACATATTCCTGTTTGCCTCCTCTGCTCCAAATGTAACGCCATGCATGTTTGTTTACATCTCCATCCCCTTTCCAAATATGGCACCTTGTACTTGGTAGGCTCTCCTAAATATTTAAATATGTGAATGAAATTCATGGCTCTGTCTCACATATATGATCGAGATTTCTGACAATGTTGCCAGTGCTCTAAGGATCATGAAAGACAAATAAAGCTCCCCTATTTCTTTTGCGTTTACAAATTTAATTCTTTTTCCACTTTCTAACACTGAGTAATTCTACAAGCAAGCTTTTTATAGCCTTTGTCTAAATCTTCTTAGTGGGTGGCTAACCTTTGACAGTCATTGTTTGAAAAGTCTCATCAGAAATATCTATTTTCATGGCTGTGTCTCAATATCAGACATAATCCAGAAATTTTCATAGCCCACATATTTGTTCTGTCAAAATAAAATAATCAGGAGTTCTGTTTTGCTTATGCTCAGTAGAAACACTGTAAATGAAACCAGCATTGCAGTCAGCAATCTAAAATAACAAAATAATTTTACTTCTTAAAATACAACCAAGAGTTAAGGGAGGAACAAAAGTAAGGTAAAATGTGTCCATGTAGGTACATGGAATTGCCCCGTCCTAACCCTCAATGCGTCCAAGCGCTTTCCTTTCTACATCCTAACAGAGAGAGCGGAAGAGAAGAGGGGAGGATATGAGCACTCACCTTTCTTTCTGAATTCTGACCTGTATTCTGCAGCTCACAGACAGGAGGAAGAAAAGCCATTTGCCATTGTCTGGGCTCCAAGTCCTTAAACCACGACAGTCCACAGTGTGCAGGTGTTTAATGTTCATTGTTCTAGGTTCACACTGGGCTCTGCATGGGAAGCACTGAATGTAGAAGTTAAAATCCTGGCTATAAAGGGCTTGTTTCCTTCTCCTTATTAAGAGCAAATAGGATCTTACAGAAAAAAACCACCAACAAAGAGCAGAAACCACATAAGTGGTTTGAGCTCTGTGTTCCTAGTGTTCACCTTCTCCAGGGTGCACGTTCAGTGTTGTTACCACAGCAACAACCTGGTCAGGTCCCCTCAACACAGCCGACCTGAAGGACCTCTTCCCCTTGACTTCTTTGCATAGCTGAGACACACTCATATTTTCAAAAAGGTGCCTCATTTCATATTTAAAACAGTAAGCTGTAGTAAAGAACTCTCTTGCCTGTTGCAGGTCAGTGGTGGAATGCTTTCCTTTGCCTGTTGCAGGTCAGTGGTGGAATGCTTTCCTAGAGTGTATGAAGCCCTAGTTTCAGTCCCTGTTAAACAACACCACACACACACACACACACACACACACACACACACACGGCTCCACCTGTAATGGAATCTATTATAAACTGAAATGAAGAAACTTTAACAAAATATTTTATTTCAGTATATAGACTATAAACCTTCAGTGACTGAAACAATGAAGTGTGGTCATTACCTTAGCGATTGATATTCTTTGATCTCTCAAACCCTTTCTCGCATGCGTGTGTTCAATGCCATCTTATTATTTCAGAAGTAATCTTCAGAGTACCCAACCTTTTCCTCACTCAGACCATGGGATAAGTGCTCTTGCTAATCAATTATTGTATTGGAAGCCATAATATTCACATGGTTTGTTGGTAAACTGTTGCGATTCACATAATAAAGTGGCTCATGTTGTAGGTTAGCCCTGTTGTCATTCCTAGAAAAAGTTATCTGGTCCATATAGTGACATAGACTAGTAAAATTTTAACAAGGGGACATTCGTAGTTACCATTGTTCAATAGTACGTTCATAGCTTGGTCTTCATTAGATTCCACTGAAACAGGGTATTCTGATGCACTAAAATTGTTGGAAAAGTTAATTAAATTAAATGAAACTAATATACAATGTCACAGGACCATCTTCCACCACTATTATTATTTTATATCACACACACACACACACACACATGCACACACACTGAATTCCAACACACTGTAAACTTCTTGAGTGCAGCATTGGATTCCAACTCAGTTTGGTCTACATATTTAATCCCCATAGAAGACACGCAGCCAATGCATATGGTTGGCTTCTGAGCATATAGTGCTTAAACTCTTTTTGATTAACAAAGCAAACTCTGTAGACTGAAGCCTTTAAAGATCCTTGTAGATATATTATGTTTACATATTTTTCTCCAGCTCTTGTTTCGGGATAGATTTCTTGATTCACAAAGACTTTCCTCCATTATTCACTAGTGTAGCCATAAATTTTCATTCTGTTGAAAATGAAAAGGTTTTATGTATCTAAAAATCAACTGAGGCTCCCAGAGAGCAGTTAATGTCGCATTGTCCTGAGGAAACAATCCCAGACTGCAAGAAAATTAAGCAATGATTTCTCAAAATTAGCATCAAAGTGGTACTTTATTTTGGTAGTTATTTTGGTGGATTCACATGTTAAGTATCTTATATTCTATTTACTTTCATTCTGTCAGTGTGATTACTACACATCACAACATTTTTTATTGATATTTTAAGTTTGAAATTCACACTTTCTGGAATACTCTGTTCTCATGCATCATAATGTAATATCTACTTTGAAATTCTTTACTTAAATGATTTTTCTTTAAATCTATAATGGTTTTAAAGTAAGATAAGCTCTTCTAAAACAAGAAAAAATGATTGTATACAATTATATGGGCTTGTTACATGAAAATCATCAGCAGTTTAAGGAACTCATATTTAAGCTGGACTGTTAACACAAAGGACAATGACCAATGCACAGTTACAATAACCAATCAACCTTTCTGTCTTCTTCAGTGTGTCCTCTGACTGGTTTTGTCATGCGGTTGATCTTCCAAGAAAGAATAAGTACTAATGCTTACTTGCCTTTCATTTACCACTTATCATTCTTTAACCCATTCAAGAATCACCTCCACCATCAGAGAGCCTCTGGTGAAAACACCCTGTGACCTTTTATTCTGAAGGACAATATATAAAAGTATATAGCATTGAGAGACTACTTTTAGATAACATCACTGGGATTCTGCTTTGTCTGTGTCCCTGCCATAGAAACGAAAAACTCACACTTAATGTTGAACAGTATAAAACTATTTGAGAAAGCTAAAATTGGCATAAAAACTATCATTCAGAATCAGCTATTTTGGCTAGGAGTGTTTCTGAATGTAATACATAGCAAAGCATCTGCAAGGCCCTAGGCAGAACCCCAACAATGCCAAATGAACAAAGAAAACCACCAGAATCAGTTCTTTTTACCTAGCTTCCACATGTTCACACAAGATAATATTTAGACTCTCGAAGAGCACGTAGCATATGAAAGATTATGGAGGAACCTGGCCTAACCTTAGCCTCCATAAATAGTAAAAATATATATATTTTTGCCATATTTGCAACAAGAGAAGCACTCTAAAAGTAATTGATATTCAGATGGATTATAACACGATTTTGTAGTTTAATTTCTTATGAGAAAACACTATAAACACAAACCAACCAATAGTGTCCAAACAAACCTACATATTATAAAAATTATAAAATGAAGAAATATGAACTCATATCTGAAAAATTCGAAGTAAGTTTAGAGACCATCTTACAGACTGTCAGCATTTTAAAGGAGAACTGAGATTCCTGCACAGTATGCTGACACACTGCACGTTTGCAGCAGCTTAGTAAGTGCTTTAGTACAAGAGCTGTAAGAGGTAACAAACCGAACATTTAGATTAATGAAGCAAGAAAGATCTACGCAGTGTAGGGGTGCTCTTATCAGAGCTGGAGCACTGATGAGCAGGGCCTGATCAGCTCTTCTTCCTCACTACGCCTCTCTGGTTACTCCTGTCATGATGAGGCTTTCTGAGGGTCTTCACGTGGCACTCAGGGTCGTGGCTCCTGTTTTCTCTCCACCACAGTGAAGAGAAATCATCCTGCCTCACCACCAATACCATCTGCAGCTGGTGTTTTTATATCAATAACCCATAATCCTCCCTGTCTACTTGAACACCTCTTCACAGTGTATTACTCAACTACAATTCACGTCACGTTATTATATGATATGTCTTGAACCATCCCAAGAAAGAGCTTTTGCCTTTGCACTGCTCATGTGTGCATGTGTGCATGCATGTGCATGCCTCTGTGTGTGTGTGCATGTGTGAGTGTGTATGTGTGCTTTGCGTACCTTGCGTGCCTGCATGCCTGTTAGTGCCCGTGTGTGTGTGCATGCCTGTGCGTACCTGTGCGTGTGTGTGCGTGCCTGTACGTGTGTACGTGTGTGCCTGTGTGTGTGGCTCTAGCATTCTCTCTGCTGAGGAATTACCACTTTGAGGCTACAGATACCCTCTGGCACTCAAGGGTAAGCTGTCTGAAGGCAAGGCGCACTATAGCTTTGAATGTTTATAATGTAAATGTTAAGGAGTACTTATTAAACTAATCGAATCTAACCGTGCTCTCTTCTTTTATTAATTACCGAAGCTGGCCTCATCCGTTATTCTCCAATGCTGGGATTAAGTGTACAGTAAAATAATTCACATGTCCAAGCCTGCCATCAATTTTAGGTAGCCTCGTTATAAAAACTTGATTTTAATTTTCTCTGCTTCTTTGGAACATATTTCATTCTGTTTTAACATTAGCCTGAAGGAACAATAATAAAAAGCTTTCTTCTTTGAATGTAATTGAACTTTAGTGAATTCTGACTCTGAAACTGAGCATAAGCACGATAGAACACTAGTCAGGTGCTCAGCTTGGAAAATCACTCCTCCTTGGTCCAGAGGAAAAAGACTTGAAAGGCGAAAAGACTCGGGGCTCCACACACAGCCACTGGCACCTGCCAAGATCCAGGTGATGGATTAGAAGTCAGTGAGGCGCAATAACGAAGCTGAATCACCCTTCATAGGTTCGCGTGCAGGAAAGGCTAGCTCAGTATACCTAGTTTCTCTCCACACATAAACTTCAAACGAGTTTTTAAAGAAAAATCCCAATATGATTTTTAATTAGGGATGCCCTTTGTGTAAAGTATTTAGGGCAGCCAGATTGTTAGGAAAATTAATTATCTAAATAGCTGCACCTAGTTGCTATTAAAGTTAAATTCCATTATATCAACCGGCCCTTGGGAAGATGATACTGAAGTACCGCACTTACAAGAGCTAAGGCTTTTAGAAATTTGCATTTCATAAACCTTGAAGTATTATATGGTTTATATTACACAGGAGGTTGCTGTGTGTGGTTGATTTTACCATCAACTTACAATTCCTCTAAAAAGCAAAGCCTGGAAACTATTATGTATTTTAGTTTAGATTTCTTTGCCAAAACTAAATATTGACTTCCACACAGTACAACATACTGGGTCAAGCTGTGTCCTGGGTCTCTATTTTCTGAACCCTGTTTCCTTAATAAATTGTCAAACAGAGTCAGATTACTGCGTAACATATGAAAAGTCAGAATTATTAGTCATTTTTCACATTGACTTATCTTGTAATAATAATTTGCATAGTTTGAAAAAACGTGTAAATTGATCATTTGTAGATCCATATAACAACTAGATTTTATGATACTTTTAATATTTTACCTATTGTCCTTTTTTTAGTAATCATAATCACCTGTATAAGTCCATTATATGTTCTTTTAGTATTGTAGGAATTCCGTAGTTATGCAAAATATCTCCTTGCTTGGAGAGCATGTTATTTAGTTAAGTATCATGTTTGAATAAAGAGAGAAAAGATGGGCTTAATGTATTAATGCAGTGAAAGGATCGCTGTAGATATAATTACCCCAATTGGGTTGATATTCCATTTAGACTGACAACCCCTCACTCCTCAGCATTCTGGCTGAGGCGTTAAGTGTGGAGATGAATGTGTGTTTTCACTCTGTGTCTCAGAACATGCGAGCGACCTGCGCGACAGCACACAGCTCCTGGTCTCCTAACAACGTGGGATTTTCGTGCTGGCTGACACATTGGTATTTTTGTCTAAGTCCCTGTGCATCTCTTTGACTCACTTTTGCTCCTCCCATAAGTATCCCTGAAGGTGAGTTAGATCATGTCTGTCTTCTTTCTGCTGTGTGTCTTATCTTGCAGAGCATGGGTGATAGACTGTGCCTCGTGTTCTCTTCCACTCCCAACTGAACTGTTTAGGTTCTGTCTATTTTAACAAATAGCAGCTAGAAGGCTGAAAAATCAGTTGAGTGATAACACATAATCAAGAACATCATTTCAAAATTTTTAATTTGTCTCTAATCTAAGTGGCAACACTTACTAATCTCTCCTCACTCAGTTGTTACAAATGAAGAAAACTGAAGTGATGAAACTATAAGATTATGTTTTTATTCAATGTAAGATTCAATTAACATTTAGTTTTCTATTATTGGTATTGATAAGAACGTCAGTGGAAAAGCACAGAAATGCTTAGTAGACCCAAGCAAAATGTAAATTATTATAACATCATTTTATGGAGGCATTAATAAAATAGGGAATCACAACTAGTAGCTTAAATATGATACTTACTCTGAAGCTCTTACTTGGAGTTACGCTCCAGCTGGCTGAATACTGGCCACCTCCTCCTGGATCCCCACAGCTTCCTTCTCAGGGACATGACCCTGAAGATGCATGGCTCCTCTTTGCTTCTTTGCCCTTGGACTTCATCATGAGCCCATCTTGTTCCGAACTATCTTATAGTTCAGCATCCCTCTGTTCTGCTGTTCAAGTCTTTTATGAAAGCTCCGAGTGAATTTTCCATTTTAGTTACTGTACTATTAAGCTCAAGAATTTCCAATTGTTTCCATTTTACAATTCCTATATTCTTTTTAAAATTATCAAAATGTTACTGGTCCAGGTTTACAGTCCACAATGGTCACGTTCATTGTGGGGAGTTGGTGCATGTACATCACACATCTTAACTCTTTTCACTTCTTCCCCTACTCTCCTTCCCAACTCCCTCCATCTTCTTCTTAACAGATTATTTTCCTGGTTTCCTTTCAGTTTTGTTCCATACTTTCCATTAGTTCTTTAAGAATATCCAAAATAGTCTATTTAAAATACTTATTTAGTAAGGCCAACATTCAGTATTCCACAAAAATGGTTTTCGGTCCATTTTCTCTTCTGTCAATGGGCTTACTTTCCATTACTCCTCGCATGCTGGTGAGAAAGCCAGACATTTGAGTGATGTAATGTGGATGCTCCATAGATCAAATTTTCCGCCCTGTCCATGGCTTGGGACTTTTCGCTTTGGAAGCTACTTTTATTCATACAGACCTTCTCAAACTATGTTTTTCAAGGGTTTCTTTTGGTTTCAGGTGTGGTTCCTGAAGTTTCAGTTCCTTTAGTTGAGTTCAGCAAGTATTTCAACAGAAATGTCTTTGAATTCTCAGGGCAAAAAACAAGCAAACAATACAGTACCTCTCTCCAGATTTACAGATTGCTTCCGTGCTGGGACTCCTGTCAGTATGGCTTCAGGCTGTTCACAACTCTGCCTTAGCCTTCACTTCCTGCCAACAATGCCTGAGTCTGCTGTGGAGCTCCCTGGTGAGATTCTCAGTCCAATTATTATACTTTTCCTGTAGTGATCAAGCAGAGTCTATGAACTTCTCACACCTTTCTCGATTATATATTCTACTGTGGGTGTGTGTGTGGCTCTTTCCTACAGTGTGCTTTTAAATGCTATACTTTCCCAAAGAATCTCTGTCCCCAGCTTCTTCTCCCAAGCTTCACACAGTTTGTTGTATGTCTTATCTGTAATCCTTTGTCTCATACAGATTTGGGCTTGCCTTACAATATATTGGGCTATATCTAATTTTCCCCACCCTTAGCAAGTTCTGAGTTTTTTTTAGTATTTCTTTTTTTGTTAGTATATATTTGTAGCACGTGCTATTTACAATCTTTATGGGGAATTGGTACGCGTACATAACACATCTTAATTCCGTTTTTTCATCTCCTTTCCCTTCCCTTCATTTCCTCTCCATTCATCCCTTGATCCCCTTTTATTTTTCCTATGTGTTTGCAACACATATTTATAACCCTAGTGTGGAGTTCTGAGTCCCCTGAGATCTCTGTTTCTTTGGGAAAGTCATTCAACCTTCCTGTGCCCAGTGTCCCTATGTGCAAGAAAGATACTAAAGTGTAGAGCTGTATCATATAAAACAAGCTAGCTTCTGCTGCTGTAACAAAAAATTCAAATCTCCATTGTTTATAACAATTTTTAAAAGATATTCTTGCCACATTTGTGATACATGGTCTGAAAGGAGACACACATGAAGTAGTTATTCATGGATCCAGTTTCCAAGTAGACAGCTGGCTCTACAAACATGAAGGAGAAAATCTCCCCCTGACTGTTTACCATTTAGGTAAATGTGGTTCACTTAGGGTGAGTCACTTTTCTGTTACATCGACCAAGAATGCCACATGGCCACACCTAAATTCAGTTCACCAAATGGGAGCGGAACTCTACCATATAAAATGAGAGAAAGCCAATTATGTATGAGGAGCGACCATAACTATCACACTACTTGTTCTGTTTGCCTGAGGAATAAATGACTAATATTAATTAAATAATTAGAAATTTACCTGCAACTTATCATTTCTGATATATGTATTGCTAAATATAAACATTTAGTGTTCAACCATAATTCTGAACCATTCTAACTTAAACTTACGAAAAAATTGCTATCTCTCTACCCCCCATTTAAAAAACTTAGCTATTACAATGTTCTTAAATATAAATTAATTTCAGTTAGGTTGCTACCTTATTCATACCTAAGCTGATACTTGGAAATAATTAAGCATTAAAGGCAGTATCTACTAAAGTAATTGAAAGGCAAATATGATTTTTAAACTTTAATTTTTGATTATAATTAGCATTTAAATAATAACTATATAATAAGTCATATGTATATTTCCTTGGCATTAAGCCAAATCACTAAAAATTTAAACAGAAATTTTATGAGAACAGGTTATAGTTGAAAGATAAAATTTTGTAACAGAAGCATGAACTAGTTATAGATACTTTGGTTATTATAAGTTATCCGGATCAGTTTATTTTTCAGAAGCTTTCAAGTAAGTTTTCCTGTCTTTTATCATGTAAATAAACATCTTACACAGTACTATTTGTTAATTCCATAATCTGAAAGGAGGTTTTCATTGGCTTACCATTTCTGGACCAAACGACATTATAACTCTTCATATTTATTATGCGTTCACATTTTGTAGTGAGTCTTGTAATGACCGCAGAATATCAGAAATAGTTTTTGCTGTTGACTTGTAACAAATTCACATTATAGCTAAAGTACTCTTTCAGGATTAGAATAGAGTTTCTCTGAACTGGAATTAAATATCTATTTATAATTCAGCCAAGTTAAACAAAAGTTTAGCACATAGCCTAAAATTTCAAATACCATCACTAAGAAGTTTTTTTGTTTGTTTGTTTGTTTGTTTTTAGCATTGTGCTTTAAAATTGCAAGTACCATGGGATCCGTAATGAACAAGGCAGGAACTGAATTTTATTCCTCCTTGGAAAAGAGTCTTTCTTCTAATTAGTTTGCTATATTGGAGCTATGACTCCATATGGATTAAAAATAAAGGAATAGCCTCGGCATCATCTTTTTTCTCTATGAGTGTATCTTTTACTACAAAGAGTTTTCTCCAAATATTGTTTTAAGTCATGCCTGTCCAATTTCAATGAAAACTGAGAAAACTTGAGAGTATTTTTTCGAATCTCAAATTTCTATAACTTTTCCAGTTAGGCTTCAAACTAAAAGTTAATAGCCAAAGTGAGATAGCTGTCACTTTTATTCAGTGATGTCTGTGCTACACTGAAAGCTTCAGGTCTGAGTCTTTTCAACTTCAAATCTTTGCGAGTGCTGGCTAAATGTATGTGAATACAACTGCAGTCCACAAAGGCCGAGCAACAAGCGATAACAAACACTAATAAAATGAGTTCCTAAGTGCCCGGCCAATGACGAAAGATGTGGAATGCTTTAGAAAACCAGTACAACCAAGTTCACATAATAAGTGTGTGCTGAGACTTTAGAAATGAGGCCGACACCATTCTTGAAAGAAATCTTAGAATTCTTAGTATTTTTACCAATGTAAAGGGAAACTATTGCTCTAATTACTAAGGAAATAAAATGTAACACTATTAACCTGGCATTTATTGAGTAGTATCAAATATATGACTGAAAATCTGGATACCATAGTCCCAGCATCTAGCAGAGAAGAGTATGTGTAGGGTATAATTAAATCATCCAATGGTACACAGCATGTAAGTAGCAATTTTGAATGTGAAGGTTGCTAAAAATAATTTGTCACTTCAAAGCCTATTCTCCAAGCTTTATGGAATTTCTATAACTAAAAAACCAGCACACATATTTTAAAGCACATTGATATTAGCATAAAATTTAAATAAGAAGAAAATGAGAAAATCACACCAAATATATCACGATATACCACTCCAAATAATCATTTGGCAAAATTTCAAATCTTGGGCCGGTGAGGTGGCTCAGCGGCGTAAGCGCCTGCCTTGCAAGCGCGAGGGCCCGAGTTCGACTCCCGGATCCCACATACGAAAAAGGGGCCGGTGATATCGCTCAGCGGCACGGGTGCCTGTTGGCGCGCGAGGTCCTGAGGTCGAACCCCCGGTACCCACAAAAAAAAAAAAAAAAAAAAATTTCAAATCTTTAAAAATATTTAAGGATTAGAGAAATTAACACTCATCTCTTTACGGCCTACATTCACCCTGTGCTAAAAGTTTAGCCACATTTGCTTTCTACCTTCCCCAGGCCATTTGTCTGGCTTGAAAGCTAATTGCAGACATGGTGAAATAGAATCACCACATGCTTCAGTGTGAGGGTTCTAAAAGCTAGGACAATTTTCTACAGATAAGGCAATTTTCTTACCATACCTAAGACCTTTGCCTTTGATAAAATCCTGTATGTTTAAATATCTTAAATTTGTTAATTGACAAAATACATCCTTGGTATTTTAAGGTATACCCACTAGTGCAAGGCTTACAGCTTCACAAATTTTCTATTGCCAGCTCTATTTTATAATATCAATATAAACTAACAGAGGCTAACTTGACAATTTTTATCTATGTAGATGTGTAGTCGGCTTTCTATTGTTGTGCAAAAGTACATGAGATAAACAGCCTATAAGGAGAGCTCTATTCTGGTGCCCCATTTGAGAGGGCTCCATTCGTGGTTGGGTGGCTTTGTGTCTCCAGCTGCAGTGAGACCATGCATGACTGTAGGGACAGCAGGAATGGGGAGTGCAGAACTTGCCCAAGCTGTGGGATCAGGGTCCCTGTCCCCCTCAGCACTCAGCTCAAAAGACTCAACTTCCTTTCTCTGGCTTTACCTCTTAAGGGTTCAAGCCGCTCCCAATAGCAGGCTGGCAGCCACGCCTTTAGCGAATGGGTCTTTGTGGCTATTTCAGAGCTAATCTGCAAAGAACACATGTTATTTCTGCCTGCTTTAATAGATAACTCCATGGGTATAATTAATTTCCCAGCCTTCATATCTAATCCAGAAAAAGTTCCTTAATATTTGTTAATTAGCCTTTAGAAAGGTAACTCCTTATTTAATCTTTGCCCTCACTTTAAAAGCTTATTGACTCCCTTATTAATGGATGACCTGAATAACAAAAAGTCTTGGATGTATTTACTTTATATATGTGCATCATGTTTTTCAACTTTCTGAAAATTAAACTTTGATAACTTTACCTAATATATAATTATTTTAAAATTTCCTGTAGTGTCTCAAGTATATTCTTTGTAGTTTGTTGTTTATTTATTTGCTTTATATCAGTCCATAATCTAATCAAACTTCATAGATAGTATTTATTAAACATGTCATTTTTGCTTCATTTAATGTTTCAGTACCTAGTGTTCCATGTTTGGAATGCCCATAACAATGGAACATAATGAAATGTATTCTCTTCAAATTCTTGTTCTTCGAATATTTTTAGGTAACATATAGGAAATTTATACAAAAATTCAAAAAATTTCAGTCTGCAGCATGAATGGGTTAAATGTGAAAATAGATTCCTCTATTTCACTCCTTTTCGCTCTTCCTGATATTGACTTTTTTCTTTTCTCTTTTTAAAAACTAGAGTCTCATTGACTGGTAGATTGTTGCATGACCTGGAAGTGTTTGAGTGTTTATTCGTGACCAAATGAATGTTAAATAATGTTGAGAAGAGTACTGGTGATTTGTGCACTATTCCATCCAATTTATGTAATGAGAAGTCACCTCCATTTTGAAGGTGTAATGAGCGTAATGAGTTGGTTAAGATGATTCCTGCGAGATTCCCCTCTGTAATGTTACATTTTGTTACATATATTTATCAGTTGTCTGCAAGTTGTTACTTGGAGGCAATGTAAAGATCCCACTCCTTATACCTGAGCTATTGATTTAGCACTTTATGACGATTCTTGCTTGAGTTAATTATTAACCAATGTTTGCAAAACCCAGTCCTTCTGTTCAAATGGTCACTCTGTATGGCCAATAGAGGTGGCTGAGGAGAGATACACACAGAGGCGCCTGCACACAGGTGAACAGCTTCTTATTTCAAAAGGAATGGGCCACACATGATTACAAAACTGTTTTTAAAAATATAGAACAAGTAAACGATCTACTTGCTTTTGAAACTGGCATCAATTAAATTGCTCGAGTTAATGATGCAAGGATTAAGCCATGAATATCATTCTGAGCTTCAATAAAGTATCAGAGGATAGAGCCATCGGTCCTAAATTCCCTATCTGCTGATCCAGGCATCAGAGTCCCTCCTCACAGAACTCAGAGGGAAACGACGTCAAGGACTGCGCTGAGGGTTAATGGGGACACTGCACGCTAAGCGTGGGTGATATTTCCTGACATGTAGCGGTAATTCTAAGACAACAGCTACTTTCACTGCATCACATTGTTTACTGATCATGTGAGTTAATGTTTTCATTTTCCTTCTTATTTTTTTAACTGACTATGATGCAACAAAAAATAAGTACCTGGGCTACTTCCAAAGCCTCTTTATATATACAATTTCAACTGATGGATTTGTTCTGTACTGCATGTCCCATTTCTTATCTTAAACCCCAGTTCACTGATCTCAGAAGGCCCACATAAGACCCTTAGAAAATGTGGCCTTCATGGTTAAAAGCCTTCACTCAGAGCAGGCTTGGCACAAGCAATATTATTCTACTCGTACGGTAATATGCTCTATTCCGTCCTAAGTTCAGCAGTGTAAGCAGAAGTTCCTAAAGGAAAGCAATCATAGAAAGAAATGTATTACAGACTAATAATTCCAGGATAGATCATGGAAGCATTAGTTGAAAACTATTAAAATGTTTTAACTGTAAAAAGGTGGTATTTTCTTGCAAGAAGAGTAAAGTAATTTTTGTTGACATTTTAAAATAATTTCCTTGAAACATTATTTAGTAATCAAAACTGAAAATTTGCTTTATGCACTGGAAATGAAAATGTGTGTGTGTGTGTGTTTGGAGAAAGCTGCGCAAGATCTATTTTTTCTTTTTTTTTTTTTTTTTTTTGAGATAGGGTCTTATTATGTAGTTCAGGCTGGCCTTGAACTCACAGTGTCACCTAGGCTAGCTTCGAACTTGTGGCGATCCTCCTGCCTCAGCCTCCCAAATGCTGGGATTACAGGAGTGGGCCACCACACCCAGCTTGTGCAACATCTTTATGTTGGGCTCTGTTCTCCCACTAAGATAAGCCTTATCAACTTGAATCCTCCCTATCCAGAGTTCTGTAGCTGGGAAATGGAACATTGCATAAAGTTCATCGAGCACAGTGTTTGGTTGTTTATACACTGAGTTTGTTGCAGAATTCAAGAGATCAGAGAGACCAATGGGGAAAAACGGGGATTGATTTCCAGGATTTTAGATGCACATTGACCCAGCTGAACTCATGTCTAAAGTGCTGGGCGTTAGAACAAAGGAAAGGTTCTAGTCGTATGCATCTGGCTGAGGGGGTTGGTCTTTAGAGACTGGCGGTCAGGGCAAGCGAGGGTACAGAAGCAAGACAAAGTAATTAGTAACCTGGCCTTGAAAGAAGGCAGAGCCTTATGAATCCTGCTAGAACAGGATGACGTAAACTCTGATTACAGGACACAGTTGCCAATCTTATCTGTAGCAGAACAGGAAGTTATAGCTATGGGGAGGGTGGAAAGGGGTTGCTCTGAGCCCTGCTTCAAGTTAGAATGCAAGAAGAAGTCATGCAAACAGCTTTGGAAAGTTAACAATCCCTCACTGAGCAATACAAAGTCTTGCTAGGAGGAAGGGGATGTGGCGCTGTCCCTTTATGAATGACCTAGCTCTTGTTTTACTTGCCGTTCACTTTGAACCATTTGTATCTGAAAGTCATATGTAGGATTGAAAGAGCTTTCAGGGGACTTCAGAGTGACAGGTAAAATTACTAATAAATTGCCTCAGAATGTAAAAATGTGACCTTTCGAGTGGCTCACCCACATGCTTTGCACACTGTGACTACATAGCGGATTCCACCTCCTTAGGAAGCACTCCCCACGGAACAGCATGGTGCCAGTCCCTCAGCGCTTCAGGGCTGGCCGTGTGGGTCACAGGTAGAGATTTGGCTGGAGGTGAAGGTGGACAAGTGTGCTGGACACGTGGCTGTCGCCAACTGACGCTGTGTGCTCCGGGTCCTTACTGCCCTTCAGCCCTCTGCGGCCCTCCCAGGACCCCTGTAATGGTGAGCACATCTCCCTGGACCCGGTCATCAGCAGGCCTTCCCAGTCGGGACTGCACTCCAAGCCCTCGGCCAGGCGGGCATCCCGAGCTGTCGCGAGCAGCATCTGCTGTTCAAGGTTTGCCCAGCACGGTAAGAAAAGTCACTGCAGGAAACGAGGTAAATACGGTGTAGGACTTTGTAGAAATCATCTAGTTTAAAATAAAGGCACGTTTGAATTAGGAAGGACCACAAAAAAAATGGAATAATAGGGAGAGCTACAAGATAGACACTTGATACAATCTATTGTTACAAGGATCCAATTTCACAAGTTTTATTTCATCCGTTGCAATCCAGTTTATGGGCCTTCCATGACCTCTTGTTGAAAGAAAGAAGAAAGAAAACAAACCCGAATTTAAAATACTGTCTGTCCAATCCAGTGGCTTCTTGTTGACAGAAGGGAAAAACTTCCGAAAATTTCTTAACGTCAGTAAGGGAAAGCTCATGGCTTTTCAATGGAATTTTTACATTTCTTTTTAAATTTAGTAAGTTCAGTAATTACAAAATGGAGTTCCTTCCATTTTATCCCGATTGTTGTTATGAGAGAATACGAGAATATACTCTCCTATCCGGGTGTCAGCATCTAGGGAATGAATGGAGCTATATAGGCAGCGTATCTCCTTCCTGGATGTATGTAACAGAACTGCGTGGGTGGCTGACACTTTGGAAGCGCGATGACCCTAGTGATCAGGAAGCAAAGCGACCCAGCACTATGGTGTCCCTCAGACAGGATGGTCCTGACAGGCAGGCGCCTACCGCATCCCAGTCCAGTCTGTGTGCCAATGACTGCGTCTTCTCCTTCACTCTTAAAGGAACTTAGTTCCTAAACTAGAAATTAATAATCACCGTCATCTTGCAGCATCATAAAAAAGTGCAAAGAAGGCTCGCAGCAGGTTCTGTCCTCTCGGGAAGCGGAGGCTGGGAGAAGCCTCTCCTCCCCTCTGCCGACGTCCCCGGGACCTGCTCGGCCTCCTCTCCCTCCACCTGGCAAATGCACGCCCACGCAGACCGAGGCACAGAACACAGAACCGTTTGAGAAGACGGCGACCTTCTCAAGGGTCTTTCCTTCTATTGCAAGCCTTCAGATTCAGGGCCATGGAAAACTTAAAGCCCTTCAAGAAAAGCTGGGAGAAGTAGTATCTACTCATTGCTACTGTGTCCGAAGAAAGCCGATCCACAGGTGCAGATATCCTGGGAAAATAGTCCGCTGGCTTTCAGCAGCCAGCGTGGAGAAACGCAAATACTTGTGAATGCTCCGAAGGCTCAGGGTTAAATACTCCCCCAAGCAATTTGCCATTTCCGTGTTAATTCAGTTTGTAGAAACATATAATTAGAATCTCTAATACCTCCATTTTTCTTTTCTTTATGAGAAAAACATGTGGTGGAGCCCAGAGCCATGAATACGCTGGGAAGGGGACCCTTTGTGGGACGGCTTTGTATTCTTTGCTGAAAGCCCGCAACTACATTTCCAACAGAAAACAAAGAAAAATAACACTGCGCTCCTTTATTGGAAACTAGCACCTCTCCTTAAAACTAAAAGAGGTGCTTTCATGTAGCCTAAGTAATTTTGCTCTTTACAGGTGTTGAACAAAGTGGCCTGGGGAGCGTGGAATCGGGCTGGGAATTAAATCCAGGCTGCCTGCTTAATAGCATAATACACAACCGTGCAGGCACGGGCCGCGGGAGCAGACGCCTTTTGTCTTGAGAATTGTACAAGAAAGGAGCCCTCCAAAGAACGACCACGTTGCCTCTGCTTACTGAAAACCTTGTTGTGTTATGTTTATATGAACTTATATGCATGCGTATTAATGTACAGAAAGTATAAAACTTCATGGAACTTTGTATTTTCTTTAATAGCAAGCAATCAGTCACACAATGGAAGGAGACAATATTTATTTTTTATTCATTCTCACATAGAAATAAAAATTAATCATCTTGCATTTGTATTTTACTTTGACATTCTCATTAGAAAAATTGTCTCCAATATCAATTATGGTGTAAGTCTGTATTAATTACACTTTTCAACCAGAAAAAAATGAAAACTTGTGAGAAAAGGTTAAACAAAATTTGCATTTCTTTTAGTAAAATTGAGTCTCCTGTAGTTTACACCTCACAGTAGAATAACATGGGAAAGCTCAGTGAGTCTCTGAGAAATAAAATTCATATATGGTTGTTGTAATTTCTTTCCAAATTAATTTGTTTCAGGAATATCTGTTTTCACAAATCATATGCCAAATTTAGACCAGCTTTATAATAGGCATTTTCTATACACAGAGAATTAAATGAATTTCAGGTAAGAGCATAATCTCCAAGCATAAATCCCAAGTAAATATTAAATTAATTGTTAATCATGTCAAGGGTGATTTTGCCCTTGAATTTCCCTCTAAAAACATCGAGGCAGTTATAGAATGCCAGGAAGGTAACACAAAAGGGCCGGGCGTTGGAGATACCATGAATGTGTGGGGTGCAGCAGGCCTGGTGGGACAGATTTCAGAGGAAGGGAAAGCAAAATAGAAGCTTGACTGTGGTCTGATTTAAAAGCCTCCCATGAGGAGCTGAGAAAGGGGCAATAAGTTGGAAATGAGTGGAAACTCCAGGTCAAGAAACACTCTGAGAAGTGGCCAGGAATGGCACAGGCCACCGTGATACTAATCAGGGCAAAAAAATGAGAACTAAAAGCACCAGACTATCTTAAATGGCACAGCATAAAGGTGCTGGTGTATGTTCTGGGAAATCACACACCCACAACAAATAGTGCCTGCTACTATTCTAAATAATAAGAATTAATATTAAAAGACGTGAAAGAAGAGACAGAGTCAGCACAGGATTATACATGGCTGAACATCAGAAGAAAGAGCTGAAGAGGAATACTAGTCAAAATATCTTTGGGTTGGTCGATTGCTTCTCTCGATTTCATTCTTCAAAATCAGACTCTCCAGGTAATTAGCAAAAGCAAATCAAGTAAGACGCAAATCGTCTTCATAACGCCTGGTGCATGGTGCAGGGGGGCGGAATTCTGGTTTTGTTTACTATGAACCTGCCCACTCGTGCAAGCTTTGCATGATCTGCACTATCAAATGGTTGCTGAACCCCGTGGCCTGGGGTCACCCCAGCATGTCAGTTCACACTGTGAAAACTCGGCTCCATGGGATTAACCGAGCTTTTCACAACTCCTCGCCTGGTTTTGTCTGAGTCTTCTCCGTGAAGCCAGAGTAAACGTTCGAGGCTACCAGCACGCGAGTGTGTGTCAGCTAAAACAGAAGACATCACAGAGAGTACTGTGGTGGTTTATAGAGAGTATTTCCCAAGAAATGTTGGGCATTTCAGTGAAAAATACATGATCACTGAGGTACTGATGCACCCTTTTCACACTACCTTTCTCTGTGTATTACGGTTTTAATTGGAGGATGACAACTGAAGATATAAAAAGCAGATTACTATTATTAGATGTTATAAACATATAAAATCGTTTAGCTTTGTGGAATTGGAATTTCTGACCTAGTGTTTTCACACCCTTTAAAAATGTCCATTACAGACTTGAAATGTGTCAGGTTTTTTAACATTTAGATTTTGAAAAAAGCAAGATTTTGACTAATTAAATCAATCAAGATTTTGAAAAAAATCTTTACACCATAACTATCATATTGTTTTACATTCTGTGCAAAAAAATCATATGTCATGTTTCCATTTACACAACTATTAGGTATTGCACAAAAAGTCATAAACATTGGTTCACTAATGTTGGACCATGATACAAAAGCATCATCAAAATTATGTGTAATGTATGCCAATTACTTATCTGCTAATTATCATGCTATGAATTTATGCTCACTACCAAGTTGTAGAAGTAAATACTGCCTTTATAAGGTAACTATGGATTATAGTGTGGGCTATAGATACTTTCTTAAAGGCAAGAAAATGGGAATTTCTTTAATGAAAATCAGTTGTCGGTAAATTGTTCCACTTGTTTGCCTGAAAACAAACATTTATTTCCCTTTGGACCCTGAAAGGAAGCGTGAGCTATGCCCGTGACTTAGTTCCCGTACATTGAAGATATCACAGTGCCTTCTGATTCCCACTGTCGCGGCTGGGAGAACAACCTATCGTTCTTCCATTCCAAGCTATTTTTTCTTACCACTTCTAAAATTTTCTCTTTGACCCTGAGGTTTCATTACCTTTTCCACTCCCACACCCCTATAATTACTATTTTACGACTACTGTAGAGTACTACAATGTGTCTTGCTCAGTTTGTTTTCAAGGGTAAGCACTTTCAATGATTTCCGGATCTTTACTCAGGATAAAATGTTCAGTATCTCCCACTTATTCTGTAAAGTTCTATTCATAATTTATAAACTATAACTATATCCCAACATTCAAAATTACATTCAGATTTGTTTTTAAATGTCACCGTTCCCCTATTCCTGGTGGTCTCTTTCTGTGGTATCCATTACACTGTCCTGGCCTTTCTTCTGCATCTTCTGCGTCTCATAACCAGACAGGTATCTGTTGTTTGTGACCATTCTATTTGTGGATTGCCTCAAGGATATTTTCTTAGTTTGCTTTCTGGCTCTTAATTCTACTTCAATGCACTGAATTTTTTTTGCTGCAGTTACATTTCCCACTTTAAAAACTTTCTTTGGGCCCCTTTTAAAAAATGTTCATGAACATTTTACATCTGTTGATCTTCACTCAAATTTTCCAATTATTCCTAAAGTGCATAAAACATGCTTACTTATTTTCTTGCACATCTAACATGTGATGTCTCTACAAGTACACTTCTGCTAGTTTTTGCTCATGATACCTTTTTTTCTCTATGTGTTTTTTTTTTTTTCTTTTTCTGTATCTGTGTCTAAGGATTTTGAATTGAAGTTAAGATTTTGTGATCTCAATTTTGCAGTTCTTAGTGTCTGGAGCCCCCACCACTAACTTGTGTAAAGTTGAGGATCAAATGTACATGATGACCACAGGGTAGTTATAAACTCTCACAGCACAATTGTTCCCTGTCACACAACACCAGTGACATGAGGAAGTTTATTTACTGTCCCTTATGTTGTGAGTTTATTGCAGGTGCAATCCTTTGGAAACCCTGCTTTATGGTGCAATCTCCTATCAAACCCCTCTTCTAAGCACAGCCTGGGCTTTGTCTTGTCTTCTGCACCCTGAGTAGACATCAGGATGGGTGATGTGAATCTCCTGAGAGCAAGCAGTGCCTCATGGGAAGGGGACCAAGTGATGGGGGGAGGAGCAGGAGAGAAAGAGAACGAGGATGTGTCCCATAGATGTACCGACACTCCACGATGAATGCAATCATTATTCATTGCAAATATGTACTAGTGAAAATAAAAATTAAAAGAAACAAAGGGTACAGACTGGCTGATGAACCAACTAACTCCTCTGTTTGTCCTTTCTCTGCACCTAGCCTGTGTGGATTCTTTATTTGCAGCCCAGAAAGGAGTTGGGAGACATTTTTGCTGTATTTTATATGGTTCTACTATTAGCTTAAGTGCAGGATCCATTTGTCATTTCACCTACTAATTGCTGACAATGAAAATTCTATTTATTCAATTTTTAAAACTAGTTTTTATATCTGCCTTCTTACATTCTTATAGATGGATATTGCTTTTTTATACATTCAAGGTGGAGGTTTTTGATTTGAAAACCCATTTGTCGTGTGAGCCACCTATCACGAATGACTCTGACTACGATACTGGGCACTTGGTTAGAAGTGAGCGAGCGGTGAACAAGCGTTTCGGTATGTTCATGAAACCAGCCTTTGATACGCTATAGGAAACTTGGCTCCTATGAATCAGAAGTTAGAAATAGCACTCAAATTCTACCTCTGCTATTGCATAAGATTAGAAATGCTACACAGAATGGTGTAACCTGTTGATTGACGTAACAGTCTTTCTTAACGTGGCAGTGTATATATCCCTGATTGTCCAGATCCTGTGCTACAAGTCGGGATAAGGATGAAACCATGGTGTCTGAGCACTGAACAGTTAAAAATGGTTTAAATGGCAAGAAACAAAATATCTGGCCAACAGTAGTTACACTTACAATGTCATTTACTACGCAAAGAGATACAGAGGGAGAACGGTTCATGAATAACCCAGCAATTAAAGAATCCCAAAAGCACACTGACTTTCTCATCCTAGAATACTGACTCTTGCCCTGACCCTTCTTGTATCCTGTGACAAGTGTCTCCACAGCTCTAGGAATCACATCTGTGAGGCAGAAACACAGGGCAAGGAGTGACAGCAGCCAGCGATGTTCTTGTGCCTGTTTCTTAGGTCACTTTGGCCAGATGGGGCCACATAACTCTAGCTTCAAGAACGAGTAGGATGAGCCCTTCTGGGAATTGATGGGGGGGAAGGATCTGTCGTGGGAAACAAGATTATGGAGTTGGAAATGGCTGTGCCGTTGACTCTTCACATGTACACTCATTCACCTAGGCAGTCACAGGTCTTCCGCGAGGAGGGCCATTCTGCGCACGGCCATTCATGACGTATGGGGTCCCTTGTTGGGGTTCTCGCTGTGTGCATTGCTCAATGACAGGTGAGCGTCACATCTCAGCCTACAGAGACCCACAGTTAAAACAGACAACACTTGCCTTTAACACAGGGTGTGCAATTGTGCAGAAGAAATACTGTAACTTCATTTTTCATTTTAAATGTGAGCGATTACAAGTACACAGCAGTTGCTTTTGAGAGCGCATCTCTTACCCGGCTAGGAAATCATGCTCTTAAGTATGTTTCCTGAGAACCTTCTATCTTCCTGCTTCTGTTCTGAAATTTTCTGTCACTGAAAAAGAAATCTCTCTCTTCTCTCTCTCTCTCTCTCTCTCTCTCTCTCTCTCTCTCTCTCTCTCTCTCTCTCTCTCCCTGTTTCCTTTTGCATCCACATCTGCATTGGGTGCTGGGGCAGTTTCTTCTCCTGGACGGTGCACTCTTTTCTCATTGTTTTTCCCACTGATGCAAGTTTGGAGGCCCAGGGATTCCCACAGATGTTTCTAGCCAGATTTAGTTATTTTGTTGGAGTTTTTCCCTCAAATTTTAGTAGTGCTTGTCTATTTGCTCTTACTCGATTTTATACTTCTTTATCTATGGTCACAATCAGTTGCTGAGACCAGGCTCTAAGCCAGCGAGGAAGGCATGGCCTCTCACTGAGCCTTTGGTCCCTGATGTAGGACCGAGGAAGGCTGGGTTATCCGAGGCTCCTAATGTGGCTGCTGGCTCTTGTGTTGGCCGCAACTTGTCAGAGAGGTGCTGTGAGCATTTTGATCATCATTGCAGTTACTACTCAAAGAAATTAAAAGTACAGCTAGAAAAGGTGAAATAAGAGAAGAGATGAAAAATAATGTAATTAGGTCTTTCCGAATGGAGATGAACAAAGCAAAGCAAAGTGAGGTTGGCTTTTCCAGCCCAGCCGATGCCCAGAATATGAGGACAAACTCTCAGTTACAGGGCAGGGAGCCTCAGGTGGACAGCACCTGGCTCAGCAAAGCCGCATTTCCTTCTCTCTGCGCTTTCCAATGAGCCACACTGGGTTGAGCTTCATTGTTCTCTGTTAACCCCCACCCCAGGAGAAGCTTCAAACAGTAATTGAAGCAGGTCCTCACTCAGGTTTTCAGCTCCTCACTGAGGACCTGCAGCCTCTGGCAACACACTGGGCACAGAGAAGGTTATATTTCCCAAACCCTAGCAGGGTCTTGGGGGCTGGGGCCGGCGGGGGTCTGGTGCTCGTCTCCACCCCGTGTCCAGCAGCACTGCACGGAGAGGCCCTGCGTGGGTCGGGTTCTGCTGCTGGGGTCCAAGGGCTGTGGGCACAAGGAGCCCCGGGCTCTCACACACTGTGCCACCTCTGCATTCGGATGGCAAGCTAAATGTGACCTTGGTAATAGCATGGTAGTGATTCCAAAGGAAACGGAAAACAGCACAGAGCTAGACCATGTTCTCACAAGTCACATTTATGACCAGAGGACTCTTATTTTTCATACTGAAAGAGTTAATCCTCAAGCATTCAAATCGATCCAAAAGTTGTTTACCCACTGCCCTAGGATAATAGCTCTTAAATGCCACCAGTGTTTTTTTTGCTTTCAGCTAGCACAATACATAAAAATTACCCATAAAAATTCCTTACACTGCCAGATATACAGGAGGGTTTCTAGCAAAATGGCACTGGGATTGTAAAGTGCTCCAGGCATCTCAAGAGAACATTCTAGAACACTCAAGTGGCTGTGCTTGGCGTATGAATATAAAGTTTCTCAGGAACTCAGACTTCTCTTTTATTATATGTTTATCTACTTATTTTATGGAGAGGATAGTTCAGGCTGTTACTGAAGTAAAAAATAATCATCATAGACTGAGTTTGATATGTCAGAATACAGAAATAATTTTGACAAAAAGGCTAATAAATTAGCTATCATTTCCTTTCAATCTTAGCTTGAATAGGCAATATCTAATGATGTAAACTTTGAGTGTCCTTTAATATATTTTAAATATTTTCAGGTTATAATCTCTTCTCTCTCTCCCTTTCTCATTTTTGCTTTTAAAAGATTTATTGTGCATAAAATTCTATCTATTCAGTTTAAAGGATAAGCATTTTTTCATCCTAGTCTCATATAAATTCATAAGGATTATTACTAAGAAAATTGTTGTTGGAATATGGCAGCAGGAAAGCAGGGGAAATTCCTCGTCGCTAGCAAAACCATGCACTCCAGCTGGAAAGGTCTGTGTGTCGCCTGCGCTTTACAGAGACGGATATCTTCAGTCAGCATCCGGCAGGTATGTTAAGGATTGCAGCGTGGTTTTATTAAATTTGACATATTAATGTTGCCAAGGCTTCAAAGATTTATGAATTGTTTTCCTACTCAGAAGCCAGGTGTGTGCCATTGAGTCACAAAATTACCTACTTGAAAATCAAAAGGGGGAAATGACACCATAAAAGCTCCACAGACGAGAGAGCCAACTGTACTCTCAGGGTGTGCTATTACCTCCTTCACAGGCAGGATTGGCCTCCTTCCTGTAGGCAGGGACCGAAATCGGAGAGGCCTCACAGCAGCACTGAGAGCGGCTCCCCGAGACTGGATGTGCTCTAGCGATTTTCTGCAGACGCGCTTTGCCCCTGCTCTGCTCAGTCAGGAGAGCCGCCCTCCGCGCCCTCTCTTCACCTGCTTCTGTGAGGGGTGACGCAGAAGGAGCTGGCTTCACAGAGAGCTCTGTGGCCCATGCTTTGAACTTTACACCCTGAGACCTAGAAATGGGCCCTCTTCCTCTTTCTCCTCATAGCACCTCCTTTTGGTAACTCTTTCCTTGGAATTTGTGGCTTCGTAATAATAAAAGGCGGATTTTGACTTTGATACTGAAGGTTGCTGCAAACAATCATCACAGTAAGGAACTATTCCAATTAACTGTCACACGTTATTTTCCTAATCATAATAAAGAAGCTTTGTTTCTCCCCTGCTTTTGGGAACCTCCGGGAAGACGGCCACTTTCCTAGACTCCCACAACACTTTGGGGAACGCTTTTCAGCCTGTTGTCAGAATCCAAGGGCTCCTCACATACTGTAACTCTTCTTGCAAACTACTGGGAACTTACCCGTTCTTTATTTTTATATTTCCATTCCTAGGACTTAGTATAGTTTCAGACCTATAGAAAGCATTTAATACCTGCAAGTTAATCAGTTTTTCTTTGTATTCCACATTAGTATATAAAGTTGAATAAAAGATTACTGAGAAGTCTGGTGATGGAAATAATCCAGTTGTCTGAGAATAAAGAATATGATATTAAGGTACTGAAAATTAAATGAAAAAGTTCTAGAGTTAGTCACTAATGGTTTTAAATGCAATGAACAGAATTTTTATGTAATCCCTGAGCTAAAGAAAATATGCTTCAAAACAGTACAGATCTGAGAGGAGTTATCCTATAATTCTCTTGGTCTTCCAAAAGCATACCAGGATTTCCACTCCTCTTTAAAGAGAAGCACACAAACAATGAGGATATGGTTACTTAACTACCAGCTTCCCTGAAAACATCTAAATCCAAGACAGCTTAGGAACCAGGTAAATGTTTTGGAAAAGCTTTTTAAGCTCAAATTTCTCGCATGAGCTAAGATCCCACCTGTTGACTAACAGACTTTTCCAGAAACTGGATTCAACTTTTTTTAAAAGTGATTGTTTTAATATGGGTTGTACATTGAATTCTATCTTATATCTGTGGTTAGCATGATTCATTTAACTGGGTCGTTTCCACTGTGTGCAGGAGGCAAACTTGTCTTGCATGTTTTTTATGCACCAGCCTGGCTTGCGAAGCTCTGGGGGTAGCACCCAGTGGTGTCATTAAAACGGCTGTGAACTTATCTATTGTGGCAGAGGTCAGCTTTCTTCTAGTTGGTAAATATTCAAATTGTGTGGTAAGGTCAAACAAATGCAGAGTTTTAATAAGTCAAACATGCACATGCTAACAGGATATATTTTTAAGAGGTCTGTTTCTTTAGAAGCCAGGACAGCTATAAAAGTGACAAACTAGGGCCGGTGAGATGGCTCAGCGGCTTAAGCGCCTGCCTGGCAAGCGCGAGGGCCCGAGTTCGACTCCCGGAACCCAAAAGGGGCCGGTGATATCGCTCAGTGGCACGGGTGACTGCTGGCGCACGAGGTCCTGAGGTCGACCCCCCGGTACCCACAAAAAAAAAAAAAAAAAAGTGACAAACTAGATCAGAGTCAAAGTAGAAACTCGTTTTCTCTGATTAGAGCAAAATTCTCTGTATTTGTATCAATGTTTCCAACACTGGATACTAACGTGGCGAGCATGTCTGTTAATGAAACAACATTGCTGTCAGTCTTGTTCAGAACAAGATCAAGTGTGGTGCACCTTTAAATGTTATCCTTCTTCAACCTCCGCACCTCGCCATCGTGTCCCTCTTCCCCTAATGTAATTGTTTACTTATCATGGTATTCCGCCATGTTTTTAAATTTTCAGAGCATTTAAAATTAACCATAGGGAAGTCAGTTAAATTTGAACTCCTCAAGAAAACTTGACATTACTTTTCCACAATGGTAAAAAATTTCGATTACTCTGGCAAGGTTCTACTGATACATATTCTTAATATAGCAGAAAATTGTGGGTTACGTATCTATATCATTTGTAAGGAAGTAGAAAATATTCAAATACAATATGTCATCAAATTAGAGCTAATGTCCATCAAATACTTCATAGATAACTTTCTGTTTAGTTGGTTGATCAGTTCATTTGTGGGGATACTAAGACCTTCCCACCGAGCTATATTCTCAGTTTTTTTTTTTATTCATTCATTTATTTTTAAATTTTGAGGCAAGGTGGGTCTTATTAAATTGCCCAGGCAGGACTGGAACTTGCAATCCTCCTGCCTCAGTCTCCTCCCACATATTGGAATAGCATGTCAACACAGAAGATGCTATCTGGTATTTTGTCAAAATTATCTTTCTGGGTCCAAAATCACAAGCCCAATATACCAGAATTGAACACATTCTTAACAATTGGAATATACTGCCAGTTTCTTTGAGACAGTGTAATTTACTATGTGCTGTATTAAAACAGATAAATATATTGAATACTACATCTATAAATATTTAAGAAAAATGTTAGGAAGGCAGTTGTCCTCTTTTTTTTCAGAGAGTAAAACTCACTAAATATCCCATTTCTCCCTACATTCTCGGATACCCTTGAAATTATTTGAACCACATAATTTTTTAAGACAATGCAGTGTGGGACAAAGGCCGTGTGTTTCCTCTCTGGGTTCAAGTGGTGAAGATCTCCAGCATGAGCCTGCAGCCCATCCACCTCTGCACTGAGCTGGGCGATCGCGTGTTGTGGACCTCGGGTTATGGACTGTCGAATATTTCCACGGAGAGCAGGGCTCCAACACATCCTGGATTTGGAATGATCAGAAAAGAGCCTTTGGGCATTGAACACTGAATTGTGGTATCTTTTGCCCCGTCCATGTGATCCAGCCTATCCTGGTTATTATAAAAGTGGAAGCAAACATGAAATGTTGCTGTTCTATTTGGCATCGACAGAGTGGCCCAGTGCTGCGTCAGCAGAGAGGGAGTTGATGTCAGGCCCCGCGGAGAGGGCCGAGCTGCACTCCGTCTGGGGCAAAGCCGTAGAACATGTGGACAGCCAACCGTCCTGTACCTAACAAACTCGCGGCTCTGGTTGGAAAGCAAGACACTAAAAGTGGACATGCTTTGCTGTGAGCTGCATTTGGCAAGGTATCACATGAAAGAAATGCGCTCAGGACGGAATTGGCTGGATGGCAAGTAGGAGTGAAAGAGCCGGATTCCACTGCCGAGCAATTCCTAGCAAATGAGAAGTGTAAAAATCCTTACAGGTAACTGTCTGGTAACACACTGAAACAAGGCAAAGAACAGGTGAAAATGTTGCTGCTGGTAATTTGGTGTAGTGACTCAGAGCAAGGAACAGATGAAGAGCTTGTTCCCCAGGAAATTCTGCTTCTCCATGGCCCTTTAGGGGGAGAGGATGAACCGCAGATCGAAAGAGCAGAGTCGTGGAAGAAGGACAGGTCCAGGGTGCTCCAGGTCCGTGGAGAAGGTCAGACTGGAAGTAGAGCTGACTGGGTGTTTGAAATTCATCCTGGCAATGAAACTGAGTTCGGACCGCTGCTGGAGAAAATAAAGAGTGCTGTGGATTTAAAATGACTAGGTCTCCATGTTTTCCATGATCAGAAAGCATAGTGCTGAAAGCCTCTTGGATTCCAAGTACTAGAGGATTCCCCACCCCACTTCCAACGGGTCCAGTTATAGCAGAAAGAGAAAGGGAAAGACATCCTTAAAAGTTGGAGCCAGGAGCTACAGAAAACAGCAGGCTCACAGCTCTCAAATTGAAGAATGAGGCTCCACTGGAAGGACGAAACCCCCGGTCCTGCTAGAGGACCCTACGGGTTGCCTGCTCCCCAGAGCCAAGGGTCTGCAGACAGGGGCTCCGGCATGGTGCTCAGGCCTCCTGCGTCTGAGGCCTTTTTCTTGTATTTCTGTTCATTTTGAGGGAAGCGTGCATGTGCATGGACAGGCATGTTGCGGGGGGGTGGTCCTTGTCTTTTCAGCGTTTAAGTCTCAGTAGATAGCAGTCATCCCTGAGCCTGGTATTGAAACCTCGTGAACGGGCCAGAGTCCTGGGTGACTGGTCGTGGACTGGATGTTTGTATTTGCCTCATTTAGAAAGTACTTGAGCATGGCAGAGTTTTGCTATATTTTAGTAGATTAATGGGAACAACTTGATGACAGAGACAACACCCCCCAATAGTCCTAAAATACTGCATTACTACTCCACTTTTGCTTGCTCAGGAGCTCAGGGAGCCCGGCGCCACCCTCTGTCAGGAAGGGGAGCAGAAGCGACGGGTGGAACTTCCAAGCCACGGGAAGCCGGCTTGTGTTGCCTTCTCCAACCGTCTTGCCTGACCCGGCAAGGAAGGAAGGGAAGGCTTGTGTGGAGGGGACCCAGTCGGGGTTCGAGCAGGCTGGATCGCAGGCTACCACACGGAGAGTGGCCTTGGGGCCCGGGGTCTCTGCAGTGCCCTCCAGGGAATAAGAAACCCTAAGTCGTTTTGCCATTTCCGCTAGGTAACATTACCCGTCTTGGCTCATACACCACTGTTACCGAATCTAGTGTGAATCATGGATAGAAAACACTATGGATAGAAAATACTACATACTAAAATGAAATTGATCTCTCTGCTACTTTTTAGATACTACTATGCTAAAATTATTTTCTAAGGCTCTGTAATACATAGACTTAACACATTTATCAAAGTCAAAATAATGTGAAAACTCTAGGTGATTATTTTTCAATTTCCCAATGTCATAGAAAAGTGATCCTGTCCTCACATCTTCGCAAAAATAAATGGAACATGGAACCAATGAGTTATTTAAAGGACTCATTATCTTTCCTGTGACCCTATTTGTAATTGAGACCATGGTGTCCTAGAAGTATCCTCCAAGAAATGATTAATGAGGTTTCTAAATATTCTAAATTGACTGACATGGTGAAGAGGAGACCCGTGCTGTAGCCAACCTGTGAGGCCCCAGTGAAAGAGGAGACTTAGCTCGCAGGTGATGCATGATCACGTCTAATATGAAGCATTTAAAAATATTTTTTTCCTAAAGCTTAGGGAGCTCAGCATATAAAGTCAGTCAGGAGGTAATTTATAAACATTTTCTCAGTTGATCAAAGTTACAGTAGGTTTAGGTACAGAACGTTTTAAAATTTATTCATGTTAATAAGAGACTTTCCCCAAATGCATTGTGTGGCACAGAGAATTAATTTCTGAGGACATTTTTCCACTTTCTTATTCCATGAATGAAGATTCCATCTATACCATAGAAGACGGAGTGGCAAGCTGACCGGTTGGCTCACAGCGTAGGATTCTTTGAACAAATTATAAGTATACCTTTCCCTAAGGACTGAAATTATCTGAGCAGTGATTAAATTCTCACTGTCACTAGTGTATATTTGTTACATCTGTAGTTTTGAAGTAAAATGGTAAAAGTGAAATTTTTAGTTTATCATTGCATGTGTGTAGTACATAATGTTTACACTCCCTGTGTGGAGTTAGTGATGGACACACAAACAGGACACAGCTTCATTCCTTCTTCCACGCCCTTTCCCTCCCTTCTCTCCTGTCCACCCATCTCTTGATCCCTTCCTTTTTTTTCATTTGGTTCATGTTTGCCGTACACAATGTTTATACTCCTTGGGTGAAGTTGGTACATGTACATAACACATCCCACTTCCTTTTTTTCATCCCTTATCTTTCTCTCCCTCCCTTCATCTCTTTATCTATTATTTTCCTTTTCACTTTTACTGAGTTTCTCATATAAGAGAAATCATGTGATATTTAAGCTCATTTGTCTTAACACTATGGTCTCAAGGTGCAACCATTTTCCTACAAATGACTCTAGTAAATCTTTCTTTATGGCAAACTAGTACTCCATGGTGTGTAAATACCATATTTTCTTTATCCGTTCATCAGTCCATGGACATATGGATGATTTCCAAGATTTAGCTATTATAAATTGTGCTGCTATAAACACAGGTATGTGGGCCAGGGATATAGCTCAGTGGCACAAGTGCTTGCCTGGCAAGCACGAGGTCCTGAGTTTGATTCCCGGTACCAAAAAAAAAAAAAAAAAAAAAAACCCAAAAAACAAAAAACCACAGGTATGCATATATAACCATAATATGATGTCTTTAACACTTTCAGGAAGATACTGGGTCAAATGGAATTAGTGTTTGTCCTAGTTTGTATTCCCACTAGCAGTGTAGAAGGAATCTCCTACACGCATCTTCTCCAGCATTTGTCATTATTTGACTTCATGGTGCCATTCTTTCTAGGGTCAGATGGAATCTCAGTGTTGTTTTAATTTAAATTTCTCTAAGGGCCAGCAATGTTGAGCATTTGTACCTCTTCCTCTGTGAAGTTTCTAGTCTTTTTGCTTGCCCATTTTTTTATTGGGTTTTTTACTTTGGGAAGTCTTTAGTTCTTTATATGTTCTGGATACGATTTCTCCGTCTGAGGAATTGCTGGCAAAATTTTTTTTCCCATTTTCTAGGTTGTCTTTTCACTTGGTGGGTTGCTTCTCTTTCTGTGTAGAAGTTTTAGTTGATTCTCAGAACTATTTCGTGTTCATCTGGGGTTCTGTTCTGAAAGTCCTTGCCTACCCTTCTGACTTCAAGAATTTTACCTATCTTGTCTTCCAGCAGGTTAAGTGTTTTTGGTTTAACATTTAGATTTTTTTTTTTTTTGTGGGTACCAGGGGGTCGACCTCAGGACCTCGCGCGCCAGCAGGCGCCTGTGCCGCTGAGCGATATCACCGGCCCCTTTTTCGTATGTGGGTTCCGGGAGTCGAACTCCGGCCCTCGCGCTTGCTGGGCAGGCGCTTAAGCCGCTGAGTCATCTCACCGGCCCAACATTTAGATTTTTGACCCATTTTGATTTTAGGTTGGTACATGGTGAGAAATATGGCTCTAGATTTAATCTACCGAAGTGTAAATATTGTAGGGTCTTGTTGCAAATCAACTAAGGTTTTATTTTAAAATTTATGGAATTTGGGGAGTTTGTTCATGGCTAAGGATAGCCACTGCTCCTGGTGACGGCTGACTCTCCCACAGTGTCCGGTGAAATCCAGTCTAATCACAGACATCCTCAGCTGCAGGGGCAGCCATGGGAGGAGGATTCTGTTCCCTGTTACTTGTTCCCCAGTGGAGGAGGATTTTATGCACAGACCCCTGAGAGGCCCTTAGGAACTGGAAAATGCAAGGGACTGGATTCTCTCCTAGGGCTGCCAGTGAGTGACTGAGCCCCGCTAATACCTTGATTCCAGCTAGGATGTCAGGCCGCTTGCCTGTAGACTTGTAACATACTAAATTTGTGTTGTTTTCAGCCATTAACTTTTTGTTAATTCCTCACAGCAGTAATAGAAACCTAATGCCCATGCCAAATCCCCTCACTTGTCCCAAATGTGTCCACGATGGAAGTTAATGTGCTCACCCTTTCACTGCCTGTCCAAAGGGCATTGTAACTTGAGTTGGAGAAAATGCCGTCCTCTTTGAATGGTAGCCTCAGAGTTTCCTGTGGGCCCTAGTGGACAATAGAAGCCCGAAGGACCATTCATGAAGATTGTGTCCAGTTTAGTTACGCTGTCAAAATAGATTGTGAGCCTCTCATAGGACTGGTCCTGTTTATCCCTCTTTTGTGTGTCCCAGTGCACCTGGGAAAATGGACATTTTTATTGCTCTAAAATCATTTGGACTAACAAGAATAACCATTTGGATCTTTTCAGTCTAGGAAAGCATCCCTTCGTTTTCATTTACTATGTCCTCTTTATGATAGTTTGTTGTAAAGTAAATAATTAAAGCATATTTCGGAAGATCCGCGCTCTTCCTTTGTTAACATATGCTGGGTGCACATAAACCTTCCGATGGAAGTTTTTATCACCATGCTCTTCATAGAGATGAGATTTCCAAAGTTTAATACGCTAACTCAGTCTCATTCCAAAATCATAAGTTTCATTTACATTTTTAACATTTGAATCAAAATAGCCCCAAATTAGTTGCCAAACAAATCTAATTTGTGTTTTTAGCAATTGTGTGTGAGTCATACTGCCAGCGTTTTTGGTTTATTTCTTACAAATTGTCCCTAATTGGAAAATATCATGAGCAGTAAAGCATGAAGACAAAAGCCACCAGTCCTTTGAAGTTTGTGTTCTACAAAATTGGTTGGGCTTTCTCATATGAATTTTGCTGATCATAGAGCTTGTCTTTATCCCTCAGCTTTTAGTTTTGTCACCTCATTCTAGTTCTGGTGACTTAAGGGTATTTTTCAAGACCAGACCACTTCTTCATATCAAAGCTTTGCTCTTACAAATAGATACAATTATGGTCACATGTTTGGTAGCAGTGTGCGTGTTGAACAGAATCTTTCATGAGTAGTTTACTCAATTCTTTGGAATTTCACTCTTGAATTCAATCAATGGAGACAATTCAGTCTGAAAAATATTTTTTCTTGTTGACAATAATCTTTTTCCCATAAACACACTTCATCTTGCATGTCTGTACTTCACCCCATTACACAAGGTTTGGAAATATCAATTGTGCAATTAACAATAAACTTCATGAGTTGTATGCTGTCTTAACTATTAAAAAACTTAAGAATGTCTCACTTTATTAAAACTTAGGACAAATGCTTGAAAATATGTTCATGGGCTTTAATATCTCTGTTCATGAGGACAAAGAAATTAAACTAATATAAGTCCGTGTGTAGCCTTTTCCAACTAGTATTTGAAGTTTTAAATAGGCCTACATGGAAAGCCATGTCTAATTTTACTGCATCATCTTCCATTTCTTTATAAACTGCAGAGACTTCGGATTACTCTTAATATTAATCAAGTTGTATTGATGATAAGATGGCATTACAGGGCCGGTGAGATGGCTCAGCGGCTTAAGCGCCTGCCCGGCAAGCGCGAGGGCCCGAGTTCGACTCCCGGAACCCACATACGAAAAAGGGGCCGGTGATATCACTCAGCGGCACGGGTGCCTCCTGGCACACGAGGTCCTGAGGTCGACCCCCCAGTACCCACAAAAAAAAAAAAAGATGGCATTACAGACAGCTGCATTTACGTGGAAATACGGAAAAGATATTTTATTCCGTATCATCCCATAGCACCTGTACTGATCTGCTCTTGTCCTGTGTGAACCTGAAGTCACCGTGGCTAGGATGCTCTCTAGGTGAGGGGCCCCCTTCTGAGGTGGAAGAGAGGTGTGGGCTAGGTGAGTGGAGGCCCCAGGGGCCTGGTACAATTGGAGTCCCTTAGGAAGCCTGGCCCATCGCTGATTCCTGGGCTGTATTCAGCGAACACCTTTGACCAGGAGTTGCTAAAAGAGACTCAGGGTGTGGCTCCTCCAGACTGCACTTGACCCAGGAGTCACAGCTGGAGGTCACAGTGTCCCCACCTTGAAACCATGACAGAAGACTCTCCTCATTGTCCTGAGACATCACTATGGGACACTAAGTTCCGTCTCGGAGAATGAGGAGCAGGGACCAGTGAATAAAATCCTCCGCTATTGTCTATCAAACCAGTGGTACAGCTCCTGCCTGGCAAGCACAAAGTCCTGAGTTTGATTCCCGGTTCCAAAAATACAAAACAAAACAAAACAAAATGTACAGATTCGGGCCCCAGCATGGCCATGTAAGAGCAGGGAGACCAGCTAGTTTCTCTTCTCAGACAGTGCCCTTGTGAATGAAGATTCAGAGACAGTGATGAGGACACATAGGTCACTGGGTGGGAGACAGTAAAATGACACTAGCTGCAAAGCAGACTGCAGCCTGGTCACGGAGGCTTTGGGCAGCGACTAACACCAGCAGCATGGTGTGGGCTCTTACAAGGATGAGCAAGCTGGCACTTGTGAGCAGGTGGCTCTGTGTTTGCCACAAACAGTGCCCTCCGTGATGTCACATTTGCCCTGAAAAAGTCCCTCTGGGCACCAGCTCCCATCTCAAACATTTTCACATCTCCTGGGATTACAGGGAGCTGAAGTTTGCGTGGCTCTGTCCATGCGGCTGCTGTGAGAGGGCGCTGGTCCAGAGCGGTCTCCAACCCCCGAGTCCTGCCGCTCAGGTCTACACTGCATGACTCCAACCGCAAGCACCCAGCACCACCCACAGTCATCGTTTCACTCTCCCAGCTGTCATCGGAAGCTTGCTTTGCTCGTTTTTGCACATGTCTAATTTCTACATTCACTTAATATGCTTAGACATACTTTTCAGGGACTGTTGTGATTTTTTCTGATCAGGACAACTCTAGAAAATGATTTCAGCCTAATTACACATACAAATAATAAAACGATAAAATAAGTGAAAGTCCTATAAACCAGACACAGCTTTGAATAAGTTGGTCATTGACCTCTTAAACATTCTGTTACGCATGGTTACATACACATGTACGCACATACACACATGTACACATGTCATGTCTTGTATTTGGGATTACACTGAATGCCATTTTATAATTTTCTACAGGACAATATATTATGAAGATATTTTTATGTGTTGTCACTGAATACACACACATACGTGTATACACAATGCATTCCTAAAATGCATGAATGTGAAAATACAAATATACTGTATATAGGCCCATTTTAGGTGCAGTGTTCTCATTCTATAATTTCCTTGCATTCTTTTTTATGAGCATGCATGTTTTCTATTTCTACCACCAGCAGCCCTGTAGCATACATCCTCATATAACTGACTTCTTTTCCTGCTGTTTGAATGAATCTCTTAGGATAAAATTGTTGGCCAAAACATGTATGCAGTAGCATGTAGAGATGCCATGAATTTAATTCATTTCACGATTCTGGGGAAGATGGCCGTGGTCGTGTTCATCACCTGGTGCTTTGTGAAAGGAAACAAAATTTTTCGGAGAGCTTCTGCTGGTGAACTGAATTGTTTACAAACAGAGGCATTCATGCAGCAAGGTGTTACTGTTCTACCTTCTACAAAGATGTAGACTTTTGCCCCAGTGACAACGCGCTGGCTTGATGTTCCTGTGAGTCCCACTCTTTACAGCCTCCTTGTCTTCTCCTGGCCACTGCCCCAGAGAAGCCACCTGGGACCCAGTCCCATCCCCTGACCTTCACCAGGCTTTCTCTGGGACTCTGGTAGCTGGGCCCTTTCTTTGGCCACATAGAATCCTTTGCTGAACTTCTTGTCCCTTTAAGCAAATCTCATTCCATGGCCAATCTCATTTTCCACAACTAATTTTTATAAGATATAATAGAAAATAAAAATAAATACTGCACATTAATGATGTAATTTAAACTTTGTCTGAAAAGAATAATGTTCATTTCTCTTTCCCATACAGTAGGCCAAGCACTATGTAGTCATTGTGTAAAAAACATTATTGATGTATTTCTTTTTTTTTTTTAATATGCAGGTACCGGGGAGTCGAACTCAGGGCCTCGTGCATGCCAGGCAGGCGCTTAGGCTACTGAGATATATCACTGGCCTCCCATTGATGTATTTCTTTGCCAAAAAAAAAAAAAAAAGAAGAGAAAAAAGAAAACCCTGAATAATTAAGGAAACCTTAATTATTTTCCAAGGAGAAATTGCCTCTGAGTAGTCCATTTGACTTTGAGCCGTGGCTGTGTGACTACAGTTCCACTCGCTATCATGATGGCCTGTCTGCATTCGGAGATTCAAAAACACATCGCAGCATTGCCAGATACTCAGATGATTTTAGAAATTAATTTTACTAACAAATTACCATGTGGTGAACAATGTAAATGTAGATTGGAGTCAAGTCGGGGATGACTTTATATTTTTTAATAAATATTCATTATTAGATTCCATAATCCAACTTAACTGTTTTTCATGCAATGGTTATGAATATCCTTTAAGAGATGCCAGATAAAGGTATTTTCATGTAATTATTACAAAATAAGGATTGAGGCAAACTTGTAGGTAACATTTTCTTATTATTTAAAGACTGTTCTCAAGGCCCGTTCTACAGCCTGTGTGCAGGACGAGGTGTTGCATGTGTGTCGCCTTGGAGCAGCCTGGACAGCGAGGCGTCTGTTGGGTTAGGGTTAGGGTTGGGCTTGGGGTTGCGGTTAGGGATGGGGTTGGGGTTGGGGATGGGGATGGGGTTGGGGTTGCGGTTAGGGATGGGGTTGGGGTTGGGGTTGGGGATGGGGATGGGATTGGAATTGTGGTTAGGGTTGGGGATGGGGATGGGGTTGGGGTTGGGGTTGGGGTTAGGGCTAGGGATGGGGTTGGGGTTGGGGTTGCGGATGGGGTTGGGGATGGGGATGGGATTGGGTTTGGGGTTGGGGATGGGGTTGGGGTCGGGGTTGGGGATGGGGTTGGGGATGCGGATGGGGATGGGATTGGGGTTGGGGTTGGGTTTGGGGTTAGGATTAGGGATGGGGTTGGGGTTGGGGTTAGGGCTGGGCTCCTGCAGGTTGACTGTGTGTCATAGCCCTCTGTGGCAGCTCGGCCAGGGTCCTCAGCTGTGCTGGGACCATATCCAACTTCTGTGGGAGCAGGGACAGGAGAGCAAGGGGACACAGGGTTCCCCAGCCTCTCCTTGCAGCTGGCACATAATTCCTATTGCCTCATCCTGTCAGACCAAACTCAGAGCCAAAAGCAGGGAACAGAGTCACCCTGCTTGCTGGCGGGCACTGAGGTCAAGGGGCAGCGCACAAGGAGAAAATAAGCACAAGAACTGGGCCACATGTGCAACCCACCACCAAGGCAACTGGGTTTTGATTTGAAAGTGTACTCTATTCCCAACTGAACTATCAGCTTCTGTTCTTAATCATTTGCTTTAGGGACACAATGCATTTCTGCTTTCCCAAGGAGGGGAGGGGCAGTGCAGATCCTTACTGTGTGGTCAGGCGCTTCTTTCTACAAAATGACATTTCTCATGGTCTGGGTTCAGGTCTCACCACCGAATCTCCTCCACAAATGACCATTGAACAAGTCGCCTCCGAGTCTGTGGCTGCTGGGTTACATCAGCACGAAATGTGGGAAGCAGAATCCCTTTCCAACTTGTGACACAAACCAAAGCCTGCAAATTTGAAGAGAGCATTTGAGTGGAATTGTCAGGAGGAAAAAAATAGCCTGCATGCTGGGGAACCGGATCCTAAGGTGACTCCCAGTGAACAAAACAGAAACCAGAGGAGGGAGTTGTGGTCCAGGGTTGGGATTGAAGATAGGAAGCCGGAAATGTCTAGAGCAGCTGAGGGGTGGACAGAGTTCATCTAGAAAGATAACAGCGAGAAGACAGGAGCCAGACTTACACCCACAAATAAGGCACACACATCTGAGGATCCAATTTGGGAAGAAGCGAGGGAGATAAGAAAACTGGAGTGGCCAGAGACAAGAGAGGCCGGGTGTTTCCAGGGGGCCACGGAGGAGCGAGGAGCGTGGGCTACAGCAGGGAGGGCAAGAGCTAAGAAAGTTCAGGTCAAGCAGAAGGTTTTGCATTTGCTTGCTTTGCTTTCCAGAATATCTTGAAGCCCAGTCGCTGGGATGATCTTTCCAGTGACAGAGGGCAGTGCTCTTCGACACAGCCCTTCGGCAGGTGAGTGGAGGAAGCGCCTTATCTCTGCAGGCAGATGGTGGCGCTGGGCTTGGCGTTTGGCTTAAAGGGGATGCTAAAGAGGTTTACAGGAATTATTTACATCTTCATCCCTTATAGCCTAAGTCTTCCCTGTGACAGTTTAAACGTAGAGGAAGGATCCCACCAAGCATCCAACTCATTTTTCCAAAATCAGGTACACGGAATGCTGCTTCCCAATCATTTCCCATGTCTGGGTATGAGTAACGAAATAGCTACAACCGCTGTATGTGTTAATGTTTTGTTCTCTTACAATTTAATTGATTATAAGTTGATTTTATAATGAGAAGTATTAAGACTTAAATCACAGAGAATTTCACATGGAAATTAAAAATTTTGTGTTACAAAATTACTTTCTTTAAAAATATCCAAGTATTTTGCATCAGGGTAAGACTAATGATAAGGATCAATTCTGGATATTAAGAAGATATATCCTGATTTGATTTGTTCAAGTATCACATTTGATATCCCCATTAATGTGTACAAGTAATATATGTTAATCAAAATAATATAAACTTGTGAAATGTGTAAGGGTAACTAAGTTGTACTCGTCCTAAATACCTCCTCTGTCCACCTCTCCCACACATAGATAAAACTCTCTGCGAAATGTTATACATTTCCAGAAATAGCAGTCTACATCCTGGCAGAGTGGCAGATCATATTCTGTAGCAAGTTTCTGAAGGGATATGGTTATGAGGGGAGAAAACATTACTGGAAAGACATTCTACCAAGAACTACTTATGTGACCAGGACAGAGTTTTTCTGTAAAATGGCGGAAAGGGAAAAACCATTCAGATCAGTCTGTGTGTGTGTGCATGAGTGTATGTGCTCACACACATGTGCATGTGTATCTGTGCTATAAGAAGATAGTGAACAGACACAACATGCAGGTGTAAACCCTTTGTGCGTAGAGCTAGGTATATGTGTTGGATAGGTTCGGTATATGGGTACGTATCATACATATATTTACCTATCATCTAGCTAGTCTGTTTATCTATCTGTTCATTTATCCATCTACCTATTACCTGTAATATATCTTCAGCTTTCATTTGGCTCAAAAACATCATTTTTTTAATACAGAATTTTGTTAAACTGGGAAGCTCTGCTTCTCCCGGCCTGGGAGCATGCTACACCCACTTGCGGTTTATGTGCTCATCTTTGTGTGTCTCCTCATCTTTTCTCATTGAAGAAACTTTCTAGCCTACAAATCCAGATCCTTCTCTTTTTCACCATTTGCAGCAATTAGATTGTCACCTGGCTAATACTACAGGCTAAATTAACCTATTTCAAATAAATGAATTAACATTGTCAAATAACTAGATTAGAAACAAGCATGTTGTCTTTTCCAGTCTGTAGAGTTAGGGTGCGGAACAGGATATTTTTAAAAAACCCTTTAACCCAATCAACCAAAGACGAGGCTCTTCTAGGTCTGCAGCTTCCTGAGTCTCAGGTCACCTTCCAGGAATAGTGAGAAACAGTACTGGCTGTGTCCGTGTCACACGGGTCGTGGGCTGAATATCAAAAATTATGGTCACATTATTTATTCTTGGAAGGAATAAAAATGAGTTTCTACTTGCTGCCAAAGGAAGATGATAATGCACATTTGGTAAAAATTTCCTTAAAATAATTCTATATACAACAGGGGATATTAAAGTACATTTTTTATTTAAAGAAGTTCCCAGACATACTAAAGAAGTGAGATATCTGGCTCTGAGTTGGTCTGAATTTTTTGCGGGATTTAAAATATAAGTTTGCATATCTAGTATGGCCATGTCTCTATTGCTGATTTCTATTGGAATTTAATTATGGCACTGTGGGTTTATTGTTCAGTGAATAACATTCTCAATGTGTTAAATTAACTTGGTCCACTTTTTTTTTTTGTGGGTACCGGGGGGTCGACCTCAGGACCTCGTGCGCCAGCAGGCGCCCATGCCGCTGAGCGATATCACTGGCCCTTTTTTCGTATGTGGGTTCCGGGAGTCGAACTCGGGCCCTCGCGCTTGCCGGGCAGGCGCTTAAGCCGCTGAGCCATCTCACCGGCCCCAACTTGGTCCACTTTTGATACCTGCTGTTTCATGACTGGCTAAATATTTGAAAGAAAATCTATTTTAAGGAAGTAAAATCCACTCACAAATGTACACACATTTTATACATACAAATATACATATATGTAATATGTGCATGGGACAAAATGATTTTATAAATATGCTCATTACAGAGAAAATTTTGTAAAGAACATATATAACATATAGAATTCAATCTTGCTTAGTTATTACATACCTACTATGTATGTGTGCATATATGTATATGTACACACCAAATATGTATGCAGTGTATATGTGCAAATATGTACATAATATGCATATGTTTTATACACTCATACGTGTAGGTAATATAATAACTGAGGTAAGATAAATTAATATATTATCTATATACAGTTTTATATATAAATTTTTGTGTAATTAACATTTAAATACAAATACATGTTAATCATAATATCTTTTAGATACTTTTTAGATGAAGTGTTTGCTTTTGTTTCTGGTTTATTTTGCTTTTAATTTATTTTACCTTGGTTGTTATATGGCCAGTATGTTTATAAATATTTTATATATACTCTATAATCACAGCACATAATACATAAAGCTAATACACACAAAAAATAAACCCAAACCAAAATTCTGACATACTCGTGTGATTTTTAAGAGATATGTAAATTAGCTGCCTTGAATTTAAATGAATTTCATCCATGTACCTCTCGTTACAAAGATAAATTACACACTTTTAATTATGACTCATCTACAGATGATGGTTTATATCCTTAAGTGGATTTGACGCGCAGGTCACTTTCTGTTGGGTCGCACACTGAAGAAAGGATTTCACAGCACAGGAAAGGCAGGTCCTAGCTGGAAGCTCACTGTTTTTGGTGAGCAAGATCCCCTAATTCTACAGTGAATGAATTTACCTGCTATTCTTACAGTTCTAAAGAAAAATAGACTTCTTGAGATTTATGCAGTACTTTAAAAAATCACAGCTTATTATCTATAAGGAAGACTAAATATTTGATGATTTTAATTTTTCACAGCATTCCAACATTACATTGTACTTCCCACTGATACAAATCACAAGTTCTTTGGCAGCATTAACTCCTCCTAGTTTTGCTTTTGTGTTTAATAATGAGCACAGGATATGTATAAAATTAAGCTCGACTCACGTCTAGTTTTCTTACTCTGAAATACCAGAACACCTGAAAATAGCCGTCCTCGTTCACCATGCTTTCTGAAGATCTGCAGCAAATTTGCCTTTTGATGACCTGAAAATTTTTTGGCAAAGCTTTTATTTGGCAGTTAATTTTTAAATATATACATATTTCATCTATTCCAATATATTTTATGATTCTTGAAAACTTAAACACAAATGATGTAGAATACTTTGAAAGAGTCACAGCCTAGTTCAAGAACATTTCCTCTAAAGACAATTTCATGTAACCTGGAATAAACCAAGAACTGTTTATTGGCCACTGTTTCTTTAAGATGGAGAAGTAAAAAACTAAAATAGTATGAACCATATCCAGAGTTGATAATTCCATACACAACCTATGTGTTTATTTATTATTAGGAAACATCTCCTAATTCTTCTCCAATTCCCATTTGTGGAGGGCTTTTGTCCATTACTTTATGTATCCTTTGAACACATGATCAAAGAGAGAGAGAAGCGGAGAGGAAATCAGGGCTAGGAGATTCATAGACATATTTCATAGGGGTTTTTCAAGATGCTAGCAAAGTTGTAAAAGAATGGCAATTTATTAAAAAACTAAATTTGATATTTTTAAGATTAAATGAGTTTCACGGAAGTTGTTTAAAACACTGAGCTGCTTCGAATGAAAGGCCAAGCTTCTGCTTACAGAATTGAGTCCGAGCCCAAGGAAAACCCTGCCTCGCACGGTAACTTCGCCGGGAATGCCCTTCGTCCGCTCTGCTTGGAATCTCAGTTCACCGCTAGCACCTGGTCACCGTCACATGCCTCGGAAACTGACGCGGGCTGTAGGGCACAGAAGGCCTTTCCCCAGTTGCTGATGGATGAGTGGAATGAATCCTGGAGTAGGCTGCTATCATCCTGCCTCAGGAGCTGGTCTACTGGCAGGAGTGTACGTCCCAGGCTCCTGCTTGATTGGGGGTGACCCGAGGCTGGGATCGACAGTCGTATGAGGTGAAGGGAGAATGACAGCAAGGATTCATTTTCTACTGTAGCAGTTTGCTTAAAACGAAACTGAGCACAACGGATTTTAAAAGGGGGTGATTTACTGTCTTCGTAGAAACATATGGATCGTGCCATTGTTGTTCGCCATTTTAATGACACTGCTGGGCCTTTATTACACTGGTAGTGTTTGGTTTGCCCTGAAGCTCCTCCACAGGACTGTGAGCCCTAGAAAGGGGTGAAATGTTTCTGTTTGAATCCAGACTCTACTCCGTGGGCCTACTTTACATCTGTGAAATATACTAGGTTTGTAAAATTTCATTGTCAAAGTTCTACATGAACTTCTTCGGTTCACTGATAAAATTAGACCACAGGACACAGGGAAGTCAGAAATTTAAGGAGAAGGCCTTTGACATTTAAAGAAACATCATCTTATGATCTCCGTATAGTGCTCAGTATGGGAACAGTATGTAGATTCTGTTGTAAATAAAAATGCAACAAACACGTAAGTTCACTTAAAGACAATTTCACAGTGATTCTGACTCTGAAGGTGCTGCAGAAAACCAGGTGACAATACAGAAAAGTCAGATAAAAATGTATGATTCAGCTTTGCCTTGCTGTAACAAAATGTCTAAGACAAGCAAACTCGTCTTAGAGATGGATTTAGACCACAGTGTTGGAAGTTCAAGGGCAGAGGGTGGTCGCGGGTTCAGTTCCAGGGAGGGCCCTGTTGGCTGAGCTCCACAATGGCAGATGGCGCGGGTAGGGCGCTCGGGGAGGAAGCAGTCTTATCTGGAGACCAGAGGCGGAGGGTCAGGGTCGGGGTCGGGCTCAGGCTGGCGTGACGACTTGGTCTCACGAGAACACACTCCACAGGCAGTGCCCGAGACCCAGAGACCTGCCCCCGGGCACCACTTCCTAAAGGTCCGCTCCACACCGGTGCTGCCACAGTGCGCTCTGAGCCCCATCCGTGGGCCTCTGAGGGATAAAGCACCTTGAAACCAAACGCACCCAGTAACAAGGGATGCGCAGAGGTCGCCCCAGTAAAAGTGTAATCACAAGGGCCACAGTAGGTGTATGCGTGGGATGAATGTTAGTAACGGAATGCGCGTAGTCAGGTGGAGTCGGGGAGAGTCTTTCCAAGGTGAGGGACAGGTTTAGAGAATGACTTTTGGAGACGAAAAGAGACCATTTTGAATCTGGAACTCCACCTCTGTGTCACTCAGCAAATTACTTAAATTATTTTAGTATCTATTTCAAGTACAAATGGGGCACATAAAAATAAAGGCAGAAAGCACAGAAGAGGCGACCTCCACAGACTCCTGTGAACCATGTGGCCCAGGCGACGATCCCTCCTGGCTCTGATCCGGGCGCGGCGGGCTTCCTTCCCGGTGAGGAGGCTCCGGGCAGCCTTGTCCTCTGTGCGCTGTCCTGCTTCCTGGGGGCAGGTCCCCCACCTACTCTCTTCTCCCTGCAGGGTGACTCCACCCTCCCACTCGTGTCATTTATTCTGGGTGAAACAACCCAGACCACCTGCAGTCACACTGTACTTAGGACTCTTGTGTTCTTTTTCCCTCACTCGCAGTCTCTGCGTATTTTCAGGGGCTGCCTAAGCTGCCCAGTTCATTCTGAATTACCAATTTCCTTTATTCCCAACAGGCATTTTTGATTCTTTTTTGTTCTCCTTTTCATATACAGTGGAATTTTGCCTCTGACCGGTAATTATTAGTCAGAAAAGTAAAAGCTTAATAATGCAAGTAGAATATGGTTCTTTACTTTTTGGAAAGACAACAAATGCTTAGATTCTCATGTCACACAACAAAATATATTTTGGGTAATAAAATAAATAGTTAATTTTGCCATGCAGCAATCTACATTTTTGTGCTAAATCATTTAAATGCAAAATTTCAAATGATTTATGGGTACTGGTGGGCACACCTGTAATCCCAGCACTCAGAAGGCTGAGGCAGGAGGATTATGAGTACAAACCCAGCCTGAGCTGCATGACGAGTTCACACCCAGCCTGGAATACATAGCAAAACCCAGTCTTAAAAAAAAATTCACATGATTAAAGCGTAGAAAAAAATAAACATAGCTCTAATTCAAAAGTGTAGTAGGTTTAAAAGCTTAAAAACAAAAAAGTATGAATATTTGATAACACAAAATTAAAATTTTTCATCTGAAAAATATATTTTATCTATTTATGTCTCAATACTTTTTAAATCAATGTTGATGTGCAAACTACAAATTTAGACAAAAAGTTTCAGGGATTATGACAAATGATTATACAATGTATAAAAACATTGGTTTCAAGATTGCATTATATTTTGAAAAATCATTGAGGAGTCTAACATGATTTATTTTTATCAGTATTTAATAAAAATTAAGCCAGATATTTAAAACTATTTATTAGTTCATTCAATCCCGTAATAAACTGGTCACATGTCATCAGCGATGCCTCTTGTCCTGAAAATGTATTTCCAGCATAAAAGCAGCAAGCGGAGAGCAGCGCTGCCCGGGTCCGTGGGTGCGTTCTCGCCTCTCGGCAGAGGGCTCCTGGCCCCGCACCCGACTCAGCGCACCCCGAGGGGCAGGACAGAGAGATCATCTCACAGGACTCCCAAGTAGTGTGACCTTGCAGAGCCCCTGAAATTTCTTGCGGCAGCTGAAGGCTATTCGGGGCAGGGCAGGTTCTGAGAAACGTTGGTTTGGCCCACGAGGGCCATCTCAGTAGCCGGAATTAATAACAGCATCGCAGAAGTAGGAGGAGTGGGTGAGTGTGGAGGCGACAGTAGCAATAGTCTCGAAACCGTAAGTTTATTGTTCTGCCTCCGTTCGATTTAGGTTAATCAACGCTGCTAAAAAGAAGGTTTATGTTATAAAATTGAATAAAAATCACAAAATTACATGTTCAAACATATAATTGAAACACGAATGTGGTCAATTAAAATACTTATAGATATATTTTCTAAATGAGTGGGGATATGATTTAAATAAAGCTCTTGGTTAGTTTTCTTTTCTTTTTTTTAAGGATTGGAAGAAAATGTACTGAAAGTGTACCAGTTATTGTGCTGGGATGTGGATTTGCATTTCAAAATGTTCAATATGGAAACAATGACGATCCAGTCCCTTAGGTTTACACTGAATTTTACTCCAACGAATTATTTTCTTCCAGGACTCTTCTTTTGCTCACTTAATAAATCAGTTCTTTGTTGGTTAGAATTTGGTCCAGAATAGCTGTTTCCCGAATAATTCATTTCCTTTATCTTTGATGAATGGAATTTTCAATAACACATGTCAGGAATTTGTCAGACGATGTGACTCTGCTGACAGAGAGTTTCAGCAGATGTCCTTGGGCTGACTCCGGCTGCTCCTTTGTTTGGCTTCTGAGCCTGCTGGTGATCCGTGTCCGGACACATCCTGGATTTCCCCCTCCGGGGTCCCTCTTACAGCCCTGACCCCGCTCTCTCTGTGGCTCGCAGTTAGACCCGTGCTGCATCTCCGCACCTGCGTTAAGGAGGGAGGAGCTCTCTCGGGCAGGCACCCTACCAGGCTCCAGAAAGCGCTCATTCCTGACCTGCAGGGAGGAGCGAAGCTCGCGTCCGACAGCAACCGCTTTACCTCTGTGGTGTGTTGCAGTACAGCTTGGTCTTCACCATGTCATACTGCAGTGTGTTTCTGCTATAAGAAACCACGTAAGTATGTCAAAGTTAGTTTCTAGAAACATAAGATTACTAATGCAAATACTATAGCTTTGTGAAATTGTGTAAACACCAACAGTTAACAAAATTCTATTGTACATATACAGAAAAGGGTCCCACATGCTAGACCATGGAAACCTAGAGTGCAGTGTTTCCCAAGAAGCCATAACTAAGACCAGAAACTGACCAGGGTGACCTTGCAGGAACATGTTGGTCCTTGGTCACTGTTTTTCCTTGTTACACAGCTTCGTCAAATGATGAGCTGCCTCTCTCTGAAACTTTTAGAACAGTTCTCAAATGCATCCTCCAGTTTTGCTGATGGACCTATGACAAACTGGAGTAAAGATATTAAATTAACACTTGTTGAGCATTTATTATGTGCTCAGAAGTGAGAATTTTTTTTTTTTTATTCTCTCAACACTGCTCTGGCAAAGGTGCCATCATTCTTGTTACTTTATGGCAACTGAGTCTTGGAGAGAGGAGGGAGGTTGTTCAAAACCATCTAGCTATTTAGTGGTGATAACACACCTTTCGTCTTGGAGAGTTTGTCTCCAGACATTTCATTCTTAACTAACAAATGTACCACGCAAAATTGTATGACAGCACTGAAAGCTGTATTACGTATATAATTAATAAACGAAGGGCTGGAAGTGAATCTCAGTAGTAAAACCCTTTATTAGCACGTTGAGGACCTGGGTGGGATCCCTAACAACAAAAAAGTAAAAGTCAAGCTATTTTTAAAAACTCATTAAACTGTCATAGAAATGGAAAAGGGCACAGCCTGGCTCTCTCTTCTAAGATCCTCTGCTTCAGAAGCAATCCTCTTCCAAGTCCATCGGTGACTCTAGATCTCATTATTCGCATCCATGTGAACTACCCGTAAGTGTTCTCTGGATTCTTCCTGTTCGATGCATTTTTTTCCAGAAGACCTGACTTCTTCATGTGTGTCATGGGGTTCACTGTTACTGAGGCATCATTAATGAGCAGCATTATTTTGTCGCTCTCGTATGATTCCTTCTCTCTACTCTACTCAGGCCTATGTGTTCATTTTCCTGACTATGCTATTGTCTCATATTTAAATGAACTGATTCCAGTGTACAATAAAGATCGATACGCTTACCAGCACAGGTGTACAGTGCCCAACCTGGGGTGGGATTTCTTCACCGTGTCATAGTTTTCCCTTTTCCTTTTGTTTTGTTACTCTCTATGGTTTAGAAGTACAAGCACAGTTTCTATGCTGTATCGTTTCTTCCACTCACTCTACATCTTGCCCGTTTCTTTAGTCCATGAATGTGCTCCTGGGGAACGAACTCCCTCATCACTTATTGAGAACATGTTTCTTGTTTATTTATCTCTCTTTTGGGTCTGAATCATCAGTGCAACTCCGTCATTGAGGGTGGCTACTTTGGAAATTCTGAAAACAGATTATTTATTACTAATATCTAGTCATTTCCAGCTCAGAACATTCCTGATTCACTTTTATTTGCTATTTCACTTGTTCTTGATATCTGCCAGGAACCGGCAGATTGATTAACACCAGCCTTTTAAAGTAAACTAATTGTAAACCACCCAACCTCATAGTAAAAGATGCCTAAAAATTGTACAAAATTAATTAAATTCATCTTCTGTGGACACAATAAATCTTGGTTGCAGTCAAATCTAGTAAGTTGTCTGAAGGTGACTGGAAATCTTCCATTTATTTCCTGTCTTTGCCAGGAAAATAAACACATTGATTTTTTTTCTTTGTAAAACAACCACTTGTTTTCTTTGATAATTAAATTTTATCTGCATCAACTTCCTGGCTAATTCTTTGTATTTGTTGCAGAAAAGCTTCCTGTTTTCTAGTCGTGTGTCTCTTCTATGATTTTTATGTCTGGTTAATAGTGTATTAACAGAAAAATTATGATCACAAATAATCTCTTCATCCTTCCTGGCATTTTTATATACAGTGGTTTCTCTTTTAATTTGCTTTCACTTCCATGCGTCCTTCTTTCATCACTTCTTTTGCTGACTGCACCTTTATTTACCTCCTCTCTCAAATTCGATGGTTTGTTACATCGATGTGGGAAAGAATGCTGGCTACCAAGTTCAGATTTGATTTGAACAATTTAATTTTGTTCCCCTACTGTTAAGCAGATGACAGCCTGCTTACCTCATTTCTACCTTGTTTAGCGAAAGTTAAGTACATTTGTATGAATCAATGAAGTCTGTTTAGAGCATATTTCTCATAATAAAATTTATAATAAAAATATGAAGTTGTAAAATATTTTCAGGTATCCAAGTAAAAAGACAGAATAAAAATCAAATATTAAACTAAATTTTATTTCCTAGGCAAATTTCTTTTTTTTTATTGTTTATTGGTACAATTTAGATATACATAATGATCACATTCATCATAGGGAACTTGTACATGATATAACCAAATTTCTAAAATAGCATTTATAGTAATACTACATTTTTTTAACTTGGACTTTTTAGAAGTTGCTGTAGGTTATGGTAGCTGGCTAAAATGTGTATAGTTTACTCGATTTTCCTTTGAGGTTGAGTTAACCTTACAGCACCATGCACAATAAACTACACATTCTAGATTCACCCTAACATGCTCTGGGGAAAAGTGGGTAATTTAGAAGTATCTTAATACTTCTGCAGTTATCATCTCTTTTCATGTGACATCTTTGAAATCTAGCAAAGTAAGGATTCTGAATCTGTTTGTTTAGGAATTAGCATGAAACAGAGCAATGTGCTCCGTAACCATAGCAGAGGATGGGGGAGTTACGCAAACCCCATCTGGGTCTCACGCAGCCTTAATCAGACCTGTGGCCGTAGCAATTTTGGGCTTTCTTACAGCTCACCTGGCTGGCTTGGACGACCTCAACCACATCTGGATTTCAGAGTTTATCTTACCTATGAAATAGTAAGAAATTTAAATAAATGTGTGGAGGTTTATTAAAACTAAATTTTTGATCATTTAAAAACCAAGATTCATAGTAGGGTAATTCTTATTTGTATTTTCTTAAATCGATGAAAACTCAAAAATCAAAAAACAAAGTAGCTAAAACTGAATGACCTAAATGAAATCCTTTTATAGTCACCCTTTTGGCAGGTACAACCCATACTTTATATGAAAAAAATCACTTACTTTTCAAACTGCTTATTTTTCTTATTAAAATGCATATTGTAAAGGTCTTTATTTCATAATGATTTAGTTTTACTTTAGAGAACTCAATTTACACTCATTTAATAGGCTTCTAGTAAATCACTGGTTTTAATTAAGGAAACAGTTTCAGAATCTTTTATGTTTAAAGATATATTTAAGTTTAACTTGTAAGTTTGAAGCCATTTTCTTATACTATAGTTGAGATTAAAAAGTAAAGTACTATTTGTATCCTTGGAATTAGAGTAAAGGGACAGGGTCTGCTTTTGCATTTAATTATTACATATATTTTAGAAGTAAATCTGATTAGCATTGAGGTATAATAAATAAATGGCTGCCTCATTTCTAAATTACTTTTCAAAAAGGAAAAGCTAAAGTCTACATAATGCGCATGGTACAACATCAATGTGACCCATATCCTTATCCTTAAAGGAATAATCAGAATAAATCATTATAATGATTTTCAAAAAAAAACCATACTTTTAATATTCAAAGATCTAGAATATTTATTTTCACAGTCATTAGATGAGGTCTGTAAAACACAATCCATGAATTGGAAATGGTGGAAAGATTACTACAATACTGTCATTTCTTATTAAAACAGTTTCTGGATACTTTTTCCAAGATTTTTTACTTGCGGTCTAGGCTATTTCCATTATTTCCATTTATAAGGTTGGGAAGGCCATGGACATGTTATGTCAACCAGGTTTATCACGCACCTGTTACTGTCAGGGAATATGCATCAAGAAATTATAGTCTCAAATACTTACAAATTGGTCTTTTGTGCTTGATATTTCATCTAAAACATTTTAACTTTCTTCAATTTCCTCCCTGCTTTTGATTTTCTAGATTCAGCAGGCAGAAATTTTTCTAAGTGGAGACAATATGACATGGAACTTTGCTCTCCTAAAAAATAGATTATACTGACAAATTACTGTTAAGAGTAATGTAAAGGTTAGTTGTTGATTTCAAACGTTAAGGCTTTTGAGAAAGTATTTATGTCGGTTCTTATTATGCAGGTAGTACAAAATCAAACTTGTTTCCCTTATCAATTTTAGCTGTTTGAATTTTGAGCTTATTGTGCTGTTGCTTCTCTGTTCAGCTGATACATTAACCAACAATATATTCGTATGCTTCCTGGGCGGGTGATGAATTTTCCCTGTTAAGAACACATTGTGTAAAGACTCTTTGTGTGTCTGTGTTATGTTATAGAAATATTAGTTGGAACCGAATATAAAATTGCAGTGATAATAAACAATCTAGGTGCAGTGAACCTTTTCTCACTTTCAGCCTGAGGCAGAGAAGAGGGACATGCATTTGGTGGAGGAGAGGTGGCTCCACCCTTGAGGACAGGTCGCATCTCTAGGTTACTGAGTGAATGAAATCATGGTATCCTACATAATGGCTGAGAAATCGAGCAGAACCCAGGACTTCAAAAGCAGCTTTGTTTTTGTATAATGAACTTGTGAAACACTAAAACTGTTCCTGCCCTCCTAGTATGGACATTCTGCTGTGGAGAATTCCATTCTGTATACTAATTTCCCTGAGAATCAAGCTGAAAATGATCTGGGTTCTTGTCTAGTCACCAAGGTCTGGGATGCAGATGTCTTGCAGCATTTCCTCCTGAAGAATTTATGATAGAAAAACTTATGTCGTGACTTGGTTGGGGGAGTGAAATTTGTTGTGATCCAAACAATAATAAGACCATATTTTCATATCATTTTTGGAGAAGTGAACTGAATTTAGTATTTGTAGGTTATTTTTAATCTCTTTCATTTCCCCACCATAACCAACTATACATTTATTTGCTCCTCCTGGCATATACATACATACATACACACATACATACATACACACAATCAGAAAATATGGTATATGTGAAGGAGCACATGTAAAAGGGCCAGTGTTGATTTATTCTTTTTTGGATAACCATTAAATAAAATTGATAAAGGAGTATTTTCCTCCCCTTCTTGAAAGCAAAATAGTTCCAGTAGTATTACTTTGTGTCTATCAATGTTTGTCATGGTAAAATCTATTATGGGCATGATACATCATAAGTAAGACCTTAATTTACATATATATGTACACACATTATATATGTATACACACAAACACTCATATATGCTTTTTTTTTTTTGTGGGTACCGGGGGTTGAACTCAGGACCTTGCACTTGCTAGGCAGGCGCTTATGCCGCTGAGCTATCTCACCGGCCCTCATATATGCTTTTGAAAGAACTTCTTAAAAGAAACTATCCAGAGAGGAAAATGGAAAGAAATGAAAGGAGAAGTGAAAGTTAAATAGGTAAGAGAATGGTCTACATGTGTATCTTATTAAAATTAGTAGTAACATTTATTTTTAATGATATATAACTTCTGTATAAAGAGAAAGAACAAATGGTTTATTACAAGAAGCACAAATCCATCTTACCACTTAAAGAACTATCGTTAGTTGAGTTAAACACAAATTTAGTTCTAAATTTTCTTAGCTGTGTAGAACAACTTGAGAATGAAAACGACCTCCCACTGGGAATGGTACATTACCAATATGCTCTTTAGCATATTGCTTTATGCCCAAGAGATCTGTGGATTTGTCACTATATTATTATAAATCTTCCTTAATTCTTAAATGCTTACAGTAACTTTTTGTTTGATAACATTTTATTTTCAGCTACAACACAGTGACATTTTTATTTCTCTATTTTTTCAGTGCATTAGGCTTAGAGTAGATGACTTGAGAATAAGTATTAGGGTGTAGAGATAACATATGGCCTCAATAGGTAACTGACACATGAAAAGAAAAATGTGGTTTAATGATGCTATTTCAGTATTTGTAATTTAACATATGGTTTGAGAAGAGATAAAATCAGCAATCAATGTGGACCTTAAAACTTTGGATGAAACTACTGCAGAAGTGAGTCTGTGTATTTTATGACATTTTAAGGTTGAGATCGTCGAGAGTCTCTTACTCTCTCCCAAAACGCACTATAGAAGAAAGGATTTGATCTCAGTTTCCACAAATAGCAAAATACACTGGTTTCTAGTCTCATATGACCAGGAAAATGGAGCACTTTTTCTCTGTATTACATATTAATTTACTCATCTTTGTTAATCTATGCTCTACCCCTCTGAATCTTTATGCCATTATATAATCTATGGTACATAGGATACGGAAATATGTTAGGCATCTGGAAATATACAAAGGAATAATTTATCTCACAGAACTTTCTCATGTTAAAATTTGTTATTTCAGGATTACGTTTTTTTTATATATTTCAGTATATTCTGATAATGGATATAATTTGATAGTTCAAAACATCTCTATGATATATTAAAACAGAAAAGAGAATATGTGTATACATGTGTGTGGATATATGCAAATATAGTACATATATATTGTACACGGTTACTACAAATTAGTCTTTACCAATACAAGCATTCTTACCCACAGCTTCTCAAAAATTGTATATTTTTATATATAATATTTTCCTGGATATGATGAAAATGAATGAATGTCATGGCAGTCTAATTCCAAATTACTTTCAGACAGTCTCAGATGTTTTCTAGGATGCAATAGAGTATTGTGACAGAAATGTCCCTCACTCTTTCTCCACAGTATAGACATGTCACATAACCATGTGCATGAGGCATCCCACGTCTCGGGCTGACTCTTGGTCCTTAGCGTACAGCCCCTGTGAGAAAGAACTTCCAGGCTCGTTATAAAAATAGCGCTTTAAGAGTCTGCTTTAATTTTCAAAGTGCTGTTTTTTAGACTAGGAAGACAGAAGTTATAATGATGGATCATATTAAAGATAAAAACCTTTCAATTTCTCATGCAGCAGTTTGAAAACTGAAGGGTGGTTGGGAAAGTAGAGAAGCGATGTAGAAGGCCGCCTCAATCTTTAAGCATCGATGTTGTGTCAGCCCAGGGACAGTGTCTCTCCTGGACACTGGATACCTGACAAGCTCAGCAGTATCTTCTAATGTGTTACTTTGGGCAGTTTGTGTATGTGTGTGCATATGTCTATGTGTATGTTTATATGTTTGTACACATGCGCATTTGTATGTGCCCCCTGAGTTCACTTAACAGTGTTAATACTAAAAATTTTATCTTCAAAGTAATCTAGTTTTCCTGAAGGATCACAAAAGATACACAATGTACATTACTTGCATGTCCTTTTCAACAACTGACAACTCTTCAAAGACATTAAGTGTCAGGGTAGATCAAATGGACAATGTTCCAAAAGTTACCAACAGTTTGGGAAACAGTAAATGGGAGATAAAGATCATTGCAAAGTGCAAGTCTTGAAAATAAGATAATAAGCAGGGTAATTATGGACTTAAGACTTCGTTGACACAATTGTGCTTTTGATTACTCTTTGATAACTAAGCAGCATTAATAATGATGCTCCCTAAGAACTTAAATTTAGCATTTAATGTGGTGGAGAAGATATTGTATTTTTGAACAAGTTAAATTTAAAAATTGTGAATTATATACATTGTTACTAGTTCATATCTTCAAATATGGATGACTATAAAACGAAATGAGCCAGTAACAGTGCCTGAGTAGATATCCTTTGGATTGTTGGCTTTTGATCTCATGAACTGAACATCTAATTGCAATGAAATTATGTTCTTCAGTCTTTATAAAGTTGAAGATACTGAGCCTATTTTTTTTTTTTTTTATTAAAAGTATACACGTTTTTTGTGGTACTGGGGACAGAACTATAGGCCTTTGCACTGAGCTACATCCCCAATTCTTTTTTAAAAGTTTTTGTTTTGAGACACAGTCATTAAGCTATGCTCACTGGGCTCGAACTTGCGATCCTCCTGCCTTCTTCTCCCAGGATACTAGAATTACAGGTGTGCACTTCCCGCCTGGCCTATAAATGCATTTTGGTTGAGTTAAAAAATGTGTAAGTGTATTAAAGCAGTGATAATTTACTACTTTATAATGATTAAAAGAAAACAGCTTTCCTATTCCCTCCCCCTTCCCAAACATGTGTCCTGGCCCCGTACTATACAGAGAGGTATCGAGGAGCGCCAGGTACAGAGAAGGAAGTGATGCAGTAGAGCGGGGATGCAGACCTGCGGAAGCGAGGCTGGACGGGGGCGCCTCTGAGCGCTCTAAACCGTGGCGGTTAATACAGAGGACTGAAAGCCCGTGGGGACCTGTGGCTGTGCGGCCTAATTACCGACACTTACAGTCTAGGTTCCTGGTCTGTGAGGCGGAACAGCTGCAACCCTGAAGTACAGAACACTAGTTGCTCGACTGGGGGCACTCGGGGCACAGAGAGTGTTATTCCCATTTCGGATAGATGGGTGCCCCCTGGACGTACCAAGAAGTCACGGGGGCTCAGAGGATGGGTCTGGTCCATGAAGGGCATGAGGGGACATCTTGGCTAGCTAGTCCTCAAAGTCATCAGGGCACACGGGAATGTCTAGGCTTTACCACAGGAAGGGGAAGGGCACTGCAACTGGAAGGCAGCGCATCCGCAAGATCTAACGCCGTTCCGATGTGAGGAGAGAGTAGGTTTGAAAAGGATGTGGGAATTGTTAACTCACAGCCTGTGGTAAGACAGAGAACGCTGCTGTGGGGGACCCAGGCTGAGGTGGGGAACACGGCCCCCTCCTCCTGCGCTTTCCCTGTCCTCCCGCTGCGCAGGTTCTCAGCAGCCGGGCCCCTTCTCCTTCCTCTCCCTCCCCACCAAACCTGTAAATCCTTCCTGACCTCACCCTTATTCGCATCCCAGGACTGTAGGCTTTCATTGGACAAGTTTCTCTCCTTATTTCGTTTAACTTTTCTGTTCCTTTCTTTTTCTTTTTGTTTAACTAATATTATTCTAGGTTTTTTTGTTTGTTTTTTGTTTGTTTGTTTTTTGTTTTTCCTAGAGTCCACTCTCTCAAAGAGCAACACATCTATTTTCACAATTCCTTTGTATCCCCAGCACTCAGCATACTTGAAATATTGCAGGGGGTCAAAAATATTTGTCAGAAAAGAAAAGGACAAAAGGAAAGAAAATGTGAAAGGGTAGAGGGAGAAAAGTTAAAAGGCAGAACTGAAGCTATAAGTGTATGAAATCACTAAGGAAATAAATGCTGGAGAAATACAAGATTTTCAACAATATGAAATAGATCACATAATTCCAATACAGAAAAAAATGCTTCAAAAATTAAGTACAAAATACATGGACTAAGTGAGCTACTCACTTATGCAGTGCAATGAGTTATACAGTGGTGCGGTGCACACACACATGTACAATACACACATATATACACATACACCCAACGTATCCACCACCAAGATGGAATACAGGACTTTTACGAAACCCAAAGCTTCCTCCATGCAACTCAGCAGACGGCAGCCCCCCACATCAAACCCACATTCTGACTTAGCACTCTAGGTTCCTTTTTCCCTTCCATGAAATTCATAAATGAAAACATACAGTGTGCTCTCCGGGGGTCTGGCTTTTCCTGAACATTATAACCGTGAGATTACTTCTGATGTTTTGATTAGTATTTTTCTTTGAAGAAAGTAATAAGCTACAAATCTCAAAACAAACTTTCAGAAATTTTGAATGATCATTCTCCCAGAAATTATTTCCTTAGCCCAAAAAAGAAAACAGAGACCCTAGTTAATGCTGAGAGAATCTGTATTTTATAATCTGTGTGGAAAAACTAATTTGACGTTTGGATACGTATTAACAAATATTTAGTATTTTCTCATAATATTTTCACTAAAATAATTTTCTTCATGAAAAATCCTATAAACATCATTTATCTCATTGTATAATGTTATAAAGACTTTAGCAAGTCGCATTAATATTTTTGATAGTGAGATTTATCTTTAAAGAGTATTCTACTTTTTAAAATATAATTTGCTTTTTAAGAGCAGTTTTACATTAATCAAAAAATTAGGCACGAAGTACAGAGTTGCCACACCTCCCCCGTCCCCATGCATAACCAGCCCTCCTTACTTCCAGCGCCACGTCCTGGGGTATAATGTGTGTGCGATAAGCTCACTGGTTTTCAGTGTGCACCGTGATGGGTCTGAATAGGTTCGGATGATCATCCAGCCACTGCACAGTCGTGATCCAGGACGTGTCCATCACCCTCAAAGTTCCCTTATGCTTCCTCACGTCTCAGGCTGCAGACAATAAACTTCATAAATCTAAAGTTTTACATTTCCTAGAACTTCATAAAAATGGGCTATAGAGAATATATTCTGGTGATCTGGTGATGGGCTTCTTTTACTTATGAAATGCTTTTTTTTTTTTTGGTGGGTACCGGGGGTCGACCTCAGGACCTCACGCGCCAGCAGGCACCTGTGCCGCTGAGCGATATCACCAGCCCTTTTTTCATATGTGAGTTCCTGGAGTCGAACTCAGGACCTCGTGCTTGCCAGGCAGGCGCTTATGCTGCTGAGCAATCTCACCGGCCCTGAAATGCTTTTAATAAACATTCTCCTGCCTGCAAGCTCTCTGGTTTTATTGTAAGCAGTACTGCATTGTTTGGATGCAGGACTCTATCACAGCTTGCTTCTTTGTTCAGCAGCTGAGAGAAACTTGTTTCATTTTATTTTTGCCTATTAAATAAAGCTGCTATAAATTTTTGAATGCAAGTATTTATGTGAAACTATGTTTCCACTTCCTTTGGGTAAATATTTAGTGCTTAGATTTCTGGGTTGTATAGTGAGTTCTGTGTTTAACATTATAAGAAACTCGCAGCCTGTTTTCCAAAATTTTTATACAGTTTGACATTTTCCTAAGTAATACATGCGAATTCCACTTCCTCGTTCACACTGGGGATTACCAGTGTTTTTGGTGTTAGTTATAAAATGCAGCACACAGCAGTCACACATCCGTTGGCTATTTTGCCTTTTCCCAGAGTCTAGTCAAGTGCACTTATTAGCCCTGTGTGCTCCCTAAAAACCTATGTAAATATTAATCACACTGTGTAGAGTTGCTTTATTATTATTAAGTTGTAGGAGTCATTTATGTATTTGAATTTGTGTTTTGAAATTAATTTCTCCCAGTGAATGTCTTGCCTATTTATTTGAACAGTGTCTTTCCTTTTTTTTTTTTTTTTATGTGGGTACCGGGAGTCGAATTCAGGACCTTGAGCTTGCCAGGCAGGCACTTATGCTGCTGAGCTATCTCACCAGCCCTGAACAGTGTCTTTCTAAGAGCAGAAGTTCTGCTTTTTGTGAAGTCCGAAAGCGCGGCCTCCTTCTCTTCCACTGTGGACACGGAAAACATGAGCAGTGATCCGCTCACTCCAGACGCTGAGCTGTGTGCCTCAGTGGACTCCGCTCACAGGTGTAGCAGGTTCAGGCGACAACCTGCTGAGGTTAAGCGCAGGAAAGAGGGTCCTCTGGTTTTGTCTGTGCACCTGTCTCTCCTTGGGACTTTAGGCAGTACAGTCTAGTTTCTCTGGCCTCTCTGTGTCCTCAACCCAGGAAAAGATGTGCTTTGTGCTTGCGTCCTCTCTTGGCGCCTCTGTCGAGGGGCTGCACCTAGTAGCGAGCGGCTGACTGTGTGATTCCTGCCAATGTCCCCGCTGCTCTCAGGGACCAAGCCCTGGGCCACCTGCTCTCCCTGCCTTCAAATCACTGCTGTATTACTCTGTGATTTGTTTTTCCTAATTGCTCAAGGCAGAATGGCGCATCTGGCCCTCTTCCTATCACACTGTCCAGAAGTGTCGGTCTCAGTCTTTCACAATGTTGGAAGTACCTCGATCCATGTTGAATGTATTGACAAACATTTCTGTTTGACCAAATAATGATGTCAGTGATATCAACATTCTAATATACTCTAACGAATTTGCTATGTAAGTACTAATACATTTTCATAAAGTCAGATTACTTCCTTCTTTAAAACATTTCTGTGGGGACAGCTTTGTTTGGGGTGGAGGAAGGTATCAAACTCAGGGCCTCATGTGTGCTAGGCAAGCACTTTACCACTGAGCTTTACTCATAGTTCCTAATTTCCCACTGTATCTTGTGGACTCCTCCCTGTGACTTACACTGTCAACTTTTTATTGAGATCTTTGCCTGGCTGTTAATAAATGTTAATGACTACTGCATGCCAGATTGTCTTCATCAGACTTGTTTGTCCTCAGGGAATCATGATTGGGCAGAGGCAAGGTAGGAGTCACTAACAACCTGAGTATTTTGTGGATGCATGTAAGGTACTTGGGATCAAACCCAGTGATTTCTGCCACTGAGCTACATTCCCAGCCCATCACGTGAGCATTTAGTTTGACTAACTGGATGAATTAAATTACCTTTAAGTTTTATAGCTGCCCAGCTCAGTTATAGGCAATTTAATGTGGCCATAGACAGTGTAATTGAGACACTTTCATTAACTTCCCATATGGTTCCCCATAGATGACTTTCAAAAAATACACTGGGTTATAATCACCACGCTTACAGACCTGCCCCTGTGTTCCAGGAGTACGAAGTTTAAACTTCTGCATGTGATATCCAAACCCCATCGCCATTTGACTACAGTTTACAATTTCAGTTTCATCTCTCTCTACCCCTCCTCCTGAAAGTTAGTGTAATCTGGTATAAGTTTATGGGCTCCAGAGTCCAGATATTTTTCTTTTTTAGTGATACATTCATGCGGGATCTGCTGAGATGCTGTTATCTCAGTTTGGGGCACTTAGGCGAGTGTGCAGGTGATAGTGTTGGTGCCTTCACTGCAGGGCCAGGAGGATCACATGCCCACATGCTTTTCTAAGTGTGTAGTATGAGGTGCCTTTAAAAATACTCATTATTTCTTGTTGGTATTGTCATTCATAATCAGCTGTGTTCCATAAATGTACAAAGCACAATCAGGAGGCCACAATGTTACATACAGTATAATGCCCACTTCCTCTAATGTTCTTTGTCATTCTTGGGCCTACTGGAATTCTTATTCTCATTCAAGGCCTGGCTCAAAAACCACCATCTCTATAATCTCTTACTCACACTCTACAGAAAGAATTATTATTTTCTCCCTTTGTATTCCAATAACTCTATTTACTCCTCATCTATAAGAATAATATTAGTAACCAATTATTTATACATCTAATTATCAAACTCACTACATAGTGTGTTCATTCAAGCGATGTAGATTTATAATCGAAGTGAGATATAATTACATATGTGTGTGCACATGCACATACACATATATTTGTATTAGAGTTTACTTATTCCTATATTTAAAAAACTTATTTTTCTTAGAAAGTACATTTAGCTGAAAAACAGAATCTGAAGGCCTGTACTGAACCTGTATTGATTTAATTTCTTTGGTTTCCATTGAAATTATTCACACAGATAGGGCCTGCTCCCCTTGTACTTCTCAGTGTAGATGTTAAAGAATCAAAAATGGAATTGCAAACATTGTGAGTAAAATGTAAAAGTTTCTATGGCAGAAAACAACAAACTAATCTTTCTTTAAATTACAGGAAAGACTTCCTACAGGTGCAGAATGGTAAGATAGCATGTGATCAGCAAGTAGAAATTACCATTAATCCTGGTGCACCAACATCATTAGATTAAAAACAACTGTGGGATTAGGAGAATACACTGCTGGGTGTGTCGGGGTGGTCATGAAGGCCTGACACTAGACATTAACTGGTCCCTGCTCCTTCCTCTCTGGCGCTGTCCCCTGCTCTGCTCCCGGCTGCCATGAACTAAGCAGCTCTTCCCCACGGGGCCCATCCGCCATGATGCTCCCTCCTGCCTTGGAGCCAGCGGACCATGGACTGAATGTCCTGAAACTCTTCCTTTAGGAAGTGGGTGTAGATGTTGAGTCTCAGCCAGAAGAAAGCTGAGTAAGATAGTGGACAGAGGTTTTAAGGTATGACAAAAGCCTGTACTCCTAAGGGTAGCACAGACCTCTTAGTTCAAAGGTAGTCTGCAAAATTACACTGCCAGCTTCACATTCTTAAAGGGGACACAGCACTGAGGTGTGCCATCAACATGAGGAGACCTGTAGTTTTCAAAGTTGCCATGGCAGCCAGCAGTGCAGCTATTACACTGCAAGGCAGTTGGAGGCGATGGGACATAAAGAGACTGGACAGTCTTGCGGGGTGGAGGCTGGGATGGATGTTGTCACCGCAGAGAGAGAAGTGAAAGAATCAAGATCTACTTGGGAAGAGCTATCTGTAGGGACTGCTGATTCAATGAATGTGGGGGAAGAATAAAAATGACTCCTAGGTCTCGGGTAGCTAGAGTCATGACCCGGTGTAAGAATTATCTGTGTGATGACTTTCTCATGATTCACATTTTTAATTTAGAAGGAATTATCTCTGATGGCTTTGATTTGAATGGTATTTTCAAAAAAGTAGAACGCTTAATCTTTCCAGGGAATATTTTTTGAAGACTGATAGAAACATGCAGATCACTCTTTTCCAATCATACTTCAATGCAAAGCATTCTGCAGATGGGAAGTACCCAATGGGAGGATGCTCAGTGAATTCATTAGAAGGGGTGGACTCCTCACAGGGGTGATCATGTGGGAATTCCTGTCTGCAGGAAGCAAAATGAAAACTTCATGTATCAAATTATTCTAATGGTTTACTTGCAAGAATTATTTATCATGTGTTTCTTTTATTCTCTATTTTTTGCTTTGTATGTGGATAGGTAAATAAGAATTTTAATTTATCATTTACAGTCCAAATTTCTTATGGAAGTTCTGAAATTACTCTTCGGTTTTTATACATTATTCAGTGGTCAGGAGGAAATTTTAATATTTACTTCAGAAATATGTATATATGGTTCTGTTGCAGTTTTACCAGAAATTATAAATATAGTGACATTATAGATACCTTGGCCCAAATCTTCCCTACAGATTTATATCTTTCTAAATCCTTCTAGATAAACCTGTCTTGAACTTAGTATAATTCTATGGCTTGCACAATGACCTAGAGAATCCATAAAATTGCTGGAGATGAAAAACATCCTTCAATCACAGTGTTTTTCTCATCACGGAATAAAGACCTTACTGGATTATGAATGAATTCTAACGTATTATTTAAAGATTGACTTAGGAAACTGTCACTTTATCATATCTCCCCTTAAGATAAGTGAGAATTCAAACCTTACAGTATATATATATATATATATATATATATATATATATATATATATATATGTATGTATATATTTAATTTAATAGTCATTTAAATGATTCATTTTAATGCTCTCCTCATGTTTCAAGAACTGTACAAATATATTAACTAAATATTTTTGTACTTTTTAGTATATAAATGATCTGACCACAACCCATTACAATATATCATCATAATTTTAAAAAATATATTTCCTGAGCAAGGTTAAAATACACTGAATTTTCTTTCTAAAGTGATTTATTTAAAGTGATGTATTTTAATACATTCTTTAAAGATTCCATAAGTATAAATGGTCATGCTAAGGCTTTGAAAATTGCTATGGAAATTGAGAAAGCAGAACACCCTTTAGGAGTATTCTTGGAATTCTTCTCTTTGCTGTATTTATCAAACAAAAACCAAAATTCAAGAAGAGTCTCAGAATATCTTACCCTCATGGTAATTGCATGAATGGGGCCCAAATGCCTCAATCAAAATAAGCACCCTTATATTCTTCAACTCCGGGCCTCATGTGTTGAGAACCACAACTATGGAGAAAAGTTTTACAAGCATCATTTAAGTCGCCATACCCTTTCCACAGTTCTTGCCAAACTTCTACACAGTACGAACTGTGAAAACGGATGCCAAAACCTCACGTTCCTGATATAGCTTCCAACAGCTGCGAACCCTTAAGCTTCAAGTGCAGCTGCCTTGAGTCAAACTATTGAAAGGACCCACAAAGGCAGATACCCGGACTACATATGTTCAATAACTTTAAAGCAATAATAAGAATATGTGGCTGCGTTAAGGCCGTTAGACAGGAGGGAAATTGCACAAGTAGTCTCTAATTGACCTTGCAGTGAGCGTCTGAGATCCCTCACTGTGCCTCCATTAGTCTCCAAATCATCTGCTTCTGTTAGGATTACATATTCTTTCAACACACAAACCACACAAAATAGAGGGCAATTATGTTGGTTCAGTTAGTGCCCGGTCTCTGATTTGCAATTTCCAAGAGAGTGCCATCTGAACAGTTAATTCCTGAAAAGTCTACAGCAATTCCTGGCACCAAATTATTACCAGGAATCCAGTATACGTGATATGTCTATATACCAAATTGGAGAATGGAACCTACCACAGACACCGGATCTGTACTATGTAAAAACAAAGAACAAATTCAAGTAAAACCTCACATCTGATGAAAAAAACCTAAAACATATTTTTCTTCCAATTTTTGAAAACTAGATTTGGCCATGCTGTGCTCTTGTTCCCACTGAAGATCAAAACAAATTCAGTTAATACTTTAGAAATGTTTTACCTTTCTTTTGAAGAATGTTAGAAAACTAGACATCTGAAAATTGCTTTTTCTGTTCTTTCAGCTTCTGACTTTTTACAGTTAAGTGAACATTACTGAGCAGAACCATGTGAAGATCAAACTGACATTTAAAGATTTTTGTTGTTTTATGGAAATGGCCTTGTTGAATCCATGCCTCTGCATTTGAGCACAATTACAATGGACTCATTTATGCCCAGCTTCTGTGCCTAACTTCCTCTCTCTTCAAATATTCATCATCACAGGAGAAAGAATAATCCTGGAGTTAGAGATAAGTCAAGGCTGGCGTAACTTACACGTGAGGTGATACCAAAGTGTATTTAAGGTCTCGTCCATCATGAGTTAGAATTTATAGACTATAAAGCTAGTAAAGTCTGTAAAGATTAATGCCGATTGCATGACTTCATGCAGGAGACACAGGATATGAAGAGTTGAGGGGCATATAATTTGAAAAATTTGGGGAACACAGATTTGTGCTGGTGCAGCTGTATTAATGACTGCCTTTCCCTCCTTTGCATTATTCGAGTACATAATCCTCGCTTATACCACATTTACTGCCACCACTGGAATACTGCCTTTCCACTATTTCATAATGTTATAAATATACACACATATTTTATTAAATATTGTATATGCTCATGTGAGTGTCATCTTGTGATGAACATCTTTGTGAATAGTTTTTGTTACATTGTGGTCCGTATGACCTTTGATGGGGCTTCAATGAGATTCATTATTCCTAACCCATGGATTCATCACTCAACGTCCGCTTGAAACGCTATCCTCCCAGACAGTCTGCCCTTCCCTGAAGTATGTTGTCGGAGGACACGGCTTGCTGTACAGTTCTGCACATTTTTGTCCTTTCTCTGAGAGTGTATGCGGCTCCACGTGCATCACGAAGGAAGTGCACCGCTCCTTTTCTCACACCAAATGTAACGAGGAGAGCGACTGCAAAGCCCAGCTCCACCGGGCTCTAAGGATCTAGGGAGACTTTACCAAGGACTTTCCAGTGACCTAGAATGCAAGCTTGCTTCACTGAGATCACAGCACAGCGATTCCCCTTCTAAGCCTTTTACATCACACTGCGTGTGAAGCTGCTCGTTGGTGAACTCGCATCTTGAGCTAACGACTCAGTGCTCCTTGAGCTCCACAGTCTGCTGGGGCCGGAACTACCTTGCAACTCTGCCAACGGAATGAAGAGAGAGTGGCAGGAAGGGGTGGTTAGCCAAAGAGCTTGTTGGAAGACAAGATGGGAAGTACCTGCCTTCTTTGAGGATAGGCTCTTTGTTTTAAAATACCTGCCTCAGCAGGAGGAAAATACAGATCCATATGGAACCTGTGTCAGTGCAGTTTTGTGTTTATATATACTACACCCAACGGTGTAATAGCACAATAAAACGTACTTTTATTTTTCTGTTGCCAGCTATTTTGGAATTTATTGACATGTACTATAAAAATAACTTACTGAATTTGGTATCAGTAAAAATAACTAAAATGCACTAATGCCAACTATATGACAGATATCTCCAGTTTTTATGTGTTAATCAACATGTCAGTTTTATGAAGTGGTATGTTTTGATCCCTTTGTCTAAGTAAGTTAACTGAGTCTTCGGAGGTCAAATTACCTTCCCTAACTCAACTGCTGAGCCAGGACTCCAACCTTGCGTCCTCTGTAGTGCTCCTCAGTCCCAACCTCAACAATGGTCCACTAGTGAAGCAAAGGTGGTTTGAAGTCCAGAGAAGGTGGCATGGTATGGAAAACCACCATGCCATTCTCAGAAAGATTATATTTATCTTAGACTTCCTGAAGGCAAATAAGATGCCACAGAATTTTTCCAAACTTTAATATGGACGGACTATATTCATTTACTTAGTAGAGTAGGTGTTTCTGTGTGTGCACTAACGCACGATGGAAATTTTTATGCCCCTCTCCTCCGCTTGCTTGGGGACCAGCATGGGGCTCCTCCTCCTCCAGCCCATTTTCCCCACAGGCTCCCAGAACACTGTCCCTCTGTAGAGAGAGAAAACGGAGGTTGTGAATTGCAGTTCATGTTTTCATTCTTGCTTTGACTGAACATCTGCTCACCCAGGACCAGCATTTTTAGCTCCATCTACTCATTACTATGGTTACCATGGTATATGCTCTATTTTAGTCCTGTATCTATTGGCGTGTGGCCATCCTCTCTTGAGGGAAGAAAGAAGAAGTTTTCCAGAGCCAAACTGGCCTTCTATTCAGTAAATATGGTAATTTTTGCCTATGCTTAGCTTCCACCCGTCCCCTCTCCTTTTATGTTTGGTGTTCTTCTGTTAGGAAAAGGATCTTTCCATCCAACATTTTTTGTGTGGATTTAACCACACATTTTCTACTTAATTACTCTCTCTGTTTTGAAAAGTTTCCCCTTAATTGCACTTATATAGGATTTGTTTCTATAGTCATTGTGATATGTAAATGTGACAGTTGCCTGCTTCTATTCCTCTAAATATGGTAACGAGGAGGAAGATGCCTGATATTTCAAAGCAAAGACCATAACGTTATGGATTTTAGCTGTCCTGTAGGTTTGGGCTCTGTCATGTCATAGCCAGTAGCCACATGCAACCATCAAGTGTTTGAATTGTGCTAAGCCGTCCTATGTACAATTTAAAGACTTCATAAAAAGAAAAATTGTCAACTAGCTCAGTAATTTTTATATCACAACAGTTTGAATTAATGTTTTATATTAGGTAAGATTAATATATTATTAAAATTAATTTCACCTTTTACATTATTGTTCAATGTGATTGATAGGACATTTAAAATATAGTATATAATCTACATTGCATTTCCATTAGTGCTACTTTAGAACATTTCTGAAATTCGATATGATGTCAGCAAAGACTAGAATTAGTACATTCATTAATCAGGACCGTATGCATACTCTTACTGCCGACTATGGTGTCTCACTTAAACCCGTGCCTCCACAGGTCGAAAGTGTCTGTCATTTAAAAGAATCACAGTTAAACTCCCAAGAAAAATATGAAACACGTAATCTGTGCTTTCTAATAAAAACTAACTATATGGTAGGTATGTATAATTAAGTAGATAGATTAACAGATAGATGGCTGGATACCTCGCTCTCTAACACATATATTAGTAAAACAATTTCTTATTCGAGCAAATAAATTAGTATCTTCACAACTATGACACATATGCCAATATAAAATGTGTTTTTGATCAGATAATAAAATTTTATAGTCAAAATATGCATGCAAAAGATTTGAGGAATAAAGACATAAAACTCATGATGCTTAGTGTGAAAGAGGGGTAGAAACATCAATATATCAACTTAACTTATGCACAAATGTAATTATATGTTTTCTAAGCCTATTGTTTTAGGATCCATATGGAAATATCATTCATAATAAATAGTGGGGTAAGGGAAAAAATTCCTAGGAAATCCTAGTAATTTATATAATTTGTCATCATCATCAATCTATAAAATAGTTATAAATTATTTCACATAATAGGAGTTTTTACAGTGAGTTTGCCAGTGTGGAAATATTAAAATATGTATAACAAGAAATGTAAGTATATATCAAATATTTGAAATTAACTTATTTTAGAAAGGTTTTCAACACAAGTCAATAGAAAGTGATTATTTTAATTTAAGTCACTTACTATGACTTACTTGTTTATCTTATACATTGTATTAATCAGCTTTCTCACTGTTAAGACACAATACCCAACACTCACAACTTACAGAACGACAGGTTTAGCTAGGCTCATACTTTCAAAAGATTCAGCTCATAGTCTGCTTTCTGTAAGGCAGAAAAATCATGGCAAAATGTCATGGTGGAACAAAAATGCTCAGGTTATGGCAGGCAGGAAGCAGAGAGAAGAGTGGCACAAGAGAGAAAGGACAAGGGGCCAGATATAGTACCCAAGGTCAGCCTTCTGCGACCCGGCCAGGTACTCAGGAGTGTGCTTTACTGATCTGCTAGGTATTTCTTCATCCAGTGAAGTTGACATATCAGGACCAACTGATTCATTTAACTGTATTTCTATTATTCTATTATTCATTTATTATCAATTCTAAACACACAAGTTTTATGGAAAATTTGCTTATCCATAAAACCTCATTTAAGCTGAAGAGTAGATTTTCTCTTGAATTATAAAATACTTCCAATACTACACTGAAGTATTTATCACATAAGATATACTATTTTATTAAAATGAAATTTACAGAATAGCAAATATATAAATGGTTAATAATTTCATTCCAAAACATTTACTCTTTAAAAAGATCAGTCCAGACTTTGGAATTATGTACACACAATTTAGAGTAGCAGTGATTTAGGGTTAGTCATTGAAAGTATTTTGTTTTTGGCATTTAGTCATTTGCGAGAAAAGGATGTTTATTTCATTTCACAGTACGCAGTGGTCTGTAGATGTGTACTAGAGTCTGTGAAATGCAGGAGACAGCACAATCCAGAATCTGACAATTATACATCTTCTTTGCCGTGCATTGGGTTTAATTTTCTGGCCATAGGAAACAATGCAGCATAGGGCGTTTGAAAGTCATTTTCCTTTAGGTTTTAAAAATAACTTCCTGGATGCCCCAAGGCTTAGAAGTCATTTAAATTATAGCAGATTCCTAGTCACTCTGAATGTATAGCATATGTCTTGGAAAAAAGTCACCAGCTGAAAACAAAACAGACCAAATGTCACTGCTCCTAGGCATTATGCCTTTGAAAACGTTCTTTCCTTAGGACATTTTAAAATTAGTATATTTACCAGGTTATATTCTGATTTTCTGGCCATGGAGCTGTTTATTTATTTATGTTTTTCTTATCTCTGGTAAGCAGGAATAGTTTGAAATTTTGAAATAATTGGTGAGCACTCTTTTGAAGCTTTCTACTAATTAAAGGCCACTCTCATCATCTCATAGTGATATTTGTTTAATTTCTTCAACAAGAAGTCTGAGAAAGAGACAACGGAAGAATATAAGGAATACCAAGACTGCTTGTACAAAATTTTAAATATCCTCATTATAAAGCGAAGGTGTTAAGATTAAATATTAACCAATAGTGGGTTTGTTATCAGTGTTGGCATTTCTTGCAAGCCGGTGAAAGATTGAAGACCGGATTTTGAAGGATCAAGGAAGGTCTCTAATGATTTTGTGATGAGGATCTTAATAGTTGCTTCAACTGAGGATTTTCAAAGATCATGGTTTTAGATGCTATTTCTAAATTGCCAAGATAAAGTTACTATTGTTGCTTTCCCCAATTTTCCTAAAAATTACTCTACCAAAGCCAGATTTCTGTCACAAAAAATTATTAATGGCAATAACTACAGGATTGATTAATCTTAGCTTGAATCATGACTTCTAAAAACAATGATTGTGTTATTTTTCTTATTTTAACTAATACAATGAATCATAACCCTAAAATACTAAGTAATTACATTGATAACATGCTTGTAGTGAGTAGGAACCTCAAAACTCATCTATAGTAACACCCACTTCACAAACACTTCTGTTTGTGAACAATTCAGTTCACAAACAGAAACATTCAACAGCATTTTGCTTCCGTTCGCGAACTCTGCAATGGGTGATGAACATGACCATGGCCATCTTCCCCAGAATTGTGGAACAAATTAAGTTCCTGAACCAAGGCACCACTGTATTTCAATATACCAATTTAATAATAAAGTTATTCAATGTTAAATATACTCAAGAACCATGAAAATTTACTAGAGGAAAAAGTAAGAATGATTAAGAATTTATTTCTTCTTTTTATGAAGAACAAATTCATAATATATGTTAATATATATTCATATATTGATATATATATATATGTATATACAAACATAGGCATATATATTTCTACTTAGCAGTGCCTTGAATAAATTGCATCATAGCTATATCTAAATGCTATGTTCTTTTAATGGTTTCCACCTTCCAAAAAATCTTCAAAGACTAATTTCTTTAACTAAAGTAGTTTTAATTTCTCTCCTATTAATTTAGTTTTGACTTTGAATGCAAATTTGCAATTTAGCCTGGAACCTAACACCCTTATATTCAAGTTTAGAATTAATAGACTTTAATTTTTCTAAAAGTTTAGATTCTTCTGGATGGATATCTAGAACATTCCAGATTAGGAGAACGTCACTTTTCATTGGCACTGTATCTAATGATGGGTGCTATGGGAAATGGAGGGTAGATTATGTTGCCATGAATAATAAACTGTAAGTATTTAGAATCACATAGCTCACATTTCACTGTGAAGCAGATATGATGTCATTTCTTTCTGGAAGTGAGTCATTGGGACTTAGAATTTTGTATTTATTTGTAATATCCTGATAGGAACATCTGCTATGAGCCATTTGACATGTCATGGTTCAGTGACCTGTGTAGTCTCGGGAACGTCCTTGCGAACTTTCTCTAAAAGGACATTTATGCCTGAGGAATGGTAAAAACGAGATAATAAAAAAAGAAGACAAGCTTGCCGTATGAAACATGCTTACCAGGATTTTGTAAATAAATGAAAACGCGACCAATAGAATTCAGCACATTTTTTTTTTTTTGGTACTATACATTCACTTGTAAAAAATTACATTTTCCTAAATGTGCCAGAACATTTCATTAATAGTAAGGAAATACCCCATTTCCAGTGGGGCTCAACAGGCTCTCATCCACGATTCAATTTTGTGTAAGCGGATTGGACTCTCCTTCCTTCCAGTCCTCCCCCTTCCTACCACTACAGGAGCGTGCACACATGCACACAGACGGCGTTCTCTCTCATTACTCGCCAGCTGGAATGCTGAAATGCCAAGCTCTATTTCTTTTTTTCAAACACCAGCAGCAGCAACATCTGGATCTGTGAAACTTTAATCCTGGCTGGTTTCCCTCTGTTTCATTTTGTCCTTCCAGGCACCTGTGGATGTCCTGTATGTACACAATGACATCAAACCATAGCTGGAAATCTGATTCTCTTGGTATAATGAACAATGATTATTTAGAAGAGTATAAAACAACAAACTGCTAGTAATAAAGAACAAGTTCAATGAATGGTAGATAAGAGGCCATGAAAACTGAACTTCTAATGTAAGTGAATTTAAAACACTACATGTAACTAGAGTCATCTGAATCTTTCATTTCAAACTTTATTATAAATTTGTGGGCTGGGATTAGAAGCAGACTTGGCAGACTTTATCTAAGGTAGAAGGCTGTTGCCATAAAATATTAAGCCTCGATTTCAAGCTAAAAGACCTTTGGAAGGAAGCCAAAGACTTCTTCCAAATACCCCTAGTAAATTTCTTAATCATTTTAGATACTTCCACTTTTTTTTCATACCCTAAAGTTTCTGAAGTCTTTCTGAGTTCCACATTGAATGACTGCAAAGTAGGATTTGGAGATTACCCAGAAAAGCAATCAATACTCGGAAAAAAAAAGAAAGAAGGAAAGAAAGAAAACCGTATCTGTCACAGATATTGACTGGTTGAAACTCTATTCTATATATTTCTACAGAGGTCACGGCGCTCAAACATAAAACCTGAAATATCGACTTCGATCTGCTCAGGCGAACAGTGTAGGACTCTGCCCTCTTCCCATGCGGGGGGTCACTGGTTTGTGTCTGCGATGGCTCTGCTGACCACCCTCAGATATGAATACCAAAGAGACAGAGGCAGGGCAGGAGGCTTTCTGCATGCTTTCATCCTTCTTGATTTATTGAAACCATTCTTATCTCAGGTTGTAAAAGGATTGTTGTAGTTAGCATGAGCTTCATGGAAGTTATGTACTTTTAAAAATTCCCATGTTTGTAAAATTTAAACATACCTAGTCACTTAAGAGTTCACAAGGTAAATCAAGTTATTGCTGCCCACACCCCGTATGCCAGGAGGGAGGAAGGCTTGGCAATACCTAGTGTAATGAACGGCAGATGGCTCTGGTCACTGAATTGTATCATAGCCAGAACAGGTGGAAAGGCATCTCTTTTCAGTTTACTTCCTCTGTCAGTGGTATTTTCAAAATATTTTCTTATGGTATTCACCTAAAAGCATTTGAGAACCAGTAAATCCTAATACCTAAATGTATATGATACTTGCATAAGTATTGCTTTCATTAGTTTTTAAGCCTTCTTTTGAGGTTTTACTATTAGACTTCCTACTTGTCTGATGCATTTAAAAAAACATTTATGACCCATACTCTGTCTTGGAGTTAAGTAGGAAATCATCAGCATCTGTATTCCTGAACTGTGCTATAAAATATTTATGAATGTAATCTATATCATACTAATATCATAGAAGATTTTTTAAGACTCATTTTGAATTCCTACTTAAGTATATTTTAATAAGCTAACCAAAAAATAAGCACTGATACTTATATACAGGACATAAAATTTTTCTTCTATCTATTCCTGCTTCACACTGATCAAAGATGCTTTAAAACAAATTAAATGTAAGTGGCCTTGCTTTTCTCTTTCTTGAGCTATTTCTTATGAACATGTGTTTTCCAAATGATGCATTTATATTTTGCCGTTAGATAAAAATGTGAGGCATCTGACATTGATCATTGTGATTGGCCCATGTCACTACTCTTGAATTAGTCACATGATGGGCCTTTATTAAACCACAAGAAACAAACACAGGACATTTCAGAAAAGTAAGACCATCACATCCTTGCAGTGTACAACAGTCATTTGCTTCAGGGCCACAAAAGCCCTGTGTAAAGACATAAAGAGTAGTACCCACAAGTATATAATTTTTGGAATTATATGCTGTATCCACTCGTATTTTACTAAAACATGCTACATATTATTCATTTGAATTATGGTCAATTAGGAAAATATAGTAACAGTTTTTAGGGGTTTGGGAGACAAAATATGGCCTTTTTCTTACTTCTGATTCTCACCGTTGTCCACTTGGACTGTTAGTATATCCCTTAACGTGACTTCCGTCTCTCTTCCAGTTTCCGGAGACAGTTCTTCCTCACATTCTGGCATATCAAAGTCTCTCCGCTGATGAGAAATTTCTGATCTTTTGTTATGACAATATATTTCTGAAAACCCAAGTTTTACCTACTTGTTTCTTACAATGTATATTTCGATACACAGAACCAGGTGTAACTCAACGCTCCACCGCTGCCACGCTTTCATACATGGTGTTACCTCTGCCTGGAGTGTTCTGACTGATTTCTCCAAGCCCCTTCACTATATTCCTATTTGCCTAGCACACTAATTTTTGCTTAATGTTCCAGGTTAAAAATAACCTCCTCGAGGAAATCCTCTGTGAAACTGAGTTGGAATTATTCACTCTATTTTCCATAGTGCCTCTGGATCTTTGGTTCCATTACACTCTGTGTGTATGTGTGTGTGTGTGTGTGTATTCCTTTCCCTCTTTAAAGTTTCTTATCCTGAAAATGGCCATTTCTTTTTCTTTTCCTCTTTTCTCTATCCTTTCCGATCTTTGTCTCTCCCTCTGTCTTTCTCCCATGAGGTAAACATTTATTTTATGCCAGAATCTTCTTTAGGACACAGTGTTAAAGGGCCTATTAATCTTTACTCGTTGGTACCAAACTGTCTTGTGATGGAGAAAATGAGATTTTTGGAATGTAAAGATGAGGACACTAAAATATTTTTTCCACACATGTTGCCATTAAAAATAACTGCCCTCTTTACTTTCAATCCTATACAGTTGACTCATTTCGGGTTCTCTGAGTAACCTTCCTAAAAGTTATAACTGCTCTTTTATTTCTTTATTATTTACAAATACATATGCATATATAAAGGGAATTCTATGCAATCCAAGAAAAACACACTATTTAAAAATAAATGGAGTCCCCCATAAAGACAGATTTAATTCACAAACTCAAAATTATAATCTATCAGCTGTCATCACCACCAAGTTAGAAAATGCCATCAATTATCTTTGTGTTTTATTTATTTTATGGTAAACACATGAAAACATTACATTTTTACCATTAATCTTAGTTTGAGTTTCATCTCAGACTAAAAGTCCTAGGGAAAAGGAGAAAAGCCAGAAAGCTGCCTATTCATCACCTCTCCTTTTCTAAACCAAGTTTGCTCCATTTGCATGCTCTTAGGCTTAAAATCTGTGACTAAATGCCACATTCCTTGCATGAGCTAGGAACCTGGAGCTAGCTCAAAATAATGACACTTTGAAAAATTTAAACTCACAAATCTGTAAAATAAGCATTATTGTGTACAAAGAGCAATTTCATAGATTTTATAGATTACTTATTTGTGTATTTATCATTTTTTCATTTATTTATATTTTGCAATACTGGGGATTGAGCACTCAGCAATATCCTCAGCTCTTTATCTTGAGAAAGTTCTTGGCCAAGTTGCACCTTGAACTAGCCATCCTCCTGCATCAATCTCTTGAGCAGTAGCTGGGATCATAGAGAACACCAACATGCCTGGCCAAAAAAAAAAAAAAAAAAAAAAAAATTCTGTAATGTAGAATCATTCTGTAGATATTTGAACTTTCAAGAATATTTTTATATGTGCTCATGCTTTCTCCGTTAGCAGTTCCACATGCTCTTAGATGCTGCCTTGACTCTGGGAAAATGCCAGTTACATCTTGACAGCGTATCGAATGTTCCGTGTTTCCACTTTCTTTACCTGCCCACTTTTCCTTCGCCTCTCTCTCTTAGCAACCTTTCTCTTTCTTGCAGTTTCATATAGTGTTCTCTAGTTATTCCAATGAAAACTATTTGCTTCTTGACTGCTATTGAATTACCTAATGACCTTGAATTAAGTTGTAGTTTAGAGATTTTATTTTGCAAGAGCTTTTGAAATTCTCTTATATGTGAGTGATTACCTCCCTGGAAATATTTTACATCTTACTAAGGGTAGAGAGCAACTCATTAGTAGATTTTGCACATTACAGAATACATATCATTTTTAAAATAGGTCTATTATATTATGCATGTAACAGACTCTGAAACATTTCAACCCAAGGATAAAATGTTTATGACTATACATTTCCATAAAATGGAATTTAAAAATAAAATAAATATAGATGAAAAGTTTTAATAGATCTATATATTTTGAAAGTTCCTTTTTTTATTATATAATGGTCGAGCATGATTGTGAAATTGGCTCATGAAGTGCATGAGGGATAACTAAAGCAACTTCTGGGTGTGTCTGGTGGGTCATGGAGCTGTGGTCTTGGGGTCTGTATCTGTCCCTGGCTGCTTCTTCTCTGGTGCCGTCCTGTACACTGCTTCCAACTGCCATGAACTAAGCATCTTCGCATTGCCCGCTCCTTCTGTTACGATGTTTCTACTTTGCAGCCAGCTGAAAATAGACTGAATCCTTTGAAACCCTGAGCAAAATAAGCCATTTCCTCCTTTAATTTGAGGGTGTCCTGTATTTGGTTCCAGCAACAGGAAAGCTGGCCAATACAAAAATTGATATAAGAGAAGAGCGGTTGTTGCCAATACTATCACTGTCTACTTGATTCAGAAGTCTTTGGAATTGGTTTGTTGGAGAAGTTTGGAAAAGTGGGCCCAAGGACACGTAGGAATCTGTAAGCAGGGACTAATGGATGATTCTGGTTAGAGCGGAGAAGATGAGAAGAACACAATGATGACAGGAATGCAGACAGTAAAGGCCAGTCTCAGAAAGTTCTATTTGAGAACAAAGACTCCACTGGCAATTGGACTAGAGGCCTTGCCTGTTACACTCTGGCAAAAAGAAAAAAAAGGAAAAGAAAAAAGATCCTACATTTTGCCCATATCCTGATAATTTGCAGGTGGTGGTGTCTAAGTGCAGTGGACTATTTGATCTGTTAGAAGAAATTTCAAAGCAGCCCAAATTTCAGGCTCTGGCATGGACACTGGTGGCTACTTTTAGTCAGATTTATAGTGAAAAGGAAGAGCAAAAAACAGAGCAAAAATATTTGAAAAATTTAACATTTGGTCTGAAAATATCGACATGGAGAGTTGGAGCCAAGGGAGACTTGGTTACTGAAGAGACTAGCACCACTAAAAAGAAATTAAGTACATTGAACTGGGAGTAAAAGAAATATACCTTGAAGGCATCTGAGGAATCAGTAAGACTCCACCCATCACTGACTCGAGCTTACTAAAGTTAGACCCTTTATTTGAGAAAAGATCCCCTGGGACCTCTGCTCAAGAAAGACTTCCTAGGTTTTACCTCCCCATGCTCAGCGGCCCAGGCTTCCAGAGGCCGCTGCAGCATGGTCTGAGGAGGCCTGACTACTGCTTGAGCTGGTGGCAGATTTCTGTGTCATCTATGAGATGCTGTTTTTACAGGCATGCAGAAGGCAAGAGTTGTGAAGTCAGGGAGGCTTCCACACAGATTTCAAAGGGAGGCTGGGAAGCCAGGCAAGGAGGCCCTGAGAGCTGTGGAATGAAGCTGAAGGTGCAGTGGAGATGCCAGGAAGTCAGAATGTCAGGAATATGGAATGGCAACCAAAGAAAGCTGCAGGCTCTGAGCAGCGCCAGCCCGAGAGAGAGGCCGCATGGGCAGCAGCCATCACGGCTACTGCAGTGGGGGCATCCAAGCCCTCTGGAGCTCACATCTTATGATGACGTGTTCTGGAAGCAGCGTGTAGGGCTTTTATCCCTGTATTCTCAGACTGGTGCTACGCCTTGAATCCCTCTTGTACCGCAGCTTCCAGCTTCCGAGGCTGAGCAGCTCCGGGGTCCTGTGCACTGCAGCACACAGCTGACCACTGTGGACCCTCCTGCCTCTGAGGCTACAAGCTTATTCAATAAATAGCCTTGCATAATTTTATAAATATTTTTCAGATGATTCTTTTCCTCTAGAGACCAATACACACTAGAAAAATTTTATTAAATAAAAATGGAACCCTTGATATTTTCCTAATAATTCTAGACTAAAATTAGTTTGTGGGCTTTATTTATATGTTCCAATGCTGAAATAAGTCAGAAATAAATAGTTTAAGAAAATACTTGTTGTATATTAGTTCATAAAACACTTAAATTTGGTTTATGATGATTTCTTCCTGTGTTATTGAATTGGCTAATTACAATTAGTTCACAGTGCTAACCGATAGCTCTATGCACTGGCCACCAACATCTTCCCTCTGAACCACTGTGCAAGCTGGTACTGCATCTCCCTACTCTAGCACAGGCAGCTCCATCAGTCCACCCTCCATCAGGGTGACAGCGTGGTTGTTTTAGAATAGGCCAGATCGCAATGCAATATTAGAAAGCCCTAAAAGAAAGATATTTGCAATTTTTGACAACATGGAATCTGGAAGATGTTATGCAAATAATATAAGCCAGATACAGAAAACAGACACCACCTGATCTAACATGTGGAGTCGAACAAAGTCAAACTGATAGAAGCAGGCAGCAGAATGGTGGTTACTAGGGATGTGGGAGTGGGAGAAATGAGAAGATGTGGGTCAAAGCTGCACATGTTCAGTTAGAAGATGACCAAGTGATGTTAATTTGAGGATGATCACCCTCACACAATGTGTATGTGCATCAAATCTCCACATCACTGCAACTTGAATATATTTAGTCTTTGACCTGAAAGTTCTCAGTGTCAGCTTCCCTCACACCTCGGTCTGTCTACTGATGTCCCCTTCTGCAGCCACACTGCAGCTACATCAGCTTCCTGCTATTTTAGGAAACCCTCACCAACCTAAAATAGTGACTCCCATATTTTCTTTCTCCCCTTTGCCCTTATTTTGGCACTTGTTTTTTAAAATCTTGGATTTTTGAAGAATTTGTTTGTTATCTATCTCCTCTCCTTTCAACATAAGTTTCACAAGGGCAAGGCTTTTACTTGTCTAATGACCTAACTCCAAAGTTTAGAACTTTTCCTGATCTATAGTCAACACAACTAAATATTTGCTTAAATAGATAGATAGATAAACACATTAGTACCTACACATTTTCCTTTGGTATAAGAGTATAGGTATATTGTAAAAATAAATGCAAACATAACCTACTGAAGATATACCTTTTACTATGTTAGTGATAATGCTTACTTTCTACTGTTTATTATGTGATATGTGTCTTTATTCCTTTCCTCTCAAATGTAAGTTCTTTGAGGGAAAAGATTGCTGCTGTTCACTGAATTTGTGTTTTTTACCACACCACACAACTTTACACATTTTCTCAATCAATAAATATGTGTTGATTGCTGGAAGGATGGATTTTTTATTAATAATTATTATGAAGTCAGCTCAGTGGTGAATTTTCTTACAATTTTCACTTTTATTTTATAGTATATTGAGCTAAGCATATTTTGATATGAAGACTAGAGAATAATTTTAAGATCACAAACTTTACAACTTTCAGTTTCTTTTAAAAATTAATCCAAGATTATTTTGAATTTTTTAAGGATCAAAAATTTCTCCATTTTGTTGTCTAGAATCTTAATTTGGTGAAATATGATTGCCAACGTGCTCACAATCATCCTCTTACTATTTATCTGTCAGCCAAAATCAGCATTTGCTGTGTTTCAACCATATGTTCTTTTCTTTTCTCTCTGTAACAGTCTTCTTTTTGTTCCTCTGTTGGAGCTGGCAGTTAACTATAAGGGTTTAAATTCTGAAGCAAATTCAGCATCAACTTTATATCCATGACCAATGTCAAATCTGAACTCCATATAATAGAAATATTGAGTAATCTCATGTTAATCTTCTCAAGCTCTAACTGCACTAATGAATAAAGTTTGACTGGAAACCACACTAGATTACTGTTATCCTATAGAGTTTGCTTTTGTAAGAAAAGCCACCCTATGGATCTCTCCCAGCCACCTAAGTCAGGCTGCTGTTCCTCAATCATGTTTCAAAGTTCTTCATGTCCTGTGCCATTTGAAAATCCTTGAGCCATGGTGCCAGGAATATATTTTGGTTCAGCTATCATAGTGGTAAGCACTAGTTCTCCAGATACTTTTATTTATTTATACATTTTGACATTGCATGGATTTATCAAATAGCTTGGGAAGACAATATATACAAACTTACAGCATTTTATTTTAAACCATATTTAAAAACTAAAATATGTTACCCCTTGGAAGGGGATAAACAGACTTAAGCCCAATTTTAGTCACATTTTAAATAGGAATACTTGACAAACATTTTATTGTGCAGATGAGCTATAACAAAGAAAAAAATCATACAGTATTATTTTTGTCTACTATAATACCAAGAAAATGAAATCCTGAGCCTGTGTTGCATAAACCTGGAGCGATGCTAATCAGCCATGATGCGTGACTAAGGTGCACATCTGTCCAGTGATTTACAACAGAATACAGTAAGAGATGACACTCTCCACTTCTTAAAGAACTATAGTTCATTGTAAGAAATCATGAGTAGTGCGGAATCATGAACGCAGTCTTCATTTGTATTATTTCTACATAGTTCTACCTTCTTCCCCAATTCATCTTTATACTTATTATAGGCGGTTTCTTAGTTACTTTTCTCTCATTGCTGAGACAAAATACCCAATGCCCCAAATTAATGAAGGAAAGGTCTATTTAGCTCACAGTTTGTGGAGGATTCAGTCCATACCCAGCTGGCTCCCAGGCACGGTGGTGTGGCAGAGGGGTAACAGTTCATGGCAGTGGAAGACAGTAAAAGCAGCAAGAACCAAAAGGGGGAAGTAAGCCTCTTTTCCTCCCTTTATTGTATGCAGGCTACCCACCCTAGGGCAGGTGTAGCACTCACACCCATAATCCCAGCACTACACAATGAACCAATCACAAACCCTAGATTCAGCTGCCTCCAAAAAGCCCACCCCCAGGACTGCATGAGGCTTTGGGGGGACATCCAGACACAAACTATAACAAGCGGCAAGTACCCTTCTGTGATTTCCTCTCCGGAAATGACATGATTTTTCCTCACCAGACAAAAGTTTTCTTCCTAAGAAGGGACTCTTACTTCCATTCTGCTTTAGCTGAAGGTGGTCTGTCTGTCACACATACACTCTGATTAATACCCAAGCAAGTACACAGAGTGAGAGTTTGCTACAAGGAATATTGGCAAACTTTAGCAACCAAAGCACAGTGAATTGCAATTTTTGAAGATGGAATTACGTATTCCTGACCACTGATGCCTTTGATGACATTGATGTTACAGGGTAGAGCACAATGCACAGTTTATGTCAGCCTCTTGGAAGCTGTATTCAGAGATTACTCGAGAGCCTCCACTGTTTTCACTGCTTACTGAGTGTTGATTATGCATTTAATCACATCCAGTATCTGATGATGACCATCCAAAGATTCCGTCATGTGTATTACCTCCTGCACTCCTTTTCCCTCTCCACGTGTTTAGCATACAGAGGCCAGAGTTACAGTCATTTGGCACAAGCTTTCCAGTGAGGAGAACAGTGGCATCAACTTTCCAGTTAAGCAGTGTGACCCTAATGGCCACTCGCACGCCTATTAGAGTGCTCTGCCTCAGCGTCAGGAGTAAAAGTCGCTCTTCTCAAATGCAAACTCTTTCAAAAAGCTTATACCAAGCTCACGTGTAACTAATTTTATTTCCAATTTTTATAAAATCATTAAATTTGTATATCTCTTAAAATGTGTACTTTCCTTGAACGTAATTAAAATGTGAGGGCTGGGGATATAGCTCAGCAGCACAAGCACCTGCCCAGCAAGTGCAAGGTCCTGAGTTTGATTCCCAGTACCAAAAAAATAATAATAATAACAATAATTAAAATGTGAATGAAGATAATGGTGGTGATGATGATGATGCAGTGAGATAATAATACTCTTTTATATAGAGCTTTTTTGTTTGCCACTTATTCTGCAGGTATTAATGTTTTTAATTCTAACAACAATATGATCAAGTAGGTAGGTGGTGCTGGTATCATTGTTTTATGTATGATTAAACTTAGGTCACAAACCTGTCTTGGTTGCAGAGCATGTCCTTAGGAGTGAAGTGAGTTCCTTGTGAGCGACATGTAGTTGGGGCTTTTTACATCCATTTAATCATTCTATGTCTTTTAATCAGAGCTTTTACTCCATCATATATCAGGCAATTATTGATAGGTAAGGTGCTACTATAGTCAATTTGTACTTTATTTTCTAAATTTATTGTAGTTCTTTTCTCTCATTCTTTTATAATCTTCCTTGTGATTGAGTGATTTACTGTGAGGCCATGTTTTTATTTCTTGCTTATTATTTTGGTTTATCCATTATAGATTTTGCTTTCTAGTTACTATGATGCTTACAAAAAATAGTGTTTAACTATAACAAGCTCTTCTTAAATAATAGCAATTTAACATGATCATAATGATTAGAAAAAACAAAGCAACAAATAAAAGCAAAAGATACACTAATGTTTAAAAATGCTACATTTATACTACATTACTTCCCACATTTTTAATGTTGTTGTCTCATCTTTCTATATCACCTATATCTTAACATATTAATGCAGTTACTGCTCAGTTTACAAACTTAATTCTTTCCATTGTTTCAATCACAAAATATTTTGGAGGAGAACCAAATCAAATTTCCCCATTGAGCCTAACCATTGTATTTGATTAGGTTTGTGACCAGAATTGTGGAAAAAATTAAGTTCATGAACCACGGTACACTGTTAGAGTGTTCTTAGTTTGTTCACGTAGACAAGCCAGTGACTGGATGAGACATCTGGCCCTACCCTAATCTCAGAGAGAGGCTTAAGGGGATGAACTATACTTTTTAGTATTTCTCTGGTTCATGGTGAAACCATCATCTGTGGATTTGGGACAAATCTAGGCTTGAATCACCCTCTAGGACTGGTGCAGTGACAACATGCTAACATCCAACACAAAGCAAACCTAGAGTTCAGATGCCATCTACTACTGAAACAGCAGTCACTACAGATTCAAAGCCCACTTGGAATTTCTAGAAAGACAGGCCAAAACTAATCTTGATCCTGAAGACTGGAAAAAATACCTAGTTCTTCAAAGGTCAAACAACATCACACTGCAAGCACCAAGAGTTTCCAGGAAACCCTGAGCAAAACCTGTAGTCATAATAAAATGCCAAAAACTGGACAAATAGTAACTCGTTTAAGTGAACTTGCAGATTAAGAAATTAAATCAGCTATATTAATGAAACTTAAGGAGCTTTCAGAAAACACAGAAAAAGTTTCAGTACTCTAACAGAGAAATTTAACACAGGGATGGAACAATTTTAAAAAATCAAATGGAATCCTTAGGGTGAAAAATACACTAGATAAAATTAAAATGTAATGGAAGACATCAATAATAGACTAGATCAAACAGAATAGGTCAGTGTGCTTAAAGACAGGCTATTTGAAAAAATACACTTGGAATAAAAGAAAGAAAGAAGAATGAGGATGGATAAAAAAGCCTGTGGGAACATTGGAAGAGCATTAAAAGAGCAAATATGCAGGTTTTTGGAGCTCAAAGGAGACTTGAGAAAGATTATAGGCAGAGGTCATAAAAGAACATTTCCCAAACCCATAGAAGGATACAATTATCCAGGTACCAGAAGGTCGAAGGTTGCCGGTCAGGTTACAGTAAACCAAATGTTCCCCAGGATATCTTACCGTCAACTTCTCAAAAGTGAAAGATGGAAAGGTCTCAAGTCACCAAGAGAACAGCCACCTCCAATAACAACAAACTAGGTGTGCTAATTCCCCTCCTGGCCAACTCCTCAGGAGAAACTTCAAAGGCCAAGAGAGGGTAGCAGGAGTTCTTCAAAAATACTTAAGGGAAGAAAGTAAAAAGATAAAGAAAACAAAGCTAACAAGCAAACAAAAACTGCCAACAAAAAATGTTGTACCCAGCACAGGTATCTTTTAGAAGTGAAATAGAACTAAAGACATTCTCAGAGAAACAAACACTAAGAATATACCTCCAATAGGGAGTTCTCCAAACTGAAAACAGTGGACTTTAATGAGCGAGAAGAATACAGGAGAAAGTGTAAAACTCACTGAGAATAGCAATATGCAGATAAACTCAGAATGCTGTAATATAAATATGGTGTGGAAAGCATTTGTATCATTGGTATGAGAAGCAAAAACTAGACAATTAAGTATGACAATAACTACCTTTACACTGAGCTAACTGATATAGAAAGATTTAATATGGGACCCAGATATGTACCAGCTGGGGAGAAATGGGGAGCAAGAGTCAAGTTTATTATTTGAATATTTTTTGGTTTGCTTCATTTCGTTTTTCTTACCCTCACAATCATGTCAAACTTCTATGTTTTCAAATAGCTTATGATCCAAAGAGTTTTTTTGTAAGCCCCGTGGTAACCACAAAAGAAAAACTGAGAGTAAATAAAATCCAAGCAGTGAGTTATAAATCCGTACGATGTTTTTAATGATTTATTTATACAGTTAAAATTATTAATAAAAGCTACTTGGTGATTATCAAATTGGTATTAACTTTAGAAATTAAAGAAACCATGAGAGTAAAAAAGAAACACACACAATTTTTAAAAATACATATTTCTTTATTTTAAATGCTTAAAACCATCAGTTTTACACTAACTACCTAAGAACTGGTTATTGCTTTTTCATTTCAATAGATGAGGAAATGGAGGCTCAGGTATGACCTAAAAAGAATTTGATGAGCAACTCTTTTCTTTTTCTTTCAGTTTTGTGCAGTTCATCATTCATATGTTTCTTATATGGCATAAAATGAAGCCAATAGCTCTGGATCAATTTGATTTTAAGAAACAAGTAAATCTTCTTAAATCTTACTTATTTTTGGGCCGGTGAGATGGCTCAGCGGCTTAAGCGCCTGCCTTGCAAGCGCGAGGGCCCGAGTTCGACTCCCGGATCCCACATATGAAAAAGGGGCCGGTGATATCGCTCAGCAGCACGGGCGCCTGCTGGCGCACAAGGTCATGAGGTCGACCCCCCGGTACCCACAAAAAAAAAAAAAAAAAAAAAAAATCTTACTTATTTTTGAAACTTGAAATTTTAAATACAATTTTGCAGTTTCAGGCTTTCCTGAAGTTTAGTTACATTTTCATGGAGTTCATCCTAAGAAATGCTGTCCACCAGAGAACAGTTATTTCAGTTAAATAATTTATTGTCAACTCAGCGACCATAATAACTGACGAAATATGTTGAGACAAGGAGTAGTCAAGTCTAGTGAATGTGAAATGTACTGCCAATTTTAGAGTAAGAAAAGCAGATGCCAGGAAAAATAAAGAATAGTACCTATAAAATAAAGTTATGTTTGTTTTTAATATTTTAAACTGAAAAATACTGATATTTAAGTAAAGAACAATTACTTTAAAATACAAGTTAAAAGACAAAGAATAAAACTAGCCTGTGATAAACCTCTACTCCAAAATGAAAACATTATTAAACATCGAGTTAGGGTAAAGGGCAAAAATGAATGAATCAGGACAGGTATGTTGTACTGGGCCATAAATTCATGGGCAAATATGAAATAGGCTACTTTTAATTTTTTACATGCAACACTCCTATCTCTAGCAAATCAAAAGTTAAAACCGAGAAAAGTAAACGAAGAGGGAAAAGTAAAATGACATTCATAGGTCTATCGCTTTCACAATTACCGCAGTGACCCAGTTTTGTTTTGTCTTGTCTTTTTCTCTTCCCAAGAAAGAACCAACATATTTCTTCCGCGAGGTGGGCTGTGTGTGGATTTCCCTTACGGCTACATGTGAGACTGTTTCTCAGGGACTGGGGTAGCCCGAGGGACGGAGGGGACTCTAGGTGCCTGCTGACTTCTACAGTGACAGGAGGGGTGCGCTGTCAGAATCTGGGGACCCGCACTGGCTGGGACCCCATGTGTGAAATGTTCCGGCAGCACCACCAGCTCTGTGCTGCACGCCCCACTCCTCGTGAAAGCTTCACCTTTTCCATTTTTAGCAAATGTAAGGCAGCATAAAGGTTTTTGACAAACTGCAGATCCTGCAGAGTTTAATCAGCTTAATTGTGGGCAGCCGCCACAACGCTGGGTCCTTTCTTTTATTTGACCACTAACCGCTTAGGAAAAATTGTCTGCTTTTGGATTATCGTCTTAAAATAAAGTCAAGAATGTGATTTTGGAAGATGAAAATAACTGCTTTATAAAAGATCACCAGCAAGTGATAAGAAAGACGATGCGCAAGAGTTCCTAATGGTAATTCTCCGTTTGTCTCTGTCCGTGTCCCCCTCAGTTTCCGTGTACAGTTTCAGTGTGTGGACTTAGAATGCCTCTTGGACCTTGTTAATGACTTCATAGTATGGTACTTTGTATGATCCAAAAATGAAAGTATTTTTTATGTTAATAAGTTCCTAGATTTTTGCTTTGTGTGCCTTCATTTGATGTGTTGTGAAATGAGTCCTTTTCTCCATTTAAGGATTTTAAAGTAGTTTCTGCAAATATTGACTTATCTCCAAATAGCGCCTTGTATCAGTGCTTAGTTTGGTTTTAATTTGGTTACAATGATGCTGAAAGCTAATATAAATGAAGGCAATTTCATCTCAACTATATCCTCTCAAATTAAAATTTAAAAAATTAAAAGATGGTTGAAAAGTTTACACATGAGGAGCACTTCATTTTGCAAAGAAAATAAAGAATAAGAAGTTAGAAGAAGAATAAAAATTATAAAAATGAAAAGAAAAAATATTAATTACTTGGACATAGTTCAAAATAGTGAGCTACAGTTATCCCTACAATATTACCCAATGCATTTGTTTAAATTAAGTGATTGTATTATTGGGTTAATTTGTAATTAAAAATTACACAGCATCGTAATGTCTTACTGTAACATTGGTATCAGAGTAAGATATCTGAATGGAAATAAAATGTTATTTTACAAAACTTTGTGAAGGAATTTAACCATGAACTGAAATATTTGCCAAGTTTAGTTAGGTAGAACAGAATATGTAGTTGATTGCGATTATCAGTTTCATCTTATAATTAGATGAAACACGAGAAAGATTAAGGTCACCAAGGATTGCTTCCATAATTGCTGAAAAGTGATTGAACTACCAAGAGGCTGGTTTTAGGGGGAACAGCATAAATAATTTTTCATTATTTGTTTCTATCCTGTGATTTTATGAATTAATAATTATATGTACTACTTTTAAAATAGAACTAAATATTCTGTTTGCTTTTATTTTGCTGATCGTCCAGGGAGAAATAGAAATCGAGCAGGCTCTCATATTTTGCGGTCTCTCATGGGTAGGGCTTCTGTCTACGATGTTGGTATCATTCAAAGGTTAAAAATATTGGAGAAGAAAATTTCACGTCCTCTCCAGCCTATTTGCATTTCCATGGCATACCTGCTTACCAACAGGCAAATTCATCACTTACACACACGCACGCACGCACGCATGCACGCACACACGCATGTATCTTTGAATTTCAAGTTGACGTTATGTTTTAGAGTCTTTTGGAGTTTGGATTTGGTAGGTTAACTATGTGTTTGGAAATGATTGAGTTTTGGTCCAACTGCACCAGAGAGAGTAGATAGTAGGACATTACTTAGACCAAACCGAACTCCAGATGATATAACCTTCAGTTAGTTTATTATTTATTTATCCTGCACAGTTCTATAGTATTACGATGAATTTATTATGAGAATAAAACAAACAAATCAAACTATTTTTTCCATTAGATTTGCATTTCTCTCTCCCTTATATATTCAGGCAAAAATCCTAAGAAAAGCTAACTGGCCAAGTCCTAGCTGCCAATTCTCTGGCACTCCTCTATCCTCAGCAAGCCGAGTCCTGTCTGATGCTGGCTTCGCCGGGCTGAGCAGAAGTGACTGTCTCCTGACCTGCTGTGCTCTCTACCTCTTTTGCCACTGTGCACTTTCTACTGTGCTTTTCTGTCACTGAGGCTGATGAACTAAGTCGGACTATGGTATCAGTGATCACGATGTCAGGTGGCTCGTGACCACCAAGTCTGCACACACGTGCGTTCCGTGTCCACTGCCAGGCAGCCTGGGCTCAGTGCCAACATCTGAAATGAAGCAGCCCCTGCCTGGGACGCCCCCATTTCCTGGTGGCACCAGCTGGCTCTGGGAGCTTTGGGAGGTGGCATAGGCTACTCGTAGCCTGTGCCACTGTCCAATGGGAGGGTGTAGAAAGTCAGGGGCACAAGAGCCTAATCTTCCTGCAGGGATGTCTGTCACCACTGTGCCCTTGATGTTTCCCAGGAATCCTGTCATAGAATTTTCCAATCTAAACTGTGTGTCTTCATCTAACCGCAAAACTCGATAGACTCACCAAGTGACTTCTGAATGATTTTAAAAGACAATCAACTATCAAAATGTCTTTTTAGTAGCTACATTAGTTTAGATTAAATCATTTTAATGGACACATAAAAATATGCATATTAATGGAGTATTGTGGTGTGGCAGTATACATATACTGCATACATATACATTGCATAATGTTTTACATAAAGTCGCATGTTATTTATCTCAATTATTAATTATTACTTCATAGTAAAAACTTTCAAGTTACAGAACTTTCCTCTAGATTTTTGCAGTGTGCAGTACATTGCAATGGAAAGTCACCCTGCTGTGCAGTAGCAGGCCTGAGCTTCTGGCTCCTATCTGGTGGCAGTTTGGTACCCAGGGACCTGCCTGATTCTCCTGCGGTCACTGCCCTTCTACTCCCAGCCTTGAAGGGGTCCCCTCTGAGCTCCTGCATGTGGGTGGGGTCCTGCGGCACTTAGGGCAGGAGCAGGTCTGGTGCGGCTTGGGAAGCACGGTCAGAAAGCTTGGTGTTCCGTCTGTCAGAGGTGGACCTGTCTACGCTCGTGGGCAGCACACTTCAGAAAGCGCGGCGTGCAATTCCAGCTCTCTTGATCACATGTCCACTCTGTAAGCACAGTTTCATCTATTACCAAGCATAAAACTGTGCTTGTTGCCCTCCAACTTCAAACGAAAAAGAACGAACGTTGTTCATAGCAAATAACTTCAAGAATGAAAGTCTTTGTGTGTTTTCATGACACATATGAGGGCTACAGAAGAAAACAGTAATTCATTTAATTTATTCCCAAAGACAATGGATCACTATGTTTTATGGATTTACAAAAGAAATTGCTTGAGTAGACTGATAGTCTCATAGTTTCGCTTTGTATGATTTTCACTGTTTTACTCTCCAACTTGAATATTTTTTGTTTAGATGGCAGTAGAACTTCAGATAAAATAAGTATTTAAAAGCCTATTACAGGGCTGGTAAGATAGCTCAGCAGCATAAGCGCCTGCCCAGCAAGCGCAAGGTACTGAGTTCAACTCCCAGTACCCACATTAAAAAAAAAAAAGTCTATTACAGCAGATATTCCCAAAAAGTAACAATAAATATGTGTTGTAATTAGAATCAAGTGACTAATGTAAAGAGAAATTATATTTTTTGTTCCAAAAAGAAAATATATATATTTAGAATAAGGAATTTTATACATTTAGAATTGGAGGTCACATATACCGAATGCAGAAGAAAATAAATTCTAGAAATTTTAGTGGTACTAAACAATTGGGTAATTTAAGTTTAAAATTTAATTTAAATCACAACAGAATATGTACAACTCGGTTAAGGATTCTCAAGGAGTGTGTGTGAATACAAATAATATATATAATAAGGTTCATATTAATGGAAATGATGAGTATATATTATAAAATAAATACTAATAGTTTACAAGTTAATATTAACACATGAGGAAACTTAAGGACTTAAACTGCATATAATTAGTTCTATAATAATTTATAGAATGAGTTTTCTAAGGGGAAAATTACTACAGTGCAACTTTTTAAAAGCATTTAGAAATTATCTATTATCATTGGGTTTTCCTTCATGACCTTTTAATGACCCAAAACTGTCCCAAGAAAATTATGCATGCTGATTTAAAGTCCTCTAAAAAAGACACTAAGAAATTTATTTAAGGAAATTATTGCAAAGGGTCTTAAATGAAGGACAAATATATTTACTATTTACATATTCTCTGTAATCTGATTGAAGAATAAAAATGATGAAGCTTTTGATTTCATGTCTATCTCCTAAACTACAAACAACCGTATAGATTAGTGTTTAAAAATTGCTTAAAGGATGGATTCCATACAAATATTTCAATAAAACTAGTTTTATTTTCAGCCCATGTTAGAGCCAGTCTATTTTAGTTCTCTGGAAACCCTTAATTAATTTATTTGTTTTTTAATTATTATGTTTTTGGTGGCCTTATGACATAGCATTCAAATATATTAAAATCTCCCTTTTTTCTTAGTAAATATATTTTTAAAAACTTAGAAAAGACTTTAAAAGTTCACTTCATCATGTTTTCTGTGATTGTTTTCAGCAATCATCATAAATACTTGGGGATACTTGCAAAGGAACAAAAATTTAACATTAAAATTTTCCTGTTTGGCAATTAACAATGTTGAGAGTTAACGTTAATACACATTTAGCTAAATATTTATTAATTACTGATTTGCATATCTTTTTCTTATTTCGTAGAAGCCATCAAATTGTTTGCAGCTTAATTTTCTGGCTCCTGGAAAAGCTCGCGTGTGTTTGCTGAACTCTGTGTGCTGGTGGGCAGTGCAGGCGTCAGCCCTGTCTGATGTGTGGGCCTGTGTCTCACCAGGCCCCCTAATCTCTGCTCATAGACTTGGAATCAGCAACTCCCAGGGCTGACTTGGATCCTGATGTCCATGGTTTCTAAGCATTCAGAGGCTATGGCCATCCTTACATTCACTATATTGTCGTGCAATCATTCATCACCAGTCTGAGCCCTCAGCAGCAAAGAAAAAGAGATGGAAGAACATTCGCTCAAGTAGATATTTACTTAAAAGAGTAGTCATTACACGTGTTTTTAAAGTCTAACTCACCTCAGTCCTTTTCTGTCCACTTGGGCTATAGTAGCAAAATAGGAGTCCTAACATTCCAGAGGTTATAATTTCATGTCTGTTTAATTTTTCACTTAAAATGCTTACTGACAACTTGATATGTTTACTAATTATTTTAAATGTAGCAATAAATAAATAATATATGTAAATTACATGTTGAAGGTAAAATATAGGAAATTAAAGTTAAACACATTTAATACACTAATATTCAAGGCACAAACGTAACTTCAATTTGTTAAAAACAGAAAAATCTATTAATTTGAATAAAAATCATTTGGAATTCTGCATGTTTGATGAAATTAAACCCCAATAAATTACTTTTTAATCTATTCATATCTATTGGCCAAATTATCTCATTTTCCCATCCTTTCATGAAACAGGAGGAGATGGAGGGAAGATAGAAGAATAAAAGAGGGGAAGGTTTTTTAAAATTTAAATCTCCTTTTCCAGCAACATTAATGATAGTTTTAAGTCTTTACAATACATTCACTGTTATTTTTAAAGAAAAGATCCAATGTACATTTCAATTCTGTTAACTCCTAGTAAATCATTACTCAATGAAAACAGATCTAGCAGAGAGTATAATGTATTATTTGTTCTGAGTACACCCCTGTAGAAACCAGCACGCATCCCATCTGTCAAAGTCACCATTCCTTTAGAGTTTCCAAGAGAACACCAGCATCAAAGAAAAGAAGTAGATAAGACAAAGAGTTACAGTCTATTTGCAATAGGAGTTTCCCATTTAGTTTCACTTGTTACTATCATTTTAGAACAAGTTAAAAGTATACTTGTTAGGAATCTTTACCTGACACTAATGGAACCTCTTTTGACAGATTTTTTTGTAGAAAAATTATATGGTGTGAATTGAAAAACTAGAACTGTCAGGTTGGATCAGTTATTTTGTATCTGCAGGTGCCTGCTTGGCTCATATAGTTTTCCCAGAGATACAGGAAAAACTTCATCTATTCCAGCAAATACTCGACATTATCAGAGAAGAATACTTTTATTCCTTCCTGCAAATATATTTTAACTAAAGTTATAACTATTCAATTGAACAATGTTTGGTGTATTAGATTAATATTTTTTCTACCAAGACTATGGTTATATTATGGTCAATTTGAAATAGAAATTACTGAAATAGTAGTGTGTGAGTAAGCTATTTTAATTACTGTATTCATAGACATATACATGTTTCTTACAATGTTTTGATTTAATGAATACATTGTTGTAAAACTAGAAATTGTGTTTGTGGTATGGATCCTTGCCAATGTTACTAGTTTACTTTGCTATCACTTGAAATTTGTTCTTAGTTACAACCACTTGTATTTTGCACCTCCACCTCCCTTCCATCACTCTCCTCACGCATTTCTTGTTGACTTTATTGCTGTTTCTAGAATATTCTGTATATGCTCTTTTCTCAGAGCATTTGTATTTACTACTCCTTTGGTCCAGAACATGCTTTTTCAGTTATCCATGTGGATTCTTTCTTCAGATCCCAAATAAAATGCCACTAATTCAGAGAGGACTTTGCTGACCGACCATCTTTTGTTGACTATCCAGCCACGTCTTATCCTCTCGTTTTCTAGCACTATGCCAATTATAAGGAAGTCCACTCATGGCACATGCCCCTTCTCCACACGCAACCAGTGCTGAGGGTCAAGAGAGAAAGACTGCCCTCCGGTAACCTTGAAAGGTCCATCTCAGAAGCCAGGAGGGATTCAGACATCTTTGCTGGGTCAGAGGGCACCACCCTCAGACACTTCAGAGCCCTGAACGTTCCTGACAAGCCCGCACAACCGTGCCCTCCATCCCCATGGACACTCACAGCCGTTTCACTGATGTCTGCCATGGGAACATCAGGACTTGACTCACCATGTCCATTTTCTCATTTTAAATCAGTCACCGAAAGGAACCCAGGGCTACCAAGACACTGGTCCTCCTCCTCCCGGTTTCTCTGTCTCCTGGTGCTCTTTCAGCTTGCTCTCTTGAGCTCACCAACAAATCCCCTTTATCTTCAGCCGCGTTTGTGTATCTCCCCTTATCTTCTCTCCAAATGAAGCCAGATGTCTCTGTTTCTCACGGCACCTTTCAAGAGGTGGCTATTTCTCTCTCCCATCACTCACGACTGCGAGATTGGAGCTGTGATAACGCACTCTTTCCTCATCTGTGTCACTTCCTAAGCGGTCTCCCTTCTCTTCTTTGAAACCCTGTGACTGCGTTCTCATGCCGGATGCTCCCTACCACTCTGCCTGCCGGTGCGGTTGCGGTTGCGGTGGTTGTGACAGTGCTGGGATTGCACCCAGAGACTGGCATAGGCTGAGCAAGGGCTGGCCCCCTGAACTACGCCCTCAGCCCAAAGCTTCCGCCAACTCTGGTCACTGTCTTTCCATTGTTGAGATTTTAGCTTCTGCCCACTACCATTTGCCTTGTATTATGGTCATTTGAAGAGCCACACAGATGGGTCTTCACGAACACTAGACTTTCAGTTAACTGACTCCTCCTCCAAGTTGTTTCCCACCTAGTTGCTCGCTTGACGTAATCTCACCATTTCACAGTGCGTGCATGCGAGAGGCATCGGTTATGATACTGACACCGGAGAGTTCAGTGTTTGTATACGTGTTTGGTGCAATAGATTAGCTGTCTGGTTAAATTAACTCTGAGGTTTTTTTAATCCTATCACATAGTAAGGGGTAAAATAAATGTCTATTGAATTGATAAATTGAGCAATAGATTCTGTTTCTCAAAATAATTTGACATAGAAATTTTTATTTCTCAAAATAGTATAGCAAAAAATAAAGATTGGAATTAATTGTGAAGTAAATAATACTTTAGGATCTGTATCATTTTGTTGATTCTTTATTTCAGTAAGTTCAGCAATGTGTAATGAGACTCATGATCAGCTACTTACTCTCCATTGTATACATTTTTTTTTTTAGCAAATTATGTATTTTTTCCAAATGCAACACCATTAAGTCTATGGCTCAGATTTGAATTTCTTTAGTTTGTTTTCTAAAATGTGTTCATTATTTATTCAAATATGACAAATATCTAATCAGTGCTTCAAAGCATGTATTTTAGTACAATGAAATCATTCAAACATGTTCAATTTTATCATTGAAAATTCAGCCATTTAAGATTTCTTTTTACTTTTTACTTTAAAATTTCTTTTTTACTTTATGTAGTTTATCTTCTTATTCAGTAAAAGGGAAAGGCTGTTGTTCAAGTGAAATCCAGTTACCTGGTAATAGTGCAGTGAAATCACGGCCTTGCTTGGTTGTCAGTTGCAGCTTTTTGTCAAGGGTGGTGAATACACTAGCGACATTGTAGAGCTATGGATAGATCAACAGAGTGTGCCAGTGTTTCAACTAATTCTCAGATAACGTGCTCTTTACACTGCTGGAGCCTAAATAATGAATTATTTCAAAATACCTAAAATCCATTTAGTAAATATAAATCGGAATTTGTTTGGGGGAGGAAAGTGAGGTATTTGCAAGAGGGAAATATTTCTTAAATTTAGACCTTTCTCCTGTAACAGAATTTTCCTTCCCACATTTTATTTTTTTATTGAAACTATTAGGGTTATTTGAAGAATTTTGCACTGACTTTTCATTTTGTGGAGTACCTATTAATAGACTGAGCAATGTATGATTTATACTGAATTCTAAGAATGAACTCGTTTATGTTTATAGGGTACCTAATGTGTTCAGTTCCTCATGATAACCAGTCGACTCAACTAATGCGCCTCAGGAAGTAAGACATTTCCCTAGACAAAGGTAAGAGATTTAAAATCTTTGCTTGTTTGATAAGTTTTGGTATAAATTTATATATACTAATATATCTTTGGTGTGTGATTTATGAAGATCATTTTTAACCATCAAGAGCGCCTTCTGTTTTCACTTATACTGTATAGTCTTAAATTCTGTGGAAGGATTTGGAAATGTGAAAGCATTCCAATATTTTAGAAAACAGTTTTTAGGGTGGCCACATTGCCACTTCAAAATGTCAAGAGATAAATTGTTACGATGTTGCTTTTTATTAAGCTCCATACTGGAAATTTCTCTGGGTTGGCCAGGTCTCCTGGCATGCACAGAGCAGAAGTAGCTGGTATGTGGGCAGATTGCCATCCCAAAGACCCTTTGGCTAACCCACGTCGGCTACATTTCCTGGGCCACACGTGATTACCATCAACAGAAGCCACTGAGAGACTCCAGTACCAGGCGCAAGAGGAGTTGGTTTCTAGTGCCTTAGACTCTTTTAGTTCTGACCAAAGATGTGAGGCTGAACTATCACCCTCAGTGTAAAGTACAGTTAGGAAATCAGAATGTACACAAATTTATTTCAGCCCTTTTCAACTTGTTTCTCAAAATTCATTTCACTGAATTAAATAAGAAGAAACTCTTAGCAAGTTAGGCTTACCATTCTGCTGGGTTCTATATGTTGTATTTGAAGAACTGTTAAGAATGAAAAAGGAATTAAAACACATGCCTGGACACCTATGAATAGTAGATGGAACTGTTAAAAGAAACCTGAATTTATTATAGTTCATATTTCCTATATAGATCACAGAGTAGAATAAAATTCATTTATCGATGTTATTTTGATTTTTATTATTGTTAAAGCGTTCCTGAATTTATTGTATTCTTTTGATTTAATTGAATTTTTTCCTATGTAGCATGAGCAAATGCCTTATCTCCTAGAGTTCTCATATTAGTGTCAAGAAAAATTAGTTTTTTTTTTAATGAAACTTATCTTAAAATTAATTCATGGAAATGTCAATTACACATCCAAAGAATTTAGCACCTAAAGTGAAAATCCATTGATGTAAGATGTGTGTTGTAACTGTTAAACTTGATTTTAAGTCATTTTGGATTATTAATTTTTTTAATGCAAACATAGTTCCTTTTTAATATTTGTAGGACAGTAAAGACTTCACAAAACATAGTACTAATTCTCCAATTCATACATACTTTGGAATGGTTAATCTAGCTATCATCTGCATTACCTCTCATAGCCTCACATAATTATCATTCGGTGATGGGAACACTTAACCTCTCTTCTCTTAGCATTTTTCAAAAATACTAAGTAATGCCATTGGCCGTAGTCACTTTACTGCATAATAGATTTCTTGAACTTATACAACTCTATTCAGCCACAAGAAAATACTGTAATCTTAGCATTTATAACAGCATGGGTGCACCTGGAGAACTGTGTTAAACCAATGTAGACTCAGAAAGACACATGCTGTCAGATCTCAGTCTAAAAATACCAATGTTGTAGAAGTGGAAAATGGAATGATTGATACCAATGGCTGGCAGGTGGTGGGGAATGGTTGATGGGCTGTTGTCTGAATTTTTTTAACAGAAGTAATCTGAAGGAGAATTGTGGCATATCCAACTAATTCTGAAATTCTTATATAAAAGTTATTTAAGATGAACAACGTATTTTGCTTGCCTCACTAATTCTATTGTTGAATATCTTGTGTAAGGAATGCCAACATGGCAAGATCCATGATAATATTTTTTCTCTCCCAAATCTGAAAATCCCTGTCATTAATGACTATTTCCTAAACACAAATCCATATATCTTTGACTCTAAATAAATTCTAGATTAAGTATACGCAAATGCCTTACTAGTGATTTGTAGGCAAGATTGCAAGCATTTGTTTAAAAAGTAGAAGGTAATGAAAGAAGCCTGTGTTAAGAACAAGATTTCTGAATTAGGAAGTGAGGAAAATTATTATGCAGTAATGCTGCTGATGAATTGAGTTAAAATAAAAATTATTGTTTCAAAACCTTTAATCATTTAAACTTCCCTAAGGGATGTCAGTATTTAAGAGTATTTAAGTATTTTTTTCCAAGAAGAATCCTTTGACTCAGTAATTCACCTCCTTAATTAGTTGATGTCTAATTTTGATTTTTAATAGGTTTTCATGGCTTACAGCATACTTACATTTCAATCTATAGTGTAATCACTTCTAAAATTTTTGAAGGAACGAGAATACCTTTCCCTACAGAAAGATTCCCTGGAATTGTAAGGATAAAGAGAAAGAGAGATTGCTCAGGTATGCTAAGTAAGAAAATTGTACTGGGGCTGAGCTCACGTTGAGCTTTAGTAGCCTGGACCCTTGATGACTTGGTCAACTAGTGACCTCTGACCTTTACTCTTTGACTCTTATTAAGGCCCACGGGGTGGAAAAGAGGACTTAGAGGACTGGCCTTGCCTCTGAGAGAACCCAGTGCACAGGCCTCCCCTCCTCTGGCTCTCGCGATGTCTGGGCGGGAATGGCGAGGTGGGCAGGGAATTTCATCTGACTGGACACCTTTGCTGTTTGCATGTTGGCGGGAGTCCCACCTCAGATTCAGCTGCAGATTTTCTTCTGTTTAATAATAATTTCTTCTTTCCTCAAACTGTTCTCTTTTTTTTCTCAGTCTTTGATAATCTATGCTCAAAGTCTTTAGGTCCATGGAATTTTCCAGGTCGAAGGGACTCTGAGATCGCCTGCCCCATTGCTTACATAAGGAAAAGGAAATTGAGGCCTGAGAGGAATTTTATACCAGTTCCTCTAATTCTAGAGTTCTTCCCCTTACGTCATAAAATCTTGTTCCTGAGATGTCTCTTTTACTGGATTTTCTGCCTTATTTACTTTAGAAATCTGCTGACAATTTCCATTATGTCCATTTTTTATCTGCATCATCAGCAACAGAAATTTGTATTTGTGTGAACAAAATGAACATATCACTCTCTTCAACTGAGAACAGTATTCCAAGAGTAAAAATAATTGATCAAGAAAATTGGATAATAAAATAGAAACATGTATTTAGCATGCTGCTCAAAGAACCAGCCCATCTGGGGAATGAAATTTTATGGCTGGCTGAATATCTGTAGCGATGAATACCAAAAGCAAACCCTTCTGCACAAAACTCCTTGAAGTGCTGACGATTATCACTGACTAAATCCCATGCATTTATTTTTTCTTATTAACATCATTGAAGATAATTTAAATAAAATAAACTGGATCTCTTTAAAGGGCTTAAATCTATAAAATTTGACAGAGATATCTACACCAGAAACCCCCTTTGCAAGCAGGATATACAACATGTTCATTACCCTGGCAGAATTCTTCATATCTCTTTCCCTCTTTGAGGCTATATATTAGTTTCCGTCTTGTATAACTATAAGCATGCATTCTTGTGTACATATTACACATAGAATAACGATTTAGAGATTTATTTATATATGTGTTTACATGAGTGCTTCATTTTTATTGCTGAGTGGTATTCTATTGAATATAGTTTTTTTAATTTGCTTACTTCTTGAGAGATAGTTGTTCTCATCTTCTGAGATCTGAGAATTAATTTTCCATGAGTGTTTTGTATATCATTGTTTAGGTATGTGTTTTCCTTTCTCTTGGAGAAATAGGTAGGTTTGGAATATCAGGATAACTTGGTAGGTGTATATTTTAGGAAATGATGAACAATTTTCCAAAGTGGTTGTATCTTTTGATATTGATCGAGACGTACATGAGTGTTTCTTTTACTCTTTGTCAAGGATCTGCAAACTATCATTCCTGATCCAAATGCTGCGTAACTTATCGATAAGATTGTGTAAGACACAGCCATTCTCCTTTCTTTATGGGTGGGCTGGTTTCATGCGAGAAAGGCAGAGTTGAGTAATAGTTACAAAAACGCTCGGACCCTCAGAGCTTCGAATGTTTACCATGTCTCCCTTTAAATAAAGTTTGTTGAACTCTGCCCTACGTCCTATCAAACCTGGGAGGTTTCTTTAAATTTAGCTTTTCAGTGTATACGTGGTGGTGTGTCAGTGGGTCTTTAGTTCACATTTCCCTGATGGCTAATGATATTGAATATCATTTAATTTGTCTATTTTGTATCTGTGTATCTTCTCTTGTTAGGTATCTTTTGAAATATTTTAGTAATTTTAATTGGCTCTTTTGTTCTATTACTATTACTATATTTTGTCCTATTACTATTTCTATGTACTATAGGAACACTTTACATATTCTGGAGATAAGTTCTTTCATAGAAATATATATTTTTTTTTAATATCTCCCCCACTTTGTGGCTTTGTCTATCAACTGAGTGAACAGGAAAATTTTTCATATTTTTGAAGTACATTTTCTTCTTTTATGACTAGCGAATTTGGGTACTATCTGTGGGGCCTTTGCTTACTCCAAGGATATATATTTTTTTTCTCCAGTGTTTTCTACGAAGAGCTTTATTGTGGTAGTTTCAGTTTATCAGTAACCCACTTTAAGTCAAATTTTATGTATAGTATAAAGGGTATATCAAAATTAATGTTTTTTCCATGCCAAGATCTACTTTTTTTTAGTTACTTTCTCATTGCTGAGACAGACTATCTGACACCCCCAATTCTAAGGCAGAAGGGTTCATTTTGACTCACAGTTTGCAGAGGTTTCAGTTCATAGTTGGCTGGTTCCAAGGCAGGGTGGTATGGCATAGGGTCACCGCAGTAGAGAAAGAACTCATGGCAGGGAAATGAGGGGCAGAGATCGAGGGAGAAGAAAGGAAAGAAAGATGCCTCTGGCACATACCCTTGGTGACCCACCTCCTCCCACCAGGCTGCACCTCCCAACGTCACTTGCAGCCATCCACTGCCTAACCCACCGATGAGGAGCACACCCTGTGACCGATACCTGACGAAAGCCCCGCCTACAAGTGCGTGAGGCTTCGGGGGGCATCTAGATGTAAACCCTAACACTGTTCTAGCATCACTCATTACAAAGACATTCTCCACTGAATTTCTTTAGCAATTTCTTCAAAATCAGTGACTTAGTTATAGAAAATCTGACTTATTCCACAGAACTGTATGTGTGACTACAGTTTGGCTAATAATACAGTCTTGATTTTTGTAGATTTAGAATAGTTCTCAAAATCCAATTGTATAAGATAACCCGCTGAACTGTTTTACAATATTATTTTGATTTCTGTAGTCTGTTTGCATTTCCATTAAACTTCCGTCCCAGTAAAAACTTCCTGGAATTTTGGTGGAGATTTTTTTGGATTTATAGATTAATTTATGTTTTTGTAGATGTCTTAAAATTGTGAATTTCGGGCCGGTGAGATGGCTCAGCGGCGTAAGCACCTGCCTTGCAAGCGCGAGGGCCCGAGTTCGACTCCCGGATCCCACATACGGAAAAGGGGCCGGTGATATCGCTCAGCGGCACGGGTGCCTGTTGGCGCGCGAGGTCCTGAGGTCGACCCCCCGGTACCCACAAAAAAAAAAAAAAAATTGTGAATTTCTAGTTTAATTCCATCATGGTCAGAGAAAATACTTTCATTACATTCATTTAAAGTTTATTTTCAGTTGCCTCAATGTCTTTAAGTGTAGTCTATCCAAATGGTCTGTGTACACTTGTAATGAACGTTATTGTTAATTCAGTTAAATCCTGTGGGATATAATGCCAATATTCTCATGAAGGGACATTGCTATGGGTGTATAATATCCATGTATATTCTTTAGAATATTTCTATGATGAATTATTAATTTTAATTTTATGAGTTTTATTATATTAAACAATGGGTACTTAAAAAGAAAAATATCAAACAATAATTGAATTTTAATATTTATTGAATGTTTATAAAAAATCATCAAAATTTTCAACATTGACTGTTTTTTGGTGTACAAACCCTAAAAAATAACAAGAGAAATAAATTCCTATATGAACTGCAATGAAAATACCAATAGAAATATACAAAAAATAATCTTTGCTTCATTTATCACATGTTCCATATACACATCACTTACAGTGACAGCACGTGTGTTTTGCTTTCATAACCTTTTTGTAGGACATACATGACATATCATTGGTCTTGCTGTTTTGCCAGGAAATTCTTATATTATAAAATGTGTAGTTAACATGAACATAAAATATCAATAAAATAAAGTATTAAATTCTTACTATGCATTGCATGTTTAGAATAAACAACATTTTTACATCAGCTATGTACTTTCGACAAAACCTAAAAGATAACATCGGAAATAAATTTCTATATGAGCTACAGTGAAAATACCAATAGAACTCTACAACAAAAATATTCTTGGCTTCAACTGTTATATCCAAGGCAGTCTTCATACACGACAACAGCATGTTCCACGCACAGGTCTCACTTACACTGACAGCACGTGTGCTTAGCTTTCCTTTCCTATGTGGCAGGCTGTTCTGGTCAACTGTCTTGTCTTTCTGTTTTGTCAGGAGCTTCCTACTATACTGTACAATGTGCACTTAGCAGGGAAATAAGATATCAATAAAATAAAATATCAAATATGTAATGAATGCTTAGAATAGACATCAACATTTTCACATCAGCTTACTTGCTTACAAACCTGAAAGATAATATCAGAAATAAATACCTATGTGAACTACAATGTAAATACAAACAAAAGTCTAGCACAGAAAATAATCTTTGCTTCAGTTGTCACAACTAAGGCAATTTTCACACATGATAACTGCATGTTCCGTACACAAGCATCGCTTACACTGATAGCACGTATGTTTTGTTTTCCTGTCCTTTGCTGTAAGGCACAGTTGACATCTTTTTTGTTTCCCCTTTCTCGTAGCAGGTCTTTGTGATGCTGCACCTGCCTGTTCACCTGTCAGCTCATCAGTATGCACCACAGTATTTTTGCATAGTTCCCTGGGCAGAAACATTCTGTTTTTCCTCTGCTGTAAATGATCTCTTTTGAGTTCCATTCCCAATCCTCTAAGAAAATTTCTCCATGGTAACTTGCATTTATTTTCTTTTTTTTTTTTTTTTGTGGGTACCAGGGGTCAAACTCAGGACCTTGCAGGCCAGCAGGCGCCCATGCTGCTGAGCGATATCACTGGCCCCTTTTTCGTATGTGGGTACCAGGAGTCAAACTCAGGACCTCGCGCTTGCCAGGCAGGTGCTTATGCCACTGAGCTATCTCACTGGCCTGCATTTATTTTCTTTGTAAACTATCAAACTATTCATGCTACACATATTTAGGATCAAGTAAAACACAACCATTGCCCAACACTTTGTGTTTCTAGTGATATCATAGTTGCTGCATAACTCATCAACAGCATCTACTCTGCCTTTGGTATTGTTGTAGAAGTTTTCCTCTCAGGCTTTTGTTTGGTTGAGGTTTCCCTATCAATATTTCCATCATGGTGCCATGTTGACATCAATAGTACCAGTTTGTTTTTCTTTGCCATGTATGAAGCCAATGTTATATCTTTCTGAAATTCAAAGACTGTACTGTATAATTCTCTGTTTTGAAATTGCAACATTTCATTTGAAATTTCCACTATGTATAGTTCCCATGCTGGTCAACTTGTGCTCTGTTAGCAAATGTAACATCAATTGGAAATTGGTAAACCAATTGTCGAATATTACATTCCTCTTGCTTTGGAAGATGGGAGCAACGTGTCTGCTCACAACATCATTCTGTTTATTACTGTGTGAATAAAGACCTGGTGTCTGAGTTCCAGGATAAATTTCTAAATTGAAACAATAATAGTCTTTGCATCTATAAGAGCATAAATGTTATGCCATGTTTTGAAGGGTTTTTTGGCATGTACTGCCTGCAGCTACAGTGCCCATGAAAGCTTCAAGATGTTCATCAATAGTCATGTATTCAGATGGTGTGTAAATCATTTGACAATTACCCACAAATCTTTCAAACAATAAGCAGAGAGCAGCCAGATTATCAGTTCTTTTTCTTTCTTGGCAGATGGTTTTGTCATCAGGCAATTTTGAAGAAAACCAAATCTCCTCAGTGTCATTGTTATTCTACAAACCTCAAGCCCACACCCATGGCTTTTCTATAAGTCTATTACATTCCTGCAATGACCATGAGAAAGCCCTCCTAATTACAGCAGACCAACGAATGCTTTCAGTTCAGCTAGTGAGGTTGCACAATAAATACATTTTGGAGTTTGGCTATTGGTGCATACAGAACGTTTTACTTGTATTTCAGTATTTGTGCATTTCACAACATCTTGTAGCATTCTGTCTGTTACAAACAATTTTCAACATTGAATGGAGGTGCTGGCATTCAGTCCAATAGGTTTTATCCCTGCCAAGATCCTCATTATATTTTCGGACATAGTTCTGACATTGGATTGTTCCACTTGGTTGCATGACCTTTTTGTACCATTTTTGCTAGTCAAATATGCACTCACATTGCTGTTTTCTTCGTCATCTGAATCAAGGAGGTCTGCATTCCTTGTATCTGTATTGGTTGATTCTTGCTCCATTTCACTGTCACAGGAACTTTGGCTCACGTGGCCAACATCAAAGTCATTATCATCTTCATCATCCATACATTAAGTAATCTGATGATTTATTTTGACCTTCTCCAAAACTTGCACATCTGGTTTTTCATGTGCCATTGTACTAAATTGGGCTACTTCTAGAAAAATTTTTTAAAAAATAACTTTTTAAAAAAACAAATCATAAATGCAGATCTTAAGCAATGAGCATTTCATTGGTAAAACTCACCTGTTACTGCTTTGGAGCTCCTGTACACACTTTGTCATTCATCTGCCAAGTGGGTGAATGCACAGATGGGATTTTGCTTTCCCCAGGCACAGCTCTGTGAGTCACAGCCACATTCCATGTATGGTGAAATATACATTTACAGAACAGAAAAGTTATGTGTGGTATTTTACCCTCTGTGATGCTCAGGTAAACATATGCAAAACCTGTTAGGTAGAGCATTATTTGGGTGAAAATCCCAGCTTGACACTTTTGCACATGTGCACACAGCTTACTGTTCTTTGTTCCAAGTGGGTAAACATGAAGACTGCTTCCTGTATCCTCCAGGCACAGCTAGTGAGATGCACAGGCAGCTACTATTATGCTAAAGTACAAATTTACAGTAGAAAAGTATGGGATGGGTTGTTGTAACCCAGTGTTCTGACAGATGGAGGATGCTCTAGTTCTATCAGTTAAGTCCAGGCATTAATAGTGGGGTGTGTGTGTATGTGTGTGTCTGTGTGTGTGTTTGTCATTGTTTTGTTGCTGTGTGATTGGGAATGGAAACCAATGCCTGGAACCAGCTAATACTCTACCACTGAGCTACAGCGCAGGCCTGACAGAGTTCTTTAGATCTACAATGTTCTCACTGATTTTTTAAAAATATAATTGTTCTTATGATTTCTCTCAACATGATTATGTAATTTTCATTTTTTAATTCTACTAATTGTAGCTGCTTGTGTTTTGTGATACTTTTATTGACATATGCATTTGTATTTGTATATCTCCCTGCCAATTTGACCATTTACCTTTACGCAGTGTTTCTATCTTTGTTAATGCTTTGTTTGATATATATTCTAACAGATATTAAAATGGAGTCACTCCAGCATTCTTCTGCTGATTATTGGCATGTGTTCAATTTCAAACTATTTGTTTAGTACTACAGTGGAGCATTTCATACATTCGGCTTTCTGTTCCTTGGTAATATTTACCCTTCACAAAATGAAAAAAAATTCTAAAATCTTATTGTTATTTTACTTCATGGAGAATTTTCTTGACTGTACTTTCCATACCTTCTACTCAACTTATAATTTCAGTTTCTTTGGGTTTAATTAAGAAGAATTGTGTCTAGTTTGCTGTCTGTTTTCTTATACTCTAGTTTATTTTGTTTGCTTGTTTAAGATTTTACTCACATCTTCTAGTTTCCAGAGAACATTAATTTTAATTTTGACATATTCTCTATTTTCTTTGTGTTTTTCAAGCTCTATTTTTGATAATTTGCGGTTCTTCATTGTTGTTGTCCTTTAATCTTGCCAGATTTCCTCCCAGGTATCATAGTTCTAGATTGCCCATTGCTCTTATAAGTGAGATATCAAACCACTTTTAAAGGTATAGAATGTGGTGCAGATGGAAGTGGGGGTAAAATAGTGAGTATTTTCTACATAATTACAGTGAACTTTATACTGGTTGACAAGTACATTGTTCTCTTCATTGTGGACCACTAAATGATGTGTATATGGGGCTTTCTCTGGTGCTGTTTAGTTTTTTCAGGAATTTGCAGAAAGGAAATACCTGCTGCTGTGTGATATTTTGAAAGTAGGATGGAGGAAATGTTGGTCTCCCCATCTCTTCTGGTATGGTTTTCCATCTAGTGCTAACCATCTCTGTTTCTATAGAGTGATTGGGATTACTTATGCTATGAGAGCTTCAACTCCTGCTTGCTAAATCAATAAATTTTATAGGAATTCTTCATCCCCAAAATTTCTTCAAATATTACATTTCTGTGGCCCCTTTTAAAATTCTCTTGGTCATAATACATCTGCTCCTTTGTATTTGTTTTAATTCTGTGTTATTCCTTTTCCAGAGTTGGGGGAGGAGGAGATCTGCCTGGTTTAATTATAATTCATGTTATATTCTTGAAAAATAATTAGTTACATTTTAGATAGATTTGTGCAACTCAAATAATATGGATGATAAAGATATGTTTCCATAGGTTCAATGGGGAAAAGAGTTTCCTGAGTTTCTCCAAAACAGATATCTACAGTGCCAATGAATAACCAGTCCTCTCTATTTTGTGACCTTATTTTGATAATCATTTTTTTAACTACTGGCACCCACTCCACTGGAAGAGGAGGAAACTCTCATCTGTCTTTTTTGATACAGGCTAAGAAGCTTTACTACCAGGTTTGATGGAAGAGTGATTGGAAATTATTAGCCAAGATGATGCTTTGGGATTATCTGCAGATTTCATTACTCATGTTATTTGTGTTCTAGTATTACTGTAGGTAATTGACAATTGTTTAAGTGGGAGAATAGACTGAAATGCAGTTGCTGCTCATCTGGGTTTCATCAAAACTGTATCCCTGTTGGGCCACAACTGGCCTTTGAAACAATTTATGTCTACAAGTGCTACCCAGAGTCACTGGGGATTTGCTTGAGGTCTGAGACAGTTGCCATGGGAACTGTCCTAATTCTTTCTTCTTTAGTGAAAATATAACAGAAGTTAGCTATAACTGAAAATAACAATGAAGAAATAAGTATAAAGAAGCAGGGTATTAATAATATTTGGATTTGCGTAGTACTGTGTGTAGATTCATGCAGATTAGTGATCTTTGAATGGAATTCCTTGGAAAATTTATACTTGCGTACACTTCAAAAATTGAAAATCATGTCCTCAAAGTTTTTTTTTTGTGGGTACCGGGGGTCGACCTCAGGACCTCGCACACCAGCAGGCACCCATGGCACTGAGCGATATCACTGGTCCTTTTTTCATATGTGGGTTCCGGGAGTCGAACTCAGGCCCTCGTGCTTGCTAGGCAGGCACTTACGCCACTGAACCATCTCACTGGCCCCATGTCCTCAAAGTTTTAAGGACTTTTATTCTAACTCATACTAAACATGTGGTCACACATTCCTTTGAGCTTTCTTTTTTACAGTCAGTATCATTTGTTTTTGGAAATTGTGTAGTTAGAAAAAGAAATCTAGACTAAACCATGACATTGCTTTGCAGTAAGAGTTCAGACGAAGTATTCTAACATTCTTCAAGTGGTGTTTTTCCAATATGATTAAAAATCTTATAAGAGAATATCAAATTGTATTCAGAAGAGTCTTACCGAAGAAAGAACATAAAGCTGACACAATCTGAAGTCTCTTTAAAACTATAAGTATATGTCACTTTCTAAAGCTGTGATTTTTTAGAATTAGAAATTCTTCAGTATATATCCATATAAGAATTTCTAATTCTTCATATATATATATATAAATAGGACTCTAAATATTGTTCTATTAACATCTTACACAGTTTGTTCCTCGAAATACTAAATTCTCTTTGGAGATTGATTAAAAAGCTGTCACAAAGAATGAGATACTAAGAAGAGTAAAACAAAATCATGTACAATAGTAACAAAGTCACAGGACATCCAGAACCTAGGTGTTCATGCCAGTAGAAAAATCAATTTAAATAATACCCTGACTTTCCTTGTTCACCACTTGGAAGCCCCTGTGCAGGTTCGAGCAGCCTGCGCTTTGCGTGGATTCAGCGGGGAAGGAGCAATGGACCTAAGGGACTGAGATCTTCTCCTTTTCGTTACTAGATAGCCTGTCAGACCAACACCTTCCATCCCCTACCAGGAATCTCACTAATTCCTGTACTGGGAAATGAGCGTGCTGCCTGCATGTATGATTACAAAGAGAACACAAATGTTGGGGTAGCTGTTCTGAAGGGACAGTGTCCTGAGGTTGTATCACTTCGTCTAAAAGCCTAATGTTAACCTCACCTCTGATCTGGTTAACACCAATTAAACCTTCATTACCGGCACTAAATATCATGTCTACAAAAAGAGCCTTAATACTTTTCAGTACACATCACATACATAACTTGGTTTTTAATACCTCTTTTATAAATTACATTCTCTATTAAGTTTGGAGGTGAAATTTTCTTTTTATTTATTGTTTTAATCACTAGCCTTTGCTTAATTAGAGTGTCTATTGACTGGTTCAACTTTCATTTTAATATGATATGTTTGGCTTAATTATTTTCATGGCTTCTTGCTGCTTCTAATCAAATATGAGAATATTATACTACGAAATTTCTTTGACTGACTGATATGCATAGATTCTGACTTACCAAACCCAAGCATGATAATATCTGTTGTAGCAAAAATTTGTGCAGTCATTATCCTCACAATGTTGGTTGATTTGTTCCCAAAATCAAAATGAAAATCCTTAATTATAATCTCAAATAAATTACAATTAAGAAGTGCACTGAAAAGAAGAAAAAAGAATCAGTAGTGATGGTGAAACTTTGGCTTGAATACCTGAGATCATAATTGTAAATTCATTTGCATACCATTTGCTTCACCAAAGAAAGTAAAATTAAAGATGGAAGAAATTTTAAGGATCATCCTGCACAATTGTCTTAGCAATAAAGATGAAAGAAATGAGAGAAATGTAAAATAATTTGTCCAAAATGATATGGCCAATACAAAGTGTAGGTATAGAAATCAAATTGTTGAACACTTGTAAGTCAGTTTTTCTACTGCAAACATGTGGTACTCATTTCTGATATTTTCCAAATTTAAAAATGTATTCTTTTTAAAAATTTTGCCCTAAGCAAAAGATGAATTATGGCACTCACATTCCATGAATGAAGTAAATCTTTACCTTTATGGCTTGGCTAATTTAGTGCAAAGATATCCAAGAAAAATAATGAACCTAATGTCACTCATTTAACACAAAATGATACTGTCAGTGTTTTGATTAATGTCTATCTTGAATCAAGAGACCATTGTGTCGCAGGCGTACTCTACATCAATTGCCAGTCTAGACTCTGCTGTTAGACGGAGGTGCCTCCTAAATTAAATCCTTTCATATCCCACAGGCTGAGATCATGCACATCTGAGATGTGTTAGTTGAAATTCCACACAATCTTCAGTTGCCAAGTTCAGATGGAATGGTCATAGGACCAAAAGTAAAGAAACAAAGAAAAATTAACATGGAAAAGTGTATGTACAGAAAAGTGCTAAGAGGACAGCAGAGAGGTCAAGCCTACAGCATTCTCCACTCACAGGTCTAAACTTGAGCTCACCAATTCTCAGCTCCGGGGAGGAATTGAGAAGGTAGGCAAAGTTTTTCAAGATTGAGCCACCAGTTGATATTAATTCATAAACTTTTTCCAAATAACTTTCTGTGAAGGATACATAAGCATATGATGTGTCTCACTGGCAGTGTGAATGCAGTATCTGGCATCTTGATTGAAGATGAATTCATGAAAATGTATTCTTCCACCATTTTTCCAGTACAATATTCCACTTCCCAAATATCTAGAGTATTCTATGAATTATGATAAATTGTGGTAGTAGAAGGAAATAAAAAATAATTACCCTATAATCAAAAGAATAGTGTCAGGAGAGCAATATAGAGAGTTTCAATAAAACATGGTAAGTGCTGGGATGGTGGGCAGCCTACTGCTCAGTCTTCACTTAGTCTTGATAGTACTCCCGTGAGGAGGTGTGGGGCTTAATTTATTTAATTATGGTGATAAATACAGACAAATAGCCTAACCTAAATCCAGGCAAAGCATATAAATAGGGAGTTCCTGCAGACATGCCAAAATATGTTGGAAACATATGAACAGATGCTGAAGTTTACTACTGGTAAATATATCTATGACAGTGGTGAGATTCCTTCTTTCTTTTTTCAAGTTGGTGAATATTAAAATGAATGAGATAGTTAGCGTTTTCTAGGGTGCCATGATATGGGCATAGTCATGAATGGAAAGAATCCAAATGGCTATTAATTTCCAAAACATTGTCAAGAAGTATCTACTAAAACAAAAAATGTACACATTTAAATGACAATGTCTAACTAGCAAATAATAAACAGAGTGTATTAATTACTTTTTTATCACTGGGACGAAGTACCTAGCACCCAAATCTTAAAGGAGGAGTTGGCTTACATTTCAGGGGATTCAGTCCATGGTTATCTGGCTCTAAGGCAGAAACTGAATGGTGGAAGAGCAATGTGGAAGGAAAGCCACTCACCCCATAGCCACCAGGAACCAGAGAAAAAAGAGAAGAACCAGTGATGAGACTACATCCTGCTTGGTCATGTGCCAGTGACCAACCTCCAACCAGACCCCACTTCCCAACAGCACACCCAGTGCCCCCGTGATCCAATCACATCTGAACACTTATGATTTTGGGGCATATGTTAGTTCTAAATCATAACATAGGAACAAAAGCAAAAACTCTTTGAAGAATATCCAGAATGCTCACTCTGGGGGAAATGTTCACTGATCTGGTTTTGGTCCATATTATTGAATATTATGCATTGATCAAAGGCACTGGTCAGATCTGTGTATTTAGAAACTTACTCATGATGTATGTTTTGTGAAAAAGCCATTTTCATTTAATTTATACACTCATGGCTTTCCCCATCCACTTGTACAGATAATCAAGAAATTGATAATATCACTCTTAAAAATTTTTAACAAAACAGAATTAATTATTTTCTTTTTCACCTGCTAATTAATTTGATATTTTTCATACTTTTAGTAGGTGGGTTGGAGCAGGTAGTATTATCAGGCTTCCAAATCCATACACCAAATATAAGAAGTACCATTTATTAATATTCAAGAGAAAACTCTCACATACTTGCATCATTCAAAAGGCAACTGTGAGGAAGCAGTCCTACCTCCTGTGGGAAGGTATTCTTTCCAATAACTGCCGTGAAGTTACCTGGCTCTGACGGAGTGATGGTGTGAGCTCACTGCACAGGGTACGATGGATAGAAACCACCGAGGTCATGCTTCACAGCAATGATTGGCCCAAATATTTGACATTTGATTATGCTTGAATTAGAAGATTAAAAACCATGTGCCTTAATTATAGACAAAGAAAACATTATTTTCCAGACTCACCTATCACCCTGGCCAGACTGAGATCCGTGTAACTGACACTTTGCCCAATGCAGTTGCTATAATTTTGCTAGAACTGTTCTCAAATGATTACTTGTATATACTTTGGTGCAAGGAACATGTAAATGAGTATTTCCATACATACATTAATTTATTCAACAATTAGGCCAAATCTACTGGTCAACATGAGAAACTTTCATCAAACAGGAAAAGATGTTTTCCACAACATCGTGAACCTATTAATATATGCTAAAACTATTGTCTTTTAAAATATATGTGAAAGCCTTTGAAAATTCCAACATGTTGCTGCTTTCTGATAAAGAAATGGGAGTTACCATCACTTTGTACATTATTTTTTTACACATTTGTGTAACTAGTAGCTTTTTGTTGAGAAGCTGGGAATTGGCTTTGATCAGCTTGAACTTGTGTATTTTCTACCTCTTACATATTTTCATATAGTAGTCCCTTCAGTTAAATAAATCATTAAGTGTTGCCTTCATCTTTCAGAACGAATGCTCTCTTAACTTTTACCTTTGAGTTTTACCTTCCGAGATGATTAAACTGGCTCCAGGTACTTACCAAGAAATAATCGCACTTTGGAGCAATGGGTTTTGCTTTGTTTTTTTCATTCATTCACAAATTCATTCATTCACTTTAAGTTAGTCATTCAATATAACCCAATTCTGAATGAGTTCTTTAAAATAATCATGAATTAAGCCGAATATATAGCAGCCTATTTTAAACCAAATGTATCTTCCCAGTCACACATTCTCCTTTGCCAATTTCCCGCTAAATAAGCACAACAGTGAAGCAGTGTTTAAGACTTACCTCGCTGGTCTTCAAGCTGGAGTGGCCTGGTGCACACCGAGAATGGTAAGAAGAACAGCAGAGTTTCTTTGGGTAAGAATTGAAAATAAAGGGCAATAAAGATTGATTCTCCTTTGCTTGTTGAGTGGACAGAGTAGATAAGCGGATTTGTTGTGAGGTCATCGCTCACAACTGGACGTTAATTTGAAAATGGATTAGCTTAGAAGTAGCAATTTCTGCTCTGTGGGTTTCAGTGAAAAGTCTGCCTAGTTCTGTAAAAGACCTCATAAACTGGCAGCGATCAATGCCTACCTAATGTGCCATTATGCACCGGGCACACTTCAGCGATTACGGCACAGCTGCATTGGGCCGAGCGGGGAATTTCTTTAGATTCACCCACAGGTGCTCGCCCTGATTGTTTGGCCCAAAGAAATAAACTCCTCGGGGAATTAACTGGACTCCGTGCTTTCTTCCTAAGCTTTTCCTGTGTGAGCTGAGGAACGGCCAGTGTCAGTTGTCGCTAGTGTGAGTTCAGTAACAAACAAAAACAAAACGAAGTCCACCGCGGAACTCACCTTCTCCTGTGTATCTAGATGGCACCTTCCTGCTTTTCAGTCTATGGCATGGGACTAGCTGCTTTTGTAGCTTGAAAGAACGTGGTGAGACAAATTACAAGTGGGAAATATGCAATGCTTTCAAGATTATATTAATATTTATGAGACAGCATTACCTATTTAAGTTTTTTACTGTTTTTTATAGGCCATGCACATTAGATAGCAATGGATAATGCAAAGGAATTCATTCAAACAAGTTTAAAATAAAATAAACAAAGTATGAACATGAGGTGCACCACGGTAATCTTTACATTCCTGAGCTCCTTAGATGCCTAAACTGGTTGGGTCTCTAGAAAGTGAGCCAAACACTACAGGCGGGGAATAATTTGAAATGGTAATCTTTATGACGCAAATAAAGAACACACTCTATACCTTTGACAAAGGCATATTCATTATATTATTTATCTGAAATTTTCCATCTTGTAGCTTATTAAATGTGATTTATAATGGATGCTACACATGAGATTCTGGGGTAATCCAACATGCAGAAAGGAACTTAATTTATTGAAAATTTATGATTGATTTATGATTGATTCCTTGGCACTCGGCTAAGTAATATCTGACATATGGTTTAGGCCCTTTAAAGTCCTTTTTTGTCCCTTTTTGCAAAATAGATACTCTGTTTATAGTTAATAACAAAACTTATCAGCAACATGAGATTTCATTCCGAGAACTGACCTATTCTGGTAAAAAGGAAATAATATAACTAGACAAATAATACTAATGAGATTTGGGGGACAAAGAAAAAGGTTTCCTGCTCCAAATAATTTCCCTGTCTGCTCTTGTAAAATACTTTAAAGAGGGAAGACATTCATCTGCTCCACAGGTAAATGTTAGTCTCTAAATGAAATACCCATGGTAGAGGGAATATAATTAACGCTAAGAAATTTTCTACGTGAAAGAAGCGTGGCAGTCATCCCTTTTAATACTCCCAAAGGATTATGTTTGGACTCCAAATGGATAATTAATTTTTAAAAAAGAACATAATTCAGAATAAAATTGCTGTAATAGTGAGAGAGAAAAATAACACGCTTCATGGACAAACTGGGGGAACAAGGCAATCAGAAAGTCATCACCCAGTGGAAGTGGAACTTCAGCATGGGGACCCACCGAGGAGAGTGCAGAGTGGCAGGTGGCTCCCTGGACACAGTTCCAATAAGGAAGAAGAATCACTCTGTAACTTGCAAAATGAGCTAATAATGGACAGAGCTGTCTTGAGATTGTTACCGAAGTCTGGCCTTCACCAGGAAAACTCAAGCTCAAAGAGATGCCCGGGTCCTAGGTGAGCCAAAGACTTGCATGTGCTCTTTGACCTTCTGTGGCCTAAGTGTGTTAATTCATAGAACAGGTTCATGAGAATAACTCTTTTGTGTCCTGACTATTTTTAAATGATATAAAGTATTTTATAACTGCCTGGTATTTGTGTATATTAAGTGACATATATATATGTATGTATATGCCTAGTATTTGGGTATATTAAGTGATATATATATATATATATATATATATATATAAGATTTTTGTTTTTAAAACAATGAAAATGGAAGCACTTATTAGGTGAAGTACAGGAAGATGCAGCTATTTATTGTATTTATGTGTGGAGTAGTGGTGATTCTCAAAGAGACATAGATACTGACATATATACAGAAAGTTTAATTTCCAGTTCCTAAATCTGGCATTAATGCTTATTATCATTTTTATATATTATCAAGAATTTACTCAAGTTAATCAAGTTAACCATTGTCCTTTAAGAACTTTCTGCAAATCACAAAGGTACAGGCTGAGTGGACCAATATTAAGACAACTCTCTTGTGAACAAACAGCATTTGAAGGGCTTGGTGTAGCTGGTTTACACAGTGGCAGAATACCAGAAGTATCAATTTCTGTAAATATGCCTCCACTTAATGTACACAACCACAAATCTAGAAATAAAACTTTTCATGGACTTACTTTTTGAGGTAAAGAAATATATAGACAAGGATCAAAATTTAGAGCTTGCGGAAATTATTGCAAAAATTTAGTAAACAAAGTAAAAAATTTTATTGTTTGAAAATGATGACCTCATGTTAGAATCATAGCCCTCAAACTCCTATCTTGATCCTTGCTATCAATAGCTGAGAATTCGTACCAAGTTTCTACATGATTTGAACATTACACCATGTATCCATGTACCAAAACAGCAATGGTATCCCATAAATAATGACAATTTATATATGTGAGTTAATGAAGTTGAACTATAATGGAGTTGGCAGTTCCTTGTCATCTCTACTGATTGGAAATCCTTCTCAAAGACATCTTGTCTTAGAGTGATTGCAAAAGGGAAAGCAAATATTTTATATTCAAAGCCAATGACATTTTACTAAGAAATGAAAAATTTGCAGAACCTTAATGAAAACGAAACAAAAAATATCACAGATCCAGCAGGACAGCAGGCAGGCTGGGAAAACAGTGGAGAACCTGATGTGAGCTGGGGAAGGCATGGCCTGGGAGCAGTGTGCTTGATGGAATGAGGTCAGCACACCTCTTGCAGTGGGGTCGAGATGAAGAAATTGGGTCAGAAAGGTGGCGATACACTGAGATACCAAGAGGATATTTTTTTCACTGTGTCAGCTTTAAAAATGGCATATTTACCAAAAATGTTGATCTTAAGAATTCTCACCACACACACACACACACAGACACACAGACACACACACAAATGGTAACTGATTTTTTTGTGTGTGAATGGATGGAAGTGTTGTCTTGATTATATAGCAATCATTTCACATTATGTAAACATATGAAATCATTAAGGTGTATATCTTAGATATGTACAATTTATGCATCAATAAAGCTAGAAAAATTCACATTGGAATAACAAGAAAAATGCTATGCTTCTGGCTGTAGATGATTTGGAAAAAAAAGAAGAGAACATAGCAAGTTTATTCATAATAAAGTAACTTTAAATGTTCATTTTCCTTGAGAGATAGCAATAGCCTGAATATGATGCTAAGGAAGACAGAGCAGAAATTACAGTGAAGCTGAGTATATAGTTATATTTTTAATTGAATTATTCTGTTAGTTTCATTGGTTGTTGAGCAAGACACTGGCTTTCTTCAATGGTACTAATACAGTTCCTTGGATGAGAAACTTGAAACATAAAAGATACCGAGGACATAAACTACGAGAGCCTGTATTTAAGAAGGGGAGCCATGAGTGAGGGGGGAGGAGGAGGTTGGGGGAGACCCCCCCCATCTTCCAGTTCTGCCTCCATTCTCTCCTGTGTCCGCAGAGTGGCTCAAATTCTCCAAGCCCTGTATCTCTCAAGTGGGAAGAAAATACAGTTCTTGTACTACAGAACTCTTCTGAGGATAAATCAGATAAAGTGTTAGCTTAGATTCTGTTCAAGAAATGCTGGCTACCATTATCTAATAAAGTAAGAATAGCGACTGAACTGCTATGAACACTGTTTTCTCTTTCTTAGACACTTGTATTTGCTATTTTTTGTTTATCAGAGTCCATTACTCTACAAAAAACTTTGCAGCAATTCTGAAAATCATTTTTAAGCAGAGTATTTTAAACCAAAATGAAGCTCTAAGCCCATGTTTTCTTTAGACACTTTACTCTCTATCTGTCCTACATTCCTTTACTGTCTGGCATCAAATTCAATGAGATCTCTAAGATGTGAATGAAAGAGTTTGATTTGGATGAATGTCAAGCCAAAGCCACTACAGCTATAGAAAGCTGCCTCATATTTATTTCTTTTCTTCCCTTTTAAAGTAAAAAAAAAAAAATCACTATGTGCATATTTATAGCTGGGGGATGAATTTAAAATTTTAAAACGAAATTTATATATGGAATTTGAGGGCTTACATTTTGTAAGTAACTATTTTTATTTCTTTCACAACCAATAATCTCTTACCAAGAAAATCTATATGCAACTCTTTTTATAAGAAATATCTTGTCAAAGGTGAAGCATATAAATCATTAAATAAAATTCTCAGAAAATTAAGAATAAAAATTGTTATGCAAACATTTATGCTAGTCACTTAAAATTTCTGGCATCACCAGCCTTTACTTATTAGTAATTACTTGAAGAAATATAATTTTTCTAATAAGTTGGAATTTATTAATTACTATTGCCATTATGGCGTGTTTTAGAAATTCAAATGTTGGTAAATGTTTGTGTGCATTTGAAAACACGCGTATTTTTTTTTCTTACATAATTTTGTTAAACCTGTATTGCTTTCATTTCTTGGAAAAGACTTCGGTATGACATAAAATCAAAATCTTTACATTTGCCTTTTGTTTAATGTCTTCCCCAGGTTCTTGTCACCTGCTATATTGCTATATTGTCTCTGTATTTAATAGTAAGAAAGTGACTGATTTCTGAGAGAAGTTGGATTTTCTTCTCTGAAGCCACCTGGGTAATGTAGATAAACAGTATAAGTAAAGTGGGAGAGAATGTTTTCAGACCACCACCACCACAACACAAATAATAAAATAAAGCTTTTGTTCCATTGTCAAAAAACTCAGAGTGTAAGGGAAAAACAGAATGTACCCTGCCAAGCACACACCGAGCCCTGCTGCTTTCCCTGTTGGTGTCCACATGGCTTTGATTTCCATCTAATGGCAAGAAAACACAAACATTGGCAAAGCTGCCCTGGGTGTGTGGTGACCCTACTGTGTTGAACATGGGCTGCATTTGTGTGCCTAAAGAAAACCTCTGTATGGTGTGTTTGTTTGGCTCGTATTCTTAGACACTTAATAGGCGTACAGAAAAGGAAACATCGAGAAAATTGGGAAAGAATTTTGATAGTAAGATGAAAAAATAAACACATTCTCTTCCTTCGTGACCCTTGTGATCAATAACTGAAAAAATCATTCAGTTCATAAGGTGTAATATTTAGAGGGACCAGCTGTCTATTTAAAATGCTCAATACTTTTTTAGGAAAAGGGGACATCCAAGCAGCAGGGCAAGGGTTTTTTTTTTTGTTTGTTTTGGGGGTTTTGTTTGTTTGTTTTTAGTTTTTGGTGAGGGGAAGAAAATGAAGTATTTTACACCCCTACATTTGGCCATCTCTTTAGACTTGTCTGTTCTTGCCCCCAAATTTTTAAGGAGCAATCGGTGATCTTGGACAATAACATCGACAGCTAGGATGAATTCGGGGTGGCTCCCACTTTTCTTTGTTTCAGTATCTCAGGTCAGCATTTTAAGGTAGTTCCTGAATCATAACAACTGAAATAAAAGGAGAATTTAATTCTGAGAAAATCAGCAGAAGCTGGGTGAATATTCCTGAGCAGCTGATCCTTTTCGGTTCTCAGCAGAAGTGCTAGGCAGAAGGTTGAAGCCAGCACTTGGTCAGACAGACACACACGGCGCCACTTGGGCAGGGAATGTAGATGCTCACATCTCACTTATGGCTTATCTGTAAATTTCCTACTGATTTCCTTGTTTCATTTGACTATCTGGACTTAGAAAAGCAAAATAATGTTCATGTGCAGAGCTGAATCTCACCTTGACATTCTTATTTACACGTTTTGTGTGATCTTTAGCATCCACTGCCTACTCAATCTGTGATAGTGATTCTCCAGCCTAAACCTTCAAAAGCAATCAAATCTTTAATAATTGCTTGTGTCCCACCCAGGAAGTGAAGTTAAATTGGTTCAATCATTAAAAATTGCAAAGTATATTTGCACAACTAAAAAAAGTGACATTTAAGAAATTTTCACATTGTATATTACTGGAACTTGGAGTTGTGCTGCCATTTGCAAGATTAACCCTTCACTAAGACCTGTGGGTCGATGACATGAATAGCATTTTCCCTCCAGAAAGTAAATCCCAAACATCTTATTCTGTTTTTCTATGTTTAGCACCATTTTAAAGTGTGATTTATGTTTAAAGTGTGATATATTTAATAGGCAACAACTAGTTTGGTATTTTGTTTCCATCATGACGTAATTTAATTTTGTATGTGCCCCACACAATCAATTGCAAAAATGGTAAAAATTGTCAAAATTGTTCTGTAAAATGCATCTTTTCTGTAATTCCATTTCCATTGGTATTACCCTCCTTTGTGTCTTCCCACTCCTTTCCTTAAACCCTTTCCACTGGGGTGAAATTCAGATTATTTTGACCATGTTCCTGGGAATTTAAGACTGAAAACAAATGGTGCATGACATTAGCATAAAAAATAAACAGAAAAGTTAAAGAGAAAGATGATCTTAGCTTTGATTAGATTTGACTAGATGCATCCATTCAGAAAGTACCAGCACATGCTTTAATGTGCATAGTAATACTTTGGTTCACAAACACTTCTGTTCACAACCAATTTGGTTCTCAAAATGAAGTGTTAGACAAAACTTTGCTTCTGTTCACAAACTCTACATCACGTGACAAACTCAGTGGTGGCCATCTTCCCCACATAAACATAAATGTGGACATCATCTCCAAAATCAAAAAACAAATTAAGTTCGTGAACCGAGATACACGGTGATACACGTGTCTGATGCATCTGTGTTTACATAAGTAGCCCAGAAATGTTCTGCATGTGCCCACTGTAGGATATTCTACTGTGGTGTAATCTTTGCTGTTCTGAGAACAAAGATTTAAGTAAAGAAGTACGTTTTTGATGCCATGCAAGCTATGAATAATTCTCACACCCCCAAACACACACACACACACACACACACACACATGCATTGTAGTAATCTATCAAGATCCTGAGATAGTTTACTGCAAAGAAATTGTTTACATAGTTTTATTTTCTATTTTCTTTTGCTTTGCTTTTTTTTTGTAATTTCTGCAGGGACAGCGCAGAAATTACATAAGAAAATACATTTTCCCTCAGGAAACACTGGTTTATGATTATCTGATGAGTTAGAGAAGGATGGAGAAAAGAGTAAGGGACGAAGTTGGCAAAGTAAGGACAGGAAGATGATGAATGGTGTTTTAGGGTACAATAGACAAACATGTTTGTTGATAAATAGAGGAAACATAGAACATGAAAGTTCAAAAAATTAAGAGTGTGAAAAATTGTAAGGATGCTTACATGAGATATTAGTTTAATCAGTAACTTAGAATGAATTTACTTTTAAAACTTTAAGACGTTAGCTGTTCTGCGTGCTAGAGAACTATGTGGCAAGTTCAAGAGGAATGGAATTGTTTTATTATGGCCACAAAGGAAAACACGAGAAATCATAGGAAATGGGGAAAAATTAAAAGTGTAAATCAGCTTCGAGAGTCCATGATAGTTAAAAATGTGAATTTTATTGTGCAGCTAAGTGAAAGTGGTAGATTTATCCCAGAAAAGGGTAATAATCTGGCCGGGTCCTGACCGGGGGGCTTCCCTGGGCGTCTCTTTTGTCGGTGTAAAGTTGGTGCAGTGAAAGACTCAGGTGATGTCAAGCGTTTAAGACAGGATCTTTTCCAACGCACGACCAAGAAATTCCTATTCAGTGTGGGCCACTGAGCCTCAGCCACGTGGAAGCTTTTCTTTGAAACGTCCGTGAAGACAGAGGGAAAAATTCTCAACACTATCCCAGCCTCTTACTAATAACGCATGCGTGCTGAGGTCCACGTCAGCCAAGGTAAACTCAGTTTATCTTCGCAAATATTTCTCTCCACAACTGTCCCATTTTACGGGTACAGGAACTGAGGTAGGAAACTTAAGTTAAAATCGCAAGATTACACAGCCAGTGGAGAGCAGGGCTGACATCTGGATTTAGTGAATGTAGCTACCAAACTCGTTCTTTAATCGCCACGCTATATTATCCGGCATCCAAACCTATAAGAAATTGACAGTCATTTTCCACTGCTACAGAGTGATAAAAACAGTTTGAATGAGAGAAACCAGGCTTTCATCCATGAAGTGAATGGTTTCTCCCTTTTTTCTTGGGAAAGAGCGAGTCATCCCGTTCAGGCCATGCCAGTGCAGCTCATCAGCCACGGGCACTTGGTCATCAGCGCGCTCACCCGGATCCTGACTCACTTCCGCTCCGTGAACGCCGGCCGTGACGCAGGCCAGCGCCCCCACATGCCGCTGCACCCTGCGGTCACCCCCGGTCCCTGCTGTCATCCGCCGCCCAGGGCTTCCACGTGACGGTTACTGGGAAGGCGTGCTGCTAATCACCCTTTTTACCAGAACTGGGTGGTCCTAATGGCAAGTCTTTACTCTCAACTATTAAAAAATGCTTTCGAAAAACTGAAGAGCAATGGCTGGAAAACTTTAAACACAACATGAATCTTGTGACAGAGTAACGCATTCCAGTTCAGTCTGAAAGTGACCCAGTTACACAGTTAGGCAGTTCCAGAAGCATGGCACTGAGGAAGAGGACAGAGAGGAGGCACGACGTTTAATGTATAGTATTAAACTAAGTGGGAAAATTTCACATTAAAACACACACTCTCTCTTTTAAGGCTAAAAAAATTAAGCACGTGTATCCTAAAACCTTGGTAAATTTTAACAGAAAAGTTCATAGCCAGATACTGTCGCCGGGTTATTGAGCGTCCAAGGAGCAGGGCAGCGCGAGCTCAGGGTTTCTGCGCCGCTGTTTGGAAGGCGCGGGTTCCCCGTCGGAAGCCAGCTGACCCTGACGCCGGCCGGGCTCCCCGCGCGGGCCCCGCAGCCACGCAGGCGGCGCAAAATCAAAACAACAGACGCTGCGGAGCGGGGAGGAGCCGGCGTCCCGGGGCGCGCCCTTCGCTCTGCCCGCGGCCTCCGGCGGTGGCGCCGCTGCGTCCCACGCGGGGCAGCCTGGCACGCAGGGCCGCGCCCTTCCTTCCCCGGGTCGGAGGCCTTCGAAGGAACGAACGTCCTCCCCCACCCCGGGGTCCTCAGGACGCCGGCCCGCGCTCAGAAACGCCCCGTGGGTGGGCGGCCGCCACGCACGGGCCAGGAGGGGGAGGGCAGCGCCGTCCCCCCGCCCACGCCGTCCCCCCGCCCACGCCGTCCCCTCCGCCCAGGCCGTCCTCCCCACGCCGCCCCCCTGCCCACGCCGTCCTCCCGCCCACGCCGTCCCCCCTTCCACGCCGTCCTCCCCCGCCCACGCCGTCCCCTCCGCCCACGCTGTCCCCCCTTACACGCCGTCCTCCCCCGCCCACGCCGTCCCCTCCGCCCACGCCGTCCCCTCCGCCCAGGCCGTCCTCCCCACGCCGCCCCCCTGCCCACGCCGTCCTCCCGCCCACGCCGTCCCCCCTTCCACGCCGTCTCCTCCGCCCACGCCGTCCCCTCCGCCCACGCCGTCCCCCCTTACACGCCGTCTCCTCCGCCCACGCCGTCCCCTCCGCCCAGGCCGTCCTCCCCACGCCGTCCCCTCCGCCCAGGCCGTCCTCCCCACGCCGCCCCCCTGCCCACGCCGTCCTCCCGCCCACGCCGTCCCCCCCGACCATGCTGTCCTCCCCACGTCGTCCTCCTGCCCATGCCGTCCCCCCCACGGCGTCCTCCACGGTCCACGCCGTCCTCCCGCCCATGCCGTGGCCCCCCGCCCATGCCGTCTTCCCCCGTCCACGCCGTCCTCCCCCCACGCCCTCCCCCTCCACGCTGTCCCTCCCACGCTAAGCACTGCCGGCAGGAGGTCCGCGTGCCCCTTTCCAGGCGCTCGCTGATAGCTGGACTCGTCCCTGCCAGGGTCCCCGTTACCTTTCTTCTGCCCTTCGTAACCCTAAATATGTTTGAAGAGCGTTAGTTTGAGACTGAGCAGCCTGTTTCTCGTCCCACTTCACCGTTCACTACAGAAACTCCTGACATTTTTGCATGTGGGATTACTGTGATGGTCAAGTGATTATTTTCTAATTTCACGTAAGCGGATACATTTATCTGGCATTCTGCTGTAAAGAACATACACCTCTTCTCCCCGTTTTTTTATGTTTCTGTCCGTGTCAGTGTGAAGTAATGAATTCCTATTCTGCTCAGAGTTACCTTGCTATAAATGTCCCAGGATCCGTCAACGGGGGTGTTCGAGCCAGGCCCTGTATCAGTTTCACATGCCCAAGAGCATTCTTGAAAGACTTCAAGGCCATCTGGACCACACAATATCCCAGGCTCGTCTTGTTCTTTTTCAGCCACTACCCAGAGATGAGCCCTTTCTCTGAGAAGACCGGTTCCTCCGGGGAAATCACAGGTAGAAACCAAGATCTGAGTGTTAGGTGTGTTCACTGGCATTGGGGCTGTGGCACTCGTAGGCCCATTCAGTGGACAGGTCCAGGAAGGACACCTGTTGTCACACACAGCGCTACATGTCTGTCTCTACCTGTAACTACACCTGTCTCTCTTAATTTATGACTTTGTACCCACAGACCCAATTTTAACCTGTTAGCACCGAAGTTGGCCCCATGAATCTTGGGGTGAAATTAGAGAGAAGAAAAGAAAGGCCTTTGTTATTGCTGATATTTTTTTAAAAGTTTAATCATCATCTGCAAAGTTTTATTGAATTTTAAACCCGTGACAGAGAAATTTTGTCTAATTTACTCATTTTATACCTAAAATAATCGACATAGATGGAAACATGCCTACTTGCCAAAGCAGCACATTTATCTACACATAGATAAATGTAATAATTTTTACATGGAATTCCTTGATCAAGATTTAGCTATTACAGATTGTGTTGCTATAAACATGGGTGCACATATATCACTGTGGTATGTATGATGTTTTTAATTCTTCTGGGAAAACACCCAGAAGGGTAATAGCTGGGTGGAATGGGACCTCTAATCCTGGTTTACAACCCCAATGCTCATCAACCGAGGAATGAATAAAAAAGATGTGGTATTTGTATACAATGGAATATTACTCAGCCATAAAGAAGGATAAACTTGAGAGTTTTATAGGTTAATGGATTCAACTTGAGACCATACTCATACGTGAAATAAATCAGACTTGCATGTGTAAACATCATATTGTCTTACTAGTGTGAGAAGCTGAAAGAGTAAATAAGATCCAAAATGTACAATAGATAATGTGAAATGAGAAGAAATTGTTCTAAAGGAAAGAGAAACTGGGACGGGAGAAAGGAGAAAAGAAGGAAGGGAAAAGGAAAAAATATATGTATATACAAGATAGTTAAGATAGTTATACTAATAATTTCTCTTAGTTCATTAAAAAGAAAGGTTTGTGCTTATATTGTTTGATCAGTTTTTCATGCCTATATCTTCTAATCTGAGCAACAACCTTGAAGATAACAAAATGCAATGTATTAACCATTGTTAGTCTCCTATTATCTTGTTTTGAAATTTTGTATCATTGTTTTTATTGTTTTTTCTCTTTAAAATGAAAAAAAAAATCATTGATCAGCTCATCCTTAATCACCTAACATAGATTTGCATCTATTTATTGTTAAGGAAATAAAGTGACTAAGCATTAACTACTTTGATATCAAATTTGGCGAGGACAGCTATGAACCGCATACTATTTCATAAGTGGATTCTTTCCATCTTTTCAATAAAATCATGTAGTAGTATTTAAAATCCATTTTACTAATGAGATCAGTTTTCGGGAAGACTAAATGAATTGCTTCAAGGGTAATAAGGGTAACAGTCATAGATCAAATTTTGCTGAATTTGCTCTAAATCTGCTGAGCTTGATAGTACATTAGAACATAAAATATTTGTAATAACAGAAGGAGGGCTGGAGTGAACCATGCCAAATTGTAATGAAATTAAAATAATCATTGCTTTGAAAAATTAAATTAGGCTGAAGATGAGGCGTCCTTGAATATTTTCTCAGCATGTATGAGGCTCTGGGTTCCACTCCCAGTACACAAAAACAAAATTAAAATATTTAACGTTAGATTACGGAAGTGACTGATATTTTAATGTTTTACCATGTTATTTATGAAATAATTGATCCACTCCAAAATTGGTTTATTAAATATCTACTATGTGCTAGAAATTGTGCTTTAATCAAAGATATAAACTTGATTAAATCGAGTCATCAAAGTCTTACTTGATAGCTTACTTGCGGAAAAACATAATTAATAAAACTTTATTAAAAGCAGTATTAAGAATTTTTTTAAAACAGAAATGTACACAAAATACTAGAGAAGTACAAAGAGCCAGCAAGTAACTTCATGAAAAAAGTAATGTGAGGGATGAAAGGGCTCTTTCTTTTTTATAAAATAAGAGTAGGAGATAATGATTAAGGAAGCCAGGTCCATGTGTATCTTTTTCTCCGCGGTACCCCAGTACCTACTAGTGTTATCTAGTTTAGTGTAGACATTTAAAAATATTGACTGAATAAACAAATAAATGACAGAAGCTGGATGAATATCAAATAATATCTTCCAGCTGCAAGCCATCGCAAGGCATGGCTAAAGACGAAGGTCAGTCTGGCCAGGTGTCGTGAGGCCTGCCGAGAAGGCATGCCCTGTATTTGACATAGCAGGATGTTTTCTTCACTCTTGAGCAGTGCTGTCCAGTGGAAAAACAGTGCAAGCCAGGAAAATAATTTGAAATTTCCTGTAGGCAACAGTTAATGCATCCATGTCCTATGCTGAATAAAATTTATATGAGTCAGAGATTATTTCTATATGTAATCAGTATTAAAATTATTAACAAAATGTGCTATATTCTTCTCTGTGCTAGGTTTAGAAATATAGTGTGAGTTTTGCATTTGCAGTAGTCTTCAACCTGGCACAGTAATTAATTAGTTTATACAGTAAATTAAGCTTTAAAATCATGTATATATTATGTTCACACTGGCACCTTTATTTGATCCAAATATCAGACTGATTTGTGTCATTAAGTTCTGGTGACCTGGAGTCAGAACCGAAATCACATAAAGGGGAGCAAGGATGTAGTATCTCTCATCCATGCCTAGTGAGTGATTTCTGGAACTTATTTTCTATTGTATCTGTCAGCATTAAATAACTTTCATAAAATGGAGCCTGCAAATATCACAAAACGTAACAGCGAAGTGGCACAGTAACACGTCTACTCTTTAAAGAAAGTCTTGCTCCATCTGAATGATAGGTAAAAATAATAATGACGCCATCAGACAAACGAAGTTTGGGTCTGAAGCCCATAACTGTACCAATACATCTACTGAAACTGTAGATAACACCTCCAAAATTAGTGGGAACTTGACCCCCAACTCTATTTTGTACTTTGAGATATTGTATGATAATAATGATAATGATAAAAGACCATTGTGATTGGTAAGGAATTTTAAATACCGTCTTGTTTGCTAGGCATTTCCCACATCCATATTTACTTGCAGAGTTCTGATTTACCTAAGTCATCTCAATATATTTACTAATAGCACTGCCTTTTGCTCTCAAAAAGAGGCCTTGTTTGGAAGCCAAATGATATGATCTCTGTGTTTATCTCATGCACTTAAAAATTTACATTTTGGGTATTTAAATAGACTGTAAACATATAGGAAATAGTACACATGCTCATTTTTAAATGGATGAACACATGTTCCAAAGGATCTGTGTTTTATGGCTTTGCTGCGAGGCTCACCCAGGGAAGACACGCCTTGCTGGACGCGGACTACTTCCCAGGTCCCTGGGCAGCCCAGCCTCATTTTTTCCGCAAGCCTTTGAGGCTGGGAACGCGTGCTCCCTCTCAGATTGATGCGAAGTGACAGTCTGACAGGGCTGTGTACTTTTCTCTACTCTCTGCTCTCCTCACTCCCTTAATTGTGGGAAGAGGGGGAAATAATTGTCAGGAATTTCAGAGGCCTTTCCTTCTTGAAGGGTTGTTTACTGACCGAGGGGAAAGCAGAATCCAGCCGAGGCAGGAACTTAACCAGGCCAAGAGAGTGGGCTGCTGTCCCTGAGGGCGAGTGCAAACCCCAGGGACCATCCCCAGTGGGCCACCCGGGGCAAATTCACCGTGGGCTGGATGCAGAAAGGGATGCTTAAGCAGAAAGAGTGAAGGACAGAGTTCAGTGATTGAAAATCAGCCCTCCTGCGACTAAGCAGATGTCTGTATTATCCCTGAGGATCTTTGGGCGCTCTGAAAGTCTGCATACTAAGAAAATGAAACTTACGTAGATGTACTTTTCCATTCAATGTCAGCACAATGTTATTTTTTAATTTAATCTGAAGTGAATAAAATTAACACACTTGGGAGAATTCACGATGAAACTTGAGTGTTCCTAGAATGGTGTAGGCGAAGCTTTTGGGGGAAGCAACCGAACTGCTACTTAAAGACCCTGAACTGCAGAACTAACAGAAACATATGATTATCTGTTAAATATGATGCTCCTAGCGGAGGCGAGATATGAAGCAAGGCACAGAGCCTACAAAAATACAGTAGCCTTTGGCAGAGCGTATGAGGAGTCTCGATGCGTGTACGCGTGTTTTACTGTAGAATGTCCAGTGCAGTTCCTCCTTCAGCATCCCCGTGATGCCTACAACGTATTTCAGTGTTTTTCACATAATGATGATTGAAATGGGGCAACATTTCTCAACATGTGTTCCTTGGAAGACTAGCTTTTGCAAGACGTGTGGAGGAAATGTGCCATATTTAAGTATGGGAAAATTGTATACTCAATTAGTGTCTTAAAATTCATTTGGCATATTCACATACTTAACGATCTCAGATTCCCTTGCAATGTCTAAACTAGTCGCTTACCTTCATTTATTCCACTATTACTTAGGCTTCTTAAATTCCAGAAACTTTAGTTGGAGTGAAATCCATTAATATTCTAGGATACTGGTGTCCCACATAAAGACATTCTGGGAATTGCTGAGCTGGGGGAATGTTGCTGATGCACTATGATTCCTGGAATGCTGTTGGACATAACATGAAAAACTAATTTTGAAGAAAATCCAAGGCAGTTCTGGATAAATGTTTCAAAACATTTTAGGTGAATTTTTTACTTCTATTGCTTGGCTATTTAAGACTTTGTGTCTGAAAGGCAAAGTTAGTTTTATGCCTACATTGCATATCAGCAAAAGACTTTGTTAACATAAAACAAGGGAAATATCAGAACATTCTTGACAAGCAATATTGGAACATAAAGCCTGTGATTTTATAAAGGCTAGGGTGAGCAAAACATATTCATATGCAAGCTGAACATATCTGAAAGATGATAGACATTCTCAGAAGTATATTGTAGGAAATAACCACTGCTGCTATGTGGCTGATATACTATTGAAAATTAATTGCATTTACATTTCTACTCATGATTATTTATTCCTTATGATGGAAAAAAAGGATGAGCTGGAAAAACAAAACATTTCCTAAGGGATTGCTTGTTGGTGCCTAGGGACAAAATAGTAGAGTTTTCCAGATGCTCAAAGATAATGGTGTAACCTGACCTCCCTGTACAAAAGCAACTTGGAGAAAGTGTGGGAAAATATCAAGTAGTATTTGGCTTTGCAATCCACTCCCATTTAGAATCCATATGAGTGATACAATTTAAGGAATAAAATAAAGCTAACAAGATTGGTGAAGCAAAAAGGTATTTAAGGATATCCTAAGATGTTAACACTAATGCAAAAATATTTTATTGTCTACTTTCTCAGAATAAATTTCTTCTGGCCATGATCACCTAACATATTTGAACATAATAAATATTTATTTTATTACATCATTATTATCCAGTAGAATCTTCTATTAGTTACTAATAACAATGGCTGTAAGTGATTCATTATATAATCATCAAAATTAAACAATAGTTGAGTCAATACACAAGTGGAGGCCAGCATCTAGAAACAGTATATTTGTAATTGTCACCAAAGCAAAACAGATTCCCAGTTCCATTGAACAGGCAGCAGTGCATGTGAAGTCACCCCAGTAGCTGACACACTTCTCTCTCCCAACGTTTCAAATTTTCTTTGTTTTTCAGTCATTCTCTGTGATGACTTGAAATTCCCCAGTTGGTGTATCTATGACATTGCTTTTGCCAATCGGCCATTTCATTTTAGTCATCCACCATTCACTTTATGCTTGATCCAAGCTGTGCCAGGCCAAGTGCTGGATACTGAGCACATGGATCAGAGAGGAGGCCTCACTGCTGCCTTCGAGGGACTTAAAACCTGGGAAGAAAGACCATGATAAAAATACAGACAAAATAATTGCATTTAGTAATTGAGAGGAGAAGTAGGAAGTATAACCCCTTATTATCTCTCATCAAAGACTCAGGCTGAATTAGTGAAAACGTTGTCAGAATCATTGTTTTCGCAGTTTTCTGACGAGATTGCAGTGGGGCACGACTTTGAAGAGCGTTGGCAGATCTGTGCCCGCTCTGCGGAGCCCTCCCGCAGCTTCCCGAGCCGGGCCAGGTTGAGGGTCGTGGTGTGCAGGAAGGCTCTACAGGGGCCCGTGCAGGACCACAGACAGCTGCTTTTGCTCTAACCTCGCTGATCCCGGGACCCAGCCCCAGAATTACCTGGACGCTCGGCTCAACTCATTTACAACAATCGTCAGGAACCAGGTTAAACGTCTCTATAAGTCAGATATGCTGATTGCCACTTATTTATCATTATGTTTCTATAAAATGACTGTGACTGTCCAAAAAACGTAATAATGGTTTCCGGGAGGCTATTCTGACTGGAGTTGAAAACTGCTAAACCCGTTTTATTTTGTGGGTTTTTCAGCTTAGCAGCATCAAATGTGTGCACACACCTCTTTAAAAATGGTGCACTTCAGAGGGGGTAGCTAAAAAACAAACAGAAAGGAATACAACAGGAAGAGGAAATCAGAATGATATTAGGAATAAAGTTGATGCAGTCTAAAATATGTACCCTAAAATATGCAGTCCCTACATACTTCTATGACATTTAAAGTTTCTCAGATCTGTTCCATACTAACAAATTGCTTGAGAAGTATGAATTAAAAATGTAAACAGTGAAATTGGGTACAACTTAGCTGAAAAAAACCCAGCCTACCCAATGAGTGAAGCAAGCACACCAGAGAATGAAGAAAGGAACCAAGTTGGAAGTCCCAGTTCATGTGGATATCTCAGTTGATAGCACTTAGGCAATATGATATTTGCTGATAAGCTGTGCTTCTTTTTATTTTAGAATTAAATCTTCTTAGTATAAAATTATATTCTGTTATTATATTATTTTGAAATTTAATATTTACAATTGTTCTTGTAATGAATAACTCTTAATCCTAATGTTCCCTGAGATTTACTGAAAAAAATCAAACCTGATCAATAAAAGATGCATGCAAAAAGAATAGAATAAAATAGATATTATGGCCAAAGGCCAGTAAACAGCAAACTATGGAACAGGCAAAAACCATGGAAGTGAGATGGGGCACCTGGGGTGGGGTCACTGCCCTGCTGGCCTCCCCAGGTGGCCCAGCCTTCCCAGTTTCCTGGTGGGGAACAGGCCCAGGTGGCACCAAGGAGTGGCACATGGGGGTGCTCTGCAGGGTCACCTGTGTTTCCACTTGGCTCCCAGGTGGCTTGGTTTTTATTTTCCATTACGCCAGGAGCAAATTTTTAGAAGAGAATAATTCCTTTTCCTGGTTCACGGAATTAGGCCCACCCAGGCTGAAAAATAGAGCAAGAGCAAGCCTTTGTGCCACGCTGCTCAGTGGGTGAGCCAGATGGACAGGAGAATCACCGTGGACACTCCCAAGCCTGAGCCTTTGAACGCTGATCATGCCCTGGGGACACCAAATCACATTCTTCCCCAAACCCTCATGCCTCCAACCACACTGGCTCCACAAGTTCTGTCTGCAAGGGGGAAAATGCTCCCTTGTTTTGAAATAACGTGATTTCATTCCAAAGAATATGCTTTATTTTATTTTCATACGTTAAATTTTTTTCTTTTCAAAAGTAGTTTTTGCTATAAAAAGATTTCTATAATGTGTGTATTCTGCGAAAGTTGGTAAGGAAAAAGTGTATGTGCAAAAGACCCTAGCTGTGTAGACACCAGTAATTTATGTGACAAAGGTACATAGTAATCAAAATGAAACAAACATTTCTTACAGAAAATGAAGTTCTGTGTGATACTTGCTTGCACAAACTTAAATGCCAATAATAATAATAATGCAGTGATGTTTATTTCCTGAGGATTAGACTCATATAGACCATGTTGCAGAAGCAAGATGTTTGACTTCTGGTGTAGGTGACCCCCAATTTAATCCATGTTCTGCCATCACGTAGCTATTTCATCTCCTGCAGTTCCCCTACCCTTTCTTGACTTAAATTCAATTATTCTTAAAAATGGAATTTTACTGCATTATCTTTTAGGACCCTGTAAGCTTTTAAATCTCTGTGATGCTAAAATACTGACTTTACATATTTCCTATCTGTATAAATCCACGTTCCCCAGTTTTTATCATGGTTTATTTGGATCAATAACATCGCTCCTGCATCCAAGGTTAATCTACTTTAAAGCCACATGTCATTTCCTAAATTTTGTTAAAATGTATTTTAAAATTAATCAACTGCGTGTAATGGGCATTTTAACTCAAGCAATTAAACTAGATTAGATAATAGGGAGTGGGTTTTTTGTTCTAAATGATTATAAAGATTGCTAAATAACTCTCTATATATAATTATATACACTACATATAATTTTTACATATATTATAAAATTTTTATTAGGTAGCAAATTCAGACCATTTATTTATCCACGATGGCAGAATAAAGAATGGAGAATTCCAGAAAGAGAGAAAGAAAACCAAGGAAAAGAAGGAGGGAAGGAAGGAAGGAAGGGGAGAAGCCATGCAAGCAGGCAGGCTCCTCTGCTTATACAGTAAGGCAGGTCCTTCTGCTAGCAGAACTCACTGTGGTTGCACATCGATCGGCCTCATGCGTTGGTAGCAAATTAGAACCATTCCTTCCTCGAGTTGGAGCTGCCGCTCTCAAGGGTGGTGTGGCTACACCAGTGGATCGTGATTACTTGGGAGGTGAATTTTGAGTAACTTGATATTTGTTAAAGGAGCAAACTTTGTAAATGATTTTCTTTAAAGTAAGTCAGAACAGGTTTAGGTTAAGCCAATGATAACAAGCTCCTGCTCCCATCCCAACACTCCACCTAGAGAAGGGCTGAAGCGTGGGCCAGGAGGACTGTAAATTCCTCACAGCCTGAGAGCGCGTGCTGCTCCTGGAGAAAGCCAGGAGCTGGATGAAGATCGCACAGACCCAACTCAAGTTAGCCTAAGGAAACAGGCAATGTGCCGGGAAGGGGAAGGAAAGGATGGAGTTTGCCTCGGGCTTAAGCAAGGCAGATGCTCAGGATTTCTCCGAGCCCTCGCCTCTCATTTTCACCTGGGCTCATCTGGTTCCCACTGCTTACTGCAGGCCAAATGGACGTGAGAGGGAAAATGTCCCGATTAGCTTCAACACCCCTGGGACTTCCAAAGGAAAAACAGCTTTTCCCTCATCACACACGTGCACGCACACACACACACGTGCACACACACGTGCACATGCATATGTGCACACGCACATGCATGCACTCCCATCTCCTGAAGACAGATTGTGTTTCCTGTTTTGGCAATCTGTGGCCTTTCCAAATGCAGACCAATCACCGTGGCCATAGAGAAGGGCACTGTGTGCACCATGGTTGGGCACACTGGTCCCTGCAGGGTAAAGGCAGAGAAGATTTTCGTCTCCTTGATTCAATTACATAAGAACAGAAATTTAGGGAACAGCTGCATGGCCACCAGTTTCGTTTTCATACTCATAATAATGCAATTCAAACAAACTTTGCATATTTATTTCTGCAAAAGAATCAGACAGGTTACAAACAGTGGTAGACAGTACTACCCCAATCAGGTGGTTAACCATGAGAAATATAAACAAGCATTTAGAATGATTTAGAAAAGGAAAAAGGGTTTACTGTTTTAAAACTACAGCCTGAATTTCATAGCTGTGTCAAACAAATGATGTTGATTTAATTTGGTTAATCAGTTCGTATGTATATGTTTGTGTACCTATACATATATGTTACATATAGCCTATATGATACACTTTTAAATGTAAGTCTACATATGCAGATATCTTTATAAGGAAAATCATTTTTGAGAGACCTAGAACTTTTGTTCTTCCTGGGTAAGGTGAAAGACTTACTTTAATACTATTTACTGACAAATATACTCACTATCAGGCAAAATTACTAGGTCCTGGGAATTAAGTTTTTTTAACAATTCCTACCTGGAGAAGTTGGTGATCATGTGTTGCTGTATATACTCTTGTTGGAAGATGAGTAAGGGTAAGAGTCATGAAAACATATTATTTTTATAATGCATTTAACAATGTGTAAGTATTTCTAAAGATGGTGTCATATATATACCTTTGCTAAAATACTTCAAATTGATTTAACAGGTGTGTTTGCCTAATATTTGGAAAATAAAATTAGGGAATATAAAATGGCTTTCCTAAATTTGACCACATTTCAAAATTTTTATTTTTATAACTGTGATAAATAATATGTAAGAGTCCGTTGGTGGACATCAATTATTAGGTAATGTTTACATATAAGGTTGTAAATATTCTAATACCCCCCATGTGTAAGATCCACAACATTCCTAAAACGTTCTAGCAAGTCCTGCAGTAGTGAGACTTCAGCTAATTCATCATTCGTATTTTCTCACTCACCAGCTACAGCAATTTCCTTCTGCTGGTGTGCCAGTTGGCACCTCACGTTTCTTCTCAACTATGTTTTCAATTTTCTGAGTTGTGTTTGGCCTTCCATTTTATTGCAGTTTGGGTAGAAGCTTTTTCTCACTAGATGACTCAGAAGCCCTCCCCCACCTTTTTCATATTCTTAATTCAAAAATAAATTCCCAAAATCTGACAGTGGATGCTGACTTCATATTACATAGTCGTCGACCCATACAAGAGCAATTTAATTTTCAAAATTCTCCCTCAAACTGTGCAATGACGAAATGAACTTTTGCTCTCATGATACCCCTAGAAAAATCTTCCTAAGATACCACTTGGAGCTATCTAAAAAGATTCACTCAACCCTAATCTCATACTAAATTATATTTAAGACTTTAGAGTAACATTCAACGAAAACCATTCATTCTGTGACCCTAGCAATTTTCAACATTGCTTCTCCTTATTTAGTTTCTATTGCCTGCATATCAGGTATGTCTCCTTGCGTCGCACATCTTGTGGGCTTCACCTAAGCAAGTGTGTGTGCTCTCAGGAGGCAAAGTGCTCAGAGCCACAGGAAGCAACCCGGGTTTGCAGAGCTGAGACCAGCCAGTTGATTGGTCCACTGGGGTGGACTGAGAGGTACAGACGGGACTACTGCGAAGGACATTTTCCAAATAGGTGGGCAAGCATAGTGGACATGGTAGAACAGGAAGAGATCTGGCTCATTCCTAAGGAAAAGCTGTAGCTCTCAGAACACCCAACAAAAGGGCCAAAGTTACAATGGATTCAGGGCAGCAAGACTTGACTTCAGCCTCTGGCAGTGTTGAAGGGCCATTCACCAGTTTGCTGAGCTCCATTCTGGGATTGGGGCTATTCAGAGAAAAAAAAAAAAAAAGAGGCTAAAGCAAGCCAAATGTAGTAGCTTAAAAAAACATTGTGCGTAAGTTTTGGAATCAAACGGGTGTGATTAGATTTGATTATAAGCAGTTTTGCTGTGTATAAGTCTTCGTTCCTGACTGGGAGGATCTTTAACCTTCTCTGCTTCATTAGTTTTGAAAAATCCAAAACAAAACTCAGGTAGAAACCTTAATCATTGAAATGAGCTACTTGGCAGGAAGTGGGTGCTATTAGTCAAGCCGTAGGTTGCTGGAGAAACAGGTATCATAAGAAATCAAAGCAGAGGCCGCACCAGAAACTGCCTCAGAGCGTTCTTAGAGAAGATTGGAGCTTCTTCTCTCCTGAGAACCTGCAAACAAATTAGCCAATACTGAGTACTCCGACCACAGAGAGCAGCTTGGTGTCCACATGTCCCTTTGGAGCACAGCGGAGATGAAAAGGAGCATCCCATCTCGAGCCAGCCCTACGAGCGCAGCAATGATCTGACTCTTCCCAGCCACTCAAACTGAACGGTAGATTTTGTTGCTCCAGACAGGAATGTGGCTCACTCTTAGGATGCTCAGTTCCCCGGCACCAGAGCTCAGTTTGGTTACAAAGAGCATCTCATGCGTGTTCATGACTGCATTTTATCTGAACCATATGGGCCCACAACTGGGTTAGAAATGTAATAAAAATACGTTATCTCAATATATCTGGTATTCCTGAATTTATTGCCATTACAGAAGCCAGGAGAAAACCACAGGAGTAATTTTTCTTATAGAATGTTGGCTCTTCTACAGCCATCTTTAGCCAGCAGCACAATGCATAAATGTTGAGGAAAATTAAAAAGAACAGGAGAAAGAATTAACCCCATTGTTGTGGGCCCCCCAAGTAGCTTGCTTCAGGTTACTATTTATTTTCCTCAAATATTTACATTCTTTCCTAACACATTCTGGAATCTTCGTGTTGAATTATCTTAAGTATTTCTTCTGTGTGAATAGCTGCAAAGAATCTGTAAACTTGTATTAGCAAGAAGGCACACTTAGGAACATTTAAAATATTCTTTATCTGATTAAAACAAAGATAAAGTCTAGAGTGAGACACGAAGAAAAGGTAATACAATGTCATAAACAGTGGCAGAGGATCAGTCATCTATGTCTCTTTCATGAAAGCAGTGATAATGTGGACTAAGTCATAATTTATTTACAGCATGAATTTAAAAAGAAATTAGTTTTAAGTTATGTTTTACATTTGACAGTTTGAGATATGCCAGGATAGATTTTTGTCTCCATTATTCAACTCTGAGTTCTAACATTATAAAGAAAAAGTTTGCTAACTGTAGTATAGTTTAGATCAGAATGCATTCTTTTCTTTTAGGAGCAAGAGCCATGATTGGGATTATGACCTGATCACCACAGAGGTCTAATATGCATTATGTAAGCACCGGATAAAGGCAGGGTGATCTGCTTTCAAATACTGTTAAAAAAGAACTGCAGCGAATTATGAGCATGAGCAGTTACTATTTCCACAGAGAACTTTTTTAAGGCGTGTGTGTGTGCATGCGTGTGTGTGTGAAGATGGAAAACTCTTATATGGAATTGACTATGTGCCAAACATGTTATAAATGCCATATATTTACATGCATCTCACAGAAATACTATATGCTAGATACTTTTTATTACATTCCTTTCATAGACACAGAGGGATGTACAAATAAAATATCTCAAAAGGGAGGGCAAATGTAATATAAAAACAAGCTGAGAGAAAACACCACCTCTTCTGCTGCCAGCATGATAATTACAGGCTCTAGAAGACCGGGATTCTCCAGACCGGGAGATGAAGACTCCCGACCTGCACTGCGCACTGCCTATAAGATTTTCCATGTGAAAGTAACTCAGATTCCCACACTTCAAGTCCTTCTGCCCGCACATGTCTGAAGGTTATAGAAAAGCATAAATTCTATCACATATCCATATAGTGCACTGCATTTTAGAATTTGGGGAAATCTTTTAAAAGCTGAGGCAATGGGAAGATATTTACCATAAAGGCTAATGTAAAGAGAAGAAACCAGAAGTGTATTTAAAACTTCCATTTGCTAAAGCATATAATTGCTGTATTTTATTTTTTAAAATTATGTTATACCTAAGGACATTTACACATTTATAATTTTATATTCAACATTACAGCTTGTCAAAGCCAACCCCTCCCACTGTCAAATGGAAGCACATCACTGTCCTAGCTCCACGGGTCACCCAAGAAACCCACACTCTCAGCAAGCTTAGTCCTGACACAGGCAAAGAAGCTGCCAGAAGTTTGCAATTCTTAGTCCACACTTGGTGAAAAGCTCATCAGACCTGTAAGGCTTATGAAATAGAAACAGGAAAAAGCATGTGTAGTTATTTCTGCCAAACACTGAAGACTGGTAAATGAGAGTTGGTTAAAGCTTAAAAGGTTCTAATCGTACTCGTGAGAAAGTGATTTTAGCACCCATTGTCTTACTTACTTTTCTTGTTGCTGAGACAAAATACCTGATGCCCAAAGTTAAGGGAGGAAAGGTTTATGTAGTTCACAGTTTGTGGAGGTTTCAGTCCATAATCGGCTGGCTCCAAGGCAGGGTGGCTCATGGTAGAGAGGCAACAGTTCATGGCAGCAGAAGACAGCAAAAGCAACAAGAGAGGAGAGAATGAGACAGACAAGACTCTTCCGGTCCCTTATATTGTATGCAGGCTGCCCACCGTAGGGTGGGTGTAGCACTCACACCCTTAATCCCAGCATTGCACTATGAATCAGTAGCACACTCTACATTTAGCAATCTCTGAAAAAGCCCGCCCCTCATGACTGCATGAGGCTTTAGGGGGACATCCAGACACAAACCATAACACACCTATGTTTCCATAAGCAGATTTAAATATATATGATAGATAGATAGATAGATAGATAGATAGATAGATAGATAGATAGATGTATATATTTGCTCAGTTCTTTATCTATGAGAAGCAATTAAAATAGTTAAATATTGAATATGGTTTATTGAATACATGCATTTTATATTGGAGTATATTGAATACATGATTATATGTTGAAATACAGCAACACTGAAAAGTATGATGACCATTATGTAAAAGATATAATTTTGTGGTTTCTCTGTATATATAAAACAGTAATGTGATAAAAATAGCATTAAACTTAGAGACGATCTTCAGTGGAAGTGTACCAGGCTTGCCGGAAAAATACAGTGTGAGTTCATAGGCAAACGTTAACAACATATACAAGCTTGCTTTTCTATGTGCTGTTGGTCCAAAGGGTCTTGCAGACCTGATCAAAGAGGATGTGGCCTGTAAAATGGGGATAACAATATTCATTGTCTGAGTGGCTGTGAGGATCATAATCAATATCAGCAGTGTAAGCACTTTGTGTCTGTACAGATTGCTAAACATGCCATGTCATTATTATGGAGAGAGTTATATTGTGTGAATCTGATTCTCCTATGAACCCATTGAAAGTGTTCTAAAGTTCAGTGTTTGCCATTCTCACACCATCATATTCATTCATTCATTTATCCATTTACCTGTCCACTCACAGGATTTATTTCCTATCATCTGCGTTCCAAGCACCAATCCATTTGTTGTAGATGCAAGAAAATATAACAAAATACTTGGGGAAAGTGGACCCCGTGATGAAATATAACCTCAGAAAGTGTCACCGGTGCCAGTGTCCTCAGTGAGCTTACTGGGGGTCACCTCTTCTCCAGGATGAGGGGTTCTTACCTCACTTTCTGTAGCCTTCTACTTCCAGCGCACGCGTTTTTCTCCAGTGGGCTCACTCTGTTCCTTTAAAGGCTTGTTTAATGTCTCCTCTTACCTCATTTATGATATCAGCATGCTCTGAGTGGCATTTGATCCGAGCGATGGAAGATTCCTTTCTTTCCCAGGACCATAAATATTTCTGTTTTCCTTTTAAAAATAAGTATCTAGGATTTATTGCAAGAAAATTAAATATTATTCACTTTCATGTTCACTTCTCTGTCTCAGTGGCATTTTTGGATCCCCACACCTCTCCCTCAGCTCTTCCCAGTCAGCCCCAAGCAAACCCCGAGAAGTCAGTCTTGCATAGACTTAGGGAGTCAATTCTGTTCTCAGAATGGACGGGGTAACGTGCTGAGCAGAAAGTATACTTGTCTCCTTAGTCATAACTAATCCTGGAGGTGGTGTACTATCGGATAAAAGGCATAAGAAACAAACTCATTAAAGTTATATGTTATATACAATAGAATTGCTTTAAAAATATAGTATCCCACGTAACCCATCCCTTGAAGTCTCACTATGGGAAGCGTTCCAATCATCAACTGGTTAAAATTGTGGTGTGAGTTTTTGAATACTTAAATGCTTCATTTAAATCTTGGAAAAAACTAATTCCTATAAAAATATGTGAAACACAGGTATCTTGACATTGAGGTTTTTCAAACACAGTAGTCTCAAAAATAAAAGATCACTATAAGATATCCTATCTCTTTGCCAGAGTTTAGTTTCATGGTCATAGAAACAGGTTTTGTGCAACAATAGAAATATAACAGATGGCAAAGCCACAACTCAGAAAAGAAAAAAAAATAATCATCCCTTCTGGTTCACATATCCCTAGAGTTTTGGCTTTGGAATAAGAAGAGTTTCCTACAGCAATATCTTAGAAAGAAGAGTCAGCTTTTGTGGTTGGAATTCATGACTAGATGTGTGGAATCCTGGGTTATAATTCTGGTTGTGGCATTTACTTTTTGTCTTTAGAATAAAAGAGTAGCACTGATTAATAAAGCAATATTGACAGACTGTTTTCAGGGCTCTGTGGAAAGTATACTAAGCAAATATTCCTTGTCGCCAGAAATATTTAAAATATTATTATTCAAATATCAGATGGCCAATTAAATGAAACACCATGGAGATTATTTTTACTAGCTTGAAAATGTGTAAACTGCAAAAACCAAAGTGATCATCCCAGTTTTTTTTCTGTTCCTCCACAAGGTTGAAAGAATAATATTGAGAAGGCTAGAATTATCTTCTCAAAACACAGCATATAAATCTTTCTTTGGGTTACTATGCCACATTTTTGCTTTCCCTTGAACTTTTGCATGGGGGAAAATATTCCCAGGAAGCCTGGTAGAACATCACGTTACCACACATCCGTCTCCGGCAGCTTCATGCTCAGGAAGCAAGGCGAATTCACCCCACTCACATCAGCAGGGCCAGAACCTGTGGTCATGGGGCGAGTTTGAGGGCCCAAGTCCTCACCCACCCACGAACGCCCACAAAGGACCCACCTAAAACCATGAAGGGCTGGGTGTGAATCACAGGGTGGAGGTGTGGGACCTGAGGAGGAGGGAAGGGGCCGAGAGAGTCTCGGAGCACGAGGCAGTTTTCTGACTCTCGGAGCTGTGGGCGCTCCTGTCAGACACCCCCCGACTCTTTGCAATCGCATTTGTGTTATCACAGAAAAGACACAGGTACGAGACACAAGAAATGAAATATCATTCTACTTCACATGTCTAAGTAGAAAGAGAATTTTTTTTTTGTGGGTACCGGGGGTCAAACTCAGGACCTGATGCTTGCCAGGCAGGCGCTTATGCCACTGAGCTATCTCACCAGCCTGAAAGAAAATTTTTAACCATGTTTTTATTCACATGTGTTTCTTTCACTGGTTCGTTAAGTTGATGGCATCACAATACTCTCTCCTTCTAAACCATTTTCTTCACATGTTATAAATACACTGTCTTTTACTCCAAATAAGCACAAGCAAAATGAGTGTATTTATAAAACTTTGTTCTGGGTCTTTCCTGCCTTTCAGTTTCATTTAAGGAGAGCCGCTGCACACACAGTTGGTGGAATAGATTATGGAAAGTCAAGCAGGCACTGTTTAATTTCTACTGGGACACCCTGCGCATCCCAGTGGGGGTGGGTGTTTCAGAGGGGTCACACATTCCTGCCCTAAAACAAATGACGTGTTACAGCGAGTGCCCATGTGCCATGCATCTTAATACTTTAAATGGTGCCTGATTACATTGCATCAAATTATAAATATATACCAAGGAAAGGTAAAGGGAATCCAGGGCTCTATTTAACAATGTATTACAGTTCCAGTTTTCAAATCTCCTGGGGAAAGTTTTAAAGTCTTAAAACAGGTAGCATGTTAAACCAGCTTTTCACTGGATTTGAACTACAGATGGGTTACTTGTTATAAGTTCAAAGAACTCCAGTGGAGACTAAATTTTAAAAAATAAATAAATAAAGTGCCCAGCCTGTTTTTGATGAGTGTTTGACATTTATTACTTCCTTTTGCGTTTTTTTCTCCCTTAATAAATATCTCGTGTGATGTAGGAGGGCCTGGGCTCTCGCTGCTATAAAGTCAGAAATTAAGTTAGTCAGAAAATGATATTCCCTTGTTACCATTTGATTCATGGAAAATCGTGGAGACACTTTCTTTCTCCAAATGATTTTTGACAGTTCTTTAAATCTCCTTTTGAACTAGCTACCTTAGCTGTCTAGGGCTGGAATACCCATGTCATGGGGAAATGCCGAGGGGGAAGAGAGGAGAGCGGCACTCTGATAAATTGCCAGTTTAGGTCTCGGTTGCCCCGGTATCCATTCCTGCTTCCCCGGAGAAGCGAAGAGCTGCCTGGCAGTCAAACTGCAAGAAGTCCTGCTTGTCCCTCACCGTGGAGTTTCCATCCAAGGAGAAGAGTCATCACAGGGTTTGGGATATTTTTCATTTGCGTCTCATAAACAAGTTTAAAAATAACCCTGAAAAAGGATGTCAACCATATGCTGTCTCGCAGTTTGTGAGGAAGGGGGATGAAGTTACCAAAGTCCCCTCAAGCCCTTTGAACTTGAGAGCCGCGTGTGTTTCCCGCCCACTGTCCACCGCGACCACAGTAACCCTTCCTTGCCGCCAGCCCTGGCTGTGGCCCCCACCATCCAGCACGTACAATGCATCACTTTACTGCTGAAGTTAACACGACTGCTTTCAAACAGATGCTTACATTCACTAGGCTTTTGTGTTCCTTGGTTGCATGTCTAAAAACAGTATTTTTAAATAAAATAACGATTGCAAATCATGGTTTAAAAATGTCCACAATATCTCTGTGTCTCGGAGCAGTGATCAGTTCAAGACATTGAATTTTAACCGTGTTAGAAGAATGAGTTAATGGTCAAGGTTGCATGTAGGCAGTGATAGAACTTGTATTATAAAACACAGTGAATCCAGCCCATCCGTATGACTTTCATTTACAAATTCTGACACCATTTTTAAGTGTCGTACATGGTAAATTCAGAGTCTCCCACCCACAACGACATGTCACTGCCCATGAATGAAAGTTGTCTTAGTGCTTCCTCTGCATTTCACATACATTTTTGCAAATGTGGAGATGCAAGTGTGCACAGACTTGAGAACCTCTGCCCCTTCCCCGCATTCCCTACCACCACATCATCTTCAAAAGAGTCCCAGCGCTAATTGCGTATCACATTTTACTCCTGTGCCTTTGGAAAGGACTATACATTTCTGGGAACTCCATAAATCTGAATTAAAAAGTGACACAAGCAGGATTGTTTTATCTGCCATCATGGTAAAAAGGACATTAAAATTTTTAAAGCCTTGCCTATTTCACCAGTTGGCAACCATTTAAAGGATCAGAAAACATCACTGCAGCGTTACAGAGTGTTTCTGCTTTTATTTTTGGAAGTGATCCTGGGATGGCTACTAATCTGTACGCCATCTTTCCTTTTACTCGTTAGCAGAATCAACTCTTACAAGGAGACTAGAGAGGAATGTGTGCTAAGATAGTCACAGGAGTTTTGCATTCAATGAAAATAAGACAAGGACCTAGGAGACGACGTCGGTGTCTAAAATTTTCTTGGTTAGACCAAAGAAAGGGCAAGCGCAGATTCCAGAGATACTCACCAAAGACTATAAATGTAAAGAATTCTTCAGGTTTCAAATTTCTTCAAGTTGCTGTGGGGTGGCCGCTGTGGGCCTGTGCATGTCTAGTTTGAACTTTGCAACCTTTGAGAAGAGGTTAAAGTTCAGTGTGGAAGGAGGTCAGCTCTAAATGTTACCTGTGGGGCAGGGTGTGGGTAGAAACCCAAGTAGAAGATGGAGAGAGCTTTTCACAATCTCACCTTTCTCGGCCTCCACTAAGACAGTTCTGAAATGATGGTGGGAGATTAACAAACTTGCAGAAGCATCCTAAACGGAATGGAGAGAATATGTCCTTTCGTGCAACTAGCAAAAAATGCCTGTGCTATGATAAATGCTTTAAATGAATGATTATTTCTACTTGCTCTGCCAGTATTGGTTAACTCATCTTTAAGCCAAGGCTTGTCTATGGACAAGAACTCACAGAGGTAACCAGGAACTTAACTTTCCCAAGATTTTTCGCCTGATGGCAGGGATCTGTTTTTAATCTATTTTTAGGGAAAAGGTTTAGAGCCTCGTCTCAATTCTACCTTTTACTTGGGCTTAGTTTAAAAAATAGAATGTGACAAAGCATGTATGCTTTTTAGACGAGGTCTTGGAAAACTTTGCTTCACTGTATTTGAACATGACTTCTCCAATAATGCTATCATGACCCCTTATAAATGTTGGTTTCTACATGTTCATTGGCCAACAGACACGGCCAAACTGTTCAAGGAAGCAAACAAAGACAGACAATCTAACCTGTGATGGGAACATCGGATCAGCACTGCCCTGCTTGGGTGTGTAGGTAACAACAGGAGAAAGCACAGCATACTTCTTGGCCTCTTTTACCTCGTGGCTGGATGGTAGCCACATGGTATTTCCATTTATAAGGGTCCGTCAATTGGCACTTGGAAATTTACATTTTATAATCATCATATTATAATACAAGTACTTCGAATGCTAAAAGAAGAGTTGTCTAGGGTTAGGGATGTCTGGGAAGTGACTATTATTTAGAATCCACGTTGGACTATGCTGGGTCGTCCTCTGATGTCAGATTTCAGGGAAGCCCTAAACCCACAGCCCCTCAACTCGTATTTACAAACTTATGGACATGCAGACCATGGCTCCAGCCTGCCCTCCTTATCATTCTTCTCACTTGGTGTTGCCTGCGTTCAAATAACTTCCTGTGCTTTACTGAAGATTTTAGCTGTGAACTCTTTTCCCTCAGCAGCACCCATTGCGATCTCAGGGAAGTGTATTTTGTTTGATGTGGATGTCAACTCCCCTGTCCAGCTCTTCATTCTCATCTCCACGTGACAGATCCTCAAACCTCAGAGTCTCACCTGGCCTTGTCGTCACCAGAAAGGCTGGGACCAGAGGCTGAGACGACTCAATCTGTCACAACCCCTTCCTGCTAGTTCTCTCGACAGTTGTTTGCACAAAGAAGTTTGATTCTTTGTCCTCCACACATCCAGGGCCTGATCTCCTTGTGTTTTACTGGCTATCATTTTCTCATTTCTCTACCAAGTTCCTTGTTCAGCTTATAAATCTCCATGTTCATATCTCATTTTTCCAACTCAGTTAAGCTTCCTCTGCATCTTTCTGCCAAACCCCACTCTTGGACCGTTTAAACCAGCCTGTCATCTTTGTGCTCCCAGTAGACTGGAGAAAATCACATCACACTGAGAACTGGTCATGGTGCTTAGTGAATATCTCCTGGGTGGTTTAATGTTATAGAAAGTCATTTAGTTCTTCAACAGAAACTACATTTAGAAACACAATGGCTTTGCAAAAAGCATTCTTCAAAGTTACTAAAGCACAAAAGAAATACTAAGGCTTTTAGCATCAAGCTCTTTTAGCCAATCTAATTTAAATTCACATTTTAGCATTTTAAAATAAATTCATAATTTTACATACTATGATTTCTCTAAAAGAATAGAAAGTAAATAATACATTTTATATTATGTCATCTAATATAGTTTGATTCTTTGCTGTATATAAAATACTCAATATTAGTATGCCATCCTGAATTACTGTTTAGATGAGGACTTGTTTTCTTTATATGTTGTGTTTGAATGGATATTTGGTTTTCGATAAGTGACAAATGTCTTTCAAGCCTTAGGAGAGGCTCTCCCACACTAGTCACTTTTCTGACCGGTGTGTAAATGATGAAGGGTGCTCACTTTCCATAGCGCATCTGATAGAAGCGGGCTGTTGTGTTGCATATGCAACTACAGATTTAGTGTCATATCTGGAAGAAAATCCCCTTCCTGTTAATCTATGGATCACCTTCACGGGAAAGCTAGGAGTCTTCCGAGTAGGAATCGTTTGTCCATTGTCATCTTTGATGACAGATTGTCCATCCTGTCTCCTGATAGCTGACAGTCCAGCCATGTGGTGTGTACTTCAACAACACGGTGCAGTAACAGCCACCAATTAACAGTCGCTGGTCAGACAAGGAGATTTTCTCCCGCTCCACATTCACCAAACCTTCCCTGGGATGATGGCGTTCAGGGAGAGGGTTTCTTGCTGTAGTTTTCTTTCTGTCCACACTAGCAGGTACCCAGAAGAGTCTATTCCTGGATTCAGCTGAATATGCAGTCATGTATCTAGTAGGGTTACTTCTCTGAATTATAGAATATGACTTTAAATGCTACATTATTCATTTTACATACTTGACTAAGAATATGTGACATCCAATGTGTCAGGACCCTAGGATAAATTTCTCCAGTTTCAATAATTTTGTATTCTTCGTCTTTGATTTATTTTTATGTTATGATCCCTGAATCCCATTCTTTTTTTTTTTTTTTGTGGGTACCGGGGGTCGACCTCAGGACCTCACACGCCAGCAGGCGCCCGTGCCGCTGAGTGATATCACCGGCCCTTTTTTTGTATGTGGGTTCCAGGAGTCGAACTCGGGCCCTCACACTTGCCAGGCAGGCGCTTACGCCACTGAGCCATCTCACCGGCCCATTATTATTATTTTTTTGTTTGTGTAGGTACCCAGGGTCGACCTCAGGACCTCGCGTGCCAGCAGGCGCCCGTGCCGCTGAGCGATATCACCAGCCCTTTTTTTCGTATGTGGGTTCCGGGAGTCGAACTCGAGACCTCACGCTTGCCAGGCAGGCACTTACGCTGCTGAGCCATCTCACTGGCCCAGCCATTCTTGATTTTATTAATCCACATTATCCGATCAACAACTTGCAAGACTGGGGAAAGAAAGTCTGGCTTTCCTTAGGTTCATCAGAAGATACTTCCTAATATTTGAGAGAATCCTAAGGATTCCATGATCCAGAAAACCCTGCAAATTGTTTTCAGGATAAAGTAATCAGCACTGGCTGCTGGGGAAACCACACCGTGTGGAGAGTCCCACCAGAGTGAGTGTCTGTGAGTACGGGGCAGCCCTAGACGGAGCATGGTTCCATCCCACAATAGCTTGCTGGCCCATGAAGAAATGAAGGCTTCTCTAGTCAGCCTTCTGGCTCAGTGGCCGCCTCCCTGTCTTCACCAAGTGTTGATGTCTTCACTCAAGGACAAATGAGGACCCACTGCATACGCTGGTGTCCATCCTGACCACGCATCCTTGTTTCACATCCTCCTGTCCACATGGACATCAGCCCCTCCTGGCTTCCAGCCTGCTGCTCTCTCTCAGAAACTCCAGCTGGCTACTGTCTTCATCATTTCCAAAGCGCATCATGGTGGACAAGCCACAATACTTTTCCTTTTCCCCAGTGTCCCTGAAAACCCACACAACCACAGCACTGGAAGGGTCAAAGATAGCCACTATTGTAGAACCAAGAAGTCGATGGCTGGTTGAGGCCATGACATGTCAAAGTCCGAGGCACTTTGCTCCCGTCGCATGAAGGGCTCGGGTTAGACTGGAACCCATTCACACAGGAACCCTTCAGGGCAAGATCGGGCTGAGCGAATGTTGTCACTACCATGTCACCTGCATTAATTAAGAATTATTAATGCCCCAGGAGATTGTTTTAGATCTGGACTTGGGCATTTTGGTTTTGTTGTGTTTCTGGCAAACTAAACTGAAAACAACCATAGGGATCGATAGTCCATAATTAGCAAGTAAGTCTTTACTCCTAATAGATTTTTTTTTTTTTTTTTTTTTTTGTGGGTACCGGGGCTTGACCTCAGGACCTCGCGCGCCAGTAGGCGCCCATGCTGCTGAGCGATATCACCGGCTCTTTTTTCATATGTGGGTTCTGGGAGTCGAACTTGGGGTCTCGCACTTGCCAGGCGGGCGCTTACACCGCTGAGCCATCTTACCGGCCTCTCCTAATAGATTTTGTAGCAAAGGATGAAATCAAAATAAAATGCTTTAACCCTGGATTTTTTATCATGTATTTTCAAATAACTTATTGGTAGAAGTTAACCACTTGAAAAAAGTTTCTATTATTTAAAAATAGTGAACTGTCAACTTAGATTAAATTGTGAAACAGGTTAAAATGAAAATGCAAAGTGCCAAGCTTGTTTTAGCATTTAAAAAACCATGTTGGCCTGTGGCCAAAATATTTGCCTCCCAAATGTCATCTTTAGAACAATTTTTTAAACCTACTGCGAGTGCCTCGGCCTCCTCTCAACTCCCAGCAGGCTCCGGCGGACCTCATGTGGTCCCCACAGATGTGGACAAGAAACTGCTCATTGTCAATCAGTGAACGCAAACAAGTCTAAGGCTGCTCAGTCCCCGGTTAAAGGTAAAGAGGCTCAAAACGCCCAAGGAGTTTATTATTCTGGGACTGAGATCACCAAAGTCATTGGATTTTGACTTGCACGGTAGCCACAAAGGTTAAATTGAGGTTAAGTTTCCCAAACAAAATGGAAGCAATTAAACAGTTAAATGCTGTTGTTTTTTTTTGCTTTTAATCCAGAGAGAGAGAGAGAGAGAGAGAGAGAGAGAGAGAGAGAGAGAGAGAGATAAAGAAAGAAAAAAGAAAGAAAGAAAGAAAGAAAGAAAGAAAGAAAGAAAGAAAGGTATTAAATGAAGTTTAAAGTAACCAAAGGTAAATTCTTGTGTATCTGTAAGTAACAATGTGATACATAAGAAATTGCCTTTTATGCTTAATTATATGTTACTATAACCTATTTTTTCAGTAAAAATGACATCAGAAAAGTTTGTATATCACCAGCCAGCAACTGATTAGATTTCTCTCCTTTATTGGAACATCTGAAGTGATGAAGTCTGTAATTTTTGATGAAGTAGGCTTGTTAAAGTGGAATAAAGTTACTCATGTTTGTATCAGTCCATTAGAAAGAAAAATAAAGTCGAAAGACCCAGAAATAAGTTTTCTCTCATTAGAGCAACATAGAAGCATATCCTACTTCGTTTTATACAAATAACTTCCACATTTGGTACCTGACTTGATTTCTAAAGTAACTGCAGAAGGGAGCAAGTCCTTTGTCCCGGACACCATGGTCAGTCAGAGCTGGAGCCAGAAGGGAATTCACTGCGAATTCCATGCATTATATCACATGAGACCTGGAGCCACTTCTTTTAAATATCCTTGAACATTTGGTTCTGTCTCTAAAAAAACTTCTCACAAGTGACTTTTTAGCACTGTAAACAAAAGTTAAAATTGTATGTCTGAATAAATAACCCACAACCATGGGCAAAGGGGGACCTGGATGTGTTTACTGCACCCGCATCTTCTGGCAAAAAGAAGTAAAATACATTGGACTGCGCCCAACACAAGACCACTCCTTCCCAAATTCCTCCTCTCTCTTGTCCGGGCTGCTGTTCAGAGAACAAGTACTCCCTGCCTGAGACTCAGCTAAGAGTTTCAGTGTAGAGGCGCCAATAAAGGGGGTTGGGCTTGGGGACTGGCCTCTCGAAGTTTCCTTGGATCCTGCAGTTTTCCCAGGTGGGAGTGGGGCACAAAAATGCACCCTTCAGGCACAAAAGCACTAGCATCCAGCAAGATGCGGAGAAGCAGGATCTGTATTCCTCAACCGCACAGAGCATGCTCACAACATCCCAGCCAGGCCCTTCTCCCACGAGGTTTGAGCTTGGTTCACAGATGCCCCTCAAGCGTGCCTTCCTCCAACACAGATCCGGCCACCAGAGAAGAACCAGCCAGAACCTGGAGAAGTTCTGTTTGGGTTCCTTGAAGTCTTGCCTTCCCTACAGTAGGAACCCTGGGCTATGAAAGGTCGTAGGAGGATTTTTGAAGTTTCTCCAAGGTGGAGACCCTCCCAGCACACACTGTGTAATTAAGAAAGGAGAGAGGGAGAGATCAAAGAGTGCAGTTTTTTAGGTGGAATGCTTAGAGAAATCCTTTTAGCACTATAAACAGTCCCTGACATGCTGTTTATTGAAATATGTGTCTGAAAAAATATTTTACCTCTTCCAGATAACTGGGCTGAAGAATGCAGTTTTTATCAGCACCATAGGTAGAGACACATTCTAGGGGAGCTCAGTGTGCACCTGCAGCCTCTCCTGAGTCCTGGGTTGTGGTGACCTTACTGGCCGGCTGCGGCTGTCCCCGTGCTGTGAAGTGTGTGCTCCTGCGGTGCTGGACGGAGACGCACGAGGTGGCTGGCTGTGTTTGTGCCTTTCCATTTCTCAGAATGCCTGCTCAAGAACTGAACTACTTTTAAATTCCATTTTAATAACTTTTCCTAGATAAGATGTCAACAACTATGTGAAAGGCCAGGCTGGAAATTACTGAAGGAGAAAGCTGAGAACTGGAGGGGAATAGACACAGGGCAATACCAGAATTTGCCGCGCTTACTTGGGCTCTGTCTGTCATTCCATGGGAAACGGACACCAAATGGGGTTTCCTTGGTGAAGCGATGCAGTGGTAAAGGCAGATCGGCCTGCGAGCGGCCATTCATTCACTTGTCTGGTGACCCGAGACTTCCCGACGCACAGCACAGAGTGGTTCACTGAGGGACCGACCCCAGGCAGTCAGTCCTTGGTCCACGCACCTGGAGTCCTGCAGGGAATCGCGCCGAAGCATCATGACAGCTGAGTTTAAACTCCACCCGTGCTCCCCTGTTGAACCCTGAGCCACCACCACCTGGCCTTAGTCCTTTATGTCCCCCAAACTCTTCTGGGGCAGCTGCCCAGCAGGGTATCCAGCAGAGGGGACATGGACAGCGGTTGGTTTCTGTGTGCTGGCGGCTCAGTGGGTTCATTCCAAGAATTGTGGAAGCAGAAGTATTTTATTCTGCATCTTGCAAATAATTTCCTTCACCCCTTCTCTGTTGATGGGCCAGCCAAAACATTTCACTGTGAATATTACAAATGATTGTCTCTATTTACTGACTCACCTCATTTAACCAATGATGTCATTTTATTTTGTTTGGAAATTTTATCTTTTTTCCTAATTACAAATGATACCCTTGCCAACCTTGTGGTATCTGTTAACGAGAGAGAGAGAGAGGCCACTTTTTTAATATTGTTACTTTTCCATTTTTCTAAAACCTAGAAATTCTGCTGAAGAGAATGGAACAAATATGAGAATATGTTAATCTTGATGCCGAATACATGTGTGTAAACATACACACATGCACACACACATGTGCATATTTATCTTTTTTGAAAAGCTTACATATTTATATTTTTTAAATTTGAAAAGCTAATAAAATCTCAGTATAGACATGTTAGAGATTTCAAGTAATACTATGTTACCTACATATTACTGTTTGGAATTGACTACCATAAAAATTGGAGAGTAAGTAGTGCTATTCTTAGATTCTTAATGTGCATTCTCTTAAAAGTTTTATCAGTTTGTTTTACTTTCCACAAAATTTTATACAGTGTATAATGTGATAATATACTTTTTCTTCACCTTATTTCATTTTTTTTACTTTTCACGCTTTCTATGAGATGCTGGGGATTGAAGCCAAGGCCTTGTGTGTGCAAAGCAAGCTTGCTACCACTGAGACACACACTTAGACCTACTTCTTTCTTAAGGATTCAGGTTTCACCAAATTTTACCACAGAAAGTATTTCTGATAGCATCAACTATACTTAAAAAATCATGATTTGTAATCATATCCTATTTTGTTGTAACAATTTGTGATCACTATAAATCTATTTTCCTACTACTAAATATTTACTTCATCATTTCTTATATTTCATTACATCTGCTATAAATAGTGAAAATAACTTTATTTAAATTATTCTTATGACTTCCATAGACTAACTTTTAGAAGTTAAATCATAGGGTTGCATGATTAATTTACCAGAACCTAAATTGAACTGACAAAAATAGAGTTTGGAATTTTACCAACTGAAGATCAAAAAATATCACTTAATGTTTATTTGCATTAATTTGATTTTCAAATTATATACTGAAATATATTTATATTTTATTGTCTCTTGAATTTCTTTGGAGTTTGTCTCACTGTAAGCTTTTCTTATTTTAATGTGAGGTGTTAGTAATTTGTTTTCTTTATATATTAGAATAACCAATCATTTTTATATTTATAGGGAGATAAAATTAAGTCCTTTCATGTTATTTTAGTTTTAGTATTTTAACTATATTTCCTGTTAGATTTTACATTGTCAAGTGCTTTGTTTCTTTTAACCACTTTCCCATTGTTTTTGAGCTTGAAGTCTTTGTAGCAGGTCCCTAAATCTGCCACAGCACGTTGCCTCCTTCATGGTGACTTACAACAATGAAACACTTTCCTCTCTCAATTCTGGAAGCCATTCGCACGCTGGGTCAAGTCCCTGGCAGGCCAGCTCCATCCTGGGGCTCTGGGGAGAACCCTTCCCTTGGTTCCCATTTCTGGAGCTGTCTTCCCAGAGGCTGGTACCTCCCTCCACCTTCAAATCCAGCAGTGCAGTTCTCCTCAATGTTTCCTCTGCTTCTGTGTCGCACAGTGTGGCCTTCTCCCTTGCGGGAATGTATCTAATCCCACTCAACCAATCCCTCAAAGACACTTATAAAGGAATTTAGTGCTCCCCGGGTATGAGTCGAGAACGCTCTTCATCTCAAGAGCCTTTGACTTAATCACATCTTCAAAACTAGACCACATCAAGTAGCCTTCACACCTTCTAGGCATCAGGGACTCTTGCACAGAGGGGCCATTATTCACTCTACGGAAATTCTCTCTTAAAACTAATTTATTATAAATTAAAAATATCCATTTCTGTATGTTAGCACCTCATACAATTCTCCTGTTCTGTCTCCTTCTGAATCTGCTAAATCTAGACTAGTTTTTGTGTTTGTTTTGTAATATTTATAGCAAATAGCACTATTTGAGATCCTAAAGGTTGACCTGCCATTTGGTTATAAAATACTGATCTGAAGCACCTGAGAATCTAAGTGATAGTGTTTTATAGTTATACACAATGCTTTTAATTAAAACACTCAGATTAATAACAGTAGAAGAAAATATGAATTCTGCCTACAAAATTATAGAAAAATTTATTCAATCGTATAATATCCAAATGTAATATTTATTAGGAGAAAGCATTTCTGTGACCACTCTCTCTCTTATCAGAATCTCCCTTGTACTCATGATGATGGATATGGTTATTGTGTGCACAGTTCCATCCTTCGTGGAGGGAATTCATCCCAGCTCCAAAGTGGAAGAACGTCAATAATGCATTTTTGTCTTTAATAATTCCTCTGATCTAGTGCTTCAGCTCTCATTGAAAATGTAAAAAATACTCTAGCCCCAGTCTTTTTCTTTTATGATCTAATTTTTAAATGATAAAAAGAAATTACTACCTATAAAATATAACTGGTACTGCATTTTTAGTGAAAAAGATAAGCAGGTGCTTTCTAAAAATGAATTCATCACATTAGATTCTCAAAAATTGTTCTGTAATTATTACAAGTAACTGCACAATATTGTAAAAAATATTATTTATTACCCACATTATATCTTTGATCTTTGAGTAAAAAGTGAGTATGCCACAAGGTGACATAAAATGAGTTATTTACAATGTGTTTCATGGGTACAGTTGTCTATGGGCAACCGATTCAATTTTTTGGCAAAATAAAATTTGCTTGAGTTTTTTAGATAAGTTGTCTAATATTTTATAGATTAAGAATAATATTTCTGATGAGAATAAAACCTTTGTAAACATTTAAATTTTGATTACATAGATACTTAATGAACTATTATTTTTTTAACCCCTGCTTTTAACTTGCAGCATACTTTGAAATAAATTTGTTGGTCATTTAAATTTTTTGAAAAGCTTATTTTATTTTAGTATTACCACTATAATACAATTTTTCTATGCTCTTGATGTTCTTGGATTTGATATATAGCTTTACATTTTTATAATTTTCCTAGATAAAATTAAAGGGTAATTCCCACTCATGCACATTTGCAAAAGTATACATGGGATGGATTACTGTAAGTTATTTTTAAAAATATAACTAGGGCAGAAAAAGGTTTGCATCTCTATAGTTATTTCTACAGAACTAAGTTATTTAATATTATGTATGTCATGGCTTAGATCTAAAGTGCACCCCACGGTTTCATGTGTCTGGAAGGTAACTGGCTCACGGGGGTGCTGTACCCATCAGCAGACTCATCCCGAATGAGTTCAGCAGCTGAACATGCTATTAGGAGATGGGCTTGGTTGAAGAGGGGGAACTAGGGCAGAATTCTTGACCCCGGCTCTGCTTCTCTCTCTTTCTGCTTGCTGGATACCATGGCTGAGTACCTTTCCCTCCACCGGGCCCTTCCCTCATGCTGCTTCTGCCTTGCAGCCCATCAACTATGATCTAAAATGGTGAGCCAAAGTAAACCTCCTGTCGTTTAAGTTGTGGGTGTCTGGTATTTCGTCTCAGCAATGGGAAAGTGACTTAGATGTGCATGTGTAATTACCAGTACTTTATTCATAAGTTCTTATTCATTTCTTTTGCCAAACCAAGAGATTCAAGGCAGCTTATTCAAAAACATAAATGAAAAATTAATGATATAGACTTTTTGCTTCTGTGCCCACTAGATTATCCACTGTCCTGGGTAAGCTCAGCTGATAGTGGAATCAACATCTCCCTCTGGCATCTGCATCTTCTCTCCTCAACATGGCCCAGGCTTGGCCATTGCTCCACTGGCCCTGTTCTTATAGCCTTACTGCTTGTTCATCTGGATAGTGACTTGGATCCTTCTGTCTCCTTTTCATGGGTGAGGATTGTGATGGCCCATCAGTTAGCAGAAATTCTCACTCAAATGAATTCTATAGACTTCTTAAAGCATCCCTGAAACATGTTGTTATGGTTCATATCTACATGTCCTCATGAAGCCTCAGGGATAGAAAAGTGAAATACTTCCCTTTGAGAAGAGAGGCCCAGGACAACTTGCTTGATAAAGGCTGCATAGGGAATTGGCTCCCTGGCTTTGGTTCACAGTGCTCAGCCATCCAGGCACTCAGGGCTTCTGCATCCCAGACCCAAGGGGACCCAGCTACTGCTTAGACTAGTGGCAGACCATGGCATCATCCACGTGATGTTAAATTTATAAGCATGCAGAATGTGAGAGTTATGGGGTCAAGGATGCTTCCATCCAGATTTCAGAGGAAGGCATGGGGGCCCAGTTAGTGTGTCCCTGAGAGGGCAGTGTGTGAAGGTGTGAGAGTGAAGCTAAAAGTGCAATGGAGACCACAGGAAGTTAGAGAAAATAGGAATGTGGCTCATCTGAGGGAAGTCACAAGGAGTGAGCAAAGCCAACCAAATAGAGAGGTCATGAAGGCTGCAGCCACCACCGGTGCTGTAGGGGTGAGGGCACCCAGACCCTTTGAAATTCACATCCTTCAACCACTTGCCTTGGGTATTGGACATGGAGATACAGGACTTACTGTTTTCCTTGCCGGTTTTGGTCTTGCTTTAGTTCCATTTGTTTCTCTTATGCTGTCCTTCCTTTTTGGATTGGGTATGTTTATCCTGTGCCTTTGTACACTGGCAGTGCTTAACTTTCTTTTGATTTTTATAGAGGCTAAAGGTTTGCCTTTAATCTGAGGAAATATTGGATTTGGACTTACAGCAATGTTGAAATTGTTAGGACTTTGGCAACTCTTAGAGATGAACTAAACGCATTTTGTGTGAAGAGAGGTAAATAAGTCTTTGGGGGGCTAAGGATAGAATATTATGGTTTATATCGAGATGTCATCAAACCCTCATGTGATCATAAGTAGGACCTTATGGAAGGTGACAGGATTATGGTGCAGTGCAGCTAGCTTCTGCTGGGAAGCGTGGGCTGATAGGGTTTATCTCCCCTCCCCAGTTTCTCTCCTCTCCCTGCTTCCCAGCCACGCTCCAACCACCACGCTGTCCTACCTTAGACCCAGCCAACTGTGTGCTGAGGTGTGACTCGACGTCAACCTCTCCTTCCTTAAGTTGTGGATGTTGGAGATTTTGTCCCAGCAACGAGACATAACTAAGACACACGTTTCTATTAATTGGATTTAAGTGCAGCATGTTAACTAGTATACCACAATGACTAAAGACGTAGATTTGGAGAGTTGGATAGAAGCCTATCTCAGATTATTTGCTGTTCAGTCATCTTGATTAGAAGTTTTCTGGCCTTACGATGCTTAATTTCCCTTATTTGTGTAGTAGAGATAATAGTAGTAGCTAATAATAGTAGCTAGTTGCCAGGATTCAGAGTTGATAAATATTAACCGTATAGAAAACTTACTGGTAGGTTTTAAGCATTGAATTTTATGTATGAAATCTCCTTCTCCTACCTCTTCCATTTGTCCCTCCTGCTCCACATGTCACTTTTTCTTTTTCTTTCATCTCCTTAACTTTTGCTTCTCCTCTCCTCCTGCCCCTCTCCCTTTTCTCCTCCTCCTTTTGGACCTCCCGCACTTTTCTTGATTTTGAGCATCTTGACAGCATCTCCCCAGTTCAGTGTCTTACATATCTTATTTACTTAACAAGTAATTAGTCTGAGTGGGAGAAAGAACAGTGAAATGGAATGGTTAAAGAATTTCACCAGTTCTTTCATATTATCTCAACTCTTAGTCATAAATCCATAAGTGGGATATCAAATGCTCTGAAGTTGTTGCTCAGAAATTCAAGTGTCCCTGTTGCTATGTTTGTGTTTTATCTTAACTGTTTTTAGTCTCATCAGTTTCTTCATATACTTAGTCCCTAATTATAATTCAGGTGTTAATTACTTTAAAGTATAATCTCATTGTTTGTTATTTATCCTACTATTATAAATCTGAGCACTTAAACTAAGCTTTCTTCTTCTTTCTAATATGATAAAGTTTATTTTAAACAGAATATGCGTAACATTGCTTTAAGCATCTCAATCACTGCCGTTTCTCCACGTACTAAATGTTAACTCTATCCTTCTTAAAAAGCCTCTGTTTTAAAGAAATTCATAGTCCTGTGCAGTTGACTCAGTCAGAGAAGTAACTGAAACACTTAGCAACTTTGGTGTGAACACCATCAAAAAACAGAGGAAAAGGAACTTATTCCCAGTAGAGAAAGCAAGCACACTTGAGTTGGTTCTGATGCATTGAGGTAAGAAAACCAAGAGAATGGGGCAAAGTCAATAATTACGTGTGATCCAAGTGAACTGTGGACTCTTTGTCTAGATGAAGTTAATGTCACAGATGGAAAAAGCTTTAGGAGGATGAGGTTAGTCATTGTGGCTCATAGAGTATTACGGAGATAAAGGTAAATTATTTGTGGAAAGTGAAGTTTTAAGAGATGACTGAAATGATATGGTGGAGTAAGGCTATGAAATGTTAAACCTATATATTGGTAATGTACTTTTGCTTTTACTAAAAGGCACCATCATAGTCGGAAATTTACCATCATGCTGATGACGTAGGACTGAAGGAAAAGAGAGTTAGCTCTATTAGCAGGCTGCTTTGGATACCTAGGAGAGAAGTGATGAATGTCCAAATTAGGTCAGCACATCAGGGAGCATAAAGGAAATAGCACCTCATCCAAAACTTTACTGTGTCTGCCCACTGACAAATACATGATAGGCACATCATCAATATAGATGTGGTGACAAGCTGCGAGGCATGAGGGAGGAAGTTCAAGAAGTCTGGAGTTTTAAATCCAAGCAACAGAAAGGAAGGCAGCGCACTTACTATTGGAAGCATTGGAGAAAGGACGTTTGGAAGAAAAGCTAATGAATTCTAATTTGCACCGGTGGAATTTGAAGACTGCAGGCTTGTTTGTACAGTAAATAGCAGGCAGTTAGGCATGCTCTTTTATGTTTAGATAACAATTTGAGAATCATCCAGGAAGACTGATGTTTGAAGTTATGGGAGGGAAGTAGAGTGCTGAAGAATGTGTAGAGTGAAAGGAATCAACTCTGAACATAAGCCCATTGGAAATGCCTGCTTTGGGGGACAAGTTAAGGGAAATAAGCTGGCGAGAGAATTGAAAATGCAATGGTATGAAACATGGTTTTAGAGTTACTAATGACAATATACTGAACCGTGTCAGATTCTTCCGAGTGGTCATATAATAAGAAGTCCTTGGGTTTGATAATAAGCTAAGTGAAAATGGATCATTATAGTCACTATTTCAGTAGGAAATTGAGTCAGGAAACTAGCTTTCAGCTTGGGAAGAAAACAGAGAAGAGGAAGTAAGACAATTATGTTTAAACTTCTATTTTCCTCAAAATGAATATACTTCAATTGTACTTATTAGAATAGTATATATTCATGCAAGAACTACAGTTAATATTGAAAAGTATATAAGACATAAAAAGGAAACAAGAATGACAAAAGTATGCAAAATTTCAAAGTCAAAAATCAATAATAATAACTTAGTGAAAAAATTTTCAGACTGTAGAATATATGCAGTTATTTGCATACAGCACAATACATATATATAAATTGTTGCATGTAATGTTCAGTATATATTCACACATATATAATTGAATGAAATATGTCAGTTTATTAACTTTCATTTTTCACTGTAATATAATAACATGTTTTATCATTTTAATCAATATACACATGCAAGTGGGGCCACATGCTGGTCCACTATACTTATACAATTTATTTAACAAATTCCTAAGATGTAACAAAAACTATACGTATCTGTGCACTTGTCTGATAACTATCTTCAGGAAATTGCTGATAGTGAGATTTTGTTTTAAAGCACATATATATTTGGGCTGACTTGATCTGCATCACCAAATCCCCTTGAGAAGGTCTCACTGAAGTTGCACGACAGGGAAGCTGAAATCAAATTCTGCCTTGTCCCGGAAGTAGACTGAGAGGGGGTGCAGGCAGGCCGGGGGCTTCGACTTGTGTTACAAAGCATCCTTGATAGGGACAGTTGCATTTCTTGCACGACCTTCTCTCAGCTATTGTCAGCACTCAGGAACCAAAGCCCGGAAATTATGGGAGGTTTGGAAGTTGACACGACACAGGCATAGAAGGCGGGAAGCCAGTGTGAGGAATAAATTTCCACATTGAGAAATGAGTGGTGAAACGGCAGGACAGGCGAGCACAAGGTGCAGGCAGGCAGGTTGGAGAGCACCGTGCTCTTGACACCAGGATGCCGCGCAGTGAGAAGATGCCAGAGCGTGGCACAGGGGCAGGTCTTTGGGGTGAAGAGCTCCAGGCCCATGAGAGCATGGGTGAAAGCTCCTTAGCTTGGATATTAAAAGCCAGAGCAGGGAAGCACACTGTGCTCGCATTAGGCTCAAATCAACTAGGAAAATCAGAGTGCTCTGGGAAGTTGGACAGACAAGGACGAGTGGATTGGGAGGAGGCAACTGAGCTCAGCAGCACACTGTCATTGAAGGAGGAAAGGCCACTGCTGAGTGAGGGCCAGGGCCTCGGTATGGCATGGAGGAGGGACAGCTCTGCCCTCCTGGGCTTTCCCAGGGACAAGGGTGAGGTGCGGGGGCCACACAGCACAGGGGAAGGTCAGACTTCCGTGCAGGTGTGGAGTGGAGACAGTATTCTAGAAAAGTTTGATTACAGGATTGGTAAATTTTCTAAAAGATCTGCAGTGTAGCTGGAAGCAGTTCCAGGCTAGAAGTGTCCAGAGAAGGGGAACAATGGTAGGACTGCCACCACTCCCACCCGCAAACACCAGTGTGTTTCACTTAGGGAACTTTTTCTTTAACTGCTCTTATTGCATTATGGTTATGAGGTCAGCATTTTAAGTTTATTTTTTATTTTTATTAGCATATGTTTTCAGTACAATTGATCACATTCATCATGCGGAGCTGGCACATGTACAAGACACACCTTAATTCTTATCACATCCCCTTCCCCTCCCCTCTCTCCCCTCCCTCCATCTCTTGGTCCCCTTCCCCTTTACAAAAGACCTATCTTGCCATTTCCTATTATCTATCTTATTTATACTTTGAGTTCCTCATATAATAGAAACAATGTGATATTTAAGCTTGTGTGCCTGATTTACTTCACTTAACATTATGGTCTTAAGAAGCATTCGTTTTCTTACAAATGATTGAAATGTACACTTCTTTAAGACTGAATAGCTCCCCACTGTGCATGAACACCGCTTTTTATCCATTCACCTGTAGATGGACATATAGACTCCTTCCAAGATTTAGCTATTACGAGTTGTGGTGCCATAAGCAAGGATATGCATGCGTCACCATAACCCATGAGGTCTTTAATCTTGAAGAGAGGTCACCCTTATGACAAATCAACAAACCAAACTGATAACTGTGCTTCTGTATAAAATGAGAACTTTTTAGTGCAGAACATCTGTTAGAGTCACATGGTAGTCACAAAATTTTAAAAATATTATTAATTCAATTTCTTGCATACATTAGAATAGCCATTGAATATTTGTTCCTACCAGGACCTGATCCCTGAATGCGCACTCATCCTGCATAGCAGATTTTAGCGGACGCACTATCTGAACACCTCATGAATAAAGAGAAAGGTGTCATATTTAAATATTTCTACCTTTTTATTTAGGATAGTATAAATAAATCTGAGAGAAAACACAAGGCAAAATCAACTCAGTCCACTGCAAGTACTCAAGGGAATAGGACAGCATTATAGACTTATTTAATATATTGTACTGTTATTGAAATATTTTTCAGAACTTTTACTAAGATGTGGTTGAGTCAAATTTTTATTGCCTTTAATTGAAAATTTCCCTATTCACTTAAATTATATTCATTGCCAAAAACAATTTTCACATTTTTATGTGCAAAAATTGCATACTTGTTAATTTGTCCATGAATTCATACTGTATACCATGTCTTACAGAGTATGCACGTTTAAGCCTCACAACTTCATGAAGAAAATACTATCTCCCTCTTCTTTCTCTTTCTCTTTTTCTTCCTTCTTTTCTTTTTGATAGAAGAATGAAGAACAGAGAGGTTTAAAAAAATAGTTGAATTGTACAGTCAGTAAGGTTGTGGACTTGGGGTTTAAAACATGTTTTAAAGTGTTTCAGTTTTTTGAGAATATTTATCAGAATGGAACATTTACCCAAGATAATAAATATATTCTTTTTTTTTTTTTTGTGGGTACCGGGGGTCGACCTCAGGGCCTCGCGCACCAGCAGGTGCCCATGCCACTGAACAATATCACTGGCCCTTTTTTCGTATGTGGGTTCCGGGAGTCGAACTTGGGCCCTCGTGCTTGCCAGGCAGGCGTTTACGCTGCTGAGCCATCTCACTGGCCCCAATAAATATATTCTTGTTCAATGAATATATCCAACAAAAAAAGGAAGAAAATAGATTGAACTATTTTATTACCTTAATTTCCTTCCTTAGTTTCTCAATCTAAACTATGTTTGAAAAATTCTAAGTTGCCATGACTTGTATCTTTGGTGAATTACATCTTTCAGTCTGCAAATTGGCTATAGAGAACCTACAAAGTTATTGAAATACCTAAAACAGTAGTGGAACAACTCTAAAATCCAATCATACCCTAATCACTTGTCATTTTCTAAGGCTAAAACGTCATTCGGTAAATTAATTCTTTGTTCCTCAGTATCTGTGATGCTTAACCCTGATTTTTCAAGCTCATTGGGCTAAGAAAAGCCTAGTAGATTAATAAAGCATGCTCCTGGGTGTGTCAGGGTGGGTCATGGAGGTGGGACCTTGAGGACGATATCTGGTCCCCGGTCCCTTCTCCTGCTCTGCTTCCTGGCCACCATGAACTAAGCAGCTTTACTCCACCATGCCCTTCCACCATGATGTTCTGGCCTTGGAGCAGCCTACCATGGACTGAGTCCTCTGAACCAAATTAAACCTCTCCCCCTTTAACTTGTGGGTGCCCAGTATTGTATCTCAGTGTGGGGAAACCTGAAGGATACAGTACCCCCGATGAAAGGGCTGGATAATACCAAACGCCACATTGGCCCTCACCTAAGGAAGGAGCTGTCTCTTGGCTTAGACTGGTAGAAGGAATCTTGAGGTAGAGCTGCCAAGGGGAAGCACCTAGAAGACTGAGCATGACCAAATATTTGTGAAATAGAAACCCATGTTTGTGCAGAGGATTCTTTTGCATTTAAAGAGAACTTGGAGCCATTTCAAAGAAATTATTGAAAATGGAACACAAGTGAGTTTTGTAAGAAAATTAGTAAGAACAAGTTGTAAACTTTTCTCTGAGAGCTTTTATGAGATTGAATACAATGTTTTCTTAGGTGCTGTGTTTAAGATAAAGAACATATCAAAAGAAGCCCAGTTCTGAACAAAAGGCTGGCATCGCTCTTATGTACAAAGGGATACTGTTGTTCTCGGATGCTGGGTGCAAGCTTGTTACTTTGTTGCTCGGATCTTCTATTTCCTTGCTGTGTAGCTATCTGATTAAAAAACCTATTACTGGAAATGGTGTTATAATCTGTCACTCTGATCATAGATGTTCTCAATTTCTGTTTGTAAAACTGAATATTTTGCTTTTTGTATTTTCAAACTATACTTTTTAGTTACAGGCAATATTAAAAATATTATACCTATTCAACTAAATATTTGTCATATTTGGTAAGCCTCTTTCTCTTAAGTTGTGCTTTTTAACTTAAAGGTTATTTTGTTAGATATTAATAAGGCTATGCCAACAGTCTTTGATTTGTTATTTAGTTTAGTGAATATTTTTGTGTATCTATATATTTATTTATATACAATTACTTACATCCTAATATTTGCATGCATTCTGCTTGCCTGTTTGTCTCCCTGTCTATTAAGAACCAAGTTTAAGAACCAAGGGACTAAGGCTGAGAATTCCCTTGTACCCTCTGTTGGGAGGGTATTTGCCTACTTCCCCCGGGGGAGAGTCACTTCCCAGGCTCTGCAGTGGTTTCCTTCCCAGCCTTACAAAGCCTTGGCTCTGTCTCCTGTCCCCTTCTACTCATCCCACTAAAACATGTTCCTGAGTAAGTGTCAGCTGGTGCATGTCCTCAAGGTGCCCTCTTATGGCAAAGATTCTTCCTTTCTGTTCCTCTCTGGCTCAAAGATGTTTCAGACTCCACAAGACAAAAGAATGTGTGGCTGTGCTGTGGAACATCCATTCTACATTTCTAATGCACCATGTCAGTTGGCTCCTAAATAGTGTACCAGGTCTCTGGATAAAAATGAAATGCGGAAGATGCAGGCTTGTTTTGTTCTAGAGTTCTGGGATGCTGTTGCCACCCTGTTTATAGCATCCACCCCAGGAATCTTATCTTCAAAGAGTTTCTCTTCCTGCTGATCTGTTTTATTTGATGGTGACTCCCAGTCTCTGACTGTTTGACCTCATGGATTCTAATCTCTATCTACATGGTTGCTATTGTGGGATTGTCATCAGTCTCCTCTCTCCTACACGCAGACCCTGTTCGTGCATACATGTTTGTTGACCACTTCCTGTGAGCCAGGCGTGGTGCTAGTCATTGAGGAATTAAAGCAACTAAAACACATTTTCTGTGATCAGGAAGGTCACAGGTAATTTCATATGTATATGAAATAAAAGGTGCCATTTATGTGTGCGTGTGAAAATTTAAAATGTCACTATAATAAAATATTTGAAAATAAATATATGTGTAATTCACCATGCTCGTGAGATTCAGGAAAGATTTTAGGGAGCAGCAGGCAGTAAAGAGGGTTTTGATGAGGGTTTCTCAGTCAGGAGCAGAGTGGCAGAACTTTCCAGCCAAAATGATTCAATTGTGCATGTGTATGTCATGGTGCTGTATGGTTCGGGGTAGACTGTACCATTTGAATAATTGGTAGACTACTAACTGGGAGATGTTGCATGATAAAATTTAAAAATACTGACAGAAGCTGGATTATTGAAAGACTTTCTACAATATTGAGACAGATATGAGAAAACTGTGTAGCAGAACTATATAAACAGTTTGGGTTTTAGTTAGGTATCTGTGTACTCAGGTTTACAAGTTTGCGGAAGCTATTGCAAAACTGTATTCAAGAGAAATTGAGGCACCCAGCAAGTGGATGGAATAGGAACAGAACTGGACACAGCCTGGGTACACCATGGAATCAGAAAAGTGTGGGTTTGAGGTGAAAAACAGAAGTAACAAGAAGCAGATAAAGCTAGGGGATGTGGAAGCTAAGATAAGTGAAAGGACATGATTGACTTGGAGATTTCAGGATTTTTGGCTCATTGAAGAAAAGTACAGATGAAAGATGCACACTTTCTTTGGTATGACAAAGACCTTGCCCTGTTACAGCTGAGCCCAAAGAGGACATTTATGTGGCTATGACTGGAAAGAGAAAGGAAAATGTATGTGTGAGTTTGGAGGTTGATGAAAGTCAACAAGTGATAGTGAAAATATAAATATAAATATATTATATAAATATATATAATATATATAAATATATATAATATATATAAATATATATATAATAGCCAAAGCCATGAAAATGAGATGAAATGGTATTTTTTGAAAGTAGCCTGAAAGGAAAAGAAAGCAAAGGCTTCAACCTCCATAGAAAATAGTTATGAAAGAAAGGGTGATTTGGTCGAACAAGGGATGGAAGCGGGACAAGATGATAAATGAGTAATTAGCAGTTCATTAATGACCTACTTATTCTATTGATTATAAAGAGCTCAGTAAAGTAATGATGGAAATAGTCTCAGTTAATTTCCTTTTTCGAGAAGGTGGGCTGCAAAGGAAAATGGAAGTTGGTTCGTAGAAAAAGGAGGACTTTTGAGGGCAAGGATGATGTTCTTCACCACCACTCCACCACTCTCAGATTTTTCCCATAAGAGCAGGAAATTGAACAAGTTCTTGACTCAGAAGAAAAGAACCAAGAAAAGGGAGAGACAGGAGGTGTACTAGATGCAAAGAAAAGAAATAATGCAGCTTTGCTATAAAGTGCCAGTCGTGTTGTAACGTGACTATATATTTTAGGGACAAGAAAATCAGTTTTATATTAGAAAACTTGAGATAAAATTGTATTCTTTTGTTTCCATTCTATAGGAAACCTTAAACTAAGGACTAACATCACACAAGAGTCCCTTGTTGTAGTTACCAGAATGTAAAATACTTTAAAGATACTTTGGGAATGAAATCCTGCTATATGACGTGCTATATTTAATCAGAAATCCAAGATTAAATTGGATTGATAGTAAAATGGGAAGAGAAAACCATATGTCAATCTGTGAGATTCTAATTACTGCTTCACTAACTCCATATATAAAAGAGTAATTACTGACAGGAAGTCTGAATTCCTCATTTGTGATTTTTAGGAATATTAAACTTTAAAAATGCCTTAGAATTGTTTATAGCCAATAAATATTCAAGTTCTTTGGATTTATTTTCAGATGAAAATGCTGTTCTGAAAAGGAGACTTGAGAAATATAGAAAACTTTCTTGGGCAAATTTAATCCAGAATTTTAAAGCAGCTTTGCAACCAAATCCACAGTCGATTAGCCATTTTTAGTAAGTGCTTCTGCCACTAATCACACAAAGATGGTGACACAAAAGGCAATCCGCGGTGAGTACAGAGTGAAACTGTGTCCTACGTACCATGCCAGAGGCAAGGCTTGGGATGAGGTGGCTGGCATACTCTGTCTCACAGTGCACAGCACAGGGAGCCTTCAAAAGGGGAGCAAGGGAGCCCCAAAACTCCCAGGGATGGGGCCATGTGCGGGTCTTTAATAAAAGGTGCCATCGCCGACTAGGAGGCTAAAGGGGTGGAGGAGAGGAAGCATTTCCAAAACTTGGAAAAAGGCAGCAGGAGGCAGCCAGCCCTCCAGGAGGGCACAGAAGTGAGTGGGGGCCCTTCCTCCCCTCCCTCCATCCCTGGGCTCTGCACTGTGACCTCCGGCTACCTGTCCTGTTGATGCCCCAGCCAAGTGCCAAAGGACACACGAGCTGATGAGTCCTTCAGTATGCCATGAAACATTCTGTGCACAAAGCATGAGCCAGACTGACACAGGATTTGGAGCAACAAGTAGAAAATTCCCAGCAGCTACAAGTCTATTTTTAACAGAAACAATGGTGTAGCATTTTATCAAAGGAAACGCAGTGTCTTAGCAGCACTACAGTAAGTAATAAAGAAAGAATACTAGTTTGATGGGTGTGGACCTCCTGGAGGTCTCTAGCTCTTAGTCCAACCTTCGTTCAAATCATTTCCATTTTCTCGCTGGTGATGTCTGCTTACTTCTGGGTTCCCTGGCTGCTCCTGACTTGGACCTCTGCTCATCCCAGCCTCAGAGAGCTGGTCCTGGTCCACTGGACTCTTACTTCTCCATCACCCATCTCAGAGCCAACTGTGCCCCCTAGCTCTGCACCCAGCCGTCCTCGGCCGCATCTCATCTTCCACGCGGAAGAGCAGATGTTACCGAAACACTGGAGGCAGGCTTGTGTTTTAATGGAGTTCTTCCTCATCTCTCTCTAACTGTTTTCTTACCAATCCCTCAGAAGCTTTAAACAATGCCCCCATACAGAGATTCACGGGTCCACGCACAACACACCACCTACCAGCCTAACGTTGCTAAAAACGAGGTCCTGAGGCTGTGGAGGAGGGCAAGTTTCTACGTCAGTGGTGGCGGAATTATTCTGCCTAAGGAGAAATCATCCCAAGCGCATCACATGGCTGGCTCTGTGCAGTAGGGGGTAATCTGCCACCCTCCCTCCAGCCTCAGTGCTCCAGCCTAAAGGCGAAGGCATGTGAGGATGCATATGCAGAGTTACTGAGAACACAAGAGAACATGATCGTGGCCCTGGAAGTCCTGGGGGTTTTAGGGTAAAATAAATTCAGTAATAAAGTACCCTTGATTTTCCAGCATTCCCTTGAATAAACTGAGAGGATAGGTGAACGTCTTTCCCAGGCAGGTATTTCACTGAAATGCACTGTGCTCTTTTCAACTGTCATACAAAATGCATTTAAAGGAAAAGTGCATTTTTGCCTTTGATATTTTTTCAAAAATGAGGGAGTAAATAACGTGGTTGTTGAGTCCAAATCAGGATTACCAAAGCCTTCCCTGCTTTGCTGCTGACAACACCCTGAGGCACTAACTCTTCAGTCTCTTGCGAGAAAGACTTGGCAGCCAAGTTTGCTCCCGTGTTGTTGAATCTACTCCTTCTTTCTTTTATTTATAAACCCAGCTAAAGCAAATAAACTGGTTTTCAGCCAAAAGCCATTTAAATTGTGACCTGTGCCGTTCCTCTGAAGCACTCATTTATCACTCACAAATTAACCTTGCACAGATAGCTTCCCTTATTGGAGTTCTCCCTCTATCCTGCAGGAATAAACCGTGAGCATTTAACAAATAATGAGGTTGAATCGGTGAGGCATACTTAATGCAAAGAGGGTTTTTAATGGCATCTCTATAATTATAGACAATGATAACTGACTATAAATCTTCATTTCCCAAATGCCACAGCCATTAGAAATAGAATGATATGTAATTTGTACTAGATACTTTCAGGAGCCTTACCCCCAAATTATCTTGCTTTCTTTTAGTTTCAAATATTGATTATAAGAACTGGAATCAGATAATTATTATAGAACATACCTATGAATGCATTACGCAGAATGATTTTAATTTTTTTTTTGGTTTTTTGGTTTGCTCATCTACTGTGTGACATTTTAAAAAATAACTAATTTTAAATAATAATAATAATATCAAAAATCTTGTGTTATTCTAGTGGGCAACAAGTACATAGACATGATTTTTACTACAGGGATACTTGTTCTTGTAATCGATGTTTTATAGCTCTAGTGTAGAAAAGTTTTTAAAGTGCTTCCAAATCTCCACTGGAACATTTGAAGTGTGGGTTCTCCCAGCCTCTGTTTTTTGTTAAGATTTATGGGCTCTGCTTGTACATTTAAAGGAATTTTATTTAAAGACTTTCTTATAGGGGAGTCTATGACAAAATGTGTGATTTCTCACACCTTTTCTGTTCCCAAAAGCACCATTCTGAATTTATGTTCCCTCTCCTGAATCTTGTGCTCTAGGGATTGAGACAACAAAATGCCTCACTTAATGGTCAATTTCTGGCTCTTCATCCCTTGAACACTGAACACTCTTCCATATTTGCAGATATGTAATTTTCCTTAGACTTACTTCAAGGGGATTTACTATCTCTCCAAAGGTTCTTAAACAATTAAAGTCTGCCTCGCATACGGTATGCATATTGGAAATGAAGAAGATACATTTTTATCTGGTTTGCAGTGATGTTCTCAGAGGAAACTTGCCACACAGCCAACCAATAAATAATAATGTTTAAGCTTGGCATCCGTGACTGTTTAAGTGCTTCTCAGAAATTAGCCCATTAATCTTTGCGCAACAGCAGACAGCAAGCAGTCTCATTCTGGCCACTTTCTCCTTTGTCCCCCTTCCGCTGCTCAGGGTTTTTCTGCACTTTATGCCCCTGTGCCGCCGGGCGGCCATGCTCTTCCTGAGCACACACGCCCGGTGAGTGTGCACACCCCGTGTCCCCACCATCAGGTGACCTCAGGTTCTGAGCAGGGAACGAGGCATGGGGTTGGTGCAGCAAGCACGAGGAGAGCACTGGACAAGCTCTGAGACATGGAAACCACTGCTGCAGTTCTTGAACAGTCCTTCCGTTCTGACTGGGAAAGGGATTTCCCACCAAGGATGAGCAGTGAACCTTTAAGCCTCCTCCGTGGTTTTCCCAGGCATCTTTCAAAGGGAATAACCTTATTCTGTCCAAGGAGATCAAGTTCTTTGGTGATGTTTAATTTCTTCCCACAGTCTAGATGGATTATCCTTCTCCTAGAAGAAAACCTACAGCATCCGAAGATGAAGTACAATGTATGAAATATGATAAAATATTAATGACTTAATAACATGCTGTTCCTATTGTACAGAGCCATGGCCCCGAATGAGATTCTTTGATCATGGTAAATCTCTCTTTATATGTGAAACTTTTCTAGAATTATATTAAATCTGAAACTGAGAATCATGAGACATACAATGATTGTAAACCAGTGACTATCAATTAGAAAAATCAATTCTACCTTCTCTGGGAAGCGCAATACGTGTTATTTCGAAGTATTTTCTAGGAAGCCTACAAGAAACTTATTCTCATTCTACACCTCATGATCCATTTCTTCCTCAGCTCTGTTCCTTTTTACTTATTCTCATTCTACACCTCATGATCCATTTCTTCCTCAACTCTGTTCCTTTTTAAAGCCTTAGAATTTCATTATATATACTTGAATAGAAGAGATAGCAAGTTCAACTTATTTTCATAGTAAGGTACATCTGCCAGTGAATTACATTTATCTTTGACAATCACAATCCCAAACATACATAGGTTCAAGGGGAAACCAAGGACTCAATTAACTTCTACGTGGGTTGCACCCAGCTGTGGGGAAATGGTCTGTGTGCTAAGGGACATCATTCAACTGGAGAGTGACAAATGAATAGGCCTGGAGCTACACCCACCTCCCAGAGGGCGAAGTGACAACAAATATTATTTATTTCATCAGTGGTACTTGCAAGAGTGCTCAAGGTGCCCTGAATATTCATCTTTTCACATTTCCAGTGCCAAGGAAGGGACAAGAATGAGGGGACTGTCCTGTTTAGGAGATGGCACGTAGGCCACAGTGCATATTTTCATGGGAATGTTTACCTTTGTGCCATCCCCACTCGTGATGGTGTTTGTTTTTGAAAACCTGAATACTTTAAAAGATTAAGTAACCTCTTACATTTTGGGATATCTACCAGACAAGTTTTTATAAATAACTAAGGGCAGAGAATTATAGGGATTGTGAAAACCACCTAAAATATCTCTCTGTCTTAAAGGGACAAAATTAACACTGCAACATTTTCCTTAACTTTTCCACAATTATAATTATAAATCTTTGTTTATTGAGTTGAACCATAAGATTGAAAAGAAAAGCATACGTATCTGATTAAGGAATCTAATCTACAGCTCAGTTATATGGTCTTTGGTATCTTTTGGCATAAATGAGTTAGTTTTAAATTAATGTTAAATAGAAGCTAAAGTATCAAAAGCAAAAGCTAAGATGAATGAGTGAGCTAACGTTGGTGGAAATGTGTAAGAAAATGATAATCCAGTTGTTTATCCTTAAGATCTGAACAACGCATATTTCCGGTAAATTATTTGATTATCTCATGTTATTTCTAATGTATTTTTATAGACTCCTAAAAGATATTTTTGGTCATTCACTTTTATGTACATATTAGTCTTGGTTTTGGCAATATTTTATTTTTGCTGTCAGCCTTGTGTATACAGGCTGTGCACTCAAGAGGAGTGTGGAAGATAAGCCTCGCAGTGGTTCCTGGGGAGACCTGCAACTGGGTTCGCTTAGGGTTTATATTTCATTTCTAAACTATGATTTCATCTTATCTCTCCTAGGGTTCATGATATTCAAAGTTCCCTAGATGGCATGTTAATTTTATTGTCTTCTTTCCCCGTATGGGTTTCAAATGTTAAGCCTTTCTCGTCATGTACTTTTAAAGAATTTCCTTCAGGGTCTGCGTTATAGAGGGTGCTTAAAATCCTGTACCAATTGGCTGATTCACATAGAGAAGCACACTAGATACTGAGGTGAGTTTGAAAACATGAGTCACCGAAGTGTTAGTACTTTTTTGTATTTTGTATGCAATCCCATCAAGAGAATTAATTTTTCCCTGAAATGTTAAAGAATTGTGATATGAGAGACAGATCATTCATATGCATTTTTTTGAACACTGGGATCGAACCCAGTTCCTTCAGACTGAGCTACGTAGTCAGCTTTTCTGTTTTTATTGTGATAGGGGGTCTCACTAAGTCACTAATTGTCCAGGCTGGACTTGAATTTGCGATCCTCCTGCCTCAGCTTCCCAGAGGGCTGGGATCACAGGTGTTTGCCACCACGCCCAGCCTATTAGTGAGATCTGAGCTATGTCAGTGGATAAACCTCTGCATTAATCACAGATGCAACGATCCAGATCACAAGTGTGTCTATACACATGCAAGGCAGATGTGCACACAAACACACACATGCACACACACACACACCCCTCTACAGTGAGAGTCACATGTCAGTTTTCTTCACTACTTCTCATCTGTTTTGTTATGTACAATTATACCTGCGGCTTCATACTTAGTAAGGAAAAGAGGCTTGTTGAGCTCCTATTCCCGGAGGCCCAGGGGCGGGCGCTGGCCTCTCCAGCTCCCTCACAACGTGCCAGGGCATCCTGGGAGTGGGCTAGGTTGGTGGGCAGTGAGTGTGGGACGGAGGCGGAGCTCGGGGGCCCCAGCTCCCTGAGAGCGCCCCTTCCCAACAGGAGCCAATCCGCGCGGAGTCCGGGGAGACCACCTCCCTCTGTCCGCGGCAGCGCCCACCAGAGCACCTTCTCCTCAGCACTGCCGGCGGGGAGCCCTTGGGAAGCACGCACACTGCGCTTGAGGACGCTCCTCTGACCCCACTTCTCCTGCAAACGTGAGCTGCAAAGCGTGCTGGGACTCGGGCTCTTCTAGGAGCCCTCACCGTGCCACCAACTTCCCTGCTGTCACCTGTCCACCTGCCAATCACGCGTGCGACCCCGCAGTGTCCCCCGTCTCCAGGTGGCATCCGGAGGGAGGCTCCTGCACAGTCGCGTTTGTCGCTCTGGGTAGCTGTAGTCAAAGCCTCCTTCATTTATTCAATTGCATCCCTGCCATAAACGTCATCCGAGGAACCTCTTGAAAACACAGTCTCACAACTTTATATCAGGAATCAGAAAATTTGTAGTAATTCCCACATACTTGCATTTTGACCGAGCTTCCCCAGTGATGCCTACCCTCACCTTGGACTCTGGGGACCACTGTCCTACCCCAGCAGCGCCGCGTGGCCACCATCATGTCCTGGGAGGTGACTCCACGGCAAATGGATCCAGCTGAACATTCTCACTTAGGACCAAGAAACCTTTCTACACTGCAATGAAACACAACACATTTAAAAATGTATATATTATTGTTCGGGAAAATGTACACAAAGCTCACAGTTAACATGAAGTTTTAGAACAAACGTTTGACGAATTCCATTCGGGTTGATCTGTCATTTCTTTCTTTTTTTTTCTTCTTTTTTTTTGTGGGTACTGGGGGTCAACCTCAGGACCTCGCGCGCCAGCAGCCGCCCGTGCTACTGAACGATATCACTGACCCTTTTTTCATATGTGGGTTCACGGGAGTCGAACTCGGACTCTCGCGCTTGCCAGGCAGGCGCTTACCCCGCTGAGCCATCTCACCCGCCCGATCTGTTATTTCTGAGCCACGCATTTAGGTTAAATTGCCCAGTGCAATCTGGGACTTTAAATGTTGGGGGTTTTGTTGCTGCTGCTGCTGCTGCTGTTTTCATCTCTTTGTGTCTGCTCCTTGCACCAGAGCTGATGACTCCGCGTGCTTGGATCAGTGAGGTTTGTAAGAAAGCAGTGGTACCCAGGCCTCGCTCTGAGCATTTCTCAGGGGAGACCGTGCCCTTGCACTTTGTTCATGCGTGTAAGGAGACCTGCAGGTGCGATGTCTGATGCGTGTAGCTTAGAAGTTACAGTCAGTGTCACAAGTATGAACCTTGAAGTCTAATTCTACCTACTCTAATTATTATTGAATAATAACATGCGCCATGAGATCAAAATCAGAGAAGCTCTTTTTGCTTGACGCAAACCTTATCGTGAGAAGATTTTCCAGTGCTGCAGAAGTGAAGTGTGACAGCAGTGATTGATTGGATCAGTGACACTGTAGAGGATTATCGTTGTATGAGGTGTGGTCAAAATATGTGGTTAATATTTAAAGTTTAAAATGTATTCCAGCAATAGACACGTTGCCATTAATCACCCTCATCATAATCCTCCTCCCTTTGAACATACTTCTCTTATTGCCCCTGCCACCTTCTGAAGCAGTTCTGGAGTCCTCTTAAGTGCTATGAGATGCGATCAGGAATATGAATGCTGCTGCTGAGTGCCGTCCGATGGAAAGGCAGCCTCCTCGATAGAGAACAGTGTGTCCTCATCTGCCTCATTCACCAGGTATGGCACTCTGTGCGCTCCGGATCTTCCTTAAAGTCAAAATGTCCGTGAAAGGTCAATGTTTTAAATGGATTCAGAACTTCAGGGTAGCCATACCCAAGCAACTAACCACGCAGAAGACTTGCAGAAAACGCCAAGAACGACGGAGTGTGTGTTGGAAGGGAGGCGAGGATTTGCTCAGGGGCTGCTATCCTCATGGAAGATAATGCAGTGATGGTCAGAGCCGAATGTGCTGGTAGGAGGGGAGCCCAGCTGGAGGTGGTCCCTGGGCCCTGCTGCGGGCGTGTGGCTCTCCCAGGGCCCTTACGCTCTGTGTCCAGCCTGCCACAGAGTGACCAGCTTCGCTCCACGAACCCTTCCACCACGGTGGCCCTGCTTTGGACCATGTGACCACGGACGAAATTTCTAAACGTATCCAAACAAACGAGCCTCTGCTCCTTTAAACTGCAGATGTCAGATGTTTCATCCCACAGTGGAAAACTAACCGATACAGATGGGCACATGAATATACCTTATTAATTGTTTCCATCCCCTATCGCCCTCTTCTCTTTTCCACTCCACACCTCTGATTTCCTCTCCTCCCATAGTGTCCTTCTCCTTTCATGCCCTCTCCCTCTCCCTCTCCCTCTCTCTCTCTCTCTCTCAGATTCCACATGACCTATGATATTTATCTCTTTGACTTGTTTTCCTTAACATGATATCTGTTCCATCCATTTTGCTTCAAATGACATAACTTCATTCTTTTTTTCTCTCCTGTGGTACCGGGAATTAAATCCAGGGCCTTCAGACTGAGCTCTATTTTCAGCCCTTCTTTACTTTTACTTGAGACAGGATCTTGCTAAGTGGCTAAATTGCACAGGGGAGGCTTGAGCTTGCGATCTTCCTGCCTCAGCTCCCAGAGTGCAGCACCGCACTGAGCATATTGTTATTTTTTATGGCTGAAATATATATATATCATTCATATATATATAATATTTTTCTTCATCCATTCATCAGTTGGCAGGCACCTAGGCTGGTTTCCTACCTTAGCTTGTGTGAATCATACCCCAGTAAACGCAAGGCATGCAGGTGTGTCTACACTATGCTGGCTTGTAGTCTATTGGTAGCATGTTGAGGAGCAGTACAGGTAGGCCAAGTGCAAACTGTGTTTTTGACTCACTGAGGAACCGCCATGCTGATTTCTACAGTGGCTCTCGGACTTCACATCCCAACTAACAGTGTATAATGGTTCCTATTTCCCTACTTCCCTGCCAGTATTTATTTTTTATATTCTCAGTGATAGCCATATTGGCCCAAGTTAGATGTTACCTCAAGTTGCTATTATTTTCACTGGTTCAGCAGCCTCCTGTTAGTGATGTGGAGCTGTGCATAGAATCCAAATGGGAAACAATTGTATCTCCTTTAGAGGGGCCCTGAGCACTTTGTGGGTTCTTCACATTTGTGCAAATATTCCCTGTGTAAGTAAACCCTACTCAAATGAACCTGTCTCCATCAAGATTGAGTCATCGGTTTTCTGAGGGTTCCTAACTAAGACAGTAGGCAGGACCTCCCCATAGTGCAGATGCGAGGCAGGATGCAAAGATTAAATATAAAATACACCATGGCCTCAACGCCTACGTTGAGTCGCTACATGCAGTAGCTCCTCTGAATCACACACCATTTTAGGAACAAGACATAGGAAGGTAAGCTCATGCTCCACGTAGCATTTATATAAGGCTGCACTGTTGAAATCCTCGTGTGTGTGTGTGTGTGTGTGTGTGTGTGTGTGTGTGACCAAAGTCAGATTTCTTTTCAAAAAAAAATTTCTTTTATTTCCTTTGCTTAAAAAAAGCCACTGGAGGGCCGGTGAGATGGCTCAGCAGCTTAAGCGCCTGCCCAGCAAGCGCGAGGGCCCGAGTTCAACTCCCGGAACCCACATACGAAAAAGGGGCCGGTGATATCGCTCAGCGGCATGGGCGCCTGCTGGCGCGCGAGGTCCTGAGGTCGACCCCCCGGTACCACAAAAAAAAAAAAAAAAAAAAAAGCCACTGGATAGCACAAATTTAAATTGAATATCTTTATTAAGGATACAGGGGCTGGTGAGATGGCTCAGCGGCGTAAGCGCCTGCCTGGCAAGCGCGAGGGCCTGAGTTCGACCCCCGGAACCCACATGCTAAGAAAGGGCCCATGATATCGCTCAGTGGCACAGGCGCCTGCTGGCACGTGAGGTCCTGAAGTCGACCCCCAGTACCCATAAAAAAAAAAAGGATACAAAATAATTCCCAGATTTGGCATGTTTAACGTTAAGTACATTTTTCTAGAAATTCTGAAGCATAGTCTCAGTTTTATAAAGTATTAAATGACCTCCACTCCTAAAAGTTAAGTAGTTTTCCTGGAATTATTTTAATCTATTGGGTATACAATTTTGTCCTCAAAAATAAAACTAGCTACTACTTAATTATAGTTCTTAGCCCATTTGAATTCAGAAGGTATGATATAATCCCATGTGATTTTAATCAGAACTAGGAATTCAAATCCTCGTTTAACTTTCTAGATTGAAGTAATATGTATGTAAAGTTATATATATACATATATATAACTTTTCTGTTCAGATACACTCCTTTTTTACAATGAAATATCTTCATTTTTCTGCTCATCATCAATATTAGAAAATCTTCTAAGATCTGCAATCTGCAGATCCAAGAATCACAGCAGAAAAACTCAAAATATAAGAATTTGAATGTAAAGAATTTAAAAATTGAACACTGATTTCATCTGAAATTTTCTTGTGCAAATGCAACACTTAACAATTTTTCTTCAGGTAAAAAAATCTTGTTAAATTGTTCATGAAATAATACTTGGATATTTAAATCTAGAGATAAAATTCAGTTAATATTCTGAGAGCAAAATATTTATCTTCAGTTGATATAGGAAAATCCTTTGCTGATTTCACAACTTCATGGACATATGTATGATGATCAAATCTTATTTTAATGATAAACTATCCTTATCCTAATTCATTAACATTGACATAAAAACAGAAATCTGACATTTTGCTATTGGGAAATGTACAATTATCACCATAGCATTGAACGGGTTTCCTTAGTAAGCATAAATGAAATCAGATACTTCAATAAAAATGTCCACTTTAGATTTAGGATGAGGGTAAAATTTGTCTATATACATCCTTTTTGTTTATAACAACTGTATTTTCCTTGTTGATGTATATCTAAGTTTAAGTTTAAATTTCTTTTCAAGATATCGCCAAGAATATACTGTACAAAAAAATCGATTTTCTGTCATCATTATTTAAATATTCCCTTATTATCCCTTACCATGGATATTTCTGTGAAATCTCCAGAAAATTGCAAAGATGCTTATAAAACTTATTTTAAAATATGTTGAATATTTGTAGTTTTACACTATTTGAATAACACATCTGAGTGGGATATATTTTTGAAGTTATTTTGATGTAATATTAGGAAATTTGCAAATAAAGTTATATTTAAAATGTAAAACTAAGAGTGACTGTGTTCATAACTCTATTCTTACTGAGGAAGAATGGGTGATTAAACAAACGACGGCTGTAATCTCCAGGGGAGGTGTTTTTATAAAGAGATGTTAACCCTTGAATTGGAATCTTTAGTGCATCATATTCCCTTCCGTGCTTCTGTCCTCTGTCCCCCTCCCGCTCTCTTTCACCTTTTAGAAATATTCTCTATGCAAACACTGTAGAACAGTGTAGATTTAGCAAGCCATTTCACTGCATAAAATTTAGAATGGAAACTGGATTTTTAGCTGGGGTCAAGTGTGTCAATTAGCATAAAAGAGACATACCTGCAACTTAGAAATAATAACTTCGTTCCTTCATAGTCAGAAAAGGCAAAGCACATCTGCACACATCATCAAGATATATTTGAGCGTTCATTTCTATTGTTAATTTCTCTGAATCTGGAAATATTTTGATTAATTTATCGGAGAGGAGGAAATTATAGCACAACTGAACTAATTAGCTTTCATAGGAAATACTTAGGAATGGAGTCTCCATTCCCATCTTAGTGTTTCCACACTGAGCAGAGGTTTCAGCAGGACGTGTAGTACACAGGGACCGCGCACCTCTGCGGTGCCAATCTCTTTTGCAGTTATTTTGAATAGTTGGCCATTTGCCCCCTTTGACAGTTTGTGAACGTGATGAATAATGTAGCATTCGTGCTGCTGCTGTTTTGGCACAGTTAGCATGAATTGCATGTCCGCTGTTATTCAAACTGATTGCAACGTGCTGAGGGAAAGGGAATCGACGTCTTCATGTTCAGTCCTTTGTAAGCTGTTTCTCCCCAAATGCCTTGCAAGGCATTGCTAAATGCACAAAATACGACAAAGATGACTCGCCCTGCTGACTCACAGGCCTCCGGGGACCCCTCTCAGTAAATTCCTGATACTGATTCAGACGTGCTACCTAATTTTAGAATTTTCTGGGAAAGCCTGTCAACTGGACATCCACATATCCCAAGCATGTGCAAAACATTTATGGACCGGTGTGCAGAGCCAAGGGTCCGTGTCATCCTGGATATCATCGTCCATTTGTCACTGCTGAATGCGAGTGGGAGGAGGGACAGCTACACAATTTTCTGTCTTACTCTCAGGGGTATAATTGCAGTGAGTCTCCTACTGTGCTGTTTTAACCTAAACGAAAAGTCAGTATAATTGAAGGTGAGAAAGAATGAGGTTAGGAAAATACTTTAATATATTTACTATAGACTCTTAATATCTTAATGAGGAGAGCTACCTTTCCAGCTACTAATGTCTGTCAAGAAACCTGAAGCATAGATTATTTTTAATTACCAGAGGAGTCATTTGTTTTTGTTTTGTTTTGTTTGTGTTTGTGTTTTTGTTTTTGAGACAGGGTCATGCTATGTAGTTTAGGCTGACCTCAAACTCATGGCAATCCTCCTGCCTCAGCCTCCCAAGTGCTGGGTTTACAGGCATGTGCCACCATGCCCAGCTAGAAGTCACTGTTAAATAAAAGACAAAAAGAATCATTCTTAATAATATTTATTTTAAAAATGAATACAAGTACCACACTCATGTGTAAATTGCACTCACACATGCACACACACATACAAACATATATGTGTGTGTGTGTATATATATATATGTATAATTTATCACTGTAATCCTTTCTTGGCCCTGTTATAAAAGATTGCATAATTTCTACATGATACATAAAAATAATATTTACTTCAAATGCATTCAATAAAAATCAGTGCATTAATTTTCTAAGTAGACTCCGGAAGTGTCATGCATTCGTTGACTCAATAAATACTGTATTTCATGCCTCCACCCCATCCCTGTGTGGCAGATCCAATCTCAAGTGCTGGGGATGTGGAAAGAAAACAGCGAAGCATAGGTAGTATTTTCTAATGTGAGGAAACAGACCCCACGTAAATGAGATGCATAATATGTCAGGTTGTAAAGAGGAGGTGAGGAGCCATAGAACAAGCAGGCAGAAAGAAGGTTGTAGTTTTAAATCGGCTTGCTAAAGTGAGGGCAACCTCACTGTGATCACAAGCCGGTGGCTCTCTGGGGGAGAGTAGCTCAGGCAGAGGCCAAGGGCTGCTCCAAGAATCGGGAGACAGAGTCTCTATTCTAGAAACTCTTCCGGGGTGAGAAAAAAGAAATACATACTACGTATGTCAGCTCTTCCCTTGTGTGTACACAGTGGAATAAAATGTTTTCTCACCATTCTAGCTTTGTAAGTGTAAGAAAATACCATTTTTATATGTGGGTTTGAAAGCACGGCAGTGGTATTAGCCTATTTGTCTCAGTTTCACAATATAATTGAATTTTTAGAATAAGTATCTTACATGTATCTAATATTGGTATCAGGTTATCAAACTTTCCATGTCCATAAAAGTTCAATAGCTTTGTAACAATGTAGAAGAATTGTTGTACCAGCTTTATTTTCAGGTATAAAATTACTTAATTTGCCTACGTCTCAGTTTCACCATTGGTGAAATGGATACTATTTTGTACTGGAAGTGAGAGTTATTGTATAAAAGAGTGCCAGCGTCCGGTTTATCACGCACATTGAAAAAGACACCTATTATCATTATGCAATTAATGACAACATTAATTATTAAGATACATTATGAAACCTAAATGTCACGGAACACACAATGTTCACATTTTCATGGCAATCACATTCTCTCCTTATTAAGCAGCACTTGGAACCCAGACACCATAAGCTTGCGACATTTGAGGATGCTGACAGGCGTAAGCAAGGCCTCTCTTTCCTGGTCAGTGTGGGGACTCCATTCTCATCTCAGAAATGAAGGTAGAGGACAAGGAGAAGTGCTCTGCTCTGCCAAGAGTTGGCTCTGGTCTCCACAACGCTAAGGCCTCCAGACAGATTCAGTTCGGGTCCTTGTCATCCAGGGTATATTTGATGTTTTGGAGGTGATTTGACATCAACTCCTTCAGAGCGGTGTGCTGATCTAACACTGAACTTGTTTCAGTGCCTTTTATTTCCTAACCTTCACATTCTTGCTGGACTCTTCTTGCCACCTCACAGCACCAGTAGAAAGGTCACTGCCATTTTTATAATCCTCAAATATCCAGAAACTGAAATCCCGAGTGATGCCCCATTATTCCTATTTTTCTGCAGTGTTCACCCAAATATCTGCCTCATTTATTCATTCCCTCATTTCTTCATTCAGACATTTCAGCCGTCCAGAAAAGGGGGGAGGCTTATCAGGTACCAAGTGTAAGCTTACGCCTATATCAAAACAGCAAAAAACACACCATTCCTCCTTGTGAACAAAGGGAGAATGTCAATCTTTACATAATCATGATGGCATTTTGAGCTTCTTATAATCTCTGAGGGGAGGGAGTCCGGAGTCCAGAAGGGGTTGCATATACCTACCTGCCCAAAGTTTCATCAAAGGATTCAAAGAGGAGGTGACATTGAGATGAGTCGTGAAAGACAGGAATTTAAAAAGAATATCTTGGGATTTCTTCTAAAAATAAACAGATTTTGCTATTCTCATATGAAATCCTTTCTATAATTTTCATGGCTACATTCAAACTGTAAACTGTCCATTTCTTGGATATGCCTCTGTCGCTCCAGCACCCTGCCCTTCAGGCCTCTGTTTAGGGATTCGGAGAGGGCGAGGGGCCTGGAGAAAGGGTGTTATCAGAAGGGATGTCACAGAATCTTATCGAAGTAGGTTACAGTCTTAAGTGGTCCTCAGTGCAGCTAAATGTCTGGTAAAAAATCACCACGGACATTTGTATTAATTGGTACTACGCTTAGAGTTATATAATGAAACATTAGGATAAACAAATACATAAACACACAATTACTTTCAAACTGAATTGTACTACATCTCTTACCTTGAAATTAAGTGAATGGAAAAAGAAGAAAATAACTGATAATAAAATCCCAATTTAGAAAAGTTTATTTTTAAAGTAATTCCACAGAAATTATCATTTTTTTCATTAAATAATACTTTCCTAGATTGGTTTGGGAATGAAAAGGGAGCTTCAAAAGTAGTGAAATAAAATGTGGACTGAATACTTTATTACCATTTTACATAGTTGTTGTTAATTAGATTTCTTATTTTTAACAGGTTTGATGATTACTTTGGTAAACACATACATATGGACATACACACACAAGTAAAATATTACAGAACAAGAAAACTTAGAGGGGCCGGTGAGATAGCTCAGCAGCATAAGTGCCCGCCTGGCAAACACGAGGTCCTGAGTTCAACTCCTGGTACCCACATTAAAAAAAAAAGAACTTAGGAAGGAAGGAAAGTATAATCTGTAGCTATCGACAAGAAAATGGAAAAAGGTAGTTTCCACACATGAGCATTAAATTTCATTTTAACATTTCCCCTCTGCCAAGGTTAAAAATGAAACAAACTTCCATTAACTGATACAATAGAGCATACAAGTTCTTTAGTACATCACCAGAGCAAACCTTTCCTGTCACTAAATTCTGTGTGTATCATGATTTGAGATGTTGACTAGGACAATGAATGGTGGCTTTGCAGACATGGTTAGGAGTATCTTCCCACGGCCATTTGTTACATCAACCTACAGTGAAAGCTAGGGGCATAGTGTTACATTGTCATCAGCCAGTCAGTTTCTGAGAAGACCCTGGGAAACACTTGGGGAGAAATGGAGAAATAAATCAAATCTAATCATTTGGGAAAAAACAAAGAACTAATTTCCCCAATGAGATGGTGATAAATGTAAATAAACTGTTGTATGCTCTAAATAGTTTCCACTTTCGGAGCAGATGTTTCAATTTTCATTGTGAACCCAAACTTCTAGGGTGAAAACAATGTTTTTTTGCCAGTGTCATTTTATATTTGAGAGTGGGGCCATCAGCTACTTGTTAGTTAACTGCTGACCTTGCACGTGTCTCCCTATGGCGCTGCAGTTTGGAATGCCTCCATCGCCAGCCCTGCTCCTCTCTGAGTCCAGCGGATCCCGCCCCACGGGGTTGGCACTGGTTGTCTTCCTGCACGCGTGGCCGCAGGCCTTCCAACTCCTCCCAGGATGCTGCTTTCCATTTCAAACGCTGTTTGCTTGGCTTCCTGCTCAGCTTCTTCTGCGCTGCCTGCTCCTTACTATAATCCAGACTTTTGTCCTCAGCCTGCTTTTTCCTCTCTATATTAATCTTCACTCCCACATATATTCCTATTTTTGCCTCCGGCATCTGAGCTTTCAAGTAAGTTACTGAACTGATTACGTGTGCCTAAAATACTACTTGGTGATCTTTTCAAAATAAACAGGATCAGCGCTGAGTGCCCTCTCCTCAGGCGAATCCGATACCTGGCTGCTATCTGTGCAGGGCTGTCCCCATCTGAGCTCTCGCCATGGAAAAATGCTGAAGATCTCCCTTCTCCAAGAGCAGCAGGCTGTGCCTCCTCACACTTCCCCAACCAGGGCCTCGCTTCTCTTCCTGTCCCACTGCCATGACTCGGAGCCTCCTTCCTCTGCTCCTGACCCTGTGGTCCCCTGGCCTGCACAGCCCGGAGCTTCTCCCTTATGGACGCATCCTGCCCTGGCCACAGACCCTCTGTCTACCAAGCAAAGCTTCCTGTGGCTTCTCCTCTGGAAAACCCATTCCAGCCTTTCATCTGTATTAGACTCACAACCATGGTGGCTTCATAGACACTTTGCATATGGCCCCTGCTGATTTCTCCTTTCTCTCTTTTCTTTGCAATTTACACCCTTTTATTGACAAGATTGCTCCCATTTCCTGCAGTCCTACATGATCTCCTGCTCTGTGGCTTTGTGCTTTGCTGGAAGCCCTGGCCTGATCTCCTCTTCTTCCTTCACCTGCTCTCATTCATTCTTCAGGGGTTGCCTCCCACCCCACTGGAAGCCACCTGTAAAGCCCCAGGTGGGCTCGCCGCCTCCACCTCCCTTACTTGCATTTTCTTTTCCTGTGGTGCCATCCCTCACAGGGCAGGACCTAGCACTCCACGTCACTCAGTCATTTCTTCCCCACTTCAGGGTTGGAAATGATACATCCTCACTGAAGTGAGATGAGGGGTTATCGGGAACATTTTCCTTTCTATCAAATGTGTATCTTAGTGTAAGACAATAAAAAGAATTTGAATCAAACGTATACCTTATAGATGGAATGTCTCAGAAGGAACTCTTTTTTCAGCACAATGGGAATTGTAAGCACTCTCCAGAAATCTTAACTTCAGCCAAATTCTCCTACATCCTATCAGTCAGTTATACAGCAGAAACATGTGATTGACCTTCCTCCTAAGTGCCTACTTCACGTTAATGTTTTATGTGATTAAGGTCGTACTATGGTTGGAAAAGTACTTTAGAAAACAGTATTTTCAGACCTAGAAGTAACTGAAGGTGGACTTTATCAGGTGTAATTGTAGAAAATATCGAGGCCCAGAAAAATTCATTATCTAATAACACAGAACTGACTATGCCCACACTGGAAATAATACTCGGGTTGGGTGTCTCTCATCACACTTTATTTGTTATTTTATCCAGTAAGTCCCCAGTCTATGAACATTCGAGTTTGTTCAAACAGACCTCGCATTATGATCATTTGTAGATGTAAACAAATCAAGGAAATAGCTCGCATGTCTACCTTTCCATTTTAAGGTAATTGTAAAAGTAAAAATAGTTTATTTACAGTGTTTGTGTGCGTGTGTGTGTGTTCAGTTTTTTTATGCTTTATGTTGTATATTTGTGTCATAGGTGGATAAAACGCCCTTTGTTGGATTTAGGGAAGACTCCGACTTACAAATGTTCTCCCTGAACGGAACTTGTTCAAAACCCAGAGACTTCCTGCAATGCCATCCATACATTTGGGTTGAGCATGAGTCTGCACACACATGCACACGCACGCACACGTGTGCACACGTGGAGTTGTTAAGTACTGGGATCTTCACGTGGTTCTCATCCCACTCGCAGCGCTGGGGTGCAGAAGGCTGTCGTCGCTACAGTTAGTCGAAGACCAAGGCAGAACGCTCTTGGCTGTGTTCTGCTCTGGATTCTGGGCAGCAACGTGCACCACAGCAGAGGTGGGAAAGGAGTTCCATCTCCAGTGCACAGGAAACGAAACACACAGAAGAAGAAAGATTTTAACTACAAATAGGAGTTGCAAAGAAACTAATTTTCTTGATATTTAAAGGTGAATCAAGATGTAAACAGATCGTTAGCCCATTACCTACAAAATTTCATACAGTTTATGTGTTAATAATTTTAGAGCACCAAATATATAATACTCATTTCTGGTAACAAGACTCAGGTGACAGTGCCTACCTTCGCAGGCATTTACAGGGCAATAATCCAAAACCTGCCGTTTTCTCTGTCCTGAGAGTCTGATTTCTGACAACAGCTGCTATCGCTTTTTCTAAATCTGAAATCTGAGAGTAATTCTTCAGAATAAGGAAATGGGTCAAAGCCAAGTGTTCCACTTGTACTTAAGATGCCAAAATCATACGTGAATTTGTACCATTCAAGGGAGAAGAGAAATATTTTATGGCTCAGTATTGGAAACTATATCCACTTAACTAAATACTTAAAAAAAGACAACAGAAATTATTTTTTGTCTGTTTTCAAGTTTAAGGTTCAACAGTATCCAGAGGCATGCTGCTGTGACTTCTCAAAGGCTAAGTCTTGCACTGCTTTTCCCATTCTATTGCAAGTCCTCGCAGCAGAGAATGTGCTCACTGGTCTTTGAATTCTTATAATTTTAGCCCAGTGCCCAGAATAAAAGTTCAATACTTATTTCTTAATTACATTTACTGTGTACATATGTGTATATATAATATATGCATGTGTGTGTCTATACATATATATATATAGATATATATATATATATATATACACATGGTCATCTGTGCATCTATAAAAATGCATACACATACAGATACATGTGTATGTGTGTGTTTATATGATGTATACTATACGTGAAAGACATAAGACTGAAATGCTTTATAATGTCGGGAAGAAAAGACTCACATAAGTGCAACTGCAGCACCTCACTCTTTTCGGGTCTCCTTTACATACCCAGCACCTTCCTTTCCTGTGGAACAATGGGAACGAACTCTCCTTGTACACCAGCTGCCCTGCGGGCCTCCTGGGAAATCAGAGACATGTTTTCACTACACCTATTTGTGCAGGAAGGGGACATACCTCTTAAATTTTAAAACACCTGATTTTTAGCTTATCCTTCACAGAAGTTCAAAAATAGTGGAAATCATTTATTTCAAACCTATCCCTAATGAAATTCTATTATGTAAGGGTATTTCATCATCCTGCTGAAATTGCTTTGTTATGCACCCCAAAAGAATACAGTAATTTTTTCAATTACATGTAGTTTCTGAACATAGTTTATTTAAACATTTTTAAGGAAGCAAATGGTCACTGACTGCTTTCTTGAATTCTGTGATTTCTTTTCTAAATACTTCTTTGTGCGATCAAAATCACACAGGAGATATGAAATCGGGGTTTGAGGGAATGGATAGATTTCTAAAAATCTTCAGAATTTCTCTCAGCTCTCCATGTGCTGGTCATCTGAAGAGACCCGTTTTGACGTCCAGCTTTGTCTCTTGCTGCCAATCCCATCCTGCCTCTCCCTGGAGGAAGTCATTCTCCGGCATTTATTGGGCACATCCTGTGCAAAGAATGGGACTAGGAGCGCACAGGAAATAGTCCCTAGCAGCCTCACCTCCGAGGAGGACCTGCGCTCACACCAGTGCTACCAAGCCACCACATTCATGACATACACACTTTACTAAGCAGGTAAATGTGCATCAACACACCCCAGTCACAGTATGGGGAGAGAAAGTTAACTCACAGTGCATAGTACGTGTCTGAGTGTCTACATTTAGGGTAAATGATTCGGTAAGACTTTGTAAAGACTTGAATAAAATAGGAAGATAACCCAATCAGAGGGAGAAAGAGCTCAAAACGAGGTACTTACTACATATTTTATACACAGAAAAATACAATACATCTTACCTTTTTTATTATTTGTATCAAGTCACTCATTATTTTTACACTTGAAAGAGAAAAGGCCTGTAGAATGTATTTCAAACCCATGTAATGAACACACAGAAAACAAAGAAGTAAGAGCAATCAAGGAAAACCTTTAGAGTAAATAAAAGGTCATCCAGTCTCTACAATAACCGAGCTGGTAAAACATTGGCTTATTTTTCTTTTTGTCCTAATACTTTCAAGTATACATTCTTTGTGGAGATACTAAGAGGAAGAGAGCCAGAGTGGGACGGATGCCATAGTGTCAATCATGTAATTTTTATGAAAGTTTTCAGAAATTGCAGGAGGCAGGGGAAACCCGATCTTTCTTCTGGGGTGGCGAGCAGCCCGCTCCTGTTAGATAGCTAAAGTGCCACATCCTGCATCTTGTTAAGTGTAACTCAATCAGCTCGATTTCAGAGGCAGGGTCTTTTTTTTCATCCCGGCACTCTGGTCTTCAAGTAGACTAAAGCTTGCATTTGTTTAAAGCTCCCACATGATTATTCCCATAAAATAATTAGTGACATTTGAACCACTCTCTGATAGGCTCAGCTTAGGAGGAAACTATCTGGCTTTCCACATTTATTAAATTCATATTTGAAAATGCTGTTCAATACATGGGAATCACAGCATTTTTAAGGAAATACAACATGAATAACTTTAAAAATTCTGTAAGGGTTATAAAACATGATTCTTTCTTTAAAATCTACTTTATCCCACTATTTGTTGCCCATACATTTAGGAAGTTTTACTATGGAATGGTTCTTATGCATAGAAATTATAATTCTATTTAGATAGCTGCACTCGTATCTTGATACTTATGGCAGTTTTTGGATTTCTAGCAAGTATAATGAAAAAATAAACATGAATCTGAATTATTGGGTAAATTAACATAACATTTCATCTTATGAATCTAAATGATATTTTATGGCCATCTATTTGCAAATGTGAGAAACTGATAGCTATATGTGTAACTGTTTAATATGAATCATCACATTTTTGTCAATAGATTTAAACAGCAGTACTAGAAGGGAAGGGGAAATGTTCCTGTTGAAACTATTATGGCACAAATTCCACCAGGATGGAAAATTAACGTATTTACCAGCCAATCAGGATTCCCTCGGGTTCTGAGAACAGCATGAAACCAAACTCGCTGAACAGTTAAAATAGTAAAGAGAGCTGTTGACCTACGAGATGTAATGGCTTAAAATATCAATAGTAGCAGGAGATATTCCCATAATAATTGTACAGGTGTTTCACCTGTTGACCTTGATTTCTCTGCTTTCTAAAGTTAAGTAGGACACTTATCTGGGAAAATAATTTGCTCTGAAACATAAATACTCACTAACTCATGAAGCTTGCAAGTAGGTTATTAAAACCCACTCACATGTTGAGGATTTAGTACCAGTAATGGGTCTTCGAATAATTTAAGGCTTGATTTACCATAAAAGATACCATTCTCTCCATGCCACGCAAGCTGTGAATGGTGGGGGCCTCCGGTCCACATCTGGCCGAGTGAGTCACCAGCGGTTTGTTACGTGGTAAGGAGCAGCTTGCTTCCCACTCCAGCAGCCTGTTTGTCTACTCTGCAAAAGTTACTGCAGATAATCTTACACTTTCTGATCAAAAGTATTGTACCTGACATGGAAATGTGGAGTATTTAAAATCTAACGTGGATCTTTCTCAAATGGGAAAGGGGATTAAGAGATGCAGGGATGGGGTAGATGAACAAAGGAACTGGGATGCGTTTTGCACATGCATTGATTCCACACAACAGATATACACATTATTTACTGCATGCATGACTAAGAAAAAAATGAAAAATAGAAAAAATCTAACATACAAGAACAGACAACTTTCAAACCATAAATAACAAACTAGATCTTCTTTCTTTTTATTCTAACATTTGTGGTTCCTACTGCAGTCATTCTCAAGAAATTACCTCTAATATCTCTAAAAGCCTGCTTGAGAACCCTGCTTTTTCTCCCCACTACCGGCAGGATGCCTGAACCCCACTTTCAAATTGGGTGCCCACAGGTTTGGCCATGCTGTGGGGTGGCAGCACCCGAACAAGCAGTGTGTGCAAGTGGAAACCACTTCATGACACTGGCTTTCCGACTTCCTTGTGTTCGGCAGTGACAAATGTGATACCTGACTTGACAGCCCTCATGGAAGAAAGATGATCACTTGCATCTCTACACAAAGAAACTTACATTTATATCACATTGCTAAAAATGGTGATCTTGTGTTTAGCTCAGGAGTCCTTATGCCCTTATAATACATGTATTTTCATAATTTCTGGTGCTTTATTTCCTGAAGGTTTTATAACCCTTTTAAAAAATATTTTAAATTAAAAATTAGAACTGATTACCATTTGGAAACTCTACACATTCATGAACACTGTAGAGTGCTCATTTTGTTTGATTCTTTACAAGTTGTGGTTAAACCTGAGGAGAAAGGGTTTGCTTTCAAAAGAAATACACAAAAGTATGAAAATAATAGTAATAACAGAACACAGAGATTTTCTACGCTTGGGAGAAAAAAATGTATTTTCTTTTAACAAGTGTAATATGGTGACTTATAATGACAAAGGAACAGGTCAGAACTCCCTTACAGCTATGGTCTATGCCCCAACTCATGATTCACTTGAGAATATGAAACACTAGTGTAATAGTATCTACAAAGGAAGAATTTCTACATAACTATTTATTGAAATTTGGGAGATTTCTGGGGCATAATATTCTTAGTATCTAGCATACATTTCCCCTGCCTTACTAGTTAATTAATTAATCTATTAATTAATAGGATACATTATACTCTGCAGTGAATACTGTGCTGAAACCTAAAAAAGATAATGAGAAAACAGTTTCTGTTCTCACTGAAGTTAGTCTACTGAGAAAATTTTTTATGGTGTAAAGTGATGAGTTATAATAGATGTATGCACCTTGCACCATAGAAATATGGGAAGAGGAGAGCTCCCAGAATACTTGCAAAGTATTGTGAAAAATTATGCATGGCTCTGTATAACCCACAAAGCAAGCTTGTACCCTGAATCCCTAATGCAAAATCTTGATATAGGCAGATTCATTTTAGGGGAATACAATAGCCCATAATCATTGGTAATCCAACAAAGTATGTGAACAATCTGTCATGAGCTAGAGTCTTCCATAATAGGGAAGATATTACTAGAAGGAATGAAAACAGATACAGGAATTGATGAAAATAATATAGCAGTAAGTTGTATAAAAAAAAATTAAGCACACTAGCCAACATAGATATGGAAAGATTTATAAACGGTCTATGTGATTGTGGAAGAAAAAAAACCAAAAAGATAAATTAGCCTAGGGCACTCATTACTGGAAATACACATCACTATCCTCAAAAAACTTGTAATGCATTTTACAAATCAAAATGACTGGTACCTAGGGATAAAAAATCTCAAAATGTTACTGACTAAATGAGTAAGCATAAAAGAAAAAAATCCAAGGAATGCTACGTGTAAAATGTTTAAAAGGTTGTTGGATTTGAGAGAAAAGAAAGAGTATATTTTGCATTAAGTCTATAAAATCGAATTTGTTGTGTTGGATTGAACACTGTGGCAATCACTGAAAACTCACACTGACCGACATGTTTAGCTTGATGCATTCTCTAAGTTTTTGTCATTTGGGCTTAATGGAACTGAAGCAGATTTCATAGTACCATTAAGTCTATCGTGACTATTTTATAACTCAAAATAAGATCACCAAAATATCAAATTCTTTTCATTAATTAATTTTTCAGTTGACAGATAAATTTATATGGAAATTCTGTGTACAACATAATGTTTTGATATCTGTATACATTGGGAAATGACAAAACCTAGCCAACTAAAACATGCTATCTCACTTAATTATCATTTTTGTGGGTGAAAACAATTCATATCCAATCTCTTAGCATTCTTCAAAATACTATATATTATGAACTATAGTTGCCATGTTGCATAATTCTGTCAAATGCATAAGTGATTATAATTGAATAATTAGGCAATAATTCTACCAAAAATATCACATTTCACTTTTATACATTTATGCAATGAGAAATGCACTCATTATTTAAAATAATAATTTCAAAAATAAATTAACATTTCCTTATGTTGAGTAACACATGTCAGTTCATTTATGTATAAAGTTTTAATTGAAAAAGATAAACTTAGGAACAGCATGAGAGCACAAGTATATATATAGTGGACATTATTTTCTTTCTGAAAATGAGGACTCTAAAATTCAATTGGAGATGAGAGGTTTTTTGAGTGCTTTAATTCACCAAAGACATGTATCAATTTTAAAAATAAACAAGGTAATAATCCCATTGTCATTTAAATCCTCAGCTCAAACATTTTCAACAAGGATCTGTAATTTAAGAAGATGCAGAGCTAGGCATACCGGATGCTATTTCTCTTCTCTTTGATACAGCATGGAAAAGAAAATGAATTTCTGATGATTGATTTTTCAAAGAGATTCATTTTATGGGTATGCTCCAAGGAAAATGGGAAACTGAATTTTCTTCACTAATCATTGTTAATAATAACACAAAATTGTTAACTAATAAACAAGGCATTTCCTAATCTCTCTCATAAGGTGACAGCTGCTTTTATAGCCAAGGCAGTGAAAGGAAATCCAGAATATAATTTTACCGCCACTCCACAAAGAAAATTCGAGGCGAGGTATGGACTAGATTGCTGCTTTCCACTTGAGGGGATTCAGGGTGCGAAAGAGTGGTGGATGTCCTCCTTGGACTCCTGCAATATGGAGAAATCTGTGCGCTGAGGAGCGGACTGCTGCAGGTTCTGAGTCACGGTCCACCAGACAGTAGGGTTCGCCATTGGCATAACCCCCACGAGAGGCTTGAGCGTCAGCATTTCTGCTCCCTGTGGTTACCAGTTTCACACTCTTTAAACACATTTAACATAAGGGGAAGGTCTCGTCTTAGAAGATGGAGGTGGCGAGAAGCGCAGTGTATCAGGGGATAACAAAGGGAAACCGTATCTGCCTCCCCGGAGTCAGTGGTAAAGTCGTCCTTGCACAATGCTGCTAGTTTCTTCACTTTGCTTACTTCCTCCAGACCTGTGTGCTTATGTGTCCGGGAGACACATCTACGCTGTGTCCTTGTGTTGTGTCTACGCTGAATGCAGCGACTAGGGACTTCCCAGTGAGACGCGGAGCAGCCAACCTGCTCATCATTGGTATTCCGGGGACACCTGGTTTCTCCTCCTCCCTGCCAGGCTTGCACTCATCAGCACTAACAATGGGATTTTTGTCTTCCTCACAAACTTTCTTGCTGTACTTGAGTTGAGGTGGAGACTGTCACTTAAAAACAATAGCAGGTATTTGCAGCGTTTTCTTGTTTTTTAATATTTTAGTACTCAGGTACACTATACTCAAGTGTCAGATAATCAAATAAGGCAGCTGTAGAGATGACAACCTCCTCAAATGGATGGAAAATGTATTTTAGAACATTTTTTGGAATGTGGATATATATGATGGATTTAAGGAGATGAACTACAAAGGAGACCAAACAGCTGATAAGTTGTGTTCTGTTGCAGGGACCTAGCCACTGCAAGCAACTTGGGTGCTCGCCCTGTCTTCGGCACGTTGTCCCCAGTTACCCTTCTGCCCCTTCGAATGGACCAGCCCAGTAAAATGCAGTGTGAGTCCACTAAACAAACCCTCAAGGCAGAGAACACATCGCTAACATTTTCCATGTAATTTCTGATATCCTTAATCATCTAGGTTTTTCTTGAAATTTACAGTCACAAAAATGTAATTCTTTGGACAGTTTATCTCCTTCTGAATTAATTCCATATTTATCACTTGAAATTCATTTCAACAAGTCTTTTATCTTCTAAGATTTGCCTTAAAATATCATAAACGTTGATGTTACAAGGAAAACACAAAGTGTCTTTTTCGAAGTGTCACAAACTCATTCCAGGCAAGGGACAGGATTATTGTACTGAACTCTTTCTTCTTGGGGAAGGGTGGAGGTTAACGCTTCTTAGAGACTGAATTCCCTTTGCATTTTCCAGTTCCTTCTCTCAACTCATGCTTTCCCGTGTTGCTTAGACTAAAAGCATTGTAAGGGTCAGGTTATGGAAAGTGTAACTTAATTTCTGGAGCATTGCTTTTAACCTGCCACCCCCCGTTCCCATCCACCCCTGCAGTACTTCTTAAATAACTAGCATTTGGGGCTAGAATGAATAATACACCAAATATTTAGTTTTCCCAATTAATAGGATGTCTTCTGATCCTCTAAAGAATTATTTTTACCCACACAATTCTCTTTAAGGAAAAAAAAAATAAAAGAAGGTTCAAATTCCCTGTACCAGAAAACCTCATTAAAAATGAATTTCGACATGAGTATCAAGCAAGGGCACAAGTTCGACTATGACATTTGCTATAATTCCGTTGATCATAGGCCTTTCTCAAGTACTAATGAAGTAGTCCCTGGAAGAAAAAAATAGCAGGGACTAACAGATGTCGGGTGGAACTAATATAGTAGATTTTTTTTTCTGTATGACTCAATCAAAAAACACCTTAGGAAGAGTACTGAAATTTGTTTTTAGTATTGGTTTTTTTGTTGATGTATTTCTCAGTAGAACTGATTAACCTCATTCTGCGATTCGTAACTCACTGGTTTCCTTTAAGAGGCCATCTACTTCTGTGGGTAAGGCGCACTTCAGGAAGATCTAATCCCACGGAAGCAGGGGTGAGGGAGAAACAAGCTTGTTCAACCACGTGTACCATAATTTTAGTGCATTTTATCCATTAAATCTTTTAAATACCTTTAAAACATACGTTCTCCTTATACCTTTTTATGCAAAAATACAGCAAGTGTCTTTTGCCACTCATGGAAAGATTCAGGGTGTTTATAACCTAGGAAAGTTCTTGGAATGTCATCTCTCCAGTCAGAACTTCAATTTCTGCTCTTAAATCACAAGGTTTATTGCCATGGCTAATTCTTCCATAGCAACGAAATATAGTGGGCATTTGAAAACTATATACACTGGTTTCATCCAATATCTGAAACAAGCAAACACGCCTTTCCAGTGGAGAAATACTTTAATCTCCTGTGACTACCCAGGTTTTTACTGATAAAACAAGAGGTAACTGAGCCGTGGTGAGGTTGGAAGTACTGTGTCTCCGGAAAATCAACGCAGCAGCAAATTGCCGCCCCTATAATCCATCTCAGTCCTGAATGGGGTGAAGGAAGAACCTCCGATTTACTTGACAGCAGTTTATACGGCAACTTCATTATGGTTTTAAGGACCTGCTGAAATTCGACATTCTGGCAAAAGCGACTTGCATTTGAAAACTGAAACTGTGAGAAGATATGAAGGGCCAGTTACAAATATCTTAAGTATGGTACACCATTTAGATTGTGGACTAGAAAATCACTCAAGATAGAGTGCTTAGAGGAAGAGACAAAGAATATCTCACTTGTACCTTAAATTCGTTATTAACGAGTCTGGATGATATTTCTGACTATGAAAAAGTAGTCCTGGACACAGTCACATCGGTGGCCAAGGAAGCAAACACACAGGCTTGCTCCGCCACGGGAGCCACACCTTCCCGGGGGACTCAGGGAGAATGCTCACGCCCACAGTCCTCTGCAGCCAGACTCTGCGGGTCCTGACAAACACCCACCCAGGTCCACCCACCTCGCACCCACCCCAGCTGAGTGAAAGGTTGACAGCTAATGACTTGGCAGACGTTTGGCCAAAACTGAAAAAAATTGGAGTTAATCCTACCAAAGTCAAATGAGAAAGCAGTAGACATGTAAGACCCCCAAATGCTTCTGTAAGTAGTTTTTAGGTATGTAATTATTTTAACTTTCTTTCTTCTTCTTTTTTAAATCATAATTAAAGTACTTATGTACTGACTTTTCTACTATTTTGCAGTTAAATCAGCCTAGAACAATTATGTCTAACATAATGATTTACTTCTTTAATTTTTTAAAATTAAAATACATCTGCCAAAAAAAAAAGCAAATACAACTGTGGATATATTTTACTTTGAAACATCTGAAAAAATACAAAGCTGATAAAAACAATGAGGGTAAGGAAACTATTATATATATATGTATATCAAAGTTTAAGAAACGTGTGTTTGTAAATATGGGGGATATGTGTGATCAAATTCTAGGCAAAAAACATTGAATTAAATTGTATGTTTTACAAAATGAAATAACTCTTTTCTGATTTTGTGGTTCAGAATCCAGATTGAATTTTTTTTTCCCCCTATACTCAATGCCAGCCCTCTTCTATCTGTTTTACTTATAGCTTTTTATTTTTCCTGGAACACATTGAATGTTTCAAGATTAGACTTCGTACAGGTGAAATGGATATACTTCTAAATTTGCTTACCCTATTTAGTTTTGACCAAAATAAACTTGCTCTCCTACTCCATGTAATAAGACCTATAGTAAAAAATATACCTTATGACATTTAAAACATGTATAAAAGAAAATAATGAAACTAGGCAATGTAAAATACTATTATGTGGTGTTTCAAGAGGGTTGCTCATCAGCCCAGTCCCCCAACAAACCCAACGTGCCCTGAGTCCCGAGCAGAACGCCTGTCCTTGGAGAAATCCGAGGGACAGACAAGCCTCTTGTCCATTGGTGGCGTTAATCCATTGACCAGAGCGTGAAAAGTACTCAGGATAACAAGTGTAGGAATGAGGAAAATCAACATGATTTTTGGATTTTCTTTTCCTTACAAGGCTACCTGATCAAAAGGCTTACAGCAACTGACAAATGCAGCAGGACTGTTTGATGAGTCAATCTAGGGACATGAGGAGATAGCCCCTCCTCCTCCCCCGCTCCCTTTCCTCCCCCACCTCCCTTCCCCCCTCCTTTTTTCTTCCTCCCCCCTCCCCTCCCCCTCCTTAGCACAGTACCTAACATGCATGGAGGAGGAGTGGGACCATTCTTTCTCTACTGGCCTGTAAGCATGAAGTCATGAAAACTGAGTGACAATATTAGGTCATTTTGTATGAGATTTCTAAACTACCTTCAGTAAGTGATTATGTTTTTAATTGTAAGGCTCCCCTCTCCGTTTAGCCAAGAAATTTCCATATCATTGAAGTTGGGTGCTTTCTCCTGTGTTTCAAGTGCCGAGGGCAGCAGAGAAAGTTCTCTCCTGTTTCCTGTGATACAAACCCCTCCTCAAATCCTATAGGCACATCAGCTTTGTGGAGGATTGAAAGAAAAATAAGAGAAAACTTAACTCCACTGAACCCTGCCTGCCTTAGTGAGAACTAATAGTGTCCGTAGGACTCTGCACACATGGCATGTGTCCCACAGAAAATTTAGTAACCCTTCACCAGTCATGAGGACTCAGAAATACTCTCTTTATGCTGGTCCTTGACTCTCAGCAGGGACTTTTGTGAACTTTGTCATCTTCCCTTGACCTTGAAGCCAAAAGTAGGGAAGTGGCTTTAATTAATGAGATGTAATACATTAAAATGTTAGCCGGAGCTTTCCAGAAGCTGGGAAGGCATAGATGCTTTAAAATTCTGAGCATCCTTTTGAGAATCCCCTGTTGTGATTTATAATTCTCAGTGGATCTATATTTGTCTTGAACTGATTGTTGAAATGGGCTTTACTAGGAATTTCTTCACTGGAATTGCAGCAGGGCAGGGGCTGGGGGTGAGGAGCCTATGGTTTGGTGGGAGGAGGGCACGATTTCTAACGAGGCTTTAAAACCGTCAGTGGTTAAAGTTACATTGATGAGAAGGTTATATATGTGTGTGTGCACACAGACGTATATGTACACACCCATGTATAGTGCACAAGTTCAGCAGCATTGTGTAATGAGCACAAATAGTGAATTATGTAGGTAGCAGAATTCACATTTTTTTAATCAACATTGCACCCCAAAATGGCTATAAAACAATGCTTGCCTGGGGAAGTAAATTTATAGCTGCATGCCTTTCACAGGCTCGCTGGAGGGCTGTGCTCCCAGCTCGAATCTGGGGGAGAGATGTTTTTTGCATGTGTGTGATAGCAGGCCAGGGGAGCTGGGAGCCTGCCTGCTCGCCCATTGTCAGCCCGGCCAGGCAGCGTGGGGCTTGGGTCCTGGCTGCGGGATCCTGCGTGCTCTGGGCTCCATGTGCACAGGAAAAGTCTGCGCTGCGCTGCTCTGGCTCTCTCTCTAGCGCGCTCTCTCTCTAGCTTGCTCGCTCTCTCTCTCTTTCTCTCTCTCTCCCCCGTTTCCCTTTCATTCTGCTTCCCCCGGAGCCGGAGCCGAATGAAGCGGCAGCCAGCAGGATTAGTGTCCGCCACCGGCTATCAGAGGAGCTCAGATGAAAGGACCTGCTTCCTAAGCACCCCTGCAGCAGCCCTTGTGAATTTTTTTGCTTTCCACACAACAGTTGTGCCTCATTATCTGGTGCCTGGCTCGTTCTTCTTCTTCTTCTTGAGGGTTTGAAGTTTGTGTGCTTCACTGTTGCCGAGGAGGAGGTGTTAGTGTTGCCATTCGGGCTTGATCGGCTGCATTTATGAATGGGACTGACCTAGTCACCTGTTACCTCCAGTTTCCAGATTGTTTGAACTTCTCCGGCCGCACGGTGCGGGCAGGAAGGCGGCGGCCGGGAGGACCCACGGCGCCTGCAGCATGGGCTGGCTGGCCGGGCTGCTCTGCATTTTCTGGGGAGCGTTACTCTCGGCAAGAGCAAACTACGCACACGGGAAGAACAATGTGCCACGGCTGAAATTATCCTACAAAGGTAAGTCTTGGTTTTCCTTTGATTTGGCTGGCTTTGTAATTCATCTCCCCCTCATTCCAACTCCTCCCAATCCAGACCCTCAAACCTGGACTTCGCCTAGGAAAGCTCTGTGATTATGGCGATCTTTCTGAGACCACTGAAATACTTTTTTAAAAAGAGCAGGTCTTCTGTTTGCAATGTGACAATTTAAGTGCAAACAAAGAACATTTAATCACATTTTCCGAGAGGAGCTGCATGCCCTGCACAGGCGGATCTGTGTATCTTATGATCCTATCTCACGTTCTGTTAATTTTTCTGACTTTACTTCTATGAAAATATTTTTTTAAAAAATACTAATGCAAAAATGGTCTCTTTATAGATGTGCCTGCCTGACTTACAATAGTTGGGATGACGAATTGTATTTTCTTAGTTTTAGACACGAAATGGTTAATCACCATCATGAATATTCAGTTCGCTCAAATCTGACAATCAGATGCTTAACATAAGCAGTAGATCGTGGTTTGCCAAGAGAATATAAACTGGAGAGAACAGACTAGTTTTTCCATAGTGTGTTATGATTGTACAAAAGACTGTGTATTTGACTAATTGGTGTCAAGCTAGCCTGTGAAATACAATGTTATTTCATTCCATATGTACCTCAGTGAGAACTGAGGAGAATTACTCTCTAGCTACACTGTCATGTGAACTTCTTTATTAAAAAGTATAAATTTAAGAAAGAAAATACCAACCTCATCACATGGTACTTTACTTGGTTACAGTGTTAGGTATGTGCTTGTTTTTAAATAAGGATTTTTAAAGAAAATACTTTTTCTACGTCTGTCTGGATAGATTTTATACACTGGTGTGTAATATAATGCTAAGATGATTCCAAAATGATATATAAACATATAACTTTTATTGGCAGAAAATATTCATATAACTCAGGTATGATTAAATGAAGTTGAAGATTAAACAATTTTAACTCTAGTAGTTTTACTCCCTGAGGTGTTGATTTCTGAGGAGTCTCAGATTTCTAGATTGGGGGTGGGGCAGTGAGAAGCTTCAATTATGCTAAGTTTTAAGCCTATGAAAGAAAACCACTGAGTACCTGTGGAGATGTCTGCCTATTGTACATTGTTCTTAGGCCAGAAATATATATTCTTTAATTCTTTAATTTCTTTAATGGTAGGAAGCATCTCTTTCTGAATGTTCTGGAATGAATGGTATCTCAAATAGGGAAGAGAGAGAACGTTTTCACCCTTTGAATCAGAAAATTAAACACCTATAAAATGTGTTTATTTGAACTTGAAATTTGGATAAAATACATTGAGTTGGAAATTTTTTGATGTGATATTTTCTTGTCTTTCTAATTATAAATAGACTTGAAGCAACAAAAATTGTACTCTTATTATACAAGTTTTAAAAATCATGTAGATTCTACTAAATATTTAATTGACTCTGTATAATGTTGCCACTTAATAACTGTCTTTAAATTTTTTCCAGAGTATATAATGTTAGGCAACTGTGTTTTCATCATTCTTTGCTTTCAGTTTTTACTCCTTAATAAAATGCTATCAAGCAATTCTTAGGTGGGTGGTCTATTTTATTCAAATTTATATTTATTGTAAGTAAGTTTAACATAAACTTTAATTCTAAAAGATATGAATACCTACGTGCTCAAATTTTAGATTCACAAGTTTGAAATTAGAAAACACATTTGAAAAACATACTAGAATTAGAATTAGTTATCTAACTGATAAATAAATTTTAAAATTAATTTAAAATTTTTAAATTATACATTTTAGTTGATAATAATTTCATTTGCATGGTGATAGAGTATTCTAATCTATTTATGATAAATTATAGAGGAGGTGCACATCCTGTCATGAGAGTGCTTAATTAAAAGATTCCTTTCCAGTACACACTGATAAAGCAAACTGTGCATTGACAAGATGTGTTTGACAAGATCCTCAGAGGACTATGGTACCAATAGCATAATTATTCTGCTTTCATTTGAATCAAAAAGTGCCCCACACCTATATGAAAATACCATTTACTTACCAAGAGCTTTGCAGTTTGGTAAAATAAACTGTGAAATGGTCAACAGCAAGAAGAATAAAAGGAACTGGCCAAGCACTTCTCCTTCTGTCACCTTCCTGCTCTGTCATTACCTTTGTATCCTTATTTTGCCAAAGCAAATGCCTGGTAGCCAATTGTCAGTAGTTTGCTTCTATACTACAAGAGAGATTTTGTTTTCAAAGCTACTATTTTCTCCTCCTTAATTAGATATCAAACACAGTTTAAACATCCCTTGCATTGCCCTTAAAAATATTCCAGCATGACTCCTAAAGAGTTAAATCCCTGCCAACCTTCATTTCCCATGGTCACTTGTTTTCAAAGATGCATCATTAACCTGCTCATTGCTCAGGTCTCAAGATGAGGCTTCAGGCAATCACCATGCACACGTTTGACTTGCCATCGTGCCTGGTAGGAGGTGAAAGAGATTGGACACGTTCATTGAGAAAGAAAGGGAAGTGAACCCAAGAATGCAGCCTTTGTAGCCCATGTGCTTGCATATCTCCTAAGATACCTCTTACTTTCTAGGAAAAGGGAATTGAATAGATGTGCTCTGACCATCTGGAGAAGTGATAATATTAGAAAAATGGGGTATGCTGGCTTTTCCTCTGAACCAACCTGATTTAGAATCCTTGTGGGGGAAGAAAATGTGAGAACTCTGTAAATCTCAGCAGTCACATAGAAATTATCTCAAGAAACATTCACTCAGGCATACTGCTGCCTCCCTTAAATGTATGTAATGTGGCTAAGTGGCAAAATGCGCCCTCTTAAAATGAGTGCATAACTGCACCCTCTACAAAGCTAGTCAAAGTTCATTTTTCTCACTAAATACTGAAAAATCATATAATCGGTCAGTCACTTAAGATATGTGGTACAATGAAGTCTTGAGAAAAACCATTGTTGATTCACAAGAGGGGAAAAAAGTTTGGGGGTTCTAAACAAATGACAACTGTCCCATCATTCAGTGTGATGGGTTTTTCCAGGACACTGTGTGTGTCGATTTAAGTAGAAATCAAAGACATGCAAATCTCAATGTGAGGGTGATCTTGTGACCTAAAGGTTAAATCAATGATTTTAACCTTCGTAGGGAGGACTTGGTAAATAATGCTTAAATAACTAGTAGACATTTTAAAGTCTCTGCATTTGCTGAAGGCTTTTTTTTTTCCACAGTCAACTTATTTAATTATTCTAAAAATGGTACTACAAATTAAATCGAAGTTCTGACACATATCTTTCTGGTACTAGAAGACAATTTTAATTAAAATTCAAAAATAAAAATTCCAAATGCTTTTCCTCATCTTTCACTCATTATGTTACCTTCAAAATTAATATGAATTACTGACTAAAACTTGACTTTTGTTTGACAGTTTACCTTTAATGAAGTAGTGTACATATAGTGCGTATATATGCAGATGCATGTGTATGTACACGCACATGTATGTGCATATAAATGCACTTGCATGTGTATATGTGAACATGTATGTGTATGTATGTACATGTTTGTGTATATGCAGACACATTTTATTGTATATGAAATGCATATCTTCATGCTGATAACTCTGGCTAAAAAAGGTACTTTCAGCCATCTATAGAATGTGAATTATGGTAAAATTCTTAAGAATTATTAGTTTAAAATGACATTTATATTTAATATGTGCTATGAAAAGTTTTCATCAATATCTTACACATTCACATAACAGTATAAAGTAAAATTTGTCCTACACTAAAAATTCCTTCACAGGTAAAAGGAACATTTTTAGGGAAAAAAAGATACATACATGTGGATACATGTGTGAGTGTGTGTGTGTGCGCGTGCTCACACAAAGAGCAAAAAAGTTAAAAATCCTTTGAAAATGTGTCTATGCACTTTGCTGCAGATCTTAGATTTGCTGTTATTTGACATTACCTTTCCTTCTCAAATTTTGTCAACTTTAAAACAGATTAGTTCTGAAATCATAAAATAAACAAAACAAAAGGAAAAATATTTTATCCATTTAAGTATGCCCTGGCAAAATAAGTAAAAATGAACATAAATAAAACACAGCGGTCACAGCGCTTGTGAGTCACCTCTGGTCAGATCCAGCAAGAACAAGTGGACTTCTCCAGTGAGTGTATCTTCCGCTTAACTCTGTCAACCGGATTGGCCTTAGAAATAATCATTTACAAAATGTAGACTCTAGCAAGTAGGAAAATAACAGACCACAAAACATTCCCTCTAAGCCTGTAAACTATCAACTTCCAATGCTGTTCAGTCATCACTAGCTTAAATAAATACAAATATTGGACAGATTTTTCCCAATACTAATTTTCATATTTTTCTCTTTATGTCAATGATTTTCATCACAAATAATATGCTGTACATAGATATTTAGCCAACTAAAGAGATATGTGCATCTATGCTATCGAATTTCCATTTTTTTTCTGATTTTTAATTACCACACATGAACAACGTATTTAACAAATATATTGTGGTGTGGGGTCAATTATATTTAGATTCTATACTCAGATATGAAAGTAATTGAAAGATCTTTCAGAAATAAATTTAATTAAAATTAATTAATAGATCACATACATCCCTATTTGCAAGAATAAATGTTAAACCATTGCTTATAGAAGGTGTTAGCCTCATCATGAATACATACCTGCATTGTGGACTACATTTTATGGTAAATTTTCGGATATGTACTTTAAGAAACTTGTGTTTTATAGTTATCATGAACTTTAAGGTATCTATAAGAAATTAGGTTATTTAAGTTCTTATCCCAAATTTTCTCATTTAAGTTTCACCAACACATCTCTGCATCACAACTCCAAAAGTCAAAAAGCCATGTCTTCACAACTTTTGAATGTGAAGGCAGCACCACCCTAATAGAATTTACACTTGAATTTTTCTAAAATTTTCCAAGGTAACCACTATTAAAATAAACTTTGGATTGATTTTTATCAAACAGTTTTTATTTGCAAGGTCTTGATACTATATCTTGGAAAGCTACATACTAATCTAATAAATCATTACTCTCATCAAAATTTCATGAACATAAATCTACAATAAAATGATCCACTGTTGCAAGGTTGCACGTAAAATGTCCAAAACTCGTGACAATATCAAACTAAGTTTAATACATGTAGCCAGACATTATACTTAAAAGATCAGCAGTTGTAAACATGAATTAGAACAAGCACGAGTCTTGGGACTCGTTTACCCCATCGTGCCTTCTAAGATGCTATTTAAAGGGATTACCATGATTTGCAGTTCTGTGCTTCAGCTAATAGGTGGCACTAGCACTTTGTGACAGCTCTTTCATTAGCATGGAAAGGGGCAGGCCGCTAGGACGAATATGTGCAGAATAACGTGTGGAGGCCAAGCTTGGGCAACTGGCCTGAGTCATGAGCTGTGGCATGCACAAAAGGGAGCTTCAGTTAAGATGGATTTTGCTGGAGATTCTTCTGATGCACCCCTTGCATGCACTTATCTAACACTTCACCCCTGAGAGAAGAAGTGATTATAGGTGAGAAACCTACAGCTAAATTTTAAGTTGAGACTTTTTATGTGAAAGTGATTTGCTCTGCAAACTATAAAACAAACTGGTGAGCGAAGTAGTTGTATCAAGCGACTAGAATGGTGGAAGGACGATATATACATATATTATATATTATATATATTGTATATGTATATGTGCATCCTAAATCATAATTGTAAATATCAGAAAGGAGTTAGCTCTCCTTAGCACATTATTACATTACTATCATCATTCGCAATTGGATAATAGTTCACTGAGAAAGTAATGTGTAGAAAATTACTTACGGTATATATATATATTTTTTAAATGACTCCTTTTAATTTTTAGCTCCTTTTAAATTATTGCCCTAGTTAAGCACATGAAGAAATCAATAAATTTTATCTGAAGCACATAAGGCCACGTGTCTCTGCCACTATCTTCCTCCACTGCCAAGATGTAAACATGGGTATAAATAGGGAGTTCACACAGTTTCCAAACTGTAACAAAGCTGGACTTTGTCAAACCCAGGATAAGAAAATATACAATTTATACTTGAACTCAGGGATGGAGATAAGCAGAAATAAAATTCTGTTGATAAATATGAAGGATGATTTGGTCTTAGTATTTTTACAAGCTTGTGGTGATGTGGAAGGACTGCATTTCTAGGGAGTCTTGTCACTGCTTGGGAGTTGTTAAACCTGCATTTCTAGGTTTTCCTTGCTTGGAAAGATGTGGCTTTGTTGACTAAACCAAACAATGTTGACCAAACTTTTGGAGTAACTTAATGTATCGTGGTGATCATAAATATGTCATTAAATAAAATACAGTGTCACCTGCTTGAGTCTTCATCAGCAAACCAACTGTGGCAGGGCCATCGCCTTCCTGGAATGACTTCTCAAAGTCTGAGAAGCTACTTTTGTGTCATCTTCACTGCATAAATTGTGGAGTTGCAAGCCCAGGGTGTCCCAACTTTCCCACCTTTATATTCTCAGTGGCTAGCACAGATCACTCATTGTTGACTGATTTGGGGCTTTATAGAACTCACCTTTTTAATATAAAATATGCCTGTTAATAAAATATAATTCTTTTAAAATACAAAAATACATGCAAATTTCTAATGAGTGAAGTAGTTACAAGTGAACTCTATTAGAACATTGGGATTCGGTGAGTGTAGCCTTAGATGCAATGCTGAGGCAGGAGTTGGGGCTTAGTAGTGCTGTACACAGTACATGCCTGGGGAGGACTCTCGGAACCAGGCTACGGATTATTTCACTCCTTCCAACAAAACAGTTTGATTTTCCTTATTCTCTTTCATTGCAAGCCTCACAGCCAGGAAAGAGAGAGAGGCTACTGTAAGATCAAGAAGTGACTAAAGATAAGAAAGATGGCTCATGCTCATGTTTACTATACTTGACCCTTGGTGTGGAACACACGAGTCCTCCCCATGGAACTTGAAAGCATTATCACTGGATAACTTGAACCGGCTATTTTTTGTCGTCCACACTTTGGGGAGAATCCTGGCTTTCCTCTCTGACAGCTTGCTAAGATGAGACATGTTGGAGCTCTCTTGCTTCCTGTCTTCCAGTGGCCGAGGGCAGCAGTGCCTCAGGTCCCTGTGGCTTCACCTCTGAGTCAGCCTCTTTCTCCCTAGCTTCCTGATCCACTGCTGGCTCAGGACTCCTCCAGGCCTGAGCCCAGTCCCAGAGCCCCTGCTTTCCCAATAGAGTGGATGTGATAGGAAATAGCAGAGGAATCTTTACTGAATCACGGACACACAAAATATACTGAGATCTTCGTTAAAGATTCTACGTATGAGTCACCTTATAATAATTGATCTTAAATAATTGAGGAAATGGGAGAAAATAATGGACTGGTTTCCTCAAGCTGCTCCTAGGCCTACAGATTGACATTTGGAATATACATGAATCCATAAAGTTTAATAGACCTGGAGTCTTAGTTTTCATGTTGCTGAGGCAAAATACCCAACATCCAAAATTAAAGGAGGAAAAGTTTGTTGTAGCTCATAGTTTGTAGAGATTCAGTCCAGCGTCAGCTGGCTCCAAGGCAGGGCGGCATGGCAGAGGGGCATCACGGAGGAGAAGCACCTCATGGCAACCGAAGGCAGCAAGCAGTGAAGAGTGAAGCAGCAAGCAAGCACAAAGCTCTCTTCTGTCCTTGATATTCTCACTGGGCTACACACTCTTAGGGCAGGGAGTACCCACACCCAGGTGGGCCTTCCCATTATCCACACTCAGAGCTGTGCCAGACCAATCAGAGGACTAACTTAGTAATCACACACCCTTAATCCCAGCATCACACACTGTAGATCCAGCCACCTCTGACAAAGCCCTATCTAAGACTGCATGAGGCTTTGGGGGACATCTAGACACAGCCGTAACAACTACTTATAGTGTGAAAATGTCAGACAGCTACCAAGGGCACTGTTGAGTACAAATCATAGTAATTCATTGGTAGTAAAAAGTGAATCAGACGGCCTAGTTCTATTCCTGAACCAAGATATTCTGGCAAAATTAAAATAAAGTTGTTTATACTTGAGGTCAGATCCAAGCTATACAAGTATTTGTGGATATTCATAATATGTATCCATAATCTTAACTTTTTAAACTTCAAGTGTGAAATCCCAGACTTGAGTAGGCTCTGCTCTGTTGCTACTGCCCTCTAAGAATGAGTTTAAGTGAAAGCACCTACTAATCTGCAGACTTAAATTCTTTACAAAAATCAGTCATGCATCTCTTAGTTTTCTTCTGTGTGTAAGACACACACACAAAGCCACATCAGCCATCTGTCACACTTCCTCATGGAGGAAGACATTCATCTAGAAGAACGCTGAAAGGTGGACTCAGTTCCCAATGGCTTCAGGGGACTTGAAGGCACTGGACAAGAAAGTGCAACTTGAATAATAAGGGCGAGAGAAGAAAAAGTAGACAAAAGTGGTGATTTCTGCTGCTGTAGACTTCTTTGTGATTGCATCGCATAATTTATGTAACATAAAGCAGCAGCAAAGCAGCCCTGGAACTTCGTAGAATTAACATGGGGTGGTCTAGGTTTGCCTGCAAATGGGGTTGAGAGGACAAGCAGTGGACGTCTACATGCGCTTCCCCCAAGGATCACACAGCTATTGGGGTTACTTGTTTCTGCCTCTGACGCCCACAAAATACATGAGCTGGGCTCATTTCTAACTGAAAGAAATAAGGAAAATTGAGTTTAGTTTTCCAAGATAGAAAATGCCATTACCATATATGGTTTTAGGACACTGGTTTCTTCTCGTTTTCCTGGTTCTCATTTATTCTACTGTACTATTTATTTCATTCACCAGTGAGTTGTGGAAAGAGCGGTTCCTATTTTACAAGCATGTTTGCCTTTAACCTGGAGATATCTATGGTGACTATGCATGGGGAAATAAAATGTTCCTTAGTGTGTGTTCCTGTCACATCCGCTTAGCTTTAAAGGGAAAATCGTACATCGTATGCACGTATTTTAATCCACTGAATACTTTGTTCATTCAAGATATTTCTCTGGCTCACTTTATATAAAATTTCAGACTGGGTAAGCTGGTGAGAACTTGGAACGCCTCATCCTTCAAAGGGCAAAGCTGCGGGTTCACTGCATCCTCCAACCCCAACTGACAAGAGCAACTCCTGGAGCCCCTTGTACTTGCGGAATTGTATCCGGAGGAGACACACGTATTTGGTGGGTGTGTATTTGCTATGAATTTTGTGATGGACCTGTCACACTCAAATGCAAGAAAAGCCACACTCTGTTACTTTCTAAGTCAGATGTTTGATTTGGAAGCGTGGAGCAGGAGACGCCAGTCCTCTGAGCACTGGGCTGGGGTGCAGGGCTTGGGAGAGGGTGTCTGCCGTGCCTGGGGCAGAGGCTCAGCAGCTCAGGGTGGGCTCTGGCCCTGTCTCTGGAGACCTTCCTGGGGCACCTCCTGTCGCTCCAGCTGGCCACCCAGTGCCCTGTCTCCTCCTCTTCTTCGTCTGGACGCGGCGCCCCACGCCCTGCCCCCGCCGGGCAGTCTCAGTACATCTCTGTCTCAGCGCCACGGCCTGCAGGATGCAGGCTCAGGTCCCCCAGCGGCCGCCTTCTACCTGCCCAGGTTGAAATACTGAGCTCTGCATCGGAAAGACTCCGCCCTGTCCCAGGAAGCGCACATCTCCAGCTCAGCTGTTCTTGGCCCGTTCAAACAAACCTCATTCCTTGAAGCCCACACTTCTGAAAACAAAATCCTGTTAATTCTGCCTTGGGGGAATGGGAACGTTTTCATACCTTAAACATTTTTTAAGAACCTTTTTTGGCAAATCAATCTATAGCACAGAGGAAAAAGAAGATAATTTTTTTTAATATGTAGGTACCAGGAGTCAAACTCAGGACCTCGTGCTGGCCAGGCAGGAGCTTATGCCACTGAGCTATATCACTGGCCCAAGAAGATAATTTTTTAATGAGGCAATCTTGCCCCTTGAAGTTTGCACTCATTTGTAGACCCTGCCTCTAGAGCCGTCCCTCAGTCTGCCCCTTTCTCTCTGCTGGGTGAAGACAGCTGCTGTCACCGCCTGACTTCTGCCTGCAACGGCTACCTCCTCTCTGTCACTGCTGGCTTCAGTTCCTTCAGAAATCCAAAATCTCACTGTGCCTTTCTCTCACTTGAAGTTTCTTCTGATTCAGGCCTGAAGGCCTAGACAGAGGCGAGCAATGAACCGAATGGGTGTAGGGGCTGGGTGCACTGGGGGCCCTGGGTGCTCCCACTCAGGAGGGCGATGCTGGATGAGGAGGCTGAGGGGAAACGAGCAAGGGGGCTGCAGGTGTGGCGTGGGGCTGGGCTACATCACTGAGTCTGTGTAGGGGAGGCCGGGGGCTGGGAGAAGAGAAAGGCTGGTGACCCCAAGCACACCCCAACTCAGGGCTTCCTTCTCCAGCACTTCCCATGCTCCTGGTGGGTCACGGACCCCATCCTCCGGTGTAAACCTGCTTCCACAGGTCTCTTCCGCTGGCTGTCGGAAGAGGGAAATGGTGGAAACACTTGCTAGCTCCTGTCGGCCACCTTTTAACATCGCCTGACTTTCCCAGGCCAGCGAGCCCTGGGCGTGACCGGTGCTCACTCACCCAGACCTCTTGGATGAGAGCCAGGGAGGGGACGGGGTGGAAGAGCACAGGTCCACTGAGGCTGAGGACCAGGCACGGCCCTGCGTGACTGGAAGGTTCGTGCCACAGACGGGTCAAGTATTCGATCGTAAGAAATACCGTGCAAAGCTGCAGAAGCAGTCTGAATGTGGACAAAGCGTATAGTTTTCAAAGAGGGGTTATGAGGCTTGAACTTTAGCAAAGAGGTGATGAAACTTCCAGAGTTTGGTGGCAGGAGACCTATGGAGCAAGATGCTTTAGGAATCCGGAAACCAGGAATTTACCTTTTGGTCTTGAGTTCTCTGAGTTGTTGATCTGTCACGTGGGACTCTCGCACTGCTTCTGGTCCAACGGGGCTTCAGATAATAGCCTGGGCTTATGACCAGCAAAAATTTCCCCTGTGGAAGCCACTTTTCTTTACTTACATAAAGCAGTATGTTATCATGAGTCCGATAAATGCACGTCACGTACTAAAAGCTGAGGACTGAGAGAAAAATTTTAAAATCCAACGATTGATCATGATTTAGGATATAGCTTTTACCTAAAATATTCTATATCACATACTACGTCCTTCAAACTTCCTTACATTTACGGCAGAGTGTACTTTTGGAAATTTTGATCAGGAACCTTATACGCACTTTCCTTTATCCAGATATCACAGTATGGGCAACAAAAGATACCACGGGTGACTTCTTCCCTTGCCCTTCCTTTACTAACTATGCGATGTGAGTTTGTGATGGCTTTTACGTCATTGTTTTCTCTTGGGCACTGTGAGGAGGCTGACTCCACTCAGACTTGATAAGAGCGAAGGCTGTGCTCACTCAGTTGCCCCTCCCGCAGCAGGGCCTGCTGGGCTGTCGCACGCCGGCGCCCGGGGCGCCCTTGGGCTCACTGCATGATCCTCACGTTCAGTAGTCTCCAAGTTTGGTTTCCCAAGGTGCCTACTGATCTCAGAACTAAGCTTTCTCTCTGGCCTTCAATCTCCGCTGGTAGACAGCCACTCAAGAGTATTTCAGCGTGACAGAAGGGGCCGAGAGATTTAAGGAAGCCTCTCTGGCACCTGTGAGGTACTTGTCATCATCCAGTCGGGTTCCAGCTCTGAGAGCAGCAGAACAGCAATTGTGAGCAATCTCTTTAGTCCAAGTAGATTCCATTTGAGAAGGGACATCAGTGATGCTACAGTCTTTTGTTTCCCTGGGCTGGATCTCGAGTGTCCCCTGCTGAGCTGTGCATCCCAACATTGCTGTGGAGGACGCTCGCCCACACACAAGGGCCCATGGTCCGCAGGTCCCTCTGGCTTCTTAATGCAAGTTAATTTTCCTTAAATGTGGAGATAATGGTTGAAGGTTTCTCATGTGCCACATTTATTGCCTTTCCGTATTTCCAAAATAATAACACTTCACTTTGAAAAATGTAAACATTTATTCGGTAAGCTGTGTACTATTTGGTAGAATGCTGAAAACTGTTCAGCATTATCGAGTGGTAAGTCAGGCTGCGATGGTTTTCACCAACCACTGGTTGGTCTACGGAAAACAACGGGGTTTTCAAATTCAGCAGGTGAAGTGGGATTTTCACAAGGACAACAGGAATCTTGGTGCTGTGAAGAACAGCTTGGGTCACCTCTGGCACATCCTGGGTGTGGGTGCTTGGTATGGTGTTATCGTCTCAGCATTAAATTCCTCTTCTCTCGTGTGAAGAGAATAGCTACCTGTGAAGGCCACCCTAGGATAGAGACAATATGTGTACAAGTGACTCTGACCTGATCAGCGCTGACTCACAGGAGACGGCCAATTGCTATTAATTCCTGAGGCAGACTAAGAATTGCACACTGTGCCGTGCTCATTGGTAATGAATCTGCAAGTACTTATTCTCTAGCTATTAGGTGTATCCTGAAGTAGGTTAGCAGTAATAATACAAATAAAAGCACAGTTGTTGTGTTTGTGGTGTGCCACTTTCTAAGATACAGCGTAAAAAGGTGCATCTTTAAACACAGGAAGTTTGTCAGTATCAACTAGCCACTGAGGACAGGAGAAACCTTTATAAAAAGGCAATATTTCAAGTAAACAATTGGTGGCAAAAATAGCAGAGCTGAACATTAGATTTTTCAGTCCTTTACCTACGTTTAGTTAAAGGTAAACATCTTGACCATACATCTATCATTTGGCATATTTTTGAGTGTAATTTCAATGGAATATGTATACGAAGTGCTAATGATGGGGTGAAAGGTGACCTGACTTGGGGGTCTTTGGGCTGGGAATACTTATTGAGGTAGGTCAAGCAAGGAAGCACCTGTTTTTTGAGGAAAAGGTTGGCTGCATCTCACAGATTGCAAGTTCCAATTCCTGTTTTCAACATGAACTAAAGTCAGTCATTTAAGATTCAGGAAAAATAGCCAGGAAATGACTAGTTTTATTTGCTCCTGAATTTACTGCATATCCTCTCCAATGGCGTAATGGTTGCCTTGAATATTATTTTGTTGTGACTTGCCCCATGAAGACACAGCATCCTTCATGACAACTTAAGGAGTTTTGAATCCACATAGGAATTAGCACAATATTCCTTTTTTAATATGTCCCCAAGTCTGAATAAAAAATTCATAAGGTCTCAGTCTTTCTGACCAGTCCTACCAACCACCTGTGTTCACAAATAGCCTATTTGCAGAAAGGATATTCAGTCACTCAAGAAAATAAACTTGCAATCTGAAGCTAGTAAATAGAATGAAGAACATGCTGAGGGTAACTTAAAGGGGCTTTTGTCTAACAGAAGACACTGGGAACCCAGACTGGGAAATCTAGACATTGCTAGAAAAGGAGGTGAAACTAACCACAGTTTGCTTTAAAGGATTTTTTTTTTTCTGGAAGACAGCATTCTTTTTGGAAACACTTTATGCCCCAGCATGAATAAATTTCTGAGGTACTGTAGACAAAGATGAATTTTATTTCATTGTGGCTTTAGTTGTATTACAATGCTCATAAACTATTTTACCTGATGCCAGACATGTGGAAGCAATCAGTGTATGTAAATGATATGTGAAGGTGAAGTACAGATTTAGCTTAAAAACTTAGACTGTCTGTGGTTGTAAATTATAACCACATCACAGAGAGCAACTTTCCTTTTAATAGTAACTTAAATGTAAAAATAATCAGTGATGAATTCATAAAACTACCAGTGTTTTCTTAGTGAAGTCCCATAAATGTAAAATATAGTATTACTTTGTGCTGCTACTTTAGGCTTAGGACACAAAATTCAAAAGCAGTTTTTTTCTTTAAGGAATTGTTAAAATGAAAGCAGTCAAAGTTAGACATAATTACATTAGTCTATCTCTGAAAAACTACTTTCATGCAGGGTAGTGTTTTAGACTATCTTTTATTAAAATAAACGATTCCTTTCCTTTTATCCTTTAGCATGGTATAAATTTGGTTGTTGCTTATAATATATTTTTTCTACTATATATATGTGTGCTTCTAAATGTTTCATAACATTTCATAAATTCTGAACATATAACCTGAATCAAATCTTGAAAAGGAAGTAGATATAATAAAAATAAATGTTTTCTTTTCTTTAAAATCATAACAATGAATCTTTTAGTCTCAATCTGATGGTACTGTGCCTCTTTTAAAATATTTTTATAAGCTGCTATAAGTAAAGACGGATATTAAAATAACACAAATTCTAAGTAGTGTTACTAGACATGAATACACATACACACATAAATTTGAGGAAGGAAAGAAAACAGCAAAATAAAATAAATCAAAAGTGAATAACCATTATCTTGCCACTTTTTTTCAATAAAGAAAAAGCACGAGGCCCTATTTTGTTAGATTGAGGCTATTGTACTCCCAATATGCTCATTAAAAAAACAAACTAAAAAACATAAAACATCACTCTTTAATGTATTTACTTAAGAGAACCAAGAAGTAGGTAGTTATGAGCACCTAAATAAAATCTGCCAGTATTTAAAGGAAAAAACCTCCCGACGTGGGCTGCCTGCACCCTGCTTCCTCCGAGAGGGCCCGGAGCGGGATGGGGAAGACCCTGAGCCGGAGACGCTGGCCCTGTGCAGTGCCCCCTCGGCACCAGCTGGGATGACGGATAGTTGAGTGTGTTGTCCTACTAATTTTTAAAAATATATAAAATTTTTAAGAAGAGAATTATTTCTAGTCTCTTAGACAAGTGCCAGTTGCTACTGGGAGTTTATTTCCTGCAGTGATGGTAGAGGAAAGAGAGGCGAGAAAGTGACCAGCACAGAGGGGCAAAGCGGGAAGCGGCGACGGAAGGCCCTGCCCGGGAGGATGAGGAGGGCTCCGCCCAGGCGCGCGCGTGGCTGCCTTGTGGCTGCAGGTCGAGCTCGGGCTCTGCTGTGGCTCTGACCCCTCTCAGTGTGTCATCTCCACGTTGTCTCACTCTGGCTTCTTTACAAAGTATTCTTTTACTCATTCGCAAAGTTTTCTTTTAGGTCTTTAAATTTCATTTCAAAAGAACAAATATTCCCTAAGTGCGATGACCACCCACGACTGTAGTGACCACTGAGAAGAGAAGCACAGCTGGGATGGACCCCGGGTTCTCCAGAACTCCACAGCACAGTGCCAGGAAAGCAGCGTCCCGGGATCCGCCAGTCCCTCCATCGCCACATACAGAATAGGATGCTGTGAAGCCAACAGGGACAGAGACTTGTTAACTAGGCTGTGGACCGCTACCGAGCCGAGGAGAACAGGTTTTCAGGAAGCTGAAACTACACGGGGCCTGTTAGGACATGGGAAGTTCTGCACGGAGGAGTGGAGAGGGCTCTCTACGTTGGGCAGCGCCCTTCCCGCGGACAGCAGGTTTCAGGGTATGCCGTGTACCTGAGAGGCAGCATATTAATTTACCTTTTATGGAAAGAGTGGCAGACCCTGAGGCAATGGGGGGCCCATTCTGGAAAGCTGGGGATCTCCAGTCAATGACTCTTTTTACTCTTTGACCATTTCTCTAGTGCATAGTAATGTAGTATGCAGTCACACAGCTTATGGAAGACATACTGCTAATACTGCATTTCCTGGACCTCACAGAGCTGCCGTGCAGTGGGTAAAGAAGTGAGGAAGGACAGCCAAACACACATTTGGGGGCAAATGCGCAGAGTGAGCTATACCAAAAGAACAGTGAGGATTCTAACAGTTGGGTACCACAGTGGGGCGAAAATGGGGAAGTCCTGCATGAGAAGAGGCATTTGAAGTGGGCATCACAGAGCTCTGAGAGGCCATGGAGGTGAAGGGGAGGAGGACCTCCCAGATGAAGGAAGTGGAACCAATAAGAAGCGGGAGAGACAGTGTCGAGGGCATCTCATGAAATGGTTGCTGTATTACTTCGCCTGCACATGATTAAAAATGCTGTGTCAGATTAGCCCAGGTATTAAATGAACAGCCCTCACAGCTAACTTGACTTCTCCGAGCTCATGATGTAGGCTGCAAAAGAAACACTCTGTTCTCTCTTTTCCTTTTTATTCCCAATGATAATGATTAAATAACTCATGAAAACTGTCATAAAAGTTATTTTAATTGATGCATTTGAGTATATTTTAAGTACAAGGCATCAAGTTCAGAACCACAAACTAGTTGAAATCTATATAGCATTAGAGTTAGAAATGCAGTTTTAGTAAGCAGAGAAAACCCAGCTGAAGCCTGACGTTAACTGTCTGTGACCTGAACCATATACATGCTAAAAGGAAATGTTTAGTGTGAGTGGGGGATCTCCACCATTTTGTGGGCAGCCAGTTGGATTACATGAGACTTAGCATGCTTTAAAATGTAGAATCGATGATGTATAATCAATGCACATAGCGCAACGAACAAAATGCCCAGCCTGGCCTGTGCCCAGGAAACAGCATTCGGCGTTAACAGAGGAGGGAGGCAGTTTGCGATCAGGAGAATCAGGCGAAGTGGGAAGTGTGCGGGTAGGTAAGTGTAACAGGAAAGGAAAGCAGCCACTCTTCACCAGGGAGGGAGATGGGTGCGGAGGGTTGAAAGCACAGTGCAGTTTCAATCCTCAACAAGAATCGAGATAATGAGAGCAATTAGGTAATACAGAAAACAGTGTTAGCGATGAAAAAGACTTTTTACTGCCATGTGTCAGCATTATATTAATCATTTTGTTAGTATCTCTTTTCAGTCAGTGTGGCTGCATTTGGTGACACAGACATTAATTATCGCCTGTGAGTTTCTGTTACCCTCCTGTCTTCTGAAAAGGTTTCCATGAACAGTGACAAAGCCCAGATGTATACAATAGGAGCGAGTTGGAAGAGCACAGTGACGAGGTGTTCCAGTGGTTACAGCTGACAATAGAGTTGTTTGACAGCATGATTTCCACAGAAGTTTATCAAGACCAAGTGAACTCAGTAAATCGAATCAAAACAGTGGGAATAGATGCCACGCGATGACATCGGGAATGGGAAAACTTCACCTAAAAGTCAGTCAATTAAAAAAAAAAGTCAACGCTTTTTCTTACATTTTTTTTATTTGGCATTAGAAACAAGTCTAAATTCCAAAATTATTTTAACTTTTGTAGAGACTATTGAATCATTGGGTAAATAATAAGCAAATGGTCACTTTACAAAAAGTGAATATACTATGTACCGTGTGTAGAACAAGCATAGATCACTTACAAAAAACTAAGTGATCGTCACCACGGAATGGTAGCCTGTTCCCATGATCACATTATATTTCATGTAGTACTGAAGTTGTGCTTCACAATATGTGGGCTATTTTTCACCCAGGAAAAGATCAGAAAATAGTGTTTTACCTTATGTGCCAGTAATGAGGATTTGCTTTAGCTAAGAACTGAGGCAGTGACGGCGAACCTAAGGCACGTGTGCTGCAGCGGGCTGTTTGTATCATCGAAAGCTCTAAAGGGTTCATCTTTACTAGACTTAAGAGTTAACTTTATATCATAATTATAAAATGCATGGCCCACCGAGGGAACCAAACACAGACATCTCAGTCTACCCTGGTTTCTTATAACACGTCTTCTGACGGGAGATGAATCAGAACATGCCTGATGAGGCTGCATTCGATGCTTTTTCATTCATCTCCCAATATTCAATTCTAACTGCATTCCACTGGAGTATGTGTCTGTGTTTCCAACTACTTTCACTTACACAACTCATGCAAAAGAATGAGCTTTCTTTGAATGAAAATGTCTCATCACGTCCTTTTAGCATCCACTTAACTCTTTCTTGGGTGTCCTAATAAGAGAAGACCATTCTGAAAACACGATAGCACCACTGAAGTTGTCCAATCTTAACCCTCGAGGCTGGACATTCCATACAGCAGTGCAAGGCCTACAGGCTGCCACTTCTCCAACTTCTGGAGTCAGTCCTCTCTCTGCCAAAATTGAATGCTGCCACACGGAGCTTCACACCTGCTGTGGGGATAAATGACCCAGACTGACTCCTCTGAATTGTTTCCTTGCAGCAGAACCTTTGCTTCCAGCGCACAGACTGATACTGTCACAGTAGCTTAGGAATGGGAGGTGCTGGGGGGTGCTCCCCATTAAATCTCCAAGCTCTGCTAAATGCTCAAAGGAATATTTTAAGCATCTTACACTATCCTTAAACCTTAGATTTCAAGCTGTTCTCTTAGCTTACAATACTGATTTTTCTATTAATTTTGAGAATTCAAAGCCACATAAATGCCACTGTTCCAGAGTCTAACATGAATCTGTTACCCTAGTGGTTTCCCATGCCATCTTCCATAAATAAATATGCTCCCATATCTTAGAAGGTAATAAGTGATTCTTTTCTTTTTGATAAGTATACATCGAACTGATGGTGTGTTTTCCATTAAATACAGGAAGAGAGAACCATTTGTGGTAGAAATCCCAATAGAAAACATATTTATACCTCTCTGATTTTTATTTCAGCTTGGATAATAACTTTTTGACTTGGTTGATCCATTTCTTCAAAGTTCTTACAACCCACACTAATTGGTACCTTTATTTAAATTGCTTCAGCAATTTACAACATACCACAGAATAACCTCTTAATATTCATTTTGTACCAAGATTTGTGTCTACTGAAATATAAGAACTGCATCTCAAACAGTTTAAAAATTCCAGGAAACAAGATATTGTACTATTAGGAAAAGCAAAATACTAAAAAGAGAATTACATTTTAGGGAAGAAAACAAATGAGGAATTGCACACCTAAGCTGAGGTATATTTACCATTTCCCATGCCGAATAAAGTGATAGGGGTGCTGTGAAAATTTAACGCTTGTTAGTGTTGGTGAATCACTGTGGCCATAAATAAAAACTGCTATAAAACTTCAGAGCATTCTTGTGTGGGACAGGCAAGGTTCACACAGGGTTTACTCCTATGCCTGCTTGCGGACGTTTTGGGTTCACAGAGAAAGTTTTGTAGTTCTCATCCACCTGATACGAGGTTTATCAGATTGTTTTGTTTAAATTAATGGATGTAGTGACATAGGAAGAAAAGGAAAAAAATTAAAAGGTTGCCGTAGGCTTCCAACCCAAACACTTGTCAGCTCTTGTGTAGATAACAAAACCTGTCTATCTGAGGGCTTCCTATCTGCCTTGAAGACACCCTGATGATCCTTAAAGAAATGAATGGAATGTGTTCATGAGAAAATTCCAGTTTTTAATCCCAGAACCAGTGTCCCAAGTAACCCAGAGTGCTGCAGCTAAAGCTGCCTGGGTGCTTCTAGTGAAGAGCCCTCCTTACCCCAAAGGGGAAGGCAGACTCTCTGGGAGCCCTGAGGGCCCAGTGAAGTTCCCCAGCATGGGTCGGGGGCCAACTTGAGATTAGTCTTTGCCTTCATTTTGCACTGAGGATGACTGTCCTGTTTCTCTATTGATATGCATTGTCGCTTGAAATAGAGCTCTAAAACAGTTGCCTTTAAGATGGTATTTAAAAATCTGTATATCTGTTACAATAAATAATCATTATGATAAAATAGTAGCATTAATCATCATTTAATGAATATTACTTATTAGCCAGTAACAGTGCTAAAGTTTTTGTGTAATCCACTCCTTGTAGATTACAGCAACCTGCAGGCAGTGGACATTATTTTCCATAATGTGACAGATGAGTAAACCAAGGCCCATATGGAAACAAGTACTAGGGGATAAACAGAATTTCCATACTTCCATGTTTTTGGGCTTCAGAGTCTTTACTTTTAACCACTGCCCAGGCTGAGTGTCCGATTCTGGACAGTCAGAAAATCAGGAGAGACGAGTGTTTGAAGGCTCTCACTGTGCATAGTTATCACAATACAGAAATGACGTTTTATAAAAATCGCAAAATCACAGAGGCTTGACAATCGTGGGATACCTTATCACCATTAGGTTTAAGGTGCTGAACATTTCAGAGAATAGTATTTCCCCAAGAAGTTATCCAGCGTTTGTTTTTCTTTTCCAGAATTAAAATACGCACAGATTCTTAAAACGTTTGTAAAAATAAAATCTTCTCTAAGAATATACGTGGTCTACATATAAACAATGAACAACTCGGACCACATAAGAAGACACATTCCAAGCTAGATGTTCATGCATTCTCTCTACTTTATCTACTTAGAAAATGACATGTATTTCCATAAGGACCATTATTATTCTATAAGAATGTTTTTGAAGTGAATTATAATGTATAGGCTTTTCAGTAGAGCATAGCTAATCATATGCCATTACATAATTAGCTTCACTGAAACAGCAAAATACACAAAAGTTTTACAAAAGCAAAAGTCCCAGTCCGTTTTTCGTGATGATGCTGTTGATTCAGCACACACCATTATTACAGACTTCAGAGGAATCGTATGCAAAGCTCAAGCGCAGCTTCTCTGTTGTGTCTGCTAGGACTGAAATAACACAAAGCCTCGATGTTCTACACAGTTTACTCTCAAAACCATACATTCCTTCCTAACGTCCAAATGCTACCCCAGCATTATTGGCAACTTGGATCTGGTTCATGTATGTGATTCTAAGTTTTGGCAAAAATTTTGTCAGATTAATAAAATCAGAGACTAGAGTCAGCTGAGTTATTCTATTTCACTTGCTGTATTAAAGAAATTAATTCTCAGCATAAATGAAAGGGGCAGTCTTCATGAAATATTAAGAATCTCATCAATCTGTCAAGAAGAAAGGGACAAACTGTGTTTAGATAATATTACTATTCGACTTTTACAGTAAGGGATGGGTTCTTCTGTTTAGAGATAAGATTAATTTGGGAACTATGAAAATGATAGGCTGTATTTTTGTTTTTAATTTAGTGCTGTCACTTAAAAATTGCTCTTTATTGCTGACCAGATGAGCAATTGGAATGCTTAATTGTGATCATTCAAGCCCTTCCCTGGACTGTCACGAACCCAGGAACTGAGCCAGGACCTCATTAGGAAACCACTGCTGCATGATTTCAGGGTTTCTGGGCCTCAGGGTTTGGTTTCTGCTGGGGAATTTCAGATGCACAGAACTCCCTGTCCTTCCGCGCTCTTTGCGGCCGTCCTGCTGGGTTCCCATCCCCCGAGTGCTTAGGCTCCTCTCTCCCAGCCTCACTCCTCTGTCCTCTCCTGCTCAACATGGAGACCCTGTCGTCTCCTACCTGAGCAGGGCATTGACCACATCATGTTCTCCATGGCATTGTAGTGTGCGCGATGACATCTTTCCAGTAAACTCAACAGCAACTGTTTGAAGATCTGTCAGCGATACGCAGAGGATTCAGTGAGAGGTTCTTACCTTATTTCTTTTTGGTGATCAAAAAGACAAAATAGGCCAACCAAAGAGAAACTCACACTGTACAGAAAATCTAAAATACTAATAGCTATACTTTTGCTCCAGCGAAATAATTGCTTCTCACTATACTTTTTCTCTGAAAATATAGCTATAATGTTTTGGGAGAAATAAAATCTTATCCTTTCCCTTATGGGGGAGGACACAGTAGAATTCAGAATTCAGGCATCAAAATGATGACTGCTTCTGCTTCCATAGAATGTTTTCAGCAACATAGCTAAATAAATAAATACCAACCTTCCACTCAAGTGATTTATGGTGCTCTGGTGAATAAACCAATGCTGGGTTTAATACCTACCAAAACTAAAACAAATAAGTAAAATCAGAGTCGGCCACCTATAGTCTAGGGGCTAACTCCATCTATTGCCTGTTTTTGTGCAGCCTGTAGGCGAAAGATTTTACCTACTTAACCAAGGGAAGAAGGGTATTTTATGACCTGATCATGAATGAAAATCGAATTTCAGTTCTACAAATAAAATCTTGAATTTTTTCAAGAAAAGCAGTATGGAGATGTGTTTGCTCTTGTAAATATACCTGCACACTCTTCTAAATATTGCCTCTTGACTTGCTGGCCAAAAAGTGGTTAGGAAAAGTTTGCAGACAGTTGGACTAAATGATGTTCGGAAACGACCGAGATGCTTGCCTCGCTCTTTCAGAGATCAAGGGTCAATTTACCAGTGACCAACGATACACAGAAATCATATATTCAAATAGATATATCATTTAGTTAATCCACAAATTCACATGCAAATGTTAAAAATGATGGCTGTGAAATTTGAAAAAGTATAGTAAATATTTGCTTTTGAGCCTTTAGCCTGCCTCCACTACCACTGAACTTACAGGTTAATGGCTTTTTTTTCTTTACTTTGTTTGAAGTAGCCTGGTATGGATTAAATTATTAATCTCATAATATAGCAAGTTTAGAAAAAACTCAAAATGATCAAGTGTCTATTTTTGCTCAATATTTGAATAAAATCATTTTAAAAATAAAAGGTCTTTAGAAGAGTTAACATTAAAATAATTTAGTCTGGTAATAACATGCTATTTTATTGTCAAAACAGTTAATGTATAAAAATTATATTTGCTTCATTAATATATTTGTTTTATTTTGTATAAATCTTACACGCAACCACTGTCAGCTGTTCAAGACATTATTTCTGTAGGCTTATATCATAAAGTAACAGAAGAGATACCAAAATCTACATGAAGTTATTTTTCCATATCATTCTAAGTTGAGATCTTTGTTATTATTTTGAAAAGAATGATTTTTCCAGTGGTTTTGTGTACTGGAAGGAAGAACTCACTCTAATGTTTTTCAGGATAAAAATATTAATTTATAAATTTTCATTTAACTTACCTACACAGAACAGCTTCGTCTATTTTGAAATTTCATAAATCCCTCAGATTTGAATACTCAGATTGCTAATGAGGAAGTGCAAATCTCTCTCCACTCTCCAGCCCAAACAGGGATATGTAATTTATGCGTTTCATGAAGCCGTTGCAGAAAGCAACCTTTCTCCTTCATGGGACGTCATATTTTAACACTGGTTGGTACTAACTTCAAACGGAATCATCTGTTCATTTTGCTGAAAATGTCTGTTGCTTCAGAAATAAGCAGTGTGTTGACTGTGTGCTCCAATCGAAGTAACTATTCAGGGCAAGGCAGCTCCATTCCCTATAATTCAGTGTCATCACGTATCCCGTCACCAGCAGCTCGGTTTCTTTCTTTCACCATCTGTTCTTTCTTTCTTTATTCTCTGCCAAAAATCGATACAACTCAATGAGCAAAACTGAGCTGCTCCATAACCCAACCATATCGGGGTTATTTTGCTCACAATACATTGACCTACTTCTTACACTGGTCCAGTTTAATTAGGTAAGCCCTCTGTTGATAAAGATGCACATTTACTAAACTGTAAACATTAAATGAGTGTTATAAAAGCAGCCAAAATGTTATTGTTTCAACAGTCAAGATTTTAAGATGGCAACACTTGGCAGACAGAAAGCCACACACTGTCTGCTTCCAGCCTGGGAATCCCTGTACACAGCCAGAGCTTTGCACGCAGATCTATTCTGCACGTGCGAGGAGACCCGCCGACAAAAAATGTAAATTTGTGAAAAGTCCGAAAACATATTCAGATATTTTAATGTATTGATAGCCATCTCTATGAAAACAAGTTCATTTCATTATTAGGATACCCTACAATAATTTTCATTGGTCTGTTTCCTTTGAAATCTCAATATCAAGTTTTTGCACACAGATCACATTGATTGATTTGTCACCGATATAAATGCATCCATGGCAGGAAACATGTGCAATGGCCTCTGCTAAGAAATCCAGATCATGATAGCGCCTGCTGTGGTGCAGCCTTGGGAGCGTCAGGAGCACCACAGAAAGACCCCAAGTTTGTTTTCATGGACCGTGGAAAGCAGCACCTTGAGAACTGAGTTGCTGCACTGTGCCCATGTTCTAATTTGCTTTCTATTTTACCTAAATCACTTTCACTCTGAATTGAATTGTTAAGGCTTTTACAGACGGAAAGGTGGGCTGGGTGTGGAACCCTGGAGCACGTAAGCCCTCTCTTGGTGCAAGGGGCCACTTCCTTCCCTGGGAGCCCAGCCGGCCCCTCCCTGAGGTGCACGAGGCAGGGCCGTGCTGGCAAAGCTGCTCCCACCTGAAGTCTCATTCATCTTCCCAAGCTAAGAGCTGCGACTGCAGTATGCCTGAGGACACTTGTATTTGTCATTTTCTTGCTCTTCATTTTTCTTTTAATTTTTGCTTTCCTTGCTGGTGCTTTCTTTGTTTTAGGGCAATTTATTTTTATTTATTTATTCTGTGTGTGTATGGGTACTGGGGGTTGAACTCAGGACCTCGCGCTTGCCACGCAGGCACTTATGCCACTGAGCTATCTCACTGGCCCGTGATTTATTTTTAAGTAAAGGTAAACTGGCAAAACAGTTTTAGGATGTAATATTCATTAAATACAAAGCTATTTAATGAGAAGAGTTGTAGTATCTCTACCAAAAAATTTAAAGGTTTATACAATGTTACGGTTTCTAGTTATGGTCACTTGTAATGAGTAGTGCTGTGTTTTTAAAAATGATCTCATCTCTACTATGTGCATTAATGAGTTAATCTTCTTGGACTTCCTATCTCCCTAATTACATTATTTAATATTACTTCCAAAGAAAGTGTCATTTTTTTTATTAATTGTAGTCTATTCATAGTGATCCAACAGTAAAGAAAAAAATCTAAAGCAAAGAAAAAACTGCTGAAAAGTGCTTCTCTCTTAACACTATGAATCTTAGTTTTAGTATCTGATGAATAGAAATTATGTAGTAATTCTTTTTAAAATACTGTAAAGTTATAATTAATTCAAAGTTCTTCACTACCATTTGTATTTCTCTCCAGTAACAAAGCTTAGGATGAAGAGCATTAGAATAACCTGCAAAACTGTTTAAAATGTAAAAATGGCACCTGACCATGGCTCTGGATCAAATTGTGTTAGCTGGTACTTGTTTCAGCTTATCAGGTGACATTAACACACGGTCAGGGTAGTGACCATTGCTCTGTTAGTATACAGTTCACTCTGAACTTGAACCTTAATGAAAATAAAGTTACACATTAGAGCTAAGTAAGAAAGAAGTTTAAACCATTATCTAACAATGATGATAGTATTAAAAGTTCAGATTAAAAATTTAACACAAATGGCAGAAAAGCTTATATATATTCAGAACAGGTTGGTATTATATGAGATATCCCAATTGGTTCTCATCAATGTTAAAATAAAATTCCATGCTATGAATCATCTAATTTGCATGTAAAATAGTATAATTTGATTTAAAAAGCTAATGAATTCCACAGCTAGTCATCATTCATTTCCCTCTAGGTTGAGAACAATGCAATATTCTTATTTAAAGCATACATGCATTTCTTCTGTCAGTTAAACTTGTAGAAATTATTTTTCTTTTAAAATTTCTATGTAAATTTATAATCTCATTGTCATTTTTATTTATGAAAGCAAAACATTGTAGAAGCCTGTTTTAATATAAAAAGACCTATTTACATTTATCTTTAAGTAAATATCAAAGTACTAGAAATTAAAACAATAGAAAATAGATTGCTACATCAGCATATGGGCTGCAAAAACAACAAGAGTATATAAATTCTTCATAAATGAAATGAGTAAAGAAAGGTAGAATACACCCATTGGTTTAGTCTGGTTTCTGCAAAAAATATGCAAAGGTAAGGAATAACACCCCAGGAGACATTTTCCCTTGCTACCTCTGTGTCTGTGGGTCATTGTCCTTTTTCAGAAGCAGCACTTTCTTACTGAGTATCAGCCTGGACTGTGGAATTCCAGAATTTTGTTCTACTTTGATATGAATTATCTTTGACCTAAAATGACCTAAATCGACAGTGCCTTTATTTATTCTTAGGTAATACCTCACTGGCTGGATGTATAATCTATGGAAATTCAGATAGGAAATGTGGTCAGATCACATGGCTGAACTTTTGTCACCAGTTTATCTAATAACTTAAGAGCCATTAATTGTTGGGTTGGTCTAAAGCTCACCTCTATATATCCTTCATTTTCAGTTTCAGTTGAACGCACTGAATAATCATGCATTTCCTAGTTGAACCATTTCAATACGCATGGTCCTTCTTCGTTGTTTCCCTTTGTCTCCAGGGAAGGACATCACAGCGTTTTACCACACCTTCTTGGTGCGACATTAAGCTTGAACAGGAAATGAGGACAGTGCAACTTCTCACATCGTGTGTCCGAGTGACACGAGCAGATCTTCCTGGGATGACTGTCATTCGTTCTTATTTTGTTAACACCACTTACGAGTACTCTGTTTCAGCTTGTATTCTGCATTTCCCATCATGAGTCTTCCTCCAAACTTCTTTCCGCATTTGGGGTTTTGCCCTCCTCAGCTCTGTCCGTCTTAGTGTTCAAACTCCAGGAGTCCATTCAGCCTTTTCAGTTAGGACTGAACAACCACTGTTCCTCCTGAGCGGTGTCCCTGTGCCAGGGCCTGTCAGGGACATGGAGCGCAGATGTCGACCCAGCCTCAGGTGTCCAAGCCATGCATGGTGGATGCAGGATATGGTGTAGGGCAGTGAGACTTCCGGCTACTCGGAAAGAACCTGTGGACGTGGCGAGCACTAACAGAAAACTTGACCCTCAACTGTCACCTCAGCACACCCACCACAGGTCCCGAAGGCAGCTTTCCAAAAACATGTGATCTTTTGGGGGCCTTTTTCCTTTACAATTATTCCTCCTCATGTTGTGGGTAAATTCTGTACATCTTACTGCACCTGAAAGATGCATTACATTCATGATCTGCTTGCCTGTTTTTATTACATCACAACGTTTTGTCAATTACAGCCATGATCCAGCAAATCTGAATTTCTTTTGCGTAATTTATTCATTCTACAAATATTTAGCCAACACCTACCAAATGAAAAGCACTGATGTAAGTACTGGGGTACAGCGAAAAGCAGTCACACACACAGAACTCACAGAATGCATTATCCATGCATTGGTGTGGCATTGCTGCCAGGCACCTCATTTGTCTTCTCCATCACTTTTATGTCGTCTGTGTGCTCCTGTTTGATGTCAGTGGAGGGTGCACCCTCAGTCCGAGGACCTTACTGAGAAGGTATTGTTATAGGACCAATGATACCGTGAGTGCACATGCGTAATAATTTTTCTTTGCTAGAGGAAGAAAGGTTTTCTCTTCCGACGTAGTAGATACTCAAGAAATCTGTCTTTTTAACTCATTGGTATTAGCTGTTGCATAAAAGCCTATGTGATTACATACTTACAAACATTTTTAATTTAATTACTTTTTAAAATGTGCATTGCTGCCACACTTCCTGTCTGAAAAGAGTATCCCAGCTGCGCAAGGGGGTGGGAGGGGAGCCTTTCCGGGTGAGGTGTTCTCGTGTCCTTCCCTAGCACAGGGCTTGCAAGGCGGCGCTAAAGCACCCTACAAGCTTCAGTAACTTGCCGTGGTGGGCTGTGAGTGCGCACAGGTGCTAAAAGTATGTGCAAATGCAGATTTGTTGCTACCTGGGAAACAAGAAATGCCGTGGTCATAAGAAATATGTGAAGGGTTTAGAGCCATTCTCTGTTTTCGCTGTGTCAGGGCATAGAGGCCGCTGGTGTGTGACAGACAGGACTGTTCTTGCACCAAGTCGCCGCATGCTGTTCTCGAGTTACTTACTGCACACAGATTACTACCATATACATCTCCTCAGTGTAAATTGAAAACTAAATCAGAATCTACCTCATAGGGTCATTAGCAGCACTAATCATGCTAATGTAGGTGCACCTGGCCCATATAAAAGAAGCTGTCTCTCTTGATACCAGACTACTGTTATCAGCAAGCATGGAAGATTATCTTTTCTTGAGCATAAGTGGACATAAAGCACAAAAAACAAATGTTTATTTGATCCCTGAGTACTTTTTATATATAACCCTAATTTTTCATAATTATGTAAGAATGTTTGGAGATTAAGATATCGAATTTAGCAGGGCTTGGTGGCGCATGCCTGTGATCCCAGTACTCTGGGAGGCTGAGGCAGGAGGATAGAAAATTTGATTCCAGCCTGGGCAACTTAGCAACTTAGTGAGACTCTGTCTCAAAACAAAAAGTAACAAAGGGCTGAAGATATAGCTCAGAGCAAAGGCCCTGCGTTCAATTCCCAGTACCAGAGAGACAGAAAGAAAGAAGTCAAATTTAGTGTAAACCATGGCAATATAATTATTGATGAATTAAAATAGAAGCAGATGTACAACAGTTTCTAAGTTCATTCAAGTATTTTTAATTTTTCCTTTACTTGTATCTATTTATTCTTGTAATTCAAATTTGTTTTCATCTCATACATAAAATCACAAAAAATTGTATATATTTATGGGGTACCATGTGATGTCTTGAGATATATATATAGTAAATATATATATATATATATATATATATATATATATATAGTAAAATGCCTATATTTATCTTTTGATAAATAAAAAAATTTTTATTTTGTTTAAACACTTTGTCTTATTTAAAAATAGAAAAAGGAAGAAAGAAAAACAATACCTCACAAGCCTTTATTTGCACCAACAGAAAAAAAAATCTGTGCATTTAATGTGTTTCTTTCCTGATTTGCATTGCTTTGCATTGGAGAATCTGGCAGATTCATGTTAATAGTTTGCTAATCTCTACAGCTGTAGCAATACTATATATTTATCTTTCAACTGATACATAAAAATGTAAACACCGTAGAAAGCAGTGGGGTACCATGTGATAATTTAACAGGTACACACTGTGTAATGTTTAAGACAGGTTAAACGTATTACTCTCGCGTGTTATCATTTCCTCATGGGAAACATCTCAGCTCCTTCGTTTTGCTTTTTGAAGTGCACGGCACGGAACTGTTACCTGTGGATACACTACTGCGAGAGCAGTGCAGAACTAACGCCGCCTAACCGTGACTCAGCACTCGCTCCCCGATCGATTTCTTCTGTAAAAGTTCACCTTTCGGTTTATAATCGACAAATATTGAAATAACATTATGTGAAATTAATTGCATTTTCCCATATAAAAATGTTTTTCCCCAAAAGTGTAAATGTAGGCTGACTGGAATAATGATTTGAAGGGGAAAGGATTATCAATTTATGACAAGGTTTCTTCCAAATATTGCTCAACCGGAATGCATGAAATTTAGGCATGTAGAAAAGTATTTTTGTACTCTTCATTTTATTAGCTGAATTTCATCAGTTAAAATGACATATACACTGACATACTGAGGGATTTTATTGTTCCAAAGGCATATATTTTGTAAAAGTGTTTTGTTCAGCATATCTCCGTGCATCTTTGATATCAGAAGATTCACATCATTTGAGCTCAGTCTTGAGTCCTCACAGTTGTTCCTTTAAATTTTGCTTTTCCAGGAAATTGTAGACCAGCCTCCAAATGCTCATACTCGGAACATGAGGACAGTTTGTATTTGGCCTTGTTAGTGTAGATCTGCTCTTAGCATCTGACACCTGTGTATGCACACTTACCACATGTGTGCCACACACACAACACTTGAAATTACATGCCAATGCCTCTATACAGAATCTATGGGAACTTAGATAATGCTACACAAAACATATGAATACTGGGAAGGAAAGAACTCAGATTCTAAAATCAACAACTTCTGTGGAATTCGGCAATTCATTTTCAACACCGATAGCCTCTTTTTTCTAACCTATAAATTAAATTTTAGTGATTTTTATCTTCATAGTACACAGAGCTTTTAAGTTTCTAAGGGACTTATGAGCAATTACCAGTACGGCCCCACATGCATTGCACTGTCTTTGGGCACAACCCCTAACGCGACATCCAGGCTTCCACGGGACTGCTGTCTTCTGAGACCGTGGGAGCCCCCAGCGGATGTCAGGAATAAATCCAGTCCAAAAGCGTGAACTGTTGGGCTGAGCTGTGCATTTTCAAACACTGCCCTTGGGCCTATGATCCTGGGTGGACACAGTCACAGCTACGGAAGCCGCAGGCATGGTCACCTGTCCCGAAACCTCTCACCAGACACCCCTCCCCACAACCTCGGGACTCCCAGCTCCTTGGCTCCTGCTGGGTAACTGACATCTTGCTTTCCTCCCAGACTGTCTAGCACTGAGCAGTAGAAGGACCAAGCCTGCAATCTGTGCTTTGAAACGTGTTTAAGGGAAACACATCTCTCCATTTTTCCTTGAACCTTTCAAATTCTAAAAAAGCAATGCTGATCCAGAAGGATATGGGCCAAAAAAAACAAATCAAATGACAACTGGCTGTCCTTAGTAGAATCAGCCACTTTTATTCCAGGGATTTTTTGTAAGACTTTTCCCTCTTGTCCACCTCCTCCCAGACCTAAAGCAAGTGACGAGTTCCCAGCTCCATTCCTAAATGTTGCCGAGTCTGGATCCCAGGTTCGCCCGCAGCTGTGCTGGGCCCCTCCGCTGCCCCACGCCCGCAGCTGTAAGGTGCTGGCATAGTGAACGTGGAGCAACAACCCCACTAGCGCGCATAGATGGTGATGCAGCCACTGTGTCCACAGTGACTCTCAATAGAGAAAAGTAGAAACAACAATGGCAACTTCACTCATGCCAGAGCTTCTACACACATACAGAAATAAATCACTAAAATACTTATTGTACTTGGATATTAGAAGAAACTGCATATTCTTACTCAGTAACATTAAACTCAAAATGTAAATATTTTATTCCTTGTAAACCCAATAAGACCTGATGTTAAATACTTTACGTTTAAGCAGGCTAAACTCTCAGGATGAGGAATTAGGGTCAAGATTAAAATTAGCACTGGAGCAAAGCAGCTTTGTGATACTTTGTTGCTGTTCTTAATGATACATTGGTATGGATGCTAGAAAAAGGAAGCATTAATAGCATTTCATGAATTCAAATAGTAATGCTTCTAGGATATTTAAAAATAGAATACATGCATATTTTCTCTCCTGACAGTTGGCTTATCAACATTTCAAATTCCCATTTGTTTTGATCTTTGGTAAAGTCTATATGCAAAAGTATTTTACACATGAATGAGCGAGTCTGCCCTGCGTCTGCTCTGTACAGTTCCAGAATTAGACCGTGGAGATCTAGCTGCGATTCTCTCCATAAATCAAAGCTCTCTGTGATCTGCAGAGCAGGGAAAGACACACACTGAACAATGAAATCATTTCACACCTGGCTTCAAGCCACATATTTCATTGGCTTGCCGACCGCTTTATAGCTTGGTAGAGTAAAACGCTTCTCTCACTGGTTGTCGTGACGTGGAGCAGCCGGGACTTCTGACATCCCACGAGTGTGCTTGGGATGATTTGTGCTATAGACAGTGTTAAGATTGTGTTTTCACATTTCAATTTCTGGGCTGAATTTTAAAACGCTTCAATAAGAAATCATGCTTCACTGCTGTTCATGCCGAAGGACAACCTTTCCTCCTAATTCTGGGGAGTAGTTCTGTTGCAGCACGCAGGCCGGGCCCTTGTGATAAGGGCTGTGTGGGGCTTCAGGTGGCCTTGACATTGGCTATCTGGGGTCTCAGCCCTGCTCTTTAAACATCAGCCTCTCCGTCAGTAAGATTAGAACAGTGCTACCCCCCTTTGAGGTTATGGTGAGGGTACTGCATATAAAGGGTAGGAAAGAGTACCTGCGGTAAGGTAGAAGTAAGTAAATATTCTTTTTATTTATCCTATAAAATCATCCGGTGTTAAACATTCAAATGCCAGTATTAGATACAATTTCACCAATAAGAGTGAGTGTGGAGACACTGCAGTCCTTAAAAAATATAAATTCACTCTACGTTTACAGTCCCTCCGATCCATTACCTTTATTATAGTTACCTTTCTGGCTTTAGAAAAGCCATACTGTTTCAGAAATGAAGTTGAATCATGAGTTAATCATCTTTTGAGGATCGCCTTACAATCTTTACGCCTGCTTTTATTCTTCTTGGTGTTTAAATTGGTTCACACTGATTCAGCCCCACTCCCACCCAACCCTGGCTCTAACAGCAAAATACCCAAATTATGGAACTCACAATATTAAGTGCATTAGAACACAATTGTCCCCACCCAGCTAACATATGTTATTACTCAAAGCTAATGGCAAAATTGACTCTTCCTAGCCCTCAAATTATTAGAAGCATTAATGCTTAGATTGCATCAAAAGCTCTAAGAACGTCACTGTATTTTCTGACAGTTTATTCTGTGACTGAATTATAGTATCGTTAAGTAACATACTTTTCCACCTGCAAATTGCCTTCATGTTGGAATGCTTTTCTCTAACCGGTGTGAAGAGGTGGTGTGCTAATTTTATTTCTTCCAAAATTACTATGTCAGCTTCCTTGGAAAGAAGGCAAGAGGAGACTGACAGTGCCTAACGTAGGAGTTTTACATCTCAAGCATTTTACTATTTAACAGGATTTATGTGTGATGTTTCCTGGAGAGAACTACATTTGTAAATATCAGTGCTTCCAAAATCATCACCCTACATCTTTTAAATTTCTTTAAAATAAAAATAACACTGAAAAAAATTTTTTAAATTGCTGCTCTTATAAGATGTAGCAATTTTGGAAGGACCATTTCCATAGGTGTAGAAATAATCCTTGAGTATGAGTGTAACTATGTCAAACACTAAATTATGAATTAGAATTTTATGAATATTGTATATTTAACAGCTTGGTGAACAATTTGAAAAGGTTGTTCACCGTATACTGTGGCACATTGTTCTAATAGTTTTCTACAGAGAAGAAAGTGAGCAAAAACCACAGTCATTTTCTTTGGAAAAAAAAGGTTGAAAAAGGAACATATGCTGAGCCCATGTTGATACAAAGTTAGCACTTACTATGTCCAGCTAGTTAAATGAGCCTTTTTTAAAATGCATACTTACATGGTGACTAACTTTAAAACTTAGTTCAAAAAATTTCTATTAGGCTTGAATTTGAGATATTATACAAATTCCAGAATCATGAGTCATTGCTAAAAACTACTATTTCCTCCTTTACTTTTATCTTATAGAAATTTATATTCTATAGAAACATAATGCTAAACATTTGTAGAAAAGTAAACTACAGGGCATCAGAAAAATATGTAACAATTAGTGAACAATTAGTAATGAAAATTTTCTCAGTTTTTTAAAATTCATAGTTCATTCAATCATTTTTTCATCCCCTACCAAGTGCTAGGCACTGCGTTAGGTACGGAGGTACAGGAGGCAGGAATACACAGGGCGACAGCAAGATGACAGTGAGGTCTAGCTGGGGAGAGAGCTTGTAAGGAACACACTGTACACATAAATGTATGTTCTTCTGCGAGGAAGGCTGTGAAGCAAGTGGAGAATGAGAAAATCTAACAGGGAAATCACTACTGAATAAGTGAAACTTCAATCAAATGTAAAGTTTAAGTTAGCAAGTGGAGACAAGGGGGACAAATAAGAATTTCCAGAGCAAATAGACTAAGGCCCTGAGATAGGAAACCGTATCTCCAGTGTGGTATTGGGGGAGGAATTAGTAAGATTCTGGCCATATCACAGCAGGAACTTGAGCGCCATTAAAGGTTAGAAGTCCTGTGCTGTGTGTACTGGAATCACTTTGGGAACCTTGGGTAGAGGATGGCGTGGTCCGAGAGAAGTTTTAAGAGAGGCCCCCAGTGTGGCATGCACTGAATGCTGGAGCAGTCCATGGGCCTGCTTGGAAGCCTGTTGCATTGTCAAAGGAAGAGAAAAGAATGCCTTGAATTAGGATGAGAGTGGTGGCTACTGAAATATGTGTGTAGGCTTGAGATGTAAGGGTAGAATGAACTATGGTTTCCAAATTTAGATAACTGCACAAACTACGCACATTTCTCTCTATTCCCTTATAGTTAAAATCTCAAAGATAACTTGGAATATTAACATTACTGAATTAGCTATATGCTCTTAAGAAAAGAATGCTAATGCTATTTTCTTGCACATGTAAAATCAATTAAAAAGCAAGAAGGAATGTGGTATTCACTTTTTAACTTTTCCTAGCATGTGTTCTTTCCAGAATCCTCTTAACCTACTAGAGATTCTTAGTACGTGTGGTCATCCACCATCTTAACAAACCTTGCATTTGAATTCTCAAATTAGTATTCATCAGGGCTCTGAAAAGGAGGCTTTTGAGATCTCTGCAGATGTTACTCATTTCTCAGCAGTGAAGTATAGTATTTCAACAGAAGAAATTCTTTCACAGCATGGAAAAAGTTTTCTCACTATTAGTTATACCTGCATTTTTGCATGTAAATATGCACAATGTACACTATTATCGTCAGATGTTAGAGAAGTAGATGTACTAGGAGAAAGGAAAATTTGCATATTTTTATACTTAAAAGAATTTTTTTTTTTTTTTTTTTTTTTTTTGTGGGTACCGGGGGGTCGACCTCAGGACCTCGTGCGCCAGCAGGCGCCCGTGCCGCTGAGCGATATCACCGGCCCCTTTTTCGTATGTGGGATCCGGGAGTCGAACTCGGGCCCTCGCGCTTGCAAGGCAGGCGCTTATACCACTGAGCCATCTCACCGGCCCCTACTTAAAAGAATTTTAATATGAGCATTACTTCTATTACTATTCAAAGTGTACAGTTTTTACCCAAGCATATGGTCCAGGTAATGTTGATATTGCATACAGCATTCAATCACTTGATTAAAATGTGCCAAGTTTCAAAACTATAATGCTGATTGCTAATTCTTTTTAGGAATTCAAATGAAAAAACAAAAGAATCCATACATGTTTTTTAAGCCAATGCTGGCTTTCATAATGACATTTCAAGTCTGGCTATGTAGATGAAAAGTTTAGTTACGAGTTGGAATTTAATCATAAGGTAATATTAAGCCAGCTTTATGATAATGTTATACATAGATCCTTTAAGAAATTGAAGTTGTCTTGAAAAGATTAACATTTTATGGGTCAGAATGGGGGATGATGACTTCCATTCAAATAAATACATAAAGAAAAAAATTCTACCATTAGAACACACAGCTGCTTAAAAACATAATCTTCCTACATACTTTCTGTGTCTTTTTGACATGTGTATCTTCAATATATACAGACTTACAAATGTGCAAACTTTCCCAGAACAGCGTGCTACATTCATAGAGTAGGCATGTGTGTCTCCAATAATTTCTTAATATACTATCCTGTTAATAAATCCTAAATGTTAAAACTATCCTGCCTGTGGTCTGGTCAGTTGTGCTGCAGTACTCCAAATTATTTCTTCCAACTGATTACTGTGAAGATGCTTTCAGTTTTAAGATGGTCCAAGATGACACCATAGTTATATGACTGACTCTGAATATTGAAGCTTTCTTATAGCAGGTGCAAACGATACCACATCCTGGTCAGGTATCCACCTCAGGAATCAGAAAGTATAAGTCACATCATTTCTTTCTTTTGTTCTTTGTTGTTTTCTAGAAACATCATATATAAACCAACAACCTTTCATCTTAAAGAATATGAAACAAGAGTAAATAAATAAAGACAATGTCTTGTTATAATTTTCAAAACCCTAATTAGAAAATGATCTAAAAGCCTTTAAAAACTGGGAATCATAATAAAATTTTCAGTAAAAACGGCCCTGAAGTATTCAGACATTACATCATTCTTTTTCTTTTTCAGATTGCCTGAGAAGTATTCAGGGACAGGTATTTTACATGTGGTCTGACAGAGGCAGAGAAAGACGTACGGCCCTGCTGGTAGCCATGCCATAAATCTATGGCAGAGTTGAACAGCTTTCAGAACAAAACCTGTGCTCGCTGAATCTCTCTGTCCCTACAGTTAAACTAGATATGTTTGAAAGTAAAAATCATACTATGTTGATTTATTTATAAGGAAAAATTAGCATAATTTTAACAAGATCTCACTAGCAAATAGAATACACACTTGAAGGCTTGTTTGAAGATTTAGAGTAGAGGTATATCGGAAACATTTGACCTTTGGTATCCTCCCCTGCAAAAGGATTGTAAGGTAATGATTGTAAAGAGGAAAGAAATAACTCGAGCCAGGAAAGCTGCACTGGCTAACCCCGAGACAAGGCTCGGTACAAGCTGAGCCATTTGGTCTACCCGAAAGAAAGTCCTGAAGGGGAGAAGATGGCCCGTTTGAAGTTGAGTGTTCCTGACAAGTTGCTTGGGAGGAGGGGAACACACCTGCCTGAAGCCCATGACCTTCAAAGGTGGAAACTGTGGACTGGTCAGGAAGAGAGTGTGATGAAAGCTAAAACGCACCCCAATTCTCCCAGAAAGTATGGAGTAAATAAAAGAATAGCTATAAAAGTCTAATGGGGGTTGCAAACATTTGAATTTAATTAAAAGAAACACTGTTTTATGTAGCCCTGGATAGGTGGGCCCAAGCACATGAAGAATCCTGCATAATGAAAGTCTTGCAAAAGAAAGAGTGTTGAGAGATAGGTCTTTCCTTGGAAGTATGAGGTCACTGGTTTATATCCTGAAGAGAAAACCTGGACTTATTCCATGAAAAACAGCTGCTTTGTAAAATACAATGTCTTGCACACAAATGGAATTAAAGCTAGCTACCGTCATGTTGAGGCTTCCACGACTCTCAAGGAGAGGTGAAGGCTGCGACTCAGCATTTCAGACCTGCTGCTTCAGTGTGAAAATACACCGTTCCTTGAAATAAATCAATAACAGAAGGACTTGACCAAAATATATGGATATAGATATGTTTTTTAAAAAAATACTGTCTCCTAAATCTGACAGCAAACTTAAAGTGGCTTATGCTTTATTTTTCCGTTCTAGTCATATGGTTGACATTCTAGGAAACCATCCAAAATTTAAATTCAGAGACTGTGAATTACCAATTTCAGCTGAATTAAAGATTAAATATTTATTGGATTCTTTTCATCACCTTTCTCGGTGTCCTGTTTATCATTTTTTTCTTTAACTCGGAAATTTGTGCTTTAGATATAACTTAAAATTGTACTTACGGGCACACTGAGGTTGTGGGCACCATCATTGCAGCACTGTTGCCCTGGAATGGCAGGTACCATTAGCCCACGGAGAAAGAAATTGGCTCGTGTTCATTTTTCTAAAAAATTAGCCTAAGAAATGTTTGTGGTTTTTAAATAATTCCCATCAAACTATTTTTCCCAAAATATCAGTAGCCCAATACTCATTCAGTAATCAAGGTTTGACATCGATGTGACAGTATCTCCCTGAACATACCTTGAAACTAGATCTGTTCCAGGAGGGGGAGTGGGCCTGGGTCCCACACAAGCGGGAACCCAGGGCTCAGCAACACTTCTTGAAGCACATTTCTTTACAGCTAAGCTTCCCAACATCTTTAATATATTAATCCAGTGTATAAAATGATAAAATATATATAATTCCCCTAAACTCATTCTTCTTACTCTTCTATTCCATAAAGGATCAAAAGAAACTAGTGTTTTATAGAACATGTTAGTAAAGTGTTGTTTATTGATATGTATGCTTGTGTTCATCAAGTAAACAAATACTTTCTCTCTATATATATATACGTATATGGTATATATATATATATATATGTATGTATATACATGTATATGGTATATATATGTATATACATATGTATATTTCAACTCCTGTACCAACTTGCTTTGCCTGTTTAGTTTTTAACAACCATAGAAATATTCTAGCGAGAAAAACAAAAGCCTGTACAATTAAAATTTAATTCACTAACATTTCGCACTTCAAATACTGCATCTATATCAAAGGGGAACTATGTGATAGAACTGTTTGAGCAACAACAACAACAAAACAACAAAAAAGACATGTCATATGGTTGCAAAAATAGATTAGGGCTACTATAAGGATCAATTTAAGGGACAGTGAGATGGCTCAGCGGCATGAGCACCTGCCTGGCAAGCGCAAGGTCCTGAGTTCGACTCCCAGAACCCACATAAAGGAAAAAAAATGGCCAGTGATATTGCTCAGAGGCACAAGCGCTTGCTGTGAAGCGCGAGGTCCTGAGGTTGACTCCCGGTACCCACATTAAAAAAAAAAAAAAAAAAAAGAATTTAAACATAGAGATTAAAGCATTCATTTTTAAAATATTTTGTGGCCCTTCCTTTGTGAAGAAAATACCCACTTTCGTGTCTCTCCTCTGCTGCCGTGACATGATCGTAAAGAGAGCATTCTGAGGTGGGTGACAACTCTTCTGGTCGGTACGTGGATATGCGTGTTTTTCTCAGGATGGCAGGAGGACTCCCAAAGGTTCCAGTGCACCCTGTCCTTGTTGCTAGAAAGATCCTGACCGAACTACACACTGGCCGCTGAGCCTCCCTGCTGGACCCCTCTGCTGCCTCAGTCCGCTGAGAATTGGTGCTTTTGCAAACAGAGCATTTCCAGCTACCTGAGCCAAGACTTTCTCAGCAATATCGCGCACTGGATCTTGGCAGCTCATAAAGGCAGCACAGGACTGATAAACTCCAGAGCTCACAAGGGGTAAGCAGTGTTTTAGATCCCCATGTACTAAATGAGGTGGAAGTCATTAAGTTCATCAAAAAAAAAAAAAAAGCTATGAACTTTTAAAGCAATTTCTTGATTTTTTAAGTAGAGGTAATTTTTCCACCTTGAGTACTTAGAAATGATAAAACAGCGATATATAATTGGGAATGTCTAGACTTTTTTCCCTCAACTTTCTGGGTCTAGTTTCTACAACTTTTTGACTTTTATCAGTAGTGACATTTAGCCTAATAAGAAACAAATGTAATTTTTAAATGATCTTCTTATAAGAAAATATAATAAAACAAATTTTAGAAATTTTGGAAATCTCATAAAATGGATTACCACTTAGGGACACAGGAAAACACATAATCTTGAATTTTAAAACAAATTTGGGAGTTGAAGTTCAGTGCCAAGGTTGTTATTTTCATAACAATGCACTAATTTGAGGGAGAAGTTAAATCCAGGTGTCTACCAGGTGTCATCAAAGAAATAAAAGTTTCAACTTTGAATGTAGGAAATTATTATCCGTAATTTAATCCAAAGTTTATTAATAAGTATATTGTAATAAAGAAGTGTTTGGCAGGGATACTCTTGTTCAACTCTTTACATGCAAAATTAATAACTGTCGGGAAAATGAAAGAACGAAGACAGCAGAGACTGTGGGTAAAGCTTCCGCTTTTAGTCGCTCATGTGGAGCAGCTCTGGGGTTCATTAGAATCCAACAGCGCTAACACACCTTCCTCCTGCTTCAGACGCCAGGGAGAGTTGCTCTCCTTACTCTCTACCTTGAGGCTAACAGTGTCTCCCTTGAAGGCCTGTGGTGGCAGCAGGGATTAAAAAGAGCTCATGTTTCACTTCAAACAATGTTTCCACTCATAATTGTTAGTAGTGTTTTGTTTTCATGAGAGGACCATAATCGCAGTTTTATGAAGTATAGCAAGAAATTTCATGAGAAATTAGCTTGTGCTATTTTCTCCCCGGTCTTGAATAAAAACTAAATCTGGTTCTGAATTAGACTTCTGTCCCTCTGGGAATAAACATGTCTGTGTCCGGAGCTGGTCTAGAGAATCTTTCCGTCTATTGTCCTGTCTGGCCCTGAGGTGTGTTTGATTTAATGAGTCCTGAGAGAACAGGGATTTTGAAAAACTGGCTGGATTTTTAGGTTTATTCTAGAGAATCCTGAATGTCATAGGGGTCTTAAACCAAACCTGGCTCACATTATATTTAACTTCAGTCCCAGACCATTTCTAAACATGATTCAATTTTAGAGATTATAGCAGTAAGTATTTGGAAAATAAAATACAATAATTTAAACATGTCTCATTTGCTACATAAGATAAAATACTTAAATGATTGTTAAGTAAATCAACCACACAAGCTTAAATACTGTATGCCTTCTCTTATATGAAAAACTCAATATTTAAATAAAGTGCAAAATAAGACAGATAACAGGAAAAAGAGAGTGGAAATGTCATTGTTATCCAGCATAGACCGTGTATCTAAAAGTGTACCTTGATTTAGTATAATTGTCTCATGTGTTTTATGTGTTCTTTGGCCTGTTAGTTCTTCTGTTGTTCATCTGTATATATGATAATTAACTTTATAATGTATTGTAAATAAATGATTTTGATGCTGGCAAACAAAAGTGAGGAAGTGGAGGGACGGGGGAAAAGAATTGAGATGTGTTATGTACATAGCTAATCCCTACAATGACAGTGATCATCATGTACTGCAAACGTGCGCTAGTAAAGATTTTTTAAAATGCTTGTTTTCTTCTTTGCTATCAAAATGAATTTAGAATAATCCTATCAGATGACTTTGCCAAAAATTATTTAGAGGGCTCATTGTTGGAGAACTTAATCTTACTTAAATTATCTATATGACAATGCAATTTTTTCTCCTTTTTTATGTATAGAAAATTATAAAATGTAAATGGATTGTATGCACTGATTTTATTAGGCATCTGACTTTAATTGCTTAATAAATTATGAAATGTTTCCATGCCAAAATTAAAGCCCACTGTTATAGGAGAAAAACTGTAATGTGCCATCACGAATAGGGCATCACTATCACTAAGATCACAAGGTACGTGGATGCATTGCAGTTTTTTATAGGGATCTTTGAACTCATCAGAGTTCGACAACTTCTCCCATCCTCTTTCTATCATTCTCCAGAAAACTCTGCCCCTAATAAAGTCCTTTTGTGGGTAAACCAGCAGCCTTCATAATCAAATTATTTGCTCTTGTTAAAGGAGCAGGACATAGCTACAAATTCATAGGAATGCTCTCCAACGCCCTCCAGGAAGGAAGGAAAGCAAGAAGAAAGGAAGGAAAGAAGGAAGAAGGAAGGAAAGGAGGGAGGGAGGGACACATAGTTGCTTGATTCGTCCTTGAGTTTGTCCATGTGCTCCCTGGTGACCTTCTCTGCGTTCTCGCCATAGGAGTTAAATAGAAGCTCATCTCCAACTGAAAGGAACATCAGTGAACCCTGAAATATGAGCATGTTCTCCAGTGTGTTTGCACTCACACAGCTGTTTTTGTTGGTGAATAAGGGCTGCTCTCCTATCACAAGTGTGTGTTGGATGGGAATGATACAAATACACTGGATGAAATATCCAGTTTCTTTCTTCAATAAAAGCTCATTTTACTTGGCATTAGAGCAATTCAAATAAATTATGCTTAAGTAATTTTTAAAAATTCTTATAATGGACATATGTAACAGATAATGGTTGACTGGCTGGCTTATCACTGTTTAATTTCCCATATGTGAATTACTTCTCACAATTTTGCTACTGGAAAACATAGTAAGCAATTTGTAAATGTCAGAAAATATGGTTTCTTATAGCCATGTGGGATGGAGCTATTTGAAGGACACATCAAAACCTGTGCTGTTCGAACAACCAGCCCAGATTGTCTGAAAAACTAAACTCTCATCTGTGTGCAGCACAGGAGTCCCGTGATCTGCCCAGCTCGTCGTTCTACACCCCGCACCACCACTCGTCGGGCTGACTGATGTAGAGATGCGCCCCTAGCGCAGACTCACCCACAAGTGAAACGTAGAGCCACGAACAATGTTTTGGCCTCTGGATGGCTGGCCCATAATTGAAGTCATTAAAATAAACGTGAATTTTAAAAAGAAGAATCTATAATTTAGTTCTAAACTCTGATGGACTGACTGATTGACACAGAAACCAGTGGTCAGTGACAATGCATGTTTTCATTAACGGTGTTTACGTGCTTTAAAACTGTTTGTAGTCTTATGCAATAATTCTGTGTAAACCATCTTTGTTCTCCCAGGCAGAAGTAAAAATCCACGTTGTGCTTGCTTTGCTCACTTATTTTGTAAATTGCATCTTTCATTTTTTACCTATGCAGCTGTGACAAAAACTCATCAATAATAGGAATCAGGCAGGAAAAAAAATAAGAAGAAAAAGTAAAACTTCCTTTTTCCAAAAATTTTATTTACAAAAGTATAAAATGCAGAGCCAGGAGGTCTCTACTTAAATCTGACTTCTGCACTTGCTCATGGTCTAGTCAGTGACACCCTCTCTTAAACGCAAGCAGTCGGACTTCCAGCGCATCTGTCAGGAGATGCTGATAGATCTCAAATCCAATGTTAATTTTCCAGACAGCACTTAACTGCACATACAGCTCGGCTCCGATGGCATGGCAGTGACCTTCACATCTGATCACACACCCGACCGTCATGCAGCCAACCGGCATGCGACTCACTGATCACCGTGTGTTTTAATTAAAGCGCAGCGGGGTATTGAAGAGTAATATCTGCTAATTCTCAAGCTTAGCATCATAGATGGCTTTGACTCTCCCTTGGAGCCCAAAAATGGGAAAATGAGCTGGAGGCAGGTGGAGCAAGCCAGGTTGGCAGGAGAGTAAAGTGGCTGTTAGGACCGTGGACATCAGAGGAACAGGCACGAAGAAAGATGGCACAGGAGGGTGCAGGTCTGCGCCTCCTGTCAGACGCAACTGAGGTTACAGGTACCGGGTGTGAGTGCCGGGTTTCAGTGGAAATGTCATACTTTTACACGACGCTGTGGTCAGTTTACACAGGGATGATTGGAGAGCCAATTGCAGGTAGAGCACTAGTTACAGCACAGTCGCAACAATTTTTGTGTTCGAAGTTGCTAGCAAAACGGAACTCAAAACTTTGCTCCTGGGATTGTAAAATGTAAAACAACCATAATAATGCTTAGTGCAATAAACTTTTTTAAAAAATAGCATTTTACTGTTATTTTATAATTAGTTTGTGAATACTGATTTTGATGTTATAATTTTATGCACCATTTGTACTGAATGTATAAATAATTTAAAAAGCTAGTATGTAGCCTTGGCAGAAAATAAGTACATATATATATGTGTGTTTCCTTTTCCTAGATGTTTATTCTTACGTTTACTTATATTTGGTTGCATTTTTTAGAAAAGAACATGTGTTTCAAGTAATATTTACTGAGGCATATGCTTCTGTGGGTCTAGATACATGATAGGAGGTTTCAGGGGCTAGGCATACAAATATTAAGAATACCAGCATGTTTCGCCTCTAGAGGAAGAGCTGAGCAGTGACGGTCTTGTGTGTACAGGCATCGTGTGGTCCAGGGCTGACTCTGGCCTGTGCAGGCCAAGGGTACAGATGGAGAGGGTCTGGGGACTGGGAGCATTCCACAGGGCAGGACTGGGATGCGTGTGGCTGGATTAAGCGGGACAGGCCCCTGTTGTGTAAATATGATATAAACTTGTTTTTGTATATGAAGGAAACACACGGACATACTTACTGTATGGGAGGATTAGCAGAAAGAAACACAGAACTTGGTCACATAGTGGCACTCCGAAGGCGGGTCCAAGGAGGGTGATGATGCGATTTCTGTGCTCTTTTTTTGGTTTCTGATTGGGTTCCTTATTTCCTGGCATCACGCCTGTTTGGGAAAGTCTGATGAAGCCCCCCACCCCACAAGACAAGCTGCTGGGTACAAAACTATCGAGGTACATATGTTTTCATTTGGGTATTTGTACAAATTGCTTCTGTGCTTCTTTAGTAAATAATGTTGTTTTGAACAAGTAGGAGTCCACTTTACTCCCTTCTGTGTATGGCTTCTGCATGGCTTCTGCATGTAACCCTCTTCGTTCAGTAAGTGTCGTAATTACTCCTCCTGTAAGGTTGGATTCTACTGGAAGACAGTGACTTCAATCTGTAGATCCAAGTCTATTTTAGGTTTTATTTCCATACCTATCTTTCATTTTTATTTTCACATTAATTCCATCTCTTTCAAATAAAATTTGATTTTGTCATTGCTTAGTTGGAAATTTTGGCACCCAAATGACTCCTCTGTTTTCTGTGTCCATTCCCCTCCCTTCCTATGCTGTTCATTCAGATCTTGGTGAGCTTTCTTTTCACCTTCATCTGACAAAGACTGAGTGGGGTGGGGGGCTGCACCGCTTATGATTGCTGTTCTGACTTGAAAAGGCACAACGTATTCTTTCACATAAATGCTTTTCTGTGAACACGCTTCACATTATTTTTTCCACATTTTACTGATTTGTGTGTACTCGTGATGTCATTAGAGATAACCTGTACAATATTGTGGGGGTCACTCCTGCCTTTGCTGTACTTCACACACATAATATCCTTTCTTAGAAAAATAATGCATACAAATTGTGCGCGCGCCCGTGTGTGTGTGTGATCAGTACTGCCTCTGGCATGCCTATGCTAGTCATGATAATGAGGAGGATGTCTTTGAAATTAGATCCAGCTCTACTCCTTATGGACATTTTCCAGTAATATTATGACCATAGCAACATCCAGAGCTTGCGTCTGTAATAAATACATTTATTGTCGAAACACCCGTGACTGTGTCCCTCATGTTCACTAATTCCATGCTGCACAGAATACACTGAGATGTGTACCCAATTTCAGCATCCTGTATCAACATGCTTCAAGCCTCCCTGTATTTGACGTATTCTCCTCATAGTCTGCACCCCACTGGTGTCTTTTTTCTCTTCATTTAGCACGCGTATTTCTATTTTTGTTCTTGATTTCTTTTTTTCCTGAGATTCGGGGGAAGAGGGTAGAATACAACTGTCTCTATTCTGCATGTTCGTGGGAACGGCCCCCCGGCGTCTCCTGTGCTCAGAGGTGGGGCTTTGGCAGGTGATCGAGTCGTGGTGGGCGTAGATTCATCTGCTGCGCTCAGAGCTGACTTGCTGTTAGGAGGGGCCTGTTTGGAAGTGGTCACGGGGCATGGCCCGGAAAGACGTTTCTCCCTCCCAGCGCCTCCCTTCTCTGTTTCCTGGCTGCCATGACCTGAGCAGCCTTCCTCCACCAGGCCCTTCCTGTCCACAACTGAATCCTCTAAAACCCGTGAGCCACGATAAACCCCACTTCCTTTAAATTTAGTGCATCAGTATTTTGTCCTAGGATGAGAAAATGACTAAGACAGTGGTTCCCAACTACAAAGTGCATTTGCTTTACAGCGAGATTCCTCTGCGGGCTGAGCGTCCCGTGGCTTGTTGCCGTAAGCCTGGATACGACTTTCTGGTAGAAGACAGTTACGGTCACTGTGGGACGATATTCAGAAGGGAAGTGCTGGATGGAACTCAAGGAGCATGCAGAGCCCCCTCTCCTGCGAGCCCGTGCACAAGGAACACCTACGAGCAACTTAAAACACACAGAGTCGGTGATGCTGGGAACGGAAAGAAGAAAGGGGAGTGCGTTCTGTGCGTCACGCAGACTCTGGGATGTGGGTGGCCACGTCTGAACCGAAGCTTCGAGGAAGCCTTAGCGTGGCCTTTGGAGGGAAATCTTAGAAGCAGACATTTGAGATAGTTGCAGTACGGCAGTGGTGAAAGCTCCAGCTGTAGCTACGACTGCCCATTGAGTTATTACTGTGTAAAAAATTCAAGCACGAGCAAATACAGTACATATTTAACAAGCTGGTAACTAAAGTGAATTGTATGATAGGGAGAAGTAACTACACTTTTCAACAATCAGTTCTTAATATTCTGCAAAATATTACTATTTTAAAGCTAGTACAGGACAAGCAGAAAGACCCTGGCAGATGGAAACAGGGTCCCAACTGAGAGTCATACTTTCTATGTGACCTTGAATATTTCCAAAGCCGCATGAGTCGGGTTCCTTATGGGAAAAAATGGGACGGAGAACTCCCACCTCACAGTTTTGCAAGGCACAAATGAAAATCCTGAGACCTAATTCCACAGTGTGTGGTGTGTGGGAGGAGAGTTAGTGTCTTCCATTGCAGTTTTCACCCTCTCTGTCATCTGTTCTTTACTCAGGGGATGCCCTGCCATACCTCTTTCATGGAGTGAAAATAGCAATCTCCTTGTCTGAGGATTATCCATGTCTGCCTGTGGCATTAATATTTGTCTTCCATAATTTCCTTTCCTCATTATCTTCTTTCAAGGTTATTGTAGATTTAGTTTTTGCTTCTCCATCTACCTCTTCTAGCTTCCCATTAAGGTTCTCCAATTTGTACTGCACATAATTATTATCCAGTATCTATGCATTACAAATTGGTGAGGACTGAATATGTGTTGAAAGAGTCGGTGAACAACCATTAAGTGATAAAAGTCTGGATAGCAGGTTCGACTGTGAACAACTCACTTCCCATATGTATTTCTCTTATCATAAAAAGCAAAGAATAGATTCATATCACAGACAGTTTTTTTTTTTTTTCATTTTTCTTCTTCTTGGGTGGTGCTGGGGATCAAACCCAGGGCTTGGTGCATACAAGGCAAGAACTCTACCACTGAGCAACATCCCCAGCCCACATGGATGGTCCTGCCCTTGAATTTCATGAGAATGTTTGAGGGAGGGCGTCAGCCTCGGATCAAGAGGTTCTGGACACTGGTGGGTGGCATGGGATCTGGAAGCACAGAGGCTGGGCTTGTGCTGGGCATGGACTTACTCTCTGGAGCCCAGCATCATGTACCTTTATCAGGGAGTCTTTCTCAGTCAACATGTGGTTCCTCACGTCTTTCACAAGCACCTGGCAGAGGAGAGTCCTGGCATAAATTCAGTGGGACAGAGACACCGGAGATCAGGCCGTTGAAAGAAGTACTTGAGGAAACAGCCCAACGACGGGGGCACGAAGGTGTTTTAGACTCTACTGTCCGTGGTCTCTGGAATAGGGTGAAGACAGTTAAGGCAAAATTAGCTTCTGATCAGGATGTGTGGATTCAATACACGCTTCGATGGTTGGAGATGAGAAGACAGATTTTTCCAAATATACTCAGGCAACAATACTTAATCAAACATGGGAGAATATGCTCAGCATCACCAAACAACTGAAAGCGTAGACACAATCTGGTACTGACTCCCTCCTCACCTTGTCATTACCAGGTGTGCTGGCCGCAATGTGAAGAGTAGGGGTCATCGACTCCACAATTTATGTTAGAGAGGAGCTGGCCAACCGTCAGTCTTTGGAAAGTGTACAAACTATGTAATAAAAATTTTAAAACTAGCTCTTGGTGATATAAAAATAAAGTAAAAACGATGTGACTTTTTCCATTATGTGAATTTTTTTCATCTCTAAATGCAATCATTTTATTGTCTTCTCTGTCTAGTTTTGTTAGCAACATCAAATACCCCTTCCTTTTTGTATGAAATAATAATGACAGCAAACAGTACTTGTTTTTTGCTGCTTTGTTCTCATATTGCAATGAAAAGCTTTGAACTCTGTTTCAGTTCTATTTTTGGAATATATATATATATATATATATATATATCACAAAAATATAGGATTTAAATGTTTGGACCTTACTGAACTTTCCATATTTACAAATATCTAGATGTGGTTGTCCTTTAGCCAAAATGTTTTGGCATGTTTTAGAAGCAGCCTTTGACTCTTTTAAATGGGATGTTTGACTGTTCTATAAAAAGGACAAAGTTCAAGTCATGGAAAAAGGACATGAGCCTAAAGCCATCCTTGAATATAAGAAATTCACTTTAGCCTAGCAGCTGGTGAGTCCTACTTTCATGCTGTATGACTTAGAGGAGAAAAGTAGGGCTAAGAAAAGTCAGAACTGTAAAGAACAGGGCAACTGTTGTTTGGATCTGAAGGTCAAGTATACAAGAGTTCTCCGTCTCACTATAAAAAGTCTAGTTCTGGGCAGTCGTGCATGTGTAAATCTGTATTCGGTTCACTGCTTTTTTTAAGAATTTTACCCAGTCATTGTAACATAACCATCTGCGTAACCAGTGTTTATCCTGAAGATAATCAGAGCGCCACAGCAACAATACAATTTTATAATGTAGACATGAATCACCATGCGTAATTTTGATGTAAAATTACCCATCTTTTTTCTGCCACCCATTAAATTTGTAAGAATGTAAGTTTTTAAAGTAATCTTCAGTATCTTAAGTAATGTAGCGAGAGATGGCTACTAATGACTTCTTTCCTCACCTATTTTTTTTAAATGATTCTACATTAAAGATCTGAATGAATTCTAGGAGGAAAGACAAATTTGAACACTGGTGAATAAATAAATAGAATGCAAGTATAATTGACATTAAAATTATTGATTTTCTCCCATGGTTATCTGGTTGCATCTTCCTATTAGAGAATAGATTAATTATAGTTTATCCATGTGACATGTGTCACTAACTAGAAGTCGACCAAATTCAAAGACTTGAATTTCATTAGGCTCTACTTTTCAAACTACGGCTCACAAGAATGCAACCTATTTATAACTGATGATACTGCTGATTGAAATAATATGAATTGATTTTTTTCCTGTCAAACTTTCTTTACCCATACGCTATTTCTCCACATTGCCTTAACATACTAAAATCACAATGGTGATAGTTATTCATATTCCCTGAGCACAACTGTTTACCTGATTTTGCAATCATCATATCTTCTATTTTTGCACTAAGCAAATGATAGACACTTCATTATTTGGTGACTCTAGAAAAAATAGAATACTTATTTAACCACCTTTCAAATTTAGGAGTATATAAATCATTAAAGATTACTTAAGCTACAATAGCATCTTTGATTATTAATCCTACATTTACTAATCTTTACCCCTGGTGCCACATGTAGAAGTTAAAGGAGAGTCTCAACCAGATGAAAGCTAAATTAGGCGCAAAGAGAATTAATACCTTCACAAAAGCTTTGGTCTACTCACATTCACCATAGTAAAATTGAGTCCGTACAAGTTCATGTTGTTCTTTTAAAAAAAAAAAACATTTGTTGTTTGACTGAATATGAACATTTGCAAGATGTGAGAAGGTAGAGGAATGTTAAACAACATCTCGCATTACTGAATATTTATTTTAGTTCCAACACCAGTTTATGTCTTTGTAAGGTTTAAATAACAGAAACTGGGAAGAAAAAAAAAAAAAAACCACCTAAGATATGAAGGAGTAAATTTAAAATTGGAGTTATTTAATATCAACTGCAGTGATTGTGTCTATGTTTAGGGAAAACAAAATCATAAATTTAAATAAGGAGAATATAACACTGCAGTATCCATTAACTGGATTAGAGAAAAAGTGTCTGATGTTAACCCAGGTACTTTTTCTCTAGTCTAGTCAATGTGGAGTTTGTATTGCTAACTCTATGAGGGTCTCAAAAAACTGTTCTCTCTGTGACAAAGCTTCGTAAAAGTCCCTCGTGTTAGAATGAAATTAAAGTAAAAGGCATGATGAGACAAAAATGCGTGCATTTGACAGCAATGGAAAGGGGCTGCTAACCACAAGAATGTTGTCTTTTTGTTTGAAGAAATGGTTTGGCAAAAACATTGTTTTACATTTTTATTGGCACATGTTTGTGATACATGATGTTTACATTCATCTTGTGGAACGTGTTTCTATATGTATATTTAATCGATATCTATATCTAATCTATACCTATGGATATCTAATCTATATCTACATCTATATCTATATCTAATCTACATCTACATCTGCATCTAACCTGTATGTATATCTAATGTATACCCATACCTAACCTATTTCTACGTCTGTCTATACATAATCTATATCTAATCTGTATCCATATCTAATCCATATCTGTGTCTAATCTATGTCTAATCTCTATCCTCACTTATACCCACATCTAATTGATCTCTCTGTTTATAATGGGATGACTTTCCACCCCTTCACGCCTCCCTCCCATCTCTCCAGAGCCCCATTTTCCTTCCCCTGAACGTCTGCCTCCATGGTTCCTCCTGTCTCGCCAATATTTTCCTCTTTAATTTACTTACATTTTGTGTTTCTCATAGAAGAGGAACAATGCTATATTTAACTTTCTGTGCTTGACTTACTTTACTTAACATTATGACCTCAAGAACCGCCCATTTTCCTGCAAATGACTCAAATTCACTCTTCTTTACAGCTCAGTGAAATTCCGCTGTGTATGTATACCACATTTTCTTTACCTGTTTTATCTGTTGATGGGCATCTAGGCACAATAACAAAACCATTTATAAGTGTGTAATTTGTTCCCAGAGTGATTTCATACCTTAAGTTGTCTATACTTAGAAACCAATAATTATACCCAAACTTATTTACAAAATTCAGCCTGTAACATTTTTCAACCAAAAAGATATTTTCATTGTCTAGAATTATAGTATAGAAACTTATTCTTTCATTATTTAAAATTGAGGATATATAAAATAAAAAAGAATATTTCATTGTTCTTGAAATGAAGAACCTTTTAAGGACATTACATTTAGTTTTACATGACATTTATATTTAGTATGCACTCACATTGTTACATTTAGTATTTATGTGAATCCGTACCTCCATCTACTCACCCCTTTACCATACACAGTTACCGACATGAGCAAGCTGGCACCCTGCGTCAGGCCGGTTGAAAAATGCTGTTTGCAGCCTGCACCACCTGGAGTCTGGCTTTCTGTGTGGGTCTAGAGAGTGAAACATAATTATATTTACTGTCTACTTGTATGACAGGTAACTGTTAATTGTTTCCTGTCTGCTCCATTGTTCCGGGTTACTTACAAGCATTATCCAATTTCACCTTTACAATACGTTTTGGAAGACACAGTATTAGTCCCATCATCCATCAAACTGGAGCTCAGGAGTTTAAGAAACTCACCCTTGGGTGAACACCCTCTACCCCTGAATTGCATAGTTTCTATGAAAATTTCTTTCATTTAGGCTGAGCTGATTTTTTGCTTTGTTTTCCTGCCTACCTATGCTTCAGCTTCTCTGGTACTAGGGTAGATTATAGTTTTAAGAATTGGAGAGAAGTGAAAGGCATCCATTTGCTAAACAGGTCTCTTCCAATAGCCAGTCAAGCTCTGGACATACCCAGTGAGGTAGCCCCTGCCTCAGACGCCGAGCCTTCCCCTCCTCACAGAGAGCCCGAAAGTTCAGTCTGGTACTGACTTTGCGTAGTATTGGTCTTTTGCCATCAATCGGATGCTGGGGAAAGGACACCATAGAGACTTAGGTATCTTTAGTGTTTCTCAGGAGACCAGTAGTTCTCATGTATTTCAGCCAGGAATCACGTAAATAAATCTCTGTCTCTATCTTTCTCCCTCTCTCTTTTCGTCTCTCTCTCCCTCTCCCTCTCTCTCTTCGTTGGGGGAAAGGAAGCTGATGCAGGATTCTACTGAGGAACTCTCATGAAGGAGTAAAAAATGCACTTTAAACAATTTGTTCACAATTCTTGCAGTGATTACAATAATTGGCAGTGTATAAAGTTACAAATAACTCAAGCAAGCTATAAGAAGAAACTCTGGGGAGATTTCTTGGAGGTTGCTTTGCCTACCTTGTAAGCGTGGTTGCCACTTTGTCCCCATGGCAGGGAGGTCCAGGGCCGGGCAGGGGGCCAGCAAGAGCACCAGGACAGGCACGCTGCCCTCGGGACGGAGGACGCGAGGGGCGGACTGGTGTGCCTCGGTGTGTGGTACAGACCTGACCTGCGGCACTGCATTAGCACGTCTGAGGTTAGTCCTGTACTGAGAGCACATACTTGATAGGACAGTGGAGCATAAAGTAGATGAAGCAAGGGACCCTCTCACATGAGCCCCGTGCTCTTCCTGGGGAGGGCTGGGAAGAAGGGTCTGCACTGCTGCTTTCCCTTCGTGGAAGAAATTCTGCCTTGTGGACTGGCATGAGTGGTTCTTCCTAAGTGTGCCCTGGGAAAACCTAAGCGTTAATTCAAGACACTGTTGTGAAGAAGCCTTAATATTTTTATCCCATGGGGGTGGAGAGAGAGAGAAAAAAAAGAATGCAAAATAGACTTTAAAAAACATTTCTTAAAAGCGTCAAGTCAGCCTTTCTCTGTGTGTCAGCTCCACGATCCTGCAGAGGATTTCTGCAGTGGCGCTGAGGACTCGTGAAACTATCTGGATAAAAAGAGCCTTGAGGCGCCCGGGAGGTTGCGCTGTGTCTCCTTGCTCTCCCTGTGCCTGGGTTTCACCCTTCTAGGGAATGGCTTGGAGCAAATGAAACCATTGAAACAAGCCCTCATCGAGTTAGAGAAGTTTACGTTAATATTAACCCCTCACATCCATTACTGGCTGCGCACCAGTTCCCCCAGACAAGCCTGTCTGGCCAACTTCTCTCCTGTGCTTTAGGAGTGTGGCTTCTCCCGTGCGAAACCAACCGATTCGGGAGAGCATCTCCCAGTTCAGCGCGGCCCCTGCGAGCTTCTCGGTGCCGTGAAGCCCTGCTGGAAAGGCAGCCACAGGCGGGAGTCAGATCGCTGTGTGTCCACTGGGCCTCGAGCTAATGCCTGCATCTGTTTTCTTGCCTTGCAGAGATGCTGGAGTCCAGCAATGTGATCTCGTTCCACGGCTTGGCCAACAGCTCCAGCTATCACACTTTCCTGCTGGACGAGGAGCGGGGCAGGCTGTATGTTGGGGCGAAGGACCACATATTCTCCTTCAACCTGGTTAATATCAAGGATTTTCAAAAGGTAGCTTTGTGCCCATGCACAATGCAGTATTTTGCGCTTCTCGAGTATACTGTAATCCTTTGAAACAGCTCATGTTATATAGATTCTCTAGCTATTTGGAATCATGACCAGCTATAGAAAATTGTTCAAAATTACTATTTGTCTTTTGAGATGCAAATGCAATTAATGACAATAACAAACCAATGGATTTAGTAAGCAATAAAAATCAAAGAAGGCAGTGCTTTCAATGATCACTATAAGAATCGCTGGCTGTCGCTTAGCTTTCCGTAGTTATACAATTATTCCTGCATGAAAGTGTGTACTTGAACGGCAGTAGAGCATAACTGACTCAGGTACTGTGTACATCTGTGCGTATAAATTCATCCATCTCGGTATTGCCATCGCGTGCAGGGCTCCTCGCAGTTACCCACGGGCCTGATGGGACATACCCCTGTGAACGTAGGCACAGTCGTATTGTCACACAGCTACTCTCATCATCGGAGTATTCTCTACGTCTGTCACGGGCCACAACAGCAGAGTGGAGTAGCTGTGGCCATGATCATCTGGCCCGGAAGAATGAACGTATTTACTACCTTGCCTTATAAATGAAAAGCTTACAAATGTCAACCAGATCTAGCAGATGAGTTTTTGAGGTGGCAGAGTTTTGCAAACATGGTCATTGAGACATCAGCAGACATAGGTCTTAACCATATTTCTCATAGCGTTTCTGGCTTGTTTCATTAAAAAGCTATGCCGTTTGGAAAAAGCACAGATTGACAAATGAGTAGAAACTTGCTCAGTCCATTTGCTGCACCATCGGAGCAGTTTTGCACGGTCTCCATCCCTATGCAGCAAAAGTTTCCGTGCAGAGGCTTCCGCAGGAATCACAGCCCAGCAGCCTTGTAGGTCACACGCCCGTCCACGTGGGCCTGTGCTAGCTTTGCCTCTTCCAACTGGGGCTTTAAAAGCGGTGTGTGCCTCAACTGTGCATAAACTCTAATACATTGCAAGATAACTTTTTAAAAAGTGACTTAAATTGTAAAAGGTTTCGTTCTGGGTGGAGAATTTTGCTTTGGGGCTAAAATAAAGTCTTGTATTCAAAGTTGATTTCCATATTTAATAGAGTGTAGCATTTTGATTACTTCTATATCCAAACATTAAAATTCTGACCATATGCATAAACATTTGATGCAATATACAATCACATAAAATCCAATGCATTTAAAACATATTCATTTTTCTGATCTTTCAATTCAATTTCTAATCTCAGGTATGTCAATAAATGCCTAACATTACTAAGATTATTGTACTTATTGGTTTTTCTGAAATTATGAAAATATTGGTTGTAAGAGTATTTTGAAAATATCACAAATAAGTATATTTTTCATGTTACTGTTTTAACAAAACAAACTCTTTTTATATAGTGCATAAGAAATTAAGATGATTCAGAGAAATTTAATACTTAATTTTTGGAAATTATGGTAGTTAAAATTGTCGGTATCATTTTATCATTTTCTAAAATTCATAAGCAGGTAGATAGTATGTGAACATATATTGCTTCAGACTATGTGTTTAACGTATTTTGAAGAACATGAATCTAAAGTATTCAATCGTTTCTAAAACCAAAACCAACCAAAATATATAAAACTCTACAGTTTTATAATTAGGCAAATCCTGGAGCCATTTGTACAACCAGCCTGAGTATTCAGATATCGTAGTACACGTTGTATCCTCTACCAACTAGACTCATAATAAATATATTTGAGTTAATGAATTAATTAAAAGTTCAGTGATTTGCCCACTGTCAGGGTCCTTGTTCTAACTCTCGCCTGTGAGGTAGTATTATTTTAATCAGAGAAGGTATACTTCTAAGTCTAAAACACCTTGTTAAAAACAGAATATTTAATTTTAAATTAAAGCACATTGTTTAAATGTGCAAACCCAATTTACTTAAGCATTTATATCATTTTATATTTGGCGCTTTTTCATGCTCTTTTATGCCTACGTGTACATAAAATCGTTCAACAGCGTGTCCCTAAGCATCCACTGAGTGACTAAGTCTGGAGGAGCTGTGTTGTGCGTCACAGATAATTGCTCCTGGTGCCTCTGCAGGGAATAGTAAAGATCGGGCGAGTGACTGAAAGGTGAATAGGGGGCCAGTCCCATTCACAGGCAAAGCGGGTTCTGGGTTCTGCCTGAGGAGGAGCCACAGAAATCTCCTTTGTCTTAACGGAAAGGCAGGGCCTGTTTCAGCCCTCTTGTTATTAAACAGCACCAAAAGGGAGGGTGGAGAGCAGCCTGACCTGGCTCCCTCCTCAGCACTGTACCCCAAAATGTGTAAGAATAATGGAGTCATCACGAAGAGCAGGAGCACATGCGAAAGGGATCATGAAACATTGGGAATAGGCGGGCAAAAAATGTAGGCATTGTTGGAAATGGAAAATTGTTGAGCAAAGGATAAAAAGAGAACATAGCATGACTACAAAATGATGAAACCACAAAATGAGGCCCAAATGATCTCAACGACCAACAGTCAAGAACTGGGAAACTAGCAGAAAACAGCTTGTCTTTTAAAATAAATATATACTCTACATGTATAAACACACATATTTGATAATCTGTGAGTTTAGCGTAGTCTAACTAGAAAGCTACCTACGACAGTCAAGAACACCTTAGCGCTGCTGTACAGGAGTGTTGTGCCATCAGGAAATTTCTATTTTATGCTCCTCTGTGTAAACTTCGTGAGAGCAGCTCACCTGGCCTCTGCAGACCACGCAGAGAGAGAACTGCGGGACGGCTCTGTCCCAGCAACACTCCAGTAAATGCCAGGAGTCAGGCTGATTTTAATTTTACGGATGATACTTTATTGTTCCTGAATGATTTTACTAAGTGACTACTTTGTAAAAAGTTTGAGGAGTATGTCAAGTGACAGTTTCATTTAAACATACAGACATTTGTGAAGAAAATTACATAAAAATAGAATACAGAAATCAAGATCTTAACGGTAAAAACAAGTGCGTACTCAATAATGTTTAGGCTTTTTATATCTGTGTCATGAATTAAAATGCATTTATCATGTCATAATATACTATCTCATCATGTCCCAAATTCTTGTTGCTAAATGTGCTGGGTTTGGGTTTTTAATTCCCCAGATTGAATACCACAACCTTTGCCCAAGTTTATGACTGCAGATATCGAGTGATCTGGAGGTCCCCAAATGAATGATAATCAGTCATTTTGAGGCTAAAAGCTTTCCTGTGGACATAATTGATTAACTGCCACTGTCTCTGGATTTTTCTTTTACATATGACATTTTTTCCCTGGAATTAATATCACTAGAAGAGAAAGCTGAATAAAAGAACAATAAATTTTTCTACCCAATTCAGTTAGTACTTACTAGCACTGATCAGGGAATCTGGAAAACTTTATATTAAAATTTAGATGCTAACAGTTGTATTATTACTGTGGAGAAAAATGTATCCAACTATCCAAGCCACCAGCGACCTCTTGGCTCATGGACCACTGTCCCCAAAGTCACAAAATATGGAAAAGTTTGGAAGGATGAAGACCAAATATCAGGGACAAAAACAAAAACAATTACTCCTCAAATTCTCTAAATTTAGCCCATAGTAGGAATGAGATTTCCACCTTTATTTTTCAAAAAAGAAATAATAATAATACTGTTCTACTCTTAATTTTTTTTTAAAGTTTCTTGTGGAAGCTGGTTTTTTCCCAAGCCTTTCAGTCTCATTCTAGCATCTCATCCTGAAATTTGGATCCCAGAAATTGACTGAGAGCATCCCAGTGTTAAAATTGCAAGATCACTTTTTCATGATAAATACTAATTTCGAGAAACATTGGCTGTATCTTATGATGGTTTTCACCTCTTCTGTAATAATCACATCCCACAAGACCACCTCTCCCCCTTATCTCAGTGGTGGTTGTTTACACCCTACACCCTTTTGTCTAAGGACTGTGCATTTCTCTCACCCAACTCGAGTGCACATCGGAGGGCAAGGGGTAGAGGGAGAATGGCTGACATGAGTCCACACCAATGAGCTCATGTCACCGGAAAGTTTAAACCGAAAGGTTCCTGCCACATAATGTCTTATGTAACTTTCTTTACCTCAGTAGCCCCAAAGACTGTATGGATGCTCGCATCTTTCAGAGAACTTAACTGACCCCAAATAATGGTTCTTTTGTGTCCTTAGATCGTGTGGCCAGTATCTTATACCAGAAGAGATGAATGCAAGTGGGCTGGGAAAGACATCCTGGTAAGCCTCAGTCTACTGAATTATTTTAGTGATTTCTTAAGCATTTTTTTTAACTCTGCCATTTATTGTCATTAAATTTTGTATTAAACCTCACACTTCACTTGCAAGTCTAATCATTCTCAAGGAATAAAGTAATGCTGTTCAATTCTGGAAGCACTGATGGCCCCTGCAGGGTTTACCACTATGACAAACAGAAGTCAATTTTTGCAGGGCTAAACTTTGTTAGTGAAGTTAAGTGGGCACTGGGTTGAGTTATACCCAAATATCTGCACTCGAAAAATAGTTGCACTTTGTAGATAAAATAACTTACAGGATTTGTAAAACCATAATTACATGTTATTTATATATTGTCGGTATTTTGGAATGTCCAAAATGCAAAGAACTCGTTTTCAAAGTTTTGTCTGTCTGAAAGTATTGGCATTTGGAAGAAGCTTACCCCATGTGCTGACCCAAGCCAAACACGAGTCTGGGTCGATGCATGCAGATAGATAGGTATTGTCAAAGGACGCTTGGCTGATTTGGAGCAGCTGCCTAAAGCGGTGTTTATATTCCAAGGCTTGAGAGGCGGGCTCTGAGTTCCTGGGAAAAGTTTGCCCTGTGGAGGGTAGGTGGGCAGTGCAGAGCACAGGCTGGCCCTGCCTCCATTCACACCCACGTTAACGAACCGGACGCGCATCCCTGGACATTCCAGGCCAAGTGTGGGCATTGTGTTAAAAGTTCTTCCCGGCGCTAGTGGGATTCGAGGAGGTAGGATGGGAAGGGAGAGAGGTGGCCCCAGGCTGAGTACTGGACCAGTGGAGATTTGCAACCAGCCGCAGGGCAGGCTGGGGGTGGGAGTGGCGGAGAGGGGGGCTCAGGCGGGTATTGGGGTAACCCGAGCTGCAGGGCTGCTGCTGAGGGCAGGACCGGAGCAGATGTGCAGGAGAGGAAAGGAGGTCGATCCTGCGTCAGGGCTGGGGAGTGCGCGCTAGCCGACCCGCAGGACTCCTCCCCGCCTGAGCTCAGTGGAGACCACTGCGCGGCTCCTCCGGCAGAGCCTGCGGGGTCGGAGCCCTGGGGCGCGGAGCTCCGCTGTCACCGCCCAGCAGGGCTTTTCGCGACAGGTGCATGGAAGGGTACTCTGTGAGCATTCACGTTACCCCGGCCTGATGCGTCTATGGGGAAAAGAGAGAACGATGAGGTGGAAGCCCAGGGAGGCGGAGGGTTGTACACTGAACTCGCACGAGAACTCGCCTGAATGTTCCTCGGACTTTAGTACTCGTCCATGAAATGGGACAATACGTATTACACAGTTATGAGACACAAACTGAATAGTTTTTGTACACCTGATTGAAAAAGTAGAAAACATTTCACAAATATAAGGCCAAAAAGCACAACTACATAGGCAAGAAATTTACTAATACTAAAGTGACCCATTTACCATTAACAAATTATGTTAGAAATGTTCAGGGCAATAATTGGGGAAGATTAGAAGTGGCTATCTTACCTGTACATAGCTGTTATTTTCAAGAATGCAACTTCTCCATTTTCGCAACGGTAAAGAAAAACTTGTAATTGTTGAGAAACCTTCTTGTACCAGCCCTATGATAGTTTACATAGCATGTTGTAAATGTAGTTTTAACAGTAGGTTTATGAGGTGGATATGGTTACTCCCATTTTCTTGATCAGGAAATAAAATAATTTAGAATTTCACTCAAAATATTTTCATTAAAATTTTGAAATATTTTGGGTACTGAGCTACAAGTTAAGATAGTTTCTGGGGCCAGAGATTTAGCTCAGTGACGCAGTGCCTGCCTGGCAAGCGTGAGGTCCTGCGTTTGATTCCTGCTACCAAAAAACAGAAAGCAAGCAAGCAAGAAAGAAAGGAAGAAAGAAAGGAAAGGGCCAGGGATGTAGCTCAGCTGCACAAGCACCTGCCTGGCAAGCGTGAGGTCTTGAGTTTGATTCCCAGTATCCAAAAAAAAGCAAAAAAAAGATAGTTTCTGTGCCCATGATGTTTTTAATGTCAGTTGGACTGTTTCATCTGAATTTGCCCACTAGCAAACAGACAGTAAACAAAGGACAGCTGAACAAAATCTCACTCTTTTGGGCTCATCACGAATATATGTGAGTAGAAATAGCAACCAGGTCCCAGAATTCCTGTGAAGTTCAAAGACACACAAGTAAAACTGTTAAAACAATGTGATATTAACAATACGAAGGATAAAATAGTAACCACTACCCTAATTAATCTTTTCAGAAAACAGCCAATTAATGTAGCATGAGAGAATACTTGTGATTTGGTATTCTTTTACATGCATTAAATCAATTTAGTTGTGTTTGCATTTCATTAAGTTAATTTTAGTGGAGTTTACTTAAAATCCACAATTGAATTGATTTAATGCAGAATGTAAAGGCATACCAAAGCACAAATATCTTCTCATGCTACACTAATTGGCTGATTTTTTAAAAGATTAAGTACACTAATGCTGTATCATTAAACTGCTCAAAATACACCTCTCTCCACCGTAGTGTGTGGGACACGGTCTGTATGACATCAGAGTTTCATTACAAGTTGCTGTGACATGGTCAGGTACCGTGTACCTCATTAGAGTTAGCGAATGCCACATGTCTCACTTCCTTTTAATTTACTTTCATCAAATTCACGGGCATTTTCAGATAGCCTGACAAGCGCAGCACAGCTCCTCCTCTTATGAAGATAGAGCTGAAATCCTGATTGTGGTGCCCACGGGCTCGGTCAGGTCAGGAGCTTCGGCAGCTGCTGAATTCAGTGTCTGGGCCAGCAACACAAGCTCTCAGTGTTCAGGATAGAGGAGGAGAGGGACAGAGACAGAGGCAGGGACAGGGACAGAGAGACTGAGAGAGAGGCTGAGAGACAGAAATTGAGACAGAGATAGAGACAGAGAGAGACAGAGTTCTATAAAAGATGAGAGGAATGCTTTTGGAAATCACACAAACACAAAAGGAATCTGCCTTCTTAGTGACTGAATAATCTGACGCAATTGTTAAGTATTGTATGTTTAGTGCCTGGCTTTGTTCCCTTAATATTTCTTTACATTGATCTACTACTGAAGATATATTTTATGCATTAACAGAACATGTTATTAAAATTTATTTTAGTTATCAGGCAACCTCATTTAAGTCTTATCTCAAAGTACATATCCCCTGCATTTTAATAGGATTCCTGGCACCCCTTGGTTAGTTTGGGGCTTTAATTTACAGACCTATATTTGCCCATTTCTTTTTCTATACATGAGTTTAGAAATAGTGATTAGATGACTTTCTGGGATTTTTAACACTTCTTCTCTGATAATCACAAGACCATAAATACAGCTATTTACTTTTACCAATAATTTAAATGACCAATTTGCAAGAAAGAGTTTCCTTCTTCTAACTCCTGATCCACAAGTGGCCGTGGACAGTTGGGGGAATGCTGCCCAGCCTCATGTGCAAATAGCCAGCAGCCGGAACGTACGGACAGTTGCTGCTCTCGGAGAGCTCTGGTGATGCTGCGAAGCACAAGAACGAGGCTCAGGTGGATTCTGCAGCCATCATAACACCAAGGAAGAATCAAAGGAAGAACCAATCTGGACATTCACAGGAAGCAAACTCACCAGCTCCTGCGGGCTCTCTCTGGGTTCCAGAGGGAGGGTTTACTTTTCCCTAGCGATTTCCGTAGTGAAAGTCCTCTGGAAAACACATGGCTCTGACCAAGTCATCCTGGAGAATAGCTGTCGGCTCTGAGCTCAGTTCAGATGCCAGGGAAGAACAGGAAAGGGGGCAAAGGCACTGGTCAATTTATACATGCTGCGAGGGGACATTCCCATAGCCCCAGGAGGCTAGGTCCTACTTCCTTCCTGTGGCCCTGACAAGCCCCTGGACTGACCCTCCACAGCTCCTGCGTCACCGAGTGGAGCACCACGCAGAAAGTGAGCGCTCCCTACTCTCCCACGCAGTTGGGAAGACCCAGCCTGTCATTGCTCTGCATCAAAGATATGCATTAATGCAGCAGCTGGAATTTGGGCAACAGTCCCGCAAAGAATGTGTTTTATGGTAAAGGCAGAATCTGCAGCTGGAGTCATAAAAATATGCTAAATATGTTAAACAGGACACATGGCATTGTTGGCAATGCATATTGTTATGGGTGTAGATATCTCTATATGCATGCAATGCACATACATGCACACTCACATGTGTGCAGGGGTATAGTTGTGTGTACTGGGAAAAGCTCTATGACAACATTAATCTAAACTGAATTTTTCTCTTGCAGGAGTGATTGTCCAGTATATAGAACATAGCCTGTTAATATGCATGTTTGGGGTTAAGGGCTCTAAACTTCACTAGGGCTGTAGCTTTTCTATAGTTAGAGAAATAAAGTGCTCATGAACTTTTCCACTGCTGTTACTTAGTTATTTGAAAAAAATGTGTGAGACATAAGACTATTAGAAAGAAACCCTGGATGATAGGATAGATGCAACCCAGATATCTGTATGCTGGCTGCTACTCTACTCTTGTTTTTTATATTTTCCTGGGGCTTAAAATCCACTTTGTTATTCACAATAACATTTCTATTGATGGATTAACTTCCTTAACTCTGTTTTGCAAATGAAAACTGAATCCGTGCTAAGCTGGTAGAAGAATCTGTTTTGAATCAATAGCTCTCTGGATCTCCTTTGTTTATCCTGCTAAACCGCCTCTCCACACTGAGTTTCAATAAAACCAAATGGCAACCGTATGACTGCGAGAAATATTTTGAACATCATTAGAAATCAAAATTTCAACCATCTGAGAGAAACAACAACAAAAAAAGCAGATTCTCATAACATTCCCATTCCTGGATGCATTTCAAAGCGTGGCACCATGCATGCACCTGAACTTTGGGGCTGTTTGGAAATTCTGAGGGATTTATGTTTTGGTTAGCAGTTATTCATTTTTAATGTGATGATACATGATAACACATCTATCACGTTCACACAGCTCAAATTGCAGGGCCTGAGCAACACTTGTGTTTGCCCCATAATGCAAGGGAGAACGCACGCCGCATGCGCACCTCAAGCCGTGGCTCATTCCAAAATGCACACAGTGTCAACCCGTGCATTGCATTTACCTTCTGAATGGTCAAAGTGAGCATCAGCCTTCAGTTTTAAAATTTTATTGTAGGCATTTTATTTTATGCTGTAGTTTATTTGTTTATTTTGGTTTTATGAGACAAGGCCTTGCTCTGTAGTCCAGGCTGGTCTTGAACTCACTAGGGAGCCCAGGCTGGGCTCAAACTCACAGCAATCCTTCTGTCTCAGCCTCCTGAGTGCTGCCAGGCCCGGAAGCTGCAGGCTATTTTTTAAGGCTGTTTATCAGTACGGAGCCTTGGGAAATGGAGTGTCCCTCTGAGTGTTCGCCAACAGCCTTGGGCAGCAGAGAAAGTACTCCCCATGAGACACTTCAGGTTCTGCAGGGAAGGGGACGGCTCCCTCAGGACTGAAGCCAGCCAGCCGCCTTCCCTGAGTCCCACGCAGCTTCTGCAACTGCAGTTCCTCTCCAGTAAAGCATCTCACCAGGCTCAAGGTGTCCCTAGCCATCCCCTCAGTGTCCCTGGAAACCACACAAGACACAGTGGAGTCTGGGATCTGCTGCGCGTGTGAGGGTCAGTTCCTTTACCTCCGCTCTGTGAGCCACACACCTTTCCCCAGTGCCACAAAACCGTGGGACTGACTTGCTCTCTCACAAGTCCAGTAGAATCACGGACCCTTTATGGCTCTGGATAGCACTGGTTATCAATTTTGTGGCTACTCTAGTCGCTCCCATGAATACAAGCTATGGTCCAGGTATTCATTTTAAACAGGGTTCCATGGTGAAATCAGATAGCACTCAGTTACACAGACAACTGATCGCTGATGAAGGCCAAGGAAATCCTTGGCTTATTAAACCTCAGAGGAAGCAGGGTAGGTTTTCACAAGCCTCACTTGTGTGTGTGCATCTGTGCTCTGGGGGTGAATTTAACTGAGCAGAAGGAAGGATTGTGGTGTCAATTCAGCCTTCAGGGTGACAGTGATGATGGCCTACTCTCAGGGCTGCCCCATACCTGATAGTGATTGAACGTGTTTGTTCTATTATTAGTTCATAGAGGTGACTTATACTAAATTCATCCTTCTTCTCAAAGTAATTAAATGACCCACTTTTGTGTATTCAGCAGAAGGTACATGGCAAATGAAACCTTGTCATTAAATTTATTTTGAAACTAAATTATATTCATTTTTTCATTCACATTTTACTAATGAAGCAAAAGAGGACAGTATTTATGATGTCTGGAATTGCCATGGTTAGAGTCTCAGATTCATACATTTTTGGTGTTCTTTTAGGTTGATAATTAAAATTTAAAGATACTTTAATTTTTATTTACAAAATAAGACTAATATTAGTGTTAGTATTTGAAATACAGGTATTTTATTAAAAAATTTAAGAGGGTTTGAGGACTTGGTTCCATTTTCATTAGAAATGCTAATTGTGTTCTCAAATGTCTGAAGTAAGGGTCGAACCTTTTGTGCTGGTTAACAAGTTATTACTACTCCTATTGGGCACCATAATTCACCCATGCATCAGTGTACGTACTTTCAGAGCATGCTGAGTATTACACTCTGTAGGGTGCATTGGCATGATTTAGCCAGTTCCCCTGGGAAAAGGATTTTTGCCAATGTCTTCTAACTTTATATTCAGCCAGTTGCTCCAAGTTCCATTGACATCTAACTTCTAATAACTGTCATTGGCCTTCTGCTTCTTTCCATTCTTGATAATCTTCGTAATTGTAATGTATTTCTACTTAGACTGTTTCTTTTAAATTTGTTTTGGAAGAGTAGCAACAACAAAAAAATCATCATCTTATATCCACTAATCATGAATCTTTCCTGAAGTTCTGTTTCTTCCCTCCCCTTTCCTCCCCTCCCCCTTCCTCTCTCTCTCTCTCTCTCTCTCTCTCTCTCTCTCTCTCTCTCTATCTTTTCTAAGGTGGCAGAGAAAGTGGGACACAGAAATTATGGTATCTCTAAAGACTAGACACTTTATTCAGAGATAGAACATTAGCTTTATTAGCAGAATGTTCTTGAAGCTTCTCATTATTACATTCAAATTCGGTGTTAGTATTTCAAACATTTTTACTGTAGCATGTGCTATACATAGCATTGAATGGAGATATTACATTCAAATTCGGTGTTAGTATTTTAAACATTTTTACTGTACCATGTGCTGTACATAGCATTGAATGGAGACATGACATTCAAATTCAGTGTTAGTATTTTTTTTTTTTTTTTTTGGGTACCGGAGAGTCGACCTCAGGACCTCGCGCGCCGGAAGGCGCCCGTGCCGCTGAGGGATATCACCGGCCCCTTTTTCGTATGTGGGTTCCGGGAGTCGAACTCGGGCCCTTCCGCTTGCAGGGCAGGCGCTTAAGCCGCTGAGCCATCTCACCGGCCCCAGTGTTAGTATTTTAAACATATTTTTCGTGTACCGTGTGCTGTACATAGCATTGAATGGAGACTATATTTGTGCATATAGATGTGTGCATGTCCCAAACATGTCCAATACTGAAAGATACATTTTCAATATTGTGCTTGAAATGATATAAAATTAATAGTTTATTGATTCTAGAATTTAATATTCACTTTAAAATGAGAACTCATCATATTTAGAAATACGTAAAATTGTGAACTAATGGCCTCGAGTGCGCATGTTTTAAGTATGTCATGAGCATGTTCCCGTCACATACTTCACTGCAGTGAGACATAAGGTTAGCATTGGAGGAGAGGCCCAGACTTCCGGGCGGAAGAGCTCCCATTCTCCTTACTGTTAGCATTGGCGGAGAGGCCCAGACTTCCGGGCGGAAGAGCTCCCATTCTCCTTACTGTTAGCATTGGCGGAGAGGCCCAGACTTCCGGGCGGAAGAGCTCCTATTCTCCCTCCTGTGTCATTAGGCGAAATGGATAATTCGTGATTAAGTTCTTGGCATAATATGTGGCAGGGCAGAGTATGTGAGGTGGTGTGAGAATTAAGCAGTTGTGAAAGTTTTCAAACCAATAGAGATGAGTATTTTAAGAAAGGATAATCAGATACACTACCAATAAGTGCTGTCCGTCATTCTAAGCACTTTCATGCATGTATCATTACTCCCACTTTTAGCTGAGGGATCCGGGGCTCAGAAATCCTCATCGCTTTCTGACAGCCACGCAGGCAGCGGGAGATGCTTGAGTAGCGCTAACCCACCTCTGACCGGCTCCACAGCGTCAGGTTAACACGAGTAGCTAATTTTGTGCCATTTCTATTTACCATAATAACTTCACTCCCATTGACCCGTATGTTTTTCTGAACTTATCTGAGAATACATTTTACTTCAGAGTAACACATTCATTAAAATTAAAAATGAATAAAATTTAAATTTCCAAAGTTCCAAGTTTTAGTTATATTTAAAAATTATCTCTGTGCACTAATTTGCCTGCGTCTCTGTGTGCGTGTCCACACACACGCACACGCACATATGGGCGTGTCGATACTCGGGAAGGTTTGTACGGTGGAGATATCATTACAAGAAATATTTTACAATAATATGCCCGAGCAAATTAAATTTGTGAAATTTCCTGTTAAATATCTAATTCTGTACAAAGAGAAGACCACAGCTCCGCTAACTGGCACAAAAGTATATCACGACTTTGCTCTGTTTCAGCAAAATAATATCCGCCGTTTCTGACCCTAAGCGAGCTTTAGCGAGCGCCCTAAGCCCCGCACCCAGCGCAGCGCCTCCCTCGGAGTCCGCTGTCCTCCGGCACAGCTGCCACGCAAAGCGCGGCCGCGCAAGTGACTTAAACCCTGCAAATTTACACGTGCGGGCGGGGGCTGGGAGTGGGCGACCGCGGTGCCCAAGGGTGGGTTTCTCCTTTCTTGGCTTGCAGGTAACTGGTCCGGTGGCCTCTTCCCACGGCCACCTCGGGTGCTTTCAGGTTCTTGGCTCCTGTACACCCACGGAGTGGACCAGGTCCCCCTACGGGCTCCTTTCCGAGGGGCCACGTCCTGAAAGCCAGTCTGCAAGCGTGGTCCTACTTCCGGGGGACCGAGTTCAGCTCCTAGCAGTGTCCTACAACGGGGCTTCAATAATTCTGTAGGCATTTGAATTATTGTCAACACTTTTTATATGGTAAAAGTGATTTCTTTCCTAAGGTTTTGTTTTTTAAGTTTCTTAAAAGGCAAATGAATTTTAAATTCTTAAAAAACGAAGAAAAAGAAAGGAAAGGAAATAAAAAGAAAAAGTAACCATATGGAATATCATGAGCGCACAAATAAGCCTGACACATCAGTGTCTGTTTTATAAGTACTTAACCTGTGTAGAGCGCTTCTTTCCATTTAGTAGTAGGAGTTGTGTGGTAAGAACATTTTCTATCATTAATTGTATAGCATATTTAATTTTTGATATTAACCAATGCAGATGATAGAAGGGGGATGTGCACAAATGACATCAACCATTGCTCTAAGTTTCGAGCATCATTTTTCTCTCCTTCCTCCTGTGATTAAAGATGCCATGCACTTGTCTTCTTTGAGTAATGCATTTGTTAGTATGAAATGTGCAATATAATTCTGATCACTATTAATCTCTAGATTGCGACTCTTCCTACCAGATGTAAATCAATGACTTAGGTGCTTTGAGCACAAAGTATTCAGTTGATATAAGCACTAAGTACTCAGCATTGAATAAAATTAAAAATCAAAATAGAAATACTTTTGAAACTATGTAACTTTTCCTGTGTCTTAGTTACTTCTCTTTTGCCAGGTCAAAATACCTGGCACCCACAACTTGAGGAAGGAGAGGTTGTTTTATTAGTTTTCAATTCAGTCCACAGTTGGCTGGGTCCCAGGCAGGAGGCATGGTGGAAGGCCTTGCTAGAGGAGAGCTGCTCAGGGCAGGGAGGACAGGAAGCAGGGAGTGAGGGGAAGCTATGGGGGGAGGAAACCTTCCAGGCCACACCTCTGGGGGCCGCCTCTTCTCACCAGACCCCAGCTCATATTAGCAAGTCAGCTGTGGGCCCCGTGATCCAATCACCTCCAGAGAAGTCCTGCCTATGAGTGCATGAAGCCCTTGGTGGACGTCTAGACTCAAACCATAACATCCTGATTTTACAAGAAAAATATTTAGGCAGCCTTCATATAATTTTTTTTTTACTTCACATAATTTTTTAAAGTTATCTGCATTCATTCACTGGAATATGCAATAAAGAAAACTTACGTTACTAACTTAAAATGGACTACTATCAAGTGCCAATTAATAGTACAAATAACAATGATTAATTAGACAGATGATAATGTCCTATAAAAGAGAACATAATTGTAAATAGAAATACGGGTTCCTCTGGTCCACATGGAACTCCGAAGTGAAACTGTTCAGAGTTCCTGAGTCATAGAAGGAAACCGCAGAAGGGCATTGGTCAGGATTTGCTAATATCAGGGTCTTCAGTGCCAATGTGTATAATGCTTTCAACCACATTTGAAGGCTTAAGTAATTTGAAAGAAAAATGTTTTTAGAATCTTAAGCAATATTTCTACAACTTCAAAAATAGTCAATCTGAGGTGAGAAAGTAGTCAAATTGAGCACTTAACTAAAATGAGTAAAATTACTTGGGAACCTTGAACAGACAGATAACATTCTATGGTATCGTTCAAGCCATTCTAACACTTACTTTTCAGTTATTACAGGTTTAATGGTGACAGATCTAAATCAATGTGCATATACTTATGTGCTTAAATAACTAGCTAAGAAATAACCCCAACTTTATTGTCTTCATTGAATCAGTATTTTTTAATATCTGAAATAAACAGCAAAAAAAGCATTAAGGCAGAAAAGTCCACCATTTTTATTATTCTGTCACCATCAATGGTGAAGGTAAAAATGTCTCCCGACAGACAGAACAGCCTATTTACCATTTTAAAAGGTGGCTTGTAGCAAATTCCAAGTCACGAATGCAACAATATGATGATAAGAATAAGTTCGTGTGTTAGTTTTATTAGATACACCTGTTTGAAAAAGAGATTTCTAATGTCTTTCAGTGATTGCGGAAGTATTAGGAAGACGTTATGGATGATGAGGTCACGGAATGTAACCACACAATGTGAAAAGAAAAGCAGACAAACCACTCTTGCCAGATAAGTGTGGACCAACGTAGAGGGAGGGGTAGAGTGAGTGACAGCAACAACCTCAGGGATCACTGCTTTGGCAGGAAGAGTCCAGTGCTCAGCTAGCTTGCCAAATAAATTGACCAGAGAATAAGAGAGTCAACAGATTAACTTCAGGAATTAAGCTTATTAATGGATTTTCATGCAGAAACGTATCCACCCATAAGACAGAAAAGGTTTCCTTTGCATTCCCAGCTGCTAGGGCACACATTACATTTCCACATGAACTGCTAAAGAAGGAGGTTTTTTTTTTTTTTTTTTTTTTTTTTGGTGGATGAATTCTCACTGACCTGAGACAATGCTGTTCTATACTCATTCATTCTGGACTCTTTTACAGTTGAACCAGAACAAGTTGTTTGATTTAATCATGAACCGAATATACTTGAGTAGAGATTGTTCATGTTCCAGTTTCTCTCTTTTTCCCTCCTGCCTTATGGAGAGTAAAATTTCATTGTTCCATCCATGATTTAAGAACACAGAAGGAGGTAATTGGAATTGGAGGTACATTATATTCTTTTGTAGAAAGCGTAATTATCGGAAGTTAGTTAAAAACACCTCAATTCTGTTGTGATTTCCTTGCGTGGAGCAGTTGTTTGGACAGATGGGTGGATTTTATTTTTGTAACCATCCAGGAAAAGTCTGTGCAACGCAGTCCGATCGGTGCTACATATCTCTAATGTTTGTGAATTGCTCTGCAAACTTGGCTCCTACGTCCTCTTCAGATAATGGATATTTCATTTAAGTTTCTTTTTCAAACTAATATTGTTATTCATGTTTCCTCTCTGCATTTGATTTGAAAATATTAGAAAACGTTTAAAAACTATGTGTAAGTGATTTGTCACTAAAGATAATGAGTCACGGCTCCTCAGGTGTAGCTTTGGGTGTTACTGGCTTCTAACTGCCTTTACTTCTATTCTAAACTAGTACTTTATTCTGCTGCTGACCTTGAGCGCATTTCAGTAAAATCAGAGGTCAATATGCTTGCCTGACTCCCAGGAAGCCGACTTGTGGCTAAACTCATCTGTGTATCAACTCAAATTCCAAAAAGGATCAGGGCTTGAGAAATGAATTCATTTTGAACTGATTACACTGTCTTTATTACGCTGTAAATCCGCCAGTGCTGAGGAGAGCGGTGCCGTAGCTTAATGCCAAAAAGTGCATTATATTCTGAGTTTGAAGACACGTCACGGTTCATGAAAAGGTCAGAAACGCTCGTCTTCTCTCTCCCCTGAGTAGAAATGTGTGAAGTGTGTTTCCTCTTTCTGCCACACTTCCTTCTCTTTTAGAGGAATGTCGAAGTTGCTTCCAAATAAAATGAATATCCTGTTTTGGAACACTCAAAAACCTTGGCAGCCGCGAGCCAGGGGAGGGAGACGAATGAAGGACAGGGTTGATACGCTTTTCTGTGGGCTTTCTCTCAAGAACAAATCCTCCTCACATCTCTTTCAAGTTTTCGTTCTTGTCTCTCCAGTTCTTTCCAATCTCTTTCCTCCTCCATTGTTGTGGCCAATTCTCCTCCTAGCTATTTTAGCCAATCTTGAAAGTATTTCTTTCCATTCTTTTGTTCATTTTCAACCATTTTTTCCCCCTCTAAGCCCAAGAAATTTCTCCCCATTCTATTTGCACCAAGCTTCACTTTCAAAGTAATATCAAGGCCGCCCCCGGGCATAGCAACAACACAACGTGCTGCTAACCCAGCACTCAGTGGGAAGGAGGAAGCCAGGCCAGGCCTCGGGCCAACAGGGTGGGTCCGGCTTTGCAGGAGGATGGACTCCTTGTTATCAGCTTCTCCCACGAGCCCTGTGCCAGCTTTCACAGCTACAGTCCCGCGACTGATTTCCTTCCAGGAGCTCTGCAGAACGGTTGTCTAGGATGGTGGGTCCTTTTTAACAGTTAATAGAGAACAAACTGAAATGGTGACATGCAGTGTGGTCCAATTCTGTGGATCTCAAGAGCTGGAAGTGTTTTTTTTTTTTTTTTTTTTTTTTTTTGTGGGTACCGGGGGGACGACCTCAGGACCTCGCACGCCAGCAGGCGCCCGTGTCACTGAGCGATATCACCGGCCCCTTTTTCGTATGTGGGATCCGGGAGTCGAACTCGGGCCCTCGCGCTTGCCGGGCAGGCGCTTAAGCCACTGAGCCATCTCACCGGCCCTGGAAGTGTTTTTCTTGCATTAATTGTACCTGCCTTTTTACTTAGAAGGACAGAATTAGTCACTGATAAATTGCTAATGAGCTGTCTAATCTATGAGAAATAAGAAGCCTCGAGACTCCACAGTGTTACAGTTATTAACAGTTGCGGAGATAGCACGAGTTCTCCTTTGGATTCCTTCATATTTGTGCTCGTAAGGTTTTCCCCTTCTTTAATGCAGAGAACGAAGGTGTATTCTTCAATTTCTAGGAGGCACTTTGGTGATAACGATGGAAGCAGAGAATTTGGGTTTGTGTGTATAGTCACACACATATCTTTGCAGGCAAGTCTGATAAGTGTTTTCTAAAATGAACAAGCCATCCATCTGCATCTGCCACTATTATTTATTACAATACCCATTTGCTTACCAGTGTATACACAGCCAGTATCTCGGTGTTGACATACGGTGCTGGAACTGGTTATTTGTCCTCTTGAATACTCCAACATTGAGTCCACAATGAACGATGATAGTAGTTACAGAAAAGCAGAGTATTTGGCCACCTACATGTTTCAAAGTAAGATTTTTCTGACAATAGCTTCTCTGCTAATGACAGAATTTTTAGGGAGTACAAGCGCATCCATTGGTAGACTCATGAGTGCCTCATTTGTAAATGAGTTTATCATGTGTTTCCCTTTCACAAGCTCTTTCCTCAGGCCCTGTCCTCCTGGGGAAAGGAGAGAAATTGTTACAGAATAAAGATTTTGTTGCCAAGAGTAATGGAAGTTAGGTTGTAACTGTTTCACAGTTTTACATAATGAAAACTTCCACAGTTTTTTTTTTTTTTTTTTTTCCCACAGTTTTGAATAATGAAGAAGCATCAGTTACCTTTAAGCCGGGACATTTTTTCCTCTCACAGAACAACTGGCAATAGCAATTGATTTCAGAGCCTAATTTATGTTATGTTGCCTACCAGATGAAAGAAAGATTCAGGATCTATTTGACAAAACATTGAAAAAAACTGTGTATTTTAGTTATACCCCCCCACCCCAAAGGGTCAGGGCAAAGGAACTCCTCATCTTATGTTATGAAAGGGCAAGGAATCATAACTTGGACCTTTCGCATTTTACTTTAAATAGGCCCAATTCATCTTCAGCACTATATGCTCAGAGGACCTCAAGTTTCATCCCAGAAAAATAAATGATGGCCAACAGTTCCTTAAATTTAAGGGCCGGTGAGATGGCTCAGCGGCATAAGCATCTGCCTGGCAAGTGCAAGGTCCTGACTACCGATACCCGCATATATAAAAAAAAATTTTAAATGCCAATTATTCTGTTCATGTTTAGTTGTCTACTCCTTATTTTGGGGGCCAATAGAATTAAGACCAAACTCACCAGCTACAAAACTGGAACAGAATTGTCGCATGGCAATGTATTCAAATTATACAACACCTGAGTTATAAACTTCAACTGATGATGAAAGTGCAAATGCACTTGGCTTGCATGTGAAAAGTCACAGTTCCTGGAGAACAGCTTTGGGAGCGTGGTACATGGAGAAATACCGGGACCAACCCAGTCCTCTCTGGGTTTGCTTACTCTGCTTTCAAACTTCATCTTCATTTATAGTTCTATACTCGATGCTTAATTTCAAATGAATCTAAATCAAAGAAATAAACACAAAGAAAGTCTCGGACAATAGCAAGAAAATTTTCCATGCATTTTTTATTATTTATCATACAAATATTCATTTAAAATTTTTCAAAATGGGTTACTAATGACAATTAAACTTTATGTTTAATATAAATTTATAGTATCTTTTGTTTTTGTTTTCTTTTTCTAAAATTAAACTCATAGTTAATTTTTGCAAGAAAATTTTCACCATGATCTTGTTTAGGTAATTTGTTATGTACATAATTTATTGTTTTCATTTCTGGAAGACTCTTCTGTGATTATTGGTTATCTAGAAACTTTTATTCCTCTTTTATCTAAGTTAGAAACAGTTTCAATGAAACAGTTATGGAAGGACATGTTGTATTTGTACCCCCAAAAGTAAGGAATTCTACATGTTTAATGCAAAAGGACAGAATAATGTCGAAGCAATGCAATCAGAAATCAGCCCTTGCTGCCTGGTGAGAGGGCTGCCGGAGAAACCTGTCCGAGCATGCCGCGCGCCACGGAGGACAGCTCAGCGCCTGACAGCAGAACTCACGGCTTGCCTTTCCTTTGTCTTGCAGAAAGAATGTGCTAATTTCATCAAGGTGCTGAAGGCCTATAATCAGACTCACTTGTACGCCTGCGGAACCGGGGCATTTCATCCAATTTGCACCTACATTGAAGTTGGACACCATCCTGAGGTAAAGCTGGCTTTTAAAAATGGTGTTTGGGCTGGTGAGATGGCTCAGCGGTGTAAGCGCCTGCCTGGCAAGCGCGAGGGCCCGAGTTCGACTCCCGGAACCCACATACGAAAAAGGGGCCGGTGATATCGCTCAATGGCGCGGGCGCCTGCTGGCGCGCGAGGTCCTGAGGTCAACCCCCGGTACTCACAAAAACAAACAAACAAACAAAAAAATGGTGTTTGCCCACAGTCCTTTCCCATTCAAATGCTTCATTACTAATCTCTGCAGCTCATCTAGCTTCGGTGTCGCTATTCAGCAGGACTACTTCAAATTCAGATGCTGTTATTAATTTTGATGTGTGAATATAAAAAGAATGAGGCCATCACTCAACAGTAACCATGGAACGGGAGGAAGGAAGGAAGCGTTTGTTCCGCCTTGGTTGCAGAGTCTGGCATGTTCTGTGTGGGCAGCAGATGCCCCAGGCTGAGTGTGTGCCCTTCGCCTTCATTTGTACACTGCCAGCTCCCCACATCCATCCTCAGCCGGGAGAGCCCGCCACCCACTGGTCTCTTCAGCGGAGGGTGGAGGAGGAGCCTGCATGCGCCAGAGGTCTGGTCACACGCTGTACCCAAGGCGTTCACATTAGTGCGTTAGTGCTCTTGTTCCACCAAGCTTTCCTTTTGGAGTTTTAATTATTATTTTGGCATAGAAAATAAAAATAAATAAATTTACTTACTGCTCTTAAAGATATTTTAGTGCAAAAAATTGGTGAAGGGATTATATTGTTAGATAAAGTTAAGTAAAAATTAATATGAAGGAAACATTGCTAATGTTGAAAATAGTTTGGTGACTTAGGGTTATCAATCACGCACAACTAGAAACCATGTCATAATTTTTGGCATTCAATACTAAGAAGAACAAAAGTGTTCATGTGGTGAGAAAATCATTCGTGACAGAATTTTCTTCCAAATTGGAATTCAGAAATAGTCAGCAAAGAAAGGATTTGTTCAGGGAGTATTTCTGGAATCCTAAAGATAAGATCTAATTTGCATGTTTGTGACTTTATTATAACTGCGACTGGAGGTTCTCTCCTTCGGTTTTCTTAAGGTGTCCTAGAGAGATACACGTGTGTGCTATGTGCATTCAAAACAACTGGTGGCGCAACTTCCTTGTTCCAGACTGGGTGTTTTCTCAGTGAAACACAACCCTGACTTTTTCCCAATGAGCCTGGGAATGTGAAATATCTTTCCCGAGGTCTCACCAGTTGGCTATCCGCAGCCTACTCCCACCGTGTCCTCCATCCTCCTCCTGCTCTTTCTGCTCTTCCTCCTCCTCCCTCTCTTCTTCCTCCTTCCTCCTCCTCTTTTGCACCTCCTCCTCCCCTCCTCTTCCTTCTCTTCTTTCTCTCCTCCTCCTCTTGTCCTCCTCTCCTTGTTCTCCTCCTTCTCTCCTCCGAATCCTCACAACCACATTAACTGTCCTCCCTGACATATATAAGAGTCTTAAATAAAAAACAGTGTTAAGAAAACAGGTCCTGCATATATTCCTTGCTCCATGTTGATGAAGTCAGGAATAAGCTCATGCACGTGGCCCTGGGATTTATACACGTAATGTTTCTATCACCTTCTGACTAAATGCCTCCCTCCTGGCTACCTCTTCACCAACCACCTCCAGCAGTCAGGTGTTCTGGGCCCAGGCCGATGATCCTGGAGCTGCCCACGCTGTATTGCAGGTTTTCTGCCCATTCAGTCATGGTTGACATGAAGTCAGAAATCTCAGCTCCTAGCCCTGAAGAGTGGAAGAGACGGATTCTGGTGTCACAGCAGGTCCATGTCTTGCTCTACAACACACCAATGGCAGAGCAGTGGAAGAGTTCCTTAGCCTATCCGAGACTATCTCATAATGTGGATAGGAACTAAAAAATATAAAACAAAGCTTTCTTATCCTCAGTATCCACACATTTCAAATGAGAGGTTTTCTTATCGTCGTTCACCGCCCCCCGGTCCTCCCAGCTCGCATGTGTCTGCTGTGGAGACCGGGTGCTAATCCCATCGCCCTGGAAAGCCAGTCCTCTGCCTCCTTCTTGGGCTTTCGTCCAACTCAGTTCAGGACAAACTGCTGGACCCAGAGCTAAGTGTTTGTTTTCACTGTTTCTGATCTGGAAAGTTGGAAGGAAAACTCGTCCCTACAGCTGTTGTAAGGGTTGAGCATTGTCTACTAGTTTGGCCGAGCTGAAGAAGGGCAATTAATATTAGAAAATGCAAATCTGCCCCCTGCCTGAAAGCTGCTGCTGTTCTTCTTGCAAGTAATTGTCACCTTACCTCTGAAATGCCTCACACTTCACATGAGGCTATAAAATGATGGCACCGGGTGCTCCTTGGGGCTGGGTGATTCTGCACTTATCTTCATTCCTCCTTTGTGAAAAATTGAGACTGACAGGGTCTCGATGGCCATTTTTATAATAAAACGTCATACGCTTACCCTGCCTTTTCATAATTTCCGTAATGTTTTCCCTTCCTTTCTGAATGTTCTGTTTGACGGAGTCAGCAGCCCATGCTCTCTTCCACCACGCACGGCTGCCTGCGGGCGGGCAGTGGGCTGGAGCCGTGGAGTTGCTGGAGGAACCGATGGAGCCTCCCACCGGAGATCCGGAGGGCAGAGAGAGGTGAAGTGTTTTCCTGAGAGCCTGGCCTTCAGATCCCTTGAGGAAGGTCCTCCTTCAGAAGCTGGGAGATTTTGATTTTCACGAAAACTCTAAATTGGGAAATGCCGTTCCAGACCATTGAGGAGGTCAGGAGGAAGATGATTATGCAATTACCTGGGGGACTGGGAGCAGTCTAGACAGGCAATCGAGGAAATTCTGGAAAAGATATCATCAAGATAGCTTGTCTAGACTACATCAAGTTTAATTTTCAGTGCTTAAGCTGCTTTATGAAACAACCTGCTTTAAATTGATCTATGCTAGTACTTAAACTACTACCCTTGGCATTAAAAGATTATGCTGCCTGTGAAGTCAAGCAAAAGGGACAATGTTTACTTCATACTGTCAGGGAAAGAATGGCAGTAATGGAAGGTCAGATGAGGAAGAAGTAAAGCAACAACAGGCTGGGCTCGGAGGGAGGGAGTTCACACGCTCTCTGAAGTTCATATATATCAACTTTTACTAGCAAAGGGCATTTTCAGATAGGCACCCTTGACTCCTAAATTCTAGTTCAGGAATTGCATGTATATTTGCTATACCTGCCCCATAAAATGAAATAATGAAATATGAGTTTATTTTTAAAAGTATTTGTCTACTTATATATAACAAATAACTTTATCTTTACACCATTGTTAAAAAACAAGATTTTGAACTTAATATCTAGGTGGCAAAACACCACAGAAGTAAAGACTTCAAGAAGTAAAGACTTCAGTTTACTTTTGAAGCAAATCAAATCTCCCATTATTATTTAATCTCTTTGGAACTAGTAAGAGAAAATTAACAGTCCCTTTCAAGTACTGATAAAACAATTACCAAAATGCCTCCAAGCTTAGCCTTCTAGTTATGAAAACAGACTTCTTTTTCTCTTCTAGCTTTTTAATAGCAATGGGTACACTGTTGGACAGTGTATTCTAAAATCTAGACTTGCTGCCTGGTGAATGGCTTTTGACCACACACAGTATGTCATTGATTGCTGTATTAAACAGATTTTCTGTTTCCTGTGGTCCATTTGGGAATTGGTGGATATATTAATTAACTCCAGTTCTGGAGGATATGTGTCAATCAATCCTTGGGCATCTGCCAATAGCACTTGACACAGCAGATCGCTGCAATGAGGTCACCTACTCCACAGGCATCTGCGTGTCTACCGTAAAATGCACGCAGAGCTCATGCAAGGAATCATGCAGATGAGGGCACAGATGCGCTGAGCTGAGGTTCTCAGGATCCGCCGTTCAGATGAAAACTGAAAGTCATCCTTAAGAGGCAGACTATTCCCAAATGGCTTACAGTACATGGTATTTCCCCTTCAAATTTACATCTGTTAATAAAAAAAAAGTATGAATTTTGGAAGAGTTTAGCTTTTCAAAAAAGTCTCTGGATGTTTTCTCAAATTCCAAATGGGTCTCTTCTGAGTTCTGGCAGGAAATTTAACGAAAGAAAGGCCCAGATGAGAGCAGGAAATTATTAACTCTATAAATACTCTTATAATGTCATGATCTCAATTTATGATGGAACCAAAGGGACACTCAGAAATGCAGGGAGGCTTAATGGCTATCTCTAAGGTCGTTGCTGCAATGACAGCCAATATATCTGTGCATGAAATAAAGTGGTTTGTCTGTTTTTTTCATTTCTACCTAGAACAGGAATCTGCTTTTCTGCAAACTTGGAATCGAATGGTCTTAGTAACAATCCCCAGGGCCACCATGTTATTTAAGTAGGAGGTGCTGTGGTGGCAACTAATTGATACATCTAATCTAACCCCTTCTAATCGAGTTATCTCTCTCAATTATTTTACTCTTTGGTTCAGTGGAGCAAAACTAACTTCTAAGAAGAAATATAATACTGAAAATTTCAGATATGTTGGCGAAATAATGAGGAGCTGCTTTTGAGGAAGGGACACTGTCCCACCTCTCTGAGGTCATACGTAAGACTCTGTGTTTCTTTGTAATAAACTAACCTGGGTGACAAAAGCGAGGAGCTCAGGCGGGCAGCTCCTTTCTGTCCCACGTGACCTCCCCCTGACAGCTAACCTCCTTCCCACTGCCGAGCTGAGCCAATGCAGTCACGTGAGGTCCTCTGGGGTGTCTAGACTTCGCTTTCCTAATGTTCTGAATACTTGAATCATGCCGGAAGGTAGGCCTGTCTAAATTACTATGCTCATAAACAATACTACCATTTATATTTCAAATTGAATTTTAACATGATCTGCAGTTTCTATTTCAGAAGAATCTCCACAGTTCATAAATTCTGAGAGAACTGAGGTCACCAATGTGTTCTACATGAGCTATTAGAATTCTAATCTCTAAATGTTATCGGTAAGATTATTTCTCAAAAATTAATTGTAGAAGTGGCCAACTTTGGCAGTGAGAGGACCCCAGTGTTATGATTAGAAACAGGGCTAGATTAAGATTCAAAATCGGTAAAAATAAATAAGTAAATAACAGGAAAAAAAAAGATCTAAAAACTCCAAGCATCCCCTAAACCCATTTAAAATTATTTATCACCATTTGATATTTTGATTTGATTGGCCTGAATATTTGTTGTATGTTCTAGTTATGCGATTAATATTATTTCATCCCCACCACTTATTTGGTTCAATTGTATAAAAGTTTTTCTCACACAGTTTCTCAACTGTTCATTGTGAAGCGCGGTGGCAGGTAAGAATGGAAATGCTAGCGTTCAGTTCTCAGCTTGCAGAATGTGTAATTTCATGTTTTAGCTCAGGAGCTCATTGCCGGAAGTGGTGTTTGGACAAAAGTAAACTTTTCCTAAGGCTACAGTGATGCAATGATGCTACTATCAGTCAGTTATTGAAAGAAAACGACCGCATAACCTTGAAAAATCTGAACACTTCAGTGCATGTTTTGCTGAGGTTTATGATCACATTTCCTGGGATCACAGGAAACCAAGGCTGGCTCAACTCTTACAAGCCGTGTTCCACCAAGGAGAGCCTGAGGGCAGTTCAGATGGACTGAGTGAAGAAAGGCTTTGCTTTGGTTGAAATAGAGAAATGATGGTGAGAGGATTGAAGCGCTCCGGAGCACTGTGTAGGGTGGCAGTGCCAGCCCCACACCTAGCTTCTGAATGCTAGTACCTTGTCCCCATAGCAAAGGGGTGCACAGCAGGGTCACTGTCACATAGCCTCACTGCCGTGCATTGCTATTGTACTTGTTTTCTGATTTCGTGGTATCTAATTTTAAGCATGAAGATCACATACTTAGCTGTAGAGTTCTACAAACTTAGTTACTATTAGAGAATATACAGTGGAAGGTCACTCTGACCACAGGTAAGGAAGACCCCGGGCAGAGGGACTTCTTCCTGCTTTCCACACCCAAGCACACACCATCTCCTGGTCTCATGACCTCAGTTCCGTGGGTCCCCTGGCTCCCAACCATGTGGTCTGCGAGGCTGTCACACAGCTCCTTCCCTAACTAAGGACAGTTCGTACACTTACGGAGCATCGGTCGATGTCTTCCAGACATAAGTACGGCTAACCTGAGGTTCAGAAAATGACGGAACATACATTTCATAATGGAACAGCACCCTGATTTATAAAAACGGGTCAGGACACTGTCTTAAGGCAGATAAATAGAGAAGCGTACGCCTGATGGTCACACTCTTGACTTTGTTATCGTCTTTAAATGAGTCACTTCCGTTGGCTTCACTAGCCCAGTCACATGGTTTGTTAGTGCAAGGCTGGTGAGCACACCCTCATCAGAAGCTTGTTTCATGTACTTTAGATTTTCAAGAACACCTATATTGAATAGCAATACAATGTAAGCCACATATGTAACATTAGTTTTTCTAGTAGCAACAGTAGAAAGAGTAAAAATAAGTGATAAAATTAATTTTAATTATATATTTTATTTAATGTGGTATATTCAAAATATTGCTTCAAGCCGGTCACGGTGGCAACACCTGTAATCCCACACTCAGGAAGATGAGGCAGCAGCATCCTGAGTTTGAGGACAGCCTGGGAGACCCGTCTCAAAAATATACCATTTTGGTGTTTTGTTAATAACACTTGCATTATTTTTATACTGCCTTTGAAAGTCAAAGTGTCTATTTTTGCTCAGTCCGATTCAGACTTGTGTCGTTTCAAGTGCTTGGTAGTGTCACGTGCACATGGCTGCTGAGTGGGACAGCCTGAGGTGAGAGGGGACAGTGGGAATCGAGTGCAGAACATCTGGCATGCTGATGTCTGCTAGCATTTGTGCAAGAAATTTAATATCTGCTAGCTAAACTACAATGTTTTTGCTTGTAAGTATATCATTTAACATAAATAACAACACAATTACCAGAAAAGCTTTATGAGATCTAGCAGTTAGAATAACTAGAGTAGGGCCAGTGAGATGGCTCAGCCGCATAAGTGCCTGCCTGGTAAGCGCGAGGTCCTGAGTTCGACTCCTGGTACCCACATAAAGGAAAAAAAGGGCCAGTGATATCGCTCAGCGGCACAAGCGCTTTCTGGCAAGCACGAGATCCTGAGGTTGACTACCGGTACGCACATTAAAAAAAAAGAAAAAGGGCCAGTGAGACGGCTCAGCGGCTTAAGTGCATGCCCGGCAAGCGCAAGGGCCCGAGTTCGACTCCCGGAACCCACATACGAAAAAGGGGCCGGTGATATCGCTCAGTGGCACGGGCGCCTGCTGGCGCGCGAGGTCCTGAGGTCAACCCCCCGGTACCCACACACAAAAAAAAAAAAGAATAACTAGAGTGTATGTAGTTCAACATGTGGCACATTTGAACTTTGAAAGGTAGGGTAAGAAAACCATCCTCTTGCGATTGCACAGTGATTTTTAATGTGATAGTAATTTTCAGAGCCTTTTATGGTAAAACTTCCAAAATGCGTGCTGTCAGTTGACCTTCCCTAAAGTGCAAACATGTGGAGAGGGTCCTTATCTCCAAGAGAAAAGAGAAGACATCTTCATTTGCCTAGAACATTGAAGAGGTGAATACAATGTCATTGATTTTTTTGTATCCAAGAGCCATGGAAGCCCTGCTGTTGACCGAGATCTCATGAAAACCTATGCAATTCCTGACCTGTGGCTCTAATATCCATGTCATAAATGTACACTCTTGAACTTCTAAGAAGCTGTAAATATCTATCATTATCTAAGTTGTTAATGGGTGCTTGACTGCACTGACCATAAATGCAAAAGAATTTAGAGAGAAAAAAAGAGGTCACGGGCCGCTGTAGAGCAGTCAGACCAGACCGGCGCAGGTGTGTGGAGGTTTCGTCAATTGATCAAGGTCCGAGCTGGGGACACAGAAATAACAGAGAATGTGAGGAAAACCAGCGTGAGCTGATGAGAACAGAATTGAGGTGAAAAAGAAAGACATAATGAGCAAACCAGACCTTCTGGAATCGATGTTCCATTTATTAAATAGATTGGAGAGAATACGGGGATGTAATTGAGGCTTAACATTTTTATCCAGCTTTATCGGATCTGAAGCCACAGTTATGCATAAGTCCTCCAGGCAATGTCCAAGTGACCTTGCAAACAATTTGTATTCAGATAAAAGATTCAAGAGCAATAAAACTGAGTTTAATAAAATCATAGGAAGCATTTTTCTAAGTGAGACCCCGATGTTCACAGGGAGGAATGCCTGCTCTCTAAGAGCTCAAATGCACCTGAAAATCTAACTTTGGTGTAGGTAAAACATCAGTATTAGTAACAATTACTGGACAAAGAACTCATATCTATTGAGTAATTAACACATCTGCTTTGAATCCATTCCTGCACACGATCGTCATGAACTCTGATGGGATCGATGCTCACGAAGGAGAAATGGAGGCATCTGCAGTTGTTTTGTGCTGGTCCTGGGGCAAGCACTCTAGTCAGATGTTTGTGTCTGAGCCCAGAGCCTGCACGTGAAAAGAAAATTCCAGCAGCTTGAGTAGGAAAAGCAAAACCCGCTGATTAATCTGGTTTAGGGGATTAAGTCAGGGTTTTGTTCCTGCATTTCTATTTCAGAAATACTTACTCTGCACCTAGTTCTGACGAGGTGAGGAGTGGAAATGAGGGAACCTGGTGAAGTAAACAAAGGCAGCTTCATTCGCACTGGACTTTGAGAAGCGGATGAGGTTCTGATGGCTGTGGACAGTGGTGTGGTAGGTGAGCAATGAGTAGAATGACAGAGACACCACACAGTTGTGTGGGCGAGTGGGAAACCCAGGACAATAGACTTCCCGATAGGAGGTGGGGCAGTGAGGAAGAAGCTGAGCTGGTCAACAGCCGTGTGAGGTGCTAGCAAGAAATTACTAGTCTTGCCATGAATAGTTTCAACACATGTTTCTGGAGGAAAAGTGGGGAGAAAATTCCTTTTGAGAGTATGACAGAAGTTCAGCACTGACATGAGGCTGAGTGAACGATATTGAACGAAAGTTTAAAATTTTCAAAGAAGGTAGCAAAGATCAAAATAACATTCAAATTTTATAAACTAGTAAATGGAATATAAGTAAGAAGACTATGTTAGAAAAAATGGGCTTTTCATTCTTTTGTGATAATTAGGGAAAAGTGTGTTGCCGCATAGTGTGGTTTTGCGAATTCAGTTTTCAATTCTGTATCTACAAATAAACATTATGTTGTGCTTAAAACAGAAGCTTTTATATGCAAAATTATATGAGTTTTTCACCTGTGGCATATCACAGATGATGCTTTCTCCATTCTTATGAGTCCAGAGAAATCTGTTTTGTGCAATGGACATGTGAAATCAATTCAAACACAGTTTATTTAAAAAAAAAATCTCCCAAACAAAAACTAAGCAGAGAATGTAAGACTTATATCACACTTACCACTAGTGATTTTACTATGAAAAGGTCACTAATCCATGCTTTCTTTTTTGATTCATTCCTATATTTTAATTATGTGAAGTTTTAAGGAAAAATGGTATTCATAACTTGTTCCTGGTTATTCTGCACAATTTTTTTCTGCTAAAACTACTTTCCATGATTGTTGTTATTGTATTTATTAGTAATAATACCCATCTTTGTTGGCATACTTGATGGCTTTATCAACACCGTAGCACTTGATTGTCACAACTCTATGATATAAGCATTATCTTCATTTTTAATTTGAGGAATCTAAGGCTCAGAAAGGTTCAAGAAGTTACCTATCATCACAAAGCTAGTGAATCTACTCTCATAACTGTCATAACATATGGCCTTTCCAATGACATCAGTATCACACCCCAGTGGGACTGTCTGTACCATGTGTTTATTAATATTCAAGATGAAACAGCCCCAAAACATTGAATTTCAAGTTAAATGAATTCTGACTTGCATTATCAAGGACCTTCTTGAAAGTAGTATTAAATTATATTTACTCAAAATATGACAGTATTTGTCAATTTGGTCCAATTCCATGGCAGTGACAACTTCTCAGAGTCTTTTAAAGATTACAGTAATGATATAAACCGGAATGTTGGAATGTTGTTTCAATAAAACAAGCGCTAGGATGCCTCACGTGAACAGCTCCATCTGTATCTACTGTCTTTCCCCATATGTGACAGGGGATTGAGCGAGATAGAACTCACCACCCCACCTCCGCCAGACAGGATGACGGCGATGGCTTCACAAAGAGAACTGCAATTCCTTTTTCCCAAAAAGGGAAAAATCAGAAGCTGTACCAGTAATAAAAGTGTATTTAAAATAGAGTTCTCATTTGCAAAAAGTTAGTTTTCCAACACTCTCTCAAAGTAAGTTTAGTGGGGCTAGGGATATAGCTCAGCGGCACAGCACCTGCTTGGGAAGTGCAAGGTCTTGAGTTCGATTCCCGGTGCCAAGGAAAAAAAACCAAAGTAAGTTTAGCAATGAAGCATTTTTTCCTAATATTTTAATCATGCAATATTTCAAAAACACAGAAAAATCTCTATACCAGTGGAGCGTATCAGAAAACTGCCACAAATTAACAAATTCTACGTTGTCTAAGAAATTGAACGTTTTGAATTCTATATACTGTCCAAAATGTAACATAATGATAGAGATATTTGTTATTCTATTTTTTTTAATATAAATCAGATCTATTTAGCTGCTTCTATATTTTACTCAAATTTAGTTATCTAATTGTGAATCTTTAAATTTCCGACTAGGACAAATGTGTTTAGAGAAATATACATTCATGTGAAAGGTTATATTTTAACCATTGCCCCAAAAGATTGAACACCTCCCACTTTCATTCCACACAATTAACTTTATCTTTGCATATTTTGCTATTATGTTTTAGTAATTTAAAATCCCTTTCAAAATGAGCTCAGCTTTGAGATGTGTACATTTACAGGCAGGGATGATAACATTTGAATTGTGAGAAATCAAACCACCCAGAATGACTACTTACCATTTTTATTGTATTTTTATTTTCTGGTCTGCCATTCTAATTCAATTGTGCGTCTTTGGGCCCTGAAAGCAATCTCAGGAATTGCTGAGCAGCTACAAAAGAAGTCTAATGGGATCTAAAATCAATTCACAGATCTGCCACTGACTCGTTGCATGACCTTTGCTGCCATTGGATGACATTAGATTGATCTCCTCAACGTTTTCATACCTCAGTGTTTGTCTTTTGATAAAAACTACTTGTCTCTCACGCGCAATGCATCTGCACTTAAGAAAATGGGTCCTGGCTAAGAAGTCCAAGACTGGCTTTGTCCCCAGCAGCCCCTCTCTAGCACATCCCGAGCTCCCCATCTGCATCTTGCCAGTGCTGCAAGTGTGGTTTTGTCTGTGTGCCAGGGCTTAGCTCTTTTTAAGCGCTTTTAACCCAGGCAAATTTTTCTTCTTTTGATTTCCATTTTGCTGGCGTTTAGTAGCTGCCTTGCCTCATATTTAAAATGCTTAACCTGGAAAGGGATGGATGTTCAGTGCCCTACCCTGCTTTGCCCTTTGCTGACCTAAATCTTTGGAGTAGATACAAGAGTTAAAGGGAGGAATTCCCATGCCTGCACCATGTCGTGCTGCATAGCCGTCCAGGTACCAAGTGCCACCACATCACGGTCCACTAATAGCAGTATGGAAACTGTCTTTAAACCTCATGATAAGATCACGCAGTTTCTTAGGTACGTATAAAAAGTCTTTTCTTTTAGAAAGGTGAAACTTATCTGACGGAAGAACAGGAAACTCCTGTGTGTCAAGCAAAATATCGCCATCTTGTCGGACAAACTTGCAGTGACCAGCAGTGACCTGCATCACCTGTGTATAAAGTGTACCAGAGACAATCTCTAATTCTGAGGCTTTTGATCAAAATTAAGCCCTGGTGAAAGGAAAAGACAAAATGAAATGATGTGTTTGCCACAGAGTCCATCCATTCACTTTTATGCCTATTAAGAAAAGTCTGAAATTTGAATAATTTCCTAAGACAAAACAAAAAAGTCTTTTCAACTGTATTGCTAAGAAAAATATTGTGGTAAGAAAAACTTTAAGATCAAAACATAAGTTAGATAATTTTTTGCACTCCCAACTTCTTAAATCCAATGCTATGCTTGAATAGCTCATCATTATAGCATCTCTTGTTTGTTGAAAAGTTATATGTCCAGTGATAAACTGCAACCACAATGTCCATAAAATTCTTGCTAAAAACTATATATTTATAAAATACTGTAGCTAACAGTTACTGGTAGCTTCTGTAATTCCCACTCTGCACTTCAGAATATAGAAAGTTTAAACTCAGGTTGATTACACAGTATTTGGAAATCTCTGGCTACTAAAGCTGAATTTAAACTCACTTCTCCCAAGAGTGAACTCGGGGTGCTTTCCATTCTCCTGCACTGCTTAGCTCTTACTACCAAATGTGCAAAAGGAAACAAAGACCACAATTTCCCACATGCCTCAAGCTGTTTAAAAACTTTCTTCTTCAGAATTAAAATAAATCCATAATTAGTAACATTACATAATTATTGTTAAAATACAGTTAACGCTTACCTATGTTTCTTTGGGCATTTGTTGTCTGATTATAAACTATATTGTTAATTTCAGGGAAAATTTCACAAACATAATATTTATTGAGAATGATTTGACTGCTTCCACAAAATAGATAAAATTTTAATATTATCTCAGTGCTTACTGTTTACTTTTATTCTCATAAAAGTAGCTGAATTAAAGATGCTTTCTGTTAGCTGAAATAGTCATCACATATCAAAAATTATCAAAGAAAATAATTGAAAACATTAGGGAAGCGACCAGAACACAAGAATCATGCAACATGACACCACACACCTCTGTGTACAATGGACAGGGATTACTAAACGCTTTGATCTGCCCTGGATAACATGAAAGAGGAAAGAAAAAAAGAGCAACATCTGCTGGAAAAAACGTTCATTAAGCAGGGTGGAGACCAGCTGAGTGTTGACATACAGCTGAGAAAAGAAAAAGGAAAAATGCAGGAACAAAGCTTTTCTATAGTCACAAATCTCAATAGTCCAAAGAGATAAAATTTGACTTGGGGAAAAGATATTAAAATAAATGCATTTGATTTATATTTACAAAAGTAAAAAGTTGGTAGTGAATTTTCTACAAATGGCTTCAAGGAAAAATTTACATAATATACTGTGTATCTATATATAAAATTTATATATGCAGATCTATATAAGTTGTTTATATCGATGGAGATTGACACTATTTAGACAATATTATGAAGGCATAATGTAAAGAACATAATTCATTTTAGACTGCCTGGCCCTATATTTCTAAATGTAGACTCTAGTTTATTTTCCATTTAACTTAAGAAAACAGATGCCTCCTTCGGGAAATGTTTGAAGTGAATCTTTTCCAAATGCAGGTAAATCTGCCTGGGCATTGTCCCTCTCTCACCTGTCACAAATACTCAAAACAAAAATATTTCACGGGGACTTTACAAATGTGAGGCACTTTCAACTTTGTAAGTTTTTATATCCTAATGTGTGTTGCTGTGGGCTGTGCTTGGTTTGATCTTTAGAATTGACGTCACATTACGCTGTCAGAGTGTAGACCCCTCTATTATGTAATTTAATGTTCTCTAGGATTATGGATGTATAGCAGCAGTTCCGAGTCTTATGTCTCCTTGCCGACAGGTACACAAGGGACAGTGTGTCATAGCCACAATACCATCGTCATATACGTGCCTGATCTGGGTACAAGTGGGAAAATTAATGGCATTACAGCTTTATCCTTGGTTTGGCCATGATTTCTTTTAAAATAATAATAAGATTAAAAGAAAGCTATTGAAAAGTGTATCATTTAAGGAGTTCAGGCAAGCAAGGCTTTTCAGAGGAAGTGTAAAATGGGCAAAAAGTGGCAGGAATCTGTGATGTTCAATGTCGTGAGAGAACATTTAGGGAGCATAAGGCAAAAGACATCTGCTTGCATGACGGTGCCAAGTACAATCGACTAAGCGGACTTCTCCTGGACACCAGGTCAGAGCTTAAAGTTCCCCGAGACATCTGGCTTCACTTGATGGAATCATACTCATAAATCGCGCCCTTCCCTCTGTTCCTTCATCTCCCCCACCCCCACCCAGCCAGGTTTTACTGCTGAGCTGGAGGCCGTCTTCTTGAAAAGCAAAGCAGCCATCACCCTGTTCAAAGGTTTTCTTGTGCCTCATTGTGACCCAGGCATTTAAGGAAATCTGCCTTGGTCTTGGTCCTTCCTGCCTCTGCATCCTTGCGTGGACCACCCTCCTTATCCTTTCCCGACATGCTGGGCTGTTCCTTCGCACTCCTTGTCTCTCTTCCGGTAGGGCTTTGCATTTTCTGCTTCTGTAACCTAGTAAGATCGGCCCTCACCTATGCACTTGAATAAATCCCTCTCCTCTCTGGTCTTACCTGCTGCGTTACTTCCTGAGTTCCCCCGACTTCTTTGTATTGAAGGTAGTGCAGCTACTGTTTGTACTGCGGTAGCAGGGAGCCTGCAGGGGTAGACAGTACGTGTCCCGCTAAGTGCTGTGGGAAGGCCCAGAGAGGACGTCTGAAGAAGGGTGGTGGCAGGGAGGGTTCCGATCACATGAGCTTTCAGAACTGCTGAGGACTGTCTTCATCTCTCAAGGGTCGGTTATTCTTGGACTTCTCCACTGTAAAAACGCTAGCTTACAAATTAGAATGAGAAATAAAAGTCCTTGATCAATTTGAGCCCTTAAACCCCAAACTAGTCTTTTTCAAATAAAAATAAAATAAAATTGTGAGATCATCATACTGCAATACAAGTCATTTTCTATATTTTACTCACATCACCTTTTTCACATCAGGAAGAATATATATACTTATTAACAAGCAAGTATCCTGAATTTTAGTACACTTGATTTCGTGGGGTTAGTATAAAAGTCTAACATGGGCTTATATCTCATGTGCATATAACCTAAATAAACAACAGACTTAAATGACTTTTTTCACAAGAAAGTTTACACAGATATGCAACTGAAAGTCATTTTGCTGTTAGATTTCTTATACAGCAAGTCAGGAGATAAGTCTCTGGGGAATATACATGCCCAAAATTTAAGGACGAAAGGGGGAAAGGAAAGTAGAAGGAAAGGAGAGAATATGCCTCTAAATCCATTTTAGTAAGATTGATCTGGCTAACAATGGGCTTTATCACCTAATCATAATATGTATTAGTTGGGGGCTCTCTGTTCATAGACTTCCATGCTCCTCAGGAAGACACAGGGGTAATTTATGAGTCTTTCCCCTCATCCCGCACACTGAAGGACACACAGGTGTCATGGTGAAGCCCAGCTTTTCTCCCTGAAGGCTGGCACTTCGCAAGCAGTGGGTTTCCAAAGGCGCTGTGATGGTCAAAGCCACTCTTCCACGCCCAGGAAGGTGGGAGTTGGGAGTGGAAGGAAAGGTTAGCAGTGTATGCCCGGCGATGTTCAAAAGGTAATGACTGAAGGCGGCTGTGCATGGAGACTGGGCTCCATTGTCTGAGGTTTGAATTAAAGCTCTCTGAGGATAAAGGCAAATTTTATGTTGGTAAAAGCCTTGCCTTTCATCTCCCTCCATCAGGATTTGAATTGGCAAGAGATAACACAACCTACTTCACAAGCAGGTATTTCAATTTAAGAGTAAGCAGGCTTCCCTGGACTCTCTTTAAATACCTTTTGTGGTGTTGTTCTGTTTTGATGTATGTATGAACAGCATGTATTTGGCATGTGTAAAACCTTACCTCACTAACACTCTCAGAAGATTGTGCGATGACCAGAGCTTGCGGTGTAGCAGTGTGAAGAGTTACATAGAAACGCAACCTACGTGTCTTTCCACATAAATAATTATATATGTTAATATTATAGAACTTTATTTGTTCGTGACTTACTGCTCTATGTTCTAAATATAGCAACTTAGAACTCCACAATGTTCTGCAGGCTGGAACAAAGGGGACATTATGATCAAATGGTTCTGTCTGTTTAAGCTTTTCACTCTCAAGTTAATAAGATGCTAGATTTCTGGATATTCACACTGAGAAAAATATGAAGACGTTGCCTGAAAAAAATGGAATCAAGGAAAAGCAGTGTTCTTTAAGTTTAATTGAAATTTTAGAAAGCATTTCTGGATTGCCCTCAGCATTAGATTGAGATTGAATTGTATCATTTTACCTCAGGGAGAGATTGTAATCAAATGTGTCTCGCCCAGTCTGAGCTGACATTAATTCTTCGTCTTTCCAAGCTTCCCTGACGTCGCCAATCCAACACTTCCGCTGGCGAGGTGTGTGTAGCGTTAGTGTGCGGTTTTCCTTTTCAGGCCAAATTTGAAATATACCCTATGCAAAATATAATTTTTTATAAATCTACACCCTTTTCTACAGCATGATGTCTGACATCTTTTAGACTCTTGATAATATTTGTTCACTTAAATAAATGAATATAATCACCAATAATGGCAGAAGTATCAATTTTAAAGATTACTCTTGTTCTTAGGAGAAAAAAGTCACTTGGTGATAGGCATTCACTTAGTCCCACCTAGACCTATGTATGCTGATTCTGTTGTAAGTTTTAATCCACTCTGCATCTCCCCCACCCAGTATTTGTCACATGCCTCCCTTTCTTCATATTCCAGTCAAATCTTCCCTTCTTGAAGTAAGAACATGCTGTTCCCGTGTGGTTATCCCTGCACATATTTACACAAATCACCTGAAAACATGATTTTATCTCTCTATCATTTAAGAAACCAGCAATGAAGAATAGAAATGGAAAAAGTGGAGATCATGATTCAGCAGGTTTTAATTCTGATTGTCAAATTCCTATCTTTTTATTAAACTCACATCTTGATCTTTCCCGTGAAATAGTCAGCCTGACTTACTCAGTCTCTCAGATATAAAACTTTCTTTGTAAAGTTCTTACTTTTTTCTAACAAAACTTCAAATTCAGAGGCTATTTTAGGAGCCTCTGCAGCACCATAATGAAAATAGTCTTGCATAATATCTTCCTATTCATAGGATGGATGGGTCAAACTTCAAATCTTTTGCATACAAACATAATTTTCTAGTTTATGTTCTATCATAGGATGAATCCAGCTTCAAATCATTCATGGCACACTAGTGCTACTTTCAAATATACTTTCAAAAGAATGGATTTTCAAACTGCCTTACATATATATTTACTATTTCAAGTTCAAACATCAATATTACATGATCAGTACATTTCATAATCTTTAAAATTTAGTTTTATTACACAGAATTCTTCCTTCCCAGTTAACAAATGTAGATATTTAAAGTACAAGAGAGCCAGGAGTTCTTGGATTTCATTCCTACTGAAAAGGAAGTATGTTGTACTGCTCCTCTGAAAACAGACTGAAAGAATTGCTTAAAATGAATGTTCACATGAATTTGTTCACTGAAGGGCATTCTTTCTTCTAACAACCTTAAATTGATGCATTATTGGTTCTTAGCAGGATTATTACTCCAATGCCTTTTTAAATTTATAAGATATAAAATGTTAGGAAAATAACTTGCTACTAGGGACAAATAAACACCCGTCTCCATTGCTTAAAATCCTGAAAACAACATTAGCATTAAAGAAGATTCAGAGCAAAGATGGATTCCTCTCTCTCAAAGAGATAATTTCATGAATTAGTCTTGCCAGAAAAAAAATTACGCATCAACTAGATCAATTTGCACTTGATTTATTTTTGAGTATTTCAAAGCATAGTGGTATTTATCTTGCTGAATAGGAAAACATGAAAAAATTTAAAGTAAGATTGTGCATTTCATATAATTTTTCTAAATATATCAAAATTTAAAGTTAAGTGACAATTCATTACCTTATCATCTTTAGATATCAAAATTTTATTTACAACTGACCAGCACATATACACAGATAAAACCATTTTTACACATCATGATAGTGGTAAATAAAATTGAATTCTGTAAGACAGGAATACCTAGAATGGTGTAAAGTCATAAAACCAGCATAATCAAAAACATATTTTAAAACACTTTTTGTGATCACTTTGTAATTATACCAACACTATGTATTTTCAGGAGAAAGACAAATGTAGTATGTTGTCTGCACTCAGACTACATGAGTATTTAAATTCACAGTTACATGGGCTGTAGAACACAGTCACGTACGAAGTGCCGCGGGAGCCGGGAAGAAGCGTGTCCAGCACTGGCTGGAGCGCCGAAGGGCAGGGCTAGAGCAGGGTCATCTCAGCAAGTAGGGAGAGAATACCGTGCAAGGTGCAGAGAAACGTGGACACAGGCCGGCCGAGATTCCAAACCTAACACCGCACAAGCGATTTGCAGAGAACAGAGGTTCGAAGGATTCGTGCTCTGGAAAACAGCTGGGAGACTTGTGACAGCACCAGCAGGGACACAAGCAGCCAGGCGGGCGGACTTCCCCACGCACCGCTGCCAGCTTCTCTTCTCCCTCCCCGCATCTCCATTCACACAGACTTTCAAAGAAACTACTCTTGACTCCTTCATTTCCAGTCTCCAGCTCACATAAATCACCATCGCATATTTTCATATGACATTGTTGCTTAAGAAACACACAGTAAAATCATAAAATGACACGATCGTGGTAAAAGTATTTGTTTAATGTCTGTCTTGCCTACAACACTGTAAGTACCAAAGAACTGGTATTCTGTCTTTCTGCTTCAGCGCTGTGTATAACCCCAGCCCCTGCCATGCCAAAAAAATCTGAGATATATATGAATACATTATGCCAACCAAGTTATCTTACTTATTACCTGTTCCCAAATTCCATATAGGTAGACAGGATTTTTTCCCTCTTTGTAGATGAGATAACTAGGAATTGAAAGGTTAATTAACTATAACACATCCAGAAAATTACAGAAACATGATTAAAATTCAGGTCTGTGTAACTACTAACCTCTTAAAACAGTGTAATAACTATGTTAAGAGGATAGAACTAAGTAAATGTTTTTTCCTTTTGGAGAACCCTGGAAAAAAAGATACGAGATTAATAGCAAATGTACCAACATTTTGCATAGTAGAGAAACTTTCCGAATTAACCTTTATGTCTACCATAAACTGGACAGTTAGGGTTGGTCCAAATTAGGAAGAATCTCAGTGGAAAGTTATGTAGATGAAAAAGAGACTGAGATTACTGAGTAGGAAATTAACATGATCAAAGCAAACTTCTAAAAACACTTGCGGAGTATGTGATGCAGTAATTGGGTAAAAAGGGAGAAGGCACCCAAGAAGTTGGCGAGGAAGCTAAGCATGTGTCTAGTCTATGCAACGCTTGAAAGGTAAAAGCAGGTGAGAAACTATGAGTTCCTTTGCTAAGGATTTGAAAGACTTGATGATAGTTCGTGACCTGGAGAAGCCGAAGGTGTGTTCTAGGCTTTTCATGTGGATTCCGGATAATGGAGGTTTTATTGATAAGATTTGGGCCCTCATCCCTGATAAGGCTCAGGGCATCCGGGTTTCAGGTGGTGGGGAAAGCCCAGCATTCAGTCTTGCTTTGTTGAATATGAGATTGGAAAGGACATTCAAGCAAGGTGTCAGTCAGGCAACTCTTGAGCCAGAAGGGAAAAACAGAAAAGTATAAATGAGAGGGTCATGATTTTTAAATTCTGCGACATACTTTCAACATTAAAAAGAAATTAGATGCAAGAAAGCCAAAGACTAAACATTAGCAAAGGTACTTTTATTGAAGTCAGGGGAGAACTTCAACAGATGAGGAAAAGGAGTGGGTATTAAGGACAATGGAAAAGAAATAGAGATGTAGTGGAATGAATATAAAGTCAGAACAGAAAAACTATACCTTGCAATAGGCACCCAGAACTTCCATACTCAATGAAAATAACAAGAAACCAAAAGCCTGGGAAGAACTCCAGGGGAGTTGGGATAAAAAGCCTTTGTGTTTCCTTACACCACCCTTCAGGTAGAAGAGTAGAAATGGGATTGGGAATAATGTGGAAGCCATAGTTGAGAGAAAAGGACAGGTATAAAACAACTTATTTGTGATACCTGGCTGTGAAAGAATTTGATTCAAAGGAGTGTAGCTCAGTAAGAAAAAACAAATTGTGCAATACGTTAATTTTATCTGTATGGGTTTGAAATATGTCTCCCAATTAATCCTTTGGGGGAAAGAAAAAACAGAACTTATCTTTGTTCCTCAGGCCTATCATTTGTTGCAGAGGCCCCTGGATATCATTTTGAACGTATGAAGAAACAAGTTAAGACAACTGTGGCAGAGCAAGATTAGAAATAATGGGCCTTTGTTCTCAGAGTACTTCCTCGGTACATAACCCACATCTTTTTTTTGCTATGAATCCTTAAGATCACACGTTTCATGTAGCAACAACTTGGACAGTTAAATTTGCTGTCTTTCGGTACAATATGTCCGTCATGCATGTAATTTTTGTAAATTCCAGCTCTGTTAATTATGAGTTGCATAAACAGTTGCATTAAGTGTAACATCAAGAAAGTAGTATTTGCCTTATAGGTCATCTGTTAGGATTATAAACATGAGAGGAAAAATAGAAATAATAAAAAACAGCAAAGAGTTTATATATTGTCATTACACAGGAGAAAACAGCCTAAGAGAATTTAAAGTTAGGGCCAAATGCTCCCGGACACAGGACTTTGATGTGCATTTTCTAAAAAATTGTCCCACAGAGCACCCACAGGGTTTATAACAGCAACAGGTGTAGGGAAAGCAGGAAAAACAAACAAACAAAAAAGTTACTCTGGCCTCTTCCCTGAACCCCTGTGGCTGCGTATCACTGACAGATGAAATAATTATAATATGCCAACAGCAGAAACAAAGCCCATATGGAATATATGCAGTCAGGTCTGACCATGCACATATGGTTGAGTCGTGCATTCCTGTTTCAGAAAAGTGGACACAGCAATGCTTCTAACAGCCCACTCATGGGCACCCTTTCATTTGTCTCTTTTATTTTTTAAAAGTCAAGGGGGACACAAAACATTAGAGGAGATGATGCGTTCATTTACTATAAAAGGCTAAGGAAGATACAGAATATTAAAGTGAGAGGAAATTAATTTTATGATATAAATAGTTCAAATTTATTCCATGTTTTATAATTGTTTCCTGTTAAATGTTAATGTCATTTTTACTTGCAAATAAAATGAGGAATTTCAAAGTCTCCATTTGTGATTCAGTTTAGAATTTTAGCATACGATTCCGGACATGCCTCGACTTGGCCCCTATCGTGTTGTCTCGGCTCTTAATCTTGCAGAAGTTTTTCATTCCTGTCCATTCACTCCCTACCTTCCTCTCAGCCCACCAGTTACTTCTTCCTCCTCCCACAGCTGTGTCTAAGATTTTATGGGCAGTTTCAAAGCTCTGTGTAATAAGATATCCTCCTACATAGATGTTCTCATTTCCTACAACAACCCCTCTCCCAAACTCCAGTGCACCCCACTGATGCGGTGAGCCAAGAAATACCTCATCCCAAATGTAGCATCCTCCCCCACTCTTGTCCACACATCCTTGTCCTTTATTCTTGGCATCCTTGAGCAACCCACTGCAGTAGGTGTGGTATCGCGTCACACGGGCCCTTTTGGGTTTAGGCATCCTGTCACTTTGTTTTTCCTAATGCCATCAGGTTTGACCGTGTCAATGAGCGTGGTTAGCACCTGACACAAACACTTTCAGAATATCAGATGGTGTTGCAGCGGCCTCCCTTTCTAACTGGATCTCTAAGGACGAAAGCTGACGCATTGCTTTGGTCAGACTCCTTCCTTATTTTGCTCAAGGACAGAACTGTGGGCTCGAGCACCGGGGTACTGCAGGCAAATGGGTGTTGTTAGGGTGTTTTGTTAAACTAGTGGAGAGCTGTCCTGATTTGCACTTTTCCTTGCATGTATTAGCCTGGCATCAGTGAAATTTGAGTGTCTCCAAGAAAATAAGGAGCTCACTTTCTAACGCAGCCATCTCCAACTCATCAATTTAAATGACAAGAGACTAAGCTCAGATTCTGAAAATGTTCTCTTTGGTTTTCTGAAAACCACTGAAAAAGCAGCTCTCTAAAGAAAGTGTTATGCCTCTTGGAGGAGGACTTTTCATAACACCACGTAGATCCACAGCATCCTCATTGCTCACCACTTAACACACCAAACACAACTTACTCCTCACACTGGGTATTCAATCACCACGAGTGCTGTGAGCCTTCTTTTGTAACTTTTGTCATGGGAAACTGGACTAACTAGATCATGTCATAAGTGGTGTCATCTGAGTTGTTACATTTCTTCTTAACTCACTGTCTCAACTCAAAGCTGATGAGTCTCCTTCATGCTTTCCCATGTTTCTCAATGAAAGTTTATAAGTCAATATGTACAGAATTACGGTTTATTAGTTACACTTGATTCTTGTCATTCCTTGGCTTATTTTGTAATTTCTTTCAAATAAAGTATAAACATTATTTTATCTAATAACTATTTGTTCATTTAGTCAAAGTATGTTCAAGAATTTCAAAGACTGGAAATAACAGGTAACCATTAAGAGATCTTTATGCTAATTTATAAACAGTCATTCGGAAAATGAACAATATAAAAATAATTTTCACAGATTTGGAAGAGATAGAGAAATTTGAAAATTCTAGAAAAATTATACATGACTCTCTATAATTAATTGAAAATCAAAAGTTGGATGACCTTATATGCCCAAGCCCCGCTGAAATGGCAGGGAAGTGGCCGCTCCCCATGTGGTTACCTACACCAGCACTCGAGCGCTCCCTGGGGCCCAGCTGAGCACAAACTGGGCCTGCGACAGTGCAGCCAGAATAAACACACCACAGTCAGCACACTCAGGATTGGGCTCTTATTTTACATGGAATAATGGCTTTCATAGAATTAGACATGAATTTCTGTTAACCATAACTGTAACTCAGAGTTTAGCACAGAAAGAATGAGGATTATTAGTGGAAAATATTCTAAAACTGAGATGCTGAGTAGGCAATACTTATGGGTTACATATAGTACAGTTAATATAGCAAATCTTCCTGGAGACCACAGCTATTATAAAGTCAGTCATCACTTTGGTTTTATTTATAATCTTCTATAGTTTTATCATGTAGTTGTTAAAAGTGTGGTTTCAAATAAGCATTTCATATAGGACACTTATAGGGTACCCATAATTTAACGTCATTTGAGATTAATTTAAAGTTGAAAATATTATCATAAGTGGGTTTATTTACCAAGATCATTTTAAGTGATCAGCTTTCAATCAAATTTGAACTTGGCTTGTGTTTTGAAAATCTAATATTTTAATGTTGTTATATATATATTTCTGTGAAGAGAAATGCCTAAGTGCTCAGATTCTGTCAAATTTTGAGTATGAAATTTTCTTTTTATTATAGCAATAATGATACAGGTATGAGTAGCATTAGCAATCTACACTACGTCTTATTCCAGTGATCCAATGGAAATCACACCGTATTTGAGTAGCTATTTCAGGTGCAGAAGATGGGTCTAACATCATGATATCATAAAATTTTAATTTTGAGGCAAAATCAAAATTTAGTTTTTTAATCTACGTGGACAGTTTCAGATGGCTTGGATTTCTTTTGAGCTTGGATTCATGGCCATCATCCATGGAATTTCTCCAGTTCAGAGGTGAGCAGCAATACTGATGGCCTGTAGACTTGTGGCAGTCAGGATGCTCAGACTTTTTGGTCATCTCTCTGGCACATTGGGACCAAATTTTTACAACTTTATCACAGCATTATTTTTCTTTTTACTTTTAAAGTCATCATTTTTCTGTAAGATTATAAGTAAAGATGGCTTAAAGAAAATATACTTATTTTTCAAATTAGTCCTTGCTGTATGTAGTAATACAGGGTATTTGCAATGATAACAATATCATGAAAAGTTATCTAAATTCCTTAGGATTTATTTACTAATACACAATACATACCATGCCTCTTTAGTTATCTTTCCCACTATTTCTACTTTTCACTTCCCACTGCTCATCCTTGATATGGAACTTTGTAACTAGAACATAGTTCAAGCTCACATAAATAATGTACAATTTGAAAGCAAAAGAAATATACACAATATATATTTTCCAATAATTGTAAGTTACTATGAATAAGATATTAGGAAGATATTAATAAGATATTAATGGAGATTTCAAAAATCAAAATAATTTATAATAAAGATTTGTTTTTTGGTGAAAGATATAATTTGGAACGATACATATGACCAGTTGAGCTGAATTGCAATTTTGGACCTATGGTATGATTTTCAAAATCAAACATTGATTTTATTTAATAAATCAAACAAAATGCTAGATTTATTCTAAATTAGGTAATTATAATTGACTTTTTGATGGGAAGAAGTCCTGCTTCTAGGCCAAAGCTAGCATTTACAGCAAGAGATATTCATTTATAAATAATTTGTGTTCACTATAACAGATTGTAAATAAAGACTCAAAAATTAACTCAGCGGGTGATAGAGAATATCTCTGAAGTTATTAATTTAATAGCAAAAGAAGCCACCCAACAATATCTGACAACTGTCTAAGGATGGTTTGGCTTGCATTTTGCCATAAGCAAAACCGTGAAGATTAGAGTTCTTGCCTTAAATTGGTGCATTTTGAGCAGTCAAGATATTCATAAATATTTTGAACAATTAAGGCCTTTTTCTTAATAAGATGGACATATTAAATGGCAGTGTCTATGTAGATCATTTTAATTCTACAAAGAGGAGTGATGGAAAGCTATGGAGATTTATGAAACTGTGGCAGTTGGAGTTTCTGATCGCTCTGAAATTCCCATTAACTCCAGGTTCAGTCACAGTTAACCATTTACCCATCCATGTCCCTGTTCACACAGGGCACATTTTCCGGCATGAGGGGACCATGACCCGCTCTCCAGAGGGCGTCCTTCCTGGAAGTCCCCTGAAGAAAAGAGACTGCCCAGACGGTGTCCCTTCTGGTCATCAAGGGAATTACAATACTGTATAGGGGTTGGGTAATAGGATATAGAGACTCAGATTTTTAAAAAATACATGTCTTTCATTATCATTGAACAAAATCTTAACAACAGAGAAAAATAATGTGAATGGAAGAAACTGTAATCTCATAAATTAGGGAACTAATATTTTAATGCAATTCCTTCAAAGTTTTTCTCCATATAGATTACATTTTTTTGCATTGGTGCACGACACTTCTACAATGAAATAATAGAAGTATTAATTCTAGCTATTCATGGACATTCAGTGTAAACGCCCAGTTTAACACCTGTGTCATAATCGAAAGTGCAGATATTCCATACTCTACCATTCTCCTCTTACTGACATAAACTTTTTTAGTATTCTAAATACTGTGATAAGCTTCTTCTTTTTTTTAAAGTTAGGATACATTTCAAGGAGTGAAATAATCAAGGTGAAGTGTAAGGATATTTTTAAGGTCTTTTTTAATTCTCAAACTGTCCTCTAAAATTTGTATTTTCACCATGAATTGACTGAGTTTTCTGTTTCCTACAATAACTTTGCCAAAACAATAATTATTCTTGAAGCCTTTCCTAATTTGCTAAAAGAAAATAAGAGTTGCATCGTATCATTACGGCAGCACTGAGTGACAAGTCTTTACTGAGTCCCAGCTTGGTATAAATAAAACGTTCATCCTTTGGCCTCATCACATTCCAGATGGAATCCATGAAAAAATCTTGAAATGTAAAGAAATCGTTACAGTACATATGCTCCATTCTGTTGACATATTTACATTTAAGTCGATAAAATTTCCCAGTGGTGTCTAAACATGGATGTGACAAACACTGTTAAAAAGAGAAATGGTAAAAAGCAATCGCTGTGCTTTCAGAATTTGTAATTATAAACACTAATGCCTAATGGACGTATAAGATAACAAATACAATGTAACCCTGTTTTGAATGCAGAAGACTAAAAACGCACATGTGGAAAGATAAGTGAATTGTTCCTCTCTGTCATTTTTGTGGGCCATTAATTTGCTTTCTGACTGAACTTATTTTACCAGGTCTCACTGGGGCAAAATATTATAGAGTAAATTGTTCATGTTCTGGAATTTCTCATACTAGCCAAGACAGGGCTTTCCCTCTCATTATTATAGACCTAGGGAATTAGCAGGCATTCATAGTTGAATAATTATACCATGACAGGCATGTGATATCTACATAAACTCAAATTAAGCTCCCATTAAAAATGTAATCTGCATGAAGCATGAATACATATGCTTTCTGTTTTCCCTGGTTTATAACGTTAATTTTAATGACAGAAAGCAGATGAATTATGGTTCTGATGTTTGTGTGGAGAATCCTGATAAATTCAGGTCCCTTCCATTTACAAGAGGGCAAATCCACTTAATCCACATATAAGGACTATGTGAATGTTCGCATTGTTACTAAAGGCAGGGGGTGGTGGCACTAACTTTTCACAAACTTGGAAAAAAACTGACTTCATATGTCTTCTGCATGTAAAGTTGAAAATATGTTAATTCCTTCTATTTGCTTTTTACGTTTTAAGAGTATAATGTGAAGACTCTTAAATACTCTGTTGTCCATCACGGTCAGTTCAGTTGAGATTGATTCAGGACTTAATATGTGCAAAAAGTAATGGCGGGATTATAGGTGTGCACCACCATGCCCAGCTGCTCAACTATTATTATTATCCTAGAAAATGAGTTAACATTATGCCTTCACAGCAAAGATACATGTCTAGTAGTGTATTTATGATACAGTTATAAATAACCGATTTCTGCATGGTTTAGGCATGCTTCTATGTAGCAATACACGCCATATCTCATCCAGCCCTGGAAGCATTTCTGCAGAGTGCACCCATTTCAAAAATGGCCGTATTGCCCTTCGGAGATTTTAAAACATGTCCTGGAACACAGACTCAAAAACTGGCACAACTGGACCTAGAATCCAGTCTTCATAAACTATATATAACAATAGTTTACTACCTCTATCTTAAAGATCATATAAGTAGAATATTTTAAATCATAGAAAAGTCAAAAGATGTGTGAAGTCCAATTTCAAGGTAAGATTTCTGTTACGGTGAAGAAGCACTCAGACTTCTGATGGGGTAGAAATTGGAATCAACGAGGCCGAGGCAAACTCCCCTCTTTGGGCTCCGCTTGCAGTTGGACTCTGTGGGAGATTGTCCGGTCCAGCAATAAATATTGTCCTTCCTTCTCTTTTGGATCCCAGTAGTAATTATTCAGAAGAAAATGTTGTGTTCAATGAAGTAATTCTGCATAAGCTGTAAATAGATATTGATCATGTATCCACAAATAGTAAATGAGGTTATATTTTAATTTATATAACTAGAATATTTTTGTTATTTAATAATTAGAATTCATTTTGTCAAGTAGGTATCAAATACTGGGTATCGTTACCATACTTACTGAGGAGAATTTCCTTTCCAAGGTGTATATTTTAAAAATAGTGACAATTATTGAATAAGTGTAATAGCTATAATTATTGATTCAGAGGATTTCAGCTCCAAAAAGCTACACTCTAGATTCAAAACTAAATACTGTATTGCTGTACATCTAAAACTACTCAAAACTATTAATATGAACAGAAGCTATTTTTAGTACACTCCTACCTAGGAACCTTCAGAGGAGTAGTTTTCCTTAGACTGATCTCTCACCGAGGTTGAGATTTTGCTTGCTTTATTGTAAAGAAAAATGAAGCTCTAATGTGATATGACTGCAAATCAGTTAAGTCCAAGGCAACGCTAATATATTACAATCAGGCCAGAAAATCATACCTGCATTATTCACATGGCATTATTTTTTAAATTTCTCAGGACTTGATGACAGACACCAGGGTTACATTTCCTTTTTATCTTTCTGCAGTGTACATTGTTAAAAAACTATTTCTGACAGACTAATTTTTATGAAGCTTATTAGTAGTAATTGCTCTTATATTCTTTTGAAGAGCCAAGGACTCTTAATAGCTCTCAATTTTGAAATAACTGTGGAAAATAAGATTTTATACAGCCCAGGAAACCAAGTTTGAAGGACCTGATTAGCAGAGAGAGAGTGGGGCTGAAGTTCAATACCTAAATGTATAAAAAGTAAGTGAATTCCAAATAGTAGTAAGCAGAAAATGAAGAGAGAAAGGGATCTGAAAAAATCTTATGTAATCTCTGCATGGATGTGCCAGGAGTAGGACAAAGGAAACGGAGCAGCAGACGTTGCCACTCAGAGTGGCGGGGTTGTGGAATCACACCGTGTGAGAAAGGGACCGTCTCCGCGGTACTGGTCGGGATATCTTACCTTGACGCCACAAAGTCCCTGCACCCTTCAGTTGCTTATAAAATGTGTATGCTTGCTTCTGTGTTCTTGAGGGAAGCATCTATAGCTCTCTGGAACATCAAAGAGAATTCTGACATAACGAAGATTTAGAAACATGATTCCAAAGAAGGAGTGACGTGACCAGGCCACCACACACACACGAAACCCCCGTAAGCTGCCACCTGGTGTCCTGGGACCTGATTCTGGTGCCCAGGCCAGGCCAGGGTTCTTTAGCTGCACCCAGCTCGTGTGTGTCCACACTGTCCCTCGTGTCACGGTCGACTCACCACAATGTGGGCGCCTTCGATGCTGTCTCCGGGTAGCATCATCACGGCCCCTTCTGAGTATGGATGACTGTGCTCCCCGGCACATAAAACATTCCATGCTCTGGCCCCCACGCTGGTGTTCCTGTTTTATCTCTTAATCTATATAGAAATGTTCCATGGCCTAAAACTGCACTTCGTGTCATTACTCAAACATGAGTTGTGTTTATTTGCCATGGGCTTTTACTCAGGCTCTTTCCTCTAGATGGGACACCCTCACTCCTCCCTCAGCCTCTCCCTGTGGACCCCTGAGCCACACCCCATGCACACACGTGTGCCCACGTCCATCTCCCACCAACATGTGTCCTTTAAGGATAAAATCAGATAAAGCTTTTCTTCATCTTCTGAAACAGAAAACATTTGTCCTCCCATTTTGAACCCCTGTGGCTTCCCATTCTTATTTAGGATATATCTTACGTAGTATTTGTGATAATCACACTTTTTTATGCAGTGGATAAAAACATGTTTTTGGAAACACATATGTTATCAGATTCCTACTTCATCATATGTTAGCTTTGTAATGTGAGTATTATGTGCAAAATGTCTCAGTTCTCTTACCTGCTCCTTAGGTATACTGGTAGTAGAATTGTTGTGAAAATAAATGTAATAATACACATGAAGCCTTAGGACATTATTAGTACTTAATATGTGTCCAGTGTTACGTGAACATAGCTACCAAGCAATTTTAAACCTTGAATTAGTATATTTAAAATGTTACTGCATCATAGTCTTTGTAGTAATTTCTAGTTCTTTAACAAATAGGACTTTAATTTTATAGTTAAATTTTACAGGGTTGCAGCTCAATACGTATTTACTGCATCAATTAATATTTATCTTAGTAGGGCCGGTGAGATGGCTCAGCGGCTTAAGCGCCTGCCTTGCAAGCGCGAGGGCCCGAGTTCGACTCCCGGATCCCACATACGGAAAAGGGGCCGGTGATATCGCTCAGTGGCACGGGTGCCTGTTGGCGCGCGAGGTCCTGAGGTCGACCCACGGTATCCACAAAAAAAAAAAAAAAATTTATCTTAGTAATTCAAACACCTTACATAAGTTAGAAAATTATCCAAAATAAATATCAGTATGAAAATATCAGTAAAGAACTGTGTATGTCCATAAGCAGAGAATTCCATCTGGCATAGTCAAGCAGCCTTTTCTGTTTCTTGGGCCGCTTGCCTACATCTAGATATGCCTGAAATAAATTTCTAAAGTACAAAAATAATCAGGTAAAATAGCTTTACTAAACTGATGAAATGCACAGCGAAATGTATACTAACCAGAAAGATTTTTTAAGTTCTGCAGGGAATAATTTGAGGGTTTTAACTCTCAGTGAAAGTGGCTCTTTGGAGGGAGATGATATTTGTTGATAAGCTAAAATAAAATTAAGTGTAGAACTATAGGTTAATGAAAGTTAAAGAGGAAAATGGATATAAAGATAAAGGGATGTATTATTAAGTTTGTCATGTTTGTCATTGGGTTTTCTTTTAAACTTTTGGAGGGAGCAGAAGTATTCTAATATCTGATGTGTCTGAATACCAGTAATATAGTGATAATAACACCAAGATGTTAAAAGTATCGTGTTCCCCAAACTTACTTTTTGTAACTTGGCTTAGCCCTTCAATTTTGTAGGCTGGCATTCATGGCACGGTTGTTTTCACATCTGCGTCAGTCTCGCCCGATCAGCTCCTTCAGGACAGGGCTCTGTCCCTGGGGTGTAATGGCAGCGATGTGAGGTTCCCTTATAGTACCTTCCACTTGCGCCCCATCACTCATTTATTCCCTGACTTCATTCACTTTTTCATTGAACTTTAAATCAGTGTAAAGCTTATCTTATTATCTGAAAGGAATGTAGTAAGATTTGTCTTTCACCCCTAAACAATTTAACAGAAAAAAAAAAATGAATGTACCATTAAATACCAAGGTTGGAAAAAAAAAAAGAAGAAGGAAGGAAGAAGAAAGAAGAAAGAATGAAAGAAAAGAAAGAAAGATTGGTTAAAAGGAAGGGTAGGAACAGATCGCTATGCAAGTCCCAGAGAGAAACCATTTTCCTCTGCAGGAGAAATCAATGAAGATATCATGGTCTGAACTCAATAGGCAAAATATGTGTCCATACGATTAGGGAAAGGGATTTTAAAGTGACTTATGAGAAGGCATGGGGTGTGTGTTTACGGTCTGCACAATATTTACACAAAACCTACCTTTAAAAAATGAAACTAGATTAATGAATGGTCCGTATTTCTCTCCTTGTGCATAAGATGAAGTTTCTTCCCTTACCTCTGTGGTCCGGTGTCCAAGCCGCTGGCCTCGGACGTCCACATATGGCCAGCCCTGAACTCAGAGCTGCTGCAGAGCAAGGACTCAGGATGCAGAGCCACAGCCACGCTGTCCAGAACACTTGCGTCACACTGGAAGATTTTATTATTTGCCTCTGTGGCAGTGTAGCGGTGAGCCGCATGTGACTTTGAGCACTGAAATGTCACTAATGCCACCAGGGAATGTTGTTTTCTTTTTTAATTAATTGGAATCAAATAAAGAGATGCGACTCATGGCCACATAGCATTGCACAGCAAGAATCGACCTGGAGTCACCCTTTCAGGACAAGTAAATTCTAGGTGAATTTGATCCACAGAAGGATTTCCTTTGGTGAAATACAGCCGGCCATGGTGTTTCCTGTGATATCTCGTCACATCCTCTCTCTCGGAGGTCAGGAGTTTTGCCTGGCATAGTCGAGGCCCGTTAAGAAGGACACATAATGACAACAGACAGGTGTGTCTGCAGTGGCCTCGGAAGAGCTGTCCTAGGAAGGGGCGTTTGAATTTAATCTTAAGGAAATTAAGTGATCCCCAGAGTTGGAAATGCCAGGTGAAGGGAGGGGAATGACTTGAAGCAAAGGTGAGAAACGCGCACAATCAGGAAACACCTGACTATTCGAAGTAACTTCCATGCAAAAGAAAAGAGAAATTTGAAAAACATATAATATATGCATTTTAACATACTGCCCCAACTATAGACTTTGCATAATTTTATCTCATTTCCCACAGAAAACGTTAATTCCCTTACACATACATTATGAGTTTTACATTCTTTTCATTTTCTAAACATTACTTATGTTTTAATCATTAAATAAAATAGGTAAAATTGCAACATTGCTGCCAAAATTTATTACTTGGACAAGACTGAGATTTAGGAAATTTATTGCGATGATGTCACCAACTGTTTATAATTTATAAGACTTTGCATTAGACATCAGCACAATTATTATTTCCTCTAATGCCATACTTTGCCACAGCCTCATAACATTCAGGAAATCCAAAAGACAAAGAGAATGAGTAGTCCTGAAAGCTAAAAATAGTCAGTGAAAACTGATGCAATCATGTAATAAAATATGGTGCAGTAACATTCAGGGTATCTGCTAAAGCAATTAGAGTCCATGTGGCTGGAGTCTTGTTCAAGTATTATAAAAAATGAAAGCTGTCTCAGCTCACGACAGACAAAGCAGCTATGCACTTTAAAAGTGAACATAGATCCCAGCACTCGGGAGGCTGAGGCAGGAGATCACTGTGACTTTGAAGCCAGCCTGGACTGCATAGCAAGATCCTCTCTTAAAAAAAAAAAAAAAAGTGTACATGAGTCCTAGAATTTTCCCTCTTATTATTTGTATATGTGATCTATTTAACATTGTTCAAAAAGTGACTGGGTAGCAATCAGAATTCAAAAGGCTTTCTCAGTAGACCCAGTGAAGTATGTGTGTATTACATAAGACGACGTAAGGACATGAACACATAATTATACTAACACAGGTTCTTTCACGGTGGCGCAGCAGCTTCACACTTCTAAAAGGACTTGCTCATTGGGAGACAGAAAGAGCAACATTGGTGCTCTTCATGGCAATGACGATAAATATACCAAACACACTAAAGACGGCTCCCTTTTTTAATTAATACATATTCTATTTCATATTCTTGTATTTTATTAAACTCCCAACAAAATATTTTAATAAATTAGCAGTTATGCTCATTTTCAAAAAATTGCATACTAAGAAAATAATTTTTTCCTAGTTTAAATGATATTTTTCTTCAAAAAATTCTTTCAGCTTGTCGCTTGTCCAGCCGAGGGAGGGATGAACGCTTAGTACTTGGGAGAAGCTAAAGCATTCACACAGAATTAACATCTGCTTTAATTTTTACTAATGAAAATATAAGCAGTCATTTCCCCTGCGGCAGGAGAGATTTTGATCAGTGTGAGACAGAATGATTTTATTGTAGCAAATATAAACAATGGAAATGGGGAAAAGATGATTTTTGAAGGCACACTAAGTCTGTTTTACGTGCATTATTACAATGTATCTTCACATCAATTGTGAGATTCGCTTATCCTGTTGTAGAGGAGAATCTGAGTTCTATGAGGATTTAGGGGTTTGCCTGAAGTCCCGAGTTAATGAAGGCAGAGCCACAGGTAACACTCAGTTCTGCCCAGTTTCAGTAGTTTGGGTCCCACGTAGGGATAGGAATTTTATACTACAAACATCGGTGTGTAAGAAATGTGATTTTACTGCTGCATTCAGAAATCAGGTTACATTTTTTCCATTCCCCCATCTGACTGAGCTGGAAAGGAAATGCAATTTGTTTTGCCCCTCTGCAGAATCATGTGGGAATATAAAAGATTTCCATGAGGCACTCAGAGATTTGGGTAAGAGTTACACTGAGCAGAGACATACTGAGTATCCGTAAAGGAGGCGATTAACTTAGAATTTATTTATGGAGTTTTTGCACATAAGGAAGGAAACGTCTGAATGTATTACCTGACACCATGACGAAGAAAAGTTTTCATCTTCTCTTGACCCATAACCAATGTGCTTAACCTTTCTTCCCGTGAAGTCTAAACCTTTACATTGTAAATCAAATGCTGCATGAGACTGGAAGTCCTTCTCATCTACCTTGGCATTCTCTGATTAACTCCGACATGCGATCCCAGACATTAGGGACTCTTTCTTTGACAAGAGAGCTCTTCTATATTTCAGTATTGTAAAGTGTCTCCTGAGTACACAAATAGTAACAATATTTGTAAAAATATTTCCCAATGCACCACTTTTCTGCCTTCTTCTAACCTAATATACTCATATGTATAAAATTTTTAAAACATTTGCTATGATTTGTTTTAGTAGGGTGTATATTTTTCCATAGTTTATCTATTTCCTAATTTTAATGGAAATACACATATATATCAAAATATTTATTGGAAGTTTCTTCTATGTCTTTATCAACATATGTCAATAATTTTCATGTTATAATAGTCAAGTGTCTATGATAAGTTATATTTGTGGACAAGTTTAGTATGTCTCAATTTATCTAAATCTCTTTAGCAATACTTCTTTCATATTATGTTCAGAAATTTGACAATAAACATGGGTGTTCATTTTTCATATTATTCCAGGATGATTTTGATATAAGAATACTTAATATAATAAAAATAAATAACATTTGTTTTTTATTTTACATTTAAAATGTTGCATATGAATGTTGTAATCCTCCTGATAAGTCTGTAAGGGTAGATATTCTTATGCACATTTTTGAGGGGCCAGAGGCTCCGAGATATGAATCGGTGACCAGGGGTCCCACTTGCCTTGCCCAGCTGGGCCAGCGCCCGCTCACCACCGCTGCCGCTGTAGCTTAGGGCAGTTCTGAAGGAGCGCGTGAATGACCGCACAGCGTGCAGTTTAGAAATACGCTGGGGAGCCGTTCGTAATGGGACAGCCACGAGCCAAGCACAGGATCCACGCAGGGAGCTAACGCGCCAGGTCGCTGCTGGCTGCTTCCCTTCTCCGTTTCCTTCCTAATTCAGAGGAGGTTTAAGTCATAATTTGAAACCCTGCCATTAGCTCCATCAGAAATATTAAATGTTAAATAAAGTGATCCTTATTGGCCATAAAAGGAACACCATTTACTATTCTAAGAAGATAGAAAAATACTTTTATGTGAATAGGAGAGAAACTGCCAAAAAAGCTATTTTAGTTCAGGCTGTGGACAGGTCAATGTGCTACTGGAAAAAGCATACATATTCTGCCCTAATTAATTCCCAGGGCACCTGGGTCTGACAAGCATGTTCAGAAATGTTTCCAAAAGCACTCCACTGTCGCATACAGGTTGCAGAAGATAGCCACGTGAGTCGGTTACCTCCCCAAGGTACGTGTTGTCTTGCTGTCTGCCTCCGTCGTGCTCTGGATCTGAGCATAATTTTGCGTGCAGTCAAAAGCTCTTTCCTGTCTGCACGTCCGGCCCTGACAGCAGGCTTCCCCAAGATACAAGAGCCTGTGTTCTGATGGCACCACCAGGCACGTGCCCACAGACAGCGCGACGTTTCCCTCGTAGAGGGGCAGAGAAGGCTGGATTCGGTCAGGTACCTGACTGCTGTGATGTAGCTTAAAAGTTCAGGAGCTTCACGTGATCCCCAAAGTCATACCAAGCAGCGCAGGGAAAAGACAGCGGCATTGGCTATGCAGCACTTGTTACTGGAAGGTACCCCACAAAACAGTACAACTGTGTAATGTATTCCAGGAGCCTGGTGTAGTGGATCGCTACATTCTCCTCTATCAAGGAAGAAAACGGTCACTTTATTTAAATTTAACATTATTTCTTCAAGAGTCATTAAGATAGATGCTGGCACACCTGTCTGAAAAATGCCCACTCTTTCCCTCCCAGGCCCTGTCCTGCCCTTTAGCGTTCCTCACACACTGTGACTTGCGCTTTGCTCTCTGATACTGAAAACCACGACCATACGCAGATGTTTGACAGGAATAGCTATTACGATCTCCTGAATTCATTTTTTCATCTCTGAAGTTTACACTCCTTGTAGTGCGTGACTATTCACCCTCTCTCTGGCTAGCGAGCACATTAAAAGCTCTTCCTTTTGTAAATATATGAAATTCCTCTTTTGTTTTAATCTACAGGACAACGTTTTTAAGCTGGAGGACTCACATTTTGAAAATGGCCGTGGGAAGAGTCCATACGACCCCAAACTGCTGACGGCATCTCTCCTAATAGGTACGTTGTCAACAACCGTTCAATAGCGAAGCCCTCCGAGTAAAAGCCAGCCTGCACGTTCTGTTTTTAGTCTACTAAGAGCTTCCATTATTAATCACAAACAATTTTAGAAGGAGAACGCCAGGGGTAAACTCAAGTATATGAAGATGATGAAAAACCCTGAACACTGTTTTAGTTCTGAAAATTTAATCTGATTTTTCTTCATCGCAGTGCTTTAATAGTATCTTTAAAATGACCTGCTCAGTCTTTGCAAATACTCATTTGAACATGATTTTGTTAAAAAACATTGATTTTGATTGCATGAGAAAAGGTGATTAAAGAATTCGGAGAAATGGTAAGACCAAAGTCATTATACCTCTGCTGTTACTCACGGCCCAAGCTTCGTGCAGCAGCATCTCCTCTCGTGGTGGCACAGCTGGGGGCGACCACCTGGTGTCATTCCGAACTGGCTCGTTTTGCTCCTTCGCTAGATGAGCCGTGCTGAGGGAAACTGCCTGCATCCACGTTTACTGGCTTAGGTCGCTCTCCTTTTGTAGTTAACTAAATATAGTCCAGTATTTTATGTGATTTTCTCTACCATTTCCTCTTGCTATTTTTTTTCAAGCTTTCTGTTTTTCTTCCTCTTTTCCTTCTGAAAATGGGAAGGGAAGATGAGAAGGGAATGCTTAGTTAGAAGTGGGAAGATGGAAATAGGCAGTAGGAGGAATTTTTAATCTGTACTGAAAGGCAAAGAATTTTATTTATATGTCCTTTTAACCATCTCCAGACTATAGTTAAATAAATAAGTTAAATAAATAAACAAACAGAAAGTGATCAATCATGAAGCAATTTTCCCTCCTTCCCGTCCTCCTTCCTTCCTCCTTCCCTTCCTTCCTTCCTTTCTTCCTTTTTTCCTTCCTTCTTTCTTTCCTTCCTTCCTTCCTTCTGTTTGTCTTTCTTTTGAGTTTGTCTCTTTTTTTGGTGCCTTTTGAGCTTACTAACAACATGTAAACATTCTGGGTAATGATTTTGCTCCTGAGTATTTCTTCTACATAATCATGTGTAAATTATATACTGTTCCCCCTTACCTTTAAAATAGAAACAGTAACTATTTGATAATACAATAAAAATAATAGCAAAATTCATCAAACATAAAATTACTAGTGGGATTTTGAATAATAAATCTAGGTTTATAAACAGTAAATTTAGTTATTATCTGATGTGTCATAAGTTCATAAAGTTTTTCATTTTTATTTATGAATAACATTTTTTTCTATTCAAGAAAATAAAATACTAGTCACATTATCTACTCCAGAGTTTGCTTTATTACTAATCCTTGTTTCATTGAGAATAAAACCATTGCAGCGTAAATTATCTCTTCTATTGCTTTTCACATAGACAATTTTATTCCACTTGATCCATTCAGATAGCTTCTTAAGAAAAGTGTAAGAGTGAAAGAATTCAGCTCATTTAGCACACTTATAATTTCCCCACTTGTGGTACCCCAGTGATTACTGCGGATTCCTTCCTCCAGCTCATATTTGCCTTAAATTTGAAATTTGCCTTAAACAAAGAGGAGGAGTCATACTTTGTCCTAACTTGCAGCCTATATTTATTTAAATTGCACCCTGAAAAAATGCTGGATTTTCCTCAAAACACAGCATGTACAAGTATGTCCAAAGTAGTTTTAGTTTGTGACATGTTCCTCAGCAGGGATTTGCTTGATTATTTATTTTAATATTCCCTCTAGAAAGGATGATGACAGGTGGGAATTACATTCTGCCTATGGTATGCAGTTGCACGACGTCCATGAAGGGTACTAAACTCCGTAGTTTTGGTTTTACTTTAGACTTTCTTTTAAAAAGCTGTATAGGTTAATCAAAAGGAAAAGACAATGAGGGAAGTTCAGCGAGTCAAGTGGCTGAGAAAGAACAATAGACATTTGAGAAAAACAACCTTAATATGGGATTCCAGGCCTATCATACCAATTCAGCAAGATAATTTAATAACTGGCAGAGATATAAAGTGCTTATTGACAAGCTAAATAATTTAATTTTTGAGTACTTGAACAGTAAGATGCTGAAATGGGAACAGATCATAATAGGTTCTATAATATCTCTCAAAATACCTGCAAGTCCATTTTAATTCAAGAGCAGTAACTCCTTAAATTGAGGTTATTTGTTTCCTTCATAACTGGGTTGTAAATTATTCTTCTCACACCACATTCAATGCTCCTCATTGAGTTTTTCTTGGCATTGTCTTATACTGCTTTACAGAGAATGCGTGCTAATTTAATGGAGCTTTTAACACAAATATTGTCCGAAGCACCTCCCGAACTGTTTTAGCTACAGAGGTTTCAGACAGCTGTCTCGGAAATACTCAGCTCGTTCTCTGCGTGTCTGAAGATAACCATTAGGAAAGCCTGTCATCCCATATAATTTGGATACGTTCCCCACATTTCAGCACATAACACAGAGATTCTAACGTGGTTCCAAGCTGGAAAATAAAACTGCAGAGTTGGTTCAAACCCTCTGTAACCTGGATAGATGAATCTTGACAACAGATATTTTATACTTCCAATCCCAATACAAAATGGTTTCAACCACTAGTAAACTGTAAAACCAGATGACAGCTAAAACATTCAATTTACGTAAACTATCAAGGTTTAGCAAAACTTCTTTCTAAAATGCCATGAACTTTTAAAATGATAACCGTAGAAAACATGTTTTCCCCCCTGACTGATGCCTGGCCACAGAATTAAGCTCCCAAAACCTGTAACATGCCCTCAGTTTTTCCAATCACCTTAGGAAAGTTAGTTTCACCAATCATCTCCTTTAATAATGATAATTTTGTCAATAAGAAATTGCTCCAAATTTTGTATTTAAAATATATCTGATTTCTCCCACCTGCAAATATTTTTATAAATTTCTCCTTATTAAAGATAACAGTTGCTCCCCAACTCAGAACAAATGCCAGGTGTGAATACAGCCCAGGAATAAAACCTGGTGTGTTCCACACTAATTAAGTACTAACTCGTGTTTTCATGATGTGAAAGAAATAGTCAACTTGAGAGCAATTTTATTTCCTTATTGAACTCTTTTCCAGGCAATGCAGCGCTAATGCCTGAGAAATATTCCATCACTAAAAGATACTGTAAACTATTTCAAAGGTCTGGGACTTTCAGCTTAGGGTTATATCTTCAAGCTGGAATTTTGCCTTGCCTCCGGGAGGAACATAATTTGACATTAGGAAGTGCTCTTCCGGAGTGTTAGAACAGCAAAAAATCTCCCTAAATTAATTAAATATCATGGAGAAAATTATCTGAACCTCTCTGAACTTCAGTTCCTATGTATATAAGATGGTGTGCCATACTAATTCCATGAGTGCGATGTGAGAGTTAAGTAAGACAATGTAGTAGCATACTACTATTTTGAGTGTGTGCATATTTCTGGAATATATGTGAAGTAAGAACAAATCAACAACAGAAACTAGTAGCAGTGGTTGCCTGTGGGGAAGCTCAGAAACAGATCTGATACCTTATAAATTTTATATTTTTGATTTTGTACCTTGTGCACACTTAACTGCTCAAGAAAAAGAGTTGTTTATAAAAGAACAATGTAAGTCACGTAACCTACACATCTTAAGTATAGAGAAGGTGCTCAATAAATATAAAATGTAAAATTATTTCCACACTCATAAAGCAGAGGGGGGGAGGGGGAGATAGACACAAATTTCTTCTTTCTTTCCTTCTTTTTCTAATCACTGTGCTGCTCTGTGGGTGGAATTTACTCAAGGTGTTAACGACATAATGGCCTGGTCATTCTGTTTGGTTTTGCTCACATCCATGCCCCCTTTTCACCTGTACTGGCAATGCAGCAACTTCATCAGGAAGTGTTTTCTGGCCACCTTCTGTTTCTGCTCACCACACCCTTCTCAGGAATTGCAATCTGATAAAAGCCATAGTTATACTTGATTTTGAGTTTTGAGCAGAAAGCCTAGAGTACATATGAACTTTGCTTTGAACACAAGCTTCTCAGGAAACTCGGCCTTGATGGAATACACTTCACAAAACTCTCAAAAAAATGCTTGCTTAACGACAGTGGGAAACCTCACGGTTGACTCAAACAACCATTTTCTTTTATAACAGTTTCTAGATGGTTACTTAGGTCTGTCAGGACCAATTTCTCTTAGTCCAATCCATTATTTTTAAGATATCAAACCGCAATATGATTTTGTTGTACCAAACAAAATTTCGATGTACCAACTCTGAAGATCAGGTTGGACAGATCAACAACCACTTCTGATGTATATAACAATTCCTAGAATAATATAGTATTCTACCGCCAATTTGATAAAGTTGGGTAAATGTCATGTTTTCCTTCACTAGTGGCTTATGGTATTTCTAAAGCCAAAAGTGTGTATCACAATTATAATGACACTTGAGTCATTGCAGAAAAACTTTTACCCCAATATACTACTTTGTATTTCCAAGAAGACTTATATTTATGGCCAGAAAATTGTCAAATTAACACTACACTCATGAATCAACATATTATTTGATAACTGTATAAATATCGTAGAAACTGCAAAAGAAGTTGGGCAGTGGGCTTTTGTTAAGCACACCTGTTCTCCAAAAATAAAGCAATTGAGGGATAATACATTTCTTATCATCAGATATCAATTAGGTCACTTCAGATAGCCAGAGAATAACATACGTCTTTAGTACATTGTGGACGTGTTGTAGTATATGAATTGACACGCGCTCTGGGTTAATACTGTATTTTTATGTAACATGAAATACACAAGTAGGCTGTTTTACAACCTATATTTTTGGGTAAAAACAACAAAGATGTCATGCCTTATCTGAGGCAGTGATGCCTGATAAGATTCCCTGTAGAAATCTCAATAGGAAATCTGATCCGAGGCCTAGGGCAAAGAAACAGTGACTGACAATGAACATAGACACAAGAGGAAGTGTCTAAAGGTCGCCTAGCACTCTGTACCCTCCCGGTCAAGACAATCACCCTGACTCTTGCCAAAAATTATATATGGGTGGGAGGTAATTGCCTATGGCTGGAGGCAGCCAGTGCCTAAACTGCAAACTACCTTTGGCTTATAAGTCCACTTTTACACTGAATCCTCTTTCCAGTAATAAGTTGAGCGAATCTTTCTTCTACTGAAGATGTCTTCTACTTTGTCTGAATGACCATCCTATCTGTGTAAAAGAGGAAATCAGGCTCTCTTCCTTTCTTTTCATTTTATTGGTTTTTGCTATCCTCATACGAAAATGAATGGAATAAAAAGTTATAATAAGACCAGACAAATGAAAGAGAAACAAACACATTTCTATATCCAAATAAGAGTTTTGTTGTTACCATTGTTATTCCAACTCCCTCCTGAATAGGTTATATGAAATAAGAACTATAATAGTTGATTTGATTTATGTAATGAAGATAAATGACAAACAGAATGATTAGTCAATTGTATTCATTAGCATTTCTGATTAATTCTCCATTTGGGCATGGCTATCTGATACTAAAGTGATGCTGTGATATATAACTGCTCAGTCTTCAACTTTTCATTGCTCTATTCTTTCTTTTTTTCTGACTTTTGATTTTGATCACTTAACATATTCAGTAGCCAATGAGACTCAACTAATGATCTAAAGCTTTTAATTTGCCGAGGTAGAAAGGACACAGGGCCCTCCTCCCCAGGTGTTCCAACGGGAAAATACTTAAAATTAGCATGGCCGCTCTAGCAGCTTTCCCAAAGTATTTTAAACTAACATCTCATTCACAGAGGAAGAAAAATCACCACCTGATGTTTAAAAATATATCACATCTATGCATCAACTCTGTAAAAATATAAAACATGAACCTGAATAGAAATGTTACAAGGATTAAATATAGGTTAAAATTAAGGAGATAATAGGCATTGAATTATTTTGAAGCCATTGAAATTAATAGGTAGTTTATTCACAGCATTTTTGTATATTTAATAAGGTTATTTCTTAACTTTTGGTCAGGTAAAATATTATTGCATCACTTTTTAATGAGATCAAGTCAGAGTCACACTGGACATTTAATTAAATGAAGAAAACACAGCTTGCTTTTGAATTCCAAAGGTACCGCAATGTGAGGATTTAGGGTGGTATGTCTTTGCTATTCCCTGAGTTAGTGATTAATGCTCAGCATGTCGTCTAACTGATATATTGTGTATCTTGGTTACAATTCCATATAAATGGAATCTTTTTACCTCATTTTCCAAGATAAGGTGTCTGCCACCCAGGTGCAGTGCTAAGCGGCTGCCTGGACATGATACTGCTCGCGTCCTCTGCTGCCCTGGGGATTCTGGAACCAGCAGTCCACAAAAACCCAGCAGAGACCCAAAGTCTCTACCAAAGGGACCACTGAGAAATCTGCTTCACATCCCAAAGCTCTTTTTTGTGAGGGAAAATTGAGCCTATGAACAGAGAATATTATAGAAGGCATCACATTGCTATGATCTTCCAAAAGGCATTTTTACTTGAAGGCTCATAGATAATTCTCCCATTTACCTGATAGAAAAGACACGGCAAAGGGGATGGTGTTACACACAAGTTTAAGTTACCATTTATTTATGTACCCTTCTCTTCTGAATATTTTGCAGAACAAAGAATATAAAACATTAATCCATCCAAACATCAACAGAATAATATTCAGGTTTGCTGTAAGAATTGTAGAGTACTTGAAGAAATGTTCATCATTTTCAGTGTTTTGTTTTGCAAATACAATAACTCACTGTATATAGGCAGGCAATTATTGTTATATGGAAGAAATGATATGCAGCACTCCCTGTTTCGAAGGCAGAAGACATAATTTTTACAAACCTCAGTGTGCTGAAGTGCAGTGTACGTCAGTGAACCAGGCCTGGTTTGGACTCCACCTTGACCGGCCAAGGCCTTCGCTGAGTGCCTGGGATCCTTGGACCATGAAACAGGGACAGCATTGTTTTTAATCGTGGGTCTGTTGATGGCTAAGTGAGATAAGGTGACAATGTCATGCCAGGGTGACAGCCTCACCACACAGGGTGGTGTTCACGATGTACAACTGCTCTTCCTCCTGCCTTGTTTCTTTTTTCTTCTGTTCCTTACTTTCTGTTGTGATTCCTCCACCATCAAAGTTGGCCTAAGAGTTTGTTCAGTTTAAGGACCAATAGGGCAAAAATCAGGAGAACTTTGAACTGCACTAATTATGACCTTGGTCCACCAAACTTTCTTCCTCTTCAAATGCGTTTCTGTTGTACCTCAGACTGCAGTGGGCTTATTGGGAGCTATATAATAGCTTGTGCTAAGTTACAACACTTCTTTCACTAGATACTTTAAAAATACAAAGCCTGGAAAAAATTGTCAAGGAAAATACTGGTTCTTTCCAAATAATAGGAAGATCTCATTAATTCTGATCCCACCAGATTAAAAGTATGTAAAAGATTTCATCACCATTAAAATAAGCTATAAGCAAGATTTTACAATGATACTCTACCTGTCTAAATAAGGTTATTAGAGCTGTAGTAGTTTACAACTATAACAGGAAATAATGTGATGTAGTTTATATTTTGCATTTTGTAAGTTTCTCACTGGTCGGAGTGGAAACGATTAAGATTTCATGTTTTACCAATGTTCATAGGGTGATATTTTGCTCAGACGTGTGATAGACATGAATGATCAAGAACAATGCAGTTGATAATTTGATTTAAAAAATCCCTTTAGTTTGGACATAGGGCAGAGTACAGTTAGTGTCCTATCATGATAGGGCATGGCTGCATTGCTTCAGTATGATCGTAAAAAGGAGCTCGTGTGAGCTGTGCTCTGTTTTTCTTGCCTCATTGAGTTAAATGCTGCACTGCGGTGCTCTGCTTCACCACCCAGATGGAGAACTGTACTCTGGCACCGCCGCTGACTTCATGGGGAGAGACTTCGCCATCTTCCGGACCCTTGGGCACCACCACCCCATCAGGACGGAGCAGCACGACTCGCGGTGGCTCAATGGTAGGTTGGTGGCGAGGACCAGTGCGGAGCGGGAGAGCACTCCTTTAGCACACCCAGCAGGGCCTGAGGTTTGCTGTGCTCTTGAACTAACAGTGGGAACTTCAGACCCATGGGTGTGAGAAAGTTGGGCAGAAAGAGAGATTATAAACTCAGGAAGTATTTGTCTTGTTCCAAATGTGATGGTTCTCAGGCGTTAGCTAAGGGAAGAAAGAGGTCTGGGTTGAGCTACAGAAGGGAAGCAATGGAAAAAGCCAGCCCTTAACCAGTCCTGCCTGGCGGGGCCCAGACAGACCTCACAGGGCAGCTCCTGACCCCCTCCTCAGTGTGCAGGGCACACAAAGGGGACAGCGTGCAAGTCGGGTCACCCATGCTAATAACACTACAGGGGTTCTGTTTTCAACATTTCAAAGGACTTCTAATCAAGATTTCTCTTGGTTCATCTTTAATCTTCCAAAACCACCTCTCCTGTTTTATAGGTGAGGAAACTGAGGACCATATATATTCTATCTTTGTGGTAGAAGATTGGTAATAAGAATCCAGTTTCCTGAGCTTCAAAAGCACGAGCTTAACTACTCTAAGAAGTAACTGATATTTGCCAATCACTCTTTCTCGTTTTTTATGGTATATAAAAATGTAGTACAGCAGGGCCGGTGAGATGGCTCAGCGGCATAAGCGCCTGCCTTGCAAGCGCGAGGGCCCGAGTTCGACTCCCGGATCCCACATACGAAAAAGGGGCCGGTGATATCGCTCAGCGGCACGGGCGCCTGTTGGCGCACGAGGTCCTGAGGTCGACCCCCCGGTACCCACCAAAAAAAAAAAAAAAAAAAAATGTAGTACAGCAGAATATATGCAAAATGTATATGCTTAAAATGAATAATAGTTTTATTCTAATTTTTAGCTCAGTGCTCCTAATGTAGACTATCTAGAGGTTGGTTCATTTTTTTTGATTATTCACTTTACAGATACATTGGTGATTATTATAATGATGTCTATAACGCTATCTTTTTTTTATTATTACTTAATCATCAGTATTTAAATCTGCCATTAGTCACATGAAATAAAGCTGCCCAGTCCCCAACCCCCATCTTCGAGCTTTTCTTTGGTTTCTCATGCTTCATTAGTGAGCGTGAAGCCACAGTTTAAAATTCACCTCTGGTCTCAGAAGGACGCTTGACTTTCTCACCCTGAGATTCTGCCACATTTATCTTTCCTGCCTTTACTTCTGAGAACCCCAGAACTACTTCCATAGCTTCCTCTTTTGATGGTTGATTGGAGAAAGACATCACAGCCCTAGCCCTCAGTGAAACTCCACCGTGCATGAGCTGTGTGTTCGTTCTGATCAGTCCCGTGTTCCAAGTGACAATTCTAAACACAATACAGACCTCAAACTACCTCAGTCAGTATCTTGTTCATCTTTCAGTCAACACTTCTGATCTTTTATTTTTCATATGTTAGGGACAATGACATAACTCTTACTGTGTTCATCTGACCTTTCTGCCTGTGTTCTTAATTGCATTGATATTCTTCCATAAATTATCCCATTTACATTTCTTTTGCTGTCCTTGTCTCTTTTTCTGCCACTAGTTTCTTCCCCTGGCCTTCAGTCTTGCTTCCCTGTCCCATGGAAAACTTTTGCTCCTGACAGTAGTAAGCCAAGTGTTCCTATACGTTCAGGTCCAGAGCCTGGCTAGTTCTTGACTCTTCAATGCTTTTTCACCCTTGCTACTTCCAACCTGCCTTTTCCTCCAGTAGAGGACCCTCTGACCCTTATCCTCAAGATTACCAGGGACTCCATGTAGCTTTTTAAAATTAAATCACCTGCAGTATTTGCCATGGTTCACTAGCCCACTCTCAAAATTGTCACTTCTCTTAGATTCCCTTATTCCCTGCTCTCTCAAGATTGGTCTGGACTTTGTTTTTGTTCCACGTAGCTGCTTTAAATGCAGGTTATGCCTACAATTCTTCATGGCTGCGGTGGTCAAAGGGTACTGGGCATCTGGTCACATCCCACCCCACAGGGACAGAGGAGCTCGAGTAGTACCTGGGGAGCCCTGAGGCACAGGAGCCCCATCCAGGGAAGGAAGACATGCAGGCTTGAAGAGAAGGCTATGAGTCCAATTCCAAAGACCCAGAGGGCGATTTCTGGAAACCCACTGTCAAGTATTAAACCCTGGCTGTGTGTAGGATAATTAGCAAGAAAAGTCTTCTTTTAACATTATATCTGGTCTACTCTCAAGCGGAAATATTTGTGTGGGAGAAAAAAATGTTTGGTTTTTATTCAGCAAGAAGGCGACTTTGATCTACTTAGAACTCCAAGGGGCATAGGAGCTTTCACTGTCCCCAAGAAACAAAATCTCATTAGGAGATGGAATAACTTAAAGGCGCGCATAGTATCCATTTCATTTTTATGGCTTCAGAGGAAAAAGTCGTCCAGTTAAAGCCGCTTTTATGTCATGCGTTTCCATGTTGACAGCTGAGGCTGAAGAATTTACACTGTGGGAAAACACAGTCATTGTCCACGGCTCTGTTCTTCATCTCCTGAAATGTGTGGTTCAGTGGAGAGTTCAGTTATCAGTCTCTCAGCACTGGGTGTGAGAACCGATTTTTCCAAATTAGCGCGAAGCTTACATCTGACAGGCTGCAGAAACCAGATGAGGCTGCAGACGTGTTCGAGATAGAACCGAGGGACGGGGACTCTCAGGCCTCCAGGAATCTCAAATGCCTCTGCAGAGCAAAATTGGAAACACGATGTTTGCACACGCATGCGTAAAATAAATGAGTTCTGAAGCATCAGTGTAGAGCGCACCATCGACTCTGGTGCCAGGAGTAATTCGTCACCTTCTAAGATGCTTTTCCAGGATTCTTTGGGGCCATTCAATTAATTTTGGTGCACACCTTACTTTTTCTCAAATCAACGCTTTCAGAATAAGCAATTCAACTACTTTAGATTATTTTAGTTTTTTATTTCTGTTAAAGAAAAACAACAAAACACTAATTGTTTAGAGTTATGTCATGATATGATTTTCATTTTGATAGAAATAGTGGACTTTCACCACTTCCATAAATATTATATTTTACATATGTATAATAGTTTCAATATAGTTATAAGATCAGTTTGAACAGGAAAGAATGAGAATGAATAATGCTTTTAGATAAGGAAACTTAACAGAATAGGGTGCATTGTTTTTTACACAATAACATAAAAGAGCTTTTTAAATGATTTTTAGTTTTTATTTTCTATTAGTTTCCATTTGTAGTACATAATGATTCCATCACTGTAAGAAGTTGGCACATGTACATAACACATCTTAGTTATGTTTCAGCCCCTTCCCTGTCTTCTCTCTTTCTGCCTCCATGTTTTGGTCCCTCTCCCATTTGCAAAAGATCTATCTCCTATTTCCTATTATCTATCTCTTGTTTACTTCTTTATTTATATTTTGGGTTTCTCATAAAAGAAAAAAAATTCTCATTATACTCAACCCTAATTTTAAAGTTAGAACAAATTGATTTCAGAAAATAGGCTTGTATGGGTTTCATGTGGAAAAACATTACTAGTTCTTTTTTTCTTGTGCAACGTAAATTCTCTCAAGATGATATAGTTCTACACTTCCATTACAAGTTCAGTTTCGTGACAATTGAGAAATTACTTTTTGTGTAAATTCATAGCGAAGAAACAAATAATTTTCTGCTGTGATATTGGTGATTTGTGGACATTTAGTCTAGGAAAGGAAAATACCTGGTGACCACAGGTGTCAGGCACCCACTAGAGCAGGGGCGTGGCCTGCCCACACTTACTTTGCTGTTTAATGGAGACTGTGTTCTGATGTTGCTTCTGTCTTGCGCGACACCAGGATGCTATGTGCTTTAAAGGAAAGACCATAGTTTTTGAAATGAGACGGTGTTTCACCCCATTTCCTGTAATGGGAGGGTAATACTATCTACCTCCTATAGTTAGAAAAGAAATTGACCACTTCACATTGTATCAAAAGCTCTGGGAATTCGCTAAATTACCTAGTAAATGTGACCTATCTCTGTATCCTTTACCCCACTGCCATTGGGTGGAGCAGCCTTGGGAAGCTGCTTCAGGCTCCTTCCGTGAGGGATCACACTTGAGTCAGGGTGAAAGGGCAGCCAGAGTCAGGGCTGAACATGCGAAACCACCAGGGTCCTGGAGAGCCGCTCCGTGAACGCAAGCAGGCTTAATTACCACGCTGGAGCGTGCACCCTGCTCGCTCAGTGCAGGAAGCCCTGCTTTCTTTTAGTGGAATTTCCTAAAAGGATCGTGCCTGTGGATACACCGGCCCGCTTGTGCTCTCTGTAATTTCAATGGTATGCAAGTCATCATCCCGCTTCCTGTCCCTCCAACACCCACCAGCGCGGCTTCCTCTGCGGTCATGCACCAGGATATTGCCTGTTCTCCTAGGACTCAGATTTCTCCACAAGAGGCAGTTTTACAGAAATGGAACCAAGAAACATGACTGCAAATAAACTATCAGTGCACACATTCTGCTTCCATGGCACCAGACACCGAGTCACAAATCACTTGCACGACTCTTCGATTCTACCATGTTTGGAGGCATAAACTATGCCAGGGTATCCAACTGCACGTTTCAATAATTAAGTGAATAGACTTGTTTTGCATGCTGTCAGACTTCGTAGTGATGTCTTTGGGTTATTTCACTGGCGTAAGTAAATCAGTGGCATTTTGCTGACCTATGGAGGAAAAGCCACTGTGTAAGCCTCCTTCATGGTTATGTGACCGCCACACGCTGCAGAAGCCGAGCGGTCCCCCAGTTAGAAAACAGCAGAAAAAGCAGCGGTCTTATGAGTGCTGCTGCCCACGAAGGACCTCAAAAGGGTGCTGGAGTTCTGAACTTTTCAGTTACATCTTCAATTTGTGCTCTCTGCACTCATTAGTTGGCAATTCTGGGGCATCAATGCATATAGAATCACACAAATAAAACTGACATTTTTGGTTATTTTTCCTAAATTTATGCTAAAACTTGAATGTGCAATACTCTAAGTATTCGTATCTATCCTTAAATACAAACTTATAGTCATCTGTTGAGGTTTTATGGATTTGTTGCCCAGAAAAAAATTCACCCTAATAAAAAATGCATACTACATGGACATCTTAAATAAAAAAACAAATAAACAAACAAACAAATCCATGAAATTATTCTCTTCTCTAAAAGATGATAGGTTTAACAAAATCATTAAATATGCTTTTTTTTCTTAAAGAGCTAAAAGTTACCAAAATATAACTTCACTCGAGCTCCCTTTCAAGGAGCTATTTCCCATGTCATGTTTTGTCTTAGAAACCTTTCATATAACCAACTTTGCGTGAAATTGCACTGCACACATGAGGAAAAGTGAATAAAGCTTTGGAGTAAATATAAAGTCATTAGTGGCATGAGCTTGAAAACTGATCTTTTTGTTTTAGTCCTCTATAAAATTGTACCTGAATAAAATTTTCAAGTATGTTATTTTAATATCTTTAAATGATAAGAATGACACACAATTATCAAATGTGGCATATTAGTCACAAATTCTGAATCACTTATTTAAGAATTAGTTGAAGAGTGAGAATAGAAAATGACATACATATTACTATATTTACTTAAGGTAGTTCTCACTTGTCAAATTAAAAATTTGACAGTTCTCACAAAATTTGTAGTTCTCACAAAAATGAGAGAATAGCTTGGGAATTCTTTCAATTAAAGCCAGTTCCCTTTTTCCTCTTGTTTTTAACATTTCTCTCTCTCATCTCAGCATCATTTTAATGAATACAGAGTCCGTCTCTCCCAATTTCCTCTTCCAGCGTCACTTCATTCAGGGCCCTGTGAGCCTCCACAGGAATTTACTGCCAACTGTGTAATCCGGGCCTCTGTGTGCGGTGACATCCAGCAGGAGATTTAGCGGAGAGGTGGATGCCATGACAATGCATGTAACCATGGTGTGACCGGCCTCCCTGACATGGCTCTCAAAGGCTTTCCCTCTGTGAAAACAGAAGCCTGTTTGCAAATTAATTAGTTTCTGGCGGCAGCTTGATTGTTGACCCAGAGTATGTAGAGTGGAAAAACAATCAGATTAGTGTGCTCAGGGTGAAGGACCAGCGAGCACTTGCGTGTGGCTTGCTCAACCATTGAAGCTATGAATGGACTGAAACAAATTCTGTGCTGAGAAGCCAAGGGAGAGGTTAAGTATGATGAGCCTGGAGATCCCCAACAGCAGGGAATAAAAGGGTTTTAGCCAGATAAAGCTGAAAGACGGAAGCAATCCATTGAATTTCAATGGCGTGGCTAGCTTGGACCAAAGAGCCACTTGTTACATTCTAATGGCTCTGAGGGTAAGGAATGGTCTAACAATATCACTAAATATTCAGTGTTGGCTTGACACAAGTGCTTTTAGAAAGGAAGATACGAGAATTTTTCACAGTGGAAGATACTTATTTCAGTCTCTCCACAGGAGATAATATCTAAGAGAAAAAATGATAAAGTTACTGTTTTTCCGTAGTGATATGTGTTTGTACATTTACTCCACTATTGGATAAGGTGTCATCTGAAGTGTCCAGTAAAAGTAATTTTGAGTCAAAGAGAAATCTTCACTTGTGGAAATATATATTCTGCCATTTCTTTTTTACACATTTCAATCCGAACAATTACACCTAAAAATGACATATTCGAGCTTAGGACAAAGCATTCTAGATGCAATGTTTGATTATTAAACATTGTTTTAATCAAAAAGTTACTTATTATGTTCAATTTTATAAGATTACCTAACAAGTTAAATCATACATAATTTCCCTTTTTAGATAGGAGTGGCAGATGGCTCCATAGTACTTTCTCATTCAAAATCATTTATGTCTCTCAATTTAAAAGCAAATTGAATCCAGGCCTCTCTGGCTGCCAAGTCCTTCATCATCTAACCCTAAGTGACCTCCCCAATATTAAAGTCAAGCGTAATCAATTCACATGGGCTTGCTGGTCCTCAAATTTGCCATCTTTTAGATCTAACCATCCCCTTCTCCAGTGGCTTCTGAATGTCCCCAGCTTTGACTCCCTAAGCACACAGATGCGTGTTTGTGTTTATCCTGGGACCTAACACCCTGCTTCATACTCTAGCGTCTATGAAATAAATCACTTTAGTGGATCGGCTGCCCAGCTCCGGAGTTAAACTGCCTCAGTGCCTCCCCACAGCTTCCACCTATGACTTTGGGAATAATTTACCTAGGATACCTCAAAAGGGTTTACGCTAATGTCCTCTTCTGCTTTTCTGAGGACGCTTGGGATATCTGTGTAGGGCAATGAAAGTAGTGACCGATGGTGTGGAAATGCCAGAGGTCACAGTGCTGCTATCCTCGGAGCACCCTTTATGCACATTTGAAGAACTGACACGATGAACTGATCTCTAGTTAGTCTTGCTTTTCTTAATCTGCTCTCAAGCTTTGGTTTTCTTTAATTGATAACTACTGTCATTATATGAGGCAGTTAGTACTTCAGGAAGGTAGAAAATATTTACTTTTAGTTTAGACTAATAGGTTAAAATATTGCTTTTCATATTTAACAATCAGCTGATGAAACAATACAATGAATAATAATGATGGTTAAACTGAGTTCTTACTTTAGTTCTAGTAAGTACAATACTTACCACTTAAATAAATAAAAATCATTAGATTAATCTTCTATTAACGTTTTTCTAATGTAATGGTTAAGAAAACATTGCCCACACCTCTTCTGCTATAATACAGTATGAGGACCTTGTTAAGTAGTATAATACATTTGGAAAAGTCTCTAATAACGTCAGATACCAAAAAATAGCAACAACAAAACTCAATAGATATTAGCTGGTTTCATAATAGTCTGTGAAAATTTAAGATAGGGACAATAAAAACACCTAAATACGTCATCACTCAGCAGTAGTGAACTGCCCAGTAGCACTGGCTGAGCAGCCACATATTTCTAGAAAATAATGAAAATAGCTTAAAGGAAACAAGGCGGGATGAAGGGGTAGTGCTCTGCCCTGCCTCGTCTGCTCACAGCACTTCTTGCCTAACGGCGTGTTCCACTTAGTGAGAAGAAACCTTTGATTCTATAACATAAAAAGGATTTTTTTCTGAGTTTTGTACCATACTGTCTTAGTTACTTTTCTCTCATTGCTGAGACAACATACCTGACGCCCAAAATTAAAGATGGAAAGGTTTATTTAGCTCACAGTTTGTAGAGGTTTAGTTCTGTAATCAGCTGGCTCCAAGGCAGGGCGGCAGGGTGAGGGGCATCAGCTCACTGCAGCAGAGGACAGCAAAAGGCAACAAGAGCAGAAGGGGGAGAGCAAGCCTCTTCCTCCCTTATGTTGTAAGCAGGCTGCGGGCCTTAGGGTGGGTCCTTTACACCCACATCATCCCAGTGCCCCCCCTTGCGCAGGACGAGGATGTTTACAAAGTGAGGCCCCTGGCCCCCTGCTGAGTCCCTTCATTAAACTGAACTTCTCAGGTTAACACAATGTATCAACCATTACACATACTCTGATTGCTACGTTACACAAGTCAAGAGGGCATTAAACATGTTCTAAGCTTCATATACCGACTAAATACAAATTACAAAATGAAGTCCCGTGAGAGTGTTTAAATTGTTCCCTTGATACTGTTAGTCAGGAAGACTTAAGAATATTAAAAGCAATTGAAAAGAACACTTTCCATGTACAGTGTTTGGATCACCATATGATTTAGAGTACCAGGCAAGGGAAAAATCAGAGCACCCACCCATCTGGCCTGCCACATCCAACTGTCGTCAGGAATGGCTCCATGTCCTTGGCATTCTTGCGTCACATTTACATTTCTGCATTTTAAGGTATATACCATTACATAACCGATGTTATGAGTATTTCAAAGCATATTTATTCAAACACAGTTTTTTTGAATTACAAATTACTGTTAGTGGTAATTGTATACATTAAACCTATATAATGTTTTCCATTAGTATAGTTTTTATTATTTTGCTTAATGATTTGCTACGTTAAAACTATTTTTAGATTAAATGTAGGCTGATAGCAGAAGGCAACCATCAAAAATGTGTCTCTTCAGTTTGTGTACCATTTGCCTAAATTCATACAAATAGTCCCTTTTGCTCATTTATTTACTAATGCAAAAGAATGTTTAAAGCATCAGTATCAAAGAGAACACCCCATTTATGCACTTACTAAATCCTGGTAAGAATGTGTGTAGGGGATTGTTGTCATCAGGTTGTTTTCTTTTGGACACACGCAGCCTTTTCAGCTCACCATTCAATAGGATTTCAACTACACATTGTTTTGGGGCTTATATATTGTACTGTGACCTATTTATAGATTAGTGAGCTTTCATCTCTTTGACCCCGAAAGTTAAGTAATGCCAAGGCTGATATCAAGCTAATGTCTGTCCTTTAATTTGCTTAATGCCCGTAGAGTCAGTATTTCTTTATCAAATGTGTTCCCTAAACTTATTTAAGGTGAATGAACAAATAAACTAATGATGCTTTTTCTTGTAGGTCAAAACAAATATAGATGAATTCTGGAGATAGAAAATGAAACACTTTGATTTCCACAAAACCAAAACCTTACTCATTTGTGGATAAATTTAGAAAAATGTAGCCCTAGTAACAATTTTTATTACAGAACATTTTACAGGACTAGGATAAATCAAAAAGACAATTGATAATTTGGTCATTAATTTCATCACTTATTTTTCTGTGTGTGTAGTAATCACATTACAAATTTTGACTTCAGAAAAACTATTAAATTTTGGGATTGTGCTATCTGCCAGAAGTCTAATGATTGACCTAATTTGTGTTATTCTTCTTTATTTCCTTTAAAAAAAAACAAAGCAGAAAAATCTCATTCTTCATACATTATATAAGGGTAAATATAGGCAACTTCATTGAAGCAATCAGTGTCAAAATAATAAAATTATTATGTAATTGCCTTTGAGAGACCTTGAGATAATTGTGTTAATGAGTCATTACCTCCTTTCCCCTTAACTGAACCTGCATTTATTCCCTTCTTTGTTCATTTCTAACTACGTAGTTCCTGAATGACAGCAGCACATAGAAGGGTACTGGAAATATTGTCTGCAACTAGGAGTGTGACAGCAGGACACAACAGGAAAAGAAGAAAACCTGAGGCCAGCCCATTAGCAAGTCCACCCCGGGCGCTCTGGCCAGCCATACTTGGCAGTGGTGTCCCGGATCACACACCAGAAAGGAAAGGAGCTTTGTCACAGAGTTTGGCTGAATCCCTACCAAAGTCACCACTGCTTAGGCCAACGTTGTCATGGTGGTTTTGTGTGAATGCGCTGCGACTCCATTTATCACTGCTATATGAGAAGCATTTGTGAATTAAGAATTATTGGTCCTTGTCATAAGTGCTAGAGGTTCCTTGTGCATTGGTAAAGGGAAGAAGGGAGGTGTAGCTTTCTCAGATGGGAAGGGGATCAAGAGATGGAAGGAAGGGGAGGGAAAGGGGATGAAAAGGAACTGCGATGTGTTAGGTACGCGCACCAGCTCCACACAAGCAAGGTAATCATGTGCACTGCAGACATGGACTAGTGCAAAGAAAGATGAAAGGGAGAGAGGAAGAGAAGGCAGAAAGGAAAGGAATGACTTCCTAATGGGTAATAACGACTTCCTCACTCAACTGTAATAAACAACATGTATCAACATAAGACAGTTTACAACATCACAGAACCGAAACACACCTTCACAAACCCACCACAGGGCCTCCCATCTGAAGCTTGAACCCTGAAGTTTGTAATATGTTGGATTTAATACATATTTTAGTATTTTGATAGTTTTAGAGCACTGCAAAATGTTATTGCATTTTATATTACTTTCTGAGGTTACTCAGGCTGTCATTTGATATCTGACCATGTGGTTGTCAGCAAAAACAACGAAGATATGTGGTCATATGATATTACAGAGAAAAATAAGTAAATTCTTAATGAAAAGTTAAAAGTAGGTATTTGGGGGCGAGACTACACTATCCATTTCAAGTACCATCTATGAATTTATTTAGTTTTAATAAACGCATTCCATTTCCCAAGCCTATTCTCAGCTCATTAAACAGTTTCCATTTATCTGGACATAATTTAGTTTTATCAGCCACTCCAGTTATTGACACAGTCTGTATTTCTCCTCTCTTTCCTGTGTCACTCTTTTCTAAGCCCTAGAATCATCTACAATAGTGCAGTGAATGAGCTCCATTTGCTAATTACCAACCCATTACTCTGGGCGGCTTTTATTTTCTTCATGTGATCAGTGCTCACAAAACACCAATACTGCTACAAGATTTTAATAAGAAACATGCGAGCCCTCCAGTATAATACTTACTTTTTTACCAAGAGGAAGGCTTAGACGTCTCCACATAGCCATGAGCTCATATGCATATATTTCCAAGATACGGTTATATCTCAAAATCAGTATTTAACACATAAAGTAAGGCAGGACTAGATGTCCATTTTATTTTTCTTGTGAGATTTCAATTTTTAGTTTGATTAAAGCAGTATCTGAACATAGACGGAAAAAACATATACAATAGTTTTCACAAAGTAACTTTTACCACCTTAGTGAAAGAAAATATTTACTATGGAATTTTTATGTGCCAATACTGCCTTCCTTTTGTGTCATTAAAGAAAAAAAGAAGTGCAGTCATTTTCCAGTTTCTTGGGACATTTGTTTATAAATCTGTAAATTTTATTTTTTGCTATATTTTAACTGCCTTTCAACTTACACACAATCTCTAAGCTTCTTGATCTTAATGACATCTTGAGGGATAGGATTTTTAAAAGTTAGGAAAACTTACTTTTCTTCAGTGTTAACTGATGAATACATATTGCACTGTCATGCAGTCTAAGAAATTCATTCTCATTAATATGTATCATATAAAACAGTATTCTTCAGAAAGGGTAATTTTAGATATTTTTCAATTATTTATTTTATGGAAGAATATAGTAATAAAGGATACACTATAAATTAAACAGAACTTTAATCTCATCTATATTAAAGGTATTAGATACTTCTCAGTGCTATAAAAAGAAGTCAGAGAAACCCTGTATTGATTCAAAACAAAGTATCAAATTGGTTTAGGAAACATTTATTATACAAGATGAGGTATTTAGGGAAGTGATTCTGTATTAGTACTCAAAAAAGAAAAGTTTTAAGAAAGGATCTAGGGTTAATGGAATGCTTGTACAAGCAAAGGTCAAATTGATTGCAGGCATCCACCACAAGTTTAAATTACACCCACCAAATTGTGGATGCTGTCATATTTCATGTTGTTACACTGCATATTTGAAATGCTTGATACTTAAGGGCAAGTCTGAAAACTTGGCTTCCTGCATAAAGAACTAATTGAATTAATCACGAAGAATATGAATCCTGTATTTGCAGTATAGTATGTTATCATCTTCAGAATGCTTCCAACAACCTGTGAAATATAAAACTACACGTAATGAAATAAGATCAGCTTGTAAGAAATTAGTGGTAACCTGCTTTAGGGGAGACTAAATCCAGGACTATTGAACTGTAGGTTTGTTCTCTTTCTAGCACAATGATTTTAGTGTTCGGTACTTTACAAATCTGCTCATTTCTGCTATTTGCAAATGTGCATGAAGGAAACATTTGTCAAGTTTTACATAGATTGTTGAAAGATAAAGTAAGTGAGCATACTTTTAAAGATGTGAATATTTGCCAAAGTTGAAAGATTCAATTGTTCAAATAAAATGAAGAATTACGTTATTTATGCATAGTTTAAGTCATGGAAAACTTAACTTCTATAAACTATTGCTACTAAATCTGTGCACCTGGGACAATTAGCAACTTGCCTTTGCTTGGGGGTTTGTTCAAAATGTAGAATTTTTTTTTTTTTTATGTGGATACCGGGAGTCGACCTCAGGACCTCGTACTTGCCAGCAAGCGCTTGTGCCGCTGAGCCATCTCACCGGCCCTTTTTTTCCTTTATGTGGGTTCCGGGAGTCGAACTCAGGACCTCACACTTGCTGGGCAGACGCTTATGCTGCTGAGCTATCTCACCAGCCCCAAAATGTAGAATTTTAGAAACTTCCTGGATCTATTGAACAGAATCTGTACTGTATTAAGATGCTACATTAAAATTTGAGAACTAAACTACCAATATACATTCTTATTATAAAAAAAAGACAGAGATGCAAAGCTTTTATCCCATTTTATTTAAGCACACTGTCTTATATCTGAAGTTTTAGCACTCAGGAGTGTGTGTGTGTGTGTGTGTGTGTGTGTGTGTGTGTGACAGATGGCAAGAGAAAGGACATTATTTATATTCATTTTGCTTGTGTGATCTAACTAAACCACTGCATTTCTAATATCAGTCTTCTTAAATTGATAACTTTCAAGCACTTAAACTGGGGAATATAAACAAGGCTAACTATAACCTTTGAACAAGAAGGTTGAATTTTCATCTAAAATCATTAAAGCCCTGCTTTTTACTGAGTAATGATCCCACCAAGGCAGCATCCTATTAAACATCTGCAGGCACTTTTATGATAGCCCACAAGTTTCCTCCCTACTACATCTCGCATTCAATGTTAGTAATCATTTTCTAAAATGCAGTAGAGGTCTGGAGATTCTAGGTATCAGAAGTCTCAAGTAATTAAAAAAATGTTTTCAAAAAACATTAATATGCACTAGAATTAGCCTAGGAGTAATAATTTATTTTAAATAACAAACTTGATGATGAGTCAAACAGTATTTAAAATATATAGTGACTATTATTGTGCAGCTTTTTTGAAATCTTATTTTTTTGTGGTGCTGGGCATCCAACCTGGGTAGGATGGTAGGCAATGCTCTCCCACTGAGCTACAACTGTAGCCCTTAAAACTTGTTTTTCTTCAAAGCTCTCAGTAAAGAAAAACTAACTAAAATTCTAATGCTGAAAAGAATAAAATCCAAACATAATGCCACAAATTATCATTTTATGCTACAACTTTAAATTTTAGGTTGCAATCCTAAATTTCAAATTATATGTATATAGTATAACTGTTTATATTATATGTAAAATATAGACTTTCTTATAAAGCATAAAACTTCTCCAAATTTTGTAAGTATAACTAACAATTTTGTTACCGTTTACATAGATATGATCCTAAAAGACAGACGAAAGCAATAAATAAATAATTTATTTTCTATTTTGAGATCAGGAAAGTACAAAAATAAGCACCTAATCCAAAATTTAATTTTTTTCCTTAAGGGATAAAAATATCATGCAGATTAAACGGGGTATGCAATAAGAATTGTTTCCACAAAATCAAATTACATTGGAAATTGTGCTATAAGTTGTCTGCTTTTCTGCCTTAAATTCCCTTCCTGTATAATTAAACATTTTCAAGAATCAAAACCATTATTGTCATTTTAAATAAACATCAGAGAAACTGCTTATATCACAGTTAAAATTGTTTTTCTACCTTGGAGAGACCCTGAATTCCTGATGTTGTTGAGAACATTTTCTGTCTGAGCAGAAAATGACAGAAGGGCCAAATGTCTGTGGTTGTTGCAATCAGGATAATTAAGTTCCAGCTATAATAACACTCACACTATTAGAAAAACTGCCAAGGTATTTGTCAAATAAAAGTTGACCCAAATCTTTCCTGGTCCCTGTATCATTATTTTACTTTAGGAACCAGGCCATGTTCTTCCAGTTATCTCACATTTCCTAGAACTCTGGCGTCTAGGTGAGAGCAGCTCAGAGGACCTCAGAGTCCTCCAAGGTCAGGCTTTAAGGAGCATGGAACCATATGTGCCCTGGGAAATGTATGGCATCAGAAACAAACTCTCTCCAGCTCTCAATGAATGGATTTCCTGTCGTCACAGAGTAAAAGTGTTTTGTGATTGTGTACTCAGAAAGTTTTGAAAATTAAATGTGATGATTATATAAAAATTACGTTGTACTGAAGAAAATTGTTACTGGAATTCACAAATACCAGTTTTGCCATCTGTGGATTCTGTCTGACTTTTCAGGAAAAGAGAAATGTAAGCAGGAATTGAGTATACCTGTGTGTTCAAAGAGATTTTACTAGAAAAAATGAAGTTGGTATTACATGTCTGCCTTGGTTTTGTGTTCCTTATTTGTTTTGTTTGTCTTAGGCCACAATTTCACTCTATCTATATTTAAATCATAAATTAAATATATGGACAAGAAAATTGCAGGATCCCTTTCAGGAATGTTTCAGAGCATATACAGAAATAGAAAAGCTGTTCAGGTCATTCAAGGTATATAAGGCTATAATGTAATCAATAGCAATGTTAGTCAAAGAGGAAAACTAGAGAAGAAATTATTTATAATATCTAAATAATCCAATAAAATTATGAAATTAATCTTATATTACAAGGGTGATTCTGTAATAGAAAAACTCAGCTAAACTCATTATACTAAAAACAAAATATATGCATCTTCTTGTTCAGTGTTGAAAAATATATGACTTTTTTCTGTTTAATTTAAAAACGTTATTTAGAAGGAAAAGAACATGTTCTCAGTGTGATAAAAAAGAAGTAATTAAACCAAATTGAAATTCTTAATTTCATAAAAGGACATCATCAAATCAAGTAACATGCATTATAATGACTTGTAACAGACATGCTTGTTTATAGGAGATAAACAAGCTCCTTAAACTTAACACATTCTCTTTACTTTGAACGTTGCCAATCAATGAGATATGGCTGTAAATTAGAGAAAGACTTGAGAGGAAGTGCTGGTATGTTTTTCTTCCTTCTCAGAGAGATTTAAATCACGCCTGTACTATATCTTTTTGGTATGTTGATTTTTTTTAGTTCCTTGATTAAGCACTGAAACTTTTAAAAAATAAATCACATGAACTTAAATGCACTTGTTTCATCTCATTTAATAAGGCAGAGTAAGCACACTGTCTAAAAATTTGATGAACTTTCTAGCAAAGGCAAGAAAAACGTGCTTGCCTTTAAAATGAGGTGGGTTAGGAAAGGCCATGTGTCTTGGAACTCTTCCAACTTTCTCTTTAAGTGCAAGTGTTTGTGTGAAGTCATTGATTAAATAGGATCATATAAATTACTTGTTATCACGGAGCAATGGCTTTTCTAAACAGAAAGTTATGTTTTCTTTGGATGTAGGAAAGCAAGGTTAACTGGCTTGGTTTTCTTCATCCAAGTTCAAAAGTTATTTCTAATTGTATTGTATGAAAAATATTTCAAATACTTGTAAATATGGTTTCATTGACAGCATTATTTTGCCTTTAAAGAGTAGAGTTTACTTTATTCATTTACCATTTAGTTTCCCTTCAAGTTTACAGCACCTGTATTGGCAAAATATAAAAATATGATCAAATTTTCCTCCAAACCTCTTTAGTCTTACAGAACTTCTTCATGGAAAAAAAAAAAAATCTATGTGAAGTCTTTGATGTTTTTAAATGGAGTCAAACTCAGTATCCAAAGAGGGGTGGGGGAGAGAAGCAGTTGTGAGATAATTTTTTAAACTTTCTTCCTGGAGATAATTCACTACATGAAATTCTATCCGATGTTCTCAAATGACCAAGCTACCTAATCTAATCATGCACTACTTTATACTTAACATAACTCCAAAGAACAGCAATGTAAATGGTGAAAGCATACTTGATGATAAGTATGTCCATTGTATGAATTTATTTACTGAAGATCTAATACAAGGAAGCATCTATCAGAATGGCAGCTTCCTACATCTAAGAGAGAATAAATAACCTAAAATCACAGAAATTTCTATAAACATTATAGTTGAGGCAACTTGGTTAAATTGAAAGTATAAAACAAATTTCCAATCCATATTTAGCATCATAAAATAGATTTCTAAATCATTATACATATGTCACTATATTTGTAAATAGTGAAGCATCCTACCTACCTCCAGCTATCTGTAGTGCAGTAAACAAGTGCATAATCATTTCATTTCTATGCTGAAATAGCAAAGAGTTACCTATTTTATAGTCAACCCACAGAAAACATGAAGTACCTACAAGATAAAGGGATGGAAGCATAGGTCACAATTTAGTAGATAATATTAAAAATAATTGTCATGTTATAAATAGTAGTAATAAGGAAGTCATATGAATTTTTGATACTTCCATTTAGTCTAAATTAGACTGGCATGATTTTTCCTAAAACCTATTTAGTGCACAGCATTATGCTTCCGCATTTCGAGGTATTTGCTGTGACAGGAAAATGATTTTAAGATAATATAATGGGAGCACGTCAATCAACAGAAAAGAAAGAAAAAACCCAAACACAAGAGGCTTGATTAAAAAATTTAAAAAGCATGAACTTTGTGTGTCATTCATTTATTTTCCAGAAAGAATTCTACCACCTGTAGGCAATTATAGACCCTATAAAAATATGCCTGCTTGAGGACTGGGGTTAGTGCTCAGCCCTCAAATAAAAAAGCACATGCTTACCATGCACCAGGCCCTGGGTTCAAGACCCAGCTCCAAAAAATAAGTTCCATGACATTTAATTAAAAAGAACATATTCACTCTCTAGACATAGAAAACTAACTGTACGTGGAGATTTTTACTATAGCTAATTTGCATCTCAGAGCTCAGGCTCAGTGGTTTTGTCTGAATTTGTCAGTTTTCCTCCAGTTTAAGACTGAACATGAAGATCAGTATTAAAAAAAGAAATTAATTATATAATTTATAAGCCATAATAATAATTATATTTACATATTTCATTTTATGAGTGTTTACCTGAATCCTTATATATACTTAAGTTCACCTTGGCTAATTATATTTCAATATGAAAAAATTGAAATAAAGGAATGCTGAATTTTACAGCTATAATTCCACAGATTTAGAATTTATTGTATTGTGTCATGTATCTATCCAACCAGTCTTCTATTCATTTATCAATAATTTTTATGAACTAAAAGTATTTTGAGGCATCAGTAGATATTTCTCATAACAATGGCATGTCTTTCCTGTTTTTATATATTTTTCTGAGATAAAATTTACACACAATAACGACCCAAGAGTAATTTAATGAGTTTTGGTGAATGATATGCTTCTGTAACCCAAAACCACATCAAAGTATGGAACCCTCAGGAGAATTACTGTATTCCTTCTCAGTAGACCTACACCTGGCCCCCAGGTGAACGCAGAATTCTGAATTCTTTCACAGTAGACTCTTTCTGCTTATTCTAGGAACTAAGGTCAATGGGATTATGCAGTATGTACTCTTTTGTTATAATGCTTTTGAAATTCACTTGCATCTTTATGTATATAAGTAATTTGTGCTTTTTATTGATGAATATTTTTTAATTATATGGTTATAAAACAGTGTGTTAGCTGTTCTTCTATTAATGGACACCTCAGTGTTATGAGGTTGCTATAAATATTCTAGTTTAAGTTTTGTTGTGGATACGGTGTTTTCATTACCCTTGATTAAATAGCTAGAGGGGAAATGGCAGGATGATAGTGCAGGTGTATACTTGATTTTATAAATAACTGTGAGGTGATCTTAGATTGCCACCAGGGATGTACAGATTCTTCGTTTAATGACCTATTTCTGGTCCTGCAACTAGGATGAATTTGTTGCTAAATGAGGAATCGTGTATAGTATGTATATTACAATATTCAGAACAAAGAAATGGTCAAAGGAAACTCCAACTTGATGACTTTACTTTTATTTGTATAACTCTTACATGCCATATGATAATATATAATAGAACATAAATCTATAGTACTGTACAGTATAATCAACATCAATTACAGTACTGTATAAACAAGGTATACTGTACAAAAAAGATAGTGAGGCTCTATAAACAAGATGTACAGAACTCTACAAATAAAAGGTGGGTCACAAGACCAAGAGGTGGCTCCTAAGTCCATGTAGAGTGACTTGGCTGTAAATCTGATCAGCTATTAAACAGGTAGGTTGTTGAACAAAGAAAGCTGTTAGGAAGACATTGAACACTGGGTTGGCATTAAAAAATATCACTGTTGATGGAGTCACCTGGTGTCACTGTGGAAGAATAGACATAGGGTAGGCATGATGAGAAAGAAATAGTCAAAAACTGTTTAAAAATTGTAAGAATTTAAAGATCTAAATTAAGATTCTAAGGGTGAGATCTTAAAGAGGGAGAGAGAAGTTAAACTTGAAGACTGGTAAAATGTCAATGATGATGAAGTAGAAGGCGAAAATAACTAAGAAATTTGAGTTACTGGCCACGTAGGTTGGAGTAGATGCAGTAGTGCTACTTGTGAGCCGCATAACACGCAGCACCACTTGGACATGGTCGGGATCAACTGAAAATTCTGCTCAGTCACAGACTGGGAACTAAGTGAATTAAAATAACCAAAAAACATTCATAGAAAAGGGCACAAGGCAACATTCCTAACAATGCATGGTGTCTTTTTGAATGAGTATTTTATTTCCCATCTCTCTTGATATTTTAACACCAAATAATTTTATCACTTCCTAATGGATATACCCACCCACATAGTCTTATAGTTAAAATAATTAAAAACAATAAATAGGGTTAGAATAATGATTGATAATGTGCTTATTATATAATTTGCTATATAGAGAATTCAAAGAAATGCCCATAAACACACCTAGTTTTACTTGGCATGGTTATTCAAGCCCTAGCATATACAAAACCTCCTTTTGATTCATTTAATCTTCACATCTTTGTCTAAGTCAGGACAGAGAGTCAAGTGGCTGCTGCTCTTTCTGGTTGCTGACTCACTTTGAAAGTCTTTTCCATTATGGTCCCCCGAAATAAGAAATGTACCCTTGGTTTACTTTTATATTTTACCTCAGGCTTATACTTCTATTTTCTTTTTCTTTTTATTTTTTATTTTATTTTATTTTTTGTGGGTACCGGGGGGTCGACCTCAGGACCTGACGCGCCAATAGGCACCCATGCCGCTGAGCGATATCACCGGCCCCTTTTTCGTATGTGGGATCCGGGAGTCGAACTCGAGCCCTCGCGCTTGCAAGGCAGGCACTTACACCGCTGAGCCATCTCACCGGCCCCTGTACTTCTATTTTCAACAGAATACTGGTTTTTGTTACTTCAGCGATACTCTCCACAGATTATTTCTGGTGGACAACACACGATTTAATAAGGAAAGAAGTAAACATGAGGTAACAATGGCCCATTGTTCCAGTCCCTTTGTGTTGACTCCGTTAAGTCAGTTGATCATTGAAACATCTCCACGTTCTTGCTTTATGAATGAGACCTTGAGACAGGGACACTAAGTGGCTTGCTCATGGCCACATGGTCAGTAAGTGTCAGAGCCGGATGGGCTGCTGGGACAGCTGCTTTGCCTCCGAGCAGCTGCATTGCTGCCCTGGGAGGAAAGGCTGTCCAGAAACTGGAAGCCAATTACATAATAATGTTCATGGCGTGCAAGTTAGCGAATATCATAATTACAACATTCTAGAACTAGAAATCAAAGATGAATGGAGACCCTGACTCTGGGAGCTCAGTGAGGAGGCACAGACATGTATAACTGAAAAAATAAGCTAGCTCAGGTGGGCAAATGTGAATGTAAGCGACAAAGGGAGCAAAGGGGAAATCCAGTGGGGGGTGAGCCCAGAATCATACATGGAGCCCAGGGAGGAGAGAGCGTGTGTACCTTTTGAAGGACCATGAACGTAGCTGTTTAGCCAGTGGAAACCACGTAAAAGTAGTGTACTTAGAAATACACATGGTCAGCATGGTGAGATGTTGATGAGGACAAGAATGGTTTGAAGTAAGGGGTGTTTGAAGAGAATAGACCAATAGTTTAGGAGAAAGGAGAGCTTTAAATACAAGGTATGATTGAAAAGTATCAGGAATGATTAAGTTAAAAATTACAGTAAACCTTAATGCCACTAATTCCCCTCAAAGTCTTCCCCTCACTTCCAACACTCTCCTCCTGCCGTGCTCCTCCCTCCCTGAAGCGGCCTGGGCATTCTCTGTCGCGAGTGTCTCTAGTTGCTCTGCCATGGCTGCCTCGGTGTTGTGAGTCCATCCAAAACTTTTACCTTGAATGCTCATTTTGACTGTGGAGAAGAGCCAGAAGATGCATGGTGCCGATCTCGATGAGGATATACCATGATTTTACGAGCCTGCTTTTCCATTGGATGGCATTGGGCAGCCGCATGTACTATATATATATATATATATTTTTTTTAATCAGGTTTTGTAATAGACATTCATGAAAGAAGACTCCAGAACTGCCTCAGAAAGTGGCAAGAACTGGGGATAAGTGTGTTCTAAGTGTGTGTGGGGGGGATGATGGATTAATGGTATTAAAAATTTAAAAAGACTTACTGTGATAATTTTTTAAAATTTAAACATTCACTGTATATTTTGATAAAGCCTCATAGGACAAAAGAATCAAGGGGAAAATACACCCAAAAATATATGTTAGGGAAGAATTGGTAGGAACTGCCAACTGAAGAGATACAGGAGATGAAACCGAAAAGAGGAAAGTGAACAAAATGCTTTCTCCTCAGTGGCTGGGTTCACAAGAGAAATACAGTGATTAATCGCAGATGACATACAGAGCTTAGATCCTCACCCTTTGCCGTGCGCTCTGTGACGGCTTCATCTATTTGTGCTTAAAAGCCCGAAATCCAAGCCTTTTCCTCCCTGAGCAGCAATTAGCCTTCGGTTGTGGAACACTGTGGACATTCTCTTTGTTATAACCATTGAACTCAACTAGCTTTATTTTGTTGGTGTAGAAAGTAGTTTTTATTCATGTTAAAAACAAATATCTTTACTAACGTAAGAAATCAAATGACCAAATGGTGTCACAATGTGTGCAGCTGAGGCACAGGCGCAGCTTGAAGGAGTGGGAAGCACTCAGTTCCCTCACGCCCCGGCTCTGCCGTGACTGCTTTGTACTTTGAGGATTTCCTGCATCTTCATTTCAGGGTTTCTTTCAGGATACAAGCGGTTAAAATAACTTAAGCACTGGGAAGGGGCGCACTAGGCGTCCTTGTTTTCATTTGCCCTCAGGGCTGTCTTCCGGGGTGCACCGCCCCTCTCCCCTCCTCCTGTGGCTCCTCCCAAACGTTTCCTGGGGTGAAACAACCCAAGGGCTCTTCAGCCCCCGGCCGCCTCAGCAGCAGAAGTGGTTCTAGGCCCAGAAGGCCGGGGGTTTTTCTATTCCACAGCCAAAATGATTTATCTACTCCGCTAGGCTGTTAGCGAAGAGTGCGAGATGCTGCTTCGCCACATTGCTGGCCCTGTCCACGCGGCAAGGCCTCCCGCAGGGTCCGCCGGTGCTCCGGGCGTTGGCTTCCCCCAGGGTCCTGGCAGAGCTGCAAGGGAAGAGACCAGTCACAGTGGCCACCGTCCTGGTGGCTGCTCATCATCTGGTGATGACTTTCCCTGTACCCGCTGCCCAGCTACTTACTTCGTGAGTATTTCGAAGCCTGAGACCGGAATGTTGGAAGTATTCATTCAGACCGTTGACAGGCGCACCCTTTACCATTAGTCTTTGTTCTCAGTTTTTCTCAACAGGTTTATAGCATCCTTATCAGCAGGTGTCTGATTCTGCTGGCTTGCACTAGCAGTAAAAATGTACGTTAGCATTAACTTTAAATGCACGCACTTCACAAGACATTTCACGGAGTTTCACGAACAGTGCTGTAAAGAAGTCACAGCTAGCAGAGTGGTCTGAGAGTGTCTGCTAATAGACACAGCGCTGTGAGGTAGAGCGTGTGCACGACGCCCTGCACTTTCCCACAGACAGGACGCCGGGGCTCAGAGCAGCTCAGCCCTCGACAGCACAGATCTGGGGACCTGGAGGCCTGGCTTCCAGCATTTTCTCTGACTCCTTTCTTTGCAGAGTAGTTTTTTGGTTTTGTTTTTTGTTTTTTGCTTTCTTTGTTTGGTTGGTTGGTTGGTTTTGGTGAATGGATTTTCATTTTTTTTTTTTAAAGTACGTGTTTCCAGTACAAAATGTTTACACTCCTTGGTGGAGTTCGTACGTGTAGCGAACACATCTTAATTCTTTTTTCACCCCCTCCCTCACCCTCCCTCTCCCTCCCTCCATCTCTTGGACCCTTCCCATTTGAGAAAGGTCTACCTCCCTGCTTCCTATTATCTATCTTCTATTTTGCTCTTTATTTATAATTTGGGTTTCTCATGTAAGAGAAACCATGTGATATTTAAGCTTGTGTATCTGATTTATTTCACTTCACATTATGGTCTCAAGATGCATCCGTTTTCTTACAAATGACTCAAGCTTATCCTTCTTTATGGGAGAGTCATATTCCAGTGTGTAAATACCACATTTTCTTTACCCATTCATCTTTACCCATTCATGTCCATATATGATGGACATAAAGGCTGCTTCCAAGATTTAGCTATTAATTGTTCTGCTATAAACAGTAACTTTTACATATGTTCAGTGCAGGAAAAGTTGTCTCATTTGTGTTGGTTTTGAAAGGCTTTCCCTACACAAATACCCACATGGCAGAGGGACCCCCATCAAAGTGTGAAGCAAATAAGAGCGTGCATTTGTTTTGTGAACTTAGAGCCTTCTTCCACTGATTCAGAGGCCTGGGGATTGAGTCGTGTGCCTGCTGCTTGGGTGTGGAACTGCTGGCATGTTCCGCAGGACTGGCGGAGCGCTGCAGCATTCAGAAGCACTGGACCCCACGACATAGTGCAAGAGAGATTCTGACCTTTACCAGCGTCCTTGATTGCAAAGGACCCACACACATAATTCATGTCCTAGCAAACCAGTACCTATCCTCACTTTCAAATTTCTAGATGCTCCAAAAGTTTCAATCATTCTATATACTCTGTTACAGAAAACTGTCTCTCTTGCTGTACATCAGGGGGTGGTTTGTGGGAGGAACAGGCCTGGGCAACTGCTGGTCAAGATGCCGCCATCGTGGAGACTCAGATGGACCCCAATGCTGAGAGCAGCAGAACGTGCTCGAGATTGAAATATGCTCTGGCTGCCAAGTGAATCATCGAGAGTGCAGCACGTCCTTGCCAAGGTGTCACTTTCATTAAGTGTGAGATTGCACCTGAAGGACAGTTTAATTTGCAGCTGCTAAAAATATTTCAACAGAGTGGTACTGTTACAAGCAGCAGGTGCTGCCAAACAGGAATTTTGCAAGAAATGCCATCTGCAAGACGCACTGTGGAAGAATGTCGAGGGGTGGGAAGGAGATAAAGGAGAAGAGCGGTGTGTTTGCCCAGCCTTCATTATCGTTATCGTGATTATTAAATGTGATTGTTTATTTAGCTTCTATCCTGTGCTCCGGGCATCGCAAAAGTCCCCCAGTATCTGTAAAGACAAAGCCTCTTCCCCACAGGCATACCATCCACGTTATCCAGATGAGAGAATCCTTTGCCAGGCTATTTACCTTTCGCTGTGTTTAGATTGCAGTTTTATGCTGGCGAGATTAATGCACTTTGATCTTGCTTCAGTGGATCCTGCCACTTTCTTTTGATGTTCAGCTTTTAATACACATCCACATCAACTTCCTTCTTCACGTCAAAAAGGGTCTTTTCAAATTGTGCGAGTGCACAGATTTGGTTAAACCTTTGTCACCTGGGCCTTTGTCGTAAGCACAGAGTACAGAACGTAGGTGTTTGTTTTTGTTTGTTGGTTTCAATGGACTTGGGCCACACTGAAATTAAGAATTCATATCTGGAGACTACAAATAGGCATTTTCTGCTATAACAGTGTACAGGACACTGCTTCGAAGAGAACTAACTCCAGCGCTGGGCTTTCATTTCTGCTTTCTGTTGGGTGGGAATAACTGGACATAGAAAGTTTGTTTTGTGAATGCCATGAAAGTTTTCGGGCTCCTAAGGAGGATTAATAAGCCTGCCCACTGAATGAATTTCGGAAATCGTTCTCCTTGGGGCACTTTTGCTGTCATGGCAGGGTGTGGAATTCTTGCAGTCCTCAGGACAGGGGACCTGTCTGACCCCGAAAGATGCATTGTCTTAGGTACATAAGTGGAGAGATGCGTTTTCTGTTGTTTTAATCACATTGATGAAATCTAATTTGGGAAAATTGAAAACAAAATTAATTTTACTACATTAATTACCCAATGCAAAAGAGTAAGATTAAAGAGAAGACCTTCATCTAGTTTCAAAGAACACTCAAAAACTTCCAGAAAAACATCTTGAAAACTTGCTTTTAGAAATAGTTTTGATTTCGAGGAGCATGTCTAGGCCTTTCTAGAACCAGGGATCTAAACCTTTCTAAATTGATGATGAATTTGACCCATCCAGAACACTTTAGTAAACCATGCCAGAAAGCAAGAAAATGTGATTTTTTGCTTCGCAAAAAAACTCTTCCTGTTTTATTTTCTGGGATTCATTCACTCACTCACTCATTCATTCATTTGTTTGAAACTATAGACTGTTTTTGAAACTATGCTTAGTCTAGGAGGAAAAATAACTAGCAAGATCAGCTAAGAAGAAGACAGAAGAAGCAAAACAACTGAGTACATCAAGTTTTAAAGATTCCAACTGCAGTCTACTCCGGGTGCCAACGACCTGTGTATGCCACCAGGCGAGAGACAGCACAGCCGGGAGGGCAGTGGCGCTGAGGCAGAGAGAATACGCTCCCCTGTCTGCCAGGAGAGGAGAGAAGAGATAAGGGCATGCGTTTGCTTCCTGCTGTGGGAAAGATGCAAATAACTGAAGGGAAACACTATTATTTATAGAAGCTGAGGGCAAAGAGGGAGAAACACAGGACAAACACCTGTCATAAGACAATCATGGGAGTGAGAATAATATATGTTATCCTGCAAGGACAGCAGGTGAGGTCCGGCCCTGGGCAGGAGGCAGGGTCACTCGAGGGCTGAAGAAGGACTGCGGCCAGCTCTACGGAAAGTGTGTCAAGGTGACTTTCTGGACGGCACTCATTGTCCTTCATGTCTTTTCTGTACTGAGAACACACTGTGAACGATGTTAACTGACAAGGTTTCTCATCTCCTTCTTGTGCTAGAAAATTTGAAGCCAAAATTGTGGCCCAGCGCAAGCCCACTCATTGACCCCTGTGATGTGGCTTTCAGCCTGTCCTGGCTCCAAGCGGCATCTATCTTCTTGTCCTCTTTGCCTGTCAAGACTTAATTTATGCTGCTTTGTCATAGGCACATGAGAAATGCATTGAAACCTATGCGGTATACTTTGTACATGGCTTAGAACAAATAGGTAATACAAGATAAAGACCAGTTAGACTATTCCAAAAATAGTACTGTATAACAATAAGAATATGAGTTTCCTGTAAAAAGTGGGCTAAAAGAGGAAAATAATGTAAAAACAATAACAGAAAAAATGGTTTGAAGAATGTAACATACATAAAGGAGTCCTACAGAAGATGTAGAAAATTTAAGGTAGAATAAGTATTTACGCAAAGCCTTAAGGATGGAATTAGCCAAAATGGGAAAAGTAGGAGTGGAAGTTGTTTTAAAAGGAAATTTGATGAGTTCCAGTGTGATGTCTAGGGAGACTTTTTTAGTTAGAATTTTGAAATACAGATGTGGACATAGGAAGAAAAAGAAGGCTGATATAGTTTGGTGATACTTGAATCTGTGAAAGTAAATAAATTCTCAAAGAAAAAATAAAAATGAGAAAATTAAGAACACCAAAATAACTGAAGGAAAACTAGGGAGTGATTTCACTTATAGGAGTGATAGGAAATAACAAGCGCCCAAAGGGAAATTTAGAAAGTGCATACATTTCAGGGTCCCAGAAGAAGGAAATCCTAAGTGAAATACTGAAGGTCACGTAGTTGACAGCACTGGCTCGGGGCATGGAAGCTGCAGGAGCCACAAACTCAGTGACAGTTTTAGGAAGAGCTGATCATTTCACTTATGCCAGTAGCAGAAGCCAACAGAAGGAGGAAGGGAGCCGACTTTTATTTGGTTTTGTGATGGTTTCTGTTGCTCCTCCATCAGCAGAAGTGAAGGCCACGAGGGAGTGAGTCCCGTGGGCAAGGGTGCGAGACGGCACGCCTTCCCGCAGGACCCTGCCAGTGGGTTCCTGTTCTGTTCTTTTCTTTTCTTCTCTTCTCTTTTCTTTTCTTTTCTTTTCTTTTCTTGATAAAGACATTCAAAAATAAATATTTGACACAGAGAAAAAGCCATTAAATAGGGAAAGATTGAAAATCCAAGTACTTCTTTCTTTTCTGCCCCTGCTCCTCTCTTCAAAGGGCTGGTTTCTTAGTACTTCTCACCACTTTTCAGGGGGTCTTAGGGTGCCTTCCCCTTCTTTCTTTCTGTTCTCCGTACACCTTCCTGATCACTCCACTGCTCAGTTTCACATCACTTCCTCTTCGGCGGCATCTCTCTCTGCATCCCTGATCTACAGACAGCTTCAGGGGCCTCAGCTCTGAGAGCACGAAACCGAGCTCCTAGCCATCCCCTCTCCTCCCCCTTCCCTGCCAGGAAATGACTCTTCTCCAAGCAGTTGCCCAGCTACAAGTTTCTTTATGTTCTAGCTTTGTTTTCACTCCTGCATACATTCACTGCCCTGACTGTGATCAGTACGCAGCGGTTCATCTTCACATGGTCCCTGCCCACATCCCTTTCTCTGCGCTCACAGCCCCTACGGATCGAGTTAGCATCTCTCCTGGCTTGTGTTCTGTGAGTCTCCAGATGGGTTTCCTGGCCTCTGTTCAAATATATATATCACTCTAGCAGCCTGGGTGACCCCTAAAACAATAACCTGACGATGTCACTGCTAGGGTTAAAATACTTCAATGTTTGCCCATCTGCATTAGGGCAAATATATCCCTGAACATAACTTCCTTCATATTCTACGTTTCTGTTCAATTTCCTGTTGCTATTCCTGAGCACCTCCCTCTCCCCTGACTCCTCTCCGGGTAGAACTGTCTCTATGTCCTCTGCGATCTTGTGCACACGCTCCTTCTGCCTCACCCTCCTGCATTCTTCAGGCCTTGAAACATGTGCCACATTTTCTGACAAGAGTTCACCAGTTTCTTCAAGACAAGGTTAATTGCCCCTTGTACGTTCTTCCCAAACTCTTATTTTTGAACTTTTTTGCAATACTCTTGCTGAGGAAGGAGGATGGGAAGTTTGAGCCCAGCCTGAGCAGCTTAGTGAATTACTGAAGCCCTGTCTTAAAATCAAAGATGACAAAAAAGCGCTCGAGCTGTAACTCAGTGCGAAAGCCCTGGGTTCAGTCCAGGGGGGTAAGAGGGAGATGTTATTAGATGTGAAGAAAATTGGAATCTTTTAAACAATTAGTGACAATAAATTTATAGCAAGGCACCACAAACAAGTAACATAAACGTTAACAAGATGAGGTTCATCTTAGAAAAAATAGCTTGAATTTGTAGGAGGTGTATTTACTATGTTAATATAGTTTTATTTTCTTTATCCCTGCTTAGAAAGAAGAGCAAAGGGGAAAAATGTTACAAGGCAGGTGGAGTGGGGGCTTAGGACATCCCGAGGTTCCAGATGACAGGGGAGATGGGAAGGACAGATCGGAACGCCGGGATTGGATGAAGAAGGGGTGGACAGTGAGATTTATAAGCTGAGAGAAGATGATAAAATATAAGAGTACAAACGTGTAAGAAGGAATGGGAAGATAAGACCTGTGGGATCGAAGTAGAAAATGCGTAGAAAGCGGAAGTTATGGCTAAGGGGTTTTTTTCAATTTGCAATACCAGAAAAGGAATGGCTCTTAAATTCTTGTAAGAGATGAACTAAAATAGAAGCATTTTTATTTTGAAGTGAGAATGAACGTTTTTCTATATCAAATATATAACTTAATTTCTTGAACAAGTATGATCTAATTGACAGTGTTTTTTACTTGATATTTTCCTCTACTACTTTAATGGAATCTGGCACTCATTTTCTGTGTATAATTTTATTTTCAATTGTACCTGAGGCTAGTTCATATGGCTCATTCACTTGAAAAATTTCCATGCTTGTAGTTTCAAATGCTGGAGGAAAGACTGGATTGGAGCCTCTTCACACGGGAGCTGGACTTCGTGCAGATGAGAAGCCCGGGATGGGAAGCCAGGGTGCAGGGGTGGGAAGAGGCAAGGAAACCATTGAGGTGCAATCTGTCTGTGCCAATTTCCCACAGTGAATGCACTGATCATGTGTCACAAACATCTGCTGACAAAAAAGGGGAGAAACAAAAATGAATGTGTTCGATGATCTACTGTATTTCCCACTAAAGCCCACTTCTGTAAGGTTATAATTCCCCTCGAATATTTTAGAGAGAGAAGTATGAGCTGGCTAGAGCTTTCTCTCATGGCAAACGTGAAGGCAATGTAAGCATCTACACAGGTAAAACACGCTCTGCTTTGTTGCCATCTTCGTGCCAACTTGCCGATACTAGGCTGTACTTTCAGAGAAGGAATGTGGATTATTCAGTGCATCCTTAGCCATGTCTGCACATATTTGCAATCAAATCAAGCACAGTTGGATTTAGTGGCTTGTAATGCTTTGTTTTCAAGTGTTAGCATGAGCAGACTGGGACGGGGGAGGTGACGTTACGCTCACTTGACCCCCCCCCCCCTTGCTCTACTACTATAGCAGAAACAGATTTTCAATTTTCACTGATTTTTTTTATTTTTGTTAGTCAAGTTTGTAGTGCACAATGATCACATTCCTTGCGAGGAGTTGGTACGTGTACAGAATACATCTTAATTCTTTTTTTACCTCCTCTCCCCTTCCCTCCTCCTTCCTCCATCTCTTGATCCCCTTCCCATTTGAGAAAGATCTGTCTCCCTACTTTGTATTATCTATGTTTTATTTTGCTCTTTATTTATAATTTGAGATTCTCATATTAGAGAAACTATGTGATATTTAAGCATGTGTGTCTGATTTATTGCACTTATTACAATCTCAAGGTACATCTGTTTTTCTACAAATGACTCGATTTTCTTTATTGCAGTATAGTACTCTCTTGTGTGCAAATACTATATTTTCTTTATCTGTTCATCTGTTGGTGGACATACAGGCTGCTTCCAAGATTTAGCTATTTTGAGTTGTGTTGGTATAAACATGGGTCTGCATGTATCTCTGTGATATGATGTCTTTAACTCTTTCGGGAAGATACATAGGAGGGGAATAGCTGGGTCAAATGGAATTTATAGTTTTAGTATTTTGAGGAATCTCCACACTGATTTCCACTGTGGTTGTACTAATTTACACTCCCATCAACAGTGGAGAACAGCTCGTTTTCCCACAGCCTCACCAGAAATTGTTACTTGACTTCTTGATGATGACCATTCTTTCTGGGGTAAAATAGACTGTCAGTATTATTTTAATTTCATTTCTCTAGTGCCCAGCAGTGTTGAGCATATCTTTAAATACTTACTGACCATTTGTGCTTCTTTTGCAAAGTTATCTATTAATTTCATTTGCCCATTTTTTGATTGGGTCTTCTATCTTGGAGTCTAATTTTTTTAGTTCTTTATATATTCTAGATGTTAGTCCTTTGTCTGAGTAATACCTGGCAAAAATATTTTCCCATTCTGCAGGTTGTCTCTTCACTCAGTTGGTGGTTTATTTTCCTGTACAAAAGTTTTTTAATTTGATATGATTTCATTTGTTGATTCTTAGCAGTATTTCCTATGCAACCAGAGTTCTTTTTAGAAAGCCCTTGCCTACTTCATGCCTTTAACTTTTACCTGTTTTATTTTTTGATAAGTTACATGTTTCTGTTTTAACATTTAGTTCTTTGATCATTTTGTTTTTAGTTTAGTACATGGTGAGAGATACCAGGCTAGATCCAATCTTCTGAATGTGGATATCTAGCTTTCCCAGCACCATTTAGTATTAAAGAAGCTATTTTTCCTTCAGTGCATATTTTTGACCCCTTTGTCAAAGATCAAATATTTGAATATGCTTTGATTTTTTCTGTATCCTTTATTTTGTTCCATTGATCCCCCTATGCTTTTTGTATCAGTACCATGCTGATTTTACCACAGTAGCTTTGACATCTAATTTCAAGTTCAGAATTGTGATGCCTCCCACTTTGCTCATTTCCCAAGATTGCTTTTGCTATTGTCAGTCTCTTCCGGTTCCATATGAATTTTAGGATTGTCTTCTCCAGTTCTGTGAAGAATTCAGTTGGAATTTTGACTGGGACTGCATTAAATCTGTATATCAGTTTTGGAAGTATGGCCATTTTGATTATATTGGCTCTGCCTATCCAGGAACAAGGGATATCTTTCCATTTTCTGTATTCTATAGGTACAATATAATGAGATTAGTATAGGATCGAGGCTTTTTTTTTCAAGAACATCATAACTGTAATAATATAATGCATTTATTAACATGTTACAAGGTTGTTTTACATGCCTTAAGTATGAAATATCATATATGAACTATTTATCTTATATGAACCACTTAAGGCAGACAAGATGAGTAGAACCTATATTGTAATTGCTCAATCTGGAATAAAAATGATTTGAAAATTAAGTATCTAAGTTCTGGGAAGAAAGATTTTTACCAAAGTTCACAAAATTTAGAGTTTGCAATTTTCAAGCTTGAACTGAGTTTATACAAATGCAGGTTTGTGCTACACCTCAGTGTGTAACACACACAGAAACACATCCACGTGCATCTGTAGGAACCTAACTTCATCAATGTAGTCTTTTTTTTTTTTTTGTGGGTACTGGGGGTCGACCTCAGGACCTCACACGCCAGCAGGCTCCCGTGCCGCTGAGCGATATCACCGGCCCTTTTCTCGTATGTGGGATCCGGGAGTCGAACTCGGGCCCTTGCGCTTGCCAGGCAGGTGCTTACGCGGCTGAGCCATCTCACCGGCCCAATCAATGTAGTCTTAATCCATTGTTTATGGCAGGAATCGCTACTATGTCATGTTAATTATTCCGCAGGTCAGGCCTCATGAGACAGCCATGTATATTAAACATATCTACATGATGAGCAAATAGAAATTTATAGAGAAAAGCAAGTTTTGCAATAATTACTAAGGTTACACAAATGTTTCCTATGTCTTTAAAACTTCTGGTTGGTGCTAGGTGCTTCTACTTTAAAATTACAATTCATTTTTTAAACTTAACAATTTGTAACTTAAAATATGAACAGGTAATATTTCATACGTTGTACATGACTTACAAAGTCTGTGTAATTTTCCTGGAAAGGAGTGAAATGTAGATTGCAAAATATACCAAGCGCCGGACCCCAGAGCAAATGTTAAAGGAGATCAGAAGCATAGTTCGAGTGCTAATGACGATTATTCACAGCAGGGAAGATCAGGACAGAAATTAGTTGACAGTGTGTATGATAAGCTCGTGTCAGGGTTTTGATCTCTTTCCTGGTGTCCTAACAACAGTGCTGACCCGTGTGTGTGTGTGTGTGTGTGTGTGTGTGTGTGCATGTGTGTTTCATTGGTACTTTGATAAGGTAATACCCTGTGGGTGAAAAGGTAGATAGATTACTGTAATAATTTAAATATTTGCAATGTGCTAATGCTTTCAGTGAGATAAACTCGGCTTCTTAGTAAAGCTTCAGAGTAAAGCCTGGAATCCACTGCATATTTTTATGTAGTATGTGTGAGCCATGGCCGTATCAGCCCCGTTATTTACAAAAGCATTTTTGAGGTGGGGCTCTGAACATTGCTGGTGTGTGTTTGGCTGTCTTTCTTTCTTGGGAAGATGTTACATCTTAGGGAAAGTGAGCTGGAAAGATAATGGAGGGTTGGAGATGGAAGTAATGTGTCAGAGGTTCCCTCTGGCTGTTGGGTGGAGATGGAGACAGAGGTTGGTCAGGTGGAGGCAGGGATGTTAGTAATTCATTTCAATGATCAGGGCTGTGAATGGTGGCTCAGCAGAGGGCTTTGGGAGGTGGCTGTGAATAGACGTGCTGATAAAATATAGGGTATCCGAGCCTCCAGTGGGATATCATTCTGCTCACTGAGAAGGCAGCGTCAGGAGAGGGGTCTTCCTTTTGCTTTCTATAGAGCTCGCCTTTCCCTTCCCACCCAGCTTGCTGATTAGAAGTTTAATCAAAATTATGTTTGTCTGAAAGGAAGAATAACAAAGGTGACAGCAATAAGTAATGTTTGATGGCACTTAAAGTTTCGGAAATGTTTTCATATCCACTACAGCATTTTCTACTGGTGTTTCACAAAGTGTTTCTGCACCTTCTTAAGAAAATGAGGGCCGGTGAGATGGCTCAGCGGTGTAAGCGCCTGCCTGGCAAGCGCGAGGTCCTGAGTTCGACTCCCAGAACCCACATACAAAAAAAGGGCCGGTGATATCGCTCAGCGGCACGGGCACCTGCTGGCACATAAGGTCCTGAGGTCAACCCCGGTAACCCCTCCCCAAAAAACAGTTAATTTTTTGGAGCTCTTAGATGATTTGTAATATCCCTTTATATGCAAAGGCGTAAAATTCAGTTCATATGTACTTAAACATTGAACTAAGGAAATAAGAGTGTCTTGTAATATATCAAAAAGGGGTTAAGAGAAGGTGAAAATGGGCCATAGTGAATGGTATTATTGAATTGTGAATTAATATATATGCTCTGTTTGCCTCTCAGATCCCAGGTTTGTCGGTGCCCACCTCATCCCAGAGAGTGACAACCCAGAAGATGACAAAGTATACTTTTTCTTCCGTGAAAATGCGATAGATGGTGAACATTCTGGAAAAGCTACTCATGCTAGAATAGGTCAGATATGCAAGGTGAGGTAAAGAAAAAAAAAGGAGGACACCGATGTCCCATTTCTTTTCTTTTATTTTGTGCCTGTGTGGGAGTACAATGAAAAATAGAGCTAAAATGTGTTTAAAAACACAAAAACGTTTGAACAGGACCAAGTGATGGAGAATGCATTGTAGCTGCTTTGCAGTCACCCTTCCCAGTGAAACAGCCAGGTAGAGGTGGTGACAAGCAGCATTATTTCACAATCACATTGCAAGAGCTTGGTTTGAAAGTCTTGAGATACAAAATGTTTCCTTGGTTATAGAAATATAAAATACCTGCATTACCTGGGAGAGTATTGCTTTTGATATTTTTAGATTGAACAGTTTCCTACAGCTGGTAGGCTTGGAATGCATATTTGCTGCTAGATTGTAAGAGAATTATTAATTTAAGTGAAAAAACCTTAAAGCCCATTTTAAAAGTTGGTTATGGCTTTCTACATACAGAAATGCATAGGTTAGAAGCTCTGAACTTTATCTTTCTTAGATTGCATTTATTCTGCGGCATGATGTTGGGATTAATATTGCAGTATAATGTTAGATATACAGAATAAGAATCTTCAACAAATATTCATTGGTTAGTTAGTATCATCACTCTGAAGCATGTTCAATGATATAAAATTAAGAGATTTAAAATACCTGGAAACAAAAAAATAAAATGTGAATAGGTGAGCCTCTTTTCTCCAAAAAAATATTATTTTAAACATATTACTTAAAAGGATTAAACATCTTTATAATATAGGAAATCATATAAACAAAATATAAACCAATGTTCTATTTTGAAGGAACCTATATGTTCCTTCAACATATTCACATAAATATTATTTTAAAAGACTGTAGTTGCTAGTAAATATATATCTTTTAGTAGAATGTATTGCTACATTTAAGTTAAAATTCAGTTTTATTTGCAGTGAGGAGACACTTTCAAAATATTTTCTCTGGAATGAGTTTCCTTTAGTAAGGTTTGTGCAAATATTTTCTCAACGTGTTATTTACAAAGTATAAATTGCCTCAGCACTTCAAGTTTTAAAGTATTTGATGCTAGCATGTTTATTGGGAGGACAAATTTTTGGTGTACATTATAAGGCCTGCATTTATCATCCATTCAATAAACAGTGACTGCTCGCCTACTGTGTACCGATTACTAGCTGGAAACATTCCCTGCACAGCTGAGAAAGATTTCAGAAATGCACTGTAAGCGTGAGAGAATTATATTAAATCAAAACAACCTCCAGAGCAGAACCTGCTTACTGCAGAGCGGTAACAGAATGGAGAAAAGTGACATGACTTTTATAAAATGTTTTTAATTGGAAATAAAAATTGTATATATTTATCATGTACAGCATAATGGTTTGATGTGCATGGGCATACATGGCAGGGCGGGTAAGTTGAACAAACTAACATATGCAGACCTCACATGGTGCCATGCAGTGAGGACACTTAAAATTCCTCTTTTTGCAATTTTAGGGAATATAATATATCATTATTAACTATATGCACCATATTGCACTTTAGATCTCTCGAACTTATTCCTCCTAGCAGAAATCTTGTATTCACTCACTAACATTGTCCAAAACCTCTCCCTTCCCCACCCCTGGAAGCTACATCCTATGCTGCTTCCAGGAGCTCAACTTTTTTAGATTTCTTATTTAAATTAGCTCATGTGGCATTTGTCTTTCTGTGCTGGTTTATTTTACTTCATGCTAAGTCCTCAAAGTTTATCGGCTTTTTGACAAATAACAGGAATTCTTTCTTTTCAAGGCTGGAGAGTCTTCCCTTGTAAATATGTGCCACAGTGTTAAATTCATTCATCTATTGATGGACATAAAATTGCTTTTTAATGTTCAGCAACATTTATTACGAGTGATTCCTTGGATATAATTTGAGTCAATGATTTGACCTACAGGATAGAATAGTGATAGTTACTTGCATCTGGTCATTTAGAATGACCATGGTCATTTTGAAAAGTGGAGAATTTGGAGATTCCCGTGCTTGCAAATAAAGATTTCTTTCTTTTGAAAAAATGGGAGAATGAGGAATGGTATTTGTATTTGTCTCGAGATACAAGAAAAGTTGCACTTGAAATTGCTGTTTGCAAGAGTCGGGTCCGACCTGGCTTCTGTTTTTCAGAACGACTTCGGGGGACACCGAAGCCTGGTGAACAAGTGGACCACGTTCCTCAAAGCCCGGCTCGTCTGCGCAGTGCCAGGGCCCAACGGCATCGACACACACTTTGATGAACTGCGTACGTAGCTGCTGCTTTTGAACAAAGAACGTTTGTTCAGACCTTGTCAAGACCCTGAAAAATGCAACTTTCCCAATTTTGTTTTCAAACAGAGGACGTATTCCTAATGAACTCCAAAGATCCTAAAAATCCAGTCGTCTATGGTGTGTTCACCACCTCCAGGTAAATAATTTTCATCACCATCTTGTCACAGAAACTGCTGCTATAATCTTTGAGCTTCTGTTATTTCCAAAGGAGGCTGAAATAAGGTGGAACATAAGTAGTTGTTTGTTTTATAACATACATTTTATCAAAGGATGGGAGCATTGTAAATAGAATGGTGAAGCAGTTGGAAAAGTTGGTGTCATGTCCTGTGAATAGCTTTGGTTTAAATATTCAGATGAAAGGTAATGGAAATAGGAGCATTGGCAAGAGTTTACAGAGGCGTAAACGAAGAGTGAAGAATCTTAATTCAGAATATATGTGTATATATAATTCAGAATATGCGTTTATAACTTATAATTAAGACAACCCCCCCACAGCCCAATCCTTTTCATCAATAACTCAGTGAATGAGGTACAAAAAAAGCCCAGACATTCTTTGGTACCTTCAGTTCCACTGAGATGGACGTCGTCTCTCTGACCCACTGGCTGACGTGAGAATCTAAGGAGAAAACACCGCCTTGAAGACAAAGCAGCCACGGCCCCTCCTCCTCTGCTCCATTACAGCCCTTCCTGGGTAGCTGTCCGGCAGGCCTCCAGGGAGAACGCAGAAATACACAGACTCAGGAAAAGACAAGCTCTCACAAGTAAAGCTACCAAGTTGGCCTTAGGTGCTTTAAAAAGCGTTCATAGGGCAGTCTATGATGTTTCAGTTCTATATGTCCTTTAAAACTCTTTAAAACAAGTAAATGCATGCTCTGTTTAAAATCTAGTCTGTCTGTCTCTGTCTCTCTCTCTGTATCTCTCTCTCTCTCCCCTCTCTCTCTCTCTCTCTCTCTCTCCTTAGTTTTTATGGCCCACCTTGTAATCTGCATTTTGAAAATAACAATATAGATCGATCCAATAAAGCCAAATAACAAGAATAATAGAAACACAGCCTCAGCGCTAAATTTGTCCTGGCCAATGCCCCTGTTCTGTTTCATACACAATTCAACCTCCATTTCCTCCTTGTTACTCTCCACCCCTCGGCCCTTCTTGAGCTGGCTCCCTCCCTGCCCTTCCCCAACCCAGGTCCCAGCCCTACATACCTCAGCCCCTTCCCATCACCTGGGGCTGTTGAAAGAAACCCATGTGTATTCAACAGTTACAAGTAGGGATATACATTGGAATATAGGTAAAATATCCAAAGGAAAAATAATTTAAAATCAAAAGTCAGGAAAAGTACTATAAATGATTGTAATAGCATAAAGAGAAAGATTCAATACAGTGCCCAAAACTGGTTTATTCTACAAATATTAAAACTGTTACAAAGTTTACTTAAAATTTAACACAAATGAAGAAACCCAGAATGCTAAATCTGTAGGTAAGCTCCTACACCTACACAATTTCCGCCCTTTGCTGTAAAAGCAGGAAAACTAAACTAAAGACTTTGGGAGGCTCAAAGGAAGCAAATATTAATCAATTTCTTCTGTTTCTTCATTGCTTCGTTCACTGGTTCTCAACTTGAGAATGCATGAGGATCATATGGAAAGCATGCAAAAAATCTGTCTCTGTCTTTTGTGATTAAAGAAACAAATTTAAGAAACATAAAATAATAAAAGTTGAGATCCCTAGGCCCCACTCCCGGAGTTGAGTCTCTAGGAATGGGGACATTTCTAACACGTCTCCCAGGGAGGTCATGGCGTCAGGGTCAGGGTTAGGGTTAGGGTCAGGGTCAGGGTCAGGGACACATTGTGGCTGCTACCTGCTTCTCTGGTGAAATGTCACTTGTACTTCAGGGAGATGATGCTTGCTTGCGAGTTCCAAGAACTGTACGTTGTACTCATCAAGTGCTCTGATGGACACCGATCTTATCAGTAAATAAGCAGAATATGGAATCGTGGAAGAGGGACAGATAACATAAGCCTCAATTTACCAGCTGGGATCTACCCAATGAATGTGAACTTGATCCGTATCCCATCATGAAAACACTAGGTTCTGTAAGGTCTTGTTGAGGTTAAGCTGAGCCAGAGCCATGTGAATGTCCCAGCACAGGCACCCCCCCGAAAAACCTGCGTTTAAGCAGTGTGGTCCATTCTGAGCAGTTTGCAGCAATCGGTTTGCAGGCACACATGGTTTTCATTCGGCCTGATTTACATGTGATTTTCTGTGAGGGGAGCTCAGCTCTAAGTGCTCCATATTGTAAACAGTACATTCTTTAATATCTTTGTCCAGATACATTTGCCGGCCCTAGGCATGTAAGCAAAATAAAATGTAAAATTTTCACAGCTCTGTGACTAACTTCCAATCTACTTCTATTACCTGACTTTTTTTATCAAAACAATGGGAATAATTGCTACAGTTCTCCACTTCAGCTGGGATGAAATAGCTATCAAGTGAATACTATTAGCTGTGTTGGGAAGAGATGATCTTAAATGTCTTCACAAATATCAAACTCTTACTTCATGTAATACTTCGGTGGTTTGGGAGATACAAATAATGTAATGTGGCACATCATTTACCATGGACAACTCATTTTCTGCAAAAATTTCAGTGTAAGAAATGAGTTCTTAAAAATGCTTGCTTGTTTAAAATGTTGCTTGAGGCTAAGACAAGGTTTATATTTTTATTTCTATATGGCGTTAAAATTGAATTCTCATTTAGAAAAGATATTCTACATGTTTTTTCTATCAAAATTTAATAGTTTGTTTGATATGAATGTATATATTAAATGAATGCTAAAGATAGCTTCACCGTACCTTCCATTGTTGAGAAATCATAATTTGTTCTCTTGTGCATTGTTAAAATACATACACATGACTAACATAATCCCGAATATTATTTGAGATTGCTAAGAATTTATATTCAGGTTCCCTTTACTATTTTATTTATTTGTTTTTGCAGTATTGGGGATGGAACTCAGGGCCTCGCACATGTTAGGCAAGGGCTCTACCACTGAGCTACAGCCCCAGCCTCGTGTTCAAGTTTTGCTGCTTGATATCCGATACGTACAAGCTCGGTCTCAAAGGTTCTCCTGCCGTGATGCAAAGACAAACGTCGTCTTCTGTTCTCTTTGTTTTCAGTAACATCTTCAAGGGGTCAGCCGTGTGCATGTACAGCATGAGCGACGTAAGGAGGGTGTTCCTGGGTCCCTACGCACACAGGGACGGTCCCAGTTACCAGTGGGTGCCCTACCAGGGCAGGGTCCCCTACCCACGACCAGGAACTGTAAGTGCTTCGCTGCTTAGCATAGGAATGATTGTCTTTCTGCCCAAGGTTAAAAAGAGAAGAAAAGAGCACAGCTACAAATGAACTTTAAATACAGATAATGTAGAACACAGTTTCTGAGACTGTAAATGAAAGCGAGACAAGATTTGCTGTGCAGGCATGGAATTGCACGTGGCAAATCCATGTTTACCATTCAGCACCCGTACTCTTGAGAAACCAAAACGGAATGGGCAGCCTCATCTCTCTTCCCTCCTAGTGGGGTACGGGGAAATGGCCTCATGCAGGCCTGAAACTCATAGGATCCAGCCAGGCTTGGTCTCTTGTTTGGGGAAGGTTCAGTATTGCACTTTAAATTGGAGAAAAAAAATTACAAAAAAACCAACATTGTCATCCCATGGGCCTAGCATAAACTGCTGAATGTAGGTGAAGAAGACAATATGAAAAAATATATGTCAGAGGACAGCAGGGCCTAGATACCCTAATGCACCCTGTTCAGCCTAACAGCCAACCTGTATCCCTCACCCAGCCCTGCAGCAAATCTGGGCAGAGTTAGAAAAACTCAGAATCAAAACGGCTCTGAATCACCAACCTAACATAAGAGGCAAAAGCAAATACAAACCCAGGGATGTAACTCAGTGGCGCAGCGCCTGCCTGGCAAGTGCAAGGTCCTGAGTTCGAGTCCCAGTGCCCACAAAAAAAAAGCAAATAAAGACATTAATACGGTAAAAAAAAAATTAGGGAAATTGGCATCAATATGGTACGGAAGTCATAGATTAGTCAGAGACAACCATGGCTCCACTGGAGAGTTTTCTGTAACAGAACTTACAGGAGAGGATGTTAGAGGAGACTGACATGAAGTGTAGCTGTTACTCTAATTCACTTTAGTGCTTCTATATTTCGATGAATTCAAATAAATTGTGTTTTGAATTATTTTATTAGGTATGAAACACTTTTTTAATATTATTATTTTCCCTATATTGCTTAATTTGCTTATGAGAAAATTGAAAATTTTGCATTTCACAAATATTACTTCTAGCTGATGAATCCTGTCGCAAAAGTTGAGGATCTCAGAATAATGAATGACCGGGGAGGAGTGTACATTGTGTACAAGTCACATAGGTTTTGTAAAAGCACACGACATTTACTTCATATCTTCCTGACAACTGGTTTTACTTTGTGTCTAGACAGTTTCTCCTCCTGTGCTAATTCATGCGCATGTGGTCTAACCCTAAATCCAGCCTTGCTGGCTCTACATCAGTGAGCATGGTGGGACATCTCCTAAGTGCTGGATACCGTGCTGCTGTTCTCAACCACAAAGATGAATTCAGTTTTTAATCTGAATATCTGCGCAACATATTTGGAATCAATAATAGCAATTAGAACAGCTATGGCAAATACTGCATTCCAGGTTCCATTCCAAGTGAAAGTTTCTATGTATGTAGATAGAGATACACATGTAAATCGATGTAGGTAGGGCTTTTAGTAACCGGCTGCTCTTCCCATTTCATAAAGGACCCTGAGACTGCCGGATGATGAGCCAGAATTCAGTCCAGGCAGTGCAGTTCTCACCTGTTCATAGATGGTTGTTACAACGTGACAGATTAGGACAGCAGGCAATATTCTGCCAGCGTTAGAGACAGGAGCATGAAGTATCACCTAATCTAAGAGCTGGGCATGGCTCCTAGCTCCATGCATAAGATTCTGTTGGATGAGCTTACAAATCCCAAAAGGTACTGGCTAAGAAGTGTCATTCCATCAACGTTATTGGGGGAAAGACATATTAAATGACCTTCAAACACCATGTCGGTAGCACCACAAGCTTTTAAGGAAAGCCTTACAAGTTTTATTAGGTACAAAATAAAAAGATAATAAGGCAAAGGAATGAGAAATTTTAAGAAAACCTAAAACCCATAAATCCCTTAAGTTTGAATCACACATTCCTAAACTTTTGATACTTTTTCATGTTAGTAAAGAAGAACACAATTTTAAATGTTCTGAAGATGTTTTATTGTTTTTTCCAGCCTTTATATAGGAATTTGATATTTCTATAATATTAATTGTGTAGTTATATAATTTATTTTAAAAATCAAGTAGTAAATCTTACATCCCTTATTATGATGCTGTATTATCGTATGCCTATGCACATACATATGTATTTATGCGTTTATGTAGCCTCATTTCAAAGCAGATGTATTTCATTTCTCATAAATTATTAATGATTTTTCAGCATAGTGCCAAAGACAATTGATTTCTCATTCTAAGCTTCTTGTAAGATTAGAACCATCTCTTAATTATATTTCATCTCTCAAACTCTTATATTAAATGGCAGAAATTACTAAAATCTAAGACAAAAAGTATGAGATTAGAGATACTGTACTCCGTGAATGCTTCTACATAATTAAAGGCAGTGAAATGACAGACAGTAATATTTTAATTTTTTTCATTTCTATTTTATTATCTTTATCTGGAGTGTTTTTATCCAGATGTGGCATTAGGACAGAGAACGCCAATGATCCTTTCTGGGCTTTGAAGGCCATCATCTTTCTGGTGGTCATGATGTCCATTCTGGCCAGTCAGTTTCTGTGCCACAAAGATTGCTAAGCATTTGGAATAATACCTCTCCTTACTCCTAGAATTATTTTGCTTATTAAACTCATTGATGTTACTTTCTCAGGTTATACTATAAGTCAACGAAGAATCATTTTGATTGTCTTTTAGTTTGGAAAGGACATTTATATTTTAACATGAAGCTATAATAAAGAAAAATGAATGTATTCAAAATTCTTCTGTCTCTCTAATCTAATGGTTAATTGCATTGGGTGATAGCATATTCCATTCATCATGTCAAATCTCTGTCACATGGTGCACCTCATAAGGTGTCAGGCTGCTGCACACTGAACGCATCAGAGCCATTTCCAATTTTTAATAAGAAATGATGACATAATGAAGTCCCATTAACAAAAAGACACATTTAGAAAAGCTATGCTACTGAATATACCTAGTAATTTAAGTAGAAATTATTAGTAATAACTAATTATTATTTGTTTAGTTTATCAGATTAGAGTCACTTTAAACATAATGACAGGTTTAGATACCTAGGTATAGAGCCACGTGTTATTATATAATTTACAATCCTATTTATTAGACCTTTATTAAAAGATATTCTTCTCTCTACCCTAACAGTGTCCCAGTAAAACATTTGGCGGGTTCGACTCCACGAAGGACCTTCCCGATGACGTCATAACCTTCGCACGAAGTCACCCGGCCATGTACAACCCGGTGTTTCCTATGAACAACCGCCCAATAATGATCAAAACGGACGTAAATTATCAATTCACACAAATCGTAGTGGACCGAGTGGATGCGGAAGACGGCCAATACGACGTCATGTTCATTGGAACAGGTACTTTTTTTAAATTTAAGCTATACATTTTCATGAAGAACATTGTTTAATTGGTTAAGTATACTAAGAATAAGTCAGGTTTTGTAGTCATTTTCAAAACACAGTTCACCTCTAGGAAATTACTAAGAAAACCTGAATAATCTATCATTACAAATGTGTTATCCTTTTAGACAAGTTGAGGAATATTATTTTAAAATAAATTTCCTCTTCAGTGAAAAGCTGGTAAATGTAATCCAGTAAAGCTAATAATTATGTAAACAGTGAATGTTCATAATTGAATCATAACTCTTTTTTGGCCAATGGGTTTTTAGACCGAAGATATATTGCTCAAACTGTGTTTGAAATTCACAGGACATTCCATAGTGGTTTCAGAATATATTAATGCAAAGTTATCTGAAATTTAAAATTATAATATGATGAAAAGATTTCAACAAAGAAATGATAACATCAAAATTCATTCATTGTTTCTGAAATACAATGAGCAAAAAAGACTTCATCAAAAAAAGACAAAACTGATTTAACAAATCATCACGTACTTTCCTATAGAAATTTCAAAATATCTTTTTACTGATTTCATTATTAGAAGCAAATTTTTGGAGTTATATTTTCAGAATTAATCCCATCATCATTATTAGTATGACATGTTATTTTATTTGCCTCCACTCTTTTGAGTAGTAACACTGTTTGTGAAAGTACCAGATACAAATCTGAAACTTGCTACTTAGGGTCAGATTCCAAGGTAATAAATTCCTAGTCTCCATTAACGTTGTTAACTGACATAAATCACTGGGAAGCAGAGTGAGTGTTCCACTGAAACCTTGCATAATAACATTTATTTTCCCTTGGTGAGAAGCAGAAAAAAATTACATTAGCGACAGGAGAGTGGCAAGTGTGCAGTCTCTGTGTTGAATGCTTAAGTTTTATAATGAAATTGCGCAACACTTCGGCACTCACGTGTAACAGTGTCAGGTTCTGCGCAATACATTAAAATCTACTTTTATGGGTAAGAAATTTTCTCTACCAAATAAAAGTCTCCCAGTGAATTTCAGGGTCCCATAAAAGTCAATGAATTGTGAGCACCAACTTCAGGTTATAAATATCTTTAGAAAATACAAAATAGGGGTTCCCTTGAGCAGATGTTAGTGTGTGTTTCAATGTCAGGTTATTGTTGCACTCTCTGCAGGGCAAGCTGAGATTGTTCCACAGTGTCACACTGGCCTTTGTCTTCACCTCTGCCTTCAACTTGTTGAGAAGCAACTCACTCGCTGTCAAAGCGCAAAGCTTGCTTCCGGGTATTTGACCAAAGAAACCCAATCATGAGCCTTTAATCCCTCTAGGACACAAATTGTCCTTAAAGGCACCAGTTTCATGAGAATGTTGAATGTCTGATGATGTGCCGGCTCTAGGTCAGTAACAGACCAGGGTCATCTGTCAGCAGAGTAAATTGATTACAGTAATTTTATCTTTTAACTAAGTTGCCCATCATAGTATATTGATCCTAGTTAAGTAATCTGATTCAATTTGTGTGAAATTGTTTGAAATACTACTCTGTAAAACTTGATCTAGAACAAAGATAAAGTTGTATTTAGGTACTGGAGACCCGATGAAAGACCCTGGGTAGATTAACCTAATTTCCCTTTAATCTTCAGTGTTATGAGCCGTCTGTGATTCTGTAAACATAGAAGGATCCTCTTAAAAGAGGACTTTCCTTTCTAACTTTACAAGGGGTAAGCTAGCAGCCTCCTTGGTGGTGTGTAGCACAGTGTGTGGGTCCCGTGGAAATAGTTATCCATTGGATGAACGCGCTGACTTGTTTTTTCTGGTGTAACTTGTTTCTTACTGGCAAGATTTTCTTCACAAGTAGTCCGTTAAAATGGATCAAAATGAACTACTTAGAGCTAAAAATAATTGATCAAGTTTAGTTGAAACTGGAATACCAAAGGGTAAAATGTTAAATTTAGGCATACCCCGTTCTTCGTACCTGGAATATTAGAGGGTTAATATCATCTTAACCCAACTTTGAAAAAACTGATCACTCCTGAAAATTAGAAAAAAAAGTTGAAATCTCAACAAAGTGTATTCATCTTGTTTACAATTTGGGCTTCTGAGTTTTAAATTTCTTTAATGTTTTACAATTAATTAAAGTGTGAACTGAGAAACTACTATAATAAGTGGCCCTAGGTGTTTATCTTGAGGACTCGCAGTATTGTCAGTCACGCTTCTTGTGCCTGGAACCATTTGGATGACAGCAGCAGTTGACCTTGAGGGCTGACCACCTTGCTGCTTGGCTAAATTCCTGCATTTCCTGTCCCTGCTCCTCATTCACAACAAAAGTGGGGAAACCTCCGCGTCAAATTGGTGTTCTTCCTAGTTGTTGCTGTTGTTGTTGTTTTGAGACACCTGATGGTTAACGGGACGTTTAAAACTACATATAACATCATCCACCCTAGCTGATTTCTGTAGTGGTTATTGAATTTCTTAAATTATACAGTTTCAGTTAAAACCTTCACCAAATTTTAATATATTTCAAATTTTTCATTTTTTGTATTCCAGGCAACAATTACCTAGTTTGTAAATTGCAAGAGATGCCTTTGAATATGTACGGTTTACTAAATTTTAGGCAAGAAACTAAATAATTAGAAGGAAGATCGAGGTCAAAATGTTCCCTCCACTAAAACTGAACTCTAATCAGATCTATTTAAACAGTGGCCTTCTCGCCTTCTTTCTTTCAAAGATGTTGGGACTGTTCTTAAAGTCGTCTCAATTCCTAAGGAGACCTGGCGGGACTTAGAAGAAGTTCTGCTGGAAGAGGTGACAGTTTTCCGGGTGAGTGCTGCTTCATTTCAAGTGTCAGCAGGTTCAGTTCCAGCCGTCCCCCAGGAGAGCGGGCTGCCTTGGTCCGGACTCGCAGTCTGGCGTGCCCTGCTAATTAGCTTGTCAGTGCGAAAGCCAGACACTAGTCAAAATAAACCTTGAAACTTTCAATGCTAGTTAAATCTAAAGAGGTAAGGAAATATATGCCTGGCTCATATTTTGTTTTCTCAATGATAAAATATATGATTTACATTTTATATTATTTACATAAGTCACCTCAGTGACAGACTCTTCCCCCACCCTCTTACAATCTCTTCTCTTGCACTTTCCTCCATGACTGGGATAAAGTGTGACTTCCATGCAGGCGTGGAGGGAAACACATTCAGCATGGCGGAATACTGAAGATATTTCAAACATTTTTTAGCATATTCGTAAATTTTTATTGTATTTTCTTAAGGAAATCACTTGTTAGCAACATCTGAGGTTTTTAATGTCACTAAGAACAAATGTTTCAGAGATTCCTGGTCTACACACCTAAGAAATGTGAGACACATGTCCTTTCATCTTGGGTCACTGATGGCTCGCGAGGGTTTGGACAGTGTTAGTGGCTGGTGGGGTCGACGTGCAGGACGTGGGGTGAAAGGAGAGCGGAGAACTGCACAGTGTCGCCCCGCTTGACGTCTCTTGCTCCTGTGGGAAGCCCGCTGAGGGAGTAGTTTGAACTGAAGCACACTTTGACATGATTTATTGATCAGACGTGACTGGGAAGTAGATTCCTACACAAGGTATATTTTAACATTTTGTTTAAAGAATGGTGTTAACACATTTTGAGACATTCATAACTGCAAAATATTTTGAATTGGAAGAAACAGGTAGACAGAAAAATGGGAAAATATTGGATGTAATCTCACAACCCCAAATGATCTCATTTAGTCTCTGGTGGCTCAGAAAGTTTAGCTATAAAATGTAGAAGCTGGATTAAAATTGTGAGTTGATTTGATGCTTAATGGTGAACAAAGTCGACCCAAGACTTCTCCTAGCCCTGTGTTTCTGTGCCAGGGTACTGACCCAACAAACACTTCTCACTACCCAGTACACTGCAGAGGGAAAAATGAAGAAAAATATGGCAAGTTCCTAATAAGCATTTATTCCATTAAATTGTGGTTTCCTTCGAAACACATACCTGTGAGTTGTGACACAAATATTTAGCATTAAGAAACTAACAAAGTTCTAGCAGGAGAGTTTAGCCTCCTCAGTTAGAGCTCTGTGACAGCTCTGTTAGGAACACTTAACCCTTAAGAGTCCCCATCATTAAAGAGTGACAATAATACCTCTGTCCCCAGGAGACCCAAGAATTAGAGATACTGTATTTAAAGCACCAATGACTACGACAGGCACTGTGATCCCAATGTTATTGCTAAAATTATTTTATTGTTTTCATTTACCTAAAGTTTCCATTAGGCATTTCTACTAATCCATGGGTTAAGTTTTCAAAATAATAAAAGCATCCTAATTCTGATTTTAAAGTCAAGTGCTTTGGCCTTTTGTTAATATTGGATAGAGAGCGTTGGTTAATCTTTATCATTTATTGTGTCCCATAAGTTACCTCAGTGAACAAACACATTGATACTTCAGCCTATAAATTTTAAAAATACAATTACCCAAATGGACTGTTATCTACTGTAGAGTCCACTGAGAGTTAGCAAACAAATTATGGACATTGAGGGATGGATTTATAAATTGTTACCTTATGTTCCTTGTTAGATCTCCAGAGCCTAAAACACATTTTCAATCAATGTTCATTAAATGAATGAGTGAAGTAATACAGAAGCAAAAATGAAATATGAGAAACAAAAGTGTTCAAAAACCTTCCTCATGGAGACTGTACTCAGAGCGAAGTTCCAGAGCCCAGGAAGATGATGTAGATACAGCAGGAAGTTACCCCGTTGATCTGGTCCCACACGGTTTCCTAACAGGCAGGAAGCTTAATGAACTGTGTATATTTAGACATTCATGTTGCCTCCACTGTTGCAAATGAAGTTACAGAAGTCACTAAAATAGGCTATCTTAGGAACATGTTAATTATTTCCTGACTCTGCTTGTATTATTCATGGTTCTTCCTTTCAGTTGTCATACATTCTTAAAATAGGGTTCATTTATTAATTCATTGGCAAATACATCCGTGTCTACCGCAGTTCTGGTCCCATTCCGAGTTCCAGTGGCACAGACATGAGTGCTGTAAATGTGGCCCGAACTCGCAGGGGCTAACGAGTACCTCATGGCTACGTTTTACCTCATGGTTTCAAGCACTGACTTTGTTCTAAACTATTTTTGTACAGTTAATTTTTTTTGAATTTTCTGAAATCGCATCATGACCTTTAATTATGGTGTTCTTCTCTATCATTTAATTGCTTTCTTTTACTAATGTTCTTTGGGATATTCATAAAAGTTTCTATTTAAAACAATTTTAATTTAAGCTGGACTATTAAAATGACCTTTAACAAAATCATGAGACATTGGAAGCCAATCGTTTTGTAAGGTATCTAATATTTATTATTCTTCGTTAATCTTCTACGTACTTTTATAGGTACACAATCGACTTACAGCTGTGATGATTGTTAGATGACACTTGTGTGGCATTTAAGTTATCTTCAAAAAAATTCTTTATCAGTCTGTAATAATTATATATAAACAGCATTGCGCTGGTATAGAAATGATTGTTTACCAGTCTGCGACTGTATAAAACAAAGGTTTTTCTTGCAACCAGGAGCACATCTCCTTCTACTGAAGCCATCCTCACTTTCACCCATATTCTTTGCTATGCATATTGTCGTTATTATTTCTTTGTCACTCAAGTAGGCAAAACATATTTGGGCAAAGTTTAGAGAAATATTTACTTTTACCATTCTCTTCTATCAGGCAAAGTTCATACATATATTATGGTCTAGCAATTGGAATATTTCTCTGTCAAACTTTGTTTAATTTTTGCAGTGGAGGAAAAAAAAAACACAACACATTAAAGTGATAACCATATGTGGTGAAATGGCGAAAAGAACAGAGGAATGTCACAGTATCTGCTTTGGTTGAGCCAGTATCATTGCACTGAAAGTAAAATAAAATAAAATAAAATAAAGTATAAAATAAATAAAAGGTCAGCCTGAGTACTGTCATAGTTTGACAAAGTAAATAGACAAGGTAGAGATTTAGGGTCGTGTTTGTGCCTGATATTATTAGGTTTAAACACACACACATATGCATACATGTGTATATTTACACACATTCATGTGCACACACTTATGCTAACCAACCAGCAAATTTCTCCACATTGTCATCTCCAAGAGGCCACATCCCTACTTGGGTGAATAACCCAGCCTCGTGTAAGTTCCTGGATGAAATCCAGGGCCACCATACCCTTTGCCATCTTGGGGTTGGTTTTAGGAAAACACCCCAGTTAATCACAGAATATTCCATTGGTTTCAATTATATCCAAGTTACTTTTATTCTAGATGAAATCAAATCCTAATTATAGTCACACAAGAAAAATATTCTTCGGTAATAAAAAATTTCCATTATACATTTTGGCCCTTATTTATCCTTTCAATTTCTCACACCAGAGAAACAATGTGATATTTACATATGTGTATTAGATTTATTTCACTTAAGAGTATGGTCTCAAGATGCATCCATTTAGCTAGAAATGTCTGAAATTTATCCTCCCTTATGGAACCTCTAGTCCTAGATTTTTGAGGAATCACCACACTGATTTCCACAGTGGTTGCACCATTCTACACTCCCACCAAGACTGGAGAAGGGTTCCTTTTTCCCCACAGCCCCACCAACATTTGTTATTGGTTGATTTGTTGATGATAGCCATTCTTTCTAGAGTGAGATGGAATCTCAGCATTGTTTTAATTTGCATCTCTCAAATGACCAGTGATGTTGAACATTTTTTCATATATTTATTTGCCATTTGTACTTCCTCATCTGGGAAGAGTTTATTCATTTCAGGTGTCCATTTTTAGATTGGTCTTTAAATTTGGAGGGTCTGATTTTTTTTTAGTTCTTTATATAGTCTAGATATTAGTCCTTTGAGGAAGAACTGGCAAAATTTTTTCCCATTCTGTGGGTTGTCTCTTTACTCTGTTGGTGATTTCTTTTCTGTGCAAATGCTTTTTAATGAATTGAGATTCCCTCACTGATTCTTTGTGATATTTCCTGAGTAATCAGGGTTTTGTTCATAAAGTTTTTGCCTACACCTGTGTCTTCAAGGGTTCTACCTATTGTGACATAAAAAGAAAATGTTCAATGAGAAGGGGAACTAGGGAGAAGGGAGGGGGAAAGGAAGGAAAGGAAAAGAAAACAAAGAGGAAAGAAAGGAAAAATGGAAGCAAAGCTCTTGTAAATGAGGGGAAGAAGTGTTGAAAGAAGGGGAGGGGAATGGGAAAAAAAGGAGAATCAAGATATATCATGTACAGGTACAAATTCCCTATGATAAATGTAATCATTATATTTTAAAAATACCAATAAAATTAATTATTTAAAAAATTCCCATTATAGAGTAAAGTTGCTATTAATAGGTGATAAGAGGCAAAATAAAATTGGCCCTGGTACAGGACTCAAGAAATGACTAATTTGACATTAAATGTTCAAAGTGCCATAAAAGTACCAAGGCACTACCTGATTCTACATGAGATTCTCAGTCATAAATACGAACTTCCATCGCATGTACTGTGTGATTTGAAGAAGCTGGTCAAAGTCCATAGAGCCTCAGTGTCCTCTCAGATTGAAGACTGTGATTCCGAGCACTTCCACAAGGATTCTCTTGGAATTAGGCTTACTAGTAAGTGGTAACTATTGTTAACTAGTTATACACATGAAAATCTAGTTTACAATGCTTGAAAACTCCATATGTATATATTGTTTTTCAGATATTAGGAAGATGCACAACGCAGACATACACTGGTTTTTGCTTCCATCAGTGTGGGACTTGCCCTCCCCTTCCAGCCCAGGCGGGTTCTGGTTCTGAGATAGCCCCCACCTGGCTCCACGCCGATCCCTAAGATCAAGGCCCTTATTTATATCCCTGTTGACCGCGAGGAGGATCGAGGATCACAGGGCGGTCACATCAATAACACATGCATCTCAAACCCAGTGTATGCGATATTCCATGAACAGCTGAGCAAACAAATGAAAGAGTTTAATTTCCATTCAAATGTGAAGCATAATTGGTGCTTTCCAAAACCTCGCCTATTAACGCGTTCTCAAGGAGCGTCCGCATGCTTCGCATCCAGCGAGCTGCAACAGAATCGCCTGGGATCAGCAGGTTGAGCAGCTTTGCAAGTGTAAAAGCAAAAGTTTAATAAGGACTGGATTAAAATATCTGGAAAAGTACGCTAAATTAGAGTCATTGAAGATCTTGAAAAGATGCTGTTTTTGATTTCATTTTTACATGAACACCAATTGAATTTGCAATTGAAACCAGTTTCATAAAAAGTGCTTATGAAGCTACATCTGTTTTAAATGGAAGTCATATTCACCACCAGCGATTTCTCTGAAAAAATATAGTTGATTTAAGTGGATGACATCTTAATATATTGTCTATTAAAATTCAACTACAGGCAATATATGACCATACTATTCCAAAGTGTAATTAATCTTCTGGTCTAAATAATAAATAAGTTTGTATTAGTTAAGAGATTCTAGTACCTTAATTTAAGAATGTTGAAATCATAATATGATACCATGGAGTCTGGTGCATGTTAGGCTTTTTTCATGTTTTCTAATTTGTATATGAAATACTTTATTTGCATTTGCCTTATCCATATTTTTGTGTTGGCGAGGAGCATAAAATAAATGAATATTAATCAGTTTCATTTTTAAAAAGAACTTAGACATAGCTAATTTTCACTGCACTTACACTAGCTATTAAATTTTCTCTAAGAGATGTTTTCCTTACACATCGACTGTAAAATTTCATGAAAATCTGCAGGAACTAGCTGCTTATATAATACCATAACTATTTTTCATGTGACCTTTGTGCAGTGGAAGAAGTTACAATGGACGATTTTTCCAAAGCTTCTAACTTTTTCTTTGGTGAATTTATTCCAATATTGTACAAGCCAGAATCTTATTTTCAGCTTTGCCTTTCAAAGCTCAGTATTTGTGATTAATTATCCCTTTTACTTTTCTGATTTGATGCTACTAAATGCTAAAGATCACATCCCAGTAGAGATAAAATTTGGTGACATTATTTGCATTATAGTTGTCTTTATGATTGATAATACCTATGAAAAGTTATCTATTTAATAATTAGTATCATTCATTTAAACTGGAAAAAGGAAAGCTATTGGAAATCTCTAAATTATTGCGCTAACTAGTACATATTCTATATCATGTCTCATTTTTTTTGCAGGCAGGTTGTGCTAAATTTGATAAGAAAATCTTGTTCTCAGGTCAGCCATTCAAGGTGCAGATGGAGACTTGGGCTTCTGGCCCCTAGAGCCAGTGATTAGCTGCACAGGAGAGGCTGAACCTGGGGAGAAGAAAGCAACATCCAAAAAAAGAGTGGAAAGGAGCAGTCAGTGGCAGACAGATGTGCTAGGAATGGCTGAGGGTGAGAAGCCGTAAGGGAGGCTCGCAAATAGTCGGTGAAGAATTCTAAGGCACAGTGGGCTAGAAAAGAAGAGGCAGTCAAGAAGTATTGAATGGCATCACCTAAAATACAGAACTCCAATAATAACAGTTCAGCCAGAAAAGCACCCACTCAGTGGGCCAGGGCTCATCGGTGATGTTTGCTTCTAAGGACAGCAGACCCTCTTTCCATAGGACAGCTCCACTCACGGGTGACATCAGATGAGGGAGGCACAAGCAGTGACTGCAGAGTGCTCATTCTCCTGCTTAGGGAAGCCAGCTAAGTGGAAGACCAAGGAAAGACATTGTACAAGACTACTGCCTTTATCTTACGTAGAGATAAACGGAAGGAATAGAGTATAGTGGAGAAAGTTGAAGAAATAGGAGAGGGGAAACTTGGTGGAGAAATCATTCATCCATTCACTTAACAAGTATTCACTGATAACTTGTAAATATCCTGTGCAATTGTCGGTGCTAAAGGCACGGCAGTGAACTAAGCAACCCTAACCCCGGTCTCAGGCTGAGGGGGGCAGTTGACAAATCCAGTAAGACAGAGCTGTTGTCCTATCGGCCTTGCCCCTGGCTCCTCCCAGGAGTCTTCCTCTTTCTACCCCCGGACCTCTCCGACAGGACACCCAAAGCACACATGAGCTACGCAGGGAGGTGGGGATTTTATGCACTGAGCAGTAGGACGACAGTACCTGTCCTGACACAAATATCTACACACAATTTGGAAAGTCATCATCTATCCGATTTACTCCAGTGGCAATTGCTATAACATGCTAATAAGTGATTTTCCCATCTTCCTGTCTGTCCTCAATTTTCCACTCTGATCACACTTCAGACTCTACTTCGAGGTGGAGTAAGGAAAATCATAAGACATTAGGTAAATCATAAATTTTAGGTAATAGATAGGTATTGGTGAGATGCACTAAAAGGAAAAGGTAAGAACTGGACTTCGTAGTGTGTGTGTGTGTGTGTGTGTGTGAAAGAGGAGAGGGGAAGAGAGAAAGATGATATGGAGGGGAAGAGGGATTTGAAAGACACTATGCACAGAGCACACTTGTAAAGTGGTTTGTAAGTATTAAATAATTATTCTTCTCAACACCATCACTTCCGCAGTGAGAGGGGATCCAGGTGACAATGGGTTTACAAACCCGGCCAAGCGCCACCCCTCTCTGTCAAGCGGGGGTCACAGTTTCAGTCCACTGGTGTCAGTGTCCAACTCCTGACACTTTCTTAGTGTTAGCTTCAGACACCTACGCAGGAGGCCTTTCCGCCTAAGTCTCTTTCTCATCAATGTCTGATATCCAAGCATTCTTCTTACTGCGTGTCATCTCAGCTGAACGAGGTGACGGAAAGGGTGCTCCCAGGCACTGGGTCTGGAGGGTGACACGAGGGGTGATCAACTAGACAGTGGATGTTAAATCATCACAGTAAACGGCACGTTCTTATTAACTCTCCTTCGCTTGGATGCCATTGTTCTCCTTTCTGAAGCAGTTCTGGAAGTGCTCTTTTGTGAGTGTCTCTACCAGACATGATCAAAAATTCAGTCCACACTGCTGCTGAGTGCCATCCAACAGAAAGGCAGGCTCGTAAAATATCAGCGTGTCTTCATCCACTTTATTCACTGGATCTGACATTAGGTGATTTCTGGATCTTCTCCAAAATCAAAATGTCCCTGAAAGGGAAAAGTTTTGAATGGATTCAGGAAATCACAGCAGCCGTGACAGTGCAAATAAAGACACGAAAGAGGACTCCAGAGCGGCTTCAGAAAGTGGCAATAACGATGGGATGAGGGTGCTTGAAGCAAGAGGGAGGATTCTGAGAGGGATTCATGGCAATGTGTCTTTTACTGTAATAGTTTTTCTTAATTTAAACATTCCCCAAGTTTTTCAGTCACTCCGTAAGCTAGCACGTTCAGTGGTGCGGCATTTCGTGGCCTACACGTATCAAGGAGCAGGATTATTTACGCTGGCTATGCTCGTCCACAATGTGCTCCAGTGTGAACACGAACTAAGCTCCTTGGTGATGGCTACTCCTGGGTGATCAGTTCCGTGACTCCCCACTAGCATGTTGATAGGCGTTGATGAGGTGGTATTGTTGGGCAAAGATCCAAATTACTGGCACAGTCAACAGTCATTGTGATAACAATAAAGTCAGCTCAAGGCAGTTCTTGCCATCCTTGACAGCCGGAACCAGGCCCAACCTCGTTAGTGGTGCCAGGAGCTGACAGAACACGAACATCTGCCCGTACCACCAAATGACCAAATACCCCCCATCCTGCCTAACATGAGTGATAGTCTCATCTCTACCAGTCATAGCTTGAGCTTCGCTCTGTCCTTCCACCTTCTGCATGATTCCTGAAGACCGCTGATCACAGCCTGACCCTGGCTTTTAGACAGGTAGAGAGAACCCTACTTTTATAAACCCTTCTCCAGTCACCACGGAGAAGCCCGCTACAGCAGTCCTTCCGGCCTCCTTTTTCCGAGCAGTCCCACACTGAGCCAGCTCAGCCAGCTGCCCGCGGGGTCCTAGTGGTCTCTGACAGGGTGACAACCGGGAGCTCTGCACGTCTGCTCCACACGCCGGACAGACGCCAATCTGGGCAGTTTCTTCCATGTGCCTTATTTTCCAATTATATTGCTTCCTATGAGCACTAGCGTTTCCTCTCTGAAATTTTTTATTGCGTATGTCTTAATTAATGAATGAATGACTTTTCTCACTAACCAAACTTTGCATGTTTTCTTCTTTAGGAACCAGCGACTATTTCAGCAATGGAGCTTTCCACTAAGCAGGTACTGTCGTCGTGTGTTACCATCAGTATCATTTTGTTAATTCTGGGTTTCAAATATTCTAGTACTGTTAACAATTGTACAAGAAAAGAAGCCATGGGAAAAGAAATACCATTCATAAAATAAGCTGGTAGATTTAAAAGTGAAAATAGTTTTCTTTCCCTTATGTTTTTGATAAATATCATGTGTGTCTTGAAAACATATTTCCTGAATTATTTAAATTCACATCATTCTTTTTGCAGACATTATAATACATTTTACTTAATACTCAATAGTTATTTTCATCCTTTATGAATTATATGCATGTACACTTCAGAACTAGCATTAGTGGCTATTTGAGAATAAATTTATAATTTAATTTTATTTTGAATATATAAACAAAATATAGGCTAATAAAATTAAGCAATTGGTATATATGGTTAGAGAATCCTGACTTAAAAGTTAATTTTATATGTTCAATAGTATTGTGTGCTAGAAAAAATAGGATGTGACTTTAAATTTGACTAAACATAAAAAGAAAATAGAAAAATAATCTGTCCTCAAAGATAAATTCTAAGACTCCATGAATTCAAAGATTAAAGACGGAATGTTAGGTCCCTTCCTTACATATTGAATGAATGTTTTGTCAAGACATTTTAAAACACGTGACTTCTCAATTCTGATTAATATGCACAACACATGTAGAGCATTTAAGTTCCTAACAAATTTTCTTTTCCTTTTAAAAGTTACCTAGTCTTTAATCCAGTATATAAAGGGTAACTTAAAAAGAAGTTTGGATACTGAGTTGGAATTAATTATCAACAATTTAAAAGAAAAATCCAGAGGGAAGCAGCGTGCCTCTCTCTTACATACAGACTGTAAAATATAAGGTCACCTGGCCAGTCTGACTCCTAAACTGCATTATGTGGCCTGTGTCTGTTTCTCTCGTGCCTTCTCACACTTTATCCCTTGAAGGAAACGGTAAATGACAGTGCCAGTGAAACTCAACGTGCATCCTTTCCACGTGGACATATCAAAATAGATTGCTAATCTCCGAGACACTCAGCACAACTCGGCATGCAGAGGGTTGACCCGATGCTGTGTTATCTTATACTTCATGAGTATGTGTTCACCTGTTCTTGTAATTTAAAATTGTCACATGTTGGCAAGGAAATCCGGGGATTTCCAGGATGTAAGCTAGACTGGGATACTCTTTCCTGTAATGATTTTTTAAATTATGTATTTATTCTCTGCTAGGCTTCATAGCCAAGCCTAATTACATTACCTCCACATTTAGTTTGGTAAAACATTTCCCTTTTGTTGTAAAATGTTTAAAGCAACCTAAGAGATTCTCTACAAATTAAAATTTTCACCACCAAGCAAACAAAAGCAGTTTATGAATTGAAAATATCGCTGTGGAACACAATGTCCCTAACCCACAAGTTCCATTTTCCACTTCTGGAAGATGTTAGATTTCATTCAGATAGGACACATTTTTATTCATGCTTTTTGGCATCTTTTTAAGTGGGACAGTATTGGAAGAGGGACAAGTAATGTTACACGTGATTTTCTGGGTAAATGGACACAGGTCCTGCTGTGGGCCGCTTGGGGAGGAACACAGAGGAAAGGCTGGTGCTGCTGTTTAATTGGGGGAAAAACACATCTTGGTGGTGGCTGGATGATGCTCAGTGATGCCTGCTTTATCCCCCTGTGTTTCACTTGGATAGCATTATTATTTTGCACATTAACAATCCTGCAGAATTACAATAAAATGAAAACAACTTTGAGTTGCATTTGATTTTTGCATCTTTAGATTTTCATTACAATAATTTCAATTGTCGTATTTTTGGTTTTCTGTTCTCCCTATGCATTCTCTGTTTTTCTCCTAGAGAATTGTGACAGATTTAAATATTTTAGTTGGACAATTCTTTTCCTTCTCAAATGTCTTATGCCATAAATCTCTAAGTATGAATTTTGCTTATGATTCTTAAAAGTTAATGGCCCAACTCAGAGAACTCTGTGCTGTGTCACCCATGTGGTCAGCAGCTTTTAAACTAGTTAGGATTGTGGGACGCAGATTGGCATGTCCATATGTACAACTGCTGACCACACTTCTAGATGTTTGCTAGAACTTTCTACAGAATTCCATTCCTGTGTAAGCATTGTGGATTCATTTCATTTTGTCTCATTGAAGTTGTTTCGTTCAATATAATCTAAGTTCATTTTTACAAAAATAAGGAGGCTAATAGAAGGCAAACTAAAAAAAAAAGAAAATTAATATTTTACTTCTCCTTCCAGGCATTTAACCATTACTTCTTAATTTGTCCTGGTTGATAGTATCATTCAATGTAATACTAAAGATGAAAACAGGAATGAAGAGAAATATACTGTACAGTCGAGCATCTAGTAAAATATACCGTAATTTTATTTTTTCTGTTTAGTGGAATAGCAATAATTGTCCGGGTAAATGCTTCCACATGATTTAGCTTTGGTGGCATTATTCTTTCCATCTCATTTTCCTTTTCTACAGTAAATTATAAGTCTGTTGGTTGGCTTTAAGCACTGAACTATTTTTTACATAAACACTCCTTATAACCTTAATAATTTCTTAGATTCTGAAGGATACTTCAATCTCCATTCAACTTATTTGCTTATTTATAGAAGTAATTCATGAATGAAAGCCTTTGGAAAAGCAATGTTAATTATCAATCATTTCTGAATATTAGGCAATTTGTAATGTTAAAAGAGAATGCCATTGTTTAAAGTGCGGCTTTTCTGAAACTTATTTTCACATACAGAATACCAGAGGAATTAAGATTCAGTTTTGAAGTCTTATACCTGTGTATTGTTACATGTTTCAGTGTTTGCATAATCTTTATTTAAGACTCTACAATTAATCATTCCTCTAGTGCAAAAAAGTTATGGTAAAATTACAGTACAGATAAATCACAAAAAAACTTTTATCTCATTTCATGTTTACATAATTTTGTGGCTGACATGTTACATTGGCTTAACTTTGAGCATTTTGAAAGTTGTACAGAAATCCTAAGGTCATAGCTTCTACAGAGTATTTTTTATTCTTCTTGCAATTTTCCATATTGTGCTTCACTCAGCATGTCAGTCACTGAGACATGATACCTGATATCGCAACCTGAAAGGCGAGAGGTTTAATTAATTAATTAATTGGGTTTTTTGAGACATGGCCTCACTAGGTAGTTCAAGCTAGCTTGGGACTTGCAGCAATCCTCCCGTCTCAGCCTCCCAAGTGCTGGGATTACAGGTGTGTGCCACCATGCCTGGCAGGAGAGGATTAATATAGCTTAAGGTGTCAGATGGTTCAGTTCATGGTCAGCTGGCTTCAGGGCAGGGACATCATGGTGAAAGGGTGTGAGAGAGCAAAACTGCTTGGTTCATGGCAACTTGGGAAGCAGAGAAGAGGAACAGTGGCAGAGAGGAAGGGACCAGGGACAGATGCAGTCCCCAAGGCCACACTGTCCTGACACACACAGAAGTTTACTAACATACTCTCCCAGGTAGATACCAAAGCCAGCCAAGCTGCCACTTCTCCCTAACAGTGATATACCATATTCAGCAACTGCAGTCACATTGTTGGAGAATGGTGGCATGGATTTTCTATCTGGATGCCTACATTTCAAATTTGCAGAACATGCTCATCTTGTGGATAAGGAAGTTAATTCTTATAAAAATTATGTGATACCCCAAATCCCAGAGCTCACACAGGTGCAAGGCAGGATGGAGAATCCAGGTGCCACAGTGCCCCTCTGGGGCTCCTCCCAACACACGGCCTTTGCCATTGGTAGATGCACCGGAGCAGTTGCTTCCCCTCTGAGGAGCTTCAGAGGAGGTTCAAACAGTCTTCCCGGAGGCAGTGCGAGGGCAGGCTGACCTTGTGCTGAGCCCAGCACGCTCCCTGTCCCCTCTCAGGCCCGGGCCCGTCCCAGGCAGGAGCAGATGTTCAGAGGTCAGAGAACTTTTGTTGGTCACTTCCTGCCTGCAGCGCATGGCCATGGAGACAGCATCTCTAATCGAAATTATATCGAAGATATAATTTTATTATATTATATTTATTAAGTATAAAACCAGAAGGCTCAAACATTACGGTCGCTCAGTCTATGCTTGTCTTTTATTTTAACTTCCCTTTGTTTTACACTTAACAAAAACACCCATTTCAGTCAAACGCTTCGAATTTGCTCTTGCTCCATTTCAAACTGACATTCTGGTAAACCTTTGAAGAACCTGTCGATAATGGAGTTTCTCATCTCTAATTATACTATTGATAAGTATGAATAAGTGAACTTTTTATTTGGGAATGAGAGATTTCAAAGTCCAGACAGTGTTCGTCACAACGCCACACTCTTTCCACAGCAACAACTCTACATCGGCTCGGCCGCCGGGGTAGCCCAGCTCCCTCTGCACCGCTGTGACATCTACGGCAAGGCCTGCGCTGAGTGCTGCCTGGCCAGGGACCCCTACTGCGCCTGGGACGGGGCCTCCTGCTCGCGCTACTTCCCCACGGCCAAGAGGTAGGAGACCACAGGCCGGTGCTGGTGACCACACTGTGCCCCACCCCCGATAGCGCTCCCCAGAGGCCTCACCACCTTACCTGACCATTGTAAAAGAGGTTTCATGTGGCTGTGGGGAGCATTTTCTTCTTTCTTTTTTTTTTTTTTTTTTTATCTTTCCCCTTCCTTAAAATGATCAAAATAACCAGAAAACTGTACAGTAGGACAGCCAAGTCCTACAAGCACTAGAACGTGACAGCTTTAGGAAAGGACTGATGGGAGTTTAAGGCAGCGTAATGATGTCTCGAATTTTTATTCTTGGAAATTCTAGTTTTGTGACTTCATTTTACACAGGGAGAAATGTGAGGTTAAAGACACAGAGAAAGTCAAGAAAGAAGCCAAACAAAGTCTGGTTCCCTCTGACCAAAATGCACTTTTGTCCAAAAATGCTTCTTTTTTGCTATCTAGCAACATTCTGCCCTTTTTAATAAAGCATTTTAATAAGGCAGTTTATGTTTCTGAATGAACAGAAAATTCTAAAAGAAAGGAATTCTTTTATCTTTGGTGTTTTACAGAGCAAATAAGAATCCAATCATAAAAAAAAAACTCGAATTATTTTTCTAGATTGAAAAAGATCCCATTTTTCTGTGAGATATATAATTCTGATTAACTATCATTCCAAAAGCTATCATGTTTTGACCCTAGGAAATTTAAATATTAGTACTGCATCATACTGTATTTACACGGTTGGGCTTGAAACATAAAACCATGTAACAAAATATCCATCTATCTGTATATATTTAGTACATATATATTTAAAGATATTCTTGATAGTATTTAAAAGTATTTTGGGCAAAATTCTTGAACAAAAGTTACCAAGTTATACCTAGAAAGATACCTGCAACAATACGTTTAGATGAAATGAACTACAAGTAACTGCCTGCAAGACTGAATACATTAGGAACATCCACTTGATCAGTTCATAGAGTTCCATTGGCAGGAGAGGCAGTGATGATGCAGAGAACTGGACAGATGCAAAAGGTATAGACAAGTTGGTTTGCCTGTCCTTTAACAAAGGAAAGCACTTCCATTATTTGACAAAGTAAATGAAGTAACCATTTCCGCACACCCTCTACTCTTAATTGACAGGTGTCTTTATTGAAATTTACCAGTGTTTAAGAAATAAGCAATGGTAGGGGCCGGTGAGATGGCTCAGCGGCATAAGCACCTGCCTGGCAAGCGCGAGGGCCCGAGTTCGACTCCCGGAACCCACATACGATAAAAGGGCCGGTGACATCGCTCAGCGGCACGGGCGCCTGCTGGCGCGCGAGGTCCTGAGGTCGACCCCCCGGTACCCACAAAAAAAAAACAAAAAAAGAAATAAGCAATGGTAGAGGAAGGTAATATACAGTACCTTGTAAGGACAGGAACTAAAGACTAAAGCATGAACATCAACACGCTGAAACAGCATAGAAACCGGCATTACGAACCCACTGCATGTGAGAGCAGTATAATTTGTTTTGCTTTTTTTTTATTGTCTCTAAGTTTTCAAAGGAGCTATGAATGTGACTTTTTCATAGCTAATAAGATATGTTCTACATGACTGGAATTATTTAAATTGTTAGAAAAACATTTGGGGGGGGGCGGATGGTGAGATAGCTCAGTGGCATAAGCGCCTGCCTGGCAAGCACAAGGGCCCAAGTTCGACTCCCAGAACCCACATACCAAGAAAGGGCCGGTGATATCGCTCAGCGGCACGGGCGCCTGCTGGCGCGCGAGGTCCTGAGGTCGACCCCCAGTACCCACAAAAAAAAAAAAAGAACACAGTATCAGGATAACATTAAATGTAAATATAGTACTGACTGTGACCATATTAAGTATACAATTTCTAAAGCCTTCAGCATTCCAAATAGATGTGACAGCAACTCATCATCGAGATGCTTTGTATTGCTTCCACACACCCACTGAATTTGTTAAAATTTTCAATTGAAAAAGAAAACATATGAAAATAGTATTTTTTTACTAAAGGAAGCATGAATAGTTTAATAAATAGTACTATGCCGTCTTCACAGCAATAGGGCTAATAGTTAAATTGAAATTATATGTTTCTTAAAAACATTTAGTTCTAAGGGGCATTTTTGTTATTCAAATCATGCAGAGTTCATGTTTGAACTAAAGTCAAATATTATTCCCTTTACGGGGAAGTGTGTGGCATTGCTTAATAAGTAATTATCTATTTAAATGTTGATCCTTTTTTAATAAGAAAGTAGACAAACAAAATCACAACCACTTTATAATGAGTTAAAAACCATGTATTATGCATTTGTAAGTGTTTATTATATACCTGCAGTACCACATTGAAGGGATTTTCATCAACACATTTTTGTTATGCCTTACGGACTTCACTTAATCCAATTTCATGTGTCTGCCACTCCTCTTCTTTGAAAAGGGTGTTTAGAGGCCTTACGACACATATATTTTGAGGATGGCATTTTTCAAAAGCTTAAATAGCAGTGAAAAATGCCTTCCCAAATGCTTTCTGGCTCATATTTCACAAGTTCTCTTATTGGCTCAATTTTGAAATGTGCAACATCTGTTTGATAACCTCCCTAATTCTGCAAATAGAACTCTATAAATACTTTAGACTTCTAAATTTATGAATTCAGTAACAAATTCCATATTCGTAACTCTTGATGGCCTTTGCGAGAACGCTTTTCAGGGATGCTAACTGAGCAGTCCAGGGCGCTCGGTCCTCCCCAGTCGGCTCGCGGAGCTGCTTCTTGTGCTGAGCCTTGGTCCAGTCTGGCTTCTCTCTGCTCCGTGATGGCAAGAGCCCAGCTCATCCTTCCTGGTGCCATCAGCAAAGTGGACCAAAACCATGTCAACATCGATGACCCAGTGTACAGTCAGACCTGCAGGATGGAGAAGACATTAATGTTAATTTTTGTAAACAAATTTGGAGACAAATTCATCTCTCCTCTCTTACCATCCTCTGGCAAAAAGAGGCCCTACTTTTAGGTGAAACATCTGTTGTTGCTTTTCTATTCCATTCACAGATAAATTGGTTTGCAATCATAACTGTGTGAAAATTAAAGAAACTTCTTAATATCACCGTATAACCATGCAAAAAAACTTTAAAACAAACTGAAGAAGGAATGGCCAGTATTAATATTTTAAAATTTCCAAGTTTATTTAAGGAATTATGCATACACACTAAGAAAAAGATAACAATTTGAGTGTTAGTCTTCATGCTTACTCCCACACTAATGTTCAGAAATAAAATTTAGTTAAGTTTAATAAATAAAGTTTGTTGAGGAAATGGACCACTATTCCAAATTTTGTCTGTTTTTTCCTTAGAAGTTAAGCTTAGAGTTTGTGGATGTTAAGACTGTTATCTGATATCTGATAGCAAAAACCCATAAATTTTCTGCCCTGTAGTTTAAAAGGCTTTTAAATCATCGTTAGTACATCTGTGTACTTGTTTCCCATTTTAATCGATGCTCTTACAGGTACCCGAACTGCTTGTAAAAATCTTTCTGTCGAATGCAAATGCATCTCTTCCTATAAGTTCCTGGTATACATGTTGATTCTCCCTCATTCTTACACAAATACCTAAGAAGAATAACAGACCTTCACTAATGCTCTTGTAACTGTTTTAGACGCACAAGACGACAAGACATAAGAAATGGCGATCCGCTGACGCACTGTTCAGACTTACAGCACCACGGTGAGTCCTGGGTCTGCTCTCCAGGCCTGCCGTGCTAAGCGTCGTAATACTCGCGCACACCAGCTCACACCCCCATCGCACACACGTCTCTCCGAGAAGTACTGAAGAAATGCGGCTGAGCCGAAAGAAAATCCAGCAGAAAGAAAATACTAAAGCTCACAAAGCACAGGGAAGTATTTCATTACCATAGGTATGGTGAATTCTGAAATTTACAGCTCAACTTTCTCATATTCACAAAAAAAAAACAGGTTTAAGTATATATTTTATAAATTGTAGCAACTTGAGGAGAGTAGGCAATAAAAATATTCATTAAAGTATATCAAAGAAGAAAATAGTCTTAAAATTAGCCACGAGAATCATCCGTTTATGTGCTGATGACCTAAGCAATGCACCTCTCCATGGTCGGGTAGAGAGTGTCACAGCTCTCTTCACTCTGAGCTACTGGTCAGATATGTGACTGAATTCACGTAGGGCTTCCTAGAAGTTGCCAAGACCCTTTTAGTGTCAAGGTTACCTACTTAATGCTGAAACCTCAGCTCATCTTTATTTAAAATGCAGTAAAACTGTACTGATAGCTCACTCTGCCCACTTCGACCGTTTATGAAAATAACAATGGAGTTGCGCTGCCCTCTGCTGGACAAGCCTATTAATGACATAACTAATGTACAATTCTCAATCACAAATGCCTGAAAGCCCAACTGAACCTTGTAACTGAACGTGATCATCCCGTTGACTATGTAGATGGCTTTTACTCAACCCTAACGCCATCTCTGATGGTTTTGTTCATGTTGTTAGAGTCCCACGGTTAATGAACATTAGGAAGACACCGCCACGTGTCGTCCCTAGCCTGCATCCCAATCTAGTTACTTCCCGAGACAGTTCCTCCTGTCGCATTGTGGGGGGGTGCAGACCTCGCATTTATTGCACTGATACCTGATTTCTTCAGAGATGACAACAGCAGGACATGGTAGCCATGAGTGGAGCCAATATTTCAGATTTAACTTGCTTGCAACCCTTTCTCCTCAAGGATTCTCCTGTCGATCGCTGTCCTCACTGTAAATAAGACCACTCATTTGGTGGCTGTTTGTCCCCACATGGGTATGATGCCCTCACTGACCCTCCTTAAATTATTTAAATGGCACATTTCAGTCAGAAGTCCATCTTCCATCTATGTCATGTAGAACTATTGAATTGTGACCAGCCCCACTTCATTGAAGAAAGACTATGAAATGTTAATTCAACATTTCATAGAATCTATTTGCTTAGATTTGGAGAGTTAAAGATAATAACTGGAAGTAAAAATGCGGAGGGATGTAATTAGAATTCATTTCCAATTAGACTTTAATCTTCATATGAATATGAACTTTGTTATTTTGTTGGTGGTATATTTCTAGGGCTACATCATATGTAACATCATAAAGGTTGTAGGTATTCAATAAATATTTTTGAATGAATGGTGTAAAGATTTAAACTATAAGATAGGTAGCTACGTTGCTATTTTTTGTTTTCCAGTAGATATTTGAACTAAATAGAAAGTACTTTTAATTTTGAAAAATGTTTAAGTTATATATTATTATCATATTACTATCATATTCAGAAATGAAATCTCTTTAAGAAACATCTTTATGAACTAATCAATTAATAACGACGGCTTATATAGCGTCGTATATAGAGCACTGTGCCATAGTTTGAAATTGTTAGAGATTATATAATCTTACTGATACATCCATTTGTTTAGCAATGTAGTTCCTTTATAGATGCAATTAGTATTCCAAAATAATAGTTATGCTACAGTTATGAATGTCTATTAAAAAAATTGACCAAGGAAATTCTGGAAATGTAAGTGTGGTAGAACACTTGACTAGCACGTGTGAGGTCCTGGTTTTAAACCCCAGTGATGAAAAAAAAGGGAGGCTGGATAATTAAATATCCTTGGTCATCCAATGAATGGGGTGTTTCAGATTATAGATGTGTTTTGATGAATTAGAGTGAGTAACACCTGTGAGAATTGGGGGTATAGAATTGCTCGGTTTTAGAAAGTAAAGAAATGCAAACGAAATATTCTCCTAATTCTTAGATCAGAATACATACCTCGTAAAGTAAAGCAATTGGTGTGGTTTAATGTTACTGGATCTGTGTGTGCACGCACGTGTGCATGTGTGCATGGGTGTGTGAACAACCCCACTTGCGTCGGGTACCGGGGAGGAAAGGGCACAGCAGCCCAGGAAGCAGTGCAGCAGTAAAGCGCTCTCTTTAAGAAGGCTTCTCCGTTCCTGGCCTGCCTCTGTGCTAACTGACCACACACGACACATACACACCATGGACCACAGTGGATTTCAAGTGCTTGGAAGCCAACTGATGCATTCCGAGTTGGCCAGCCTGGCCCTCCCGTAGGACTCAGTGTTCTGTCTTGGAACAGTCGATGGCAATATTTGAAAGTCAGATGGGCAATTACCCAGAGTCCAGCCCTGTTAAATCGTGTATTTCATCTTGCTAATGTCACTTCTCACATTCAGTAAACTATATGTGCTCATGTGGCAACGCATAAAGACGGGATGTTTTCACAGAAAGCTGCTAAGCAACATGAAGCCGAATTACACACCTCGGCACGATCCTTTCCAGCTGTAGTGGTAAGCATATTTGGTAACACTTTATATTTTACATATCCTGAGGTTTTAATACAGAGGCTACACATAAAATAACTCCGAGTTAAGGTGAAAGAAATTTCACTGTAGATGAAAACCTTGAACACCCACTGAGTACTAAACTCCCTCTCATGCAAAGCAAGATTGGTGGTGAATTGGCCCTGGTGAGGTCGAAATCTCCAGATCCACTTCCCCTTCGTCCAGCACACTCTGTTTCATCCTCAGCGACAGTTCACCTAGAAAGCTCTTAGTATCAAACCCCGGAATGCGCGCGCTGTAGTAGATCCTGTCTTCCCAGTCACACCTCATACAGAATGCTAAAGAGGAATTTCAGGTTCTTTCCAGCCCGTTCCCTGCCCTAAAGTAATTGCTGTGCTCAAAATTGGAGCTTGTCCAACTTAGCATTCAGGGGAATGACTAGCCAAGTCAATTTACCTCTAAACTATCTCCCATTTCCCCTGCCTTATAAACCAAAATGAGCCATATTGTGATTTATGTATCCAGAAAGGAAAAAGCTACACCATAAGTACCAATATTTTTGTAAAAAGTCATAACATCCATCTTAGATTTCTGGATCTTTGAAATATTTTATGTCCTATCTTCTAGCTTAATGGCATCCTTGAATTTCACTTCCTAATAGTTTTCTTGGCTGTTCTACATACATGCATTTCCGTTTTAGCATCTTGCAGTAAAACGTTCACAGAATTCAATCTTCTAAATTATCTCCACAGCTAGCCCATCTCAATTTATGTCTTGTTTGGCATCCAAACCATTCCCAAATTTTATAAAATATCTTTGGCACTGCCATCTTTATGGTCTACAGTGCTATAAATCTAAAATTTTGGAGCAGTGCTGTTATGATCTATCCCACAGCCTCTTCCAAGTATCAATCTGAGCATTTACCTCAAAGAGGAGCCTTGAGTTTTGATGGATGTGCTGATGTCTACTTTAAAAAAAAAAAACTGTAATTTAATAAATTACCAAATTTCATCAAGTCTAAGGTGAAACTGAATCTGAAATGCACCACTATTTTCTGTACTGCTCAGAAAAGGTTTCCAAGCTGAGCAATCTAGTAGAGAATTCCAGCATGGGGCCACAACCCCGGACAATTCAGCAGAGCTCTAAGTGAGAATTAAACATCCACAGAGATGGGTATCACAGGGAAAACTGCCCATTTCAATCATAATCCTGGGTGGTGCAAATAGGGGGAATAACTGCTTGAGCTGCAAAGTGCAGCTTAACAAAGTTTAACTCTCCGAATTCACACTGCAGGGCAGACCCAAAGCCTCAGCCAGGGACAGTTCCACAGTCGGCAGAAGAAATGATTCTTTCTGAAAGAAAGCAAATTCAAAGCAAATTCAGATCAAGAGCAACTGTGAGGCACATTCTACTTCAGAATGAAGTAAATGAGTCCTAAAATCGAATCATTTCAATATTATCTTCCACGGTTTTTCTGAACCTCTTTGAAACGACTTTATGCTTTTGGAATAATCAACCAGCAATTGCTGTCCTCTGATGTTAATCCAGGTGAGGAATCCAGTTCTGCCCACTAATAGGTGTGAGGCACACTACAGCATTAAGACCAGGTAGAAATTCCCGTTGTTACCTTTGTTCTTCATTAAAGTCTCTACGTAAGTCACGGGAAATCACCTGTTCATATGCCTATAACTTTGCTATAATAACAGTTTTTCAGCTTGCTGTACTTTTCCTCAATTCCAAAGCTATATGGATCGTGATCTTTGAAATACAAGAAGGAATTGTCATTACTTTTATGGAAGATTTCTGCTTCCACAAGTGGGTATTTTCTATCTCCCACCATATCTCTTGGGGAAACGTAAATGAAGCATTAAAATTCACATTTCCTGATTTTTTTAAAGTAAATGCTCCTGTAGTACCTGTCCCTCTGGCATATAGATTATCTGTGCTTTCTTTGGTAATGTATTTGCTATAAAATCACGAAAATAAAACATACCAGATGTTCCACATAGACTAAACAAATCGTAGATATCTTCATATTCGTATTGCTTTTTAAGTAACTGGGTTTCAGCTTGCCCTGTTCTAAGACGTGTTGCAGCATGTGCCAGCACAAAGGAAGGAGCACTGTGTTAAATGTAACCGTTCAGTGGCTTCGTATTTCACTTCATAATGCATCAATTCCATTAGCATATCTATAAAGTAGAAATCTCTACAACTTACAACTAAGACACTAGTGATTCTTTCTGTGAAACAATTACCTACAAACAATAAAGTTTAAATTTCCAGCCCCATGTATTTGTCTGTCTACCCGTCTACCTATCTTCATTAAGACAACGTCATTTTAAGAAGAAATTCACAGGATTCATGTATTCAAGAAGAGTGGAAATTACTAAATTATAAAATTCTAAAATGTTATATCCTGGTTGATAATTACTTCCCAGCACCAAGGACATAAAACAACATTCTTTAAAATGTTAATTGACTTAAAAGTTGATATATTACAAGTTAAAATTTACTATGAGGTTTCATCGATTGAATTCTTTTATGGTAGAAATATTACATCCACCAAACTTCATGTATATGCGTCATATTTCCAATACATGGATAGAAACACCTGCATGTGCCTAAATACACAGGACCACATGCGTTGATCGGTGCATGCATGTTTGCAAAAGCACAGCCAGGAAATGTTTGAGAGACTCTACTTGGTATAAGCGGCATAGTAAGAATTGGAAAAACCGTAGTAAGCATTAGCTTGATAAATAAACAAACACGATCCCTGTTATATACTATAATATACATTGTAGAATTTTTTCTAAATGCACTACTATAATTATTAAGTCAGTTTTCAACCATCTCAATATGCAGGTTCAAAAAATACAAGAGTGGATAAATGTATTTTTTCTTCACTTTTGAATGTTTTATACCTTACCAAAGGATATTAATCAACCTGTGAAATGCTTTTTAAGCTATTTCAGCTTACAGAGGTATTGCTCATCCAGTTCAACTCAAACAAAAACCTTTTCTACTGATAAAGCATGTGTTGTATTTCTAGAGAAAATCATCCGGAATCCAGGCAGGAAAACCTAAGTGCTGGCATTTAAACTTAATTAGTGCGTTGCTAGTGTCCTGTTCCTCCAGGGGTTCATGGACATTTTCCCATTTCCTTGCCTCTGTTGCTGGACCTTTTACATTGAATATTATTGAGAAAAATATTAAAATACAATGTGATGAAACATTTAGAATTTAATTTTTCTTTATATACTCTGGTAACTAACTGTATTTGCTAAAGAACCTAAGTAAATATTTAAAATAATGTGCATCTATTTATCTCTCTCCTAAATTAAGTTTTACCTTTATGTTTATTATTTATGAAATTCAAATTTAATAAAAGGGAAGTATCAGAAATCAAAGAGTAAAGGAATACCTGGTTCACTACCTCATCCATCTCTGTCTCTCCCATGCGACACAAATTTCCTAGGATTGTTACATTATTCACATTTCAATCTTGGGAGACATTTCTGAGGTTAAAATGGAGAGTGAAGTAAATGGGATCTGAAATGCAATACCTTCTGTCTCTGGTACCTTGGAAGAGAATCAAATGCTAAATAAGGCCTTCAGCAACATGATATTTTTGGCCAAATGATGGATATCATGACTTTTTGTTGTTACAAAAGGAAGCAATTTATTTAACTTCTTTCTTTCCTTCCATTTTTGGGGTTTATTAGCCTCATTTCATTTCCATAAATTATACCAGTAACAGAGGAAATGATTAATTGAAGACTGCTTCCTTAAAAACGTTATTTGTCATTAACAACTGTAACATATTGTAATATTGTGCTATCCAAACACACTGGTGCTTTTAAAATAATTCTAATATTTTGTTACTTTCAGTTATTTTGCTGCAATAATTCCAATTTTTGAACCCCTGAGAGTTTATTATACCAATTTAACCACTATACCCTTCTTGTTCATTGGTAATTTTCATGACAAAAGTTTGTATTCAAAACAGTTGTTTTCTAAGAGCAAAATGCATTTGAAAATAGCTTTGAGCAAGATTATTTTCTTTATGGAAATCTACAAAATTGCCCATGGGCCTTTAGTCGTATAGCTCTCCTTGTAGATGTGACAGTATATTCATGAGTTCTCAAATCTCTTTCTGTTCCTATTCCATATTTGGAACTTTTGATTTGGAGTATACTTAATTAATCATCATGTGCTCTCAGCATGTCACAAATCTACTTTTGTAAAATTATTAAACTTAAGAAACTTCAGATGGGGCCGGTGAGATAGCTCAGCGGCATAAGCGCCTGCCCGGCAAGCGCGAGGTCCTGAGTTCAACTCCTGGTACCCACACACCAAGAAAGGGCCAGTGATATTGCTCAGCGGCACGGGCGCCTGCTGGCGCACGAGGTCCTGAGTTCGACCCCTGGTACCCACAAAAAAAAAAAGAAAGAAACTTCAGATGCTTATGTGGATAGCAGTTCAGTGAAACATTCTGTCATAATCAGTGTTATAACTGCTAAACCCTTTTTATTAATTAATCTTTTAATCATTTATTTTATGCAGTCATGGTAACTCTGTGTCTTGAGATTGTCACAGTTACATGAAATTTCAGCCTTTAAATTTAGTATAGTTATGGTTATCTGGATTTTCCACTTGGCAAACATCTGCTAAGAGTTTCTGATCACCTCTGTGGTACATTATGGAACGCAGAGTACGGGGAAAGATGGCCAGTTTAACAATAATTGTAACAAATAAGACTACTGTATGTTCTCTAAAAAGACACTAGAAAAGAGATGTTTAAAACCTGCAGAAGAGGGAACGTTTTCTTTGATGATTTCGTGGGAGTAGATTAATATTGGAAAGGACTTCATAATTTGTCTTAATGTAGATTCTCAGTGAAGAATTTTAGGTTCTAAATTAACAGCTTAGACTATCACACTAGCAATAATAATAATAAAAATAATATCACCTGACATATGTACGGCTATTACTGTGTCCAATATTGTACTAGCATTTTATGTCGGTATAGTTTAAGAAAAACAATAACTATATTAAAGGCGTTATACAAATTTATGTTATGTATAGTTGCTAAATTATCTACATAATACATTTAAGACAATTTACAACCGCATGATTAAAATAAACAAGGATGAGACACAGATCATAATGCCATAGGCAAAGCAGAGATCCTAATAAAACCGGTCACGCACCCAGAACAGTTACCAAGAATCTATGAAGAAATGACCTAAATTTGTCCAACCTTTTATTTTCAGCCAATGTAGAGGAGAAATGTGATCACAAAATTCATTGCTTTTAAGAAAGAATCAGTGGTTCTAGAGAACGTTATTGATTCCTTAAAAACTAGACCAGGGAAACATTTCTGTTCTAGTGACGAACATGGAGAAAACACTGCAGTTGAAGGAACACGATATTCATAATACCGTGACATAAACACAGTTGCACCATAGAGCGTTGCATGTGGGCTCCTTCAACAGGGACCAGGGTACACTACCATCAGAAGTCACTTATCATTAATCCTACGTTTTCCGGTGTCCACCCTCAGACTGACCAGCTTAATCTAGAGCCACGAAGGAAAACCTACGGCACGTGTGCCCCGACAAGCAGGCAGCGTCCTCTCTGTGATGACGTCATGAGTTGTATGAGTTTTTTCTAAACTAAAACCTCAGTGTTCAGGTTTAATTGCAGTGTTGGCACTTAAAATAAGCGTTGGCATAAGAAATAAGTGGGTTTGGGTTGCAGTCTGGGCACTCAAGTCTCTAGAAGTTTAACTGTCACTGAACTAGAGGGAGATTTCAGTTCACAATTACCCTGAATATGTAAAATGTCATACCCTTCAAGAAATTTTTAATCACTGTAATCAGGCTAGAAGAATATAATAAGACTAGAAGATGAGAATCTAAATGTTGTACGTGTTTGAGAAAGATTTTCTGGAGAGGGAGAACCCAGAGAGAGAGGGAGGGAGGGAAGAAGGGAGAGAGAGAAGGAGAGAAAAAGAGAGAGAAGACTGTATTATTAATGTTTCCTATATTGCACAAAATTTGTGAAAATGGATGGGATAGAAGAGTTACAAATGGGGATGATATTATTTATGGAGCGACTTCGTTTATTAGACATCTACTCACAGGTGTTCAAATGGCAGAAAATTGGAAGTCCCCGATTTAGCAGTAATTGTACCTAGGGGCTCACAGATTGGTGTACTTGGCCGCCTTAATTGAAACTTCTGGTTGTAAATTAAAAGTTGCTGAAGGTAGAAACAGTCTACTACAAGGGACTTAACAGAAATCACTGTATCCAATAAAAGTTTATTTTTTTAATTATGGCCAACGGCAGCAGAATCTAACCAAACATAAAATAGGAGACTCTCCAACCAAAAAACACAGTAGCACCTGGGTACCGAGCATGACTGATAGTTCCTGTGACAGGACATTAGGCTTCCCTGGTTACTTGCTTGAAGATGTTTCTCTTTGGAGAAAGGGCAGGAAGAAAGGTTAACTTGGGGAAAATGAGACTTGAGAGTATTGACCAGAGTAGTTATCAAAACAAACTAATGAAAGCACCAAGCCAGGGAACCAGTTTTCCAGGCGGGCTTATCTTATTCGGGTGAGCAAGAACCCGAATGCCCTGCTGTTTCATGATGACTGTGAAATGCACTATATTAAACTGAAAGCAAGTTGGTATAAATTCTTCATTAAATTAGATTTCATTTTCTATCAGATTCAACTAAGGAAGTCATGGGTGAGATTAATTTTTTAACATAAGAAAACATTTAATATGACACTTTTCATCTTATTTTTTTCTGGTAGACAAGGAAAATTTACTGCCACCAGAAAAGATCTTGAAGAGAAAAATAAAAACTGACAGGTTTCCCAGATCTATCAGAAAGGCTAACAAACCAGACTTCTTAGATTAATTGAAAAGACCATTTGGACAGTGATTTTCAAAATAATATACCCAGTTATATTATGGCCATGTCCTTGCTTATTACACAGTCACATTGTTCTTTTTTGCTCCACGTCACCTAGTGTATTGAAGGATCTACACAGAGTTTTACGTTTGAGAGCAGTAACTTTTTTCTGTAGATGTGGATAGTAATGCAAACAGGTCAGGTGAGAGACAAGTCCATTGTTATAAATTTCTATGTGAGGAGAGCAGGCTGAGAGGCAGGGCTGTGCAGACAGGAGACAGTGGCAGATGACCCCGGTGTTTGTGGCTAATTTTAGGTTTTCCTCTATCACCAGTCAGATACATTGCAATTTATGCATAGACATGCAACGGCGAGCAGAAACACTGAAACAACACCCAGGATTTGGAGGCAGATTTGTTTACATCGACGGGCACTGATCGGGATCACTCCCAGAACATCAGGCCCTGATCTCTGGCGGTCTGGGGCTTACATGGGATAAGCAGGCAGGAAGTACAGAGGCAGAGTGGCTTGTCAGTTGGGGATTGCTTTATACAACGTGCATCAGTGACCAGCCAGGCATCACAGTGACCAGCGGTTTCTAAGAGACAGAAGGAACTGGAAATGGAACAGGAACTGTTACCTGGGCAACTGAGAAACTGAAGTGTACTGGCTGGGGGGCATTTTCTATTACAGACAGAGACTGGGTGAAAGGGTTTTCCTGAGAGTAAGAGGATGTCTCCACCCAGCAGTCCATGCAGAGAACCATTAGCAGAAACAGTGCGTTTGACATGAGCACGTTGCCTTCCGCGAGGGACGTTCTGGTTACGCGTGGCCCTCCCGAAACACAGGGGACTTCCTTCCCAGCCCTGTCACACTCAGCAGCTCAGCGCTCCCCGACGCGGGGAACAGACACCTTACGAACGAGCACAGCCTCGTGTACTGCATTTCTTTAATTAAAGACGCAGCAATAGTTTCAGAGGGAAAAAACATCTGCCATGTTCATTGTAGACCTGGAGACACAGATTGCACATCTCTAATTTTTAAAAAGAGGTGGGACTTGGGATCCGTTAAGTATTGTTTCTTTCCTTTGCAGTAATTCCTTAGGTTTTGCTATTTCCAGGGCATTTGTCGTTGCATTAAGTAGAGACACATGCTTCTCCATGTTAGACGTACCACACCGGGGCAACTGAGACACAGCCACTGAGCCTAGCACCCCCAGGTGCTAAGGGAACGGAGGGTGAACTCAGTCAAGTGAGAGTAGGGGTGATGGCCACGGGCCATGGACAGCGACCAAGAGCAGCCGGGCTTTGGGAAGCTTGGAATCAACTGAGAGTGAACAATCCTGGGTTCCGCAGATGCAAGGACTCAGTTGATTACGACGGAGGGATGCCAAAGCCGGGAGGGGGGCGCTTTTTAAATTAAAAACCTTGCTGAGTTTGAAGGAGATGGCAAAATTTTTTCATCTGTCTGCACTGTCAGCTTCCTATGCATGTGAAATATATTTATTATTTTCTAAATTAATGCAATGAGTTCCAGACTGCACAGGATGTCATAATGGAAACAGGATTATACAAGATAATGTGGAATTTTGTTCTCTAAGTGACTTTCACCTAGATTCCCTGTGTTGTCCTTTTGATCTGAGCTGTGTTTCAGTTACCACATTGAAGGAGGTTACATAAAGGGTAAAATAATAGAAACTTAATCAGGAAATGGGTTTTCGTATTGCTGTATTTTATTATACACTCTTGCCATGTTCCGTAGCCTAATTCTTGAAATTAATAAAAGATGTGTCATTTTAAAATAAGGACAATTGAAACCACATTGTATTATAATTATGTATCTTTCTTCTGAGCCATCCCAAACATTTCACACCAAGTGTTCGTCAGCACAACCTTGTGGATTATTTAAGGGTTATTGGTGGGAAGTATAAACTTCCTGAACTCTACCTTCTTTAAAATGCTAGGCAAATATTATGGTCTGATGAATTTAATTTTACAGATGAAAAACACAAACTGGCAAAATAATTTCTTAGAAACAGATCCTTTTTTTTCCAAAAGCCCAGTGCAATAACTTTCCACTAGAGAATAGCACAAGGCAGACCAGCTCCGTTAGTCAGGGCATAGAGTGCCTGGGTGGAAATATGTTCCCACAGTGCACGGTCATGGGGGATAAGGGTAAATAGCCAGAGCACACACGTGGTTGATTTTGTTAATGGAATGCTATTTTCTGGTAGACCAATTTCTGCACATTTCGGACAACCCATAACACAATGATTATTCTACTAGGTAGACATTCGGCTTCTGAAAGTTTATGCCCTTGACATTTCTTGTCATCTTCAAGCCATTGAAAACTTCCGACCTGGCAGCAAGTAATCGCCTCAATTTCCAAATACATTCTTTGGAGAGTAGACATTATTTCTCTAACTTTTTCTCCTTTCGTTTTCTCCTCCCTGGTCAGATAATCCCCACGGGCACAGCCTGGAGGAAAGGATCATCTATGGAGTAGAAAACAGCAGCACTTTCCTGGAGTGCAGCCCCAAGTCCCAGCGTGCGCTGGTGTACTGGCAGTTCCAGAGGCGAAACGAGGAACAGAAGGAAGAGGTACTGGGTGCCACTGCCTGGACTGTTTTTGTCTAACATCACTGTTGACCCAAGGGACAGAGAAGTACTGACAGCCCTCTCCCTTTGCTAACAACTGACAGCTAGTTCAGTGAGCAAGTACACATTGCTGTGGGCTGGTGAGATGCCAGGCCTTGAGCTAGGAGTTGGAGAAACAGTGTGGTAGTGGTGAGAATTTCTGGCCCAGGAGCACTAGGGACATGTTTCAGGGCCTCCTGCATCTTACTGTGATCACCTACAAAGCCATTATATTACATTTCTACATCAAAGCAATCAGGTCTTCCAATTTTAACTTTTGCTGAATTAATTCTTGTTTTCACACTTGTTTTCCTCTCTTTCTGACTTCCTCACATTGGGAAGGAGTTGGGAGGAGAGAATAGGAGACGAGAATTGCAGCGCTGAGGTCTGCCTTTTTCCGTGGTAGAAGTTACCGTGGGAGAAGCAGGCAGCTTCTGCTCCACAACCGAGCTGCTATTTCCTCTGTAACAGCCAAGTCACAGACAATCTCAGTGAGAACTCTGAGCCTTTAGGAATATTTACATGCATTAAATAAGGTCCAGACTATTTGGTTGATTTACAAAATGTATTATGTGTTGGTAATTTTACCAGCATAATATGACTATAAAAATAAAAATACTCCCATTAGCACTTTTTGACATTTTAAACAGTCTTTATATAATCACATTGTGCAAATGTCAGTTTATTTTATACATGGCCAGGCTGGGCTTCTAGAAATTTCTTTTGTAAACTCTATTCAAAACAAAAGTGAGAGCATACTCTCCTATTTATGTCCCATTCAATACCTAATAAGTTAAATAAATACCTAGTAAATTTTAAACTTACTTATTTTCTTCTTGTTGTTCAACTGCTGAGTTTATATTTCTTTCATTTAATCTCAGTAAGTTCATTTTAATGCCCTACTGTTTTCTCTATCATGGTTTTGTCTTGCCAGTTTAAGTATCTAATGTTAACTTTGTGTCATAGTTATACACTTTCCTTTAAGTTTATAAGATAAAACCATATATTTGTTCTTTCCTTTAGTTACCTTGGATATTTAAATTTTTTACAGGAAATCTTATTCAAACAATAGTACAACCAGTACTATTTTCCAGTGGTCTTAAAAACAACTGATGGATACAGCTCTTTTCCCAGATACAAAAGTGCTGTCCTCTCTCCAATTAGAAATTTTGTTAACTACTTGAGCCTGAACAAAGAATCCGAGTTTTTCCTGACAGTTTCGGATCTCGTGTGTTTAGGAAATGCGTGGTTGTGTAACACCTCTCTCTTCCCTGCTAGATCAGAGTGGACGAGCACACCATCAGGACAGAGCAAGGCCTCCTGCTGCGCAGCCTGCAGCGGAAGGACTCGGGCACTTACCTGTGCCACGCCGTGGAGCACGGGTTCATGCAGACGCTTCTCAAAGTGACGCTGGAAGTCATCGACATGGAGCACCTGGAGGAACTTCTGCACAGAGACGATGATGGGGACGGTTCCAAGACCAAAGAGCTGTCCAGCAGCATGACCCCCAGCCAGAAGGTCTGGTACAGGGACTTCATGCAACTCATCAACCACCCCAACCTGAACACGATGGACGAGTTCTGTGAGCAAGTTTGGAAAAGGGACCGGAAACAACGCCGGCAAAGGCCAGGCCACACTCAAGGGAACAGTAACAAGTGGAAGCACTTACAGGAAAATAAGAAAGGGAGAAACCGGAGGACCCACGAATTTGAGAGGGCACCCAGGAGTGTCTGAGCTGCATTACCTCTAGAAACCTCAAACAAGTAGCAACTTGCCTAGACCATAACTGGAAAAATGCAATATACGTGAACTCTTCCCATGGCGTTAAGTGGGTGTTTACAATGGTGAAGAATTCAACTGAGTTCCACCAATTATAAATTAAGTCCATGAGTAACTTTCCTAATCAGGCTTTCTTCCTGATACCAACACCGAAGAGAGGTGGGCACGGATGTTCACCGTGGCGGACTGTTTCCTATGAGAATCCATCGTACAAGTTCCACCTCCTTCTTTGCCTGAGAAATAAAAATGTCACTTGCCATATTGCCATCTACCAGAGAAAACTGCATCAGCAAAGCCATTGTATTGAACTAGAAGTTTAAAGTAAACTGCATGGATTTACTGAGCTGATGAATATTCCAAAATGGGGTTGGATGCAGAGACATTTTTTTGTCTACCAGCATTCGTGTTTGTATGTACGGGAGGAGGAAAATAAGGAAAATGATACTGAAAGAAAATGGTCTGTGGAAATATAAAACACATAAACCATCCAGCGTCCAGAGGCAAAATGGAATACACTGATCTACTACTGATGTCTTCTTTCAGCTTTGACCTAAAGATGTTATTTTATTAAAACTATAATTTAAATGTACCATGACAAATATGCAGTAAAAATTAGCTGTTTTCTAAGCTAGAGTAGCTTTTTGTCTTACAATTATTGTGCTATATCATTTGTTTTAAAAATTCCAATTGTGTGCTGCTTTCATTGACATTTTGTTTTTAGTTCTGTAAGAGGGATAGATGGTATTGTTCTAGATACACATATGTTATTAACCATTAATTCTTAAAACCAAGGTATAAATTACACTTTATTTTTCTGAGGAAATCAAACAAATGAAAGCTGTTCACCCCTCCCCTTCTTTAAGTATTACCTAAGTTAATTTTAACTTGCATACTGTTCTTAGAAAAACAGAACATAACCAGCAAGAAAAGGGAAAAAATTGATCTGTTAAATGCATTTTATTCTATCTAAAGGATCAAAGGAAAGAAAATGATCTGTACATCTCACAAAAATAATAAGCATTGTCTTAATATAGTTAATAGAAAATGTCTCCTAATTCTGTGCTTGAATTTCAGCATGATGTTATGAGACACAAAAATCCTCTTATGATGCCACTAGGAACTGATTTTGGAAAAGACAGGGAGATCAGTAAAAGGCAGAACAAATCTTAAAGGCGGATTTCCCAACTGTTTGCTTCTGAATCAGCTCCTCTAATCTCACCTGGCTGAAGAAAATACTCCATGTTAAAAACACATGATTCCTTCCGTGTCAGTGGGCATGGCTTTTATACACACTAGTTTCCAAGAAAAGACCCAAACTTCAAAACTGTAAAACTCTTTGTTTGCTGCCACAACTTTCAAAATTAGGTAATAGATTTGTCACCAAGAGTCTGCCTTGGTTGTTGTCCTGAGTTTCTTTGAGCATCTTAGGCACGGAGACACCAGGGCTTTCAGTGTTGAATCCTAGTCTTTAGCACTGCACGCTGTTTGTCAGGAACCCTTCCCTGGGTCCTTCACTAGGCACAAAACAGCAAGGAAAATAGCTTCTTGCTAATTAAAGAAGTGACATTGAAATTTGACTCCAGTTGTCTTGGGACTCTAATTAACTCAGCATAAATTTCTCACCTCAGACAACAGCAAATTTTTATTCCCAATCAGCTGAACTATTTCCCAGATGGAAGCTCATGTTTCAGTTTTAATGATTATTTGAACAAACAACTTGTTGACATTTGTCTCAAATAAAAGCCTAAAAATTATCTATGTCCAATTTTAGGCACCATTGACTAAGATGGCACTTCTTTGGGCATACATTTTGAGAAGGAAGTTGAACTGCTAAACGATTTGAAGAGCGCACTCCTATACAGGAAATAGTGTTTGGAATATAAATCAAAGAATCAAGAGTGCTCCAAAAATAGCTCATTTTTTTCTACTTTAGTACAGTATCTTAACTGTATTCACATTCATTGTTGCATTTCATTCTAAATTTGCAGCTGAAACAAATTCATTTGCAATAACAGAAGTATTTTATTTCTTTTGAGTCCTTAAAAGTAAAAGGATTTGAAGAGATAGAGATTGTATGATAACTTCATGGATACCTCCCAAAATCCAAAAGCATTTTGTTAAGCATTATAAAATATCAATAGAAAAAATCTAGACTTTAATTCAAAGTATCAAAAGCAAACGAGTTCTACTGGCATACCTTTATAAGCCATCAGGTCTAAAGTTTTGGAAGAAATATAGATATAGTGTACAGGTAACTAACGTCTACCACAGTCCCAATCTTCTGCCAGTGTGTATTGAGAGGGGGCGGTCTGCATGAAAATGAATTCACACCCCACTTAATAATTCAATTTGAATGGCTGCTGGCATATGCATGTATCATCAGAAATGAGCCTTGGTTTAGAGACTCACACGACCTTCAGCAAATTATAATAGCAACCTTAAAGTATGAAAAGATGCATATCCGAAAGGAAATTAGGGCCCCATGGAAATCAAATGTAAATGCATGTAAATGCACACTTACCGCTTCTTCTAATGTATTATTTAGTGATTTTTAATGATATGTGTTTAATATTTTTGCTACCTACACATTAGGCAAAAGAGATGTAAATAGTTTTGAACAGAAGAGGAAGAACAGTGTGAAATACAAGTTTCTGTAGGTACTCCGTTGCAGTGTGTTCAACGTCATCCTGAAACACAAGGTTTTCCTACACAGGGGCAAGGTGGTTTATGTGCTTTTTCAGGTTGGAAGGTGTGTGCCCATTCAGTAAGCATGCGTTTTGACAGATAGTAAATATGTTCCGTATCTATATTTATCATTGCATTTCAGATGGGAACTAAAAAACTGGAGAGTCAAATGTAATGAAACTGCTGCTGTAAATTATTCCTTTTAGCATGTATTCAGTTGCTAAATACACATTTCTTCAAAATATTTGAATTCAGATGTCTTTACTGTTCCCTGTAACATATGGTGTTAAGTAATAAGCTTAGAAGATTTTGAGAACCAGAATCAGGTTGCTATATAATTAGCTAACAGATTTCTTCATTGTAGTCATCTGTAAATTGGAGTCTATATTTATGGTGATGATACAAATTTTTATGCCCTTTAAATTAAATATTGTTCCTTTTTATGTCATATCTAGAAGATATAGGAATGAAATTCTATATGTCATTTTCATAGTAAGTTTGGTTTCATTCAGGATCTGCAAAGATGTCAGGTTATTTTTATTGTTATTACCTATCCTGAAGGTCTTGGGGAAACATTTTATCACTATGGAGTCATTACTATAACATTTGAAATCTTTGTCTTATGAATTCATTTTTAACACAATTTCAATTTAATGGAAACCTATCAGGTTTCATGGCTTCGAAGACACAAGTAGAATTCAACATCTCCTTATTATGTAACAACAGGTTAGACATAAACTAACATGCCAAAGGCATCCATGTTTTTATTTTACCTTTGTCTGTAATCATTATTTAATATCAATGTTAATGTTTGCAAAATACATGTTTCCATAAAGAAGAAAACATTATTTTTCAAAACGTCTGCAAAAATCCTACTAGTTTGTTTGATTTCTACCAGTGTTCATATGCTAGTTAATTAAAGAGACATACTTTTTTAGATTGATGGATGAAGAGGACCCCTAAAAACATAGAGAATGGAGCTGCACAACTGGGGCTTCCTACCCAAGGCCATTTGCACAATCAACCAAACCAAAGAGAACATCTTCATTTCAGACACACAGGCACACACAGGCAGAAGCAAAGGGGCCATGCAGGATCAACCATACAGAAAAGTTCATCTGAGTAACAAGAAACCAGGCTTCTGAACACGCTGTCCTTTAGAACCAGAATGGTACCTTTCCAGAAGTGTCCCTGATCTTAGCTTTCAATTCTATGCTGTGTTAAGGGAGGAGGTGCTAGGATAAGTGAGGCATGACCTCATCCTCAAAAAGCTCATGGAGGAAACAAGGGAAGTAGAGGCAGGGTTACAAGCATCTTACCTGCAAGTCTTTTCTGACCCGGCTAACCCCAGCCCATGCCAGCCACCCTCTGTGCTACATCTGTGCCTTGAATGTACTCTGTATGGCCCCACTGGTCACAGTGCTGGGTTCATTGTTCATGGCCCAGTTTCCAGACCAGGAGCTGCTTGGTGCCTAGCAGGTGCCCCAGTGCCTAGCAGGATGCTGAGAACAGAGGAGCTCAGCAAATCACTGTGGCAAAGAGCCGCTGCACACATGTCAAGTGCCAAGTTGGAGTTCACAAAGTTCAAAGAGGAACGAGGAGCTGATGTGCAAAGAGGGATTGCAGAGGAAAAGTCACGGGACAGCTGCGCACTGGGACATCGGGTGGATCACGCAGGTGAAGAGAGAAGGAGAAGGGCAGTCCGGGTGGAGAAAATAAGGACAGGGAGAGGGGAGACGAGTGACTATGCCCACAGCAAAACTTCCAATCACGAAGCACAGGACTCTAAAGGGCAGTGAAAAGTGCCGCGGCGGTGGGCCGGAAGGGTGCACTTGTCTGTCTTTTCCTGGACTTCAGGTCAATGGCCTCCATTCATACACCACATGCTCATCCCCAAAACGCAGTAACACCTGTCACACATCCCACCTCCTACTCCCCCGCACTCTCCATCCTCTCTTAATGTGGACCTCCTTCTCCTTCACCCAGCCAGAGCCTTAGTACTGGGCAGCGTTCATATCGTCTCCAAACTAGACTGGCATGTCACCCCCCAGGCTGCTGCTGGAGTCGTGAATTCCACCGATGAAAGGGAGACAAGGTGCTTGCTTCGTCAGGTTGGGCTCTCCGGGCTCTGAGCCCCAGGGCAGTTCTCTGTCATGGTCGCCTATCTACTCCAGTGTAGGAGCCCGTGGCCGGCAGGTCCAAGCCTGCCTTGCTGCTTAGCAATGCGGCGTCTGCAAAAGGAGTGTTAAATGTGAAGTCTGTGTTTGTTTGTTCAAGGGATACCCTGGTTGGAGTAATTCACAGCTAGACAATGCTGCCGGTGAGGTTAGCGCACACAGGCAAAGAATTCTATATTTTATAAAAAAAAAAAAAAAGATGAGGGCTAGCTTCATTCCGAATCTGTCAACTCCACCCCACCATTAAATTAAACTGTCATGTTTTTTCTCATATAACAAAGGAATGTATTTTATTTCTCTTAATCTAAACATTATACTTGCAGATGCAATGTTTATTTATATAGTACCTAAGCCAAAGTTCTCCTGAATGTGTTCAAGTCATCACAACTTGAGTAATTCTGACGTCTCAACTTCTCCCTTCTCTTTGTAAATCTCGCTGGAGCATTAGACCTCAAGTAAATACATTTGAAAATCCATGTCATTTGTGCAGCCCGGTTCTTAATGCTTTGTTGGTTTTGTTGATAGCTAAATCCAGAGAGATCTAAACTATTTTAGACAAAGTTTGTGTCTAAAATTCAACAGCTTTTCCATTTCAGATTTTTTTTTTCAGTGCATCTCAATTTTCAGGGAGAGTACATTTTTGCATTTCAAAAAAGAATGACAGTATTACTAATCTTCAAATACTGCACTTTATTCATGCAGTGTTTTAAACTGTTAGTAAATGTGGACAAATTAATTCAAGTCCAGATCTCTATACACCTTTTAATAAATTCCCCTTGAATTTGGGTACTGGCTATTCACGGTGTGCAGCTGTATCACATTTTCATAGATGCCATCAACCAATTTCAGAATCACCACTCATTTTATTCTTTGCATTACTTTTGACCCTAATAACACACCACTTGAAATTATTTATGCTTTATTTGGCTTGGGAAATGGGTTAGATTATTACCTGTGAATGTTACATAGCATCACAAGAAAAATATCCAGTACCCATAAGAAATGTACTAATAGTCGGCAAGTACACTGAATTCTTACAATCATGAAATATATTCACTCAAAGAATGAGAACATTCTCACCCTATGATTATTGCATTGATCAAAACCATCATTGTCGTAGTCATCGTAGGAATAGTAATGGTAGTAGTAATATGAAGTGTGCACTGCATACTGATTTCTTAATGAAGTGTTTTATTTTTACTATTTTAATCATTACGATACCTCTCAAGCTCCTACTTTTATCAGTGAATACATCAAGACATACAGTGGTTAAGTAATTAACTCTTCAGTTTGCACAATCAAAAGTGATAGAAATAAAGTTCTAGCTCTTGTGTAATTCATGAGTATCTATGTTCCTGGAAAAATAGCTTGCTATTGTAAATGGCATATGAGGGACCACACTGTATAGAAAGAGAGAAAGAGAATGAAAAAGAGTCTTAAAAGATTAAAGTGGGAGTGGGTTCTGGCTTGACTGAGGAAGAGATGAACCTCAGTTCTTCAGGAAGCCGGCAGGAATGATTGACCCCACACAGCGGCCGTTCAGGAACAGCGTGTTCAGGTGAGCAAGGGGTGAGCCAGCCAGCTCTGACCTGTACACGTGAGGACTCGAGACCTCTTCTTATTCTTCCCTGGGCTTCAATTCTTCCATCTATAAAGTAGATTTCTCAGTTCTCGTCTATAAAAGTGAAACCATAAAGACTTTATTCATAGAGTGGAAGAAATACGTAACTTTTTCATATAACACTGATATCACTAATCATTATTCACTTTAAAAAAAAAACAAAAAAACTTTCTGTCCTGGTAAGGATGAGAAAAGATATTCCTTCTGTTTTGAAGGAAAATGTTCTTGATCATTCCTATTAACACATATTCTAGACTTTCAGCTCGTCTCAATCTTTCGTATTTATAATTCCTTCTTCCTAGTCTAAATTAATTATCATAACAATAATAATAACATAACATAATAATTTTCATACCCATGCTGTTCAGTTAGCATGTGTCCACTTCTTGCCTTTCCAAACAATATTTTAAAAAGATTTCCAATTAAAGATATACTATGTTTGCCTTTAAATTTGCATTCTCTCCAAACCCCATCAAACCAAGATACGAATGTTGATGTTTAATTTTGAACTATGCTAAATTTTCATTCTTGTCTAGCCTCATCACCCCCAGTGATGCATTTGACAGTAAATCCATCAAGTATTTTATTGTAAGTAATCACTTGTATATTCTTCAATTTGTAATTTTCAAGGTCAGTATTTTCAAGCATGAAAAGGAGACATGTCTCTAACATTATTTTGTATTTTTCAGAGATCAAAATAAATCTTATTTTATGCAGACTCAATAAAATAAACTATATTGCATTAAGTGTGCTTTCACACATGAAAAATCTTGGTGCATAGTCTAAGCAATTGCAAGCACTGATGAAAAACTTTCAAAAGTAAAATCAAACTGGAAGAAATATATCTTATAGAAGAAACTATATATCTTGTACCAAGATACAATTCACAGGAAGAAAATGTAAGAACAAGCATTTATTAATAGTCTCCAAAGAACACATGAAAAGAGCACTACCATAATTCACACCTAGGAATATAATAATTTATGCAAAATCATTCCCTTTAAAAAGTAAAGATGAAAAGAGACATGACACCTCAAAACCCTACCAAGCTAAGGATAAACACAAGAAATAAACCATGTGTGTTGTGGGAGGCAAGTCCGCAAAGAAACTGTTAGGGAAAAATGAGACCAAGCTATGACATGATCCAGATGTTCACTAATAAGAACGGCTCAGCAAAATCTGAGGGACTGCAAGCCTGGTAGGAGAGGACAGACGTTCCCTAAGTGTGAACTCTGACGGGGTTCGGTTATTGGGTAATTCTTTTTAAATAATTGCTTTTTGTTTGAAGTGTTGTCGTCTTTCAGCCTTAACTGCTGTGGAAGTTGATAAAAAGCAGCATGAAGAGATGAAACAACAAAGGAAGCTTTGAAGCATAGTTGTTCTGTTCAGAGGGCTTGGAGAGACCACTCTGGCTGGAGCCCAGGGAGCGACTGTGTGTATTGGACAGTCAGGAAGGGGGCAAGGGAAGGACTTGCACAGAATTTTACACAGTCCACAACGGGAGAGAGCATTAAATTAGAAACTTCGTAGGCAGTGTACACATGTATGCGAGGCAGTAGTGAAAATAATTGTCGTAGAAAATTTAAGTCAGTTTCTTCAGGGTAGATGAGCCCTCTGGTTACTTCCTTCGAGCCTTATTTCTCAGTGTTTCTGATCACTCCAATATTTAAATACTTTCGCAGGAAACCACATGGTTCCCCTTGTACACTTAGTCTCCACTTATTAGCCACATGAGGGGATAAAGTATTTAGCGTAACGTTAAAGGATTGAATTGGAGAATTCTCAAAACAAGAAATTTTAAGAACACAATAAGTAGAATAATATCCAATGCTGTGAGGGAGAGAAAAAAGAGAGACTAGGGTCTTGGGAAGGTGAGGGGAGAAAGTGCGTTGATCTTCAAAGGTAGTAAAATCATAAAAGGAACAGAGATATCATAGTTTTATTAACAAAAGAAAGGCCTAGCTTCTAGCCTCGTTTCTTTTTACCTTTCTGGACATCCCAATCCCATGTGTTATTATTGATCTCTATCTCATCTACCTTGGTCACAAATCCACAAAGTCCACCCTCCTCAACGCATGGCCACAGTGTGGACTGTGGCATGGGCATCATCTGGAATCACACCACATCACACCACACCTGGACCTGCCCAATCGGAGCAACCTCAGAGCATGATTTCAAGGTGACTGTGTGTGCAAGAACATCTGAGGGCCATGCCCAGGCAACTCAATAGGAAGATTTGGATCCATTTCTCCTGGAGGGCACAAGTTTGGATTATCTTCACTGTGCCCGATGGTCGATGGGTGCCCCCGGCCCCACGTATAAGGTTTCTCCTGTCTGAGACCTAAGCAGCCTCCCCCCTCTCTAAGGAGTGTGGCCCCATGGGGTGGAGATCAGACAAGAGCACTGAGAGGTCAGTGCCCAGAATACCAGGCTAACCACTAAGTTCGTTTACAAAGAGGAGCTATCGAATATATCTGAGAATGATTATAAGAGAAATCAATAGAAAATTGTTGTAGTTTACCAAAACTTACACAGCAAAAAATTCAAGCTAAATTAGAGGTAGAATTTCACTTAGAAGATTATCTTTACTATTCAGCTTTTTAAGAGTGAGGTTGGCTGGTCTGATGAGATAGCTCAGTGGCATAAATGCCTGCCTGGCAAGCGTGAGGTCCTGAGTCTGACTCCCGGTACCCGCATATATATAAAAAAAAAGAAAAAGTGAGGTTTCCTATCTTTTTGTTTAACTTGCATAAAACAAAATATGGAAGTCAGACATGCTGGCATATACCTACAATTCCAGCTACTCGGGAGGCTGCGGTGAGAGCATCACACTTTTGAGGCCGCCGTGGGCAACTTAGCAAGAACTTGACTCAAAATAAAAAATAAAAACTGCCTGGGGATGTAGTTCATTGGTAGAGCACTTGTGCAGCATGTTCGAGGTCCCAAGTTCCCTCCTCAGTACCACAAAAAGATGCGGGAGAAAGAGCGAGAAAATAATATGGAAACCTCAACTACAGAAGTGGTTTCTTCTGGCTTCTGGGTAACATTCCTAGGATGGGTGGGCCGAGGCAATGAGCGAGCACACTTCACAGCTAACACTGCTTTTCCTTTCCTTTATATGTCCTGGGATAGTAAAAGTACACATTTTCCTGGATTATTCCAGTATTGGGTTTCCAGAACGTTGGCAAAAGTGTGAAAATTGCTGTTTGAATTTCTCAACGATTTTTTCCAGTAATATTATAGTATTTCTGTTCTATAGAAGAAATATGGTCACTGAAATACTTCCTATAAATAGCAATACTCAGATTACCAACAGAAAAACCTTTTAAATTTAAATATGCAACATTGACAAAAACAGTAACCAAGGACACTTCCTCAGAATATCTTGGTGCTATTAAAACCCAGTGATGTGTGTGCAACACGTAAAAGTACAACCAGAGTGAACAATGATGCATGTGTGTGTGCCATATATTTCTAACATTTACTTTTCAGTTCATGCTGGGTGGTCTAATACTGCTTTTTACACTACAACCAGCTGATCCCAAGTTCAGGGTTATTGAAATGCATCATAAGTAAAACCCATCTGTGCACTGTTTAAGTACCAGATGATATTTACAAAAGTTTCAGCAACTTTGCCATTTCCCTGCCAAAAAAAAGCACCGATGTCTACCATCAGTTGTACAATCACAAATGTTTTCATAATGCTGACTTCAGCCCAATAATCTTTCCTGGAAAATTCAAGTATGCCTCAGAAGGAAAGAAATTATTTCTTTCTGATGTCCCCCCGTTGCATGTCAAGGTAACCGACATTATCTGTCTAAAGTGGCCCATGCTCTGCCTGTCCACTGTAAGGGGCCATATATTCTCCTTGACAGAATATGTGTTCTTCAGAAAAAAAATCAACCCATACACTACTGTTTGTATGACAATCGTTGATTGGCTAGCAGCAGCCTCGTGTACCTATTAAAAATCACTTCCAAAAAACCATTTAGAACCAAAGAACTGGATATTTTATGTCAGTGAGATTTCAGGAAGTCAGGACTTTAAAGTAAAGCTCTAGGGAGTTTCCAGACACGAAGTTTAAAAAATGCAGTTTTATCTTAAACCCTCTGTAAATCACCTGAAAATACTGCTGATTTGGCGATGTGGAACACAGACTCCTGAGTTTTCTGTTGGAAGGTAAGGATAAATTGGGAGCAATGGGAATGGAAGACTGGGGAAATCGTGGTAGAAGAATTTCCAAAGCAAATAGGAGACAAGTTGAGCAGTTGCCATGGGAGGAATTGGAGTCAGGAATGAAGAGGTGCTAGTTTCCTGGGGTGGCGTCATGAAACACGAGCATCTCATTTGTGCCACTGAGGATTCGGCTTTGCAGTGGGACCTAATAAGTTCTACTTTTATTTTTAACATCAAAAAGTAAGCCCTGGATAAAAATGCTATATAATATCAACAGCTACATCAGTAGACACAAACCCAGTGCTGCAGGTTTGACGCAGTTTCCTCGCTGCCCCAAGAGCCTCCCGGATCCATCCATTCTGTGCTGACCGTGCTACTGAGGGTCCCGTGGCTGGCACTCGTCAATGCCCGTGCAATGGACCAGGCTTGACTTAGCCAGACCACACCTCTAGGGGGCTTGCAGCTGTCCCCTGGAGCTGAGGAGAGGATACAAGCACCCCGCAAGGTCAAGGGACAGAGGACAGAGGATGGAGCAGGAGGACACAGCCACCTCCAGAGAGGAGGGCGTCCGCCCTGCCAAAGCACGAGAGCAGGGTGTGTGGCAGAGAGGTGGGGAGATCGGGAACCAAAGCAGCTGAGCAGGGGGAAAGGAGGAGGGAGGCCAACTTCACTTCCTTTTGGAGGTCAGAAGTTTCAAAAGAAGTGTTAGAAGAATGAGGGAAGACAGTTCTAGAATTTGGGGTAATCTGATAAAGACATGGTTTAGGGATTGGATCAAGAGTAGTTTACTTATCTGTAAATATGATTTCTCATATTTGGGGGTTTTACTCTGGTATTAACAAGCTACAGTGTGTGTGTGTGTGTGTGTGTGTGTGTGTGTGTGTGTGTGTGTGTGTGTGTGTTTTATCTAACTCAAACTTGTGCAGTCCTAACCAATAGCCCCCTCTCTCTATGCATTCCTATTTTAAAGCAGCGAATTTTAGCGTTCTAATTTCAAACCTAAAACCACATGTTGGGCACAGCAGCTCGTGTGGGCACAGCACAGCCGTGTCACACTTGCACTGCCTGCACCATCAGCTCACACAGCAGATGGCCACTCTGCTTTCACGAGGCACGAGAAACCCCAAAGCCCAATTCTTCCCACCAAGGCCAAGGGGGACTCAGGAGAGAATAAAAGCCAGCTGGCACCTCCTGCTTAAGTTCTGACTCTGTCTGTGGGCTCCCTGCAGCCCTGCCCCACCTGGGCCCCTGCAGACCTCTCCTGCACAGGTCCTGCCCTCGCCCAGATGCCAGCAGCACTGTGCCCTGAAGTGCTTAGAGCACTCTGTGGTGCCAGACCCCGCTCGGGGGCCCACGATGGTCCCTGATGCCACCCACTGGCGTCGCTCTGATCCCTCCCTACCCCAACCTTGCTACTCCAGATGTATTCTACTTCCTGCTTTGATTCAAATACTGTCATTAATGAGAGTAGCTATAAGTCCACCCACGTTACTAAATGTCTTCCTAAATAATCTCTTTCACAAGTCCTCCTTGGATACCCGGTGCCCATCGGCTTCAGGTAAGGTAAAGATGTGCATCAGGTACTTTCTTCTACCTCAAATGAGAACATCCCAGGGCAATTATTCTCTTCTCAGAATAGATCTTTAAAAGGAGAAACTAAAAGTAGCCCTCCAATTTTTCTTCAAACTCTTTAACAGATTTCGGAGTAGATGAGAAACCAAGCAAACCTTGGGATGTGCTGGAAATGTCACAGGACTGCTCCAAATGGATTTAAAATGTCCTTCTACCTCTCTCTTGGGTAGTATATGATCAACATACACTGAATAATTGTCCTAAGTGTAGGAATCACAAAATGTCTCAATGACAGAATGAGACACTAAGAGTGAAGCATTTTCGGGCAGAAAGGATCTTCTCCGAGCTGTATCATTCCGATGACGACCTTCCCCATCTGCCTGTGATGCAGAGCCTCCCTCTACCCTCCCGTGACAGTCCCGTTCATCTCTGCTCATGACTGTGGAAACTCAGGCATCTGTACTATGGTTAGAGTCTGAGACCACTTTTCTGAAAAATAATATCCCTTGCTCTGTAATACTTCTGTGGTATGGGCAGCCTCCTGCTATGGTAATTCCAAGCTCTATTAATCAGAAACAGGTGCAGATGATAGACAATCACCTCTTATCTGCTTAGAATATGTAAATATTAATGAAACATGCATAGCACAATAATCGTCAATGAGCTCAGGAAGACCAGAGAAATTGATACATCTCATTTCTTCACTTAATAACAATTAGGCAGTCCTTGCTACATGCTTACCACAGGAGTACAAACCTGACTTCTAGAAAGTTACATATTATTAGCTGAAATAAAATAGCTGATGCTAAAATATACAGTGGAAAGTGATAAGCATCTTGAGAGAAGAAGTTTATAGGCTATAGCAACTCAGGGGTCATAGAGTGAAAAAACAGCCTCAGAAGTGACAAAGGGCCGCTCCCTCCGTGCGGCAGCTCTAGCCGCTGCTGTCGGTCACCCAGTCTCAGAAAGAGACCCACGGGAAGGGCTCTGCACCAGGGTTCCATGTCCTGTGATAGTGTCGTCATGCTAAAGATCACTGTCTCTCTGCTATGGGAAACTGAAAGAAATGAGTGAAACATTTACATAAACTCATTGATGTAAAATGCTTCTGTGTAAATATTTTTGACATTTCAAGAAAAATATTTCAGCCTGGTAACTTTCTGCTTTTCAGTTTGTGCAGTGGCAGCTTGTATGACTGCGTGCCTCTTAATCCCTCCCTAAAACTCGTTTTGTGTTTAGGCAGGAAGCTTCTAGGCGTGCATGTAGGTCTGAAGCCATGACCATGACCATCGTCGTGGGCTGAGCCCACTCCTCACCCCTCTCTGCTGAGGCTGGGGCGCGTTCAGTCCCGAGCCTGGATCGGCCTGGGCAGACCCTCGGGCCGTCAGCTCTCCTGTGAAGACCCCTCAGGGTTCGAGTGTCTGGGGATTCTGCCAAGGCTATCTTCACCTCGTGAAATGCCTCTCTAAATATTTGGCAAATGTTGTTTTTGACATTTCATTTTTCAACTCAGAACCATCCTAACACACCATCATCTGCAGGAACGTAGCATTGCGTGAGTGGCGGAGGCCAGACCCTGAGCGGAACTCCACGGTTTCAGCCACCCCGCACCCGCCACCTTCCCCGAAGACTGCTCCTGCGAGGCTCCCCGGGGTGAAGCACGAGCTTCTCACAGATGCTGGAAAGATGTGAAAGGGCTGTGAGTCAGTCTCACCATTTTGACAAAACTCAGTGTGTGAGGTTAGATAATGAGGATAAAAATTAGATTCTAATTATTAGCTGTTCTTTTCCATTGGCTTGCAATCCTGGGCAAAGATTATCTGCAGATGATTCCTCTTCCTGACCTCCGACCCACACACCTGCCCTCCAGAGGACCTAAGCTAGACACTCATTCATTCATTCATTCATTCACTCAGACATTCAGTGAATATCCAGGAGTGCAGATATCTATGTCTACAAGGATTGTAAACGCTGAGGAATTAGTGGTAAAAAAAGACAAAATTCTTACACCAAAGTTTCTTACATTTTGCTGTGTGCAATAAACGATAAAACACTCACGTCTCTATATCTAGTATATTTGTTTTACACAATTTTCTTTAGCCTCAAGCAAAGTGCCATGTACTTAGTAAGTGTTTAATATTATTTGTTAGATGAAAGATTTAGTTTGGCTTTGCTATTTTACACACCAGCTACTTATCCATGGGAACTGAATAGTTATTCCAGGGTTTCTGTAAAGATTAAAAGCATATAATGTATTTAACGTGTAATTCACAGGCCTAGAATATAGGAAATGGTGGAACTGTTTGTTCAGCACGGAAGCAAGTGACACATTGTGAGCACTCTGGAAACTGAAAGCCAGGAGCTGGTGGTGTCCGGGTTGGCTGGACACAGCTAACAGGCTGGCTACCTCTGAACACACCGCGCAGGGTGAAAGAAAGTCATGTTATTCTTTCCTCACTTTTACGGATGCTGTCTCACAATTCAGAGTTGGAATCAAAACATACCAAAGAGCAAGAGAAATCTGAGCCAGTGATTGAATCAGCCTGACAGGTGACACTGATCGCTCTATAAAATGGCTAATAGGTCATTGTGCTGTGAAAGCTCAAGTAGTTAGCCCAGCCCTTCTGCACTGCGACTGGAAATCAGTCTTTTCCATGTGGCTTCAATACATAAAATGAAGTGATGAAAATACTCAGAAGGGCAGAGTACCAAGCAGGAGGATAAAATGCGTAAAAAGTACAAACTCTGATCATTACATTATTGGATAGTTCCACTCTTTGAAGTATAATTCTTCCCTTTTATCATTATGACTAATTAATATTTGATTATAATATGCATCTCGCTCCATTCATTCAACAAACACAGAGCACCTATAACATTCCAGAAAAACGTGCGTGTGCTTTACCGAAATCCTCTAACAGGAAGCAAACTCCTTCACATGGCTTAATAACATGAAGTTTCAGTTATCTAACTTTTGCAATTGTTCCTCTTAAATCGAACTCTGTCGCCCAACCACGTAAGAGCCCTCACTTGCAAATTCTATGCCATGAACATAGAACCAAGGTGAAGCCCTTAATGAAGAATTTGTCCCACTCAGCTTGAATCATGACGTCTGTCCTTCTTCAAATGAAAAACCTCCAGGAAAAGAAGTGACACATTGTAAATTCATAATGGCTTCCATCAGTGTCAGCTGGCAGAACATAACTAATGCTATTTAAGGTTGTAATTACATGGCTACAGTCAAACTGTTTGGCATGTGTAGATTTTATACATTACTTTAGTTCATTTGTTAAATTGACCCATATTTATTAAAAGGTAAGTAGGTACCATAAATCACAAAATTATAATTCTCTACAGCTCAAGAACCCAAATAAGCGAGTGAATAAGTAGGCTTGCAAATACTTAATAATTAAACCTTCACCATAAAAACGTATTTTCTCAGCCTCCAAAGCCTTACTTACTAGAACCAACTCCAAGAGAAAGTATACTTTCCTTTCTTACCTTTCCCATGGGCTAGCGGGTAAAACCAAGTTGCATGGGGGAAAGGAAGTAATATAAAATCAAATGAACAAATGGGATAGATTAACATAAAGAAATGTAGACAATCTACATATTCAGGAGCATTTTCTTAACAGCTCTTTTCTTTCACTATCTTTTAACTCTAAAATCCCCATGGAACTGAATATTATATTTTCTTATTTGGATTGATTTCCTCAGATTCTTTGTTAATTGAGAAAACTGATATTGTGCATATTCTTCAAGTGACTGTGGTTTCAAATGAGGTATATTCATAAAAGAATTTTAATTCCTCTACTTTTTAAAGGAGATTATTAATATTAATTACATATTATTATATCACCAAATATTTTTAAACTGAAGAGTAATTTCAAAAAAACTAAAATCAAAATTTAAAAAAGGACTTTATCATTAAAATATAACAAAATTATTTTTTTAACTGGTAGATTTTTCTCCAAAGTATTCAAACCTTATACATTTACGATATGGTGACTTCTTACTCATTTGCTAGCTCAACTCTGAATGTTAGCCAGTTATGCCTCTGTAGATAGAGATGTAATTAACATATAGCCACTATATAAAATATTTGGGCAAGAACTGGGCCTGTAATTAAACTATGTAAATAATTTTAATTCATATATTCTCAATCATCTTTCAATTTTGTCATTATTTTTAAATTAATTCACTAGTTTTTCTTGTTTTGATCATATTTATAGCACATAAAGTATAAATATGAAATAACAGGAAAACATAAGACTATTAAAACATGCAAAAATATTCAGAAAATAGCCTTAGAAGAACTGATGTTTTTCAATTACAATTTTTAGAGAGATGCACAAAATGTGATAACACATGTCTAAAAAATGTTACATATTTTACAATAATCAGCTAATACCTCAAATTACTTAACATATTAAAAAGGAAATTAGATTTTAATACCTTCATATAATTAATTATAACAATCTTTTAGGATATATTTTTCTTCTCCTGACAAATAGAAGCATGACAAAATTCAATCACAATTCTCCAATAAGATTTGAATAAGAAAAGCCATTTTAATTTCCCCGAGTTGGTAGAGTTTACTTCTGCTGTTTTGGGCTAAGTTCCGTGAAGAATGGCGATAATGGGATCATTTCTGAAGTGAACGATGAGGACCGCAGGCAGGAGAGAGGAACACCATCCCCATCCCAAGGATGCACACTGGCCACCCAGATTGGTCTCCAGGGAAACCACAGCATGGCATCCACCTGACCCTGAGCTAGGACAGAGTGACAGGTACTGAGCAGCCTTCCCAGTGACAGGACGAAGGAGCAACGCCAAAGTGCTCAGAGAACAGAGAACTGGCAGGAGGCCTCCCGCTCCAACACCCAAGGCCTTCCGACCCGTGGCCTCTAGAATCACGAGAGAATGGATTTCTGCTGTTTTAAAACCCATGAATTGTGATCATTTATTTTGTGGCTGCCCTCAGAAATAACAGCAGCAATTCATTGTTGCAAAGAATTAATAAGAGAATAGTATGATAGAAAGCCAGTGGATGACATTTATTCTGGGATTTGAATGAAAGCAAAGAGCTAACTACAAAAAAATGCAAGATAGAAGAAAAGGCAGCCACAAAGTTGTTAAGGTGGTAACAAGTGTGGTTCATTTCAGGAACAAAAATCAAGCTGGACCTCAAATGGGCTGAGGGCAGAGGGGTAGAAGGAGGGGTGGAGAAGAATTCAAGTTGCAGGAAGCATAAGAATTTATATAGATTTTCATTTTAAGTGCAGTCTGAACATGTAGGAATAGTTTTTAAATGAGCAGAAAATAGAGTAGATCTGTTTTTTTTTTTTTTGTGGGTACCGGGGGGTCGACCTCAGGACCTCGCGCGCCAGCAGGCGCCCATGCCGCTGAGCGATATCACCGGCCCCTCTTTCATATGTGGGTTCCGGGAGTCGAACTCGGGCCCTCGCGCTTGCTGGGCAGGCGCTTAAGCCGCTGAGCCATCTCACCAGCCCCCTAGATCTGGTTTAAGATTTTAAACATTCCCCCTTCTTGCTGGTTGTGGACTGTGTTCCGCATGCTTGGCCCTGCACTGGCCGTGCGGTCACAGGGGACAGCTTGGGGTAGGCACATGGTGGTGATTAATCTTGACTGTCAACTTGACAAGATTGAGAGACGCCTGCAGGTTAGCAAGCACTTGTGGGCGTGTCTACCCGACTGTGTGTGACACTGTCCAAGAGGCTTACAGCCAACACAGTGCAAAAAGGGGGAGAAGGAGGCAGTCAGTCTGCACCTGCAAGCTGGTTCTGGTCCAGTGGGTACATCTTTTGCTGCTGCCATCACCTGGGGATGGCAGATCCAGTTTTCTCAGCTTTTCAGTGAATTCACATCTTTGGCTCTCCCAGGGGATTGTGGGGTCTCAGCCTGACACTGCGGCCTGCATCCTTGGCCCCTCTTGTCCTGAGGCCCCCAGCTTCTTGGCCTGGATGTTCTAGCTCTGCAGTGCACAGAACGACATTGTGGACTCTCTGGCGCTGAGCCTGCAGGCTGCCTAATAATTCTCCTTTCATAATTCTATCATCTATGCATCTACCTATCCTATAGATTCTGTTCCTCCAAGAACCCTCACAGACAGAGCGTCACTGTCTTGTCTGCATCTAACTCTGAGTCCTAGCATGTTTTAGTATCACTGCAATGTTGGAAGAATACTGAGGGTGGAATACACTGACTCCAATTACCTGTCCCTGGAAGTAGAGCTCTTGAGAAGTCGCTCTCATCTACTCTCAGTTTTACCTATGATTTTCTAAACTATATGTGTTCAAGAGGTAAGATTCACAGTTTATCGATCGATATTATTGTAATTTTTGAACTAGGAATAATTCAGAGACTTTCTGTTCATTTATCATTTGCACTATTTCACACAGAAAGACATAGTTAATTATCAGTAGCATCCCTAACTACTCTAAGGATTTGAGATCTCCTAAGAAATGCCAAAAAAATGTGAACTTGAAATAATTGGTATTAGCTTATGAGTGAGCAATTTCCTGTTACGGTAATACACAAGTTACGGAGTGAAAAAGGTGCATACTAGCAATTATAACCACAATAATTCTGAAAACTCCCAGTGTATGGCCTCTGTATTTGTGTGGTCACTAAAGGCAACAGCAGGTCAGTACTTGTTCTGCTAAGCGGGTTCTACTAAGTGGGTTCTACTAAGTGGGTGGAGATAGGAGGGCAGCCCATCTTTCCCAGCTGCATTTCCCAGCATGTGGAGTGCAGAGGAGCAGCCAGGGAGGCAAGCTTTTCTGCTCCTCCACTTTCGGGGGAAACAAAATCTGGGGAATTTATGCTCACCTGGGGAGCTTGTTCTCATCGGCTAATTTTGAGAACAGGAAAAAGGAAATTGTGTCCCTCACCAGCCTGACAGGAGACAATGGGACATTCTCCTTGGTGCTTAGACACGGCATTGTGCTGAGCCTGGCAAAACCTGCCTCACGGCCCAGCGAAGGTGGTGTGGAGCAGGATTTACTGGGTGCACTGCATCTTGAAAGGATTAGCTGCACCTGTGCATAAAGAATCTCAACCCTCCGCTCCAGGCGCCTCCTGCATTCCACTCCTGCCCCTGGGGAGGAGGGCAGGGTGGCCGTGCCCAGGAGCAGCCCTGCCACCTGCTGACCGCGGCCTGGCAGCGCCCGCTCCCAGGAAGGAAAGTCCTTCCCTGCAGGGTTTTCGTGACTCTGAGTCTGAATCGCAAAATTGCTGAACGTATCGTTTCCCCCTCAGGATTTTATTCCACTGCCAACTGCATAAAATGAAATAAAAATTCACTTTAGAAAGTAACACGGGAGGGGTGAGGAAGACATTGGATGTCTCCTGACAGGAAACTTTATAGTGAAGCTCTCAGTTTACAATTAAGAGGGGCTTTCTTTTTTCCCTGACTAGTTATTTATATCTCTTTGCAAGTTCCTTCAGGTAAATTAGCTGTTGAGCAATGTGGAAATTCTTGATGGCTGAAACATAATGTTCTCTACTCAAGGACATTAATATCAATGTTTAAATTAGAGCAAGCATATATCAAAAAATTACACAACCTAATAGATTCATTAAGCTTAAAATTATTCTGATAACTTCTTTATTCCACTTGAAACACCACTCATTTGTGCAGGGTAACTTTACAGTTTTTCTCAATTTCTGACCTGTAATTTTAATAATATGCTTTAAGAGTCCATGAATTTTAAAAAATTAGTTTTGAATCACTACACTGAAAAAATTTCACTCAGTCTACCAAAGGGGACCGTGAGCTGGGGGGGTTGGGGGGCAAGTGACATGGATTCAGATGTCTTATACACATGTACTAGTGCCCCATGAGGAACAGTGAGTGTGATCATTATGTACTGCAAACACGTACTAATAAAAAATATTTGAACAATTTACTGTGTTTTTAAACATACTTCCTAATTCCAGAGTCCCCCAGTCCTGTGGTTCCCATCAATTTTCTATGCCGCTAAGCTGTGATAGACACAGCCAGACTCCTCCGGGCCTCCTCCCCTCAGCCCACTCACTGTCCCTAGACTGCCCCTGCCCTGGGACCCAGGGCCAGCAACTGAAGAGGCAGCACCCAGTGGCCACTGGTCTCATCCTCGGTCTCCAGTGGCCCTGGGCCACCTCAGCCCTCGAACTCCTTGTAGGGTGGACATCTGCCAACGTTCGCAGCTTGAGTGCAGTCGTTGTCCTGGCCCGACCCCTTCCTGCTTTCTCAGGGGCCTCTGTTTCTCTCGAACATCTCTTGGGCTGACTCCATCTCGGGGCTGCTTCCCGAGGACACAAACGCAGCTCACACTGTAAGGCGGCACTGCTGTGGCTTTGTTTCCCCTCTTCTATAGAAAAAGACCTTGTCATTTAACTTAATTAGAATGTTTTCATCTCTTATCCAGCCTTACCAGATACATGATGCACTCTGAAATAATTAAAATACTGCAAAACACTTGTTTGGCCTTCATATCTAATTTTTGTCATTGAAATATTTTTTACAACCCTACATGGGTGGGCATGTGTGTATAATTATTGATGCATTAATCTAAATTGTAAATGCTGGACAATTCATTGAGTCACTGTTTAAATTCTAGCAGGGATAAGTATACAACATGAATCTTTAAGACACGTATTTTAACGTACATGTGCCATAAATATATATATTCTTTAATATATACTTAAATAATTTTAGCTGATGCATTGACCTGAAATATTTTATCTTCACAAGTTAAGACAGTGTTACTTAATACTTCCAGTTTAGGACAGAATAAAGACAAGAACTAGGATTTTAAAATGGAAGGAAAATGCCCTCTAGTGGTAGATATTTTAGTTAAATGAGTTTTGGTTATTTTTTAAAACATTAAATTCATTAACTTGTTTATAGTTTATTAAGTGCCTTCTTGGCTCTGGATACTGTGTTAGGCCCAGCATGTAATTGTGAATAGAATAAAAAGGGCATGAGACCCCCTGTAATTTACATTCTAGTGAGAGTTAATTTCAGTAAAGAAAACAATTGGAATGTTTCCGTATTTAGTGGTTAGGATGAGAATACAAGCAGAATTCCGAGACAGCAGAGAGAGGACCTTAAGTATGGATTTAATGATGCCAGGGCCACTTATTCCCGCGTTTCTAGGAAGTCTCGATCTTTTAATTGATATTTTGTGGATTAAGGGTTCTTGGTGATCTTGTTGCTGTTGATTTGATTTAAACATACAAGGCCTGCAGGTTTGTGAAACCAGAATCGTGAAAACAAAAGAGAGGCCTGTGCTCCATGAGCTGTCCGGAGACGCCTTGGAATACTGATTCAGTTAGACAATGGCTCTACAATTTCATACGGCAATTTGGCAGGGTTTGCAGAACAGCAGAGAAAACGCAGCACGTGACGAAGGATTCTCAAGCGCAGAATAACCAAGCCCTGCTCGCACCGTGAGGACATAATCCCGTTAGGCAGCGCGGAGCTGGGGCGATGCCCGGCACCCGCCCATGGGAGCGGGCCGAGGACGCACCGCTTCGAGAGCCTGCGAAGCCGCGGCTTCTGTCACCCCACTTTCTGTCCTTTTCCAACGTTTTAAACTTAATTGCAAGACACACTCAACCCCTTGCTTGGAAACAGCTGCCTGACAGCGTCAATCTCTCCAACGGCACGCTCGGTTCTCGTCTTCTTGGAAGTAGTTCGGGGCAGGACCAGGAGAGTCCTGTAAGGGACAATCCCTGAAATCGCAGTGATACAACTCAAGCCTGTGGGCTTGTTTGTTTACTTTTTACCCACAGGAAGTGCTGCCGATCTGTAGTGGGGCTTGGGGTGTCCCGAGAACGTGTCGGGGTCTGGGTCGCGGGAGCGGCGCCCCCAGCTCCTCCTCTCCTGCGGGAACAGGAGCGGCCAAATCCCCGACTGTGTGCGTGGCGGCCGCTCGGGAGCCCTGAGCTGCTTGCAGGGGTGCCGTGCTGCCCCCCTCGCCATTCTGCAGCCAGAAGCCATTCGCATGCCACAGCCTAGTGCCAGAGAAACGTGAGGAATGCGCTCCCTCTTCATGCCGGTTGGCGAGAGGCACGGGCCCGCCCGAGGGCTGCCACTCCGTCGCACACCTCCCAGGACAGCCGCGACGAGCGCCATCACTGTACAGCAGCGCGACTTCAAGCCTCACTTTCCTGAAACGTGAAACAAATTTAGCAGAACTTTCTCTCCAACAAAGGCTTGTCATTAAAAAAAATTTATGTGGAAATGATTAACTCAGTGCTATTTTGAATTTTTAGCAACATGCATCTATTTTGAATTTTTATTACCAACCCTTATGAAAGAGTCACAAACCATCAATACCTTCCTAAATGACTCAAATTTTATACATAGTGTACTTTTCTAGATAGATAGATACAGAGAGATGGATAGATAATAGATGACAGAGAGATAGATGGGCAGACTTATTTCTGGTGCCATGCTAGGGACTGTACCCTGGGTGTCCCCCATGCAAGGTTTGTGCTCCACTGCAACGCTATCCTCTCAGCCTTGACCCGTGAAAGAATTTGATGAAATCATCTACATCCTGATACTATTATTTAAGATCAATGCATTATCTTTTTGTTATACCACGTTTATGTTTCTAGCAGGAGATTTTGTACACGAGACTTTAATGCAAATTACTGAATCTGAGGGTTCCACTCTGAGATCAGGCTAAGGGAGACAATGTTTTAAAGTCTACTCTGTCTAAATAGGTGAGTGGCTCACTCAGCAGATGTGTACAGATGTGACAAGATGTGTTACAATATTAGACTAAATGCGGAAGCCTGGGTCCTCACTCACACTTACCGCTTGGCAGTGGGGTATTGTGTCGGGTAGGTGATGCTGCTGGCTAACACATCTTACAGACTAAAGCAAACTCTGTGTTTTGATTGTGCAGTTCTTCCCCAAGAAGAGTTTTCAGTGCCGCTGGAGTACTCAGGATATTGGCTTGTGTACTGGATGACATTAACTCCCCATGGAGAGAGCATTTCTTCTATGCATTTCAATTAAAGCTCATAGCTCGACGCACTATGCTCACGAATTTTCTTAACATCTTTCCATGGTTTTGCAAACATTGCTATGCCTGGAGATATGTTCCTCTCACCTGTCTGCCTGCTATTCAGACTTATTTATTTTTCAGTGAAGGCCAAGATCTACTTTTATTAATACCACTGCTCTGCGCCCAGTTATACCGTCATGTGCCATATTTCTCAGCTCTCCCTTCTCTTTAGTCTTACCATTCTCGCATCAGTGACCTCTCATGAAATCATCTCCGGCTCTTTCTCTCGCTAAGAATTAGTGTCTCCCTTGAGAATGCTTCCACAGAAGTACAGTGTGTTTTGGGTTTGCCCTCCTTCCCCAGTTCAAGAAAAGCATTTCAAGAACACTACCTTTTCTGCCATGTGCCTGCTTCACCAGTCAGAGTACTGTCTGGCTGGGCGTCAGATGCACACGAACTGGACCAGTGATAAACTTCAAAGCGTTGTAAGCGCGTGGTGAAACAGCCAGTTCTTCTCAAATAGCGCAGCTACAAATCATCTCCGGAGCCCGGTAGAATGCAGATCCCAATTCAGGAGGTCTGGTGTGGGTCTGAGATTTTGTTTTTCTAACGAATTCCCAATTGATGCCAGCCCTACTATGCCAGAGACCAGGTTGTAGTGAAAAGAAAGAAAACGCCCACGTAGAGATCCTTACCTCGAAAACAATAGCAACAGAAACTGACAGACAGGAAGGAAGCTCACTGTTTTGAAATCTCTGAGGACTGGACTTGGGCTGCACACTCCTAGCTTGGATGCCTTCGATCAGGGAAGCTAGGAAAACCTGACTGTGTCTTCTCGTAAATGTACTCCCAGGGTCCAGCCCAGAATCCAAGATCCAGAACCGGGAATCCACAAATACATGACTGACGAATCGTGAAACTCCGTGGGGAAAGGTTTCTTATGACATCAGAAGCGTAACTGATTTTCAGATTTGGGGGTATGCATTTTGTCTAATACCATGCGCTGTTATCTGTGCACCTTCCTATATATTAAATATTGCTCATTTCCCATCTGCTTTGAGTGACAGCATCATTCCCACCAATTTTTTAAATGATTCACAAAGGATGTCAGACAACTCCTAATTCTCTAGTTTAGAAAACAATTACTGAAACTGAGAAATGCAGTGTTAAATGAGGTAATTGAATAATGCACCATGTCCTTTGTTGTAGGTCAAGATAAAAGAAACCATGAATCATGGGGCCCAACAAGCTAGTAGCCTGAGTAAAAGAAATTGGAATAATGTGCATATGGATATTAAATTACTTTAACTCACTTCTTTCCCTCAGGGTTGAGATAATCATATTCAGGAACTAAATATTCTAACAGGGCTCTGACTGATAGCCCGGAAGGCAGAGGGAGGTGTGCTGGTAACAATGGAGATGATGGTGGTGAGGACACTGAGGGACCTGCTTCAGGTGCCCATTGCTTTTCCTTTGTTTCTGCAGAGAAAGCAGAAAGGGTTATAAGTTTCAGAAAAATTATTCATAATTTATTGTGCATGGAAATTAATGGAAAACCCAGCTTCCACAGTAATGAGATTCTGTAAAGAGCAATTGGTTTTAAATGATAGTTTGAAAGCCTAAGAATATCACCACTTTCAAATTTCTGGTTTAAAAAAAAAAAGCTGTTAAAGACCAAAGAGAAACACCATCTTGATGCATTTTCTTACACAACTGTTTGTGAGGCGTGGTCCTGTTCTCATGAAAGGGAGCTGTGAGGAGCGCATCAATCGATGTGATGTACGTTTCAAGCAGTGATACAGATGACCAGATTATATAAATCTGACTTGAAGAAATTATTTTAGAGCCCTTGGTTAAGAAGGTTACTCTGATAGTCTCACATCACAGAGGTACCAACATGAAGAACGGCAGAGAAGAGCCCCAACTTATATTAATAAATTCAAATTAGAAAACACTCCTTTATAAACAAAAGAAAATTCTATGTGAGAAGACCTAAATATTGAATTTAGAAATAAAAGATAAAAACCACTTAAACATCTTTTTGGATTTTAATAGAAAGAAAATTACTTAGAATTCATCTTACGCTGGAACTAAATACAAAGAAGAATTATCATATAAATCCTTATTTATTCACAGTGTATTTCTCTGATTTGAGCTTTGGATAACACCAGCAGGACAGACCAGGCTTTATGGGACCTGAAGCTTACACACTTCACAGTACCCTCTTAAAAACACACAGTTATGTAAATTTAAGTAAGTGAACATTTATCTAGAATAAGAAATGAAATCACAACAAATAAACCATTTCTAAAACTACGAATGACACATATAGCACAAAATCCTGCAAAAAATGTATGCTGTCTGAATTGACTCTCTGGCACACTGCTATTGCATGTTTTTGTTACATATTCGGCCACCTACTTTTGATTGCCATCTTAATTTAACAATGATTTTAATAGTATTTCCTCTAGAGAATAGAAAATACATTTACCTTATTAATAGTTTAGAAAATATTGTACCTTCACAACTATCAATTAATCTGATGTCAGCTTTTAGGATTTTTGTTAAATTGAGGGAAATACATAACAAATTTCTTCTCTACATAAGCCACAACATTGCAGGGACTGTAGAAACGCTTAAATATTCCCTATCCTCATTGTAGCAGTGTCTTACGAGTTTTATATTATTTTCCTACATGTTTGCAAATATGTTAATGTGATTCATTTCTCTTCAGTAACTTGAAAGCCATAACCAAAGAACACAATCATTACTTGCACTCAAAATGTATCTCTTCTTCTTAAATCATTGCTTTTAATAGATTTTTTCTGTTATAATTTCCTTCTGGACTCAAAATGACTCCTACTAATGCTACTGCACATCACTTCTTAATATTCATTTTTTATCTGAATTTTCTCTCATCTTTTTAACACATACATTTCAAGATGACAAAAGAAGGCATCTGTCTCTTAAACACGCCCAAGTCATGATTTCCCACTTGTTAACGTTAAACTTCCTTAGCCATCTCCTCTCAGTGCAATTAAAATCACTTTATCAGCTGTAGCGTGCATTTTTTGCATTTGGCTTAAATTCTTGGTTCACTTTCCAATCTCTAAAACATTTTACAGCTTTATAATAGGAAGCAGACTTTTTCTTTAGAGAAAAATCCAAGTTGTCAAGTGTGTTTAAGATAAACCGAGGAGAAAATGTATAATTGTGGTAAAATACCACAGCAGTACTTTAGGTACCATAGCCTTAGGTTGTTACTTAATGACATCGAGGCTGAGAGCTGCTCATGGCACGTGTTCTATGTGCGTACTCTTGTTTTCCTGTAAGGCCTCCAGTTTTAGATGTGAGATTGTCATATAACAGACTCTGTAGATGATTCTAAGTGAGGTTGCATTTGTATTGTGTCAGGTAAAGTTCCATAACACTGATTTTCTGTTGATGAAGTTAAAAACACCATTCAGAGAGCTTTCCATGGTAGAAGGAGGACAAAGTAATTGTGCATGGACTGACGTTTATTGCATAATACAAAATTTACAGCTAGCAATGATCATTGGTCTATTTATTTATTTGACTTATCATCGTTCCTTGCATTTTTCATCATACCAATTAATCTTAAGAAAAATTTTACAGTTTTTTATTTTGATGTTTTTAAGTGTTCCTAAAAAAGGATTAATCATATTCACTAATTAATTCTGTAATACATATGAAATATCTATTATTTGAAGAACATCTCTTTCATCTTGTCCACTGAAGGGAAATACATTTTGCTTAAAGAGTGTAACTCAAATGTTTTTAAAATGTTCATTATTTCAAATTGGGATTGAATTTTCTTCATGTAGCATTCCTTAAAAGGTTGGTCCAATACATTTTTAGGTGCATTACGTTCTCATGAAGGACACATCGTGTCCTTGAGATCAGGAGAGGCTGCAGAACCGAAGTTTCTTGGAATATTCACATGCGCATGCACACACCCCCACCCACACAAACATACACACAAAGTGTGTTTGGGTTCTGGTCTCTTATATGAAAAAAAGCAAGCTGAAAGTTGTTTTTCAAAGGGAGAATGGAAGATGGCAAGACACTGCTCCAAAACCCTGAGGATCTGTGGCGTGACTCTCCGACAAGGAGCTGTTAAAGTTTCCCAAAGGCATCCCTAGCACCGCGGCCACAGCTGGACAGGCTGGGTGACGTGGCCAAGCAGGAAAACAGGTTGCACAGCTGGACTTGTTGCAGAGCTTTCTTACATTCTAGTCCTTACTCAAAACTACCAGCGTTTCCATATTCAGAAATGAGCCAGAAAAGCACATATGGACCAGGGATATATTGCTTCTAAAACCCAAAGAGCCCACTAGTCAGTATGCCTCTGTTTTGAAGGTAAGAAGGGCCATATGGGAAATGTATCCTTCACCTTAGAAGGAGTGTCTTGACATGCCCCACACTACTGGATTTCTGGAAACTTCACTAAGGTAGAAAATCTCTAAATATATGTTGGATTTACTTCCTGTGCACTGACATATAAATGCCCTATCAATAATCCCAAAGTAGTTGCCACTTCTTGTCCACTAGGTCCCATCAGCATGACATCATCTGGAGTGTGATGTCTGGGGTCAGGAGGCAGTGACTGAGATCCCTGTGATGTTGCAATGACTGAGGGTTGGAGGACTGGTAGACATTCAGTGTATAACAGGATAGCTGCTTTGCTGGCCTTGCTGGCTGGATGCAAGCTGCTCTGGTACTCTTCACTAGCAGATATTTAAAACACAGCATTTGCCAGATTGATAGCTGCAGACCAGACACCCCAGGGTGTATTAATTTGCTCAACCAATGAAATCATGTCTGGTACAGAAGCTGCAATTGGAATCGCTACTTCGTTAAACTCCTGGTAATGCACTGTTGTTCAGTGAAGAGCTCTGCTCATTGCTCACAATTCATCTGTCTCCAGATCACAGCCAGACAGGTGAGCTGAGCGGGGAAGGGATGAGAACCATCATCCCACACCTATCAAGTACCCAAAGGTGGCACTGGTCTTGCAGAGCCCCCAGGACTTTGGCCACTTTCTCCTGCATTCAGGCAGTGCAACATCTTCCACCCGGCCTGTCCGTCCATAATAATCCTTAGTCCACAGGCCAGAAGGCCAGAGGAGAAGTCCTGTCTGTGTTCCAGGATGTGTTCTAGAGCCAGAGAAATGTCCAGGAGAGGAGGTCACAGACTTACTGAACCCACCGTGAGGCAGACCTGCACTAAAACTCTACCGATCGCTCGGCCAGCATCAGCCCTTATTCTTACTGGTGCACCGTAGCAATGTTTTGGGTCTTTTGGAATTAGTATTAGCTCACAGCAGAGTCTCGTAAACCCTCAAAAGTCTGAATATTTCCTTTACCCCAAAGTACAGGTACTCTGGGAAAAATCCAGAGGTCCCTTTGGGGAAAGCTAGAAAATGTTAATGATATAAATGTGTGTGTACATTTTATCTGTGTAGTGATCCAAGTCCTCCTTCAAGGGGAACTGACTTCCCATTCACTCAGAAGTTCTGAATCTCTGCCGAGGTTGAGGTCTGGGGGTCAACTGCAAAGCTGTAACTCTGCTTTCTGATTGAAATTAGAATCTGTTTACTTGACCTAAATTCCCCCCCTTACTCCAAGAGTCTAAACACTGCTCATCTATTTTGCTTACAGGGACAATTGTCTGATGACTGCTTTGGCTCTGCAGTGCATTACAGAAACCATGACCACGTCATCTTCAGGAATTCAGTGACACCACTGGACCCCAATCCAGTGACACCCTGGGACCCCATGATCGCCTTCCGCTCAAAAGCCCCAGTTCGGTGGCAGCGCATCCCACTGTAATTCCCATGGTTCTCCAGAGAACACTGACCATGCAGCTCTTCGCTGAAGGTCACATCACCTGGACCCTTCTGGGCAGCATGAGCAAGCCATATCCAAATCCCTCTGCCTCTCTGACACACGGACAAGTCTAACTGAAAGTCCTTATGGAACTGCAAGGGACTCAGAAAAACCAAAGGAATTATGGAAGAGGACACAGTTTTTAAGACTCACACCTCCTAATTGCAAAGCTCATTACAGAGCTGCAGAAATCAGTGTGGTACTATGTGTCTAAGCCTAGAGAACTATGGAGTATCATTCAGAACCCAGGAGTAAACTATTACATTTATGGTCACCTGATTTCTAACAAGTGTTCCAGGACAGTTCCATGAGGAAAAGATACTCCTTTAAAGAATACACTTTTCACATTGGGCTCTCCATGTATAAAAGAATCAGTCAAATGCCTTCTTCATGCCACATACAAAAATTAACTTAACATGGTAGATAGACATAAATTTAAGAGCTCTGAGGTAAAAATATCTGAGTAATTCTATTAACTTTGGGTTAGGCCAAACATTATTACGTATCTCAACAAAAGCCCAAGAGCAAAAAATAATAAATTTTACTGCTGTATATCAAAGAACATTATAGAGCAAGTGAAAAGACAAGCCAGAGAATAGCAGGAGAAGCTCATAAATCATATATTTGATAAGGGACTTATACCCATCATATAAAAAGCACCTGTGTAACCTAATAACTAAAAGAGTTAAAAATCAAACAAGGGAAAGTTTAGATACTGCTTCAAACAAGATATATTAATGGTCACTGAGTACATAATATGCTCAAAATTATTAGCCACTGGTCATCAGGAAGATGCAGAAGAGCACACTGTGCGACAACACTGGACACACTCCAGGACATCCGTAACACAAAAGACAGATAACAACCCACGGAACCTTCTGGTGCTCTTACTGAGAAGTTAGGCAGAGCGGTGCTTCGGAAAACAGTTTGGCAGTTACTCAAAATGTTAAACATGGAGTTTCCACAAGGCCAGCAGTTTCCCTTCTAGGTATGTACCTAAGAGAAATGAAACAGGTGTCCACACAAAACTTTTACATGAATTCTCATAAAGGCATTATTCATTATAGGCACAAAGTAGAAACAATCCAGTGTCCACCAACCGGTGACTGGATAAATAACACCTTTTAAGCCCATACAATGAAATGTTATTCAGCAGTAAAGAAGAGGAAAGTACTAACACATGCTACAATATGTATGAGCCCCAAAAATATTACACACAGTGAAAGAAGTCAGCCTCGAAGGGCCATGTATTGTATGGTTACATTTATGTGAAGTGTCTAGAGCTGGCGAATCGATAGAAACAGAGAAATGAGCCCAGGGCTGTGGTGGCTGAGAGGAAATGGGGAATCTGCTAATGCAGATGAAAATTTGAGTTGATGAAATGTTCTAAGGTGGATTTGCTAACAGTTGCATAAGTCTGAATATATTGTGAGCCCTAGAATTAAAGTCTAAACGAGTGAACTACTTCGTTTAAATGGGTGAATTACATCTTAATAAAGCACTTGAAAGAAGGAAAGAAAAAAAAAAAAAAAACAAGAAAATCAAATCATGCAGGAGGCTGCCACTGTCGTTGGTGAGCCCTGACTACTCTGGAAAAAGAGTGAAATTGATCCAGGATAAACACAGAGCCCTTGGGTGGCTCATTAAAATGCAGCTAGAATTTGCACGAGAAGACCTCATTCCAGGACATAAGTATTCTTGTGCGCACATAAACACACATACGAGCATATATTTGGGACAGTAAAATCCCAAAATAATTTTGACTTTGAAAGGTAATAACATATGCATAACTAAAAGGAGTAAGTTTCAAATAGATAAGAAACCGTGGAAATTTAAAAACCGAAAAGCATTAGCTTGGTTATTTTAAGAAAAGCATACCCTTTTATAAGGTAGTAGATTTTTGCAATGTAAATAATATAAAAACTAAATGATAAAAATTAACTATAGTAAGCCCTTTGTATCTGTAGTTTCTACGTGCATGGGTCCATCAAGCCCAGGGTGAAATTACCGTATTGAGAAAAGAAGAAGTCATATTGTTGTAAACAGTTTTAGGCCTATGATATTCAAGGAAATAGGGACTTTTTCCTTTGTCATTCTCCAAACAGTGTGAAACTATTTCCATAATATTTGCACTGTGTTAGAGATTATCGTTACAGATGGCTTAAGGTATATCTGGGGACACACCTAGGTTATACGCAAATTTGATATGTACTGTGTTTTAAAGGGACTTGAGTATCTATGGGTTTTGTTATCTAAGTAGTACCCTGCAGCCAAGTGCTGGCGATACTGAGCAGTGACTATGTAAAGGAGTTTTAATCTTTGTAGAATTTCTTATCTTAGAATTTATAACATTATTCAAATATTTAATTTTTAATAACATTTGTTAACATTTGGCTATTTCACTTCATTTAGGTCCCAAGCACTTCAAGGAAAAACACTAGCCAGCAATTCTTTCCACAATGACAAATAAAAAGTAGAATGTCGACACAGACGTAAAAATTCAGTATGAGGAATAACTCTAAAGTCATATACATAAAATCATTACTAAAGCAACTTGGATCCAGATAGGAGAAAGAATCTAATGTTTCCAGAAACAAGCGAAGCACAAGAAAAAATGTGACCATAACAGTTTTGTGCTTTTTTGTCAAAGCTCAGAATAATATAATTACAGAAATAATTAACACAAAAAATTCTCAGAATTTTCTTCTAAAGAGGCTAACATTTTGAACAAGTGCTGTTCAAAATGATATAGTTTGCCAATCATTTTCAAAATTTCAAGTCAACATATTATTGTATTATTGAGATTTTCTCACATACGAATCCTTGGGCTATATTTCCTTCTGGAATATATACTACTCAGAAAACATTTTCTTGACTTCTGTTCTACATAGCACAAAAATCTTCAATGTGCACTTTTATTAATTTTTTGAAAGTGATTGCCTTTTTAATATCTTCATAGAAGCACATGGCTTAAACACATTATAGCAAATAATATTTTTTTGGAAGATTTTATGTTCCAGCACTAAAATACCAAAGTTTAATATTAGATATATAATTCTAAATATTAGTAGTAAAACTTTCGTTTGTTTTATCTAAAAATCAGAATTTCTTCTTATTTAATAGAAATTCATTCTATTGTGAATTGGAAAAAAAAGTGACTCTTCTTCCATTCCCACCTTCAGCCGCATTTGATTTGAAGGAAGTTACCATTTGGCATTGGGCAAACTGTGGGCAAACTTCACAGTGTCTTTCAATTAACGTAAGGACCAAATAATCCAGAATATGTTCTTTTTGGCAAGCGATTGAATTTTAACAGAAAATCCATGAATACTTTCCATTTTAGAATTGGGTCAAACCTTTTTTTTTTTTTTTTTAGTGGAATTATGATAGATTTTTGAACCACTACAAAAGCTAACCTTGTAACTGTAACAGTAAAAAGCACAGATATTGAAGCAGTTCATATGAAGGAATCAGAATGTGTACATGAAAAGATATTCTGAGAAAAATTCACTGGAGCTCAAGTACCGCAAAAAGAGATTCAAGAGTCATGTGCAAGAATTTCTCCATATATCTGAGCACCTTCACTTGGGAACATGCCAGAGTCTCCTTTTTGGAGACACGAATGAAAACTAGACTGAATTTTACCTTTCAGTCTTGAAACGCAAGGAGTTTAAAGCACACACAGGAAGGAGCCAGAGACCTTCCTGCTCCAAAGCCCTATTATTTGAAATGTGTGCGAAGGTGCAGCCCCTGGGTGGCCTGAGCTAGCTCTGGTGCCCCCTGGGAATATTCTCCCCTGGGGCACAGCCCACTGAAAGCAAAGCCTGCTTGGGCGTTGCCAGCTCATCAGAAGAAGCAAGGTCTGGGCCAGCACTGACCTAATTACATGCTGCAACTGCTTTCTTATGCATCTCGGGGCTTCCAGCCAGCGCCTGTGGGATTTGATTTTCGAGTGACAGAACCAGTTGTTTTAAAGTGTTTACCTCCTAAACGCCGGAGGGGAAGGTCGGCTCCACAAAGGCTGAATGCACAATGGACCAAAAGCCTCTGCTCCTGCTAAGCAGCGGGCTTTGTCCATGCCCAGGCCCCAGAGCGCTGACTTCCCTGATCTATTTTCCCACTAATGATGCTGTTTCTGCTTTGTTATGACTCACTCTGAGATGATGAAGTCATTATGTGCCCGGTTTTTCTTTCACAGAACATCAGTAAGCATATTTTTAAGGAAAATTTTATACAAATCTCTGAAACTTCTGGCAAGGGATTTGGGTAGACATCTGGAAAAGAACCAGCATTGCTTACACCCATCTAAAATAGACTTTTGCTTTATGTCTATTTTTTTTGTTGTTGTTAAAGATAATATCCAAGTTCTGCTTTGCCAGGACCCTTTCTTGATCAAAAGTGTCTGCATTTTTGGGTTACCTTCTCTGTGTCAGAAAAAAGAAGTTGAAGTTTCTATCCATCCTTGCATTGCACAGGGCTACCATGTGGTATCGAGCTGTCACACGCATTAAATCAACAGCATTTACTGTTGGCAGGAAAATCTAACCTGCACCCACTAAGTAGAAACATAAATAGAGCCCACAAGGAAGTTAGTCAATAAGTGCACTTATTCTCCATCCGTTGCTGCTGCATTTGGCTACAGTTGCCCTTAATGCTGTTTGTATTCTCTGTCTTCTATGTTCTCTTTGGTAGAGGCTTTGTGGGGCAGGTTTCCTGAACTGATTTAAGACTCTTTTCTGCACTCATTGAGGGCTGCTTGATTGATCTTAGTTAGCAGCACTTTTGAAAATTCTGGTGAAAATCTTTCCTTAGTTGAATTTTTAGATATTGGCTATATAACTAAATAAGGAGTTCCATATTTCAAAGTAGCGTGTTTGGAAGGATGCCCAGAGTAAAGAAAACATTAATAGGCATAAAAAGCTAGCATATGGATGCTATAAGAAGTATAATGGAAAATGTCCAAATAAAGTAGTGGAACCTTCCAATCAAAGAGTGTGAGGGGCAGTAAGGAAAATATGTTCTTTCTCATATTTCTGCCAAAATGTAAGGACAATACAACCAATAGCGTAAATTCAGCAGATGCTGGAAACTGCAGAAAAGACTAGTTGCAACCAACTTAATTTAAAATAATAAAATGCTATTTATATCTTAATTTGATTGCAATTGTAGCCCATGTGATTTGATCTCAGGGTCTGTCAAGGCTCACACCCCAAGTTAATACAATTAGATTGTATTAAACTGCTCATGAAGAATGAATGAAGCACTTGGAAAGGCTAATCTGAAAAGAAAGATTTTACTATGTCCTGAGCTCAGTCGATTGGTAATTGTTTCCAAGATGCTATTATGCACAAGTAAGTAGATATGTACAATGCATATATCTGGGAAATACGGCATAATTGCTTCTTTAAAACTAGTTAAGATGATAACTGTACACATGCTCTTTGTCCACTCTACAGCAATCACTTCAAGATTTTCAATTATGTTCATCTCTTGTTTGAGATTCTAAAGAACACTTCCCACCTGGATATAAAACTAGCTAATTATTTCTATGTGATGTTCATAAGCTTTAGGTTAAGTTTATTATGTGTTTTATAAGATTTAAAGATTGTTTTGGAGGGTAGGACATAGCACAGTGGCCTCCAGTAGATGAAAGGCAGAGCGTTTCTAAGTTTCCCTGGAAAAGGAGCAGGCTGGGGTCTGCTCCTGGAAGCCTTGCTTAGGTGCCAGGAGCGCTGGGGCTACTGAGATCTGCCCAGCTCCTCTGGCTTGGCTACGATGAATAATTCTGTGAGGTCCAGCGAGCAGAGAGCATCCCTAACTGTCCACTACCTGCTCCGGGGTGACTACAGCTGGTCCACTGCGGCCCAAGCCCAAGCACTTAATAAGGGACGTGGTCGGGGCCACACACTTACTCTAGCGTGCAAGAAGGAGCTGGACTGCATGTAGACGGTCTCTAAACTGGGTCCAGACAGCACAATTTAAAAACGAACACACTTCCTACCGTAACAACACCGGCACAAACTGCAAAATCACTCTCACTGCCTGAGCCCTTCATTGATTCGGACACTGATTGCTATTTACTGCACACACTTGACATGTTGGGTCCATGACAGAGAGTGAGGGAACTGAGATGAGGAGGCTTCCTGTCCCCTGGAGATAACGCAGAGGGTGACCCTGTGTTAGGAGAGAGACATGACATGAAGTGCGAGATGGGCACAAATACAGGTGTTCCTGGCCCGTCTGGAGCCACCAGAAAAGCGTCCAGAGGCAGGTGGCCTCGTGGTCAGGAGCAGAGGCCCACAAGAGCCCGCCGGGCGCTGGAGCTCAGCCGGGAGCCGCTCTGGGGCCGGCGGGGAGGCTGCGTGCGACGCCTGCCCGCCGCTGACTTGCTCTGCAGCCACGGAGCGAGCCCTAGGGACCCGGGGTGTTCATGTGAGCCTTAATTCACAAAATGCAGCCTTTCCATTACTATTCTGTGATTAAAACGGCTCTATATTGAAAGAAATATATTGGGATAGGCAATTTTATAAAACAGTAAACCGTCTCATAATTTTTAATTTTAAAATTAGAAGAAATGATTAGATTACATTGATTCCAAAAGGCCATATCGAATTAAGCATTGATTATTTAAAAAGGATTATTTATCATCCGAGTCCGACAAAAGCAGCCGCAGCTCTGGCTGCCTCTGTGCCGCTCGGGAGAAGAGGCGGCCTGCGTGTCCTCTGGCTGAGACGAGGCCGTGGCCCGGCGCCAGGCCGCGGTGCGCCCTTCCCGGGCGTCTGACTCCGCGCCCCACGTCCACCCTGCCCCGCTCGGAACTACAGCAACACAGCCCCAGAAATAGCTTAGCCAGCGTCTGTTGACGCCACTGCTTTTCTCCTCTTTGAATTCTCCTCGCGAACGCTTGGCTCCCTGCACCTCGCCAGCAGCTTCCGGCCGCTGCTTTGCGCACAGCTGCGCTGACATCGCGCGGTCCTCGGCGGCTTCTCTCCTCTCAGCCTCATCGCCGGCCGCGTCTGCGGCTCCACGCTGCCCGACGAGGTCTCCTGTCACCCTCGGGTGTGAGAACGGACACGCTGTGACCTGTTCACACCACGTTTATTCTGCATTCCTCACGCGTCTTTTTACATTTCTGGTTTTGTCGTATTTTACCTTTTGGCATGACTATTTTTCCTCTTTCCTCTTTTCCCTTTGAAAAGAAATACTTCCAAGTTTCATCACATATAGATTTACAACCATTATTTAAAATTAATACTATAATTTTAAAAATTACATTTCAGGGGCCGGTGAGATGGCTCAGCGGCATAAGCGCCTGCCTGGCAAGCGCAAGGTCCTGAGTTCGACTCCCGGTACCCACATACGAAAAAAGGGCCGGTGATATCGCTCAGCGGCACGGGCGCCTGCTGGCGCGCGAGGTCCTGAGGTCGACCCCAGGTATCCACCAAAAAAAAAAAAAAAAAAAAAATTACATTTAATTTTATCTAAATTTTATACAAACTTGTTTCTGTCTTAAATCTACAGGTCAGAGCATGTATTGTTATCTTACATAGACAACATATGCTATAACTGGCTTACACATTTGCTTGCTTCTTTGCCCATCATTTCCTTCTTAGATCTCAAGTCTCTTCAGATCTTGATATCACTTCCTTCCGTATATATATATTTTTTTTTTTAAAAGAAAAAAAGTAAAAATAATGGTAAAACAGAGTTTCAAAACAGGCTAGTTATGACAGTAACAATAATTGGTACATTGCCTATTGTTGTCTACATAGTAGTTACTAAGAGTACAAGATACAGGCATGAAATATTGTCCAAACATTATTAGCACAGACCTTTCAATGAACTAAGAGAAACTAGCTATATTACTACCTTAACTATCTTACCTATATATATATTTTTTTCCTTCTCCCTTCCTTCCTTTCCCTTTTTCCCCCTTCACAATTTCTTTTTTTTTAAGAGATGAAGAAGAAAAATAGAAATAAAACAGTTTCAAATTAGGCTAATAGGAAAGTAACAATAATTAATAATACATTGTGCATTGTTATCTTCATAATAGTTACTCAAAGTATGAGATATAGGCATGAAATAATGTCCAGACAAAATTAGCACAAATCTTTCTTTTCAATGAACTGAGAGAAGCTAGCTGTATAACTACCTTAACTGTCTCGTGTATATATATATTTTCCCTTTTCTCTTCCTTCCTTTCCCCCATTAGTTTCTCTTTTCTTATAAACAGTTTCTTCCCAATTCACAATGTGTATTGTACATTTTGGATCTTGCTTACTCCTTCAGCTTCTCACACTAGTGAGACAATGCAATGTTTGCACATATGGGTCTGATTTATTTCACTTGGGAGTATGGTTTCAAGTTACATCCATTTACCTAGAAAAGTCTCCAGTTTATCCTTCTTTATGGCTGAGTGGTACTTCATTTATATATTAAAAAACACATCTTTTTTATCCATTCCTCAGTTGATGGGCATTTGGGTTGTTTCCAAGATTTAGCTACAAGATTTAGCTATTTAACTATTCCCCTATTGGATATTTTCCCAGAAGAATTAAAAACATCATAACACAGCGATATATGTGCACCTATGTTTACAGCAGAACAATTTGTAATAGCTAAATCCTTCAGTATACTTCATAGAAATTCCTTATTGCTGATGTATTGATGCAAATCTTCATTAGAATGTGTCTTGATTCATTTTGGTTTCAGCTCACTATTTTTTATGAGTGCAGCAACGAATTAAAGGTATATGCATTGTCGCTGGCATAAAGTCTTGTTCTGTATCAGAGGATTCCCCAGGCATCGCAACCACATATGCAGGGGACAGATACTGCCGAGGATGTCCCCTACGATAGCTGATAGAAGAAATGCAAGATAGATCTAAAGTGCTATCTGAGAAAGAGAGACTGAGGGCAAGAATGGGCTTTAGCTTCCTTAAAATAAAAGACAGGAGAAGAGGATTTGTGGGAAGTTTTCTAAATATTTGTAAAATATAACAAGGAGTTTGATTCAAAGTCTTTGATCTGGCACATCAAGACTTAATGCTACTATCACTTGATTAACAATCAAACCAGTGTTATGATGTTTTTAAACATAAATCAAGTTGTATAATTCTTTTCAACATAAATCTGCAACTAATAGTTCTCTCTATCTTAATACCTTTAATCATTAAAATTAACACAAATTCAAGATTTACTAAAGAGAAAACAGAATTCTAGCCTTGGTAAAATACAGACCATAAGTGTTCATATGTATATTTGAAACACTTTCCCCCTGGCTTAAAAGTTTCCAAATCTGTTACATCTGATCATCAACTTTGGCCCTGAGATGGGACTTAAAACTCACCCAACACCCGGCATTCCCGCCAGCCCTGGCCCCAAGATGAGATTTCAGAGAAACTTACACTCTAGCATCTTAGGGTGTCACCACTCCCGCTCAGCCTGCTTTTGTGTCCTTCCTTGCATTAATTCTACATCGGTGAGTACAGGTTAGCCAGAAAACGAATATTCCCTCCTGTGTATTTCAAAAGACTCAGGGCAAGGTGCATGATTTTGTGCTTTTTCACTCTTTCACACTCAGTAAGACTTTAGCAGGATGATTGCTTTAAACAAGCGAACGAATGAATTAGGAACTTGCTGCTCCGTTGCTGGAGCCACCTGCTAGCTATACGTTCCTTACCCACTGAGACTCCACTTAAACGTCAGCTCTTACCCATTAAATGTCAGCTCTTACCCCGTACCATTGGTGCAGCACTGACGGCCCGAAGATTCCCATTTGAAACGTGCTGTCAGGTGGGAGCCCAAATGCTAATACAGTGCTGTCCCTTTCTTTGAAAACAGTGGCGGCTCATGTGAATGTAGTAGCACTGCACTCTTAGGGTTAATTCTACTTCTACACAGTATAGTACTATTTCACTATCATTTGCTTTAAATTATTGAGTACCATATTCCTGCCCCAAATTTATTTATCTGGTGAAGCAAAGACATCAGACCATAAATTAGCCTCTAACTCTCACAATTGCAACAAAAACATAATTTCTATTGCAAAAATAGAAACAAGTGCCGTTTGGGTTTTTGTGCCTGTTTTTCATTTTTGTTCTTTACCTTTTTTTGTCAAAGCACTTGATTCAGTGAGCTCCACAAAACATTCTGTAAGGTTGCTACTACTGGTCAAGGTGAGGTAGGACAGAAAAAACCATGACAGGTAGGAGACAAGGAAAATCATAATTTATAAACAACAACTGCAGCTTCAGGACCTAAAACCAACTTAATTTTTTTTTAATCCTTCTCCAGACTCTATAAGCCTGGGACACTCCTTTTACTTGCAAATGGGCCTCAGCTGTTACTTTTTTCACTTGCAAAATGGATTTTCCCCATCACCAGCCACTGTCACCTGCAAGTGAGTGAATGAGCTGCCACCCTTCTCTCTGCAGAAAAGGACCACTGCCTTCCATCTCCTCTTTCTACAGATTTACAGATTCCGCAGATTTCTACCCCAAAATCCCCACAAATACACTCAGCCCCAGACCACGTGCACATGTCTCCCTTGAGGGCCTGCACGCTATTTCTTTGAATGTATACTTTTATTGTTTTGTTTTGTTTTTTGTGGGTACTGGGGGTCGACCTCAGGACCTCGTGCACCAGCAGGCGCCCATGCTGCTGAGCAATATCACCGGCCCTTTTTTCGTATGTGGGTTCTGGGAGTCGAACTCGGGCCCTCGCGCTTGCCAGGAAGGCGCTTATGCCGCTGAGCCATCTCACCGGCCCCCTGAATGTATACTTTTAGAATTCTGCCTAATAAATCCCTTTATGTCTCTTACTGACATATTCTGAAAATCCTTCTTTCAGGACTGGAGTCAGCAAACTTATCCTATGGATTGGGTTGGTTTAGGTCCTTATCTCCATTTTGGGAACCTTCTAGTATTACAGGTAACTAAGTTAGATAGAAATTAATAGGCAGTCAGACAGGGACAGCCCCTCCAGGAAGTCAGAGCATAAGATGAGAACACATCCCAACTGTGGCTGGAGGCGCATCTGAAGAAGGCCGGGCCTCAAGATGAAGACACAGTGGCCAGGCCTGGATGCCTCCCTAAAAGATAAACAGGGACTTGAGACTATACTGTATTAGTAATACCTGGTCCAGTAAGGCCAGATAGACATCAGATGCCTAGATGGGTGACCAGAACACCCATCCTCCCATCCCTTCCTGTCCCTTTACAAAAAATGCCTCTGTTCTTTCTATGTTAGATGTTATTGATAAGTTAAAGTTAATGGTGATTGCCATGTACCCTTGCTACGTGCCTTGCTACCCTACTGGAGCAATATGAGCTAAGCAGCTATACTTGTAATCCTGCGGGATGATTGTAGTTTGGCCCACATTGTATCTACGTTGTAACTTTGCTGTATAAATCACCCTGACAAAAGGCCTCAGTGGCCAACCCATTCAGAACCCCTCCTGGAAATCCAGGAGCTGTTCTGCCTGCCTCATTTCCAATAAATATCTCCTAACTTCTTCCTTTGGCTTGAGACTTCATGCCTCAATGTTGTGGGACCACGAGTTCACCACATTTGACATCTAACAGGTAGGGAGTCACAGTTCCACTATATCACTAAAACCCTGCCCTGTGACAAGAACACAAGACTCAGCAAACAAAATCAAAAAGAAAAGAGAGAGAAACAAAAGAGAAATTTAAAAAAATAGAAGATCATTTAGCTAGAGTCAAGAACACCTCTCTTGGGGCCGGTGAGATGGCTCAGCGGCATAAGCGCCTGCCTGGCACACGCAAAGGCCTGAGTTCGACTCCTAGAACCCACATACGAGAAAAGGGCAGGTGATATTGCTCAGCGGCATGGGCGCCTGCTGGCGCGCAAGATCCTGAGGTTGACTCCTGGTACCCACACACACAAAAAAAAGAACACCTCTCTTCAGTTTCAGATATTTATAACTAATGTAACTTATTTTCTCTCTTTGGGGCAACAGATTTGTCTGAGTTAAATACCATTAGGCTTTTGCAAGGTGGAAGGAAAATCTATTCTCTACCCTCTCCAGGTGAATTATGGCCCTCTACTGTAAATACAAGGTTTCCCATATGTCTGTTCAATAATCCTCCTGCCAAGGACAGCCAGCCAAAGACTGTCGACGTCTCGCCAGCTTCCACCAGCTGTCCTTCCGCAGGAGCCCGCTCTGGAAAGCATTCAGCGAGCGGCTCGAAGACTGCCTTTCTCAGAAATGAGGTTGGAGGCCCCAGAAAAGGCTCTTTTTCCAGAAACCGAGCTGACATGTATTCTCAAATTTAACACTAATCTGAAAAAGGCCTCCCTCTCCATTTGCACTTATGATTAAATATTTACATAGCACCAAGATTTGCGGCAAGCCCAGGGTTACCGCCATGTGAGTTATCTCCACAGAAAAGGGTGTTCTGCCTTTGTAATTTATGTGCATATTTGCGTCATATTTTACTCAGAAAAACTGTTCTTCTGAGCGAGGTGAGTAAGCGTCTGTAAGTAGAGTTGACGTGTGCTTGCGTTAGAACTGTCGTCCGACATCCTCTCTCCTGTCTGCTTTCCTCAGTACCGTGGCGGGTACAGTGCGAGATGTAGAAATTGTGCCAGCAAAATTCATACTGGAGTCCTCCCGTCATAAACTTCCATTTCCTCAATAACAGGAAAACATTTCACCAGGAAAACCATGCACTTTGCATTCAAATGGGATGCTATATATTATTCGATTATTTTCATTTTTCACATGTAAGATAATTGAAAAAAATTTACATTTTAAAAAGCCATAAAAAGTAATAGCTAAGTAATTTAACTACCTGCCTTAAAATAATCTAGTGGTATTGTAAACTATCAGTGAAGATTAGAATGAAGCAGGAGAAAGGAAGGTTCTAGAAAGTGAACACAGCACAGTAAAAGAGTCTAGGATAGAGCCAAGCTTTCTAGATGGCCCTCAATTGGAGAGACTTTCCCCAGTGTTCAATAAAGTTGACAGAGTGTTCTCTATGAGGTTCAAGATAAATATTTAAATATTATCCTCAGAAAATCCCCAAGAACATTACTAAGTTTAGTTGATTCAAAAACTCTAGGAACTAATAAGCTTTGAAGATTATTGATTGGCAGTAACAGTAGGAGTAGTGGTAAAGGGGTGGTAGTAGTGATACCATAGAGGTACTAATATATTTCACACTTGTTCAGCAACTACTCCTCCCTATGTCAGGCAGTAAACAGGACGCGCTGAGCTTGTCATCCAAAATCACCAGTCCAGCACGCGCAGAGCGAGGAGGAGAAGCTACCGTCTCCCTGTAGAATCCAGCCACAGGTCAATAAGCAACGGCGCCTCCGTTTGCAGGATCATCATCAAGTAGGCTGACAGCAGCGTGGACAAGCTGTAGACTAAAGTCTTAGAAATATCACATCTGTGTTTTTACACTCCCTCACATTGTTATATCAGTATTATGGAGGTTGCGGCCACTTAAAAATGGAGGAAAAGCATGAGTAAAGAAAAAGAAGCAGTTAACCAGACTCTAGAAACAAAAATAGTGATTTCAAAGGCATATAAATGTGTCAAATTTGCCTATTTTGCAAAGCTACTGAACAGGAACAATGAAAGCAAAACAGACAGAGCAGGGGACAGACTCACACTGCAGCAGGCAGTGAACACGGGCAGCGCTCGGTGTAAGTCATTGCAGGGGAACCGGTCGTGGTCACCTGCCTCAGCCCAGCCAGCTCCCGACCTCGCCGCCCAGCGTGGGACCCGGCTGTGCCGGGGTCTGTGCCCAGAGTCCCAGTCCCTGGGCATCGCTGCTTACTCCAGGGCAGGTGCGCAACCTACAGGAGGAGCAGGGATCGCTGCCCAGAGAGAGCCAGGGAGAGTATTTCCGGCAGCAATTAGAATGACACAGAAAGCAGCCCGCCATAAGGGTGCCAGGCCGTGGTGCCACAGCCTGGAGTTACCGAGGGTGACAAATAAGCAAAAAAGGCCACTAGGCTGACAGAAACGGGAAGCACGGAGTGGCAGAAAGGAGAGATGCGCACACTCTGGGAGAGGTGCAGCGCCGCGCCTGACAGCTTTCCAGTCTGCGAGACCATTTCTACCCATTCCGTTTCTCAGGCTAACACTGGATTTCTTAAACTAAAAACGCTAGTTGGTCTTTACTTACACGAGTCATGAATCCTTGCAATTAAAATTTCCCTGATTAGAACCAATAATAGTGTAGCAATCTCAATTTTCTATAGACGATGATTGAAGTTGGCTTATTTTTAAGGAAGAAAGGTTGAGAAATAGAAACTCTTGCTCCATGTCAAACTGTGTTCTTGTGAATGGACAAACTGCGGGAGAAGCAGCTCCCTCTTCTCCCACCTCGGCTGAGATGCTGCTTAAACTGCAGCCCTGGTACTGGAGCTAAAATCTGAACGTGGTCGCAGCCTGGCTGGGCTTCTGGTCAAAAGAATAACCAGACAGCAAGAAATGAGACAACTGAGAGATTTTCAGGGTTCCAAAAAGGAAAGGTCACACAAGTTAAACACAAAGCATTCAGCTAATTTTCTTCATGTAAAATAAGTCCTACTTTGTGTTTTTGTTTTCAAAATTGAATAGGGCTTTCGGTTGGTGACTTTAAATTACTATAGTCAATGTTACAAAATAATAATATTTTCCCTGCTACTGAAGACTGAACCCAGGTCCCCCCATGTGAGCTACATTCACAGTACTGGCACTGGTATTGGTATTGGTATTGGTATTAGCATTAGCATTAGCATTAGTATTAGTATTGACACAGGCCCTTGCTAAGTTGCCCTGGCTGGCCTCAAACCTGCAATCCCCTTGCACCAGCCTCCTCGATAGCTGTGATTACAGGCACGTGGCTCTGAACCAGGCTATTCTGATGCTGTTTCTTTTCCTTGTTTTTGTCTTAGTCAGTTAACATTTATTGAGGGTCTAATCTTTCCATGGGTTTCAAAGGAAAGTAAGACAAATCCCTAGTACAGAAATAGCTTACACTTTGGTGGAAGAATACTGGTACAGAAGTAGAAAACATATTAAACATTAAAATAAAGTTTTAAAAACTTGATAATAACTTGATAACATTTGCTAATGATTATTTTATAGTCAAAATTAGGTTAGGAGGGCCGATGAGATGGCTCAGCGGCATAAGCGCCTGCCTGGCAAGCGCGAGGGCCTGAGTTCAACTCCCGGATCCCACATACGAAAAAAGGGCCGGTGATATCGCTCAGCTGCACGGACACCTGCTGGTGCGCGAGGTCCTGAGGTCGACCCCTGGTACACCCAAAAAAAAAAAAAATTAAGTTAGGAGTTTTCATACAAATGTAAAATGTCATCTACTAAATTGAGATGAACAAGCTGTCCTTATTGAAAATTGATGAATATACTACCCAATTAACACTAAATAAAAAAAATATAATCATTTAATCAAGTGCTTAATGAAACACTTAGCTTCAATTTTCTTAAAAATTATATCAAACAAAAGTATTTAACACGTTATTTTCCTAATGAATTTTTATATATTAATTTGAGAAACATGTGACTTAAGATTCTTCATAGAATTATAAATAATATTGTATAAATTAAAAACCTAGTATTCCTTTAGCATGAGAAAAATTAACAAAACATTTTCCAACCTTTACTTCTCAAACACTTGACTCAATACCAAGTATACAGTAAGTACTTAATAAAACTTTAAGAAAATCTGAAACTTGTTTTCTATACCTGGCAATATGCAAAGTATCAAAATTAGTTTCTCTTGAATTTTGTAATCAAGTAATCACTTTTATCAAGTTTAATTAAATGTTATTTATTCAAAAGGGCTAATGTATATTTGTTAAAGTGATACCAAGGTAAATAATTACTCTAGCTTTTGTCCTTTACCTTCTTTCTGTGCTTTAGGAAAGTGATAGTTAATAAAATACCACCATCTACAGGAAGCTGGGCCATTTAATGTGAACATAGCATTTTGTGCAATGGTATACAGAAATATTTCATGCATGACCCTGGTAAGATTCTGGACTGAAATAAAAAAGAATAAATATGTGTTTCTTTCCCTCTTATGCCAGTTTAAATTAGAAAGGCATGAGTGTTTTCAGTGAAGAATCAAGCAAACTTATGGTAGTATCTATTTTACCAAATAAATTACAGAAATCATTTCAAAAGGGAAATCCTTCATCTTCAGACATAGATGAGCCAATCTGGGGAAATAATTAAAATCAAATGCAGAAGTTCCCTCGGGTTTGGGAAACATATAGGCTGTGCATGTGTCAGGATAGTGTAAGAGGAATGCATTTAGACAAGTATTAGTTTGAACACAGGTGGATTTAGATAATTACATTTAGATATAAAAATAATCAGACAATTAACCAACAATGTTCTAAAATACATTGACATTTCATAAACACTTGTTGTTTCTTTTTTTTTTTTTTTTTTTTTTTTTGGTGGGTACCAGGGGGACGACCTCAGGACCTCGCGCGCCAACAGGCACCCGTGCCACTGAGCGATATCACCGGCCCCTTTTTCGTATGTGGGTTCCGGGAGTCGAACTCGGGCCCTCGCGCTTGCAAGGCAGGCGCTTACGCCGCTGAGCCATCTCACCGGCCCCACTTGTTGTTTCTTAACAAAAATATTTTAAACTGTAAATATAATCTGTGTTTATTATGAATGGGACATTTGCATTCACATATCACCCTTCCGTGTTTTCTTTCATCAGTAACTTCATCAGCGTGAAGTGGGTCTACGTTTCCTGGTGAGTGTCACACTTCCTGGGTGTCACTTGTCAGCACTGTCTCTGTTCTATCACACCAAACTCTAGTTAGGCTTGAGGATAGAATGTAAAAATTAGAATCTGGAAAATAATTTAAAGGGCTTTAAAATCATTATTTTCAACTTCCTACAAAGGAAAACTCTTTGCTGATAAATTTTTCTAAATACATAGTGGGACCGGTGAGATGGCTCAGCGGCGTAAGTGCCTGCCTGGCAAGCGTGAGGTCCTGAGGTCAACCCCCGGTACCCACAAAAAATAAATAAATAAATAAATAAATAAACAATGAACAAGTGATAAGATATTTATACAAACTATGTTAAAAAGGAGGAAATAGTTTCCTATTCATTCTTGCAACCAGCATAATAATCATCATAACTATGTGTGGTCTGAGCTTTGCAAAAATTGAAATTCATTACTTTATACATATACATGTACATGTGTGTATATGTGTGTGTATATATATATTTCATATAGACACATGTATATAACCATATTCTAGTTATTTCATAAATTTGAAATTAGGTATCATACTAAAGGTGATTAATATAATCTATCACATTAACAATAAGGATGAAAAAATACACAACCATCTCCAGAAGCAGAAAAAGCATTGGATAAAATTCAACTACCACCCATGATAAACATTAAACATTACTAAAAAGTAGGCTTAGAAGGGCCTTTCTTTAAACTCCTAAAGGGCATCTGCCAGAAAATCTCTAGCTAACATGATAATCAATAATAAAATATTCAGTGCTTTCTCTTTAAGTTAAAAAAGACAAAGATATCTATTCTCATCACCTCTTTTCAATTTTTCAATGATGGTCCTGGCCAATGCAATAAAAGAAAAACTAATGAAGCCTATAAAGATTGAAAAGAGAGAAATAAAATCATTTTTATCATAGGTGACATAAACATTGTAGAAAATTCAAAATAGCCTACAAAAATGTTAGTAGTAAGTGATTTTTACAAGGAACACTGAATGGTCAACAAACAACTAGAAATGGTCTAAAAATGTTATTTATAAAACCATCTAAAATGTATTCGATGTTATCTGGAAAAGTATGAGAGGATTTTTATTCTTCTGAGAGAATTTTTAAAAGGCACAGATTATATTTGTCCTCATGAATTTAAAAAATCATGATAATTCTTCCAAACGTATCTATAGCTTCTATTCTAAGTTCCGGTAAGCTCTCCTTTGGTTACGACTGAAAAACTTTCTCTAAAACCATGTAGAAATACCAAGGACTTAGATCAAGCAATGCAAATTTAAAAAGAAAAACACGGTGCATAGGAATTAGCCAGATGTCAATACATATTACTAAAGCTGCAATAGCTAAGACAGCTGAATACTTATTTGTACAAGATCGAGCACTTGCTTTAAGACCAAACACTATTCCAATTGTGAGAAAAGAGTAAGTTTTTTCAGTAAATGAGGCTGTAACAATTGAACTTTCATTAAAAATATAAAAGGAATGTAATCTCTACCTCATAGTATATTTAAAATGTGAATGTTGAACAAAAGTATTGTTATAGGAACAGAAGAGGATAGCTATAGAACTTTGTGGTAGACCAGTAATCTCTTAATCTCTTACATAAGATACTAAACATGTGCTTTGGAAAACTGTTGAAACATGCAACAGCATGAAAAACAACAAAAAATCTTCATTGTTCCTATTAATTAAACCGCTTTTCGATTTAACCATAAGCACGTGCATTATTCTTCAGAAAGTATGGGGATTTTTCTTAAATTTGGATGATTTAAAACAAAGTTCATGAGAACAAATCTTAATTTCCATTTGGAGTGTAGAAACTGCCATGGTATTCTTAAAAGATCTCTATTTTAGCATTACAATCTGAAGAACACGGGAAACTTGGAATGAGTAAATGGTGGCCCTTAAATATCCTATTAGACTGCAGTAAGCACTGCTGACAGTCATATATGTGTTCTTGGTCTTTACACACACACACGCACTCTACTTCTACACAGTAGTAAAATCTGAATCTTGGTGTATATATAATTTATATAGAAGGGTGGATTAGAAATTGAAGAGAAAAATGTAAATTTTTAAATTCATATTTATAAATTTCACTCAAAATCTCAGATGATTTTAGCCCAGTGTAACAAAAACTGATTCAAATGTTATTTTTATAAAGGAATAAATCAGATATTTTAAGCATTTCCTTTCATTGCCACATCTCAGAATCTTACGGTGCTCACATTTCTTCTCATTGAAAACAGTGCTAGGATGTGCTCAGCAGGAACCTCAGGCCTTCCCATTAGGGCTCTTAATGAGGCACCGGTTATTAGGAGTGTTGTGGGGCGGCTTCTCCACCTGCACCCTAGCTCCCAAAAGTTCAAAGGAGAAAGGGCAGAACATAGTGGAGAGAACGAGGATCCGCAGACATCTGAGAAGAGTGATAGAGGACGGCGATGGGTCACTTGTGGGTCACAGAGAGGTGCTAGAGAACAGGGCGAAGTTCACAGGAGCACAGCAAACTGCTCCCCATTTAATAGAAATAACTTACTCCACTCCGTTATAACATTTATGACTGATATTGACACACTTCTGAGAATTACTTTGAAATTTATCATAATGAGCTGTATGTGAAATCAAAATTTTATCTTGTTTATCACTTGATTTTATTCACAAAAATTTTACTCCTTGCTTTTAGAAGTATGATTTAAAATTGATCAAATACTTTCCATATCTTTTTTTAGGGGCCTTCATATTTCATGTGTGACAATAAGCCATAATCATTATATGAACTGAAACTTCTAAAATTTCCAGTCACCCTGTTTTTAAATAAATATCAAACTTAGATGAAGAATACATTACATCAAAGAAAGTGACAGGAGAAAATGTTGTAGGCATTTTTATTGAGTAAATTTAGGGGATTTCCTAGTCTCCATACTAATTTTTTAAATTGTTGGCTCCATTTTGAGAATTTCTTCAGGATACGCAAGTGACTTTTCCCGTGTGTTCCACTTCTGCCTACAAACACACATCAAATGCTGACCCAGGCGCCGGGGCTGGATCTGAATCCCAAGAGAAACAAATATTCCCATTTGGGAAGAAACACCCTCACACACCACGTGGTAAATAGGATTAAAGAATGCTTTTCCTGCCTAAAACCAAACTCTGTTTCATTTTTCTCAGAAGTTGGTTTCACTTATATCTATGTGTATACAGCCAACACATATCATCTCTATGGTACACATTTTATAATTTCATGATGGTTATTTTTCAAGATAATTTAAATCAAATCACAGTGCTGTCATTGTGGCTACTGAGGTTTAAAACTTAAAAATTACTTGATTTTTCAATGTCTGTATTTAATTGCATGTTTAAGCAGCATTAACTTATAAAGAAAACGAGTAGAACAAAAATTGCCTATTGTTTTCATATCAAATTTGTTCTGATATGTGGTTTAAGCCATCACTTTTATATATACACATATATATACTGCATAAAACATAAAATTGTGGAATGCAAAAAAATTCTGTTAGTTTTAGAAGACAAATAAACTGTCTTTTAACCTAGTAATGCCCAATCTTTCTCCAATGGCCCTGCAAATGCACTATTCCTGATTTAGCATCTACAATTCATTTAAGCACACAACTTTCCATCATTTAGTTCTTTCAAGGTTTCATTATTTTCGCTGAAATTTTGGATTACAATAACTTCTCAGAAAAATAATCAATTCGATAAAATGATATACTTCTTAAAATTATAAATACCAAAAAGGATATTAGATATTAAAAATTTTATTTTTTGTTTTCTTTGTGTTTCATATTTCTTGGATTTTTTGATGTTACTAAAGCAATTCTAACTTTGAGTATGAGAATAACTTCAAACATCATTAGCAGAGATTACTAACCAAAATTAAATGTTCCTTCTAAAAATTTACAAGAAACATAATACTTCCAAAAGTCTTTAGAAAAATATTCATTTGGATAAGACAGAAAGCTGTTTTTGAAATGGAATTATATATAGTTTGAAACTGTAAGAGTCAGTGATTTATGAGTATAACGAAATTGTCTCTGTTTACTGACATTTATAACCACTAATTTGAGATTTTCCCCTAACCTGATATTTAAAACCCATGCATATTTTCTGGAAAAATGAAAAACAACATTAGCTATTTTTTTTTAACAACAGGAAGTAAATGCAATCTGCTTGGAGTACAAATGAGCTTTGTGCAGTTTGACTCCCTTTGCAAACAGCCTTCAGATGCAGTCATCTCCCTCCTACTCCCCTGCCCCCGTGCACACGGGCTTCCTCTCCTTGCTACAGAAGGGGAAGGAGGACAATTTTCTAAGCCTCTTTCACACTATCATCAAGTTGTAGGCCTTCGGATATCAGGCCACAGCGGTGCCGAGCCCTACACTCCTGGACGCCCCATCAGGAGATGGTAGCTGTGGAGCAGATACTGGAGACAAAGTCACCTGCACCCTTGGATCTCCCCTGTGCTCGGGTGTCTCCTCTTTGCTTTGCTTTACAAAGGGTAGGAAACTTGGTGCTGACTCATGGCACATGATGTTTCTCATACTTTAAAGAAGAAATTCATGAGCGATAGCTGGCTCTGAAGATGCGCTGCGTGGGGGCCCTTGAGAGGGCTGCCTTGTGAGGGTTTAAAAGTGCATTGGTGTCATTCACATAAAAATCCAGATTTCCGGGCCAGTGAGATAGCTCAGTGGCATAAGCACCTGCCCGGCAAGCACGAGGTCCTGAGTTCGACTCCTGAAACCCACATAAAGGAAAAAAAGGCCGGTGATATCGCTCAGCGGCACAAGTGCTTGCTGGCAGGAGCGAGGTGCCGAGGTTGACTCCTGGTACCCACATAAAAAAAATCCAGATTTCCAACTGCTCTTGTAAAATCAGAATTTCAGGAGGGCTGGGCCCCTGAATGCAGGTAGGTGGCCACATGTGGCTGGGTCTGAACGACAGTTGTCTCTGCTCACGGGCTGCATGCTTATTCCCCACCCTGATATATTTTAAAACCCTAACCCCACGCAATGTTACTGACAGGGAAATCCTTTAAGTGTTAATTAGTGGTAATTAGGGTTAGGTAGGGTCATGAGGATGGCCATCAGAGATGGAATTAGTGCCTTACAAGAAGAGGAGGACAGACTCCCTCTGTCCCTCCCTCCCTCCCTCCTTCTCTGTGTCCTCTGTGCATGCTTAACAAAGAACCATGTGAGAACACAGAGAAAAGGCAGCTTCTGTGATCTAGGAAACAGGCCCTGTCCAGGACCTGAAATTACCAGCTCCTTGACCTTGGACTTCCCAGCTTTCAGAAGTATAAGGCACATACTTCTGCTGTTTAAGCCACTGTGACAGTTCAGCTTGATGTGTGCCAAATTGATTGGCTTGGGAGCCCCCCCACCCCCAGGTTGGTGGAGGTCACTAGTGGATTTGTCAGATGGGCCATGGAGGTGTGACCTTGGATACCATATCGGGTCCCTCACCCCTTCCTCTCACTCCTTCCTCTCTAGCACTCTTCCCTGCTCTGCTTCCTGGCCTCCATGAACTAAGCACATTTGCTCCACCATGTCCTTCCTCATGATATTACTGCTTTACAGCCTGCCCAACATGGACTGAACCCTCTGAAAATATGAAGCTCTCCTCCTCTAAGTTGTAGGTGTCCAGTACTCTGTCCCAACAACAGGAAAGCTGACAAAGACAGCCACCTAGTCTATGTATTTTGTTGTAGCATCCTGAGAGCAAACTAAGACACTTTCTAAAACCAAGAAAACCAATAATGTGATTTTCCACTTTTTGATCCCTTACACAGCAAATGTGGACACCCTTGTACCTGGCAGGTTTATTCACTTTTGCTGCCAGCCTCCCCTAGGAGACATGGGTCGGCAGTGCCTGATGATGGAGAAGTTAAACTCTCAGTGAGCATTCTCCTCACAGACACCATCCCACAGGCTTTCCTTCCCAAGTTCTAGCGCTGTGCTCTTCACCTACTTGTTTTTGAAGACTGTTGCCCGGAGGCATTGGTCTCAGACCATCCCCTGATGCTTCCTTCTCCACGGTAGTGTATCTCTGCAATTCTGAGACACTCCTTTAAAAGTAATAGCAGGGCCAGGGACATAGCTCCATGGTAGAGAGCTTGCCTAGCTTGTAGGAGGTCCTGGGGTCAGTCCCCAGCATTGCACAAAAATCAGTCAATCAAACAATCAATCAATCTAACGCCAGCACTGGGGAAACGTGTATAATAATGTTTGAAAAGTGATGTCAAAGTCTAGGGTACACGGGTACCCTTGGGCCTGCCAAAACAGGTTTATTGAAAGATCTCCCCTCTGGTGGGAAATATGGGAGCATTTGTTTACCACTGCAATCATCTAGAAGATAATTTTTAAATTGCACACACACATGTGAGATGAAATACTAATTATCAAAAACAATATAATTTTAAAATTACACAGGATAGGATGAAAACAGATTTCCTAAACTTTTCATAATTTACAAGCTGCAACTTTCCCAATCGTTTACCCTTTTATTTTTCAAAGTTAAGATTAGTGCCTTTTTTCAGACCTACAAAGAAGATAGTAGACAATTTCAGAGGGGTAAATCTCTCACTGATGTCTTGCAGGTGATAGAAAGTAAGTCTCAGATAATAAACTTAATTATGAGTATGTTGTTCTCTTCATTCATTTATGTACAGGAGATTGAACCCAGGGCCTTCACACCGAGCTACATCAAGAGTCCTTTTCCCTTTTTTTTTTTTTTTTTTTTTTAAATTTTGAGAAAGGATCTCATTAACTCTCTTAAGTTGCCCAGGCTGGGCTCAAACTTGCCATCCTCCCATCTGTGTCTCTTCGAGTGTTGAGGTTTTAAATTGTACTCCCTGCAAAAAGTCTTCATTTTCTCAATTTCCATCCTAGAAAAGTCCAAGGGACAATTTCGTTTTCCCAGTTACATAAATATATCAGGATCAATAACACTGTTTTAACACGTTTCTAATTGACAAACAACTGTGTATATTTATGGGGTAAAATGTGATGTTTTAATCTCTCCACCCGCAATGTAAGAAAAATTATGTTCCTTTTAGTTGTTTTGCAAGTTTTAGGCTGTAAACTATAATCATTATTTTTATTTGTAATATTTCTGGATCAGCATTTGAAATTTACATTTCTCTAGAGTAATTTGTCTTTGCTTCATGTACTTTTCAAATTATTTTATTTATAAAATAATTATCAAACAATTACATTGTTAGACAATATTGATTCAAATATAAATAGACACAGTATTTTACCTAAAATTGCACGCAATAAAATTGAAGGAATCCTATGTACATATGCCTTTAAAATACTGTAGAGTGATGTGTGCCGCTGATTCCTAAACACTAATATATGTACAATTCATCAACAGTCTTGGGAGTGTCGTAGCAATTACTGTGTCCACAGGATTTGCCTTTGTAAGAGGTTCACAGACTGCTGCAACCGCACTTTTTTGTTGTTGTTTTTGTTGTTTTTTGTGGGTACCAGGGGTCGAACTCAGGACCTCACGCTTGCCAGACAGGCGCTTATGCCGCTGAGCTATCTCACCGGCCCCAGCACTTTGTTTTTGTTTGTTTATCCGTTTGTTTTTAGAGACAGCTTCTTGGTACTCCAGGTTGACCTTGAACTAACTATGTAGCCCAAGCTGGCCTCAAACTCACAAGGATCCTTCTGCATCAGCCTGCTAGTGCAGGGGTGACAAGCATGCGCCACCACGCTGGGTTTGCAATCGCACTTTGAGTAACATGGACATATGAATATGCTTTAGAAGGATATCTCTGTGTGTGTGTGTGTGTGTGTGTGTGTGTTACTGGGGATTGGACCCAGGGCTTTCACACTGAGCCACATTTCCAGTCTTTTTTAATTTTTATTTTTACACAAATTCTCCCTAGGTTGCTAAATCAACAGGCTGAGCTTGAGTTTGCCATCGTCCTGCCTCAGCCTCCCAAAATGCTGGGATTGTAGTCGTGCACCATGCCCAGCTCTGGCTGCTATGTTTTTAGAAAAAATATTTTGTGTGCTGTAATTCTTTTTCAGTACTGGAGATTGAACCCAGCAAGTGACGGCTTCTTTAAGTGAGTGTCCTGGGGCAGCTCCTCCTCACACCTGAGAGAGGGAAACTGCTCCTTCTCCCGCAGGCTGTCCACGCGCTCTCGCCGCTCTCCCGTGCCTCACCTCGCTCTTAGTCTGTGCCCCTTCTCAGCTGCTGTCGTCCTAACTGAAGAGCTCAGGATTTTACTAGGCTTTTAAAGTTTAATATCAACAAGGACGAAAAAGAGGAAAGGAAAATTAGAGGAGGTGGGAGTGGGGAAGAAAGGGGACTTTAAAAAAGAAATAAGCACTATTATGTACATGACCCACTCCCCAAGATGATTGTAAACTACATATACTGCAAAAAAAGCTATGTGAAATGAAAGTTTCCTTAACCAGAAGCGTACGTAGAGAAAGACACCCTGGTGCAACCAAACAAAGAAGGCTATTCGTATACAAGGAGGTAGGATAAATTTATAGGGAGCGGAGGGAAATTTACAGAGCTTCTGTGACTGGGAAGCGATATCCTCCCCACTCCCCACCCCCACCCCCCGTTAAGCCCTATTTTTTTCCCGGGAAATGTGCAGCCCCCAGTTTTCTGAGGAGGATGTGGAAAATTACAAATGTGTTGTGATGAGAGCTGAAGTACAGTTAAACCACCAAGTGCCAGCATTTGCTCTAGCATTATTTAAGTGATGACCCAGAGTGGAGAAAGCTTGAGAAGAATGTGCTATAATGTTGCACTTGGTCAGTTTACGTGAAGAGTCCCCATGTAGCTGCACATTCTGTACAAAATTATTAATGAACAGTGGGTTCAGCTCAAATTCAGACTTAAACAGCAACAGTTTTTGCAAAGATTGATAGCTGCTATGGCAGCTAAACTGGGTGGAAATTTCATTGGCTTTAGCACTGTGAAAGGGAATTACTAAATCACACTTCAGAGGGTGCCTCTGTGGGTCAGGGAGACCTGACCTTGGGTTCTACACCTGGTCCCATTCCTCTCTAGCACTTTCCCCAGTTCTGCTTCCATGAACTAAGCAGCTCTTCTCTACCATGCCCTTCTGCCATGATGTTTCTGCCTTGGAGCCACCTTGCCATGTACCAAATCCCCTGAAACCGTAAGCCAAATAAACCCTTCCTTCCTTATGTTGTGTGTGTCGGGTATTTGACCCAGGAATAAGAAAGCTGAGCAACACAGCTGCCTGTTTCAATACACATTCTTTTCCTTTTTTGTAACCAAACCCTGTCTACACTTCACAGCCTCCCCTGAAGCTTGCTGTGGCTACAAGACTACAGTGCCAGGCAACAAATTAGACCCCGCTGATGGAGAATCGAGTCAGAGAGAATAGAATGAGGTCATTCCAGCACAGTGTCTCCGTTTCAGTGTCAAACATCTGTACTCTTACTCTGGGTTTAGAACTGTCTTGTAGTTTCCTGTGTAAGATCTAATGCAATCCCACAGTCATCTTCTGAAACAAGTATTCAGGTTACCTGCAGGTTTCAATGAGGTCAAACAGAGCTCCGCACAATGAGCATAGATTTGAAGCCAAGCTGAAGTTGAAAACATAACTACATTTATTATGCCGTTTCACATCTCTAGTATTTTATTTGCTATAGGTATTAATGAAATTGTCATCAGGTATTTATACTTCTGCTTTCTCCACCTGCTTATAAGACATCATCAGTGGTCTACTTCCTTCAGCATTTACTTGCTTGTTATGCTTTTCCTCTTAATTAGATCAGATACTCTTTTCATTCAATTTAATCTTACCATTTCGTGGACTTCATTGGATATGATTTTGGATCCTCACTTGAACAAATAACTGTGAAAACTTATCAGTGGAAAACATTTTGAGATATTATAAATGCCTTATTTATTTTTAATTGTCTTTTTGCTACTAGGAATGCAGCCCAGGGCCTTGCATATGCTTGGTAAATGCTGTATAAGCTTGGTAAAGGCTTTATGCAGGGTGAAATGGGGTAGAGAAAAAAGAAAAAGGGTTAATGCCTCGTACGCTGGTTGTAGGTATTTACCTATGGCTGTTTTGTGAAAGGTAGCTGTCACCTTCCCTTTCTTGTCTGATATAAAACTCACTATCCTTTCATGCCTTTAAATCTCATCATACAGACGTAAGGCAGATGATTTACTGCATTAGGAGACTGCAAGTTTCTTGGTTCATCCTTTTCTCATCCCACTCTACACAGTAGCACCCGCTCCGTACACCAGATGGCATGATGTACACTAGCTAGAGAAGCAGGAGTTTCCAAGACCAAAGTTATAAGGAAGAAATCACAGCGTTCTTGTCCTAGCCTTACCACATTCGAATCACATTATTTATATGGGAAGCAACCACTTATATAAAATTTTTCATTGTTGTAAATGCACATTTATTTAATAGGGTATATATGTGTATGTTAAGTTCAAATTTGTTTTCATAAATATATTTTGGTTTCTTACATTCTATAGAACATTTAGCATTGGAATTGATTACTTTATTAAATACTTTTTGTACTCATAAAAGTTAGCACTGTTGAGAAGGGACAGAGGCTCTCGGCGATCTCTCAGCGGGTGCACCGTTTGAGGAGAGTGTCCTGTCCAAAATTCATGACATGTTTGACAACAGCCTGAGTGTGATCGTCCTGTACTCTGCCCTGAATTCACCCGGACGTCTGGTATTTCAAGTGACGCTGTGGAGGAAGCATCAGCGATTTGCTAAGAGCATGGATGATTTCCTCTACATCTTTGCTCTAACATTTAGAAACTGAGACGTAGTGGAATGAAGTACTACCATAAATATAAATTAGGTTTTTGAAGGCAACATGAAAATTTTGCATAAAAATTCAGTTTGTGTGAAATTATAATAAAATATTATCTTCTCTGTAACAAAGAACCACATTTCATTTTTGGAAAGTTTTGCATGTGGAGCAGAACTTCCTCAAAAAAAGAGAAAGACTTTGTCTTTAGCATAAGTATTGAACTACTAATTGGTCTGCACTGCAGTGACCATAGAAATAATTGCATGAAGAAAGAAAGAATCAAGAACATGTTTCCCTGTTTTGTTTTGTTTTCTTTTGTTTTGTTTTTCCAGATAGCAGCTTCCATGTGAAGGTTGAGTAAGTCAGATGTATGGAAGGACCTCACCTGTGTATAGCATGGAAGTAGTAGAAATAAGGATTTACTTCACCCCTAATACTGATAATAACCCCAAATTCTGCTACAAAGAGATGGCTGAATCAAAATCTCACTCCGCCTCATAAAAGGGAAAAGGGAAATGTTTTATAGTCCATGACAATACCTAGTGAAGTTGAAATGTCTAATATGCAAAGTATATCTGGAAAATGACAAAAGCTTGGGCTTCGCCTGCAAAATGAGTTCTGGAACTTACTCAAAATGCACAATCGAGGCTTCATTCATACACACGAACTGTGTCGTCTTCTTTCTATCATATATAATGAATAACACATGGGAATTTCATCTTGCATGACATCGTGGATTTTTATATTATTGACAGTGATATAAAATATACATATGCTTCTCTCAATTATAATTTACTGATTATTATATTATATATTTTATTATAATTTTATAAAAATATGTTTTATAAGTCTCAGTGTAAATATTAGAGATAAGTTGAATGAAGTGAGGATTATGTAAGTGAATCTAACTGTGGTTTTAGTAAGAAATTAAAATTTAAGCCATTCAGCTTCAAATCTCACTGGATAAATGTCAACGTCATGGTGATGGACATGGATTTGGGGAGCCACTGTCCAGGTTTGGTGCTGACATACAACTTCCGAGGTGTAGCGGGAGGGAAGTAAAATAGTGCACACTACTTACCCTTGTGGTTCGCACCCTACAAAGGGAGTTTCTGATAAGCAGCGTACTGAAATAATATTTATAGATTAATGGATATACACAAAGTACACTTCTGGACCCAGGACCCTGGGAATATCGTCTTACTTTTGGTGAGATGCCGTGGTCCTGTTACACATGCACACTGCCATTTATATATACATTCGAGGAAATTCCTCTAAACTTCAACCTCCTTCCTTTTCTTCTTCCAGTTCTCCAGTAATAGATAAAACTGGAAAAGCTGCTTTATGAGATACAGTGAAGAATTCCTTTCATGTGAAGTATATAGAAACAACTGAAGTTCAGTATTTTTAGAAAACTGCTACCTTAGGTATCGTCGTAAATATAATAACCCCACTTTTTTGCGGCGTCATTATGTCTACTATTGGTGTATTTGAACTCATCGTAACAAAATAAAATTTATGCATTAGTTATTGATTGTTACAAAACAAATTCCTCCAATACTTAATAGTTTAAAACCGCATGCCTCTGTTCTCTCACAGGGCCCGTGGCCCCGTAACCCCACCGTGGCTTCCCTGGTCCTTGGCCTCACAGGCTGTCCCAGTACTGAGTCTGCAGCCTTACCCAAAGGCCTAGTGCTTGTGGGTAGCATTCAGTTCTTAGGGTGCTGACCGAGGGGCTCGGTCTCCCTGGGTCTTGGCTGGGGCCACCCTCGGTTTTCTGTAAGGTGGGTGTCTTCCGTATGCCAGGTTACATCACCAAAGTGTGCAAACCATGGGAACAACCGAGCTGGGCAGCATCCGGAAGTCGCAATCCTTTCATACTTAGCCACGGGAGACACGTGTGCTGATGGCCATGTGAGGCGGGTGGGTGACACAAGGATAATCTGCTCCACAAGGCTGAGGACAGTAGATGGCGAGTGACACGAGGGGCTGCCCCGGAGACCGCCCAGCACAGCGGGACTCGGGAGAGTCTATTGATCACCAGGCCTCACTGCACGCTCAGGACAAAGATTCTGAAACTTTTAATAAGTAACTACTTAGCTGGTGATTTTAAATTTCGTATCGCCGCTCCCATTGGTTTAATTTAAGCTATTTCACAATATAAATGTTGGAAGAAATAAACGAGTATAGGAGGGGAGCTGTGTGAAATTAGCAGCAGGAAAATCTGCCACTGTTTCTGCTCAAGTTTAGAAAATTGAAAGTCAAGAATGACTCTTCCTCCTTCACCGACTTTGCTAACCATATTCCCTGGAAATTGACACACGGGCATTAGATGAACTGACGTCAAAATGTGTAAGACTGTTTAGGTATTCGTTCCTCTTCACCACTGTCTTTAAAGCCTTCCAATTTGGCCTTTTTTGGTGTTTTGAGGGTTGTAAAATTTCTTTTCCTTTGTAAATAGGCTGTCATGTAACCAGTTAATTTGGAGCCTCTAGCTCAGTATTTTTAAATCCTAATCTTGGTGGCGTGCTGGGCTCATGTCTCGTGTAGGTAATGATGAAGTTGGAATTGAGCATTTAACAATTTTAAAGCTTACTTCCCCCAATAACAGCTAAGAATAACTGAAAATGCTTCAGATCCTTAGACAGGTAAAATAATGTATTTCTATCCTTGAAAGTTAAGAATCATAGCTGTAATAAAATTCTTAAAGTTTTCCTAAAGGAATTTTCCTAAAGAATTATAAATTTATGGTGAATTTCTTACAATCATCTTTCATACCAAAAACTGACAATTTTTCTTCTTCTTCTGGACAGTTCTCCCTCCTCACCCAGCCCAGTCCCTTTCTTCCTTTCCCTACCTTCTTGTTTTCCTTGTTTCTTTTACAAAATAATAATAATAATAATAATAATAATAATAATATGGTTTTGTTTCTCTTCTTTCTCCCTATTGCTGCACATTACTTTTATCATTGTTTTTAATAAAAATAAATTGACTTCCAAATCGTCCTTTGTGTGAAAGTAGGATAAGGGAATTAACTGTTTTTAAATTAAAATTATTGTAGTGTTTTATAATTTTAATAAACATGCAAAAATAATTATGAAAGTCTTTGCTTTGGAAGAACTCTGGAAGGGCCTGTTAAAAGAAACTATTAGAGGTTTTGTTGAAACTGGCAGATTTTCTTGCAGAAAGGGTGCAAGATTAAGCTATTATGAAAGTGTTGTCATACTTGCTTTGCCATCTTCTGATCACTCTGCATCTCTCTCTCTGTCTCTCTTTCTCTCTGTCTCATAATTTGATCCTCATTCTTTGCTTACTGAGAAAGCTGAAGATTTAAATGTAGTTATCAGTCTTTTGTGTTTATTTCATCATTTTATCCCTTGCTTAGTAACGTTTATTATTTTTTGTTTTGAGTTGTAGCTTTCTGATTTATTGGGCTTTCTATTCTCTGTGTGTTAAATGCCTTACGTTTGGGTTATTTTTGAGGATAAGTATGCTTCACTAACTCTAGAGCTACTAACTCCAATCACCTACTTCTACCTACTTTTTCCTTTTTCACTGTAATTTCTAGCATGCACGTTTGGCATATAAACACACTTTCAGTACGCAGACACACGCGCATGTATGCTGCGGGTGCGTGACTTGGTTGTACTGCCTGACAGTCGTGCACTTCAGGGTGCTTTGGCTCTTGTGCACTCTGTTCACTATCTGGAGAATCTGTGTGTCAGGCTCCCAACCCCGGCAGGCTCAAGCACATTGTGACTTTTGATTGTCACGTGTCAGCTTCACTGGAGTAAGGAACACCGCTGCCTGGTGAGTAAAGCCCAGCACTGGGCGTGTCTGTGTCTGACTGACGTGTAGGTCACCACACCACGTGAGGAAGACCCACTCTGGTTGTGGGTGGTATCAACCCATGGGCTTGTAGGCTGGGTGGAAGAGAAAGGGAAGAAGAAAGAATCAGGTCCATTTTTATATAGCAGGTTGATCCTTGGCTGCTGTCCTCAGACTCTAGATTTCCAGTTCCTTCCACCTTCCAACATAGACTCACACCAGCAACCTCCTAGGAGCATCCAGCCCTTGACCTTGGGCTGGGGCTGCGCCCTTGGTCCCTCTTGTTCTGTGGCTCCCATCTCCTTGGACTGAGCAGCTCCCGGATCCTCCTCTGGCTCTCCAGCATGCAGAGGGCTGCGGACTCTCCTCCTCTGACCCCGTGAGCTACCCAATATCTCCTCTAGTGTTATTATACACACATTTTCTACTGATTCTCCTCCTCTAGAGTACCCTAACTGATACACACAAACATCAGTGCATGTGCGTACATAGACATGCACACAAGAATTAACTAGAAGAAACAGAGCTGCACATGCATAATCCTTTTCAGTGCAGTATCTTCTACCCCATTGGTTTGCCTTGTCAATTTGTTAACCAAAATTCTACATTTCACTGTTTTACTTATGGCAATTTTACTACATGCTTTAATTTCCATTACAATAAGTTATGGTGCATTGCTCTCCTTTCTTAGGCCACTGTTTCACTGCATTTGTGTAGACTCTGTCAGTTCTGAAGATGAATCAAGTCCACTCAGGTGATGCAAGAAAGAAGATTCTCATCGGTGCTTTTCCCTGGGAATCCAGGCACCTTCAGGCTCCCAGTCATCTCTCTGGTAGACTTCTCCCTACATGTTGGTCCTGTTTTCTCTTCTGGTGAAATACTTACTCCATGTCCTGGGCACACATGGCTTCTGAGAGAGCCTGGCTTACGTCAGCCCAGGCAGTCATCCTGGAGTAAAAATTAATTTCTCTTCCTTTCGAATAAAAGCTCAGGATTTTATGTTTTTGTACAGAAGTTCAAGGTTTTGTGCCAACTACTGTGGCTTGAAGGATATGGTACTTTTTTATTGGCCAAGTTAAGTTTCCATATCTAAAATTGCTGACACAATTTAAAGATTGGGACCCAGTAGAACACAGAGGGGAGGGATGGCCTAGCAATGTCAGTCCGAGCACTGGCTGCAGAACTGGGAAAGGAATCTAGCAGAACAACAGCTGATGTCATGTTTCCTGTGACCTAGCTTCTTATTTCATATATACAAAATCATTCCATTGAAATAGTGAATATTTCCCAAAACAATGGATTAATTGAAAATTTCCAATATGTTCACTTTATAGCTGCACCATGGCAGTTTCTGTTGGGGTTTTTAAGCCCCACTTCCTACGCTTTCTATTCCAGGTTTTAAGCAACATTCACTATTCTGATGCAGTAATTTTGCATATATGAAATAGGAAGCAATTTTGCTTCACCTGAGCATTTATTTCTCTTTTTTGCTGCTCTGAGATTTGTAAAGTTTACATAGATCATAACACCTCTAAAATAATAGCAAATCTTTCATTTTTATTGTATATTTGAATACATCCAGAGTTAACTAGAATGAAGTACCATAGAGCAATAACATAAACTGAGTTTTAAATTCTGCCAAGAAATAATATACAATAAAATCGAGAGCGGTTTGTACAGCACACACTTGCCCAAGATAGCACATCGTGCCTTTGAGATGAAGGCTTGCAAATGCTGTGTCTGACGTCACCGTGGACCCCACTGTGATGGAAACCAAGTGTGTTCTCTTTCCTCAATGCTGACTCTGAGTACTAAGTACTCAAAAGGGATGTCATGAGAACCTAGCCAACAGTGCACCTTGGAGTTTAGATGTCATATAATCCAGCAAAGATTTCATTCCTATAGAAGTTAGAGGGCCAGTGAGATGGCTCAGCGGCATAAGCGCCTGCCTGACAAGCGCGAGGGCCCGAGTTCGACTCCGGGAACCCACATACGAAAAAGGGGCCGGTGATATCGCTCAGCGGCACGGGCGCCTGCTGGCGCGCGAGGTCCTGAGGTCGACCCCACGGTACCCACAAAAAAAAAAAACGTTAGATGTGCTTTTTATTTAAAGTAAGTAATAACTGTAGATGACACAGAATTAAATTCTAGTTCTAGTTTTACCTTCCACTTGAACTTATAAAATCTCATTTATCATTATGTTAGTTTTACAAAATGCATTCTAACTTTTATGTAATGGAGAGTAGGATGTATCCATACAAAAGTATGAACTAATTTTCACAATAGCTACAAGTTAAGTACTTTTTTTGTTTTTTTAATCTCACTTTTTGAGTGTCTTTCCGTTTGTTCACTACACAACTGTTCTCATCGTCTCGTCCGGAAGTGCAATAACCCTGAGGGACAGAGAGCACTAAGAGGATAGCAAGGAAGTGGCCCAATTAAGTTATCAGACTCTGTTATTGTTAAAGCTCATTCTTCTCTGTCCTCTCCACTGTGGTCTCCCCACAGATTGCAATCCAAGTCTAGAGGATTTAGAGAAACGCCTTCCCTCTGCATCTTATCCAGCATCTCGGTTTGTAAAGCAGTCAAGGAAACACAAACTTTCCTAGTCTTACAAATGTGCTTCCTGTGGGCAGGGTTTTTAATCACATCCAGGCTACGCAAAAGCCACAGCAGCAAAATACTGAATTTTCCAAAAAAATCATATTGGTATACATTGAGCTAAAGTTGCTTGGTTTAGAGAGGAATGGGCATGGTTTTTAATACGAAAGTGCTGCAACATGGACAAAAAAAAATGTTAAAATAGTTTTGAGTTGCTTCACAGATGGTAAATAAAACCAGTAGGTGACATGAACACAGCCTAGACAATGAAGATTTCCTCTAACAGTCACAGTTGTTCCTGACCCAGATGATTGCTAATTTATTGTTTATTTTCTAGAGGGATGCGCAAAGAATTAATTGGATTAAGTGATCTCTAAGTTCACATCAGATCTCAACCCTGGCAAATGAGCCATTAGTGCAACAAAGAGTCTTGATTTTTTTCTTTTGTAAATGATAGTGCCTAGCACCACTCCCAGTATTTTTCCAATACAATTTTATGATCTGGATTGTTGAGCCAAAACTCATGTACAAAAAAAATATACAAATACTCTTGTAAAATTGACTTTCATGATATGGCTAATGTCAGTTTCATTTTATGTTCTTGGTTTGTTCCATTCCATTTTTTTCTAAAAACAATATGGAAAAAGACATCGCTGAGCATGTATACCAAGAAGCCCTCATAGAGGAGGTAGGATATTTACTATTTTGGACAAAAATGTATAAATATAACCCAGAAAAACACAAAAAATGTATTTTAATTAATGAATTAACAAGTTATTAATAAATTAAGAACAAGTGTGTTATTTGACAACTAAAAGAAAATAGAGGAGAAAATAAAAATATGGACAAAGTCCTTAATTCTATAACTTCTTGGAGAGATCTGACATCACAGAAATAATAGAATGAATGTCAAACCCTTTAATTTTATTTCTTCAATTTGCTGTTTGCAAAGTTCATCATACCTCGCATTCATTTTTATTGAGTGTCTAAGAAAAGAAAATACTATGAAGCATTTCAAGCTCCCGAAGCAGAGCCTGTGCAGTGCCTACCAGTTGATGAAATGTAAAAGAGTGATTTTTACCACTTTCTTCTTGTTAATAAATAAAAAGAAATCTTGTCAACAGACGCATCTTCAAATAGCTGTAGGTAACCATATCTGAAGAAACACGAAGTTTCCTTTGATGTTCTCTGGCTGAGAGGAGTTGGATGATCCTGCATCTTCTCCCGCTGTTCAGATAAGCCAGGAAATTGAGTTCTGGCCATGGATTTATTTGTCCATCTGCAAATCAATGGTAGTTTGTACAAGAAAATAGAAATATATTAAACAGCCTCATAACGGGTACAGGCGTTCTATATTAAATATACTAAAACCATTGAAGTATATGATGTAAATAAGTGAAGTTTATAGTGTGTGAGTTATATCCCAAGAAGGATATTTTTAAATGTAGCACAAGGGCTCAATGATCTGTGGACTTACTGTAAGGACTGCTCTAGTGGTGAGTGACCGGGGGTCACTCTGTGACTGAGTTCATGAGACCAATGCATCAGTCCAGGGAAGTGTCCCCTTTTCATGCATCATTGCTCCTAGAGGTCATTTCTGACCCAAACCTACAGATTAAAACTGATTTGAAATCTATCAACTGGGCCGGTGAGATAGCTCAGCGGCATAAGTGCCTGCCTGGCAAGCACGAGGTCCTGAGTTCAACTCCCGGTACCCACAAAAAAAAACAAAAAAGAAAGAAATCAATCAACTTATCCATAAATCACTTCATTCTTAGCTTTGACCACATGATCCTCTCGGATTAAAAATTTCAATAGCAGTTTCAAAATTTGTAAAGAAAACAAAGACTAAATTAGGATGCAACTTCAAAATTGTGATTTCTCTCTATCCTGTAATTATTTGAAGGTCTGAAGGGTAGGCATAAGGGAAACAAAATTTCTTAGATTGTATAAGGAATACTGAAATGCACAGAAGTACGGTAGGAATAATTCTGAGTAGAGGATAAAGATACATGGTTTTAGTTTCAGTTGCATGACAACTAACAATGAGATTTTGGAAAGTAATTTCACTTAGCTGTTAGATTGTGGAATCTGTAAGGTGATGAATTTACTACATGGATCATTTTCAAGCTTGCTTTTTCCACGGAATCCTGTCGAAACCATGAAAGTGTTCCCATCAACATTTCTTCATGAGTGAACTTTCTCCACGGAATTTAGTTAGCTGTCGGCCTCCAGCTCCTGCACCTTTAGAATCCGCTGCGTGTTTATTTCAGTGACACTTTCTTCCCCGGGTTGCTCCCTCTATAAGAACTGTGCCATTTGGGCCTGATGTGGGCTCTTTCCTCTGCTGGATAATCTTCTCTCTGAGGTTGGAGATAAACCTGGCGGTACTCCTGAGGTACTACAGTGAGTACTTGTGCAGTAACCTTTGAGGGGCTTCCCACTCAGTACTTTTCTCTTCCCTCTCTGAACTAACAGCTATCAGATCATTACTGCAGCATGGAGCCAGAAAAATTCACCTTGCAAGCCTCCACTTGCAGGGAGAAGCACCGATCAGTAGCTCTAACACCGTGTTCCAGTTTGCGGTGAAACTGTGCCTCCCAGGGATGCTGCCGGCCAGACTGAGTCTAGCAGGGAAGCTAATGCAGCCCTGCTCCTGGCAGGAATACACTGACCTTGAGCACTCCCCTCAAGGTCTCACTGAGCCTCGTTAGCTTGAACACCTGTGTGGGATGCTCCCATTCACCCCTCCCTGGGTCTTTCTCTTGAGACAGGACTTGCATCAGTTTCATGGGTCTCCTTCCTTTCACAAGACTCTCCTGATGTGAAATCCTGATATTTTAACCTCACCTTGGTATCTGTTTCTCTGAGGACTCGGACTTTCACACTCCACCTATTCCTTCTCCTTTTCGCCTTTGTCTTTCCCGGATATTTCCCATATCCAAGATCTTACACTCCAAGCAACATCTTGGAACCTGCTTTTTAGGGATGCAGAAGTGATACCCGCCTCTTCTCTGAATGGAACTCAACAGTAAGCCAAGTTTCAGAAGTCCCACGTGGGTCCGGGTTTGAAGTAATTCCAAAGCCCTCCTCCCTGCCACAGTACCCCAACACCACCTTCGCTGGGCTCTACAGAATCGTGGAGAATGGGTTTAGGGTGTGTGGGACGCAGTATTAAAGTGCTTGAGGAAGATGGTCCTAAGCTATTAAATGCTATTATTTTATAACATCAAATGTCTTAAGTAGAGTCCATATAAGGTAATTTTATGGCATTTTTACACTAAAGTATCCTGCTTCATGCATGAAAAACAATCCTTTCTGAACTATCACAGTGGTTTTTATTTGAAAAAAAAATTGATTTTCCTTCTCGAAAACTTCAAATTTCAACAGAAGTTGTAGAAGTTGGCTTCTGTCATCGTACACCTCTCAACAGCGTCTCCTCAAGGAATGGAGAACAGGGTAACATTTACTCCATGATGGTCAAAGGTGCACCAGGTCAACCCGATGTCTTTCTGAAGTGCAAATCTAACCGCTTGTGCACTAACTAGAAAGAATCACCATATGAAACCCACTCACATTAAGGTCTCTTTCTGTGAGCAAGCAGGAGCTTCCCGTCACAGTGACTTGAGTAGGAGGTCTTCATGGCGTAAATCCAGGGACAGTTCCTCTACCAGAGTATCAGTGTTTAGTTTTAAATTAAGTATTGAAAGCACCAGAGTTTTCACATTATTATGTGAACATTAATTATAATGAGAAGATAATCAGAAGAAATACAATTTTAAATATTAATTTAACTGTTATTTTTAAAGTTATCTCTAAGGAAGAACTTTTTGTCTCTTTCCTTAAGGTTTTGTTTCATAATCCGTTATAAAATTTCTAACAAGGTCACATAGCTATACATAAGGTCTGAAAACGAGATTCAGGAAACATAGGGAGTCTTATCAGTGGAATAAAAAGTTATATGAAATAATGGTTTATTTTGCCTACAGGAGAGAATGAAATATTCAATTAAACTTAATTTCCAGCATCAGTGATATTTGCTATGTCAAGTGGCACTGAATTATACATTTCTCTTCCTCTTTTAACTGATAGTTTTTAATTTTATTTAATCTCATCTTTGCTGCATTTTACACCCTCTCAACTTTACTCGTTTATTGTTTCTAATTTTCTGTGGTTGGAATATTAGACAGATTTGTAAGGAACTGCAGGATATTGGTGGAAGGAGGACAAGAGGAAGTAAGTTATTTAGTAAGTGGAAACATCGCCCATTTGGAGTTGGCTCTAGATAAACACTGCTTGCACACAGCGGGGCAGACTCCCCGCCCCGGGCACATTCGTTTCTGCTCGTTCACATTGCAGTGAAAAGCTCGATGATCTTTGATTCTTACAGGCCAGCCTGAGTCCTCTCTCAGCAGTTACAACGACAAGGAAAGGGAAGGCACTGTCATTTGAAGACTTGCGGTGTTGTGTCTGTGTGTGCATGCAAGTGTGCTTGGTTCGAACGCGTGTGCGGTGGGGACACGGCAGGAGCAGGGAGGAGGAAAGAGAGGTAAGCTAAGGAAGTGCTTTTGAAAGAGCAATATGCATAGAAATGATACAGCAAACTATTGGGATAGAAATGTAAAGAAACAGTTCCTAAAGAGAACCGCCTTCTAATGTAATCACTGGGGACCTGAGTAAAGTAAGTAGCGTAATTTAGTTTGACACTAGCCAACTCTCAGAGTCTGAACGGCGAGGACCGACATGAAGCCACACCAGTGTCACTGTTCACGTAGCTCTTGATTGGCTTCTTTGCGTTAAGGGTCTGGAATGCGAAGCGCTCGGCCCTTTCACCATCGTGAGCATGAAAAGTGCGGTGTGTTTGCTTGACTCCGTGTGTCACTTTTCTGGGGCCATTAGGAAGATAAACATAGTTACACTGTGAGCCATCGTCAACTCAGCAGCATTTAAATATTAAAAGAATAGCTCTGCCCCAGTACTAGCTGTGCAAGCAGGGACTTGTGTGTGTGGCAGCAACCATTGTGTCTTTTGGTAAAGTCAGTCAGCTATCGAGCATTTCACGTATGATTTCGGCTGGATTAGAACATTTTATTCTCATTATTCATTCTTTTTTCTAAATATATCACTTAGGTAACCCAAGTGTTTACATTTATTTGCCAACCTAGATACTAGGATAGTTTTTCTCACTTTAGGTGGTGTTTTCTAATTAGAATTGAATTTGCTTCCCTTACCATTAATTCATCACTCCTATATTCAGTCTAATTTATTTTGCCCTTTCATATATTATCTTTGCAAATAGACTTTAAGATCTTTAAAAAATAGTCATTTATCTGAAATCTCTTTGAATTCTCCAATTCTTCAAGTGTCTTTCTTTTGTTGACTCTTTCTTTTTTTTAATTTTAAAGATAAAAAAAGGAGTTTCAAACAGGCTAGTAGGAGAGTAACAATAATTAATGCAAGGGCCAGTGATACCTGCATAAAGGAAAAAATGGAGCTGGTGATATCGCTGAGCGGCACAAGCGCTTGCTGGTACCCACATTAAAAAAAAATTAATGCATTTCGTATTGTTATCTTCATAGTAGTTACTCAGAGTACAAGATATAGGCATGAAATATTGTCCAAACAATATTAGCACAAACCTTTCTTCTCAGTGAACTAAGAGAAACTAGCTGTATAACTATCTTAACTATCTTGTGTGTGTGTGTGTGTGTATATATAGATATATAGATAGATATATATCTATATATATATATCTTTTTCTTCCTTTTCCCTTCCTTCCTTTCCCTTTTCCTCCATCACAGTTTTTCTTTTCTTTTGAACAATTTCTTCCCATTTCATAATATCTATTGTACATTTTGGATCTTATTTACTCGTTTAGCTTCTCGCACTAGTGAGACAATAGATGTTTACACATGTGGGTCTGATTTATTTCACTTATGAGTATGGTCTTGAGTTGCATCCATTTACCTATAAAAGTCTCAAGGTTATCCTTCTTTATGGCTGAGTAGTACTCCGTTTATATAAAAATACACATCTTTTTTATCCATTCCTCAGTTGATGGGCATTTGGGTTGTTTCCAAGATTTAGCTATTACAAACTGTGCTGCTATAAACATGAGCGCACATATATCACTGTGGTATGATGCTTTTAATTCTTCTAGGAAGATACCCAGAAGGGGAATAGCTGGGTTGAATGGGATCTCTAATCCTAGTTTTTTGAGGAATCTCCACACTGATTTCCACAGTGGTTGCACCAGTCCACACTCCAACAGTGGAGAAGGGTTCCTTTTTCCACACAGCCCCTCCAGCATTTATTATTGGTTGATTTCTTGATAACCATTCTTTCTGGACTGAGATGGAATCTCAGTGTTGTTTCATTTTGCATCTCTCAGATGACGAATGATGTTGAACAGTTTTTCATATATTTATTTGCCATTTGTATTTCTTCATCAGAGAAGTGTGTATTCATCTCAGATGCCCATTTTTGGATTAGGTCTTTGAATTTGGAGTGTCTGATATTTTTCAATTGTTTATATGTTCTAGATATCAGTACTTCATCTGAAGGATAACTGGCTATAATTTTTTCCCACTCTGTGGGTTGTCTTTTCACTCCGTTGGTGATTTCTTTTGTTGTGCAAAAGCTTTTTAATAAGGTGAGATCTCATTTGTTGATTCTTTGTAATATTTCCCTTGCAGTCTGGGTTTTGTTCATGAAGTCTCTGCCTACCTATGTCTTCAAGATTTCTAACTACTTTCTCCTCCAGTAGATTTAGGGTTTCTGTTTCAATATTTAGATCTTTGATCCATTTTGAGTTTAGTTTAGTGCATGGTGATAGACATAGGTCTAGTTTTACTCTTTATAAAGTTTCACAATATAAATTTTCTCAAATGCTAACATTATTTTTCTCTGTGCAAATATTGTGTTCTTTATTTATGAGCATATGTGGATATATACTGATAAAAAATTTGCCTCATCTTTGATAATACTGCAGGTCAAATAACACAAACCTTAGACATGAGGATCAATTATTTGTATGTCAAAAATTTCCAAATATAAGCATTATATGTTCATTAAAATGATTGATTACCTAGATAAAAGCCCAACTGGCAACATAAAATAGAATGAAGCTATTCAGTCTGGCAGCTGCACGCTATTCATTAATCTTATTCTGAAGTTTTGCAATTTACAGTTGGATTTAGAATGTCAAGAAACATGAATATCAAAAGACACTAGGGCTGGTGATATACCTCAGCAGTGCAGAGCCTGCCTAGCAAGTACAAGGTCCTGAGTTCAATTCCCAGTACAAAAAAATAAAACAAAAAGACAAAAGACACCAAGTGTTTGTCTTAAAAAATCATCTCTAGTGCTTTTTTTTCCCTATATATTGCTTATTCATTCAACCAACATTTATTGAGTACATGCCATAAATTATAAGTGCATGGCTATCAGAAAGGGAAATATCTTTAAATTGGGATTTATATTACATTCCTGTGTGTGTGTGTGTGTGTGTATGTGTGTGTGTGTTGGAGCATTAGTCAGTAAATGAATATATGAGATCTCAAATTGTTGAAAACTGTAGAATAAAAATAAAGTAAGTGAGGGGGTAAAGAGTGATGAAGATGGGGCGATGATACCGAGAAATGATTAGGAAAGGAATTTATGGTGAGTCTGTCCTTGAAGGGAGGCTTGACTGAAGTAAGAGACAAAGCTGCAAGGAGAGAAGGCGCTGCTTGGAATGGCTAAGGAATATCAGGTGATCTGGTATGATTGATGCAGACCGAACCAGGGAAAATACGGCAGAGGATACAGTTGGAAACGTAGCAAGGGGACTAATATTAGGGTTTTGTATGACAGATAAAGAATTTCAGATTATATCATAGTATGATCAGCTTTGAAAAGTTGGAGAGAGCTTACACATTATCTAATTTATACAATGCATATAATGGTTATAGAATGTCACAAATACTGCACTGATAAAACATGGTTTCCACTGCTAGAGGCAACTCTGCAGTTATTTAAAATATTAAATATATGTGCTCCTCTTCAAAACAATCACCTATGTAATTAAGTCACATCTAGGACTTTGAATCTTAGGAATTGACCCCAAAATACACAGAGAGCTAATCTGTTAGCTTTCATGGGTGTTACCTTGTGACGGTGATGCTGAGGCCGAGCTATGGGAATCAAGAGATTTAGAGCAGGGGGCTCAGGCAGTGGCTGAGAGGACAGAGCGGTCCCCAACCAGCCCCCGATCCAAGTGCGTGGCTGAATCTAGCAGTATTTTACTAGCATTCTTCCCTGTTTTATTTTGTTTGTTTGCAACCACAAAATTCCAAACCAGCCGAAAGGCCAATAAATCTCTGGGAGAGAGAGTGGGGATTCCTGGTGTTTTTGTTGAAAGAAGAGAATTCTAAGCAACTAGCAGAACTGTTCATATCAGCATTCAGAACTGTTCATTTTTGGCTTATAGTTGAATCACCTGGGGACCATTTTTAAAAACCCCAACACCTGCCCTGGGTCCCACACCAGTGAGATCAGCAGCTCTGGGATGAATGAGGCCCAGGATCAATATATTTTAAGGCTCCCCCAAGCTCCCCAGTGGACCACAGAGTACATCCAAGATTAAAACCACATCCGCAGCTTAGTGTTGTCTAGTTTTGTCTCAGGTGCTTTCCTGGGCCAGGTATCCGCCCAAGCACACACGTGTACATGCGTATGTTTATATAGAACATACATAGGTATGAGAGTGTATATGTACATGATAGAATTCTGATTTGAAGGAAGTAGAGATCATGTGCCTGGAAATATTTTGGGGGGATTTTGTTGTGATATGTGCATCTAGCCTTTCTGTGGCCTGTGACAATTTAGCAATATAAAGTACTTATGTTCCTTGTTACTGCAGAGAAGAATCCATTTAAAGTTGTTTAAATTCTATAGCAGTTTTAAATATCCAGCAGTGGCATCTGGCTAGAAGTTTTGTTTTGTTTTGTTTTGTTTTGTTTTGTTTTGTTTTATATGCAAGTACCAGGAGTCGAACTCAGGATCTCGCACTTGCCAGGCAGGCACTTATGCCGCTGAGCTATATCACCAGCCCTAGAAGTTATTATTAAATAACTGCATTAATATCAAGATTGTGTATGTTGGCCTAATTTATTTTTTTATTTAAAAAGCTAACTTCTCAAAAATTAGATTTAGGTAACATGAAACTACTACTATTGCAATTGCCACTCTCATTCTTCTTAGACATTGATGTCACACTGTTTCTTACCGAATATGTTGTTTCCTATACTACTTTTTTAAAGCCTTTTTGCTATTGTTCATAACGATCAGACATGCAGAACTACGTTGTGTAAGCCAATGATGCTCACACCAGGCTTTAACCAACTGTGCTTTTGTTCTATCGGTCATTTCTTCTAGAGTTTTCAGCAGATTCTCAAAAAAACACTTTCTATGTGTCTTTGTTCCTCCTCTTCTATTATTTTTTCTAGCAAAATGATTCCTTTATTTTCTCCTAGTTATTGCACTAATGGTTGTAAATGCAGCCAGACAGAGCAAAATAGCTTCCTTAGGTGTCATAAGATGATAGGGAATGAGCCCTACAACTCACTATTATTTTATTTTCCCTCAGGGAGATGCATATGCTTTAGTGTGAGGTAGAAAAACAAATAAACCTTCAATCATCTCTGTGTAAATAAATTATATGACTGCAGTAATTAAGAACCTTGAATATAGGAACATGGCCTGATATAGAAGACAATTTAGAATTATTTGCCTCCAGATTCAACTGACATTAATCTTTAAACCCTTTCATGAGGTAGGCACGACTTTTAAGCAATTTAGTTCTTTGCCTTTCTCCTCATCCTTCCAACAAGATTCCAGCTGCAATTTTATGATACTGCTCTATTAGATCTGGACTGATTGCGCTAATTATCCCCCTGAGAGATGCCAGGCTTTGATCATGCAATAACAAAATGTGATCCTATTGAAATGACTTTAAAATCGATTTGGTCACACTCATTCCATTGTCTTACCTGCTTGCTTACAATAGCAGATATAGGGTTTTTTGTATGGGTAGGATTTGGGGATATGAGACAAATGCTTCTTTTAACAGTGTATTAACATGAATAGACCTTATTAGAGTTTATTGCCTAAAATTCAAATTCTGTTGCTTTTGGCTTCCCTGTCTTTTTTATCTGTGAAACACAAAGAGCCTCCAACCAACTCGATTTTATGGCTGCTACTTCTGCCAAATACAGTGAAGTCCTGAGTTATGTCCTGGTCGTTTTTGTTGGTGTTGTAATTTAGCATCTCTTCTTTCGTTCATTCCAGTAGCTCTGTGAATATTTTAACATTTCCATAAATATCTCAAAGAAATGAGTTGTGTACAACTGTGTGTGGTTTCCAGGTTATGACAGAATTATTCTAGAGCTCAGACATTTTATTAGTAAATAGTTATTGAGAATTAATTACGTATGGGTTATCCTGATATAATAGTTCAGAGAGTTTGAGGCAAGAACAATCCAGCTGTGGAAACCATGAGGGCTTCTCATCAGGCCTTCCGTGACCATCCTCTGTCAGACTAATGGGCCTGGGCGCTCTTACTCAATTTAACGTTCGTAAATCTACCTGAGGTTCTTACCAAAATGCAGATTCTGATTCAGATGGACTCAGTTACAACCTGAGGTTCTCACTTTTCACAGTTCTCCCAGTGGTGCCAAGGCTGGTTTCCCAAAGACTGAGCTTTGGAATAGAAAAGAACCAGAGAAATGGCTTAGAATCCATATTCTGCTGCTCCATGTCTCATTTTCAAAATCAGAATCCCCACAGAAATTGAAGCCTTTTTTAATTCCTCTATAAATTCTGGTGAGCAGCAAAGTTATGAACCATGAGACAAAATGTAAAGGTCTCTACAATCATGGCACCCAGTTCCTAAGGAACTCTTCTACCCTGTCTTTTCCTCCTGAGCTTGGGAAGACAGACATCATATTAAGCGCTCTCTAGAAGGAGACTCTCAAAATAGAAGCCTGCTTGAGAAGGCAGCACTGCACCTGAAATGCCTCCTGCTTAGCTGCTCAGATCTGGGCCAGGCCCCAGGGCACAGTGATGGGGCTGAACATGACCCTGCCCCAGTCCTCTCTTTGAGCTGAGGAGCAGAGCAGGCTGGGCCTGAGGCAGCGCTGCAGGCACAGCTGACCCCTGCACAATCTCTCAGCACAAACACAGGCTTCTCCTAGTGCAGCGCGGAGCACGGAGAGGGTCCCGGACTGACTCACGATGTCCCCGATGCTGAGAATTGACTTCTGGTATTTGCCAAGTAGCCCATGATAGCTCTACTGGAATGAGTACCTTTATACACATAGATTCCTCTTACTTTCTCCTTTAACATATATGCTAACTGAGGAGGTACTTGATATAACTATTTAAGATTATTATTATACGTTCAAATAGAATTATGAAGTTTGCACCTATTTGTAATTCTAGCAGGAATACAGAGAAATTCTTTTATTTTACCCTTGCTAAATGAATGCATTGATTTAAATCATGCCATCAATTTTTAAACATTTGTAATGCAGCAGGAAAAACTGAGTTTTAAACTGCATTTCCTTTACCATCACTGAAAATCAACACTATAATATATATTAATTAAGTGAACCTCCACATTTACAAGTATTTTAATCCCCTCATACATATTAAACTCTTTTGTGCTCATTCTGATTAATTCTTTTGATTTTAAGAAGAGAAATTATAATAAATATGAGAATTGTACCAAGAACTTTACAGCTTTCATTTTGCACCGTGACATAATTACTGTTGTTGTGCCCAGCCTACAGATGCAGGCACAGGAATTTGGAAAAGTTAAAATACCTGCCCAAAACCTCACTAAGAGTTGAAGCAAAAATATTATTTCAACGCAGGGACTGGCTTTAACGTTCTCTGTAGATTTTTTTTTTTTTTTGTTAGTACGTATTTGCGGTAGATAATGATACTTACTTCATTGGTTTGTGTTTGCAGTACATAATGATTATTTATCGGGGAGAGTTGGTTTTTCATCCACTTCCCTCTCAACCTGCGCTGCTTGCTTCTTCCAACTCTTGGTACCCTTTCCATTTGCACAAGCTCTATTTTTTAATTTTTCCTTCAATTCTTTCTCTCTTCCACTCACTTTCCTTCCACTTCCCCTCCCCCTGTCTTTTGCTCCCCCATCCATTTGAAAACGACCTCCCTACTTGCCATGCATGTATCTTCTAGTTCGCTCTTTACTTATACATCCTTCCTAGCATGTTGTCGCCTTTTCCTTTTGTCCTCTGGACCAATAATAACTTCTAAGTTGTATGTAGAAGCTGCTCTGTGGTTTCCTCCACCACCTTGTTTTCTATCACTGTTGTTTGTTTGCGTGTTTCTCATCAGTCTGAAACAGAGTTCCTGTAAAGCGCTCCCACTTCCCTCTGAGAAATGTGACTATCGTGTTGGTGGCAAGGGTCAGGGCAGCCTAAGCCTGAGCCTTTAGATGCCGGGGTCTCAAGCCAGCTCACATTGTGGCCCTGGATTTCTCCACAGCCCAGGGTCCGCTCCCTCCCCGGGTGGCTGGATGCACATCGTTGACCTCTCATTTGTCCCCAGAGAACGTGCTCTCCTCACTGGGGCTGGGGCTGGGGGGGCTGTGCGCTCCTCAGGGAAACGCAGCTGCTCATGGTCGTCTGCCACGTCCGTGTCAACATAAGGGACAGAGGTCACCATGTCAAGGAGAAACCAGCCGTTCCCTTCCTACTGCGCCTTAACAGTAGTCATTGTGAATGGGCCTCTCCATTTTTCCTTATATTTTTGCTTATTTTCTTAAAATGTATTATGTAAGACTGTTTTCACTCACATTATTAATCTACTTATAGACAAAGTATCATTTGAATTTGAAAAACACTAACATGGTACAGTCCACTATTATTCCATATCGCTTTACTAACCATCAGCATTTAATATAAAAGAAAATAGAAGATATAATGCTTCCACCTTGCTTAGTATGTTGTGTATATAGTCTACTATTGTACGTACACATTTTTAAAATTAGATTATGATCAGGCTTTGATTATTATAAAATGTTAGGGCTCATTATAATATTCTGGTTAAATTTATTTCAAATAGAGTCTTTTTGTTTTATTCATTTATTTATTGTTTGGTGGGTACTGGGGGGTCGACCTCAGGACCTCGCGCGCCAGTAGGTGCCCGTGCCGCTGAGCGATATCACCGGCCCTTTCTTCGTATGTGGGTTTCAGGAGTCGAACTCGGGCCCTTGCGCTTGCCAGGCAGGCGCTTATGCTGCTGAGCCATCTCACCGGCCCCAAGTCCTTTGGTTTTAGAAATGAATATTGAAACATTATTGATGAAATGGTATCTAGAATTACCTAAAAATAATAAGTACTGAGCGTTAAGAGGAGAGATGAAATAAGATTGTCTGTGTACTGATGATTATTGAAGCTGTGTGAAGGATACACATGTTTGATTATATTGTTCTAGTGGGTTTTATACATAATTAAAAAATTTCATTACACAAAATATAAAAAACTTAGATCCCATTGTACCTGTAATTGCCATACTACAGCTGGATAAATCTTTTAAAAGAGAACTATGCCCATATTTGCCCCACCTCAGCGACTGCAGCAGCTCCGCTTACTTGAACATTGAAGAACTCGTCGGACTCCTGTGTCCCTGTTGTCTCCACCCTTGCGTGATTCTTCACTGTTCCCTTCTGACATGACCCGCTTCATTCTCTCAGTCTTTCTAAGTCGATTTATTTGCATAATCACCTTGTTCAGCTTTTATACTGAATCCGTTTTACTATTTTTTTGTAATTTTTTCTTATTTCATCTAGGAAATTATTTTTCAATATAACTTTTAGGGCAATTGTTTTCTTATCTTGATTTATTAGAGTATTTTAATTGATTCTGACTTACTTTGGGTTTCTGCAAACGGACTTTGAAATTCTCAAAAGGGAAATTTTCACTAGACGTTTACTGAAGAGGGCGCTCGGGAGCAGCACTTCCGCACATGCGCAGGAAGCAGGAGTGGGCAAAGAAGGCGTTGACTGCACGGCACTGACGAGAGACCTCCGTGAGCTCCGCTCTGCCTGTGTGGGTATTAATAAGCGGGGACACTTCTTCAGAGTGATGAAGCTCCGAGGTCCTATCAGACGGGAGGAAAAGTATTTTAGTCCTTTTTAGACAGTGCACCAAAGATCTGCTCCCATCGATGCAAGTTATTCACTTTTAACTTCAGTAAATCTGGGAACAACTCTTTCAGGATTCATATTTGTCTTATTTCTAAAAAAAAGAAAAAAAATTTAAAATCTGAAGTTTAGGGCAGCAGATTACAAGCTTCACGAGGTCTTCATCATCCTGTGCCAGCTGCAGTGCTCCACGTACGGTCACAGCTGCCACCCGCTGCCGCGCTGGGTCTCCTGAGGGTCAGGAAAACCCGTGGAGCGACACCAGCCGCCGCCTCCTGAGGACCGGGCGATCACACCAGCAGGAGTGTGGAGCCCTCTGAGTGCGTGCTTTACTTGGGGCTCAGAAGTCCTGCAGTGACTGAGTAACAGCCATGGCTTCACTTTCAATTGAAGTCTTACTCTGTACCCTGGTTGGAACATTTTTCTCCTTTGGGACCCAGGACTTGTACATCAGCATTTCTCAATGTGGGCACTATTCACATTTGGGGCCAGGTAATTTTTTTTTTTTTTTTTTTTTTTTTTGCATAAGCTGTTTTGTTCATACAAGAAGTATCCCTGGTTTCTCACTAACAGCTGGTAGCATTCGCCAGTTGTGAAAAACAAAAACATTGCTGGATGGCTTGAGTGATGGATGGAGGGATCCACAGAGCCTGTGGGCCCACAGAGCCTGCAGTTGAACAAAATGGGAGCAAAACTTTTCTAACTAGGCCCCTGGCAGAGATGGTACTTCTACCCTTGTTTCTGAGGCCAATACTTTTTATCATTTAGATATATAGTGAGAAACAATATTCACTAAGGTCAAATACCTGCTATGTCTTCAGGGAGAATGGTGCCCAGTCTAGAAAGAGATCCTCTCTAAACTAGTCCTGCAGTTGTACCTTCAAAAGATCGCCTTCAGCCCTTAAGTCTGTTTGTCTAAAACTTGTGGGAGGCTCAAGGATCAGGAATAAGAAAGTGCTTGGTGAATCTGTGGACCTAGTGGGAATGCTCTGAGCTGGACTTTAGTCAGGACTTCATTAATTCTAAGTCCCCACGTCCCTTCACTTCATATCACAGTGATAGTAGGATTTAGGTTATCTGAATCAATGCAGAATTCATGTGCTATGTCCAAAATCCCTTTTTCCTCTTCTGGAGAACTAACAAGCAGAAAGGCATGAGTCCATTTAGAAGGCCTGGTGGGTAGCATTTCTACCACATTTCTAGTTACAATTGCAAGGTCTTCAGCTCTCCTTCAGCCAATGGATTCCAGCCCTGGAGCTATCCTGGTCCTGGAAACCAGGCATAAGAATGTGATGATTCACTTGAGAGGTTGTCTTTAGCTTCCTTACCACCCATTTTTACTGCTTTGACAGTATGGAGTAAGCAGTATTTGTGTTGGCCCCTCTGTCAGAGGCCAGGTTATGTAAGGGTTAAATTGCTTACCATGAAGGGACCTCCACTGTGTTGGAAAAGCTCCTATTCACATTGCTCTGAAGTCAAGATGACACCACAGCTGAGCAGCCGAGGATGTGGGCTGCTGACCCTCCCTATTCCAGATCGATGAAGACAACAACCTTAGAGACCAAACAGTTCTCTTAATTGGCGAGATTTACTGCCTTTGTTTCTCAAGGCCCTGGTCATTTTCGTGGGCTTTTGCCTCTGATGTACTCTTCTCTTTCTGCACTCCCCCAAATCTCTGAAAACCCAACAAATACAGTGATCCAAAAGAGGTCTTGTCTCTACTCCCAGAGAGTCTTTACTCCTGAGAGAGTTCTGACCTTCCTGGACTCCCCAAAAACCATACCGCTTGTCTCTTTTTATTTAAGCCTTCGCCATAACTCATTTTCAGAGGTTGGGGAGGATCAGTCCCTGATACCCTTCTATTCTCTTGGGCTTAGACACACACTGCTCTATTTTCTCAGTACTTGTCCATGAGTCAGGATCACCAGCTGCCAGTCAGGGCTTGCTGCTCACTGTGGTCATTTCTCCCACCTGAATTCTGAGGGGTAAGGGCTGCCAGCCAGTCACTGTTATCTCAGCATCCTTACTGCTTTTTGGGAGCTCTATTCTGAATCAGCATTTTCTACGGTGAGCCTGGCCTACAGAGGGCAAGCACCTCTTAGCTTCTCAGTGATGCTGGCTTCCTCTTACTCACATGTATCTTTGATCAACAGCATGTCCTTTGGGCCCTCAGATGGAACATGGTTGGCTATAGATTTTTCAGCTTTACTTGATGTGGTTGTTCCATCAAGCACAACTCCTGGAGCTTTTTCACCTTTCTATACATGCATCTAAAGCCATTACCTCTTCTATACTTCCAAAGCCATCCTAGTAGGATGTGAACTTTGCCTAATAATAGTCCTGCCAGGGTGATGAATAGCATATTATGGGAGAATTTTTTTATATCAAACATTGGAGTCTCTTTACTACAGCCAAACAAACATTCTGACTTTCACATGTCACCTAAATAGAAATCATTCACCTCCAGCTTTTCAACATTTTTTTCTTTAAAACATCAATTCCTCCAAGAAATAACCATCCAATTTAACAATCCTTAAAATTACTATCTTGAGATACTCCATCTAGCCATTATTCCCACAGAGATCTCATCCCCGTTTGATTCCAGACACTTTTCTCAACTGCATCGCTATAGAATTTAAGAGCTGAGTATTCACTATTCTGTGATGCGCAGGTAATCCAACTCCCTACTCTCATTTTAGACTCTGTTTCGTAGAATACTCATGATACCTAGTCGCTTAGTCCAGGAGTCCTGAAAATAAAGTTTGAAATGAGATTCGTATATATAGGAGGATTATTTGGACCCAAGAATTGGGCAGAGATAAAAAAAGAATGGGCAGAGAAACAAGTTGCAATACTAATGCAGCTGCAACACTCCAGATAATTCCACAGGGAGCTCTGGAGCTACCGGAAGTGTGGTTCTTCCAAATCAGGCAAACGGGGCTGAGCTTTGATCACCTCCGCCTCTTCCCCAGAACGTACGCCCCCATGGCTGTGTCATGAGTCAAACCGTCCCATGAAAAGGAGCCTTGGTTTGGTTGAGGAACAGACGCCGAGCCAAGGGCAATTTCCAGACAGATGCGTGGCACCAACCGTCCTGGTGGCTGGAAAGACGACTGCCTCAGCCTTGAAGGAAAACCTTAGTGATACACAGAAGGTCTGCCACAGTTCCATTTTGTTTCCTTTGGGTTTTGAATAAAACCAACGTCCCTCCCATCTGTACACTTAAATTAATAAATATTACTTTTATAGATGACACCTTAATAAAAAATGAGGAGAAAGTATTGACATTCCTATGGCCAGTGAATAAAATTTTTAAAATTACAATGTTAAAATTGAAGGAAGATTTTTCTGAAGATTTCCAAACAAGAGAGTTTTAGAGCACTAATAAAATACATCACAACACCATTTAAAACACCATTTTCCCAACATCCTACTTCTCAAAGCAGTTGCTACATCTCTTTGGTATCTTTTTTCTGTCTGCATCCCTAAACCCTCTTGGAATTTTTCCAACCCCACTGTGGGCTGAGTTCTCCCCTCGGTCCTCATCTGTGTTTGCCCTGACCAGTTCTTTCCTGTACAGTTAGTTGTGCCTCTCCCGGGTTCTGCAGCTTGCAACCCCATTCACTGGCCTACCTCTCCCATCAGGAATCTTCGGAACACATCCGTCCCCCAAGGGCAGAGCCTGGAGAGCAGACATTCCTTACATCTAGCAGTTTATCCATATATGATAATTACAGCTCTCAAACATTCACTGGTGAAAATAAAACTCTTTAGTGCTTTACTTCAAAATAATCAGCTGTTCTGATTGTAATAAAGAACTCAAATCAGAGTCTATCCATGTCAACTGTAATGGTTGATTGATTGTGTCAACTTCAGAAGTTTAGAAACTTAACTCACTCAGTAATTCCACACCATAGGGTGTAGAGTGTGGCATAAAGTGGAAATGAGAAAGGACGGACTTAGTTCTGTTCTTCAGAGGAGCTCCGGTCTTCGCCTTCAGCTTGGACATTGTCTCCTGGCTTCCAGAGCAGACTCTTCAGCTTCTGGAATAGAATCTTCAGCTTCCAGTGCAGACTCTTCGGCTCCCACCTCAGATCCTTTAGCCTTGCGGCGTAGACTCTTCAGCCTTCCATCGCAGACCCATTGGCCTCCTGATGTGGGCTTGCACGGACACTGCAGTGAGCTCCAGACCTTGGGCTGAAACCTTCAGTCTCCAGTGTGCAGAACCCTGGTACCCACAGAAAAAAAAAAATTACCAGCATTTTTATATAAAAAGTATCAACTTCACTATATATATATAAATGTTTTAATCAAAGAGGAGACAATGTGACAACTCAGAGTAGGACTCCCCTTCTCCTGGACAGTTGTAAAGAAAGGTGACATCACATTTTCTGGGTATTTTAAAACTATTATCCTTCCTCTATTCTGTTCCACTGACCCAAGGCAACCTGAGGCACCCTCAGCCACCTGACAAAAAGGCCAAAAATATACACCGGAGGAAAGACAGCCTCGTTAATAAACAGTGCTGGGAAAACTGGCCATCCACATGCAGAGGATTGAATCTATATGCATATATCTCACCAGATACTAAAGTACAATCAAAATGAATAAAGGAACTAAGTGTTGAACCAGAAACATTCAATCTGATGGAAGATAAATTCGGTAAAACTCTTGAAGTCATAGGCGTAGGCAAGGACTTTCTGAACAGAATCCCAATGGCACAAGAAGTGACATCAAGAATCAACAAGTGGTATTGTATCAATTTAAAATGCTTCTGCACAGCAAAGGAAACGACTAACAGAGTGAAGAAGACAACTTACAGAATGGGAGAAATCTTGGCCAACTATTCTTCAGACAGAAGATTAATGTCTAGAATATGTAAAAAATTAGACCCTCCAAAATAAAAGATCCAGTCAAAAAATGAGTAGCTGAAAAGAGTAGACACTTCTCAGAGGAAGTACATATGCACAATAAATACCCCCCAAAAAATTCGACATTTCTGGCCATTAGAGCAATGCAAATTAAAACAACATTGAGATTCCATCTTATCTCAGAAAGAATGACTATGATCAAGAAATCAAATGATAACAAATTCTGGAGAGGCTGTAGAGAAATTCTGTTGAGGTTTTTGGTAGAATTATAAACTAGCACAACCACTACAGAAATCTATATGGAGATTTCTCAAAAAACTAACACTAAAAATTCCAGGGGACCCCGATATTCCTCTCCTAGATATCTTTCCAAAAGAGTTAAAGACACCATATTACAGTAATACATGCATACCCATGTTTATAGCACCACAACTCACAATCGTTAAATTATGGAAGTGACCTATATGTATATCAACAGATGAATGGATAAAGAAAATATAGTATTTATACACGATGGAGTACTACTCTGCCATAAAGAATGATAAACTCGAGTCATTAGTAGAAAAATTGATGCACGTTGGGACCATAATGTTAAGTAAAATAAATTAGACACACATGTTTAAACATTGAATAGTTTTGTTTCTATGAGAAACCCAAAATATAAATAAAGACCAAAATATAACATACATAATAAGAAATGAGAAAGAGTTTTTGCAAATGGAAGGGGGACCAAGAAATGGAGGGAGGGGAAGGAAGAGGAGCAGAAGGGGATGAAAGTAGAATTAAGATGTGCTATGTATGCACACCAACTCCCCAAGAGGAGTGAAATCACTGTGTTCTGCAAACATGTACATAAAAAATAAAAATTGGACAAAAAAGAAAAGAAAATGTTGGACAACTAAATAAATAAAATAATGCTGTTTTTAAATATTATCCAATCTCTGCCTTACATAAAAGCCATAGGATTATTCATTTATTAGCCCATCCTTGACTTCAGATGTATTCTAGTAAGCAGCCACCAGGCACAGCCGCGAGGCAGCATTCTCTCTAGCGTGAGAGGGGGCTGCCTGTCCACCCGCCCACAGGTTTTCACTGGCCACTTTATCATCCTCTGGGGACCCCTCTAACCTGCTCTGGGTCTGCCTTGGACCCCTACAGAATTTTTTTTCCAGGCTTATTTACAAATCCAAAGTTAGCTCTATTTAGGAAGGGGACCTCTTGGGAGAAAAACAAAAACTGTGCTATTGAGAACAAATCCAAATCCTGTGAAACTAAGCGTGCAAACTCCGCCCCAATGAATTTCACCATAATTCTGTACAAAACAAAGACTGCTTCATACTTGATTCACTGCATTTATACCAATTCAGGTAATATATTCTAAAATTATTACACTCAAATGTAATGCAGGCTTTCACCTTGAAATAGGATTATATATTTGTTCTAAAGACAGTGAATAAAATGCTGAATAGATTGAATCAAAGTCAAAATTTCTGCTTAAAATCTGTTAGGCTATTTCATGGGTGTGAGTATTTCTCCAAACAAGGAACAATTGGGACAAGCTCAACTACATATTTTATAAAGTGAAAGTTATGAGACTTTCCATTTTTTACACAACTTCGTATGACTCTATCCAGCTCATTCCATGATAGAGAACTGCAGAAACGCGTCAGATCTTTATTGCTGCGCTACACAAGAAGCCACTTCTCTGTTTGCCCCTCGAACCCGGGAAAAGCAGAAGCTCGGGACTCAGTCTTCCAGGAAGAGGAAACGGGTGCAGCAGCAGACAGGAAACTGCCCATTTGGGCGCCCCGTTCTTCTCCTAGATGTAAATCCATACGGCCCCCCATTTACACACAGGCACTTCGGCTGTAAACTAGTGAAGACTGTACACAAATAGAGAAGTTTTATTCTCTCCTTATTTATAATTTTGTTTCGTTTGCTGCAATTGAGATTTGGGCCGTTACTCTGTTTTCACGTTACCACTTGAGTAGTATTGATGATGATGCAATCAAGGTACTAGTATAAGTGCTACATCGACACTAACTCATCTAATCGCCTAGTACAACTCAGGTGGGCAGCATTGCGTACCTTCCTCATTACACATGAAGGAAGAGGAACAGAGTGGCTGAACAACATTCCGAAGCTCACACAGCTGGTAACTGCCAAAGCCAGAGCTCAGCCCAGAATTTTCTTTCCAGAGTCCATGCTCTTTACCAGTATGTTAGTGCAAGAGTGAGTTTCAAATCTAGAAATTATTATATAATTTTATTTCTCAAATTCATAACCAAAATAAAAAGTCACATGAAGGGACCTCAGCTCCGGGGTCCTGTTTCTCTCTGCACTTGTGCGACCATCCTCAGTGGCCTGTCGCGACCCTGTTAACCCGCAGACTGCAGACTGCTGCGCGGTGAGTCAGCTCGCTCTGCACCGGACAGCAAAACGTGGGATACACAGAATTCTGGGGCTGTGCTCTGAGCATTCCCTCGCACATCACAAGAATTTCTGCAAGTTCCTTTCCTCTCTGGGCCTCTATTTGGGGAGCCCAAACTCAGGACGAGCACTTAGACAATCAGCTCGGGAATGCCATTCCTACAGCCACTGGCTCGCTTCGCAGAGCGGCGCAGTCGTCAGTGCGCCGTCCCACGGCACCGTGTTCCTCTGCAGGCGCTCCGTAGCTCAGCAGGTGGGCGTGAGCGCGTTTCCAGAGGCCGGGCTGTCTGTCTTTCTTTCTAAGACTATGATCATCCAACTGAAACGCTTCTTTCCCAACTTCCAACCAATTCTGCAAAGTAGCTATGTTCCAAAATCTAGGTGTGAATTGCACTATATCACAAACACAATGAAGTTTAAAGAAAACCATTCCACATCTCTGAACTTTAACTCAAGCCTCCTTTTTATCTTATGTCCCTGCTTTCCTCCATTGATGCGCACAGTGTTCCTGCCATATCAAAGGAGTCGCTTTCCAGGCATGCTTGATGCCTCCAGGGATGGTGTCAGGCACGCCGCTCTGCCGGGTTACAGCTCTTACCACACCTCCAGTAGAAGTTCCTACCACGCCTGTTCAGTTCTCACAGGACAGTTGATCACCCCTTCATCTGGCTGTGTACCAGTCAGTGTTTTACTAGAGAAACAGACACAACACAGCTATACAAATGTATAAGAAATTGCAAGATCGGCTTATGATGGCCACCCACAGCGTGGATGAGGGAGCGTGCAGGGGCATCTGCACGCTGGATATGGAAGGATTCAGTCCAAGGTCTGGAGCTCTCTGCTGTGTCCCCTATGAGTCCATATCAGAAGGCCGATGATCCTGCGATGGAAGCCAGGAGATGACGTCCAAGCTGAAGACAGACTGGAGCCCCTCCGAAGAAACGGAAGTGGATCCACACCCTAGCTCAACTAAATCCCTCAACCAGTTTAGTTGAGCTTCACTTACCCAAGCTGACAAAATCAATGAACCTCCACAGGCTGCAAAGGCACTTGCTTACAATATTCCAATAGTTCCAATCACCTCCCTTCATATTTTAAAATTAGTTGTATACATATTTCTGTCACTGTTTAGGGAGGAATTGCCAAGCATACCCCTCTGGCCTAAGTAAAGTTTCTGCTATATAAAAAGTTCTCAATAAATATTTGTCATAATCTCCAAATATGCATTGAACACTTAATGATTCCTCAAGGACAGCTTGAAAAAGGTAGCAATGTTAGAAATACAGAAGGAAAACAAAACCTTAATATATACGTTGGAAAACTAGTTGGCATTCAACTTCTCAAAACAAATTTGGAAAAAATATATAATATAAAGCAGATCCTCTGTTGATGGGAGTAGGCTGGAAAATGCTATTGCCAAACCATATTTAAGAGTAATCAACGTCTCAAAATTGAGCATAAGTCTGAAGCATGATCAGGTTAACAAAAAAGAAAAGACCAGTGTCTTTTTTTTTTTTTTTTTTTTTTTTGAGTGAATTGAAAACAGAGTGTGGGGAAATTTGTATTTTTTCTTCTGAAAACAGAATGCCTTTCTTCCTTCCATTAAGTCAATTCTGTGCCAAATCCTTAGCCAAAACTTCCGATCTTTACCGATTCCTTCTGTCCCCACTGAGCTTGTTGTACCTTGTCAGGTTCCTCCCATGCTCTTTACTCCCCCGAAATGTGGTAAGGGGCATCAGGATCATAGCCTCCCTTATATCCAGCACGTGTTTCACAGAGCTCGCTGGATTTAGAGACTTGACTGAAGGAATAACTAAGGGTAGGATTTCAGTTATGTGAGCAATACAATCAGCCAGTTTGTAAATTCATGAAGTACTTGTACAGCAACGATCATAGGATGCAGCAGTGCCATAAAGAAGGGAGACCTCATTGCTGCCCTCGTGCACTCACTGGGAAGGCGGGAAAGCAAACAGATATGTGCAGCGCTCTAGGGAAAAGTTTCAGAATTACGCAGTGCTGTGTATTCATGCAGCTAGAGCTCGTAGCCCAGTCTATAATTCAGAAAGATGTGCCTCAGGAAGTGATATTTAAGCCTAGTCTTAGGACACATGTTAGAGTTAGCTGGATAAGTAGCATGAAGGACATAGAGGAGAGGTCGATCTGGATGGAGAGAGGTCCAGGTAGTGGGAACATGGCTGTGTAGACTCACACGACAGAACAATGAGGCTCCATAGATGGAACCAAAAGCCCATTATAACTTCGACCCTAACCCTAACCCTCATTCTCACCTTGACTGCAACGACGGAGACAAAGGAACTACAGGAAACCCAAGGCCAGAGACACTGGCAGGATCATTTGACATCATTTGACCCTAGTGCCTCTACCTCCTCTCTTCCTTCCAAGGATGAGTCCCCTGGTGGTCAGTAAAGGCCAGGCTCCCTACCAGTGAGCTGGGGCTGCCCTGCATATGAACGCTTGACTCCTGTAATCGCGAACCCTCTCTTATCTGAATCAGTATTTTATTCTCCTGAATTATTCTCATAAAAATATGAATATATTATGAGAGATCACATTTTAAAAAATAAAAATCCATTTCCCACTGGCTCATTTTCTCTGCCTTATTTCTCAGTATCGCTTCAAACAAATCTCACCCGGAAATTTGAAACAAATCTCACCCTTTGCACTCCCTCACCAGCCCACCTTCCTTCAGTAGAATCAGAGCAGGGTTTTATCTCCAGGCTGCCCTGACAGAGTGACCAGCACCCTTGCTACACACCCTGTGGCGGACACAGGAGCACGAATGAGCTTGCTTCTCACCCTTGGAGTGCCGTGCGCAGATGTCAGGTTCGAGTCCTGCACCACGTCTCTATCCCTGGCACACTCAGCTGGGTTTTCCAAGTGCTGCCCCTGCAGCCTGCGTGGCTGCTCTTCCAGTGGCGTAGCAAGGACAGTGGTGAGAGTCACAGCAGGACAGCAGCTTTCTTTGAAAACCCTTTTTGATTTCCTCTTTTAATCTTCTACTTCTAAATCCTTAAGACCCTAGAAATGCCTCAAGGGTTAATAGTTGTCTAATAGGTTTTTAAACACCTGTCTTTGAAATGAATGGTTGTCTCTCTTTGGAATGTATAATCTGTGGTCTTAGTGTATTAGATAAGCCGAGTTGAGAAAAATCCGATTTAAATAGAAAGTTTCTCACGTATCTCGTAATGGACCAGATTTTTCCATTTACAGAATTGAATCAGCCTACTTGGGGATTATCGGTGCAACAAAATGTATCATGGACTCTCTCCTGCTGTCATTAAATTGTAGGTTGTTGGTAGCTGAGAAAGGGCCACTACACACTAGTGGCCCCACACAAGTGGGGTGTCTTCGTTACTTTTCTCTTGTTGCTGAGACAAAATACCTGATGCCAAAAGTTAAAGGGGGAAAGGTTTATTTAGCTCACAGTTTGTGGAGGTTTCAGTCCTTAATCTGCTGGCCCCAAGGCAGGGTGGCACATGGCAGAGGGGCAACAGTTCATGGCAGCTGAAGACATGGCAGCAGAAGACAGAGAAGGGCATGAGACGAGCCTTTTTCTGTCCTTTATATTGTATACAGTCTACCGGGATTAGGGCGGCACCAATCCAATCAGTGGACTGATCCAGCCATCACCACTCTTAATCCCAGCACCCTTAATCCCAGCACTGCACTAGAATCAACCGCACTCTAGATCCAGCCACCTCCGGACAAACTCCTTGATCACATGAGGCTTTGGGGGACATCTAGACACAAACCATAAGAAAGGGTAATTTTTTCTCCTTGCTTAAGTTTCAAATACAGATTCATAGGGAGCAGCTTGCTTGCCCCAATCCAAATTCTTCACCCAAGTAGACTAGAAACATACGAATGAGAATATGAGACAACCAAAGCTGTCCTACTAAATCACACTGGATTATTTCCAAAAATGTGGCTTAATGCTTTTCATATGTATTTTTCTTAAGAGCAAATCTTGATGTATGCTGCACTATAATTTACCCTTTCTCTGATAATAGAAACATACACAATGAATTACGTAGTAAGATGTATCGTTTTTAGGTGAAAGCATAATTACCTTACATTTTAGAAATAAGACTTATTTTTAAAACACTAGTTTGCCGCTTTTATAATGGACAATAACTAGAAAAAAATGCTTTTATTAGTAACATTCCCCCATAAAAATTACAGGATTTCAGTGCTTGTATAATTTGTAAGATGTATTATCTCAAAATCATTAAAGAAAAATATATATTACAACATTGCACATTAGAAATGTGCCACATCTGCCAGCTATATTTTTCACTAATATTTTTTGTTAAAGGTTGCCAAATCTTATTATAAGCCTCAGGTATGTCATATACATAAGAATTAACACTTACTACTGAGCAAATTATAGATATGTTGGAAGGATTATGATTGATAATTTCCATTGATTACATAATTATGTGTCTATTATATAATGTCATGAACCCATTGTTAATTAAAAAGTAGCAGAACTTACTATTCACACTTTCCATTGTTAATCAAAGATACATTGAGCTATTTACAGCTTACTTGCTTGTGGTGAATGGATTATTTATTTCTATACCAATTTCACAGTCAAATAGCTACACGGTCATCATACCATTTACTTCCCAACACGCCCAGGGTATATAACACATCCTACTGGTCAACAAATCTGGCCATATAGTTGACTGCTAGAAGGGAAGAGCCACATGCATCAGCTGCCATTGCCTTTTCTGGACCCATTAAGAGGAAAATAAACAACTTGGTGGGGCACGTGGATGGGGGGTAAGTGATAGAATAAGCAGGAGCAAATGAGAGGTGAATGTGTGTGCTGTATCTTATAACACATCTCAACTGTACACTTAGCAGTTAACTGGTTAAATATCTACGACCTACACAAACATCAGGCTCTATCTCATAGGGCTCTTCCACTCCTTTAAATCTTTTTCATTTTTTATTTGCTGACTCTAATGGATTTTTTCTCTTTATTCTTGGATCTTAATACCATGAAAATGATAACACTTAGTTTGTATAAAAATAAGTTGAATTAGGCACCACATGCAGTGTAATAAGACAAACAAAATCATCTAAATATTCCCTTCAGACAGGTCAGTATGTAAGATGAAATGGTGTTAATGTCTAGTGATTAATAAAAAAGCAATATCTCCCATATAAATACTATTGATAAGTAAGCAAATCAGATCTTTAAGAACTCAAAGTCAATGAGTAGAGTGGAGGAAAGAGGGCATTTACCCCTTCCCAGGTACTCATTTTCTATTTGGTCCTACAGATGGGAAACTTTGTTTTGAGTTTTTTTAGTTTAGAACATGTGGGAGGAAACATGAGATTTTGGAATTTCTAGCTGAACCCTAGCCTTTAGGTGTCTGTCTTTGCTTATTCTTGGTGAAATGCAATCCTAGTTTAAAGATATAAAGGCTTAAATGGGTTATTAAAAATATTCGAGAGCTTCAAAGAGCTCTCAGAGTGAACATTTTCACAGTTTGAGTACAAATGAATGAAACCATGTGCATTAAACTTCCTTTAAATTACACATGCAGATAGAAATTAAGAAACATACATGAGAAAGAGAATTCTAGTTTTTTATCTAATTCTACATTGCTGGTCAGTAATGTCATGTCTTTTCTAAAACAGAAAAACACTTCACAGGTAAAAGATCAGGGGACAAATCTTACTTTATCATATTTCATTGTCACCTGAAATTATTTATTGACTTTATGACTGCATATGGCAATATAGCATAAAATGCTACTTAGTCAGCTCCAGGCTCCTCTAAGAGTTTACAATAATTTATAGACATGGTGATACGAGTTCATTCACTCACCCTAAAAAAGAAACTAATAGGTAATAAAACCCTTATGAAATGCACACTTCAGTAAAGGATACATTGTTTATTTCATGACACGCACATAGCTGAAGAAAACCGTCTCCCAACTCTTGATGAGAAGCAAGGATATCAGTAGGAGAACTGGGAGCTCTTTTCTGTCACATCTGGAAGTGAAATCAAAACTTATGTGAGGTTTAGTTATCAAATGATGAGGATAGTGGTTTGGCAAGCTTGAGTCTGGCAGATGTTCCTAGTACCTGGTACCACTAATCAAATCAAGTCTCAGCTATTGTATAGCTGAGTATATTATTGTATATTATAGTATATATATATACTGAGTATATTATAGTATATTATTGAGTCTCAGCTATTGTATAGTGCAACTAGCAGAGATTCCCCAAAATGGTTAATACCAAGAACACTGTTTAAAAGCCCTCTTATAAAGCACGGAATCTTGGGAAGAAACCAAGATCTAATTGTATTTTTGACTCAGTTCAATTTTGGCTCTCCACAGAGAGACACAGCACAGAAAATATAAAAAAGCATCAAAAATAGCAGAAAACATTTCCAGAAAGCTCAGGAAAGTGAGGTAAAACATGAGTGTGGCCCTTCATGTTACCTTTATCCATGTATGATGTGTATGCATATATTTATTATATATGCATGAACTTAATATTCTTATTTCTCCTGTTGAGTCGGTGTTGCACTCACCATGAATCACATGGTCGCCCTGTTTTCTAAGTTGTGATCAGGAGTTTTTTCCAGACTTCCGTGACTTCAGTCATATCAACTAAAACTCAGCAAGATATGCTTGTGCCCTTTTAGAAGTATAAAAGTATTATCTAACTTTAAAACCTTCTACCAAAATTGAAAACACTGTGTAAGCATCTTAGTCATATAGGGCTGCTATTGAAAATATCATAGGCAGGGTAGCTTCAACAGAAAATTCTCCTTTCCCACACTTCTGGAGCTGGAAGCACCAGGGTGGGTTTTGGTTTTGAGTGAGGGTCTCTTCCAGGTTTGTAGAAGGACCCCTTGCTGTATTCACACATGCCTGTGAGGATATCATCTCTCTCTGTTGCTTGTAATATGTATGCTAATCCCATTTCTAGGGCCTTTATTCTCTCTGGAGGCCCCACCTCCAAATACCCTCATGCTAGTGATTAGGCTTCCGTATATAAATCTTAGAGGAACATAAATATTCAACCCAAACCAGTAAGAGGAGAAGAAAAAAGCTACTATAGATCTCCATTAATTTGTATATAAATTTCTATTTAGTCATTTTATATGATATTCATCTTTCCAATACGAAATTTAGATGACTGTATATTATATAACATAATTTTGCATTGTAAAATTAAACAATTAGGTGTAAATATAGTCAAGGAGGGAGGAGTATGCTTTGACAAAGAACGGTGAGCTCACACTACCTTAGCAGATACAAAAATATCTTGTAATGCCTAAATTATAAGTACTGTGCCAGCAGACACATAAATGGAGAGAGCAATGGAAAATATTAGAAAGCTCAGAAAACAGACTGTGGTACTTAATGTTATGCGAATCTTGAAAAACTCACTGGGAATCAGCACGGCTGTGTGCAAAAACAATGAACTGGGAGCCATGCTGCTCTTAGGAACCGATGCATACGTATATATCACAACAGGTTCATGGCACAGATGAAGCCCTTCTAAGCCATTGTTGATCACTTTAACGATCTTTTCCCAGGGTGCCATGGGTTGTGAGAGTGTTCGGTGTCTACCATTATTCACAATGGCTCCTTAAGGAGCCTTTCTCTACCTCAAGGAAATAGATGTGACTTGGAGTGAATGTTCTGTGAGTATTAACGAGTTTTCACTTCCACAACACTGAAACCTAGTTGTTTGGGGCAGAAAACTCACTCACTCTAAGCAAGGATGCCATAAAACGATACCCATCTGAGCTGCTTCCCATACTAACATGTGTGAATCACTTAGGTGCATTAGTGATAATGAGGGGAAAAAGCTAAAAATAACCATAAACATTAGTGGTAGTGCCAGTTCTTATGATGCAAACATCATAATCAGGTGTGTCTCTGCACAGGGCTATTTTACAATTCTTTGTAATTTCCACTGAGGTATAAATAAAAGGCTTTCTTTCCAGCTATTCCATAAACTAGAGGAAGCTTAAACTTATTTGGAAGTTTAGAGCTCAAAGAGAGTGCATATTTTCCTAATGCTTCTAATTGAAGGAGATGAGTGATCTTTAAAAAAAAAAAAAAAACCACCTGTTGATATTAAGGAAACCTCTTGTTCCTTTCAGGTAAATGAAACAAAGCCTCGCTGTTGAGACGCTCTGTTCATCCGGAGCACACTGCTGCTTTGTGCATGGATGTGAATAAAGCAACCCGTGGAGATGCTCTTCAGAGGTATCTGATGCGAGGTGTGGATTCAGGAGAGGGAACAGATTTCATTAAATGCCTACGTGTACTAGCAGTGTTTTAAAATTAGATAAGTTTGGGCACTTTCTGTATTATTTATCTTTTAAAATATAGGCAAAATTGAAAGAACAGGCAAGACATCACATTGCAATAATCCACTGAAGTGTAATTAGCTGCATCTCAGCTATAACACACTTTTAAAAGGACAGAGACGGTTTGGGATAAAATCAAACAGATGCAGAAATTGAATATACGGTGACTTTAGTTGAAGAAATATGAATGGAACATGACTATTTTTATTCTACCTAAGAATAGGATAACAAGGAATGTTTTCCAGCTGCAGCAAAGAGGTTCACATAGAAGTAGAAATGCATGTTCTTAAGGTCATCACCATGCTATCGCACAACAGATTTCTTGAACATGGTCCTACTATATCTAATATGTCTTTGACCAACGCCTCCCCTGGCCCTTAGTTACTACCATTCTGCTTCTGAATGCAACTGTTTTCTAGACCCATACAAGAATGATCTTGTGATGCTGTCTTTCACTGCCTGGTTTTCTTCACTCACCAAAGGCTATAAAGATTTGTCTATGGTGTTGCAAATGAAAGGATTTCTTTCCTCCATAAAAAAAAAGTAGCATGTTGATTACCTCAATTAACACATTCCACAAATGTATACTTATTTCAGCAAATAATATTGTACATGATAAATATATGCATTTTTTCTTTGCTATTTTAAAAATTTAAAAGAATGGGAAGAGTTTGGAAGAAACAAGTCTGACCATTTCCTCCACTGCTGTTGCAAAACCAAAGAACGTTTACAGGAAGAGAAAATTAAATAGGGTGGACAAGAAGATCAGATGTTGCTGCAGACGGGCAGTCAAAGCAGGACCAATGTGACACTGTTGCTCATCAGGCAATGGAGCAGAGAGCTTAATGAAATGGGAGTCACCCGGGTGTCACTTGCTGGGGGCGAGGAGATATTTACACACATCACTTCTAGGATTCACTACCTTTGCCTACAACTCTCTGTGGCAGCTCATCTCCACATGACCCTGATGAGGTCCACAAGGCAGCAACAAGTGGAGCTCAGGGAAAGTAAAAGGGTTATGTGAGTGTGGAGGTGGTGTCAGGGATACCAATGAAATTATTTAAAAGTTGTATCAAAGCAATGTTAAAAGGGGAAATGAAGTCACACGGGCAGCATGTTGTTTGTGTCCTCCAAAATTAGCCCTATCTAAATGAGGTGGGGAGGTGATGATGTGTTTGTGTGTATGTGTGGGTACCCAAATCTGTGAATCACTGTTGTCAATCTCAGTGCCACCTCACATAAACACAGTGATATATATATATATATATATATATATATATAAGCATGTACAAGGTATTATAAAACATACACATCTTACAATGCAGACATGTATAAGATATTGTATAAGCAGAAAGAATTGAGACTTCTTCCTTGTTAGAACCTTGTTAGAACCAAAAACCTTATTAGAGAAAAAATACTGTGTAAATTGGGCTCCTGGCTAAGCCATGTTTGCTGCATAAGATGAAAAGCATAAATAAGGAGAGAAGGAAGGAGGAAAGAAAGAGGGGTTTGGTAGGAGGGAGCTGTAAAGAAAAAACACTGGGAGACAAGGAGAGAATAGAACGACGTAGGCGTCTCCTGCTGTAGCGTTGGACCGTGATGAATGAGACCGGCTCAGGAAGGCTTCTAGGAAGAGTCGCTTCATGCCCGGTGATGTAACGGGACAGCGCTACCCCGATACTCCCAGGAATCAGGCAGAGAAATCCACATCACCCTTTCATGGTGCTTTTTGTTCCCCATCAGATATGACCCTGGCCGGTCAGATCACAGAGGTCCTGTCATCCCCACGTCCCCCATCACAGACCTTTCATCCTTAGATCCCTCCAGAGACAAGGTGCAATTTCCATTTCCTCGAGACAGAACACCGATGAAATTCTGTACACACTTACTAAAACATTTAAGTACAGAGAAAAGAAACTCAAATAATAGTGTAAATTGTTTTGAATGGGTGACTTAGAATTTAATGTTTAACAAAGAATTTATTTATTAAATTCTGTGTTAAATAACCATGTAATGCTGAAAAATGAAATCTCTAAAGTCTTGTGAAGTTTCCTAATTTCTCAGATTTCCATTGCAAATAGAATAGTTGTGACTCAACTTAGATTTTGCAAGGCTTTCGAAAAATTAATATCAAATTCCATAATAACATATCGAACATGAAAACCAATTTATATAAGAAATTTGATTTTTGTCATAGATATAACAGCAAAATAAATCAATAATCCCTCAACATTCCTAAGCCTAAAATATTATATTTAGGTTTTGGATATTAGCTTAGGTAAAATTTCTCAGTTTCAGGAGAATACTAATGTTTTGATTGCAAATGAGCATTTGTAGTATATAAAATGTGTTGGAGAAGTATAGTAAATTACTAATTTCGATCAGCTCTTTGAATAGGATTTGTTTAGTCACTAGTAATAGAAATCTTTACTTGAATTCCTTTTGTAAAATCTACTGATTTGTTACATAAAAGTACCTTAACATTTCATCAACTGTTCATGTGTTCTGATTTGGAGGAAATAAATAATTTTGCTGGGAAGGTGAACATATTGGGTTTTTGAAGGGAATTGCAATTTTCCAGAGGTTGTGTAAAATCATAGATGGATCAAATTTTTGTTAGCCAATCGCTGGTCACTGGTTAGCTTTGGAGAGCACAGTAACGTGAAACAGTTGTGAATGATTACTACTTTTAAAGGTCCAAACAAAGTGCTGACATATGAAACAGACAAAATTGGCAAAGATAGAAAAGAGACTACCATCAGTATTACCATTGTTCACTGAGGAACAGTTTTCTTGAATTCCATGTTCGTTCAGTAAATTATATTAACGTTTGTTATGCACACAAATTGCATTTGATAAGGAGATTATGTACTTAAGCCACATAAGAAACACCGTAGCTAAAGCAAAGCAAAACACACACAACAAATAGCAACGCTGTCTCCCTCCAGTCCTCTCTGGCCCTTCTGTCTCCCATATTTCTACTTGCAACCTGCGAACAACAGTTACCAGTAACTGGAAGTTGCTCTATGCCTTGCATTTCATCCACTGTCTGGTAAACTGTGTGTCTCACAATTACAACTGCAAAAATAGGCCACACAAGTAAAAGTGGCTGAAAGGACAGACTCGCCGTCTTCACCTCGTTCAAAATCAGAACGCAGCACGCTCTCAGCTTGTGCCTGGATATTCCAAGATAGTTGCTGGAGTCAAAGGCATCCCATGCAGTGAAGAGTTTTCGCATTTCTGTTAGAGATAAACAAAGAAACAAACGAGTGAATAAATTCCAGCTATCCTTCTAGGTTCTGTTCTTCTGTACTAGTTTTTATGGATGTGTGTGAGCCAGTTGGAAGGAAAGTAAGTAGCTTATATTTTTCATAAATTCTACTGAGAGATGGTGTCTGTCTCCTAGTAAGAAAAAGAAATGAAATAAGTCAGGATAACTTGCCATAGTGGTAGACCAACTATGTATAGGAGAGAATGTTTACCCAAAGCCTCCTCAGTACAATAAATTATCAAATCTTGGACTTTTCCTGTCTCCTACATGGAAAATGGTATCACCATGTGATTTTAACTTGCAGTTTTATTTTATGATAAAAAGTTAACCATTATTGCACTGCTCCTAAATGGAGGCTACTTTTAAATGAGTTTTTGTCAGTTGTATGTGAGCACTATGGAGATAGGAGACTAGGGCAGGGCCAAACTGGTAGAGCAAGTGTGTGTGACCTGTAGAGCATGGAGATCCAGACCACAAACATCTAGCTGGCCTTTGATAGGACAGTTTGGATCTGACCTCAGGCCAAGTGAGTTTCTGATAGGACAACTGTCCCCAGTGCCGGGCTGGTACGGAAGAGAAGCAATCTAGAAACAGGAGATACAAAAGAACACACCATCACCCTCGTGGCCTCTCTGAACCTTCTTAGTGGCCCTCGGCCTCTCTGCAGAGCATATTCTGCTTCTCCCTTTGTAGGGACAGGGGCCCGTAGGTAGGGAAAAGAAAGGATGAAGGCCTCTTTGAGCTTTGTTAGAAGTTAATGGAGAGACTTACTAAGGGTGGCAGCCTCTTTCTCTGCAGAGTAGGCTCAAGCAATTAGAAAGCAAAGGCAAAGAAACTAAACTCAGGGAGGTCCCAAGTAGTGTGATCAACATAAGCCCCTTTACTTAATACTTAAGCCTAAACTACTTGTCCCTAAATCCTCACCCATAATCCTAGCCTCCACCAAAGAACAGGAAAGGTCATGTGAACCAAAGAAATCCAAGGTGAGGACCAAAAACAGCCACTGAGCCATCAGCTTCCAGGAGCTTTCACAGGCCAAGGATCTCAACAAAAAGGAGCTGCAGATAAGAATCGTGAGTATCTCCCCTTCGAGCACTCGCTACTCCTCGAGAGGAGCTCTCTCTCTCTTTCTGTCTCTGCCTTTCTCTGTCTGTCCCCTTTCCCCACCTGCAAATAAATCATCTGCTTTTATTTTAAGCTCTGTTTCTTTAGTTCTTTTACTGCTATTAGGTTTAGGATTGCTGGGAGCTGTATGTTCAGCAGAGTCGTGGCACGGCGTGGCACGGTGTGGCACTGCGTGGCATGGCGTGTGGTGTTCACCCCTCCCCAGACGTTGCACTGCAATTACAAACAATAACTGCTCTATAACGAATAACATTCATTTCACATACGTGCCAGTGTATCTTACAGAGGAAATGCTGGGTGAAGTTTTTATGCATTTGAAGTTTGACAGACATTACCTACGGAGTACGTTAGAACCTGCTAGACTTCTACAAGCAATACCTTAGAGCACGTTTTCACCGTAGATTCGTCAGCAAAGCATTTTGCCCAATTTTGAAATCACAATGTGATGGATATAGTGAGGCTGGGCAAATGTTAGGGTTCTTTTCCATGATTAGTTTTTGTTTACTTTCACAGATTTTCAGGAGCTCTTCATGTATGAGATTAGTTCTTCTCAGCCACAGCTAGCGGAAATACTTTTTCTCAGTGTTTTTTTGTATATTTGCATTTGTTAATGTTATACTTACAAACATTTCGATTTTCATGGAATAAAATTAAAAATTTTATTTTGGTTTTATTTATGATGTTTTTGCTATTAAGAAATCTTTTTGTTAAAAAAACAATTTAAAAACTGAATTTACGGGCCTGTGATATGGCTCAGTGGCATAAGCGCCTGCCTAGCAAGTGCAAGGTCCTGAGTTCGACTCCCGGTACCCGCATAAAAAAAAAAATCAAACCCGAATATACTTATTTCTCCAGTCCCATTCTGCCTGATTGTGAAAACTTAAGGCTGGACATTGTGATGTACACTTGTAAACCCCGCCTGTGAGAGGCTGAGGCAGAAGGATCGCAAATTCAAGCCTGGCTTGGGCAAGTTAGTGACTTACTGAGACCCTGTCTCAAAATTAAAATGAGAGGAGATGAATTTGAAAGGGGCACAGAGCTCACTGTGAAGGCCTTGGATTCAATCTCCAGTAAACAAAAAAAGAACAAAAAGTCACTTCAGATTAACTCCATCGAAATCAGGATATACTGATCGATTCCAGTATTTTCTTCTGTCTCAAATCCCTGGAATTCCACCCCCCTTGGTAGTACTAGAGACTGAACCCAGAACATTGAGCTGTATTCCTAGACCTTTTATATTTTTGATTTATGTATTTTTGAAACAGGGTCTCACTAGGTTGCTAAATTGCCCAAGGTAAGCTTAAATTTGCTACCCTCCTGCCTCAACCTCCCAGAGTGCTTGGATTAAAGGTGTGGGCCACCACACTAGGTTCAAGTCCTTAGATTTCAGTCTAATCTCTAGAAGGCTCACATGCTGCCACGTCGCTGTGTGTCTCTGAGTGCTGCCATCTGGTAGAAAGTGCAACCCCCTTCTTGGTCTTAGGTCCTTTCCCCCACCTCCAGCTCTGCTCAGCCAACCACGACCTCCTGCTCTCTGACCACACCCTGTGGCTCTCTCCAGGGCCCCGTGCTCTCCTTGGATCTGCTGGATCACACTTCTTCAGGGAAGTTTTGACTCTGTGGATAGTTCTCGTTGATTCATTGTGATTCTTGGATTTTAGACCAAAACCAGGTCTTTCCAATTCAGTGAAAAAAAAAAATCTTCCATTTTATCTTCTAGTCTTATGGCGATTTTCTTTGTTGCACCTGAAGTGAGCTTTGTATTCATATCTAATTTCTCCTGGTAGCTGTGGACCATCCAGGTCTTCCGTTTTTCGCTCTCAGGAATACAGTAGGACTTGCTGGGAATGAAACACTGACACAGGCAAAGATGGACCACAGCCCAGCTCTGCTCCAGCCACACACCCAACAGACTTTCCTGCGGATCTTCAGCCACCCAGCATGCGACACCCAGAGTGCACCTAGGGGAGAACCCGCGGTGCAGCTGAGTGTGAGGCACAAGATAACCCCGACCTGCAGCATCCTTTCCTAGCCTTGGGGACCGCTGATAATGAACCCTGGGCTTTCGTGGCTTCTTGCTGCTTCTCCATGAGTAATGAGCTGGCCTCGTGCGACTCAGTACTCGGGCAGATGTTCTGTCTCACTGGGCTCAGACACATTGGACAATGTGCGTGCTTCACAGGACACGTAGAGAGTGATCCCTGCGTTCGTGTCTGGTGCTCAGCTTCTGTCCCTGCCACCCGCTCACCCTTCTTTCCACAGACGCATTTCAGTGGGAGACGGAAAACAGTTCTTGTATGGGGACTTCTCTCTCCTCTCTCACAAAAGGCTTCCTTCCTTAAACTTTAAGAAACTGTATCAAAAGCCCCTTATTCCTTCTTTTTCTTTCTCCCTGTTCTACCTTTCTTTCTCTCTTTCTATCTTCCTTCCTTCCTTCCTTTGTTCTTTCCTTCCCATCAATCTTCTGTTGATCAATAACATATAGTCTTCATTTGGTTATATCACAGCATTCAATTTAAACTCTAACACTTTAAAACGTTTGTTCAGCACCTATAATGTTCAAGCCATTTACCATTTTTAAGCTATTCTTTTGCACAGGTCATGTCTTGAAATCCTGAAGTCCGGAGATGAAACATCTGTAATCAAGGGAAATGGTTGTATATCATTTCTAATGATGAAACCACGGAGTGCTCTTCAATATGGGGCTCCTTTGAATGGGTGAGATCTCTACAGTTTAAAACAAATCTCACAGAGTTCACAATGGTCTCCTTTAGCATCAGTAGAAACAATGCAACTCTTAAGAATCTTAGACAAAGAATGAGAAGGTGATGCTTTGTCAGATTTCCTCTGCTTTCAGTTACACCCATCCTTATAGGTGCAGGCACATTTTCATTACATGCAAGGAGAGTAGAGTTTTTTCATCTCTCCTAGCTTAGGAACTGAAGTGTCTTTGTTTAAATTTTTAAATGTTGGTTGTGATTTTGTTATCCTTCCTGCAGATCTACCCTGAGGCTCTATTCTGTTCTTTCCATTTACTCAGCCACTTCTCTCTAGAAACTCCCTGTTAGCTAAAACTTAAACACCCACTTCCTGACAACACAATTCTAACCTATATCCTACTCAGGATAGCTGATAGTCTTGCCCCACAATGAATATTACTGTATTTTTGAAATTTTATTTTATAAAAATAAAATGTTACTGTATTTACTGAAATAAATCTACTGTATTTGTGAAATTTTAAGCTCATGGGCTTGGTAAAAGCTGCATTCACATTTCAAAATATTAAATATTTAAGACATCTGAGGTTCAAAGACCATGCAACAAATGGGCCATGATCAAAAATTATTCAAGGCAGATTTTTTGATTTAACATAATACAAATAGGATAACATATTTAAAAATGAACCAGAATTCCTAATATAAAGCCAAGAGATAGACCAGGCATACAAAATGATGAATCGTTATTTTGGGGGCAGCTAAGACAAAAAGATATAGCAATATTTTCACTAAATACCTTTCTACTAAAAAAATAGCCTATAATGTGTTTGTTGAGTGTTAATTTTCCCCAACTCATTTTGGGCATGTTTTTATATCTTAATATATGTCAGTGTTTGAAAACATAGCAAAGTAATGTTTAACTCTGTTGTTTCTACCTCCGAATGCACCCACTTCTCCCCAGCCTTGCTCTTTGCCATGTTGTCTAGAATATATAGAAGGAATATATGGAAATATTTTTCATGGCTTTGGGATAGAATAGGGTTTGCAAAGAAAACAAACAATAAAAGAGATCGATGAGCTACGCATGTAAGGACCTTCTCCTCAAAAAACACCGTACAACAAGGAAAAGATAAGCCAAGAACTAGGAAGTGGGTGACTATCCAGAAAGAACTCTTAGCAATCACAGGAGAAGTGTACAAAATTCATGAATTTTGCTATCACCAGGATGCTGATAGCAAAAGAAGCTGTGCGTGTGTGGGAGGGTGCAGAGAAATCCATGCCTTCTGTTTAATTTTGCTGTGAACATACAGATGCTGTGATACACATAATCTATGTTTTGTGAATTGTAAATTTCCTGCAGAAGCAGGAAAATTGCCACTCTTTGATAATTACCAAAGATATACAAACTCACACTGCAGTTAGTTACTGTTTCCATTCGTACCCAATACCCTGGCACACGTGAAGACGCCTGGTGACTCTGACTACTGTGGCACCGTGGATCTACGGAGCCTTTTGCCACAGGTGGTGGGAGGGTTTCTCACCAGCTACTTTGAAGGACAACTTGTCATGGCCTTATAGAGATGGGCATATGCATTTTGCACAACACAAGATTCTACTCAAAACCAGATGTGCCAGAATATTGGTACTTAGATGTTGAAATAGCTGAATTAAGAAAACACTGACATGTGGTGGAGAAATTTTTGTATATTGTATATTGTATTTTGTATAGTGGAGTCATACAGGCTTTATTGAAATTATTGAATGAAAATAATTCAACTATTGCTATCTGTGACAACAGAAAATTATTAGAGAAATACATTGGAGTGAAGTTTTATTATAAGTAATAAGATAATATTTTAATGAACTCAGATGCAAACAAAATCTAATAATGTATAAATTGTCTATATATGAACACAGTGATAGAGTCATTTCGACCAAAAAAGAAGAGGAAGGGAAGTAGGAAGGAAGTGATCGGCCCCAAATTCAGAATAGTGTTGGTGTCTGAGGTCAGACACTACAGTGGAGCAGGAAAGCCCAGGCAGGTGGTAAAAGAGATGAAGAGATTTGCGGTGTTTATATCCAAATCGGGGTAGTGCACACTTCATTACTCTATTCATTAACGTCTATGAATGTTACATATTTTTAAAGTAATTGATTTAAAGCTGAGTGCAATTGGTTTTTACCAAAGTATTTGGAGAATTAATACCTAGAATATATGAAGAATTTAAAAAATATTAGACCTCCCCAAATAAAAATCCCCAATTAAAAAATGGACAACTGGAATGAGTAGACACTTCTCAGAAGTCTAAATGGCCAATAAATATGTGATGAAAGGCTCAACATCTCTTACTATTAGAAAAATGCAAATTAAAACAACAGTGAGAGTCCATCTTACTCCAGAAAGAATGGTCATCATTAAGTAATAACAAATGCTGGTGAGGCTGCAAAGAAAAAGTCACCCTTCTGCTTTGTTGATGGGCATGTGAACTAGTACAACTACTATAGAAATCAGTGTGTAGATTCCTCAAAAAATTAAAAATAGAAATTTTATTGGACCTGGCTATTTCCCTGGTAGGTATCATCCCATAAGAGTTAAAGACATCATATTACATTGATACATGCATACCCTTGTTTATAGCAGCACAGCTCATAATGCTAAAACTTGGAAGCAGCTTATATACCCATAAATAGATGAATGGATAAGGCAAATGTGCCATTTACACACAATGGAGTAGTACTGTGGTATAAAGAATGACAAACTTGAGTCATTTGTAAGAAAATGGATTCCCCTTGAGACCATAATATTAAGTAAAATAGATTAGGCACAGGCTTAAGTATGGCATGGTTTCTCTCATATGAGAAACCCAAAGTATAAATAAATTAAAGAGGAAAATAAAAGATATATAATAGGAAACAGGAAAATAGATCTTTTGCAAATGGGAAGAGGACCAAGAGATGGAGAAGGGGTGGGGGGGAAGAGGGGAAAGGGACCTAAAAAGAATTGAGATGTGTTATGAACATATACTAACTCCCCACAATGTATGTAATCATTATGTACTGCAAACACAGTAATAAAAATAAAAATTAAAAAAAACAAAAAAGAAAGCAAATACAGCATAATGTTAATAATGATTGAATCTACTTAAACTGTATAAACATACATTGTATTGCTGTTTCAATATTTGTGTATTTTTAAAAATTGTCATAATAAAAATTTGAAAAATAACAAATAAAAAACCCAAATATTTGCAGTACTTTTTATAGAACCAACAGAGAAAGAAATTAAATTCCTTTGAGAGATGGCCATAAAAATGAGTTCACATTTCCTTTGAACTACAGGCAACGGGCTCCTCACAGAGGGAAGTGTCCTTCCCACACCTGGCTTCTTTCGGTTCACATCCATTTCAGGGGATCACACGCTGCTGGCAAGTGTGGGGAAACAATCTTGCAAGCCAGCAGGGGTTGAGTTATAAAAACCCATGACTGTTTCCTCCAGAAGCCGCCTGACTAGCGGTGTGGAGGAGGTGGTTGCAAAGCCCTGTTCGTTAAGAACTTGTCGTGCTGCAGACGGGGTACGTAAGACCTTGTAAACCCACTCGCCTTGGCGTAGCTGCAAACATAAATACAAGAAAAATCAGTTAAGCACGAGTAAAGAACAAAATAAAACAAAAAATAGCAATAGGTTTGGCCACACTTCATATTCAAAATAAACAAAAACGGGGCGTCACTGTTAAATATGTTTGTAACTTTTACAATGGGGGATGATAATGGTTTTCTGTAACCATCTCAGTTTTTCTCCCAGCTGCGGGATTCATGGAGTCTCTCATTTCCTGAATACATTCGCCGCGCGTGAACACCGCAGATTCATTGCCCGTTCAATTACTGACGGGAGTCCAGGCTGCTGCCATGGTTTAGCCATGGTTTAGCTGCGGTCCGTTGCGTTCTATGTAATTAGGGATAAATGGTCACCTGCACCTAGGTCCCAACAGGCTACTACGGACACAATATGTAATGACGCCCCTGCCACCTTCTCCGCACTAAGCACCCTGTGGTGCAGCTCACATCGCTGCCCCCAGGTTCCCTCCACGAAGTCCCCAACGTCCCCGGGGACTTGGCCCAAGGCTGTCCGTGCTTCGATTATTCAGCTCTGTCTTTGCACCTAGCTAGAAATGCCAGAACGCTGCCTCTGCAAATGCGGCCTTGGCTCCTTGGAGGGATTCTTTCCGTAGAGATCTTCGTCCTGGGCTTGTCCCGTGGAACACACGAGTGGCATCTGGAGCTTATTTATTTATCAGAGACGCGGTTGAGGACGTTGTTCTCTGCATTACTCAGGGTTTCCAACACGAACCGTGGTGAGTCACCTCCCTCAGGCTGTTTAGCAGGAAGAGCCTGGGCGCTTTGCATACACTTCGTTTTTATTTTACAATAATCTGAGTCAGATTAATAACTGTACTTTCCAAATGGATGCCTGGAAGCCCTAGCACTCTCAAGAACACGTATCCAGAGCACCAGGCACAGTCGTTAAAGTGTGTGTTAGGACGCGATCCATACGTTCCTCAGCGTCCTCTTGCTCCTCGTTCTGCACTGAATCTGAATTTCTACCTCCTCCGTGTGTCTGCACCACTGACCTCAAGACAGCTGTGGGGGGAAACTGAGGAAAGGTATACGAATGAAAGAATGGACCCCCTCTTCCGGGTTGCTGTCTTCCAATGCATTCTAATCTGTAGGCTCAGTGTCAGAAGTGGCATCTAAATCTGTGTGCGAACTTTCACATATGCTTCGACCAATACACCTGGACCTGTTCTCGTTTGCTTTTATCTACTTTCGATTCGAGTACAGCATATATTTTGCCTCTAAATTTTATTAATTCTCTGTGTCGTAATATCCTAATAATTTATAAGGACATTTTGGTAAATTCCTGTTAAGACTTATACCTGAGGCAGAACTGAGCTCACCCCCAGCCAGTCCTCCTCACTCCCAGAAGGAAAGATGTCCCTAAGAGTAGGCAGTGGTGAGATCCAAGGGTGCTCAGCTGGCTCCCTCTCTTCCCTCCAGCTGTTTTCCAAGGCTGAGGAAAAAAAAAAAAAAAAAAGACATAAGTGTATGTGCTTCAGTAAAACTCTATTTTAATAGCCCATCCATTTGTTCCTAAAAACAGTAAATTTAAATTCATGCTTCAAAATTTACTTCTAAGGTTTATGCAGATGAATCTTAACAGGCCCAAAGGAACTTCATTTCCTAACAGTGAGGAGATGAGCAAGAGTGTGAGTTCGTGGAATTCCATGTACAAAGATTATGCTCCCAAGCATGAAAGGACTCTGCTTTGTAGTGGTCATCTGCCTACCAAAGACATCAATCACATCAGTGAAAATTCTAGGAATTCAAACTCCTCATCATGGAGGAATCTGTCATGCTTGCTAACATCTGCTAGAAATGCAATAAAGTTAATTACTATAGATTATTTATTTAAAGCACTAAGAATTTTTTAAAAAATTAAACAAGAATCAAGTGTTTTATGGTGAAAAAGGTGGCACTACCCTATGAGGCTGTACATATTACAACTTTAAAAGTTATCCCAACAATGTCATTAAGAAGCAAGAAAAGAGAACAAACTGCTGTTATGGTTCAAATATAAAACTATCCCCTGGAAGTCTCACATTTGGAGCTGGGGTTTTTGGAAGGTGATTGGATCACTGTGGTGCTCAATCAGCTCTGTGTTAATCCATCGATGAGTTCATAGCTGCATATGCTGTTAGCACAAACAGATCATCTCCTTTCATGAGTAAGCCCAAGGCCTCATCAGAAGAGGTAGTCCCTGAGCGTGACCTGGAAGAGCGTATTTTCTTTCTCCACTCCTCCTCCCCTATCCAAACATGCCGGTCATCAGGGAATGAGCAGCTCTCCTCTGCCACACCCTTCTGGCTTCATGTTCCTGCCCTGGATCCAGCTGACCATGGACTGAATCCCTCAAAACCGTGAGCCACCATAAATCTCTCCTACTTTAAATTGGGGGTGGTGGTGAATAGTTTGTCTCTGTGATCAGAAAGTGACTAAGAGTGAAACCAAGTTTGGTTTCAATATAAGTTAACCTTATTTTATTGAGGATAATTTATACCCCAGAAGATATGGTCCATGTTGTGGATGGAGGCTTTACAGGGTAACACATTAGAATAAAAGTAGGGCTGGTGAGATAGCTCAGCGGCATAAGCACCTGCCTGGCAAGCACAAGGTCCTAGTTCAACTCCTGGTACCCACATACAAAAGAAAAAAAGGGCCGGTGATACTGCTCAGCAGCACAAGCTCCTGCTCACAGGCACGAGGTCCTGAGTTCAACCCCCGGTACCCACAAAAAAATAAAAAAAAAAAGAAGTGGTTTCTGTTTGTTTGTTACCCAGCAAGGAACAACACATTTTGTTCACATAATTATGGCAGTGAAGCTGAATACAGTTATTGAGTGGATCATGAAGTTTTAGCTTTAGAAAGTACATCATTCAGAAAATATATGAATGTGTGTGTGTTCATATACAAAGATCATGTATTTGTAAGTAAAAAATATTTAAGAGTGAGATCCCTCATTTTTCCCCAAAAGGACAAGTCTTACTAAAAGTAAAATATGAGTGTAATTTTATCTTTTCCTAGAATTATTAAAATTTTAAGCACATTACTTTTAAGGGCTTTTCCCCAAGATGATGTTGAAGTTTTACCTTACAAATTTAAAGCAGGAATAGTAAGAGAAAATTAAACTTGACTCAATGTCACAAGGAAGAAAGTCTAAATTATAATAAACAAGATGTACATTACTCTACAGAGTGCATCATTACAGAGTATAAGTGAAGGCACTGTATTTTGGTAAATGGTGTACATTGTGCTACTCAATAATACACTGGTAAATGTGAGCATCCCTACACATCAGTTCTTAATGCTACCATACAAGAGAAATAAATCTTTCCCTGAATTAATTATATTAATGAATCACATTAATGAATTAATTAATGATTATAATTAATGAATTATATTAAACTACACATTCTTCTTTAGGTTTTTGTTATTATTTCTTTTATGTGGCCAACAAACTTTCTTTTGAAGTCAATGAAGATATTTTTGATGTATGGTTTTCACCTTGGAATGAACTCCTTAAAAATAATATAAAATTCATAATGCTCAAGTCACAGAAAACATCAGGGAGAAACTTGTTCTAGATGACAAAAATAAATTTATTGGAAAAACAATAGGAAACATAAATTCTATGAAAAATAATATTTTAGTTGGGGAAAATGTTTGTAACTATCCACTCATCTACATAATATATTTAAAAATTCAGTCTTCCTCTAATTATTGAGAGGACATTCTCTGTCTGATTGTGTATAATTGCTGTTCCAAAATGGGTAGCAAAGCACTTTTTTATATAGATAACATCTTAATATTTGTGCAAAAGACTACATGCTAGAAAAACAGTAAGATGGGAATTCTAGCCATGTAAAACTTACACTTCGAAAGCAATGGGTAAAAATAACTATATTTCCCTAAGCTGTAACATAAAATACTAATTTGGTGGATGAGGAAGTATTGAGAATGAAGTGGAATTCACACAAAAAAGTGTGTACCATCTTAGTCTATCTTTTGGCTTGCTGTTGTCAAACTTCAAAATCATTCGTCGTGATATTTCCTCAGTATATATGGGGCACTTAGAATGCATGGAATTGAGGCCGAAGAGCACTTATAGTTATTAATGTGAGGCTTAGTGTGGTGTTCTCCAATAGAATTTTCTATTTTTCTATTTTTTCTATTTTCTGTGATAAAATTTTCTATTTTCTGTGATAAAATTATCTATTTTCTGTGATAAAAATGCTATCTATAGTAGTCACTTTCCCATTGCTGGGAAGAAACTTCTGACAACTGCAACTGAAGGAAGGGAAAGTTTATTCTGGCTCACAATCCCATAGGTTTGCAACGTGGTTTTCCGGTTCCAAGGCAGAAACAGCAGAGCAGAAGGGCCCAGTGGGAGAAGCTCTTCAACCAGTGGAAGCCAAACACCAGGCAAAGAGAAGAGGAAGAGCCAGGGGACAAGAATACACCCTTTGAGTTACATCCCCAGGTACTCACCGCCAGCTGGGCCCCACGTCCTAACAGCACACGCAGCGATGAGCTCATCAACACACTGATCCTCTGATGTGGACAGCAACCCGTGATCCAGTCACCTCCCCACCTCTGAATACATGAGATTTTGGGGGGACCTTCTAGACCTTAACCGTAATCCTCTTTCCGTGCTATGATAACAGTCCCTATCCACATGTGGCTGTCGAGCACCTGAAATGTGGCTGGTAGAACTGAAGAACAAAATTCTAATTATATTTAAAGTTTTCTTTGTAAATTAAATACGAATAGGCCTATGTTTCTGCCATATTGTACAGTGCAGTGACACAGTGGTTAAAATTAGTTTAGAGGACAAGATTATTAGAGAAAAATAATTCAACACATTTATTGGAAGGATCACTTTGCTTGCACTTTGTACTGTGTAACAACTAAGATTATATTCATTGTCAAAATGATTATATTTGGTAAGCCCTCACTGTGTGCCACACGAATGCTCTTACCTGTCTCTCAGCATGCGTCAAAATAGTCCTGCGAATGAGGTTCTGTGCTCATCTGCATCTGACGGACAGGGAGACAGGCAGGTGTCTCGCTTAATGTGCCGTGCAAGGTGGCACACCTCTGTGGCAGATGTGACCCCATCGTGCTGCGTTCAGAGCTCACCCTTTTGGACAGTATGTTCTTACCTGAGGCTGTTCACCCCTTTGAGTTGTTCTCCAAATCCTGCAGGTAGCTGAACGACACCCAGTACATGCGACACTAATTCATGGGATGGGAATGCTTGCAAAAGTGTTCGTGATGTAAATCATGAAAATTTACCAGTAGATAACACACCACAAAAGTAATTTATAGGCGTGCCCCGGAAAATGATGGATGTAGTTTGAGTATCATCCTTTCCAAATGTTCTGAAGGCTAGCACAGTTTCTGAGGGAGGGAGTCACCTTACGGATTTACAATATCAAACTGAGCTTCCCAGGCCTCTGGGCTATTTCAGTGGTGCCGATGATTATAAACGTCGAACAAGTCACTGGCAATGACATGGAAACACTGAATAGCTTTCTTCTGAGCAGGCTACAATCAAACTTACTAAAGACAGGGGTGAGGTCCCTTTGTCAGGCCACGAGACAACACCACATCAGCTTTACCAAGTCACTACTGATGACAGTCGGCTGAAGAACAATGTTTTGCTTGTAAACTCATTTGAATTAGTAACAAAATGGGGAAAATCATCTAATATTGCTGCTAACAGAGCAAAAAGAGTACATGGTTAAAAGAAGATTTCAATAGTTTCTATGAAACTGTTACACTAAGAAAAATGTAGACATCCATATTACTTTAAGGGAACATTTTACTTAACCTATATTCCTTAACATGGAAAGCTAATTATAGACTCAGAGAGGAAGAGGGGTTGGAAGCAAGGGGCCAGCACAAAGTGTGGGCAGTCCCAAAGGATCTAAGCAATTCAAAACCCATGTGGACAGAAATCATCAGTGGGAAGATAGCGCTAATATCAAAAAAGCAGCAATCTTCGGAGTTAACGTCGGGGCTGAAGCCACTGTACACGAATCCTACAAATACTCTCCCAGTGTCTGTGTGCACCAGGCTCTGTGTAGACCCGGAGGCTAGGGACACAAACATGTCACTGCTTTCAAATCACGATGCATGTTAGAAAATTATAGGAAAATGAAATGTCCAAACTTCCATGAAGACTGAAATAATTCCAAATAAAGAATCATTAGTAAAGTAAACAAAGGTTCATAAATGTCATGATGCTTTTATAACTGGAGTGGTTTCTAGGAGAAAACTGTCAAGGGTACTGCGGGGTAGTATTTACAGTAAACAGTCTGCAAAACTCGAATTTTAGCCCCTGTATTTGCAAACTCTCTAGCGACATCAGATGTCATTGCACCTCTCTGTGCCTTTTATTTTCCCATCCATCGAATCACCAAAATGACTCGTATCAGTGAATAACTCTCCAGGGTGTAATGAGCTATGCTTATTCCTCAAAGAGCTTTGGAAAAAGCATTATTAACATCACCTTCTGTTGCTGCTAAAGCTTTAAAAAATGTCATTGCTAAAATGCATTTAATAATAGAAACATGTATTAATAGAACAGAGTATAGAATAGATTAATAGAACAGTATTCCGATAGATATTTCCAGCTATGTTGTTCATTAATAAAGAAAGAGTCTAACCCATTGCTATGTAGATATCTGCGGTCAATCAAGTTGTCTGATTAGTTTATAAGAAACTCCCCTAGTTACTAAATACATGATGCAAATTTTTTGCTTCTTTATCTGGACAACAACTTCTTCAATATATTCTATAATATATAGCTTAATGAACAATTTCATATATATATTTCTCACAGTCAATAGACACTTGATGATGGCATGTACAGCTGAAATACATTCATATGAAGGTTACGAAGGAATATACGACTAATTCCTGTGATCTAGCAGTTAATATTTAATTGAAGCAACAAGAAAAATGAACAAAGAGTATAATGCAATCACATTGTATAGTATAAAAATAAAATACTACAAATAAATTAATATCTCAATGTACAGAAAATAAAATGTAATTTATTATTGATTTTAACAAGTACAGAAATATCTGGCTTCTACACTATTTTTAAATCGCTTGTTGTGTTTTACTTATGTGCATTTTGTTGTGGCTATTTCCTGAAATATACTTGACCAGTACTTGGTTTAGTTAATTTTTGTGTTAAAACTTCATTATGAAAACAATATTTATTACTTATGGTCTCTTTTGATCATGTAAGTTTGCCTCTTGATTGGAGGTTTCCTGTGTGTGTGTGTGTGTGTACCTTTATATACTATACACATAATTGGAATTCATAGTATCAAGACTGAAGAGGTGATTTTAAAAAAACTTTTTAAATTTACATTAAAAATCTGCCCAAATTCATTATGTGGTGTGATTGGGGCAGCTGACTCGCGAGAAGGAAAGCTTGTGTGGGCAGTAAGATAAGAATGTTGCTTTGTGATTGGATGTCAAGAAAAAGGTCCCTAGATGACTGGTGCCCAGTTCTGATGTCACTCACCCATCTCCATGTGAGGACACATCTCTACCCCATCACAGTGGCTCTGTTAGCAAATCCTGGAACCACAACCCAATCAAGAATAAGAAGAAAATGTTTCAACTGACCCATATGTTCTCATGATGTAAATCCATAAAATCCTCACCTCTTTGTATTTTAGTGAATGTTTTACAGCTTTCAAAATTGCAACATATTTTATTTTATGACAGTTGCATACTACTATTAACAGTATCATTATTAAACATTGTAAGTTATTTCTAGGACAGGAAATCAATAAATAAATCTACCTTTTTGTGTATTCAGCTTCTTGTGTTTTTGCTGTTTTACAACTCACTATTCTTCAGCAGTAAAAGAAAAAGTTGCTCTCCTATTGCAGTATTTCTCTTTAATACAAAACGTGACATCTTACTTTATGTGACAACGTGACTGGCAAGCACAGCCAGATGGCAGAAAGGTGAATTCTCTCCCTCCCTCCCTCTCCCCCCCCCCGTCTCTCTCCCTCTCCCTCTCTCTCCCAGCTCTTGGTTCTGGAGCCTTATCCCTGGGACAGAACTGCACCCTCCTGGTCCAGGCTCTACTGCCCCATGCAGTGCTCAGCCTCCGAGTCCCTTCCCAGCCCATTCCTGCCCTAAATCTCCTCTAATCCAGACATTCTTACCCTGTTTGTTCTGCTTCTCTGCAGAATCCTAAAACCACAGCAAGATAGCCTATGTTTTATAAATTCGAAAAGTTTCCACACGCAACATATCCTGAATCTCTAAATTTTTGCGCAGCTTGAATGGTTTTAGCTTATTTTCCTTGTGGTTGTATTGGACATTTTATTACTATTTTATAGACAGTGTACATATACATATGTAGTTGCATATTACTGTATGTATTCATATATAGTTCATATATATATGTGTATATATATATCTTATGCTTTTAACACTCCCGAATATTCAAAGCATATATGTTTAGAGATATCAACTTTTTGGTGTCCTTTAACACCATACAGATTGTCCTTAAATTACAGTGATTTCAGTTATGATTCTTCAGTTCTTCAGAGGTATAAACATGATATGCAGTCTGTAGAAAGTGCAGTGCCAATTTTGAACGTGGACCTTGTCCTGCGCAGTGATTTTGATATGATGCTCTTCTATGTCGCCAGGCAGTGGTGGCAAGCTGCCAATCACCATTCGGTCACTAGGGTAAACAACTCTCCAGTGTACCCCACTGTTAAACTATGGAAGGTGAAGGAGTAGATGTATTACACATGCTTTCAACTCACAGTACTTTCAACTTGTGGTGGATTTACCAGAATATAACCTTATCATAAGTCGAGTAGCACTTGTTGTAAAAATTCTTACTACATGTTCTCTTAGTTTTCTGACATTACTTCTTTGAAGCATTTTATTCTTTGCTAAGCGACAACGTTGAGGAGTTTGAGGATAGAGAGGGACTAAACCTCTACCAGATTTAGTAGATTATAAATATTAGAGACAATTGGATAACACACGATATTTTTCCTAATGAATAACAGTCATCACATACTATTTAGTACAATCCTTGGCCTAAATCACACTTCTCTGCCACTGCTGTGAGTTTCCATCATCTGCTGCCAGGCTCTTCATGCTGACCAACTTCCCTTTAGCTCAGGGAGATACGGCAGACGGACATAATCCCAGCCAAAGTGCTGAAGATGAACCTGGATCCAAGTCCGTGGATCCCCCCCCATCCCGAGACGCTCATCCATTCACAGATCCTTACTCAGCAGTGACTTCTAAATATGCGTCCCAGAATCAAATTTTATATTTCTAACTTCAGTCCATAAGGAGCTCTCGGCTAGTTACACGGTCTCTGCTGCCTCTGTTCACCTTGTGGACTGCCCTGAATTTCGGGCGGTGCACGTGACTATCGAAGGTGAGGGTTTTATGGGAATAACCTACGGCTATTACATTATTTTCTGGTGGACGAGAAGGTGCAGTTCCAGAATAAACTCAAGCCTTAGACCCCAAGCAGCCCCGTGGAAGAGGCACCGTTAGATAACAGGGCACAACATAAAACCAACTTGATTGCTGCTCCATTTTAATAACCCGGGGTTCTGAGAAAGTTAATTCTTAGTAAAAACTATAGGAGAATTACATGTTTTACTAAAAATGAATAAAATGTTCGATTTCCTTCTATATTTAATATAAACAGTATTCTAATATGACAGGATTCATACAAAGGTGTCAAAATCCAAGACTTGTGACAAAGTCACCCAACAAATGCAGCAAACCCAGAAGAACAACACCCGCCACATCAACTGCCACTGCTGTCCATTCCAGCCTCCTGCCTAGGGCAGGAATCAGTGCCCATTTATAGTCTGTGAGTTCAGAAAACAGTGAGAAAAATTAGTAAAATCGGTACTACGAAGAAGTTCAAAGCGAGGTTCATCAAACAGCAGAGAATAACGCTGCAAAGGGAAATTCCTGACTTCACAGAACAGAAGCCACCTCGGGGCACATCTGTTCCTCCCATAACTGTAACTCTCAGCTCGGTTCTCCCGAGGAGGTGAATTCCCCATCGCCATCAGCACACGCGAGCTCCCTGCCAACCTCCCCAAGCCCGGGCTTGCCAGGCCCCTCTAGACCACTCTCATGCGGGCAGAACTGAACTTCAGCTGGGGGAATGCTCCCTATCACGCCTTGGTTCATCCCCCTATGTTTTATATATTCTGTTTCCACGGTAGGTCCCCCAGGCATAAGTTAATTAAGCAAAACTTACTTTTTACTGGCAGCACTGGTCTGGTACTTACTATGTAACAAGATACATAATTATCTGAACCACTGAAGCAGAATTAATTGTACTGTTTTCCATCTTTTCCTCACCTGTTTAATCTCACAAATAATCACACATATATTGCATTGTAATAATTGAATTTTTACAGCACGTGTAATATATTCTATTTAAATTTATATTATACATCTATGGTATATGATAATATATTGTTGTGTTATAATGTACACATAATACATTTTAAATGACTGTGAGGCATATTTACTATAATATAAAAATATTAAATAATGTAATACACTATAGCATTTATGTTACACACCCCCTGCTGTCCGCACAAGAGATGCCCCGCTCGCGATGCCTTCCTCAGGACGTCATCTGCTTCAGCCGTACACAGCTGCAACGCAACTGTTTCCGGCAGCTCGGTTCACCAAGGAGAAAAGCAGACGGACGCCAGCGTGACTTGGCATCATTTTTTTTCATCATATTCCAAAGTGCAGTTGATATCAGAGCAGGAAAAGCAAGCTAATTAAAATCAACAAAGCAGTTGATTATTTTAATGCCCAAATGACAGCACTGATGTCTGTCACCAAATGCCACTGTCACATTTAGAGTTCATGGAACTGTCACATTTTAGGGGAGAGGATGTAAGAAGCACAGAACAGGGCTATGGGCTCTGCTCGCAGCGTTAGCTGGGCACGCAGGTGCTAGGACAAAGATTTAGATCCTTCCTTCCACTGAAAGCAAACTGTGGGCAAACCTGGGGTGGGGTAAGTAGTTTAGGGGGCTGCGCAGCACTGAACACCTTGCAACTCTGCCTTCTGCCCATCAGTATGCCTCCAACAAAGTCAGCTAGTCAATGTGTCCAAAATTATTCCAATTCCTTTCAAAGGGACAGTTTTGTTTTTCTTTTGCCATAAAATTCTTGATTTATTACAAAATGCCTCATCTTTATTCTTTACTGCTTCCATAATTAGATAAAAAATCTCATATTTTGACAGAAGTAGGGTAGCCCATCCAAAAGGAATCCTTTCTGCACTGTATCCGTCCTTTCTAGGTAAAGTTCTAAGTGCTTAACTGCTTTCATTCATCTGCGAAAGTAAGGGCCTGCCACGTTTTGCCCAACCTAAGCAGAGGCATTATATCCGAAACTTATTTCCTATGTTTCCTTTCTTCTAAAACCTCAGAATAATTCTGGCCAAATATCCCACTAATGCCTACAAACCATGACCACAAATGTCTAATTCATGTAACTAGTTCACAGCTCACCTCAAGAAATGACATACAGGTTCTGTGTGGGAGAATTAAGTAATTTAAATGTAAAAATTCCTAATAAAGGTAATTAAGGCTTCCTAACTTCTGAATTTGTTATACGTTTAAGTGCAAATTGAACTGAGATATAAAGATTAAAATCCTCATTATGCTATTTAAAAGCACTAATAAGGATCATATCAGCCGTGACACTAAAGAAACACTCCATTTTACTGCTGAAAGGCACCTGCTCATTTAACCTGCAACAAAGAAACATTTGTTTTTCAACCAGTATTGATAACCTAATAACCAGGAATAATGATTAAAAAAAAGAAAGAAAAAAACATGAAAATACAGATACAATGTTTTTCTAGTCTAGAATAATCCTTGATGATCATCTTTTTATTACAGTATATCCAAGAAAATGGAAAATTCCTAAAAATAAACAAATCTGTCACATACATTAATGCAAGTTTAGAAAACTTACATTTGCTGCTCATCTGAAACTGTAAAGCTGCTGAAACAGGACTGCAGTTCTGTTGCCTCTCTCGGTTAATAAAGCCAGGGGTGAAGATATTTCAGATCTTCAATACGATAATCCATACACACCAGTAGCAATTGGTAGAAAAAATACAAGAAATTTTTTAGTTCCTTTTTTACCTAGAACCTAAAGTTTTGTAATTAACCCTACCCTGTGTTCCGTTTTAAGGTAAGAACCCTTAGTGATGTCGTGGCAAAGCTGATCACACCACATCACCCCAAGGGAGAGGGACACAGAGAATCACTGCCTCTCTTCTCAATGCCCAGAGGTGACACATGCAGTGCCCTGCAGGATTTGCAGGGATACTGGCTAGGAAACAAATAACAAGTTACAAATTGACACCCTTCTATTACAATCTATATGGCTAGAAATGAATAAAATAATAGTTTTTATTTTATTAACTTATATTAATAAAGATTTTGCCACAATATTGACTTTATTTAAATTTAAACATAAATTAATCTTGCCAATAAATAAGAAGCTACACATCTATATAAACATGACATATTGTTAATACAACATTTTTATAGATGGGCTAAAATAGCTACTCCACTATTATAAAAAATAACGAATCTCAAAAGAAATTTATCAAATTGCATGGTATTTCTAGCTCCTTCTATCTCTGAGTAAATAGGCCCTGCAAGTTATTAAAAAGCACATATATGTAATCACAGAAAATCTAATAAAGCAAAAACTAAGTAATTGTTAAGATCACAGAGAATTTACACAGGCGAGCTCAGAAACAGCAGGAGACCGAGGGCTCCAAAATGGAAAATAACCCAAATATCCATTAGGGTTGATATTTTACTGTACCTTTGATTGTTGATGTTACAAAATATATTATAGTTCATTGCATACTTTACACTAAGGTAAGCGTTTTTATATTAAGAATTCTGGAGTGTGGTGGCACACACCTGTAGTCCCAGCACTCAGGAGGCTGAGACAGAAGGATCGCCCTGAGTTCAAGGCTAGGCTGAACTAGATAGCAAGACCCTGTTTCAAAAAAAAAAAAAAAAAAAAAAAAAGAATTCTGGTGATGAGAATATCCATAGACTTCATTGTGATTCTTTCTTATTGCCCTCTCATGCTGAAGTATCATAGCCCAAAGGTTCTCCTGTTTTTTTTTTATAACAATACTATAGCAAGAAAGACAGATATTCTGACACAAGAGAAAAGATTGAAACTTTTGTCTGCCAAAGACAGAAATGTCTGTACTCTGTAAAAATAAATGGAATTGGTTAGTGTTTCAAATTTTGCTTATGTCAATCAAATAGGCAGAATTAACAAAAAACTAAAGGGAGATTTGATAAATGAATTTCCACTTCAAACACATCTGAATGATTACGTATAAAAATTAACAATCACTGTAGAATTTAAGCACTAAATATTCCATAGTACTAAGATAACATGATAGTGCCTACTTTGCCATTAATTTATTTCATGGTCAGCAGAGATAAGTACGGTTACATATATGTTCATATTTTCTTGTCTATATATAACTTTAAACATATGAACAAACAGCAAATATATGGGTCGTACACAGACACTGCACCCCTGAGATTTTTACCTGCAGTATTTTAGTTTCGGGAAGAATATACCAGAAGGACAGGCTGTTGTCCCCTTGTTGCCAGTGACACCCTTCGCAAAGCTGATCCCTTATGCAGCCACTTGAGCTGAAAACAGACGACATCTAATCAAGAAGCTGAGCACAAAGCGAGTAAATTAAGGATTCTTAATCCCAACTGTGATCTTAATTTCTAACTCAATTTCCCCTAAATCACACATATCTTTCTGTAATTCAATTTCATCAGCTTTAAAAAGGTCATATTAATTTTCCCAATTGCCACTTACAAAGATAATTTTGTCACTTCAAGTCAACAGTGTTTTAATATAAAGCTTGAGAGTTTAGTGTAAAATTTTTAAGAATAGTATCATTACCTACAGGACTTTCTTCTTTTGTATAAAAAGTTTAATCCAAACTTTAATTCTGTTTCATAATAATAATAATCCCATATACTTTGTGGCCAGATTTTGTTTTTGATTCAGAATTTTTGAGAGTAGAAAAAGGTAAAAGTTGCATATGCCATATCTTATGCCACATTTTCTTTGGAGTCTTGAGCTGTATTTCATAATTAAACTTACCAAGATGCCCCCAATGACAAATATATTATTGTCTCTATATCATTCATACCTTAAAGATCTATTCTTTTCAAAGCTTTTTGAATTTCAGAATTGTGACCTTGTAATGTTTGCCATTTTTACACAGCACTGGTTTTCTATTTGTTAAATCCCCATTTAACCTTCAAAATGACACTGGGTGCTGGGATTGCTAGCCACGCCTTAGCGATGAGGGAAGCGAGTTTCGGAGCAGACCTCAGCTCGCACACTCAGGGCCGCACTCCGCGGACTCCGGCCGTGGGTCTCCCGAGCAGGACGCGCTGCTCCGGGAAAGGCAAGGTCGAGAGAAGGGGCCGCGGAGACGTCTGGGTGCCCGGTCAGCTGCGGGGAGGAGAATCCCCGAACCTCTCTCGCAGTTACAAAATGCTAAGAAACAGCTGCCACGTTTGCATGAAATGTTGTCACTATGGTAAAAGCACAAGATGTTTCATTTCCTCAGTCAGCACAGGTTCGGGCCCTGAGAAATGTGACTGATGCTTTGCAGTTGGGCGCTCATTCTCCTCTGGAAGGGAGCAAGTGCGCTCTGTTCTTGGAAAACGCCAGGCTCGATTCATCACCCCAGCGTTCCTAATGAAACGCTCCAAATGTCGGTGATAAGGTGCACGATGAGGAAGATTATATGCTGTAATAGAAACTTGGAACGAGAGTCAAGTGAGTTTAAATCCCAACTTACCAGCCACAGACAGTGAGTAATCGCTAACCCTCAGTTCTGTAAAAGTGAAAAGTGAGCAAAGCCACAGCTCTCCCGAGGGTTCTCGTGGGGACGGACGAGCGCTATGCGGCAGATGCTTCCTGAAGACTCACCGCTCGGTAATGGCTCTCTCAGGGGATCCTCCTAGAGAATGGGGAAGGGGACCGTCACATGAGACAGCTCTCCCAAGATCCCAAGTTACCTGGCTTCTGATACAACAGAGCAAGAGAAGGAGATGGGTAAAGGTTAAATACTTATTTAAGAACGTGAAACCTATCATTTTACTTCTTAAAAAGTAAAAGCGAGAGACTAGCACTGCGTGCCGCGGGTCTCGGGAGATGCTAATCCTGCTGCCTGCAGGCTTGAGCTGCGGCCAAGCTCATCTGTGTGGTTCCCCCCGGCCTGTCACACTCAGAGCCTCAGTTTCCCTGCCTGTGGCTGAGCTCGGACACCGCAGTCTGCCAGAGCCTAAGCCAGGACGCCACAGAGGCAGCGCTGCCCTGCCAAGACCAGCCGCTCGTTTCTGGCCAAGTCCAGCACAGTAGGAACATGGGTGACAGAGGGGGTGACTCCTAGGAGGCTGGGGTTACTGGGGGGTCTCTCAGCAGCTGTATACCTCAAAGAACACTGGGAACACTCAAAAGAAAAAGATTCCCTTCATCTTTGGGAAAGGGATGTGCATGCCAAGATAACACACAAAACGCTTACCGCAGGACCGTTCACTACTTAGTACCCGGTTAATAATAACCTCTTTCTTATATTAAATAAGAAATTCAGTTCTGTAAATACTTTTAGTTTGGTGAGACCTCTTTATTTTGTTACTATTTGAAATTACAGTGATGAACAAAATACTGATTTGTTGGAGTTATTTCCATCCAGCCCTTGAACAAGTCAAAATTGGACCTGTTCTGATTCTAATCCTTCCATCGTTCTCATCCCACGTTCGTAACCTGTAATTTCTTGAAGTGACTTCTTGGGAGCCATGTTCGTCTCTGAGGACATAACGGTAGGTGTTAGAGCCTCGCCTGTCTGGTCACACAAAGGCCACATGCCTTGGCGGGCTCCTCCTCTGAGTGAGAACACTAATATTAATCCTGGTGTTGGCTATTTAAAGCTTCATTTTTTCTGTGAAAACATTAATATAAGTAGAATTCCTAATATTTTATATGCTTATTAGCTCACTGGACTTTCTTACATATTAATTTGGAAATCACTGATGAAATGATCCCTAATATTTCTTCATAGCTCCTTTTTTTTTCTTTTTTGAATCAGTGCCTTGCTGTATACCCAAGATGGCCTCGAACTCATGGCAATCTGCCTGCCTCAGCCTCCCGAGTGCTGGAGTTACAGGCGTGTGGCACCACGTGTGGCCATATCTCCTTCTTTTCAATGGGTAGAATTAATTTTTTTTAATCTTCAGCTTAGACACAGCAGTGAACATTTTACCTAACCCCTCCTTTCCAGTCATCTCACAACAACTTTTCAAAGATAAAAGAGCCAACCAGAACTCAAACAAGAGCTACCCCACAACAACACAACCGCAGCACTATGCTTTTGTCACTACTCCAACGAAGCTTGCCGTGAAACCGAGTGGGATCCCCAGGACAGAAGGCGGGAAAGGGACACAGATAGGAAACGCCGTAGCTGAGGCAGGTGCCGGGGAAGGCTGGAGTCCATGGCTCCATCTGGACTGCCCGTGAGAACTATCTCAAGGGCTTAAAGAACTGCAGCGTTCATGCCCCGACACACACCAAGGCGCTGGAACATCCAAGTGTGGGGCCAGACACGAGCGGGTGGTAAATCTTCCTGGCGAGTCCCCTGTACAGCCAAACTCAAGAACTGATGCTCCTGGTCGTACAGGAACGGACTTGGCCCTCATGGGTGTTTTTTTCTGGTAGATGGAGTTTGGCAGGATGCTGAGAGCTAAGATAAGGGCAGGACAATGCATCCATTTCTTGAAAGGATGCCAGGCGGTAGGTAGAAGAAAATTATAACGAACCCTTCCCAGTTCTCGTCACTGTCCAGGAAATTTATATTTGTAATCCGATGGAAAAGTTATTGGAATTCTAGCAAGTTAATTCCAATCTACCACTTTCAGTGCAACCCACGGCAAAAATAAAGACACTAAGGCATATTTATAGTTGTGGGGAGCCAAGGGGTCTCAAGTCCAGCCAAGATGGTGGTTACTGGAAAAAAGGCCTTGACCCAGGGCTGAACCCAGGTTTTATTAATTCTTGAGGAGGGGAGTGACTCAGGGATGAGTGACTGTGAGAGTGGCGGGAAGTCCGTGAGTATCGTGAGCTGGGCTAGGTAGGTGGCCTGAAATCACCTTAGCAATATGCAGAGGGAAGGATATGCAGAAAGAGTAATCTGCATAACACAATTCAAGGTAGTATCTAATGTTTTAGGGTCGGTGCTTCAGCTCTGATGTGTAATCTTCTATGCCCTGGGAAGTCATAGCCTCTTACTTGAGGCTCGATCACAGCCGACAGCGTGGAGCACGGCTCTCCATCCCGCCCAGCTCACCCATGTGTTTTGGGAGCTACAGGGGTGGGGAAACACTGACCTGTCGCCTTGCTTCAAGGATTACACATTGGCACCTCAGCTGGACCGATTTGCATTGCTTAAAGCCAATTGAAGGGATAAGGAAAAGTCCTAGCCAGCTCTGTACATATCAGTACATGGAAATAGGGCCAGGTTTAGCCAAAATGGAGATAATTGCTCTTCTTTCAAGGAGAGCCATCCAGGTGGTCCTCCACAAAAATGATGAGGGAGACTGACTTGGATGAATAGCATCCAAGAATTAGATGGTCGTTCGAGGGTCCAAGCAGACTACCTACTGGCTTGGACTCCACTCTCAGAGGACACTAAACTGCAGACCAGGTCAGAAAGACAGAAAGTTCAGGCATCCTAATGACCTGGGCACAGTGGGGAAGCTGCAGTTTAGACATCACACCCAGTTTGTTATTAGAACCAGTTGTTACTATTGAAACCCACTCATTGAAGAAGCGAGCCATAGACTAGCTTGATTACCTTCATGAGAATCAGCATGGCTTGTGTGTAACTTCAACATGGAGCCATCAGAGAGACTGTAATTGGAATTTGGAAAAGGTGCTTTTAAGTCTAAACAGGCATTGTTAAAACTGCTCAACAATACAAAAATCAAAGCAGTAAAGATTCTGTAAATAATAGAAACCCAATACTTTAATAGTGTTTTTATCCCCAAAACACAAAGGCTGTAAATGCTAAATTGCTAGTAGTAAACCAGAGCGCCCCCACACACACACATATTTTGTATGATGAAGCAGGACGGCACATAAGGGTCTGAGGATGCTGGTTTCTATAAAGGGAGAACTGTAGACACACATCACATAATGAGATAGGCCAGCCACACCCTGGAGGTCTGAGCTCAGCTGCAAAATAATTAACCTAAGCACATGAATTGCTTTTGAACAATTGGCATTGTTCAAAGGAGTTACTATTTGCTTGTTCCAGGAATGGAACATAATTACAATTTGGGAATGTGGAAGAAAAGCCCTATTCTGACTGTTACTAAATGATAAAATAACCTAAAATTATTCACACTCTTATATTTGTTTGCCTATTGCTTTGGAAATTTTTACTTTTTGCTTTTGCTTCTTAGTCAAAGGGTAGGGAGAGAAAAGTCAAGTTTACTAAGTGATTAGTCCGTCAGGCATTGCACTGGTGCTTTATTTAATCGAGAAAACATTTTGATACAGCATGCCTCCTATGCCAACTGTGCAGGTGAGGAAAAGTAAACTCTGATATAGAAAAAGAATAGCCTAAGGTCACAAAATAACCAAAGAAAACCAGCCAGCCCATCTCTACACTCCATGTTTCTAACTGTTTTTACACTTGTGCCTTCCTGGCTCTTTGAAAACTTGTTAGTGACTGTCAGAATATATTTTGTAGAAGTCAATTCAGTGATTAACCATTATGGAAAAAAATGAATTTAACATATACCATTTTAAATATACTCCATAAAATGTTGCAAAAGAATTAACTATTTCAAATACGATTGTATTTCTTATAATCTTATCCCTATAGCAAAATACAGAATCTAAGTAGTTGAATGATTCTGTTAAAAAGATCACAGATTTCCACAGCATAGAAATCCATAGCCCATAAACTTGGCAAAATTCCACACTAAAGATTTATATAAAAAGGTGCACCGATCATATTCATCAAAGAAATAAAAATGATTAAGCAATCAAATGATATTTGGTCTAGTAAAACATCTGGTGTAGTATAAATAGAATCAATATTACGAGTACATTGGCAGCTGTAATCTTTGATAAATCACTCTGAGATCCAAAGTACTCTATCCTAAATATGAGTTAAAAAAATCCTCTCACCATAGTGTTCTGGGTTAACATTATTATATATACTGTTCAAGAATATTGTTCCCAAGTGGAATATCCTCTTTATCGAATTATAGCCTGTATTCTCCTACGGAGCATATAATTAACTTGTTGAAATTTAAATACTGTAGAGAACATAGAAGCATTACTTATGAAAGATCTCAGTGGTAGGCGAGTAATAGGAAAAAGCCTCCTGTAATTTTGTAATTGAAAATCTTTCACAAAGTCACAATTGTAGCTAGATGGAATAAACTGGGAATATGCAGAGGTAACATTTAAAAGAACACTTATTATCAACTCTGATCTGTACTCTTGTTTGAACTATATTATTTTTAATTTAGTATAATTAGACATGAGACAAAGTTTGCTCATGAATTAAACTTGAATTAAATTATTTTAAGTACTGATCATTTGAAAAACTATATAATTTAACAAATTAGTGACTCATTTATATTAACAAACTTTAAAAAACTAACTCTAATCTTCTAAAAGTACGAACCCTAGTAAATTGATTTTTAATTATAGAATAATATAGTTTCCTATTTTTTGAAATCATTAAGGTGTTTTTACGATTACCAAATTTACAAACTTTCTGACATCGAGTATTAAAATTGAAAATTTAAATGCATTTTATATGTTAAGTAAAAATATTCCCGACTTAATTACACAGATTTTGTCCCTACTTTTTAACATAACTCTTTTTCTAAATCAAAAATACTTGATCTCAATTTCAATTCTGATGTTCCTGAGTGAATAAAACAAAAGTAAATATTGCCACAATTTCTTTTAAAATTGTTCTTTACAGCAATTTTATGACTATGCTATTATATATATGTTGTGCACCTATATGAACTTCACGTAAGAAAAGACCCACAGTCCCTTTTTATAAATTCCAAAGCTGTCTTTAAACAACTACTTAAAAGTCAGTACTCAACAAGTGAAACAGTTGAGTTTTATGTCTAAAGATATATTCTCTGATTACCAAGTTATCATGATGAAATGAAATTACCTAGCATTTTATTGAATAATTCAACCAGAAATATGGTATAGTTATTTTCGTATTTTTACTTTTTAGGTCTGTTATTACTGTAAGAATTTTAGAAGTGAATTAAACCCATTTTAAAATCAGTTTGGGGTCCAAATATTTGAGAGACTTATCTAAAGATGATACAAAAAAAGGTGAATATCCATTCTTAAAGTTAGGGGTTTTTTTATAACAGCATATTTAATTGGTCAAAGTAAAAAATTTAAAAACTAAAATCGACTATGAGATTAAAACTCTACGTTCTCCCTTAAATGGTGTATCTAGTACAAATGGTGGCATTTGCTGTTGCCCGTGTCAGGAGTGGGGATAAAAGAGCAAATATTTGTTATCTCCATACCACAGCCTGAAGGGGGACTTTCGTGTCTGTATTTAGAGACAAGAAAACTGAAACTTCATGGGGGTTCTGAATCTAAATGGCCCTCCCTCGGGCAAGGAGATTTGAAATGTTTTCCTTATTCTTGATCACACATCCTTTAATTCGAACAAGGCTGCCACTTAGAACACAATCGGCAAGATTATCTTCTAATTCAGTAGAAAATTGCACACTAAAAATGCCTACTTCTTCAGATACAGAAATAGAATATGGCTGACAAAGGGATGGCAGCAAGGATCTGACTCATAGACTGAGCCCAGGATACAGGCAGAGGAGAGAGCGCTACTCACACGGCCCTGGTGAGAGCTCCCCAAGTCTAGGCCAGCCGGGTCCAGGGGGAAAGGTTCGTCAAGGGAGAGTACGCATCCAAAGGGCACTTAGGATGCAAAGTGGTAGAACTTGCAGACTGAATAAATTCGGATATTGGAAGAGACAGGAGCTGACAGTAACTCCCAGGCTGATCTGAGTTACCAAATGGGTGTTTTGTATCACTGATTGCATAGCATGTTTTGTTTAAATATAAACTTCGGCATCCTCATACATATAAAAAACAGGATATTCATGTAAATCTCAATGGAAAGTTAACAGACATACAAAAATAGCCAATATTTTTTAAAGAGAGCGTCTCAATTTGGACAACCTATATGCTCTACATTGCTGGAAATCCAGTGTCACAGTGAAAAGCCACCTTTTAAACATCACGTGCTGGAGAGAATGCGTCCAGTTCAGGGCTGTCCTCAGACTACTGTGTTGCTGCTTGCACGGTGGACAGGAGGTTCTGTCTGTGGTTTAGTTTTGGGTTTTAGACCCTTTGTCTTATGGTGGATACTTGTGTTAGAACAGAGAGAAGGTAAGGATATACATGAAAGAAAAGACAGAGACAGGGTCAGAGATTTTAGATGATTTTAAGGAACGGACACTGATGATTTCTGGGCCGGCGAGTCTGAAATTCTGAGCAGAGTTGCTCCTCACTGAGGGGATGAAGCCTGTGCACAGTATGCTGTGTAACCTGCTTCACTCAAAATCTGTTGATTTAAGTGTTAATCACATAGAAACAGTCGCTTCCTAACGACATCTGGACTGGTATTTGTCCACACGCTGTCTGCAGCCCAGCTAAGCTGCCATCTGTGTGCACTCTCTCGCCAGCCTGCAGGGCTCACACGCTGGCTTTCTGACGCGGATTTGCTCTCACCATGAAGGGAAGCAGTTAGTTAGTTACAGGAGTAGTTATGCTTCCCTGGGCTTTTGAACAAGCTGATCAAAAGCAATCACTTAGTGGGGAGCACTCTTTCTGATGGGAGACTAGAGTACCAAGTCAGACTTGTCCGAACGAACCCGGGTACTGTCCTCTCTTGACACAAGCTGGCTGCCAATGTTTACTGGAGAAGCAGTAGAATTAGAGTTCCCCACCCAGCCAGCTACTTCCATGAGAATCAGGGGTTATGTAACACACAACGTTAGGAATATACACGACAGTAGTTTTCTGGGAGAAAGAAGCAAAAACCATAAGATTATTTTGGAAATCAATTTTTTTTTTTTTAGAAATTCATGGCAAGAAAAAATTTTAATACTTTATTATGCTATTTCAAAAAGCTAAATCAGTTTTCTTAACAAAAAGAGATTGAAGAAACTCAACATGAGATATAACTAACACTGATTTTTTATAATCAGAATCTATTCTTACATAAAATTTTACCTAACAATTAATAACATTTTAACATGTGTATTATAACTAAAAGTCCCAATATTTGTAGTTCTGTTTGGGGAAAGTTTACATACAATTAATTGTCCACACATTATAAGTTTTAACTAATGTTTACTATTAGGTAATCCAAATGGCTTCAGACCTAGCCATTCCCAGGAAGAGGTCCCGCATCCCTCTTCCCTTCGGACACTGCCTCCGTCTCCTTGTGGACAATCACTGATTTCCCTCCCCATCACGGGAGACTCTACCTTCCAAAACTACACACACTTAGAATCACAGGACTTGTGTTCCTTTGTCTACAGTTTCCGTCATCTATTCTATCTTGGGGATTTTCACTACACCTATATTTGTGTGTCTATGTGTGTTTTGTGTTAAATTTTTGGAATTTTGACAAGTACATTTTTACAATCATCACATACATATTAGTAGAACCATGTACTAACTTATCTCTCCTTTGTGAGTCCCTATAGTAGATAAAACAATACATTTACTATTAATTTTTCAATGACAACCAAATATTTAGGAGTTTACAGTTTAATTGGGGAGACAACAGGAAGCCAACAATATCAATTAAATTTGATAAAGTTAAACACAACTTATTAGTAGAGCCAAAATATTGTAAATACACTAGCCAGGCGTGGTGGCTCACACCTGCAATCCCAGCACTTGGGAGGATCTCCCATAGTTCAAGGCCAGCCTAGGTTCCATAGTGAGTTCAAGACCAGTCTGAATTACACAGCGAGACCCTGTCTCCAAAAAGAATTGTAAATAATCTAAACTAATACCTCTATAAACAATCTATACTATACTATAAATAACCAAGGGAAACATAAAAAGAAAGATAAGTGCATTGTTTATTCATTATTTTTAGTAATTTCTTTAGGACTCTTTTAAAATCACACTGCACCAAAAATAAATTTTATGAATTCTATCAATTATTTTTCCTTTATGTGGGTTCGAGGAGTCAAACTCAGGACCTCATGCTTGCCAGGCAGGTGCTTATGCTGCTGAGCTATCTCACTGGCCCTCAATTTTTTAAAAAATGTAAAAGATTTAAAAGCAAGCAGCTATGAAGCCCACATTATTTGCCTATTTATAAATGAATAATTAGCCTTCCTTCTACATGACAGGTATATTTAAGTTTAATCAGACCCGAGCAGTGTATTCAGATGGGTTATACCTTTGAAAGGAAGACTAGGAAATGTCCCGCCCCACGCTCGTCAGCCTGCTGTGGGGAAGTAACAGCTGCCGGGCGGGGAGCATCTTCAGGCCGCAGAGGTACGGACAGACCCAGAAACATCTATTCACACACACACCAAATAAGAGCTGAGGTTCAAAGATACGGCAGGTTTACTTAATTTTTTTTAAGAGTAGGAAGAATTTATTGAGAGAAAGAAATCTTCCGTCCAAGAGGGACAAAAAGAGGCCCAGAAAGTGGGGTGCCCATCAACCTCCTTCTCAAGGGTGTTTTATTAAGCAAAGCCACAAGGTGAGGTGAGCTTAAAGTGGGACAGAACTATAATCAATCAATAAGATTACAAGTATAGTCACTGAGGTAATGTTGATCACAATCCAGAATCTATGAAACAAAAGCAAACTCTTACCTCCGTCAAATTACCTCTGTGGAAGACCTCCAAATGATAGAGGGGAAAGAAGCTCCCAACCTGCTGGATGTCTGAAACGCCAAGTTCTTGTTCTCTAAGATCAAGGAATGAATTCTAGGAACAACAGAGGTTAAGAGTAGGAAGAATTCATTGAGGGAAAGAAGCGTCTGTCTCAGAGGGACAGAAGGGGGCCCGGAAAGTGGGGTGCCCCAAGATGGCAGTTTTAGACTTTCAGTAAACTTATGGCAGAGACCATTACTTAAAGCTTTCTGTCAAATGGTAAAGACAAAAAATTCCTCATTGGATCAACTAAAGAAAGAAAAATGTGTGCAGGGCTGTGAAGCTGGGCGCGGACTGCGCACAGCTCGGGCTCCCTCAGCATTGCCGAGCTGTAATTCACGGAGAAGCCTAGGACACCGCAAACAGCAAAGAGCATCGGAAAGAAAATGCAAACACTGCTTTGAATGTAAACAGCACCCACGTATACGAAACATCCACCACGTGGGGAAGAGAAAAATACTGGCTCTAAAATCAGAGCATCCTATCATAACAGTATGACTAATGTAATTTGTCACTATACTTAGATTTCATCAGTGCAGTTCCTCTGGCCAATAGGTACAATGTGTAAAATATCGCTACTCACTTAGTCTTTATTTAGAAATAAATATTTAATATCAACTCTTTGAGAGGCAGCATATTAGACACTTGAAATATATTGGGAAAATATTCAGAGCTTGCATTTATCAGTGAGCAATTGAGTAAAGCCAATAAATAAATGTTACAAATTATGTAGCATATTAAACAAAAATCGTGAAAGGCATCGTTTTGAGGTTGGCTTCTGCTCTAGACCACAACAGATCAGACCAAATCCAAATGGAGTCACTCACGGTGAATGCCACAGAAACAAACTGAAACTCTAAGGGGGAAGTAGACTAGATTTTCATGTAAACGAAAGATTATGGTCTATCTCAGTTGGCTTAATAAGAAAGCTCCCCTGTCTGCCAAGAGTAGTGGGACACTCTGTAGCCCCAGCTATCTGGGAGGCTGAGGCTGGAGGATCACAAATTTTATTGTAACTTGGGCAGTTAGGGCCTCAAAGATAAAATACAATAAAATAAAGAGGCCTGAGTATATAGCTCTGTGATTAGAGCACTCCAGGATTCCATCTCCAGTACGAGAGAGATGGGGGGGACACAGAAAGACAGAGAGAGAGGAGAGAGAGAGAGAGAGAGGAGGAGGAGGAGGAAGGTAGGAGAGGAAGAGGGAAAGGGAGAGAGAAAGAAGGAAGAAAAAAGAGGAAAAGGGCGGAAGGGAAAGAGGTAAGAAGGAAGGAAGGAAGTCAGTCCATGCCTTAACCTTTGAAAAAAGTAGCCTGAAGTAAGCTTATGTTAACCAAGCCAGCTTTTGTCTATTATCTGTTACCTTTCTCTAGCTTACACAACCCACTGTTCTGCCATTGCCCAGAGTAGATTCCACATTTTTTCATGTAGTTGGTTTTCATCTGAGCACCAGAGGATGAATTTGTAGAGTGATCCTCCATCCCAATTTCCTCCATCCCAGTTTGTGCTTCTAATCTATTACAGTACACTGCGTACACTGTTTAACCCAAGAGCACCCGGTTTGAACGACAGACTGTATTTCTACATTTGCCGTATGAGCACTGAAATACAAGATATTGGTGAGGGGGAGAACTTTACAGCAAGGTCAGTAGTTAGGTTTTGGAAATGCTTTAGCAGGATTTGTCCGTATAAAATGATTTTGCGAGATGAATGTCTCATACCTTCTCTCATCTCATTTTGGACTCATTATTACGCAGGTGGTATTTAAATCTAGCAGAATATATTCAGTTATGAAAAACTTAAAATATGCATAAAGGAAAGAGGGTCAAGGATTGAGCCTTTGCTTTACACAGTGAGTACACTGGCAAAGGAAAACCAAGAGGAAGATGGAAAAGAAGATACTAACACGGTGGGAGAAAAATCAAGACAATGGTACTGTCCTGGATGTGAAGAAATTAGGAGGAGGCACAACCGTGCACGAGACCTCCTTGAAACTTAGCTCATTAAAATAACAATCTTGAGAGTGAAGAATTCTGACAGGACTCACCGGGATGAATGTGTTGCTCCTCATAGCACTGAACTAGGTCCTTGGTGGTGGTCAGCTGATAGAGGGACAATCCGGAGGGTCCACTACAGTTTCTCTGTATGTCTGCTCTCTCACCAGTGATGTCCAGATGGCTGAACTCAATGAAGACTGTCCACCAGACACATGCCTCTCCAATGAGCCATCTAGTGTGCTCAGACTTGCCATACCCAGGCTCAGGACTTCCAGATGGAATGTGTGAAGGCAGAAAGTGGAATGTGTGAAGACAGGAAGTGGACTGTGTGAAGACAGGAAGTGGAATGTGTGAAGACAGAAAGTGGAATGTGTGAAGACAGGAAGTGGACTGTGTGAAGACAGGAAGTGGAATGTGTGAAAACAGAAAATGGAATGTGTGAAGACAGGAAGTGGACTGTGTGAAGACAGGAAGTGGAATGTGTGAAAACAGAAAATGGAATGTGTGAAGACAGGAAGTGGAATGTGTGAAAACAGGAAGTAGAAGATGCCTGTGCCTATTGTTCGAATCCAGAAACTGCCAATGTGATCTCTGCCATATACATAAGGGGACACAGCCTGCCCCAACTCTCATTAAGTGGAGTGTAAAAGAATCCATGGCTGTTTTTATGAGTAAAATGTCAATTGTGTCTGATAATTAATATGAGGATTATGAATTGACAATTGAATCTCACAGCGTGAAGACCATTGGTTTCCTTCTGTAAGACATGTTTCAGTGGACTAGTGTTAATGAAAACTTGATTAGACTAGGTTTAAAATAGAATAAGAGAGTGAGACAAAAAAATGGGTTTCCCATTGACCTAACAAGAGTGAACACTTCTAAAAAGAATTTTAAAAGTTTGAATGCATTTCTAAGGAGGGGAGAAACAGCTCTTTCAGAGAAGTAAATGCTGATCTTGAAATCTAAATAAAGAATCTTTAAATATTTATTGTTTTTCATTCCCTTTTAGCTACATCATGGAAGGACCACTGTCTGAACTATCTTGCATTTATGAAATATTGGGGCTGGGCTGTAGTTTAGTAGCAGAGTTCATCCCTAGCATGTGCAAGGCCCCGTATTCAATCTCCAGCACCAAAAAGAGAAAGAAAAAAAGGGAATATCAACTTTTTTAATAAATTGATCATAGTTTCTATGTATTCTTTTATAGCCTCAATAGAATCTACCTCAAATTGCAAATTAGAGAGTAACAGTGGAAAAACACAAACCATCATTTTCCTAGACTAACTAAAACATAAATAATTTAGGTTTTGTTTTAATGTAAATTGTATTGATTTAAAAACATAGCTTTTGAAGCTTAATTTTCAGTTTTAAAATAAGTTCAATTTCTTCAGAAATAAAAACAAAAACAGCTATCTGGAAAGTAGGTAGAAAACAACAGTAATAAGTAAACCATTTGGGAGTAAAAAATACATGACTTCAAAACCATGATGTTTTGGGCCTAAGATTTCTATATGTGTGTTTCAATATGTTTAAATGTTGAGGTTTGATCAGATACTTCAATTAAAAAGAAAAAAACCTGCAACACAACACTCTTTTAATATTGTTTCAAATTTTGCAGCACAAATGGTTAATACTAAGTATAAATATCAATTAAATTTCCAATGGCAACTTTTTAGAGCTAATCAATTTTAATTGAAAAAACATTTCAATTGTTTATTATATGTATTTAAATACTAAAGAGATTTTGATTTTATATACAATCTAAATAATATATTACAGCTAAATAAGGCATATCTAAGAGTTAAAGAAATATGTCATGTGAATTTCAGGCACTGCAATTAATTCAGGTGGTAGGTAATTAAAAAATCACCTTTAATTGCAGGCACCCATTTTTTACTAACTAGTATTTCCTTTAGTTTTTTGTTGTTGTTACTTTCACTTAAATAATTTATGTCTTCAAACTATCAAAGCATCTATTGATTCAAAGATTTTATCAATCAGGTTTTAAGTGCATTTGGACAATTCATTTATTTCAATATCAGAGAGATGCAGTATCACAGGGATGTATAAAATGTCATACAGTTGATTAGAGAGAATTTTGTAAATATTTGTTTCAAATTGAAAGATTTTTAGGGGAAAATGTATATATCTTAAGTAAAAGCATTTCTGGGAGCAAAATAATTTTGTAAGCAATCACAAATAATTTTTGATATGTGCCACTTTCACTCACCCAAGCAAGAGAAGTGAAGTCTGTAATATGTAAAATTCCTGAATGAAAAAAGCATGAATTAATATTAATATTTACTGACAGTACTGATATTGGCAAAATATTTTGACATGAACTCGTTACTCATGTCTTCTTTCAATGTTCCTCCCATCGCTTTCTCTCTCAATCTGTCATCCTGTTTCTTACCTTCAATTTTAGCATCACCACAAAGCCCCTCTACCCTTTGCACTTCTTGTAGCTCATCTGCTCCGAATATTCCTCCACATATATTGTACCTTTTTGTATGTAAAACAGCCAAGATTCTCTTTAGTTTTTTGTTTTTGTTTTTTTTTAATGTGGGTACTGGGAACCAAACTCAGGACCTCACGCTTGCTAGGCAGGTGCTTGTGCCACTGAGCTATATCACCGGCCCCTTTCTTTAGTTTTTAACATGGCCCCCAACTTAGTTAACAATCTGAGAAAAAAAAAAGTTGGCAATCATATTTACATCAAAGCATTGGTAGTTTGGCACTAGCATCAATATTAGCCACCATAGCAGTTAGACAACCCTGTCGCCCTTGGATGATAATTTGTCTAGGTCAACATGTGTATTAGTCAACTTTCCAGTTGCTAGGCACAATGTCCAACATCTACAAGTGAAAGGAGAAAAAAATTTCATTTGGCTCACATTTTAAGGGGATTCAATCCATGCTCTGATGCTGCGAATGCAGAAACATCATGATGCAAGGACATGTCAGACCAAAGCTGCTTAGTTCATGGCACCCATGAACCTGAATAGGAGAGCAGAAAGGAATCATACGCCCTTTCTCCTCTCTCTCTCCTTTCACTCCCTCCCTCCCTTCCTTTCTTCCTTGTTTTCCTTTCTCTCCTATAGGGTAAAATAGCTCCATCTTGCAGCACTTATCATAGAGATAACTTTGGCTCCATCCACACACACTTTGTCTCTTCCCTTCCGCCTTGGGACCACACAGCTAGAAAGCTCTAACTAGATACAACCCTGCTCTCTTGGCCTTCAAATAAATTTCTGTTCATTATGAATTACCATTCTCAGCTATTATATTCTAGGTATATAAAACAGACTAAGAGAAGGTGCTGTAACAAAGACCAATTGCACACACGTTGAGTTGCTTGAGCCACAGAGATGTATCGTCTCAGTGCTGGATGCTGGCAGTCCCAGCCACAGGTATCACAGGTTTGATTCCATCACAGAGATGTGACCAACAAAGATGGTGAATGTGAAGACTAAAAAATAACATATTACAATAAAAGAAACATCACCATTAATCTCTGTCGCGCGCTTCTGCTCGTCCAGCGAGAAGAATCACACAACACGGGTCGGTGAAAGCTTGCTTTAATCGTTCACAGCTCCAGAGCCTCTACAAGCGTCCGCCCTGTGGCAGCTCTGTCCGTGCTCTGCTCCTAAAGGGCAGCTTTGCATGTTTTTATAAGGATAGGGGCGCCAATAGCAATACAGCAGGAAATGAAAGCTCATAGGCTATACTCATCAGTCTCTAGGCAGACTCACACATTTACAGGGCGCGAGCAGCAATGACCGCAACCAGGAAGCAGGAACCAGGCGCCATCTTGCCCAGGTCGATGGGAGGGGTAATTTAGCGCAGGCTTTGAGTCAGAAATACAGGCCGCGCCCGAGGCCTAACTGTGATGTTGGCCCCCAACATTTCCCCCTTAAAAATCACATAATAAGGCAGACGTAGCCCGTCTCGAGTGAATGTATTGGCCTGCACCCCACTATTAGCCCGGTGGTCGTTTGCGCCGGCTGCAGTCCAGCATCGACCATCCTGGGCCTCATCCTTTTTTGTGGGGCTAGGAAGTAACTGGATGGAACCTAGATGCATGCAGGCATGCATTAGGTGTTCCGCCATGAACCCCCCTGCGGAGCACCTCGTGACTTTCCTAGTCACACACTCGACGGCGGTCGCCACGCAATGGGATGGGGCCTGTCTTAGGTTGAGTCAAGGCTGGGGATCCTTGCTCTTACCCGTCTTTGGCTCACCCACCCAGCTAAAAGCGATGTTCTGTGACCCTGACAGGTAGGCAGCCGCTGGCCTGGCTGTAGGGCCTCCATCCGCCAACTGCATGGCAGCCATTGCTGTCAAGCGCACCTGTTGTTGAGTCTGCATTAATCTATCCAGCAGGCACTTGATAACAACCAAGACAACAAGAATACCAACTCCGATTGCAACCCAAGTTGCCAGACTGGGCCAGCTAAACCAGGAGGTGACCTTTTCCCACAATTTTGTGATGACAGTTCCCAAACTGGACAGGTCAAAAGTAACAGGCTGTAGTTGTATCTTTTTTACATTATCTAAGCCAATAGAGACCTGCTCTGAGAGATTTTTGAATGAGGGCAAGTATGTATTTTTGAGCCAGTCAGACATCTTGGACAAGGTCCGTGACCTATTAGTCTTAAAGGGTCGGAGGTCTACACATCCTCCTAGGGGGTTGCAAGCTTGATATTGGCTGAAAACCTGGACCCCCCAATTAAGGTAATGGAGCTGGATCTCTCTACATACCATAAAATGCCCCCATACGTCCCCCGATGAACTGCAGTTTTTTATCTTGGTGACATTGGGTGGCCTTACGGGCCCGGTTGTCCATACCCCCCACCCCAAAGGAGAGTTTATCCTAGCGGTGCCATAGCACGAGTGTCAGGTTTGATTAACAAATGCTAAGAAAGGCGGAGAAGAGTTGTTAGGCTGACACTGTGCAGTAACGTTAACATAAGAAAACACTAAGGTATCTGGAGTAACTGGGAAGCTGGTATTAAAGGCAATGGAAAGGGGCTAAACTGGGTGGATGGTGCCACAAAGCCCACAGGTACTCATCTGTGCCCTCACTCCGACTCTGGAGGGTCAGAGATGACGAGGTGCCGAGCAGGAGCCAGACAATCACCATCGGCGGCAGTGGAATACCCATCTTCCTTGGTGGTCTGGTCTTGGTGGGTTTTTGGTATATTTGCGGTCCTCGTCAGTCTTTCGGGGACCCACACCGGCTCCCGTCCAGGATCCTGTGGGAAGACACAAACCGCACCTCGGACCCAGCTGACCACCGGGTCCGGGCCCATCCACTGCCCCGTGATGACATCCTTCCAAGTGACCATCCCCTTATTTTGGGGGGAAGGATTGCAATGTTCCATCGCAGGGGAGCGGTTGTCCGAATTTAAGCTCAAAAAATTGATGGTAAATAGAGCAAGGGAGAGCTTCCTTTTTGATGAGAGGCCACGGCCTATCCCCTCCTTTTGTTTATTTAGAGTATCTTTAAGCGTTCGGTGTGTTCTTTCAATAACAGCCTGGCCCATTGGGTTGTATGGAATGCCATGTTTAAGGACTATTTCCATGGTTGCACAGAAGCTTTTGAAGGCCGCACCTGTATACGCGGGCCCATTATCTGTTTTTAGTATTTTAGGCTTTCCCCATGCAGCCCAATCCGCAAGGCAGTGATTGATAACATTAGATGTCTTTTCTCCCGTTTCTGCCATGGCAAAAACAACTTGAGAACAAGTATCTACTGAGACATGGACATATTTGACAGACCCAAATTCTGGGATGTGTGTTACATCCATTTGCCAGATATGACCCGGTCTGAGTCCTCGCGGGTTAATCCCATCGGACCGCTGGGGGCGCATCACGGCGCAGGTACCGCAATGCCAGACAATGTCTCGAGCCTGGGCCCTGGGGATCTTAAAGTGAGCTGCCAAGGTCTGAGCATTGACATGAAATTTTTTGTGAAACTGTTGGGCTCTCTCAGCCGGGGATGAGAGCGTACATATCCATATTGGGCGCGTGGCTGCATCTACCATTGCATTGCCCTCCGAGAGCGGGCCTGGGAGCTGGGTATGTGCTCTGATATGAGCCACATAAATTTTGTGGGTTCTATTTTGTAATTGTGTCTGGATAGTTTGGAGTATAGTGAACACCGAAGAGGTGGAATTTATCGGGCCCGCGGTTTCCAGAATCTGTAAAGCATTGACTACATATTTGGAATCTGAGAGGATATTAATATCCGTGGGGAATCTTGTAAGCACCACTAATACAATTTATAATTCCACTAGTTGGGGCTGGTCTGGTTGGAACTGCACCAACACAGGTTTAGAGCCTGATATCATATATGCTCCAATTCCTGTCTTTGACCCATCTGTAAAGACTGTGGGAGCCCCTATGATGGGCTCTTGAACAGTGGATTTTGGAAAAATGATTGGATGTGATGTGACAAATTGTAAAATAGGATCCTTGGGGTATTGATTGTCGATCGTGCCCTGGAAAACACACTTGAGAATGGCCCACGCATCCAGGCAGGCTGCCAATACTAAAATCTGTTGGGCAGTATAGGGCACCCGCACGGCCCCGGGGTGTACCCCGAAGTGCTGTGTCGTTTTTAATATAGCCTCAGTGGCCAAGGTGGCCACCGAATCTGGGTAATGTTCAATGCTTTTAGCAGGGGACACCTTGGGGTGTATCCACAGCAGTGGCTTTTCTTCCTAATGTTGTCAAGGGGTTGATGGTATGGTTGCCCTCCCTGGCCGGCGAGGACCGGATAGACCCCGTACAGGCCCCAGTCAATGCCGGGGACATCTCTGGTCCCTGTTTTCTTTATGACCTCCCACGTGGGGCCGTGGAAGGTACGGCAAGCGGAGGGCAAAGGGCCATCTTGGAACGGGGGAGGCGGCTCCCAGGGCGGGGCACTGGGCATAGGTCCGCCCCCCCCCGCCGCCCCCCCCTGACGGGGGCCGGCCTATATTTAGCTCTTTAAAGTCACCACACAAATCCCGGAAAGGATTGGAAGTCTGCCACGTAGCAGCCGTAGCGCCACGTCTCGGGGAGGGGAGGCTCTTCGTTGGCGCCGAGTCTTTATTGACAGCAGCCTGAGGCCCCCGCTCTAACCCTTCTGTCCCTTCCGCCTCTGAATCTGAAGAGGAAGAATCCGACCCCGCCCTAGAATTAGCCCTCGAGCTCTCCGAGCGAGCCCTCTCAAAAGCCTTGTGCACCTCTGAAAGCGGTACAGACCCGCCTGGGCTGTCCTCTACCTTAAGGCAATATCTAACCATCTCCCAGAGGGGGCGCACGGAGGGGTCAATGACTCCCTCTTCCTCAGCAAAGCTGATATCATGTCCTAACTTTTCCCAGCAGGGTAGAGTAAGGTGCCCAGTGGGCCAAAACCACGGGGCGATCTCATGTATATTTTTAAAAAAATTTTGAACAGTTTTAGAACTCACCTTAATGCCGCGTGCTTTTAGCAAGTCTCGCATCGGCTTGTGCATCGGGGCACTGTTGGAGTTCCCCATTGTGAAAACGAAACTGCTCCAGCGACACCGTCCCCGCCGTGAGCACGCCCGATATATGGGCAACCCCCGCCTCAGCAATTGAGAGCGGAATTTCCCTGAAAGTGCGTCCACCCAGGGCCAGGTTAAGCCTCCCGCTTACCTGAAGGTACGTACCGTCCTGTGACTCGATGCAGCTCCACCAGACCCCGCACGAAGGGTGATCAGTTCCCCGTACGGGCCACCAAATGTCGCGCGCTTCTGCTCGTCCAGCGGGAAGAATCACACAACACGGGTCGGTGAAAGCTTGCTTTAATCGTTCACAGCTCCAGAGCCTCTACAAGCGTCCGCCCTGTGGCGGCTCCGTCCGTGCTCTGCTCCTAAAGGGCAGCTTTGCATGTTTTTATAAGGATAGGGGCGCCAATAGCAATACAGCAGGAAATGAAAGCTCATAGGCTATACTCATCAGTCTCTAGGCAGACTCACACATTTACAGGGCGCGAGCAGCAATGACCGCAACCAGGAAGCAGGAACCAGGCGCCATCTTGCCCAGGTCGATGGGAGGGGTAATTTAGCGCAGGCTTTGAGTCAGAAATACAGGCCGCGCCCGAGGCCTAACTGTGATGTTGGCCCCCAACAAATCTCCCTCAAAATACACCTCTCCTCTTTGAAGACATTTATCCCATCATTCTTGCCATTTTCTGAAGCAGCTCTGAAATTCTCTTTCATGAGTATCTTTATTTGTTCCATTATGGCTGTCTCAAAGTCCTGAATTGATTCCAAGTTTCCTTTTCATGGTCACTTTGACATTTAGGAAGAGTCAGAAGTCCCACGATGCCAGATCCAGTGACTAAGGTGGATGAGGACGCACTGTCATGTTTTTGGAAGTCTACCTTTCTGTTGGTGTCACTCGGCAGCAGCATTCAATATTTTGTATCACCTCTTGTAAAACTACTTAGGAAAGACGACTTCCAGAATTGCTTCAGAAAGGGGCAAGAGTGGTGGGATAAGTGTGCTGGAAGCAAGGGAGTATTTTGAGGGAGTATTAACGGCAATGTGGGTTTTACTGTAATAATTTTCTTTTTAAATTTAAACACACAGTCTCCGCTGTGTACCATGCCTCTCTCCCAGCTCTGTGGTCTGCTGGCAATCTGTCTTGAGAAACATTGCCCTCATCTTTGCCTTCCTCTTCGTGTGCCAGTCGTTTTCCCCTTATCCACCTCATCACATTTGTTTGTTCGTTAGAACACCAGTCACGCTGAATCAGAGGCCTTGTCTCTACCTAATTACACCTGCACTGACCCTATTCCTAAAGGAGGTCGCAGTCTGAGGTCCTGGTGGTTAGGACTTCATCATATGAATTTTGGCGAAACACAACCCACCCCGTAACAGGCAACTGGTAAACGAAACTGACAAAACAGTGCTTTGACTACAAATAAAAAAAATAAGCAGCAGCTACAGCAATATTTGGGTACAAAAATTTATAGAGAAGTTAAATGAATATATAAATTTAGCTTTAAAATTGCCACGTACTCATCTAACACCTTCTTTGTGAATCCCGTAAATAAGAAAAGATTTTTATTGCTGGTATACAGGATTAAAATCAAAACCCCATCATGATCAACAGGAATTTTACATGGCTAAAATAATTTTCTTAAAGAAAAGTGTTACAGGAATGATGCTAAGTCTCTCTTGTGACCTGAACTTCATTTAGGAAACTTCATTTAGAATTACACTCCAGAGTTATAAGCTTGAATGGGAATGTTCTATTCATAAGCAATGCCTTCAAAACTTCACATTCCTAACTTGAAGTATCCATTTTCCCCGATCTACACTCTCTTCCTATATAAATTTGCATAAATCATAAAATGCCATACATTGCATGTATTATAAAATGCTCTTTTCATTCTTCAGTGGTTTCATCCAAAGCTGACATTATTCCATCTCAAGCATTTAACTACAGTACATCAATGGTCTTATTGCTTCCTCTCTTATCATCTTAAGACTTGCTACATCTTTTCACCCATACCTGCTCCTGTTTTCTGTACCAGCTGCCGCTTTCTCTATTTGTGACTGAAGCTCTGCTTCATAAGAGCTTCATCTTACCAGTTGCCCAATTTTTAGTACCATCTTCCTGTTACTCATCTTGGAATGTGTGTGATTTTTTTTCTTGTTATTATATTATCTCAAATTTTAGGATGCAGTGCGTTGCATACATTTTTTCAGCTTTCTATATGAATCTTTGAAGTGACCATGCAATGATGAGAACTAATATGGAAGCAACGGTCATATAAAATAATCTAATATTCATTTTTATAAAAATCGATTATATTTTTTAAACCTACATATATATAAATCATGTTACAGATTTATCATTTTTGCATGTCTCCCTTTAGTATTAGCACAATTACCGCTAATAATATAAAGTCCCAAAGAATGCTGATTCGCATCTGTAACCCCCCCACGAGCTCCTGCCATTAGCAGTCAATCAAAAATTAAGTTGAGCCTCTTGACATAATTAGAAGTTTCAAAGTGATCTGAAGAGCACAATTTTCTGTTACATATGTCAAAGCTAGATGAGGAAAATACCATGGGAACAGAAAGGTCAAGGGCTAATCCACTCCAAAGTCATTAAAGATCATATTTAAATAGCTTCGGAAGCTTCAAGGTTTTGAAAGCTGTCATCAGATTCCCCGCTAGAACGAGCTCTCCCTGGGATAGGAGAAGCATTCCTGCTTCCGTCGTGTTGAAATGGATATTTGGTTTTCAAAGTTTGTTTCATCACGCACATATTTGTTTTAAACAAATCTAGTTAAATTTGGGGGCAGAGATTTGTTTGTGTCGTGGAGGTTTTTTTTTTAGTTTAAATGAGCCTATTTACATTGCATTATAACACTGTATTTTTAAAACAAATTGTAGTACTTTGTACAATATCATCATGGTAAATAGTGGGGGGAAAGAAGTCCCTGTTTATCCTGAGAAAATCACCACCCCTGAAGAGAGAGGATCAAGATAACTATCTTGAAAACTGAAGCTACAATGTGAGCATGTTTTAAATAAAGCCTCCAGATGAGATAATTACTTTTTGCTACTTAATTTTGGCAGTGTTAAGGTATTTATTGCAGGGTATTAAATAACAATATTTAAAACATGCTATAGGTATGCTATAATCAAAACAGCATCTGACAGACATATACACATATGTATCCACAAGCAGAGTGCATAAGCCATTCCAAGTATGCATGTGTTTATGTATTCACAGTGTAATAAAAACTGCAGTAAGAAAACCAGTTTTATAATAAATCATTGCATCATAAACCTACGAAGCAATATCCAGCCCAGAGAGGAGAACATGCCAACCTGCCCCAACACCCTCCCTGGAGGAAGAAGCCTGTGAACAGCTGATGATACCAAGCGCTGGTGTGGGGGAGAGACCGATCATCTGAAAAACTGCTGCTATACACGTGTGTCAAGTTTGCAGAAATAGTTTGGAAAGATATTTGTTGATTCTAGTAAACTGCAAAATACAAACACAGTTTCCTAAATATAGGAGGACACAGAGGGAGATCACAGTCCTACTTCTCATTCTTGGCCCTAGAAATTAAGGCAACGGTAAATAAGATCAAATCGCAATAGTGTTTATCAGGTTATTTTGAGTAACAAATATTAGAAAGAGCAATGATCACTATTAGAGAAACGGAGTAAGTTATGTGGTACCTGTGTTATGCAGCTATTATATTAATAAGCGAGTTGGAGCTGTGAAACCAATGTGCAAAGCAGGTAGTTACAATGCATGGAGTCAGGGAAGAAGAAACTGATTTTTCCACTTTGTGAAAACAAGCCCGGGGATGGTACATACCCGTGTGCATAGCTATAGTGGAAGTCCAGATTGATGCTTATGTTTTAGTTTAAGTGAAGTCAAATATAAAAAGACCTAAACATCTGGATTGGTTTAACACTTTATATTGCTGCCGTGCTGACAGTTTGTTAAGTATTTGTTTTAGAGAAGAAAAAGTCAGGAGTAAGTCATTCTCTGTGCGTATACTGGTTTTTAAAAGGGGAAATAAACCCAAGTGCTAAAATAGTAACTGGTGAGTACAAGTCCTTCCCAAAATTCGATTACACTGCTCACTTCACGAAAAGCGTTTCCTTCTCTCCTCTGATGTTCTCTGACCAGGAGCTGAAAAGGGTATAAGGGGAATGTGCAGAAAGGATCAGGTGCACCCCAGTTCCTGCTCTCTCCTTTAACTCCTAAGACCTCTGCCCATCTGAGGAAATCATCCTGGTCTTGGAGAATTAGAATAATCACAGGACAACTAGTAAGTGCAGATAACCACTACGTCTTCCTAATCATCCTATTCACACCAGGCATGTCACTATGTGCATATTCCAGACAGAAACTGATATCACTGTTCTAACAGGAAGTTATCATTTTGTCATTTTTAGGCTCACTAAACAAGATACACCAATAACCAAACTCAGAGTAACTGTGTGTTCTGTGGCTGTAAATAAAGAAGTAAATAAGCCAGGCATGGTGGTGCACATCTGTAATCCCAGCATTTAGGAGGCTGAGGCAGGAGGGTCACCTTGAGTTCGAGGCCACTCTGGGCTATGTAGTGAGTTCAAGGCCAGCCTAAACTACAAAGCAAGACCCTGTCTCAAAAAACAAAACAAACAAACAAAATCTTAAATAAAATGTTATAGGTGGTATTACATTATCCCCCAAATTCGTGTGGAAGCACTAACCCCAATGTGCCTGTATTTAGAGGAGGTCCTTTACATAGGTATGTAAGGTTAACGGAGGTAATAAGTGTGGGTCCCTAACACAATATTACTGGTGTCCTTATAAGCACAGAGACTCGGGGATGCACACACACAGAAAGAAGCGAGGTGAGGACACGCTGAGAAGACGACTGTACTCACGCCAAGGAGAGGAGAGAAACCAGCCCTGAGACGCCTCTGTCCTAGACTTCAGCCTCTGGGACGAGGGAAAATAAAGTTCTGCTGATCAAGCCACCCAGTCTGTAATAATTCGTCACAGCAGCCTTAGCAGACGAATACCACACACACACACACACACATACACACAGGCACACACAGGCACACACATGTGTGTATGTATATATTTACTAATGAATAATGGTAAGTAATATATTCACACCACATGTATTTATGCACATACATTTTCTACGTTGCTATATATTTGATAAACACTCTAGATTCAAACACACACTCAGAAGATGTAAGTTTGTACAACACAATATCGCTTTATTTAGCAGAATGAAGCTTACACTGTGATGTTAAAGTAGAAGTCCTTACTTTAACTCAGGACACAAAAGATGGTCAGATAAACTGCGCCTAGAATTATGCATCAGGTGGTAAAGAGGCCAGTGATACACAGTTGTTTCACTGCCTTTCTTTTCCTCAGCCCTTCGTCTTCGCCACCCACTTCTGGTGTGAGTACAAATGATTGTAGATTGATGGCCCTAGAAAAACTGAAGCGCGCACCAAGAGGCCAAGTCATTTAAGCAGCTGTTCCTGGATCATGTTTTATTACCATGGATTAGACTGAGATGACACAAAACCATTTAACATGTCCCTGGACCCCCGAGGAAAGTGGAAGCCTGCTTAAGTGTGCATGAATCAGCAACACTAATAGGGAATTAAATTGCTTTGGAAAATCTACTGGGAAGTCCTCATCGGATGGAGTCAGAAGAAAAAACTCACATTGAAGAGCAGGACTTGTGACAGGGATGCATGGCAGATTGCTCTCCCTAAAGAAATATTTCTAGAAAGTAGTGTTTATCCTGAACACGGTTATTGGAAAAGGAACACCAGACAGGGAGAATTTAGCACGTGGAAATTTATTTCTCCAGATCTTGCATGCTCAGAGGGACCAATATCACTCTCAAGGGGACAAAAATTGGTTACTGGATGAATCCAAAAATCTTACATACTACAAGGATTTGTGGCCTTCCTGAGGTCCCCAGTACACGAACAGGTATTCAGCATATCAGTACAGTTAAAATTCCACAGGGTGGGAGCAATGAAGGGACATGGGTACAAGATTCTGTTGTTGTTTTGTGGTATGAGGGATTGAACTCCAAGGTGCTCTACCACTGAGCTACATGCCCAGACCTTTTCTATATATTTATTTTTTGTTTGTTTGCTTATATTTTGAGACAGTCTCACCAAATTGCCCAGGATAGCCTAGAACTTGCAATCTTCCTGACTCAGCCTACTGAGTAGCTGAAATTATAGTCATCTACCACCATGCCCTGCTGCATACAAAGGCTGACAAGTAAATGAAAAAGTTGAGGAGCATTACCACAGTTAAACTATAGCTTGGGGCCCACAGACATTTAGACCAAAAGACAAGTAGCCATACCTGCTCTCGGCCCCTCGATACATAAGGGAATTTTCCTAAAACTCTAGATACTCTCAGGCCACCAATTTTCCAAGCCAGAGATCGCCAAAGCTCCTCCTAAATTTTCTTTGAATTTATGAGGCTCACATTCCCTTGGCCCCTATGCCGCTTGAATTTTCCTTCTTTCTGTTAGTCTCTATTCCCCTCTGTGGCAACCCACATGTGGAGTCACTGCCTCAGATTCCACGCAGTAATGCTCACATTTTCACACGCCCGTGTGTGAATCTGGTAGATTTTACTCCGGATCTGGCCATTGTAGGCCGGGTCACACAGTTCAAGTACAGCAAGTCACAAAACAGCACAACTCAAACATTTAAGCTCTTCCGAACTCCTGTGGGCCAGCACCGTGGAGCTTCTCCCACCCTCCCGTCGCGCAGCACTGGGCCCGCGTCCTCTTCTCCCCTCTGCTTTTATCATTCACACGTGTCTCACACCCCTCCCTATTCTCGGTCACACGCAGAACTCCTCTCACACAAAAGCTCTCAGAACGCTTTTCTGGAAACTTCAAGCAAGCGACCTCCTGGTTGACATCACTCATTCTTTGAAGATTTTCATTCATGGTTACAGTTCCCACTGCAAAGTGACTTGCTACATTTCTGAGTAGTTTTAATACCGCTATAGGTTATGATTTAAGTTAGTTATCTGCCACGTCCCTGAATTCTTCCCAGCCAAGAATCTCTTCCTCCATTCCATCTCAGCCACTTATTTCCAGTCCCAACATAGGACACGTTATTACCGGCAGCTCTGCCCTTTCGATGCTTTAATCATGATCATTCTCAGTCTCTGACCACCACTAATATCCTACCTGTAAAAACACCAATGCAGTCAGCTGCTGACTTCTCCATCCCACCTTCCCTCATCCCCGCAGTGATGCCTTCTCTAGCTTCTTTTGGTTTGTTTGTTTGTTTTGTTTTTTTGACACAGGATCTCACTACATAGTTCAGGCTGGCCTTGAACTTCTGATGATCCTGCCTCAGCCTCCCAAGTGCTGGGATTACAGGCGTGTGCTACCAAGCCTGTCCTCTAGCTTCTTAATCCATGTTATACCCCACAGCAATTATTACAATCCTTCCCTTACATAAACTCCTAATTCACTCTCTTGGGTTCTACCGTGTTTATTTGGCAATAATCACAAGCCTGGTTACATCAGTCTCTTTATTCTCCATGGTCTACAAACACAGCTGAACCTGACTGTAGAAGAAGACACAACCAGTGGTGAGGCACCTCACTCTACACTATGACCACCAACCTGAAGAGCGTGCTTCTCCTGGTAGTTCCGTTACAGGGTTTTTCTTTTCAATTCATTAAGTAGTCTACTTAAATTACACTTCTCGTGTTGCCTCCCAATCCCCAGCCCCATATGATGGTCTTGCTTTCCTCAGTGAGGAGGAAGTCCCAGACTCACACAGGCACGCGCTCCCTTTCTCTTTGTAACTATGTGCTCTGCCTTCCTCCATTGTTCCAGAGCAGTGGTGGCGAACCTGGTAGAGACAAGGGCCCCAACTGCAACCCAAACCCACTTATTTATTGCAAAATGCCAGTACTGCTGTTCAACCTGAATACTGAAGTTTGCGTTTAGAAAAAACAACTAATACATTGATATCTTTTATCTTAAAAGAGAAACAAAAACACATATGCAAAGATCCTCCACCGCCCCCCTGCAGGAGCTCATTTCTGTGATGGACCTTCCGCCGTTCCGCTCACAAAGTCATGGTGCTAGAAATCTCTTCCCAGCAGCCTGCTTTTTTTTTTTTTTTTTTGTGGGTACCGGGGGTCGACCTCAGGACATCTCGGGCCAGCAGGTGCCCGTGCCGCTGAGCGATATCACCGGCCCCTTTTTCGTATGTGGGTTCCGGGAGTCGAACTCCGGCCCTCGCGCTTGCCAGGCAGGCGCTTACGCCGCTGAGCCATCTCACCGGCCCCCAGCAGCCTGCTTTTAATGTTTCCCTTTCCATTGCATCTACCAGATCATCAATTATAAAATCCTCAATGTGCAAGCATGGTAATATACCTCTGTCATGGAAAGTAAGCAAAGCTTTCTCTGGTGTCACTTTATCCCGCAGTCACAGACTCCTTTTGAAAACACCTAGATTCACCCTAATATGTCTTATCTTCTCTCTAATCCATGTCCTTCAGTTTATAACCATCACTGTCTTCCAAAACTGCTTCTGTCAAAGTCACAAATGACTTCTCTGTTACTAAATCCAACCATCCTCCACTTATATTAATGTCGACCTTCTCCTCCTCGTTTCCAAGACACATTTCAACAATGATTAGCTAGTAATTATTCAGACTCACCACACATTGTTTTTATATAAACCATTTTTGCACTTATATAATTGTTCCTAGAACTTACAGGATAGCATCTCCTTATGCCCATTTATTACACCCACAGGCCCCATAGGCCAGGAATTCAGACAGGGCACGGGGGGATGGTTGGGCTGTATGCCCCAGTGTTTGAGACCTCAAATGCAAGTCCCAGAGGAACCAGAAATATCTGCAAGCCCATCGACGCTGGCTGTCCACTGGGCTCAGCTCCTCGCTCTGTGAGTGCCTCCCTGTGACTTTTCCACCTGGGTTTCCTCACTGAATGAGCAAGCCTGGTAGAAGCTGAACCCTTTCCTGAGCTGACTGCAAAATCACATGACTTCACTTCCCCGCACTCTGCTGCGGGAGCAGTGCCCAGTGTCCTTCACGCTCCCCATTTTACAAGGAGGGACAGAGACCCACGCTGAGCGGAAGGATTGTCAAGGTTATGTTGTAAGAGGGGGAATGAGAAATATTACAGTCATCCAGGAAAATACAGTCATCCATAGTTACCTGTGTAGCCATGGTAAGAGATGTCCTTGTTCTTTGCCTACCCATTGATGAATTCAACTAAACGTTCTTATTTTTCATAATTCAAGGTGAGATTCTGGCACATTTGTAACATCAGACCTGTTCTGACAGCAAGAGCAGCGTGCTAGTGTGTATGTAGATGTGGCATAATAGAAACTATGCTTTTGGTCTTGGTGCCTGGTTCCTGACACAGAGCTCCTAAATCCCTAGGAATTTCCTGGATCATAGGTGAGTTTTTTGTTCTAATGAGATGAGCTTGGCAGGCATCTAGATAGCCACAGGGTGGGGCTGATCTCTTGAAAAACAATCTTGAAGCTCATAACTTTCAGCTTCAAGCCCCATCGGCCCCGCCCACTTAGGGAGCCAAGAGGGGTTAGAGACTGAATTGATCGTTTATTGATCATTATGTGTAACGAACTTCCATAAAACCTCCTCAGCAATGGGGTTTCAGAGCTTCTGGACTGGGGGACACAACGAGGTTTGGGAGGCAGCATAGCCAAAGAGCCATGGAAGTTCCACGACTCCCCCGCCCTGCAAACCTCTCCTTGTGGATCTATTCTATTTGGTTGTTCCTGAATGGCATCCTTTATAATAATAAATAGTGTCTTCTTGAGTTCTATGAAATGTTCTAGCAAATTATTGAACCCAAGGACTGAGCCACGAGAAACCCTGGTTTATAGCCACTTGTGACAAATACAGGAGGCCAGGGACTTGCAGCTGGGATCTGATGTGACAGTAGTCTACAGTCCCCAACCTGTGAGCTCTGCGCTGACTCTGGGCAGTGAGTGTCAGGACGGAACTGTATTGTTGGACACCCAGCTGGTGTGTGCAGAGTTGGAGGACTGGTTGTCGGTGCTGGAAAGCCCCATAGAGCAAATACAGTGTCTATATTCATAGAGATTCTTCCTTCAATGACATTTGTGGACTCATTTTCCAACATTCCATGCTTGCAATATCAAAAATAGGTAGACATCTGGTCCCACGTGTGCAGCTCTAACTTGGAGATCACCAATTATTACGAAGGCCTTTCTCCAAATTAACACACACTGACCACGAAGAGGTTTTCTAAGCTAGCTTCCACGATTGAAAGCCTCTGAATGACAGCCTCACATTCTCTTCAAGCAAATTATTTGAACAAGATTAACATTTTCAGTTCTCTCATCCAAGTTTCCTGTATTCTGGTTTTCCTTCTCCACTGCTTTCTCTGGCTTCGTATCAGCTGCACCCAGATTGGACCCATAACCAGTCACAACAGTTCACGTAAGAGTCCAACTTGAGGCAGCCATGAAACAGAGCCTCAGGAAATGGGCTGTGTTATCTGACTTAATCCTTGCAGCAATTTTTCGAGGTATACATTACTCCAGCAACTTTTAGATGAGAAAGAGAGTATATTTAACCTGCCTACACTTCCCTTAGTAAATGGAAGCTAAATTAATCCAGGGCCTTCTTAACATTCTACAAAACTAAGAGCCTCTCTCAGGAGCTAATTCTGTACCCTTTCCCATTTGATAAACAAGGAGTTCCCTGCCGCTGGTCTCTTGTGAGACATCAGGTTTCTGCTGCTCTCGTGCGCCTATGGTATATGATTTGCTTTTTATGACACACAGCCATGGTTATTGCAAAACTGTTGCAAAGAACTTCAGAACAACATCTAATCCAGGAATAGAATGGTAAGAGCTCATTTCCACGTCTAGGACCAGAATATCACAGACAGAATATGAACCTTGGGTGGACTTAGACTGGGCTCTTTTTACAAATATTAGGCTCCAAAATAGAGAATCATGTAATCATATTGCAAGGAACAGGGAGAAATTATCTAGTTAGAACAACAACATAAAGCAATGAAATTCTCAAAATTATACTCTCCTACCAAAGCAAGCATTAAATGAAAGTCACAAGCATTTGATCCATGCTCTAAGGGGAGTGAAATATGCTCTTGTCCCTCTATGATCTCAATACTTAATGATTCAATAAAATAAGTAAATTATAACTATACTGCGAGGCAAAGCAAGGTAAGTGAGGTGAGGAGTTGAAAGAAATGTCAATGCAAAGCCAATCACAGAGCACAAACTCTAGTACAAAATAACAAGAAGAATTTTGTTAACCTAAGGACAGGCATTTTTTCTGGCTCGGGGGAGTTGCTCTGGTAGGGCAGCCTTCGGGAGCAGTGTAACACTAAACAGAAGCAAGGTCAATCTTAAGCAAATTTCATAGCTAGAACAGTTTTCTGCTTTTGGCGTATAATTTGATGTTGTTATTGGGCCTTTGAGGATAATCCCACCAGAACAAGTCTAGAGGCTGTTGGAAGAGGACAGTGTGAGCAGGGGCCAAGGGGCAGCAGCAGCTCCTGCTAACCAAATTCTGAACCTTAGTGTTTAGATCTTCTCTCGGGAACCAAATTCCAAGCATCAGCAATACTTTATGACTGTAATATATTAAAATCTCTTATGTGAGTAGCAGCACAGGTGTGCCTCAAGCTATAAAAATAGAAAACAAACTCCTAATAGTAAAAAAGGGGAGGAATGCTGTTTCTTTGTGTTGTATAATGGAAATTCACCTAGGGCCTGGGAACCCCTTAGGGTGTTAAGAATTAGGTTACAAAATCAACAAACGGGACTGTTCCATTTTAATTTGTAAGTAGAGCTTATATTTTACTTCTAAGAGTTTGAATTTTGTGAATATATTTCGTTTTCTTCTCTACCACTTGCATTTAATCTGGCAACTAATCTGACTTTTAAGAAATATTTCAGTTCGATTCCCGTTACAAAAAAAAAGAACTATTTCATAAATCCTAGTTATTTACATGTTTAACTATTAGCTTGAATGAGAATGATATTTAACCAATTTTTATGGGACAAAGAATCTTTTAGTTATAAAATTATGATAAAGGCAGACTCCGTTTATTTTCTAAGTTATGGAATGAAGGAGTCCCTTTAAGCTACTAATCATATTAAGATTGATCTTTATTTTGTTTATCTAAGGGAAGAAGAAAGCTCAGTCACTCCAGGCATGCGACTTTGTCGACAGACTTTTCAGCACCCTCGTAATTTACGGCTCTCCAGTGGGAGCCGAGAGGACTCAGGTGGCCAATGGTGGACATGACCATGATTTACTCTCCATCTGCCATGTGGTCACACAGGTTCCATTCAGCAGCCAGCTCTGAGGAGACCGTGTTCCCTCTGCACTGCTTTTATGGGTGAGTCAGTGCCAATTGACAGAGTTCGTCTCCCACTGGAGTAAATTAACTTCTCTGAGTCACATCAAATTTAGCCAGGTAGCTAGTAGAAAAGGGAGAGATGAAGACAAAGTAATAAAAGGAAAAATACTTACAAAAATAACTAGAAGAATATTTTAACTCTAGAAACTATAACATCCTATAGTATACTCTTACTTTTTTCTGAGCATAGCATAAAGTTCTGATGTTTATTTCTAAAAGAGGCGATTGTAGGGAATTTACCGATTACTTTCTTTTATTACCCCCAGGGAAACTAAAAAGTACACATAAGCAAACACATTTGTGGACTAAACTCTGTGAGCTATGGAAAAAGTTAGGAAAAGAAAAAATTTAATCTGTTTTCCAAGTATCAGAAGGATTAAAATTAATAAAGCAACACATTGTAAACTGTTGTAGTCATTAGTCTATACTAAAAACAATTAGTTCCCAGTATATTCATGATCAAATATAAGTTAATTTAATAATAAATATGGGCCAGTTCCCAGCTCTCTGTGTAGCCAGCTGTCTCGAAAAGTTGTGTGTGCTTGGATGCAAGCAGGTTGAAAGTACTCTGAGTTTTTCAAAAACAGCACCATGAAACCAAAAGTGAGTGAAGAGCTGTTGTGGGAGACAATGCTCTGATTGTCACCGAGTTTACAGCAAACTGTTTGGCATGGAATTAAACTTCTTAAATAACTAAGACACAAAGAGCTCATCTATGAATCTTCCCTCTGAATTGCTACATACTCACCACAAACATACGCTTGCACGGAGGGAATAGCTGCTATCTCCATCATGTGCCAACCTTACCCCAGGGTGTAACCGCTTCCTCTCCCCAAAAGAAGACCCCGAACAGCAGGGAGGTCAGGCAGTCAAGCTCCAGGGCCTGTGCCTGCTGTCTGGGCTCTGCAGAGCCCGGGGAAATGGCACCTTCTTCCTGCTTCCTCATTGTACCATGGAAATAATTTATGTAACTCATAGCTTTGCTGTGGGTAACAACTACAGACCAAAATGGCTAAACACACAGGAAACATTTGGACAGGGGCTGGGGTGTTATTAGCAGTGTATGAGCACTCTCCATGAAACGGGAACACACACGCACGCACACACATACTCACACACACACACGCATTAGCTCATCTTCCCGAAGTATTCCCTTTGCATCTCTCATCGAATCTTCTCTGGCGTCTTTCCTGGGAGTGTCGTCCCATCCCTTTCCTCTGTCTGAAGCAAGAAGACTCCCCAGACTTCCAGTCCCATGATAATCTCACAGCACTCGCCTGTCCCTTCATCATTTCCCACACGGGGCAACCCGGCTTCATCTCCGCTCCTCCAAATCTCTGTCCCCTCATCTTCACCCAATATCATCGTCACACACCACACACATATTACTGTAAATACTGAACCTGTTTCCTCTCACTGAACAAAAGATCTTCTGTAAACCAGTGTTCCTGGAAAGTGAGTAAGGAATTATAAATAACATTTGAGGTAATATAGGCAATATTTACTATTATTAATGTGATGCATTATTTATTTTCATAAATAGCCATCAATGTAGAGTAACTTGATAACATTGACCAAAAAAACTGCATCTATGAATACAATAGCACATGTGGTTTAGGGCAGTAATTAAGTGTAAGACCCTGAAATGGGCTCTTTTACCTGTTCATGAAATTTAGTGCATAGAGATCATGAGTAGAGTTTTCAGTTAAGTTCCATGTCCAGGGACTTGTAGGTAGTTAATACATGAACAGCTACTCTTTAGTCAGGACTTTACAAAAACAAGAAGATCATGTAAATACACGTCTTTGTACAAGTTTACTACAACTGTAGTGCTGGGTAGTGTTTTCCTGTAAACAGACAGACAGATACCCCAGACTCACTGAAGGTACAGTCATTTTTCATGACAATTCACTGCTTAAGAATTCAGGAAATAAGCATCAACAGTTGGGATCTCATCCTATTAAAAAGCTTTTGCACAGCAAAAGAAATCACCAATAGAATGAAAAGAAAACCCTCAGTGTGAGAAAAAAATCTAGCCAGTTGTCCCTCAGTCGAAGAACTAATATCTAGAATATATAAAGAACTGAAAAAAATCAAGACACCTCAAATGTAAAGACCCAATCCAAAAATGGGCATCTAGGATGAATACACACTTCTTAGAAGAAGTACAAATGGCAAATAAGTATATGAAAAAATGTTCAACATCACTGGTCATTCAAGAAATGCAAATTAAATCAACTCTGAGATTCCATTTCATTCCAGAAAGAATGGCTATCATCAAGAAATCAACCAATAACAAATGCTGGCAGGGCTGTGGGGGAAAAGGAACCCTTCTCCACTGTTGGTGGGAGTGTAGACTGGTGCAACCACTGTGGAAATCAGTGTGGAGATTCCTCAAAAACTAGGACTAGAGTTCCCATTTGACCCAGGTATTTCCTGTCTGGGTTTCTTGTTCCTTCCTGAGTTCTCATCATGTGAATTTCCATCGGTCCAATAATCTTTGCATTCATGTACCCAGTTCTGAGATTTCCCAGCCCCGGACAACTTAGAAAAACGTCTGTGCCAGCTTGACAGGCAGAACTAACTGTCACAGGGTGGTTGCACAGCGTTCCTCAGCCTCCCAGGGTCCCCAGGGACGGGGTTCTCAAGGATGGCGCTCCGCTCACCCTGCGGGAAGAGGGGTCCACAGGGACAGGGTTCGCAAGCAAGATGAGGCTCCGCTCACCCTGCGGGAAGACCGCTCCCAGCAAGGCGACCAGAGCACGGGCTGGGCGTTGGGAGAACTCCCTGCTCAGGCTTCCCCTCGTCCAGCCTGTGGGGTTTTCTTGTCAGAGGCCGAACACTGGGGAGGTCAAAGCAGGACACCCAGGAGCGCCGTTTCGCCTACTCGCTCGGGGCTCGGTCGCGCACGGGTGCAGCGGAACCACGGTGCCCTCAGGACGGGCGCACCCTGGGCCAGAGCTCAGGCCGGGTCCGCCCTGGCCACGCAGAGCCCGGCTGCAGCCCCCACCGAGCCGGGGTGGAGAGACACAGCCCCGCGTCTCTGCGAAGAGAACCAGGGCTCGGGGAGGAGGGAGGAGCAAGAAGAGGGAAGAGAAAAAGAAAACCGCGCTCCGCGCAGAGCCCAGAGGACCTGCGAAGCTGCAAAGGGCAGCGCCCGTTAGCTTTGGGAGGGTTCTCTTTGCCTCCTTCCAGCTGCGTTAGCTGAATCTGGGGGTCACCATATAAGGAAAAAATATAAATAAGAGAGCTTTTGGGGGAGATTCAAAGTGTTTCAGCCTCAGTGCCATATTTTTCTTCTTAAATTAGTTTGTTCTTTTAAAATCTCTCACTATTTTAAAGTCATTTTTAAGAAGAGGGGGAAAAAGTAAGAATAAATGGGAAAACACTGTTTTGTTTTGTTTTGTTTTTATTGTCTCTCTTCCCAGAAGTAAATTTCTATTTTCAGAAGTATTTTCTTATAAGATTCATGAATCCTTCTGAGGGCATTGAGGGGAGATTTCATGACCTTCTTTATGCCTAACAATGATATATTAAGTGTGGTCACGACTAAATATGTGATTAATTTAGTATTCCAAAATCTTTCAGCTTTGTTCATCCATATTTTGTTTTAGCTCATTGCCTTATTTGAATATGATAGATAGATAGATAGATAGATAGATAGATAGATAGTTTTTTTGAAAATTAGAAATTAAGGAAAGAAGGAATAGCAAGAATAATTATAATTTTGGAAAGTATAGATATTAAAGACCAAGAGTTTAGATTTCTTCCAAATGACAGTGTGAGCTGCAAGATTTTAAATATCTAATTTTATGATGTATTTAAAATATTTATAAAACAAGTTAGAAATATTTATGCGATTGATCAGTAAAGCACTTAGCTGATAATAAAATCTCTTAAAATACAAACATGAAGCCTACTACAACTATTTTTCTACTAATATAAAAACACCATATAAAATAAATGATTCTAAATAACTTGTCAACTTAAATTAAAAGATGACATTATATTTTAACATAAATCACCCAAAGAGAATACTGCCTTACTGGGCATAGCATTTAGAAGTCACAATCTTCTATGTAAGTGCCTCTGTAAAACACAACATAAAATTCCCCACAATATTTGTTTCCTTTTTCAAGCTAGTTCAAATCACTGCACTGCCAAGCAGCTGTTCTTCCTTGGCAACGGGAGATGACTCATCCTCTGAGTAAAGTGATTGGTGTGGGGGTCTCGCTCTTTTTTCTCTCATAATATGAGAAACAGAAATCTGGGAATAACACAACTTCAGACTCGCAACATCTATCAAACAACTTTAGTACAGATACTGAGAAGCTGCCTGGTGCCAAGAAGGATATTGCATGCATAGGGTCATGAATACTAGCAGTATGTTCCCTGCTTACAAATAATTAGGTTCTAAAATATTGTCATCTAGGAAATAACCAGACCAGGACTGTACCCCAGAGCCAGCGTCTAGATGCAAATAGCTTGCCATATAATAATTTTACAGCCAACGCTTCAGTGCAGGTGCCTGTCTGCCTTAACACACACACAGACACAGACACACACATACACACACACACACACACAGTACGAGCAGTGATTCTTCAATATGGAACGTGATTAGATACTCTGTGGGTTTTTCCAAAATCCTCCGTCTGTGCAGAATGCACTTGGGGGGTCTGAAGGGGACTTGCGCATCTGAAACGATAAACTGGTGTCTGCACAAATAAAGGGGTCCTGCGTGGCTATGGTATAGGACACCTAGCCAGTTGTTTTAGTTTACTCAAAAAAAAGCTAATTTTGACAATTCTCCATGAAAAACTAAGTGATACTACTGAAGTTTATAGATATATGTAAAAATATAATTATGACGCCAACTCTCCATTAAACGCAAAATTGTTTCATGGGCTGTAGCTGGGCTAAGTAGCACTGACTTCGACATGAGAACCGGTGAATGACATGAGCACCGACACGTGGGCTCCGCAAGCGGGGAGCCTCGTGGTGCAATGCTCGTGCGCGTGTGAACGGGGGCTGCTGCTGGAAGGGTTTCATCTTATACTTACGCTAGAAAACGCAAGCATCCCTTTCCCTTTCTTGGGTTGTCCGGAAAATTATGCAGCCCAGACTGTGAAAACATTCCTATAGTTATGAAACTTGCCCTACTTTTCCTATTTGATTTCTATAAAGATCTAATTCTTTAAAGTACATGGAAGCACAACTACACATTTATACATTATAATACTCAAATTTCTGATGCAATAACAATTATAATATATTATTAAGTATGGTAACGTTGCAACACTTCTCTACAATTGATTTAAAGCACATTAAAATGTTAGCAATAGGGGAGCTAAATTATTTTAACTGCTTTCTAGTGTGAACACATATTTGATCCACTTATATTTAAAATGGGTAATGAATAATAATTTACATAAAATGACCTGGAATTGGAACCCCCCCGGAATAAGTCCACAAGAAATGTTATCAATTAAATAAGTAAACCGAGACTATTCCCAGTATAACATCACGGTTTACTTGGCTGGGGTCAGGAGAAGAGGTGAGGAAAAGAAGAGAAATTTAGGGTGAAAAAGAAACAGGAGAGAGACAGTTTAATGGGACTGTTTTGCTGCCTTTTTTTGTTTGTTTGCACAATTTCCAAGGATAATATCAGGAAAAGAAATTGAGACTGCAAAGAAGAAAGAAAGTAGCAACCGGTGTGGTGCTGGAGGCAGACAAGCGTCTGTTCCGTGACACCCCAGCCCTCCCTTCTGGGCAGTCTGTGACCTCTGTCATTTGCCATCTCGTTGCACCCCCCCATACAACTCCCAAACCTGCAACACTTGACATTTGATTTCTTTTCTATTTATAATATCTCATATATTCTTTTAATTGTTAACTTAGTATTAATGATGAAAATTTAGTATGGGTGAGGCATTGTGGGTACAGTGATGAAATAGCATCTTGCCCGTCCCATGACTTGGGATTGCACGATCTGAGGTAGAGAAGAATGCCATCTAATATTGTAAATGCCTCCCAAAGGTGACAGAGCAGCTCCGGGATGTCTAACCCAGCAGCCCCACCTGGGGGGCTGTCCCAAGTGACTTTCTCAGCACCAAAGTTTGCTCTGAGCCCAGATGAAAAAGTCCTCATGATGAAGGTGAAAGAGTGCAAGTCTCTCAAAATACCTTGAAGGAGAGAATTAGTTAGCTTAGCAAGTTGAAAGAAACACACAATGGCTGGAACAAAAAGGGAAGAAAATGGATATCGTGAAGTAACTGCAGAGAAATGAGGCAGACATGATGTGGCGAAATCAGGGGCACAGGTGGAAGCATCGGGCAGTGACTATTCCAGGGTGCGACTCAGGGGTAGCACTGTGACCCAACATGTGCAGGTGACAGATCTGGGCCCCAGTGAGAACTGAGTGGACCAGATCAGGTGCAGGAGACAAGACAGGGAGCTGACCGACAGTGTGAGAAGGGCTCTGTGGCTTGTAATGGAGACAGAAGGGAGAGAGCAGGTATGGGAGATACTTAGGGGCCGAGTAGCTGAAATTATTAGGAAGGAAGTCTGGAAGATTCAGACATGGTAATGCTGAGTTTGATGTACCATAAAACATCTAAGTGAATATATTCTGTGGGCACTGGAATGTATGGTGGGAAGCTCAGGAAAGGAATTTGGGCTGAGAAATATTAATTTGCAATAAATGTTTCTAGTAGGGCACTTGAAGCCACTGAAGTGAATAAGAACTTTTAAAACAAGACGAAAAATAAGCGTAAGATAGAGTCATGATGTGCTTGACCATTTAAGGATAAATATAAGAGGAAAAGCCAAAAAAAAAAAAACAGAAAAGAACAAGAAACAAAGAAAGACCAAGCCCACAGTTCCATGGAAGATCAAGAAAGAGGCAGGCAGCTAAGAGAAGAAAACAAGACTATAATATTGGCAGATAGTAACTCACATTTTTAAATACTCCGCACTGATCTCTGTTGTCCACTTCGCAAATGATGTTTGTGTGGCATCCTTTGGCCCAGAAAGCCTGGCTGGGGCCAGAGAACTCTGTCCCCTGCATCACCCAGGAATTCCATGTCTCACTGCCTCTGCCACCAAGCTCACTGCGATGTGTTTGGTTCCTCTTTCTTGCAGGGACGTCTTTCCAAGTCCTAAATGAAAACAGTGCCTGAATCTGCTTTCCCAAGCGATTGTCGCACTGATCCACACGGTCCCCTCTTTCAATCTCCTCCTCCCCCTCCTCTTCGGATGAGAGAGAGACACCCTTCCTCGGGCCATCAGGACGACTGCACACACCACACCCGGACAGGTGAGGTTGGCAGCAGGCTTTTAGTCCTCTGCACCCATGCCTTGTAGAAAGCAGACCTGACACCCCCGCGGGCCGCCTGCGGTTAGCCAGGGTGCGGAGGAGGCTTTCAGCACCAAGTGGGTGAGGGCCCCCTGACTCCCACAGGAGAATACTGTCTGGTTTGAATAACTCAGCGCACTGGCGGGGAAACCCAAGTTCACTACTCAGAGACAGGCAGTGTCTGAGTCGGTCCCTTAGTGTTCAGAGGGGTACGGGGGGGTGCTTATCCACAAGAGCACAGTGTGCAAGGGAACTTGTATTTAAGCCATCCAAATCCGTCGCAATTTTCCCTAGATGCGAAGGGACATGTAATCGTTTGCCTTCTCCTCAGCCTTTTCCTACACTCACGTGAAAGCACGAGAAGTATTTACCCAGAAGGATGTGATTGCTGAGTATCTCCCCTGATCTCTCCATCACTCCTGTTTTCTTCACCACTTCCCACAATCAAAAAGGGTCCCACTGAGCACCTCACAGCCAGTTTCCAGCACCAAAGAGAAAGCCTGAGGCTCAACTGCATCTTTTCTGTAACATCGAAGAACATTTTGAGCCGCCTCTCCAGGCTTGGTCGTGAACATACCAAAAGAAAGGAGGAGGGTGCGATTGTTAATCCTGATGTGCCAGCTAGATTGGGTTAAGAAACTTTCAGCAGATTAATGAAGCTCACTTTTGAGCAGATCATGGAGATGTGACCTTGAGTCCTATAGGTAGTTCCCGGCCCTTCTTCTCTGGCAATGTCCCTCCACTCTGCTTCCTGGCCACTATGAGCTAAGCAGGTTTGTTGTCATCTTATTCCACTGTGATGTTCCTGTCTTGGTGCCCACCCACCAGGGACTGAAACCTCTGAAACCAGAAGCCAAACCAAACCTCTCCTTCTCAAATTGTGCATGCCAGGTATTGTAGCAATGGGAAAGGTGACCAACACTTATTGACTTAGAAAACGAAATGCAGCTTAAAGGCTTTTTGTCTTGCTAAAGAGGTGAAGGGCCCATCAGCCCAGAATTTGTATTGGAGGGAAGACTTGGAAGAACAGGTTTCTGTAGGAATTAGAGTGTACCATTTAATATTTGCCAACCTATTACCCCATGTATATTATCTTAAAATCTCTGCTGTATCAGTAAATTTTGAATGCCTTGCATATATAAGCAATATACCCTTGTTATATACCAAAACAACCACTGTCTTGAATTTCTGCAGTCTTGATCTTTCTTACCCCTGATTCATTTCCATGATTTGCACTTAAGTGACTATGTAGCTGCCTTAAACAAGGGCAGAAATCTCAATGCTGGGAGTAGCAGCATGGGTGACAAGATACAGATGTGGAGAAGAGGAATTCGGTTTTCTGCAGGGTCATATTGTGTATAGTGAAATACTAAAGAAATGGTTGGGTCTGGAAGTCAGAGAAGGGGAAAGATTTGAAAATTGTCCCTTGTAGATGATGGTAAAAAGCACACGAATCCATGAAAGTCCTCAGGTGAGCCCTGATAAGACAGCCCAATGCTCTAGAACATGAGTTGGTTCCTCGATCCTGGTGTGCTAAGCAAAAGTGTGGCTGTGTAACTTTATGAAGAACTCGGAGTTATCGGGAGTGAGCACCTTGTGTCAGGAGCCACATGGTTTGTCTCTGCTCTTTTGATGCCTCATCCCCACTCCCATCTGTCTGGAGTTTACCGAAATAAACCTTTTAATTTGTTGAATGTGTCACCACACTAGTGTCAGGGTATGCTCACAACCTTCCCATAGTGTTCTTCTACTCTGGCCACACAATCCAAAGCTTTCCAGCCTCCCATCCAATTCGTATCTCTACCTTGAGATTAAATCTCCAGTAACAGTGGGGATATATTTTTCAGAATATTCATTTAAAATGATTAAAATTCAGTACTAGTACCTAAAGTCCCAAGAAGAAGTCTCTCTCTCCAGCACATCTGAAGAATTCCTATGTTGACTTAGTTCCCAAATTGAGTATTTGCTTCCTTGGTCTAACAGGGAAAGTGTAGCATTTAATTACAAATTTAAAATCAGGAGAGAAATATGTGCCTGCTCAGTCTTGAAAAATGTGCTCTGCCAATTGGAATATTAAAGTAACACTTTCCAAATTTGTTCTCTGCTTTGCATTTGTGATATTTGCACAGAACTTCAAACATAATGTATTTCTACGATCCAGTTTATAAAGGCACTGCAGGAATTCACTGATAGTCCCCCATGACTTGTAAGGAAAAGGAAACGAGCAAGAGTGTGTGGAGGGCACCTGGACGACTCTCCCTGAAAGAAGAGCAGTTATCTCCATTTTGGCTGACCCCGGCCCTATGTCCATGTACTGATATGTAGAGCTAGCTAGGACTTTTCCTTATCCCTTCAACTGGCTTTAAGCAATGTAAATCAGTCAAGCTGAGGTCTCTGAAGCAACAGGTCAGTGTTGCCCTGCCCCATAGCTCCCAAAAAACATGAGTTAGCTGGGCGGGAGAGAGAGCCGTGCTCCATGCTGCTGGCTGGGATCCAGCCTCGAGATAAGAGGCTATGACTTCCCAAGGCATAGAAGATTACAGGTCAGAGCTGAAGCACCGACCCCAAAACATTAGATACTACCTCAAATTGTTATGCAGATTACCCTTTCTGCATACCCTTTTATCTGCATAATGCAGAGGTGATTTTAGGCCACCTACCTAGCCCAGCTAACTTCCCACCACTCTCACAGTCATTCATGCCTGAGCCACTCCCCTCATTGAGAATTAATAAAACCCGGATTCGGCCCTGGGTCAAGGCCTTTGCTCTGGTTATCCATCACCCTAGCTGGATTTAGGACCCCCTTGGCTCCCCACAACTATAAATATGCCTTAGTGTCTTTATTCTTGCTATGGGTTGCACTGGAAGTGGTAGAGTGTAATTAACTCGCTAGAATTCCAATAACTTTTCCATGGGATTACAAATATAAACTTCCTGGACCAAAAAGAGGACTGGGAAGGACTCTCTATAAGAGTGTCACTCCATGCTTTGTTTTGAACAAGTTAACTAAACATTACATGAGCAGATTAGAAAAGCAATTGCTTTATTTAGTTGAATAATTGCCCACTCGAATCCCCAAAGATCAGTTATCGTAATGTGAACTAGAATATTTCCACTAAGAGTTGTAAATGAGTCGATAAAAGGTCATGTTTTTATACGCTAAAAACCCTTGAAAGAATACTATTAATGTTGACTCCTGGGCCATGCCCATGCTGGCCCAGGGAAAGGTATTTCCCTGCAGAGTACGCTGCCCTTGGAGTCCAAATTCTTCTAAACCTGCAGCACAGGCGACGCTGAAATACACTTTCAAGGTATTGTGATTTAATGGTATTAAAGAGAAGCTGATGTGGAGTTCATGCCGTGGAAGGAGGCCTTGTTTAGTGCCTCGGTTGATGTTGGCCAGTTAACTCATGGAAGGAGAATGCCTCCCGAGTCTGCTACTCTATGCTTCTGGCTTTTTGGTTGTTTTCCTTTTTTAATCTGGCAAAGTGGATATTAACAAGGGAGGGAACTTCTCACTATTCCTAGCAGACAAATCAATGCATTCAGTTGCATTTGCAAAATAACTATGCGGTTTGCTATTACCAAATAATAGGGAATTTTATTGCTTAGGAAATATTCTAGAACACTGAATATATTATGACCTCTAATAAAACTAGATCTGATAGTTGTTATAGTAGTAGACTAATCTTTTAGGACTTAGTGCCTGAAGTTAAGTGATTGTTTTAGATTTAAGGAGAGAGTAAATTTACTGTTTTTCAATGTTAGCAAAAAATGTTTATCCACACAGGCATGTGTATGTGTGTGTTTGTGTGTGTATAGCTAAAAATAGTATAATTGTGACTTTAGGCACAACATTGGAAAGCCAATGAGAACTTTTGTTGATGGACCCTAAAGTTAAAGTTACTGAACTGGTAAAAAATGCAATGCTTAAAACCAGATATGCCAACCAAGGAAGAAAAAAATATTCCAAATTATGAGTCCATAAATTGAAGACATGTTTTAAAAATCCCCTTGTAAGACCAAAGTGTAAAATTTTTGCACCAATCTCCAATAATTAAATTCTACAATCGGAATCCTTTGGGAGAGAGGAGAGCTCAGTGCCACCGGGATCATTCAAATCCTCTACGTGAGTCACCGTGGAAACTGACTTCTAGGTGCAGTACTGGCCTGGCATGGGGCAAGTGAGCAGGGCTCAGCACGCCTGGTTCAGTGTAAGCGCTACCAAAACGACAGAAGTCTCAGGCATCTGCTCCAGGAGTCAAAATCTAGAACTTCGAATGTTGGCTGGAACGCACAACAGAAACCAGAAAGCTTGAGCAGATTTAGAGCCAGAATGATGCTCCTGTTTCCGTGAACACTTCCAAGGCAAGCACTGAACATGATTGGGAGACCTGTAAATATAAGGACCCACTTTCTGCAGGGTACTTTCACTGCACTGTGACATTGACAAGGGCTCGCACGTCCTGTTCATGATTATGACTAATTAGCAACTCCTTCCCTATCATGCCTCAGACCTCAGAGTTAAGCTCAGAGTTAAGCTCAGAGTTAAGCAGAAGGAACATACAACCAAAAACCATCCCAGAAAGGTACTCCCATGTTCCTCAAGACCTCGGAGCCTGATGTCATCCAGCATCTGCTTTGGTTTTGCCAAATCAGTACTGCTATGGGTTACAGCAAAGTGTCTTGGAAAGGCCTCATGTGCAGGTAGGCAGGGCTTTGGGAAGTGATTGGGTGATTGGATTATTGCAGCCACACAGCTAACTTGCTATCAGGAAGTGGTGCCTGGCCAGAGGAGGCAGTCACTGGGCACATGACCCAGAAGGGTTTATTTCCTGCTCTCTTCTCCCTCTGCTTCCTGGCAGCCATGATGTGAGCAGGTTTCCTCTGCCCAGCCCTTCCACCGTGCCATTTCTGTGTGCAAGCCTGGTGAATATGGACTGAAAATTATGAGATTTATGACCCAAAATAAATCTCTCCTCCTTTAATTTCTGGGTTTTGGGTCTCCCAGTCATGAGAAAGTGACTAAGGAAAGTAAAATCAATTATTACGACTATTGTTATTCCTTGTAATGAAGTAATAGGACAAAGAAGTTAAAGAATCTACATATATACAGGTGTTTTCTCCCTAGGAATTTTCCCACTTGCAGAATCTAAAGTTAAACCAGAAAGAAGAGTGAAATATTCTTTCCTCCAATGCAAGGAGATCAAACTATAAGGCAAAGAAAATATTCAGACAGAATGCTGACAGACTGACCACAAAGAAATGAAAACTTGTGTCACTAGGAAAAATGGAGATGTTTCAACTTTAGGAAATTGCAGGAAATGTCATTTCAATGACAATGCATGAGGGGTAAAGAAGGTGGGTCTTTAAAATCAATCCCATTTAGGAGAGCTCACTACATTATCATACATTGAACATTATTGACTACTTTTAACAAGGTATTACTATTAAAGAGAGCAACTCCAGAATAAATAAGCCATTTTGGAAGAAGTAAAATGGAATAAAAAGTACTGAAATTCTATGAGCCTTCTGGAGTTGGAAAAAAGCAGCTGCAGTTGATGATAGAATTTTAAAGGATTGAACAATAAACACCCAGTAAAATGTCTCAGATGAATCCAATAAATCAAGGCTAAAGTCACCAAGGGTATATATGGTCTTCCCATTCATTTTCCATAAGGAGGCGGTTACCTTTAAATTAAGAGAGAAGCAAGTTGGTGAAAAGCAGTGAAATAAAGAAATTTGAGAACTACTTTAGGTATGTGATTACTGGTACCTTCAAAATTAGAATAAAGCAAGTCAGCAGTCCGATGATTTGAGAAATTTAATTGCCAGAAAGTTAGAAATTTGAACTACAGGAGCCTTTGATTATTTCAGATTTAAAGCAAAGAAACAAATAATTAATAACGATGAAACTTGAGAACTCACAACTTCACGCCAGTCCTAGACAAACCCTGAAGGCGCTGAAGCCCCAAAGAATGTATTGCTTTAATACTCTCTTCAGTTATGGCCAAGAGAACAAAGGACGAGAGTGAACTTACAAATGAATGGAACAAGGAGGCATGGGAAAAATGGATAAAATACTTCTTGCAGGGAAATAAACTAGAACTTAGCAGGGGTACAGCCTATCTCCCATGCATGAGGCTGGAAAACTTCCCGCTGTGTCTTCACTCTTCCCATTTCTGAACGGAAGTTGTTTTTAATACATTTTATTGGTGCATGTTTATAGCACATAATGATTATATTCATTGTAGGGAGTTGGTATATGTATGTGACATTTCTTAATTCTCTTTTTAAGTATAATTTTTAATGGTGTAGTATTTTAAATCCTCTTTGAAAAATAAACTGCTACAGATCTAAAGGTTTTTATAAGCTGCTTGGTAATTCATCCTTCTATTTTTCCTATAAAATGAATGATTAGGACCCTTGGTCACTGAGAAACATCGAGGACAAATGAACACATGGAGAAATAAAAGGAACACAAATCATCATTCAACCCCCTCCCCGCACCTCCTTCCCCCTCCCAGACCCATTCATATACATAATATTTATATATAGTTAATTTATATACAGTTACATATGTTTTTATATGTATAATATTTATATATAATATATTCCTATTACACATGTTATTAGTACATGTTGATCACATTCTGTGTAGAAATTTGGTTTATGTACACAAAAATTTGGGGAATTGTGAATTGAATGCAAGTGTTTATTATTTCTATGTTCACACCATTGGGCATCGTGTGTGTGTGTGTGTGTGTGTGTGTGTGTGTGTGTGTACTGGAGAATAGATAGTGAGTGTATCATCTTTCGCCTCTGACTTAACTAGAACACATTTTAGATGTAGACTAATTATTAGTAGAGAAGCACATTGTTAATCTAAACATATTCACAGTCAAGCACATCGCTAGTGTCACAGAAGACATTGGGCTTGGAATTACGAATCAATATCTATTCTTGTCTTATTCTTTCTGAAAATTGAAAATTGACTTCAGAGTGGAATTTTAAATGTTTTGAATTAAACTATAAAAATTAACTTCCACACCCTTCTCATTAATGCAATGAAATGAGGTCAAACCATTTATAAACTCTTGCTTTGCCAGTGAGCAATGTCTCTTAGAACCTGTCAAGATAGAAACTTAAAAGAAGCTTATTTGCTAACTTAGAAATGGATTTTATAATAAGGTGTCATTCTTTGGAAACCAGAAATGATGTTGTGCTAACACTGTTTATTTCCTTGGAAGTGTCAGAGAAATTTTCCTTGAGTATTTTATAGTATGACTCAGTATTCACAGCAGTGACATTTGAAGTCAAAGTTCTCCTTCACATTTTCCCTCATTTATTTAAATCCCAAGATATTTTGCCACCAAAGCCAGTTAAAGTTTTCCTGGGATGAATCAACAGTCACGAACTGTGAGCCCATGATGGAAGGTCGTACACTGAGTCACACAAGAGCGAAAGAGCCCTAATTCAGTGCAACCCACAAACCAACGGCCATTGCCAATTTCAGTGATAATAACAAAACTGGTCTTGTACCATTCTTTAAAGCAGCTTTGCTTTCACAAATGTTATAATAGTTGATCTTCATTAAAACTACACCAGGTAGAGAGAGCTCTCACTCTACCGTCCCCTTGGGGTATTCCTACCGGAGTTCAGTACAGGAGTGCTTCTCCATTGGCTTAGTACAAGGATAAAGTGTGACTGACCGTGTGCATGAATTCCCGAGTGCTGAGGTTGGAACCAGGCTTTTCTTTCTATACACTCAGGGGATCCAAGATTTGCTTCGTCATTTTCTGAGGATTATAACTGTGCAGCAGCAGTTTAAGGACTATTTAACAGGAGGGCGAATCCAGTGAGCAGTGAGCACAGTCAGAAGGCGTGACTTATGCTGAGGAGGAATCCCAGCGCTGACAAGTCACCAAGGAGGGTGCTGGCTGCAGGTGGCAGGCGGTGCCTTCCCAACAGGGCTATGAAGAGCAGTAGTGTGGCCTCCAGCGTGAGGGGCACTGTGGTCCCCAGCTGGCAGTCACAACATTTGCACAATTCCCTGAGGTTGGCGGTGGCCACATCCCACACAGGCACCCTGGGTGGCTACTCTGTTCCCATGTAGCCGATCCGTGGTGGCACCCAAGAAGCTGTCAGCCCCCCTCCCTAAGATTCCCGCCCTGTCCGTGCACTTCTGACGCAGGTTTGCTTCTCCTATTACCAACGCCCTTCACTGAGATTCACCATCTCAAATCTGTGCTACTGGCTTAACATTCCTCTGCTTGGGTCCTCTGCGCCACGTCGCGCTCACTCGACGAAGGCCACATTGCCATGCCACCTGGAACACAAATACCACTTCTGCAGACGCCGCGCTTCTTAGCATAGAAGTCTCCCTGTCTGAAAATCTCCTTCAGCCCAGGCCATGAACCCAATCTTATCTAAATACATATGCTTTTTTAGGCACGCTCTCCATCCAAGTGCTTCTTCAATCTTTTATGACTTTGTTTATGAGACTGGCTCTGAATTACACTGGACTTTTCCCTGTTTACTGTAAGTAAATAATCAAATATCCACAAAATCTCGTTGCACGCTAATGGAAGAGTTAGTGCCTTTTCCTTTGGTAATTTTATTTGTATTTTAAACACACTTATTCGAACATTATCAAATTACATTATACTTTTATTTATGAATATGTCATCCCTAAATACATGAGATGGTATGGTCCTCAAAGACAGAAAAAGCAAAAACCACAGCCCACTATGGACACAGCTTAGCTTCACACCCTCGGTGATGATGCTTCATCAAACACACATGCATCTTTCCTCTTGATACATATTTATCCAGAATTACCCCGGCTTGTATCCCACATGCTACAATTCTAATTATCCTCAGATGCTACTCACATTTCATTGCTATTATGAAACAGTTGGTGCAGGGTGAATTACACAAATAAATTTTTAATATAAAATTTGTTCTGCATTATTCCCCAAAAAGGAATTCAAAGTTTCCTCCTCTATTCTTCCAATGAACTACAAATATCAATAAAAACACAGAATATTGTTATTTATCGAACAAGGGAAATATAATGCATTGGATATGCACCATGGCTCTGGAGTCAGACCTATGTGTGAAAATTGTGACTCAACCCTGCACTAATTCTGAACATAGGAGAATTGTAAATTTTGTTAAGATTAAGTTTCATGAAAAAAACTTCCTATTAGAGTCTAAATTTAGATTTTTTTTGTGTTGTATGTATGTGCAGAACTAAAAGTACTAGGGAATAATGTGTTCAGGAAATGTTATAATCACTGAATGGCTTTTGCCTCTTCCCAGTGAGAGTAGGAGGGAAGCAGATTTGCCCTGTCCTGGGTCTTTAATAACCTGGCATTTGGCCTGCATGGGCAGTGGCAGTGGAAACTTTCATGGAAATGTCTGAGTCATTACACGAGTCAACCAGACTAGCTCTGCACATGGAAGCAAATATCTGGAAAGTAGCTCAAGCTTTTCACTCCTTACTGTTCAGGAAAGAACAGCATTTCCTACAATCAGAAGCCAACCTGAAGACCATCACTGCAATAATCATGCAGACGAGAAAAAAATTTGCAAAACTATGTTAGTTAATGATAATGCTCTAATCTATAGGACTAGGGGTTCCATTTGACCAGCTATTCCCCTTCTGGGTATCTTTCCAAAAGAATCAAAAGCATCATACCGCAGTGATATATGTGCACCTATGTTTATAGCAGCACAATTTGTAATGGCTAAATCTTGGAAACAACCCAAACACCCATCAACCAACAAATGGATAAAAAGATGTGTTTTAATACAATGGAGTACTACTCAGCCATAAAGAAGGATAAACTTGAGACATTTATAACTAAATGGATGAACCTTGAGATCATACTCTTAAGTGAAATAAATCAGATACATATGTGTAAATATCGCATTGTCTCTCTGTTGTGAGAAACTGAAAGTGTAAATAAGGACCAAAATGTATATTAGGTATTGTGAGATAGGAAGTAATTGTTCAAAAGGAAAGGGGAATTGGGAGGGAGGAGAATAGGAGGGAGAAGAAAAAATTAGAGAAAAAAAGGATAAAATGGAAACAAAGCTTTGTAAATAAGGTGGGGAAGAGGGGGTGAAGAGAGGAGAGGGGATTGGGAAAAAAAGAGGAGCTAATATATACCATGTACAGGAACAAATTCCCTATGATGAATGTGATCATTATGTATATCTAAAATGTACCAATAAACTTAATTTTAAAATATCTAATCTCTAATGTGGATTAGAAAAATTGATTATTTTAAAAGTAATTTGAGGGCCAGTGAGATAGCTCAGCGGCACCAGTGTCTGCCTGGCAAGCACGAGATCCTGAGTTCAACTCCCAGTACCCACATACGAAAAAAGGGCCAGTGATATCACTCAGCGGCACGAGTGCCTGCTGGCGCACGAGGTCCTGAGTTCGAGCCCAGTAACCACAAAAAAAAATTTTTTTTTAATTATTTTCTTTTAAATATATAGGAAAATACCCCAGCCTCCTAGAAAGAAAAGGAAAATTTTTCTGTATTTCAGGAAAAATATGGCATAGGATTCTCAGACTTATTGTTTCTTAGAGTAAAATTAATGTTAGAAAATGTCACTTGATAGAAAATAATTCATGTTTTTCTTTCATTTAAAAATACTTATCTCAAATTTATAGTTTTTCGACTTTAGATGTTTGCGAAATATAAGCTTGATGTGCATCTGTTGATTATTTTGTTTTTATTTGGCTCAGTTTATTGGTCACCCTGGAGTTTGTCAAGTTATTTTATGCAAAGTGCTGCTGTTAAGATGTAATCTACTTAATTTTATGATTTTATGAGCTAATGTTTTCATAATGGCTATTAATTTAATTTATATTTCCTTTAAATATACTGAAAAAAAATCTTGGTGATTTTGTGTCTTACACTGTGAGGTACCAGATAATATACATGAACTATATTACATAATACATGTGTTTCATTAAAATATGTGATTCCAGTATTTTGGGGGCCAGACCATGAATTATATTTCCAACATCACCTCATAAATTTATAACCTGGAACATGTGATATTACTCAAATCCTTTCTTTTCAAAATGAAGAAGAAGTCTAACTATATACTTCTTTTAATATACATCCTTAGCATTTTGACAATGTAGCCTTTCTCAAAGTATATTGAGTATAATTGATTAAGGACATATGCATTTTCTGGATGTTAAAAAAAAAACTAGGCCCTTTTTAAATAATATTTTGAAAATATCTAAGTAAAATTAGAGATAACCACTCATTCTCCAAAGTGAATTTTAATTATCAACAATCATAATTTTAAAAATTCAGATTCGAAATTCATAGTACAATCTCTTCCATGGAAATATATATCAATTAAGTGTTTAATATATCACTATTCTACTTTCCCATCAATTACTACATTATTGATAATATATTTCATATTTCAATTATATATGTAGCCATATATTTTTATAAGTAGAAATGCTCCTATATTAAAAATGATGTTTTAGTGAAATAAATATTAATACATTAAGGGAAAACTACTTTTAAAAGTATGATAAATTCATGCCAGATTGCACTAGAGAAATATCGACAGCTTAAAATATCTTTAACAGTATTTAAGAGGGGCTATTCTTCTATTTCCTCAGTTCGAATAGCATAAATTTTTAAATGATTGCAAGCTAAGTAAACTCTGAGTGTTTCATTAATTTACCATTGCTCCTTTTCTTGTGCTATTACTTTTTATTTACATTGGTTACTTCTTTTTTGTTACTTCCGTCATTTGGTGTCTATGAAATGACACGTTTTATACGTGACCTCGGTCTATCTAATGGAAGGCCAAGGCGCAGCGCCCTTCCGCAGTCGGCGGAATGCAGGCTGCTGACACCCGTCCTTCTGCCGGCCAGTGCTCTGGCTCTGTCACCGCAGCGGACACCCGCAGCCTCCCCACTGGCAGAGCGCCGCGCGTGAACCGTCGTGCAGGGAACTCCAGGAGCGCCTCCGCAGGGAGCTCCCTCCACCCTTGAGGTCATTTTCCCCTAGGTTTTACGGTAAACTGAAGTGAAGAACACTCCTCCTGCGCTGTCGTTCCTGCTCATATTCACACCTGGACGAGTCCTTTGCAGTCTGGCCCAGCCCTCACTTCTCGGAGAAGCCAGTCCTCCTGTCACAGTCAGTGCCCTTGGCCGGGTGGACTGATATCACTTGAGAGGGTTCCTGTGGCCCAGGCCTGATCGGTGGGAACTCTCCTCCCACTCGTGACTGGTCCAGGAAGAGCACGAGGCACAGTCAGGCCGGCTGCAGCTTATCCAAGACTTCCTCCTGCGGGACACCCTACACTTCGGTGGACAGCTGGGAACGTGGTATTGTTCCCTGAAGTTACTGGCAGCTCCCTTGCTGCCATGAGGAAACGGTTTCTGAAAGCATCCAAATACCTGAAGCCAACATATGGGAACACGGAACAGAGAGATAAAGAAAGTTCAGATGTTCTCTTATTTACTTTCTTGTCACTGCAACAAAATATCCCACATCCACCACTGGGCTTTTGGGGGACATTCTATACTGAAACCATAACGTCCATTCATGACCCTCAAGACTCATGTTCATTTCGTGATGCACAGTTCATTTTTCCATCTCTAGGAGTCACAAACTCCTAACAGTTCCAACATTGCTGAGAAGAACAAAGTTTCCTCTGACACTCGAGATAAGCTCAGCTTTGGGTTCCTGCAAAAATCAAAAAGAAAAACACTTTCAGCATACCATGACTGAGTGAGCGCTGCACTGACGAGTACACACCGCTGTGATCCAGTCTCCTTCCAAAATCCCCACCTCTCGACTCATGGTTTTTGGAGGATATTCTTTTTTTTTTTTTTTGTGGGTACCGGGGGGTCGACCTCAGGACCTCGCGCGCCAACAGGCACCCGTGCCGCTGAGCGATATCACCGGCCCCTTTTCCGTATGTGGGATCCGGGAGTCGAACTTGGGCCCTCGCGCTTGCAAGGCAGGCGCTTACGCCGCTGAGCCATCTCACCGGCCCCAAGGAGGATTTTCTTTTCTTTTCTTTTCTTTTCTTTTTGTATTTTTTTGGTGGTTACCAGGGGTGGAGCTCAGGACCTCGTGTGCCAGCAGGCGTCCCTGCCGCTGAACAATATCACCGGCCCTTTCTTTGTATGTGGGCACCAGGAGTCGATCTCAGGACCTCGTGCTTGCCAGGCAGGAGCGTATGCCGCTGAGCCATCTCACCGGCCCATGGAGGATATTCTTAATTGAATCCGTAACAGACACTATAGTTTAAACAAACGAATCCAGTTATAACTGAGATTTCCAGTTAAATGAACAAATACATCTTCCTTTCTATATAAGCTCATTTATGTTATTTTTAGGTTAATATGAAGATTCTTCACTATCGTAATTATTCATGTTGTCTCTTCTCTTGGGGTATGAATTTTTCATTTATTTTGTTTATAAGTATTCCTTTACTTTTAAAATATGAACACTTTTTACATAAACACTTTCATACTGTTTCTCTTTTAATTATGTTTTTAATACTTTTGTCCTAAAGCTTTGAAGGTTTACGTTTCTATGAATCTAATCTTCATGGCTTCTTTCCTGAGAAACTGCACACATTTCATCCATTATAAAATATCCTACCTGGAAAATTCCAACTAAATGCTCCTGTTTTTCTGGATCTCTCTTCTTTTTTCATTGCTTTCTCTGTCTTTCAGATGGTACCACACTCATTTTGTTTAAAATTTTTTTACAGGCTTTGATTTTATTATTTTTATCTCTTCATAATTTTACTTATTCTTCATTTTTATACTTTTTGTTCTTCATTTTTATAGTATGTCAGTAGAATTTTAGCATCATTTTATCATGTACTTTAAAATAATCTTTGGATTTTTATTATAGTTTTATTATATATGTAAATTAATTGACGATTATTTCTATTTTCATATTATTGAATTTTGCCATTTAAGAATATTGGATGCCTTATCTGTTCTTTCAATATCTCCTGTGATGATTTAGAATACCTCACAAAGAAGATATTTTCCTTTTCCCAAAGGAACTTTATGTAATATTTTCTTTCTTAAATTCTTTTTATTTTTAATTAACACATAATTATACATGTTTGTATGACACTGTGATATTTCAATACATGTATATATGATATACAATGATCTGTGAGGTAATTAGCCTTCTGTATCACCTCGACATTTGTTATTTCTTTGGGCTGGAAACATTCAAAACCCTTTCTACCAAAAGTGGTATGAAATGTCCAAGTAAGTTTTGTGAACTGCAGTTACCCAACTGTGCTATAGCCCATTAGAAGTTATTCCTCATGCCCAGCTGTACCTCTGTACCCATTATCCATCCTCTCTCACTGCCCTTCTTGCCCAGCATAGTACTTTCCTTTGGAAATTTAATTTTCTATCACACTGCATTATTATATATTGTGAATTTATTAGAATATGGCATATTTCACTGTATACAAAAGTAATCTTGTACTAGTTTTAATAGTTATTCTAGTAGATCCTTTGCAATTTATTGGTACAGTTGCTTTTGGTATATTTTAAGAATTTTGCATACTCCTTTGTAGTACTCATGTCACTCATATGTGTCTGTGAATTGCTTAACATTTCTAGAAAATGTATATATAGTAATTCGGGGGCATAGTTGTTTTATTTCTAAAATTAATGGAAAAGCTTCAAGAGTTTCAGGTAATAACCTGAGGCCTGCAGGTGTGCACATTTGCGTGTGCTTGTGTACACTCACAGATGGAACTCCCATGGTAACACCATGTTCGGATCACCAGGGTTAGCGTTGGGAGCGAAGCTGCGAGCCTCGTTTCCTGCAGAGGGCAGGTCCTGAGCAGAAGGCTGTGGCTACCTTGATGAATTGGGGAGTGCACTGTTGATTTGTAGATGCAACTGATAGTACCGGATGTTCTGATTAGGAAAAGATTATAGATTTATGTTATAAATGTTGGCAAATCTATAAGAATACACGAGTTTATGCTGCTGTAACTGTATGAAGAAACCAATTATTTGCAGCACAGTGTTTTTTCTGGTTCACAGTAGATGAACACCCCAGGTTGGCTACGGTCCTGGTTCTTATCTGTGCCACAGTGTTGTGATTCCTGCCTGAGTTAGTGCTGCTGAGAGGAAAGAGAAAGTGGCAAAGCATTCAGGGGTTCTTACATCAAAACAAGTCCATAACAGTTCCGATGCCGAAACAATCACATGGCCAGGATTAACAACTATGGAGTTGTGAAGCACAATTCTTCCCAGGAAAGGGTAGAAAATAGCTACTGACTGAATTCACAGTGCACAGGAAGAGAAGTGGGGCAAACAAAACTTACCATCGGCAGGTTTATCTTGTAGACCGCTATTTTGGGAATGTTATTTCATGCACTTTAATTCTAAATTCTTGTTCTAAAATCATGTGGTTAATGGTGTCCGTGTCACCGAACCAAGTAGCATAGTTGATTATAGCTCTAAACCTTCCAATACCCATTGGGAAACAGAGCTACACGATAGCTTAGGGCGCCTTCTGGAAGAGTCATTGAACCATAAACCTTGAGTGATCATTTGACAAAGACTAGAAATAAAGTTCTTTCCTGAAAGTCAAGACAAACACACAATCTCATGTTTTTACCCTACAAAGATTCTAGGTTTACCTAGGAATCCCCACTACTACGCTTGGCGTGTATGTTATACTTATTTCTAGGTGTTATATAGAATAGATAAATTAATTCTAAAATCTGTTTCCAAATTAAAATAAATTCCATTAATTTGTCACCTGTCAACATGTCTTGCTAAATGTTTACTTTGCCTGTCTACATATTTGCCATGGTCTGAAAGTGTTTACTGAAGCAGCATAGTTCTTTTAAAGACTCTGTAAGCCACTACAATGGACAACGAGAAGTTCTACTTATATCTTTTTTTTTTTTTTGATACTATTGTAATGGATAAAATTGGTATGTATTATTGGAAAACCATGTTATATTTTGGTACACATACACAGTGTGCTATATTTAAATCAGGCTAAAGATTTATCGTTTCTTTTTGTTGAGAACTTTGAAAACATTCTTTCTTTCATCTTTTTGAAAGGTACAGTATGCTGCTGTTGTCCACAGTTGTCCTGCCACACAGCAACACAACACAACTTGCTGTGTCCGTCTAACTGTGCCTCTGTCCTTTCGCTCGCATCTCCCCGCTCCTCCGACCTGGGAACCACCATTCTCTTCTCACCTTCTGTGAGGTCAACATTTTTAGACCTCATGTATGAGTGGGATCATTTGGTATTTTTCTTTCTGCGCCTGCCTTATTTCAACCAACATAATAAGTGCCAGCCCCATAAATGTTGCCAAAACTAATGGGGTTTTATGATTTTTTTCTGGCTGTGTAGTATTCAGTTGTGTATATGTGCCACATTTTCATTCTTCAGTTGATTCCATTTTCACTTGGGTTGTCTCCATCACTCGGTTCTTGTGAGCAGTGCTGCTGTGAAATAGGAGTGCTGATGACTCCTAGATGGACCGATTTCATTTCCTTGGGATAAACACCCAGTAGTGGAATTGCCAGGCCCTGCGGTAGTTCTATTATTAACCTTAATTTTATGTAGCAACTTACATTTCCACCACCAAAAGCGTGCAAGTGTTCCGACCCTCCAGTCTTCGCCAGCAGTTGTCTCCTCCGCTCTGTTTGGTACCAGACATTCTTGTTCCAGTGGGGCGAGGTCTCTGGCGGGGCTTTGATCTGGATTTCCCTGATGAATAGAGGCACTGACCAGGTGTCCATGCTCCTTTCCACAGACAGACTTCTCTGAGCCGCGGGGGTGTTGGTGGTGGGCTGCGCTCAGTTGCTGTGGACTCCTCACTCGAGATTCTGCTCTTCCCACAACACCAACATGCAATGGATGGTGGACGGGAAGTGCAGCTAGCAGACTGCGTGTGGAACAGGAAAAGCCTCATGGTCTGCTCCACCTGGAGTCCACTCTGAGGAGCTGCTTCGGCTGCAGAGCTCCCAAGGCACCAGCCAAGGTACCCAGGACACATGCACAGCCTCTTCCTCTGTCCAGCTCAGCTGCTGTCCTCTCCCTTCTTCCCTTTCAAAGTGTTTGGTCCCAAGGAAATAGCCTAACAAGTGTACTATGAACTAAACTGTTTCAGCCTTGCCTTAGGAAGAATTCAGTCATAGAGAGCCTACGAAAATGTTTTTATTACTCTGTTGTCATAAGTTAAGAACAAAATAACAGAAATTTTAAGTATTTACAAACTAATATTCACATTTAAAATAAAACTTCAAATCAAATTTTAAAATTATAATGTGATTTTTTTTTATTAGGAAATGAAAATTATCTTTCTTGCTATGAACATTCTTCTCTACTATAGTAATTAGTAAAATTTTAACTTTGTGTTTTGAGTATAGCGATTATATTTTGACACATTAATTATAAATATTATTTAACTTCTTGTATAAACTATAATGTTAAATTTGCCTTAATTGGTGATTTCTTCATTGTTCCATGGGCTAGTATTTCATTGTAATATTGGCCTAATTGCCCAAGAATGTGCCATCGATCACCAAGGTGTATAGCCAAGGGACTGGATCCAGGAATGATTTGGAAAAGGGCAAAGAAGACAGGTTTTATTCCCTTTGAGGTGTTACTGTAAATCTTTTAACACTATTGATTTTTTGAAGCCCTTATGTGACAAAGAAGAATTTAACTGTAACTATATCCAGGTCTTCTCAGTGAGAACCTTAGAGTATATGTAGTAATTTCCCCCCAAAGCCTTTGAATGTCTCTATAATTTCTATAAATAATCAAAGCACAATGTTTGAATCTTAAAATGAATATATTACAAAGTGTTTGTTTAGAACATGTCTCAAATTTGCAGCATTTCATAAATGTCAAAATTGAAGTAAGAACTATAAATATACCATTCTATTTTATTTTCATTCAATGTCTAAAAAATATCTTATATTCATTTATACTTTTTGTAGTGATTGGCATGCTTGGTTAGGAATTTCCAAACTAAAATTAAAGCTATTTTTTCACATGTTCCATAAAATATGCAAAGGTCTTTCAACACCAAGAATGCAAAGACAAGATAATACGCTCTGTGGTGGTGATACCAACTGGAAATAAAGTACGTGGAAGAGTGAAATCCTGCTAGAGTGATTTGAAAGCAGAGTTTTCTGTTTATAAATTATGAAGTACTACCTATTAAAAGTTAAATATTGCTGAATATTTTCTATTCGTCAATGTTCCCTAATAGGGTGCTCATTACAGAAATCAGATATTTCACCTTTCGTGACTTCCATTTGGTTTCTCAATTATTCAGGCTGGAAATACCTATGAGCACTTATTTCTAATTTTAAGTTCATGGAAGTGAAGCTAGAAGTTAGCTCCCTGGTGTATTCATGTATTTCACTGCTGTGAAATTAAATCATTATTTGAAATTTTATAACTGAAGCACATGTCTTCAGACCTTCGGAATATATGTATGTGTGCACGTGCACACAGTAGTAACGATATTCCAATTTTACATATTTTTCCAAACTCTATTAATTTTCTATTTCCCCACAATCTATAAAATATTCATTGTTGTTTTCCACTTATTGTGAGTGTTGGCAATGCATGACAATATTTTCCATAAAATATTTAATGGCCAGATGCATTTGGAAAATACGATTAAATCATTTATGAATTGAGAAGACGTGGAGTCTATTCTTTTAATAATTCCACAGCAGATCACTTTTAGGAAGTGGGAAGTTAATTCATCGGAAGTACACACTGCACTCCCCCATTCTGCAAATGTTGGATCCCGTTATCCCTCACACAAGGGAGGCAACACCCACGGGAGAGACAATAAGCCTCAGAGCAGCCCCAGGAGGATTTGAATGCTAACTAGCTGACAGCCCTCAGGGAATTTTCTATTTTTTAGTTGCATTCTTTCATCAGGAAAGCAGGGGACAATGACAACAGTGACCTTACCAATCTGCTATTACAGGTGTCACGCGTACCTGGCAGACATCTTTAATCCCGCTCTGCTTCTGCTTTCTCCTCTGTAGATTGGAGATGATGATATCAGCACTGCTTCATGGGGTTTCCTAGCATTAAATGAGTACATTAATGAGATGCCTGCTTACTATAAGGCTTCTGAATTTTCAATATTATTAATACGTAGAGACAGAAGGAGGTATTTCCCTGTAACGTTTACCAGTGAAAAAACTGTTTCTATCTATTGTAGATGGAACGGTGCATCCACTGCCCAAATTTAGGCCCAGCGAGGACCTGAGAATGTGATTATATTTTAAAATAGAAATTTTGCTGATGGAATGAAGGGCAGAGACGAGTTAATACTGCATTGCACTCTATTAGATCCACTGCAAGTGTTCTTACTGAAGACCAAAAAGGGCTGCAGGAACGCAGAGAAGAAAGCAGGTGGGCGTGGAGGCCGGGATGGGAGCGATGGGTGCAGGAGCCCAGGGACGTGAGGCTTTCTGTGCTGACCACAGAAGCCAGGACAGAGGCGCTGAACGGTTTCTCCCTCAGAGCCTTCAGAAGGAGCCCACCTTCCACCCCCTGACTGTGGGTTTGCGGCCCCCTAAATTGTGAGACGATGCATTTCCACTGTTTCAAGCCTTCCGGTCTGGGGAAATTTGTTACAGTGGCCCTAGGAAACTAATATAATACCCTCCCTTGTTTGCCATGTAGAACAAACCTGTGAAGTAGGGATTATTGCCAGGGAATTTGCGTTAATTCAGTGATGGTGGCATTTGATGTATACAAGTGTAAGAAGATCAAGTCCTCAACGCCTCTACCTGCTTTTACTAAGGCCTGTAAAGACGGAAGCTCAGTGTTAAAATAAGAGTCACCTTCAATGCCATAATCACCTCCCCTGCGACACTGGGCTTCTCACCTGTGAGCTCTGTGACTACTGCTGCTCTCGGTGCCTTGGGAGTGGAAGCCTATTCCCTTCAGGAGAGTTGCTCCCTCAAATCTACGCCCGTGTAGAAAAAGTTCCAATGAACCTAAACAAAAACTCACCAATATTTTTATGCTGTTACTTTAAAAAAAAGTGGAAGCTTCTAACAAGATATTTTCTTAAATCACATGTGATAAGCCTCAATTAAGAAATAATTAATCCGGCCGGTGAGATAGCTCAGCGGCACGGGCGCCTGCTGGCACACGAGGTCCTGAGGTCGACCCCTGGTACCCACAAAAAAAATAATAATAATAATAATTAATCGGTCAACACATTGATTATTTATAATATTATTTTTGTACTTGCTATTGAAGGACCAAAGCTACCTCTATATGTTCTGAAAATAGAAAGATTTTCATCTAAATCAATACCCAGAAGGGTTTAGTTAAACCATTTCCCCCAACAGAAATATGAAAATTAACATAAAAGTGATTCTGGATTATAAATATGAAGCCAAAGCTAAACATGCAATCTATTATTTATTCCAGTATTTTGTATCTTTTCACAAATGCAAAGGTTGAACAATTCACGTATCCTTTTACAATTACACTTTTAACATCCATAATATTCTAAGTACTACATAAGACTTTTCAATTAAGAAAAGTCTGAAACTGCATCCTACAGTAGGTGGACTTAATTAGCTAGATTTCTGAGTGGTTATTGCATTTAATGGGAAATTAGTGTTGAAGAATTGGAACACATTAAAATTATGTCAATTAATTTTCATCTCAATTACAGCATGCTAAGAAGAGGAATTCAAAATCATTTGGAGAGCTGTATATTAATAACAAGGACTTGATTTATTCTAAAGATCACTTGATGTCTTTTCATATGTTACAACTGCTCAAAGATTGCGTTTGGTCTCTTATTCAATAAATAATACAGTTGCTTGCATAACTGCAATATTCTTTGATGACTATATAAAGAAAATTTCTCAATAACAATTTTAGTGCCAAATTATAACATTGAACAATTTGAATAAATAACTAGCATAAATAACTGGTGTGAGACTCTTAATCATCATTGCTCTATTTCAGAAAATTTTCTTGTATACAAATCAATCCTAAATGTAAGAAAACCGTAGTAAGATGAACTACGGGAGCTAGCCACCTGCTAACTAACTAAAACAAAATGTGCCACAAATAAGCTTTAAATTATAAAATATACCCTACCAGAACTTTAAGAGAAAAGAAAAGAAAATTTTTAAATAAAATGTGATCTCTTTATCTTATAATTTTAGATTGAATTGTGTACACACGAGTCATGTAGAAGTTTCCCCTAAAGCAGACAGAGTCCTGGCTCGTTTGCCAAACCAGCAGAGCCTAATATGGGGTCCCACTGCACACCTGGGCCAGTAGGACTTGAGTTGTCTTGGGGGGCTCTGGGGATGCAGATGCACAAACAGACTTTATGAAACAAGAATGGTCTCGATGGAAGCAGCGCTGTGTTGTTTCCAGAGTGAAAAACTGAAACTCCAGAAGCCTAATCTGAATGATACAGCACTAAAAGATGAAGAATTCACTTAAATTCTTCAAGGCTTGGAGACTGCCTGATCTGCCTGGCATTGCCTTCTTCTCTTCATCATAGCAGCTCTTTGACTAAGAAGTTTTTAAATTGGGAGCTGATGTGCTGTACTTAACTACAGTAGCTGGTTGAAATGGAAGTGGAATTTTGCCTGTGACAGCTGCAAATGATGAACTCGTTCACGGTTCAAGATTAATGAGTTATGAAAGACTAAATGTGTTTATTAGTATCTATTTCTGAGACAGTGGTACCTAATGATTTTTATTTGAACACATGCATTCAGTTTCTCCAGTCTTGTACTCAATATATTTTAGTAAAATAGATCAAGAAGAACAGACCATACACACACATTTTAGAGACATACATTCCTTTGTATTAATATAGCAACCTATTTGTTAATAGTTCCCAGAGGAGTCAGCTGTTTTATCATTTTACATTTTGGCATATTTTAATATGCTATTGCAAACATTAAAGAAAAGTCTAAAAGTAACATGGTATTTATGTGACCTTTTCAATCAAAGTACGACACGGGGAGAGACTCTCGTGGAATCTACTGTTCTTCTAGAGGTATTGACATCCCAGACAATTTTAGGTAGGCACTGTAATGTGAATACCGCCTGGCACCATGGCTCACAGTGCACAGGGTACCATGACTGCTGGGCGCTTAGCAGACAGGAAAATCCCAGCTTGTCCTGCACGCTCACAGGAAAGCACCTGGTTTAGAGATCTGTCAGCGGATTTCAAGCAGCCACCTGGTCCAGCACCCTGCTGGGCTCTCACGCTCCACCACCTGTTACGGGACCACGCTTCACCAAGGAGCCCGGCAAGGCTTCGGAGTCCCTGCAGCCAGTGTCCTCCCCCTTTTCTGTGCCCTAGCCCACTCTCTTTATCTGAGTTCTTCCTGTCTTCTTACTTATGCTGCAAAGACCTAACAGTTCGTTCTAGCTCTGCCAATACTGATGGGACTTGATGGCCCATTAGAAAAGCTCTCCCTGCCCTAAAGACAAAACTCCATCCTTAGCAACAATAAAATGGGTCACTTTCTCTTGAAGATCAAGAAAATTGGTCAGTAAAAAAATGATGGAGCTCTGCTCCCTGAAAGACCAGAGAGGCCACTTCCTTCATTCCATTTCATGACTAATTTTCCTAAGTCAACCTTGCAGTCCTTCACCATCAGAAGTGCAGATAAAAAGCCTTCTTACTCTAGTAGATGAAAAACTGTAAGTTTTTTCTCCCTGTGCCCACCCCGTGTTCTGACTATTTCAGGAGACCTATCTATGATCAAAGATGCCCCTCTGATCCTACACCAAGCTGTCTTCTCTATGAATATCAAGCTGTATAGGAATTTTCCTCACATTTGTTGAAAAATGATGCAAAAGGAAAGACTTCTGGTCAAATAGTTTTCACTATGCTTTGTAGTTAATGCTGGACATAGACGATGGTGCTCAGCATTTCCTCCCCCAAATTACTCTCCTGTAGTTCTTGGCACCCTGTTTAGAAATGCAGGCTATGACTGGATTCTTATTGTTAGGTTTTTATTTTTGTTTTATTTTGTTGTGTTGTCCTCAAAATAAGAGGACGGAGGCCTGAGCAACTCAGCCACACTGCAGGTGATTTGGGAAAGATGACCCATCTCTGGAACCACAGTCTAACGTCACTGACGAGGCCGAGGCCCACAGTACAGGAGATATTTAAAGTAGGCAGAATTTAACTGTACTCGTGAGAAGGTGGTTTCAGTGCTATAGTTAGAACCGTCAGCTGGAAAAGTCCAAGTATGAAAGGGTAGAAAACAGGCGAAGCTATTTCTGTTCATCACTGTTTGTCTCTCTCCTCCACCCCTTTTACCTACCTTTTCATTCACATTTCAGTGATTATGGCCTGTCGCTGTTTGTATCTGCCTTGAATACCAATAGAATTTTATTTGTAAATAAAACAGAGCTTCTTCAATGTTTAAAAATCAATGTTGATTGCAAATTTTGGAATGAGATCTTTGTCACCAACAAAAGCCAGAAGGAAGCTCGACACAGATTAATAACAAAGGAGGGAATTTTCTAGAAACAGAACCTTGTGCTATTTTAAAGGAAGTTAATGCTCTACTTAAAAAAAATAACTTCGGGCTGGTGAGATAGCTCAGCGGCATAAGCACCCACCTGGCAAGTGCAAGGTCCTGAATTCGACTCCCAGTACCCACATACGAAAAAAGGGCCAGTGATATCACTCAGCAGCACGGGTGCCTGCTGGTGCACGAGGTCCTGAGTTTGACACCCGGTACCCACAAAAAAAAATTAAAATTAAAAAAAAAATTTTTAAATAACCTCTATGATGTACACTAAAATTAGGAGTATATAAAATTATTCCAGAATATCTAATTATAAACAATATGCTAACTTTTAATACATAGAAAGCTACAACATTAAATTTCAAAAGGAGGCAAAATTTTTGTTAAAAATTACTTTGCTACAGCAAAATATATAATTCAGCAGAGGACTTTCTTACCTGTATTAGAATTGATGAGGGAAAAACACTTGTTTATTGTGCTAGATTTCTATTGCTGGGGCAAAATACCTGAGAAAAGCAACTTACAGAAGAGAGGTTCATTTTGGCTCACAGTTTCAGAGACTTCAGTCCATGGTCAGCTGATTCCATTGCTTCTGGGTCCATGGTGAGGCTGACACCATGGTGCGAGCTTGTAGTAGAGTAAAGCTGCTCACCTCATGGTGCCAGGAAGCAAAGAGAGGACAGGAGCAGGGACCCAGTACCCCAGTATTTAGTATCTTTACACCCAGCACCATCCACTAAAGTTTCCACCACTCCCCAGCAGCACAATGAGCTGGAAGTCAGGCCCTGGACACATGAATCTTTGGGGGACATTGAAAATCCAAGCAATAACTTTTACCCAACTAGTCAAACTTAAAGTGCTGAACCAGACATTCAACATTATTGAGTCAGTCTATGCACCCTAAATTTTCTGTCAGTCTATGCACCCTAACAGATCCTTATGAAGAATATGTACTTTGCATGAGAGGCTTTAAAAATCAGACTCAGAAACTAGGCTTACTTATATCTGCTGGATTGGGTAGGAGGAATTCCCAGAATCCTTTACAGCTTAGGGATCTGAGAAAGAAAACCTGATTTCTCCCCATAAGAGATCATCCAAACTGTAGTTTTATATTTGAAGTCCTCTACATTATGTGAGGGCCTCAGTGTCAACATTTAATTAGAAACCAAGTAGTCTCCAATACCCAAATTATCAACCCTCTCTTACATCTAGAGCACAGGAGAACAAAACAGGAAAGATACATTCCAGCTTTCTCACAATGCCTTTTTCAGTTTATCTGCTTCCTTAATTTCTAATATTTAATTTTAAAGCAAGCATCTAGAGTGAAATTTTACAAAAAGCATACATGTGTTGAAATATCACAAAGTATATCTATCTTCTCAAATATTTATCATTTATTCATGGTGACAACATAACTTAATCTTTATTAAACAGTCCCTCAAATGGCTCACTTTACCAATTTGAACAGTTCAAGTTCTGCTGCTTAATTTTAGCTTCATTCAGTATTCCAAAATGTATTTTTGTTCACTTAATGTTAGTTTCCTCTTTGGGAATGACTTAAAACCATGAAACTTGATCAAGCTGAAATACAATTTTTGATGTAGTTTGTCAAATAATAACATTTCTTTTTATAGTCCTGCTTCTTTTCAATAAAAGTTATAAAAAAATACACCATGATAAAAATAAAACATAACACAGCAACATTAAATACAAAATGTGTGATTCCTTAAATAATGAAAACTATGCTCCAAATGAAGACTTATGAGGGAGAATTTTATTCCCCATTATATCATTTCATGATGCTGTAACAGAATATCATAGGCCTCTCATAAAGTACATAAATTCATTTCTCCAGCTGTGGATGCTGGGAAGTCCAAGGTCGAGGTATCACATCCCATCTCTGTTCCGAGGTGGTGCCCTATCGCTACATCTTCTGGAGAAGAGGCACGCTGTGCCCACACGTGGAGGAGAGTCAGCAGCACCTACAGGCCCTTGCTAGAGTGTCAGTCAGCCCTTCAGGGGGAGCGCTGAAGACAGCGGCATTTCCACTTGGATGCTGTTGCTTTGGGAGTCAACTTTCTAACACATGGACTTGGGGGACAACTTCAGACTACAGCAACCACCATGTTCAGTTTAAATTATCCAGGTTTCCATTTTCTATGTGCAACTTCTTCCCATTATCTCACTATGAAATAATTCCTTTAAGATAGCAGAGAATATTACCTGGGTTTGTTTGTTTTTGTTCCTGTTTTCTTTCTTGTTTTTTTGAGACAGGGTCTCACTCTGTAGTTCAGGCTGGCCTTGAACTCACTATGTATCCCAGGCAGGCCTTGAACTTGCAGCAATCCTCCTGCCTCAGCCTCCTTAGTGCTGGGATTACAGGCATGAGCTACCACAGCTGACTCAATATTACCTGTTTATTAAATGAAATCTATGACACAATTAAAATAACATCTAAAAATATAAATTTATTATTGGTTAAGTAACACATTTACTTGGGGTTAACTTTTACCATAAAATGGTAAATCAGTGACAAATCTACTGACATACACTGTATTACCTTTCAAAGGTATATATGTAATTCAAAGGTAATATGTAATTTTATACACTTAGGAGGAATGATTTTAGGGTTACATCTATGTATGGCCCGGGAATTTTACTCTAACCTCACTCCTTTCTAGCCAGAGTGCTAGTGTGTGTAACTGAGGCCTGATTATGAAGCTCTGTGAGAAGACGATGTCTAAAGGCCTCCAGGGCATATTGTTAAGGAGAAAAAGAATCGTGCTCCAAACTCTGTGCATCTCTGATCCTCACTTCCAAGATAGCAAAAACAAAAAGAAGCGGGGGTGGGGCAGACAGGGAGCAGAGAGCAATGGTTATAGCCAAAGGGGCTGCAGCCCATGCGGGCCATTTCCTGCAAGAACCGTGCCCAGTGGGGACATCGTCACTGGACGTACAGGAGCCATGGGGCCATGTCTGTAGCCAGCCTCCTTGACACCTGTGTGCCTCCCGAGCCAGAAGTGAGGTGACATGACTGCCGGTCCCAGCAGTGTGTCAGGAGTCCACCCCAGTGGTCCCCGGAAGGAGGGAAGGCCCCTGGATCTGACAGTGGCTGCTGCCTCCCAGCCCCACCAAAGTCCATGTCAGGAGCTGAGACTCAAGGCCTAAAGAAAAACTGTCCTTCAGAAAAGGGTATGATGGGACTTATACTCAACATATTTTGTATAAAACAGAGGGAGATAAGAATACATACTTATGTTTATTTTTATATGCTCAAACCCAAAAAAGGTAAAGACTTAAGAATTTTAAATAAAAACTAATATAAGTATAGGTTCGAGTGAGGTGGGTAGAGTTTAGGTGGCGGTCAGGTTCTCTGTACCTCCTTTTACCAATTATTCTTTTTTTTTTTTTTTTGTGGGTACCGGGGGGTCGACCTCAGGACCTCGCGCGCCAGCAGGCGCCCGTGCCGCTGAGCGATATCACCGGCCCCTTTTCCGTATGTGGGATCCGGGAGTCGAACTCGGGCCCTCGCGCTTGCCGGGCAGGCGCTTACGCCGCTGAGCCATCTCACCGGCCCCCAATTATTCTTTTTGAAGTATCTGTCACTGTAGTACTTTTTTTAGTAGACATTACCTAGTAAAAATTGTTCTTATGTTTTCTAAGCTCTTATTAAAACGTATCACCTTTGCAAAGGCAAACCATTTATCCAATAGCACAATTATAAAAAGATCACCCTTAAAATATAAAATTACGGGGCTGGTGAGATGGCTCAGCAGCTTAAGCGCCTGCCCGGCAAGCGCGAGGGCCCGAGTTCGACTCCCGGAACCCACATACGAAAAAGGGGCCGGTGATATCGCTCAGCGGCACGGGCGCCTGCTGGTGCGCAAGGTCCTGAGGTCAACCCCCCGGTACCCACAAAAAAATATATATATATTTATATATATATATATATATATATATATATAATTATGTAGGAAAACAGCTTTGAAGCCTTGGATTTTGATCTTTCCACCATGCAAAATACTCTATTAAGAAATTCATTTTGTTCACACCATGTCTAGCCTTCTTTATGTAACGTTACTGTAAGTCAGATTTTTCCATGGGACTTTAATTTGTAAACTTTTTAGATTGAATGGGAAGAACAAAGCACAGCTCTGACTTACAACCTGCGAACCTTTTCTTAGCAGGAAAGACCAGGTGTGCCAGGCTCTAAAAACAGAAAGGCAGAGTTTACTTTAAACAAAATAACCCACTCTTCCCTGTGTCATCTTGCTGAGTAATTTACCACACTGGAACTACGGAATCCAAAACAGAAGTGGAGAGACTCCCCACACACTGCTAGAATAATTACCCTTGCCTCCGGTTGCAAAAGCAGGTTTTCTAAAACTAAATCTAATATATACAGTTATGGCTATAATGGAACCCAAATAACTACCTCTACTGCTTTAATATGGAGATCCCATTAGAATGAATTTAGGCTATCTGATTAAACTGGACTATGATATTAAAACAAACAAAAATTAAAACAGAAACATGGCACGATAAAAATGGAGTATAGACATTTCTAAATGTTAATCATCAGACTCAGAAAATTAAGTCAGTCTGTAGTTCCCCCTTATCTAATTTTGAATGGCTGTAGATAGGATTAAAAAGCATAATGAAATTTCGAACATAGATTCGACTATATGGCCCAGTTATAAAATGTAAAAAGTTATGTAATAAAAATGAACTGTTCATCAATTCTTGAAGTTATATCCTCATGTACTTCTAATTTTTAAAACATAGAAGGGCTAATAGTAATTGAGATCTTTACTCATCACATTTCTAAGCTGAGAATCATTCAACCATAAAATATTTATTTCCTGAACGAATTTCTGACAGGTGACAGCTTTTACATAAAGTGGTAAACCCTGGAGGGCAGAAAAGAAATCCTGCTCTGGCCGGAGGCTTTGCTCTACAAGGGGGCGTTTTCCGTTCACTTTCAAGATCACACTGCGACAACTGCAGAGAGCTCCTACAAACACTGAATTTCAGACTCAAATATTGTTTTTATCTAGTAGAACAGAAATTGGTATGATAAAATAACGGAATATACCTGTGTATTATAAATTTTAAAAGTTCATTTTTAAACTAAAATACCCAAATTGATTAAAAACATCTAAGTAAAAGGTTTTCTAAATCTTTACTATTTAATTACAAACACAAAGAGTGAACTAGGCTCAAGTATATGCAAAAGAGAATCCTCTTTAGACGAGTTACCATTAACTGATGTTCTGCTCCGCAGTATGTTTGGTTTTAACAGACGTCCGCATGGAGACACTTAATTCTACCAAAGTAACATTTATTTCACCCAAGAACACACAGAACTGGATTTCCAAGCCTCTTCCAGCGCCTGATAGTCACCCTTATTTGGAAAAATCAGACTTGTTTTCCAGAAAAACACACAAAAATTACTCCCAAATAAAATAAACATTGTGCAATAGTGTTTAAACTATAATATAGAAATTGTCTTCGTTAGCCATTGCTGTTCCCCACGCCGGTTCTCTGCTTCCCCTGTTCTTTGAGACCCAAGTAGCCGCTGCGACCTTCCTCCTTGCTCCTCCTCGCAGCCCGTCCGCGCCAGGCTCCACTCTTTCCGCAGGGGTCTTGGGAGGCTTTGCCCTCGCGTGCTTCCACGCTTCCACGCCCACGAGCCGCCCCCCGCACGGCGGCAGAATCCACCGCGCTCTCTGCTGGGACCGCGCTCGCCACATCAGCCACGGCTCCTGGGTTGGGGCGGTGGGCGCCTTGAATCTGCACCCGACTTTCAATGCATTAGGAGCTAAGGGACAAGTTCTTTCTTAAAATGCTAATTTTCTCTTTTGCTGTCATATGTTAGCCTCCCAGTTTTCTTACGGAGAGAATTTTTTATCACCGAACAGGCTAATTCGTATTTATCACCAGCTTGAACTTTTGTTGATGTTTCTGAGAATTCTGTCCTGGTGTTTACTGTTTCTACTTTTCATACGCTGCCATCCACTCCCGGTGTCATCTGCCGCCTCGGGGTGATCGGACTTGAACTAAAATCCCCGCACGCACTCCTATCAGGGCCCGGATATGATACACAGGGCCCGGATACGATATACCACAGGCTGCTAGACACGTTCACTTGGCTCTCCGTTAGGAATCTGCAATTTGATTTGTCCAAAATGGGATGAATTCTTCCTATAATTCTGTTTATATTTCTACAGAACGTAGTTTCTGTTAAGCATCCTATTGTAAGGCAGAAACAAAGGCGTTACCTTTCAACACGCCCCAGTATTCACTATACCCAGTCATTCATCACGAGCCGAATCAGGCATCTACAGGTCTGGGCTCTGCTCCCAGCGGCCTCGCCCCTCCCGCCGTCATCTCAGAAGCCCTCAGAGCCCCCGAGACTCACTGCAGAAGCCCAGTCACGAATGACTCACAACACACACTTGCTTCAAACACTAATGAATGTTTGATGCTGTTAAAAACTTCTGAAATCCTTGATATGCTATTCAAAGCTATCTATCATCTGCACTCTGTTTATCCTGAACTCTTTTATCTTAATTCTTTGCAAGCGTATTTTATTACTGTTCTTCCTGAGGGTTTCAGGTCCTATCTCAAATTTTCCTCCAACACTTTTTTATTTTTCACTTGCTTTTCATTTACCTTTCACGTAATAACTTTATCTTCAGCCTTTCCAGGATGCTTTCTTTCATTCTACATAACTGTATCAATGATTAGGGTAGAGAGTAAGACTATTTCTTTAAAAATGAAGCTGAGTGTGGTGGCACACGCCTGTTGTCCTTGTCCAGGAGGAGCCTGCCCCTCAAGGCTGACCTCTGAGCCGTATGCATCCACCAGCCCAGCAGAGGCTCTGCCTAAGGAGCGAGGTGGGAGATGGCTGGCAGCGTGACAGGGCTGGCAGGGTCCCCAAAGCCCGCTGCCTCCCTGCTAACACCCACTCCGAGGCTGTGTGCAGGGTCTCTAGCACTCCCTGGCTTCCCCCGTGGTAATAAAAGCTTCTGTGATGGTTAATATAGATACACTGCATTAACTTATGGTGTTAATAACACAATGTGCTTTCATTATTTATGTTGAAAACCATGAGAAATGCCACTGAGGTGACTGCAACATCGTTCTGTAATTCTGCTTCAGAAAACTAAGCTATTCCAAAGCATGAGGTAATCATACCCACGGATATTTGATTAACTCAAAAAGAGGGAGGCCGGGAGAGAGCGCGGAGAGAGGGAGAGCAGTTCAGGAATAAAGTTCCTGTTGCTATGCCCACCGAATGTCTTGCGTTCCAAGAGAAGGAACCGCAGATGCGTTATCTGCTCATTTATTCGTGTTAGAGCTGATGGCTCAGGCTCTCAGCACGGGAGGATGAGGTGCCGAGGTAAGACGGTGACTGATCTAACTAGAGCTCCTTTAGAAACTGCCGTGTGGGGAACAATGACTCTAACGGGGGGTGGGGGGAGATACTCCCTGCAGTGAGGCTCTGGGCTGGGCCCTGTCTCCTCTATGCGTTGGGATTAATGAAGGCAGCTCTGAGGTTGCTGGGGACCTGCTCCTCCAGGTGTGTCCCTCAGCCAGGTGTGCAGCTGCCCTGTGTGTCAGAGCAGCCACTGAAGGTGCGAATTCCTCCCCCAGGCTCCCCAGCTGGATCAAAGGGCAGTGCCAGGGTTTCAAAGGGAACTGAATTATTTTTGAGGGTAACGCTCCCGTACATCAGCGCCATCGCTGCCCCTTCATCCTTCACTCCTGGCCCATTACATATTCTCTCAGTGCACGTTAGACTTTGTATGCCTAGTGCATTGCCCCAGAGCAATATGGTTCTTTCATGTATTTGCTTTGAAATCTCCAGTGTGCGTGTGTGTGTGTGTGTGTGTGTGTGTGTGTCTGTTTGAGTGTGTGGAGAGAGAGAGAGAGAGAGAACGAACTCAAAACAGGTCAGAACTGGAAGGGATTCTAAAGCCATTTATACTAACATCTGTAAAATGGAAATTACACTAACCTACACCCGAGCTAACTGCTGACATAAATACCTGCCTACATAAAGCAGCCTCACAGGACCACCTTTCTCACAGGACTGTTCTGGTGATGTAAAAGACATCCTGTTTGTAAAGTGCCTGTAGAACGTGCTGTACAAGGTTTTGCTAAATAACATGCAAGCAGCATTCAGCAAGTATCACCTGACAATGTTATGTTAATGCTTCCACTTTGGGTGTCCTGAGGAGATGGACCATGTACTTTTGAGGAGATTTCATCTAGCACAAAATTCAGACTGATTCCCAGATCATTTTGGAACGATGACATCACACAAGGTGTTAGGATGTGGTCTTGTGGAATTTCCACGCAGTTGCAGTAACACTTGGCTGGTACCAGAATCCTTTTTTAAAAAGAGGTGAGGGAGGATCTACTCTCTGAGCTGGTAATCATTGCCTTCTTTTGCATCTCTCTGCAGCAGCCTTCCCCAAGCTTGGAGAGCTTCCGGAGCTCCCAAGAGGAGCTCGCAAGACCTGTGAGCTAAGTGAGCCTGAAGGGGAAGCGATCATCGTGACACTGTCAGAGACCCCAAGCGAGGGACACCACACTCATGAGGAGAGTTCACGCAGGTGCATAGCCTTGGGCAAATGAAGGAGGTGTATTTAACCCTGTCTCTGAAAGAGAGAACAGCTGGAACCAGGGAGGAGAACTAACTTTTATGAGAGCAGATGGTGTCATCCTTGATGTTGCATATTTTCCAGCTGTGCCTGTTTCTCAAGTATTTTCCTGTCCCGTGGTTGCAAAGATGTTGGGACCTGGCACTGGCCATAGGCAAGCAATTGTGTCGGCACTGGGTGCAGACCAAGGCCTTGGCGCTTGTCTCACTCGCCATTTTCCTTGGGATTCTCCAGGATTCCTAAGCTTCCTCTGCAGGCAGGTCAGTCCCAAATGTAGCCAGGGAGCTTTGGAATAAAAAATGGTCTGTCAGTATCCTGCATCAGACATGGGGACATAGAACAAATACGATCTGGAAACTTGTATTGTTGATGTATTCTCAGGTAATTTTAATGGTTTGCCAAATGTACCCATGGTGCCAAACTCATACTGTGTAGTTACTGCCTCACCAAAATTTGAAAAGATGAATACAAAGGATAGACAGAAATAATAGGAACTTCTTCACCTAATTTTTAGAGGGAAAAAATACTCATCAAACAAAATGTCACTTTAAAGAACTACTTTGTAATCCCAATTAAAACTACTCCAATTAAAAATAATCAGTATGTGTGTGAGTTCTATTCAACATCAGATGAAGAGTTTCAGGCATGAAAATGCTATCAAGAAAAGAAAAATCCACAGAGCAGCTTCTTCTAACAAATTAGTCCTTAGTTGTGCGGACTCCATTTCACACGGAAAGCACATTAGGCAAAGTCAGATGTAAGAGAATCTCTCCGGGCTAAATGTCCCTTAATGGGTTTGGATGGAAAGCCATAGAGGAATTCTAATTCACATTTAATCCCTAAAGGGCACAGACAGCCCAGAGAGTCATTTAGTTAAGTGGAAGTAAAACTAAAATTCATTTAGCATTTAGCATATGATACTGAAATTTGGATCTCGGTTTTTAAATCCTACTTAAATTGCTTATTAGGTATCTTTTTGCTGTTGTATCAGATATAAAGTTAACTTTGAAGGCCAATATAGATTTCTGAATACATGTGCATATATATACTATATGTTATAGAGAATACTGGAGCCTGTACTTCAATATACTTTTTGCTTCGATTACCATGGTGCCATTAAATTTGTAAACTTCAGGTTGGTAATGTTGCATATCAAGTTCAACACTTGGTACAATTTGTCGGTACCTATGCTATGCTGTATCATGTGTGAATTCTGACTATAGTATTCAGAATAAAAGTCATTCAATGTAATTACTACATGACTTTATTAACTGACAGCTGCCCCGTACGAATGTGCTTATTGTTGAGTACTGCTTTAGAAAGCAATGCCCTTCTACCCTCTGCTCTGTGGGAAGGCTCCTGTCCACATCCCCTCATCTAAACTCATGGTCACCAAGTGTGAGCCTCCGACCAACAGCAGCAGTGACAAGGAAACTTCATGAGTGTCTTTGAGAGACACAATCAAAAATCTGGTAAATACTGCTTCCAAGCGCCATCCATCAGAAAGGCAGGTTGGTAAAAATTTCAGTATTTCCTCATTCACCTTATCCTCCAGATATGGCACCCTGAGACTTCTGGCTCTATCACGAAGCCAAAATGGTCATGAAAGGTGAGCATTCTGAGTCAATTCGGGACATCGAGGCAGCCATGACAGCACAGCTAAAGACACTCAGGAAAAAGGACTTCAGAACTCTTCAGAAAGTGGCAAGAATGATGGGATGAATGCATTGAAAGTAAGGTGGGGGGTGCTGGTGAGATGGCTCAGCGGCATAAGCGCCTGCCTGGCAAGCTCAAGGTCCTGAGTTCGACTCCCGGATCCCACATATGAAAAAAGGGCCAGTGATATCGCTCAGCGGCACGAGCACCTGCTGGTGCACGAGGTCCTGAGGTCGACGCCCGGTACCTACAAGAAAAAAAAAAAGTAAGGGGGAGGATTTGGGGTGGATTCTTGGCAGTGTGTCTTTACCACAATCCTTTTTTAAACTTAAACATTCCCTGTATTTTTGGGTCACACCTTGGATGTTTAATTTGATATCTTTTCCTTGAGCTGTGCATGCCGGACTACCACAAGTGTGCTGGCGAGGGGCACAACTGATCTCTTCATATCCACGAACACTGCCCCAAAAGCTGTGTGTTAAACTCCCTGTTGGCTACAGCAACCTCACGGAGTATTCACCAGGGCTGTTGCTCGGCAGACGGCTGTCCTGGTGCCCTGGCTGCAGGTGGTAAACTAATCTTTGCCTCAGTGTGACGAGTGTGAAGGGTAATTGCTTTACTATTTTGTGTATCCTAATTATTACTGAAGACAAATACTTTTCATAGATTTATTGGCCATTCAATAATTTCCAAAGGGTGGATTTTCTTTTGTAGTTTTTATTTTTGTGATTTTTGATGGAGTCATTAAGCTTTTATTAATTGCATGTGTTGAATATAACTTGAAGCATGTGGCTTTCCTTTGACTATTTAACACTGTCTTTTGTTATAGTAAATTTTTAAAAGCGTTTTAACCAAAGCCTATGAAAAGAAAAAGTTGTGCAAATCTTAAGTGTAAATAAATTATTTCTAAGTGGGCACATTCAGGTACCAATCATCAGTTCAAGAAATCAAAATTACGTCAACTGGAGCAGAACATTTTCATACATGTAATGCACAGCATTTAAATAGTTTTTGCTTTGGGGTTTCAAGAAAGTCTTCCCTAACTTGCTATCAAAAAGGTTCTGTATTTTTCCTGAAAGTTATAAAGTTTTAACTTTTATATGTAATTTTAAATTTTAACCTACCTGAAATTCATGTGTGGCACGTGATAAAGATTATGGTTTGCCCATCTGAATCACCAATTATTATAACCGTAATCTATGATTTTCAACTGCTTTGGAAGGCTATCTCTGCCATATTCAACTTCCCAATTTCATGGGTCTATTTCTAAATTTCCTATTCTCTTTCACTTATTTCTAGCATTTTAATTATTGTACCATTGTGAGAAACCTTATCTTTATGGTGTCCTCTCATCATATTAGTTATTGAAGGATCCTATTTTTGTCTTTATTATTATATGCACACTTAAGAGCGACTTGCCAATTTCCATGAAAAATTCCATTCCATACTTACAGATCAATACAAGGAGTACTGACATATTTATCACATTGAATATTCCACCTGGAATACCGCCCGCATCTATTTTAGATCTTTGTGCTTTCTAATGAAGACCCCCACACCAAGCTGACATTGTGACTTGGATGGTGTCGAGGGACGACTGCTGTGGTTATGTGGCTCTGGCCAAAGTATCTTTTTGCAAAACTGAGGCATCAGCCAGGGGAGCCAGGGAAACCAGAAGTCCATTCAGACTTTCTTTTTTTCTTCTTCTTTTACCCTTTTTTTATTTTTCCTCTAGTCTCTTTCAATATTGAGCCTCTCTGACAGGACTGAAAATAGTAAAAAGAAATGTTATCAGGACACTTCTCAGCATGGAGCTTCAAGCATTTCCACCACACACTGTCGCCGTTGCCCCAAATTGGGAGGCAGAGCTGCGAGACCTGGGCAGCGTCTGGGGAGGTCAGGCGAGGGTGGCACTGCCACCTGTGAGCTTTGGAACAAGAACCCTTGTCGCTTGGACACAGAAAGAAGCAAATCTGTCCCTTCCACGCCTTAGAAGCAAGACAGAGAAACACCATGCCTTGACATCTGGCCCTTTACCCTGTGTCAGGGCAGGCATGTGGCCCCTGGGTGAGCGATGTTGGGCACAGATGGGTGATTTAGTTTTCTGGTTCCACTCCCACTCCTGGCAGGGAGGATGGGCAGTGATGTCCTCCCAAGACACTTCAGGCAGAGCAAGGACAATGGGGGACCACTCCTCTGCAGGGCTCCCTCACCAGCCACCTTGCCAGCCTCTCTTGGCTTCCTCCGTGACGGTCTGGCCCCAGGAGACAAACAGGTCCACTAGCTGTGTCCAGCTGCGTCTCCTGCAGAAACCAGGAACTCGGAGCCCTGATTGCCAGCCACAGCAGCTGGGGCATCAGCTGGCATCCTGAGGGGCTCTGCAGGAGCCCAGGGATGCCCTGGCTCTGTGGCTGCAGATTTCCAGCCACATCCTCCTGGGGCTGACAGGAGGGTTACCAGCACTCGGCAAGCCTGGCTGAGGACTTCCAGACCAGACAGGGACTGCAGAGGGGCCGAGGTCACCCCAGAAGCCTCTGCCTCAAGGGGGTTCTCAGTGAGGGATCTACAGACAGTCCTGCAGCCAGGAGATTACAGGGACATGCCTGTAATCCCAGCACGTGGGAGGCTGAGGCAGGAGCAGAGCTGCCTGGTTTACATAGTGAGCTCAAGGCCAGCCTAGAATGTGCAGAGAGACCCGGTCTCAGAAAAACTAAACCAAAACACACACACACACACAACACCTTACTGGCCTATTAACAGCTGCTCACTGAATCTAGAGAAAATGGGGAAAGTGCAAAAACATCAGCATCACTTTCTTTCTTCACTCTGGTTATTAACATGAATGCAGTGTTTATATCCAGGGAAGCGGTGTCATTACTTGCTTGTCAGGTAACTGAAGAAAAATGCCTACTTATAAAATACTTGCTTAGTTGACAAAATTTTAGTTAAGTTAGCAACTATGTGAACATGAAACAAAAGCAATACTATAGACCGCTAAGTTAGGTAGAAATATTATAGGCAGTCAGACAGGGCTAGGCTGAGGGAGTCGGTGCAGAGGATGAGAACAGAGCACAACCGTGGCTGGAGGCGCCTCTGTCGAAGGCCAAGCCTGGAGATAAAGATGGAAGGACCAGGCCTCCATGGCTCCTGAGGGATAAGCAACAACTTGAGATTATACTACACTTGCTATCACGTGGTCCAATAAAGTCTAAGTAGACCTCAGTCACCTAGGTGAATGACCAGGACCTCCCGACCCATCCCATCCTAAAAATGTCCTTGTTCTTTCCATGTACGCTTGCTACGTGACCTGCTTCCCCACCGGCTCAGTATTACCTAAGCACCTATACTTGTAATCTTATTGGTTGATCATAGTATTGGCCCACGTTGTACCCACCTCATGAATTTTGTGCCCACCTTGTGATTTTGCTCTATAAAACATTTTCAGAAAAGTGGGCTCCTAGGCAATCCACTTTCAGGTCCTTTCCTGTCTCTCAGGAGCTATCTCTCCCAATAAATTTTTCCTACCTTTAACCTCCATTGTTCCTGAAAATTCATTCTTCAATTTCAGGGAACATGACCTTGGAGTATCTAGCAGGTTGGGAGTTACATTTTCCCCTGTATCAGAAAGACTGATTATTTTTCCCACATAGTTTCTTAGAAACAGACTGCCAAAAATATAAGCTTAAAGTGAAATTGAAATCTTGTATTTAGGTAAAATCTTATTCTACTTATCACTTCTTCATTTGGTGAATCCCAATTATCTAGTTAATTTTTAGTAAAGGAAAGCAACGGCAATAAAAGTTTTTAAAAGTACAATACATCAAAGCAATACTTCAAAAACAGCTTTGAAATCACATCTAAAAGGTTGGAAATCATTGATCTAGTTATGTACATAAGGAAATAGCTGCATTTTTTTTTCACACTTTACCAGCTTTTAACTCACTTTATTCAACACAAAGGTAAGGATGTGTTCTGTGAAAGAAACATAGCCCCCCCCCCCCTTATTCAACAGGGCAGTGTGTTAATTTTTTTCTTGGCTCTTTCAGTTATTATCATATTTATAAGGGATATACCATAACTTATTTTTCAAAGTAGTCTTCCACAGATTTCAGACTTTTGGAAGGTAAAACTTTATTTTTACAAATGTGGAACACGTTTGTGTGCATCCCGAATGGGCCGTTCAACAAGGTACGCAAAGTGTCTTTCAAACTGTCACAGAAGAAAAACCAAAAAGTTGTTCATAACATTAAAGCAAAAACTTCAAGTGAACCCATGATCCTCATATGCAGCCAGTGGCCTGGTCCCAGAGTCGGTCTGTGACGTGTATACTGAGAGCAGGCTGAAGGAAAGGTGTGTGAAGATGAACCGAAAGATGAACGCAAATATACCGCACAGTGCGAGTAACACACACCCCAGCTGCTGGTCGTTCCATCAGAAGTGTAGCTGGTGTCCCCCCACCCCCCCAAAGCTCCATGGGCTCTGTCAACGCCCCTACAAACAGAGTGCAATCAAGGGACAGAAAGTACTGTGATGCTTGGAGGCTGGGTTAGAAAAAGCCATGTGACTTCTGCTGGCCTTTCCAGGGGAGACACTTGCTCTGGGAGCCCCAGGCCACCATGGAAAGACAGCCCGCAGCACCTTAAAGGGAAGGGACAGACGCCTATAGAGCAGTTCTGTGATCGGGACTGGAATCCACACAATGAGCCTGCACACCCCGGAGCCCTCCAGCAAGAGACAGCAGCAGTGCCCACCCAGGCCAAGGCTGGACCCAAACTTGTAAGCCAGAAAAGTGGTACTTATTCTCCTAAGCCATCGCTGTCTTAGGGATGGTGGATACCCAGCACAGAAAGAACATCTGTAAAGAAATTAGCATGCACTTCGTACATGAAAGTAAAGTAATGGGCTGTTCTTGGACTGTGGATTACGGTTGCCATTGTAATTCCATATAAACTAGATGCCAGCCGAATGGTGGAACACAGTGGAGGGAGGTATTCACAGGATCTGTTTTCCAACAGTGGAAAATTATATTTTGTCTTGTTATTAACTTCAATAATTGCTATAATTTCAAGGTTACCATTTTTCTATTTTGGTAACATTTTATTAGAATAGCAATACTACTTGAGATCAGAAAGCAAGAATATGGCTTATTGTCTTCCTTTTTAAAAACAAGTTACTCTTCATTAATCTGCCAAAATTCTTCCCTAAGAAATTTGTATATGAGCCCTCACTATAATTTCCATTAATTTATTCTATGTAATGTTATTTCTTCACTGGATTCTAGCTTTAAGATGTCCCCATCCTCCAACAGTAATTACTGCTTTCCTTGGTTATAGTTCCATTCTCCTAAATTAGGTGCAATATGAAAATATGATTTGCTTCCTTATATTTTATACAGATTTACTGTCATCTTTTCGGCATTTCATATATATTGTCCTTAGAACCTACATCTAATTCTAATAAGAAGCAGGCTAAAAACCTAGGGGTGTTGTAGTGTTCTTTTGCTTTTATACTTTTTCCTTCCATTTGCTTCTTATTTATTTGACAGATAAAAGTTATATATATTTATGGGATACAAAGTGGTATTTTGTTACACACATACATTGTGGAATGATCAAATCAGGCTGATCAGCTATCCCTCATCTCAAGTCGTTATCATTTTTTTGTGGGAAGAACATTTAAAATCCTCTCTCTCAGCCGTTTTGAAAAACCATGTTACTGTGAACTATTGTGAGCATGCTGCGCGACAGACATCAGACGGCGTCCTCTTGTCTAACCAAGACGTATTTGTACAAGTTTTCGATTGTGAGGGTGTCCTTGTTTCCAGGCACTCACTGACCTGCTCAGGTGTTCATTCGACTTTCAGCACCTGAAACTGACTGATAAGTTATGTAGCCCTGAGCTTTCACTGGGTAAAACACAACTTCACAAATCAATAAACACCGTTTACTTACCTCGTGGTGCTGCTGATAGGTAGCTTTGGCTGCCCCAACTCCTTGTTAGGCCAAATGGATTCCACCCTCACGAATCTACGTTCATCCTGTGTCCGGAGTTTCTGAGGTGGGAAAACTCGGGGGGAAAGGAGCTGCGCGATAAGTTCAATGCGGGGAAATTGGCATCCTCCTCTGCCAACCTCTCACTGTCTTGAAGAGAAAGATGACACACGGTCATTGTTTTGTCACTATTGGATATCAATTAAAGCAGAGACCCATTCTGTTAAACTTCACTTTTCATATACCTGTATATATAAGAACCAGCTGCACTAACAATATTTTCCTATAAATTGATTCCTTTCTTAAATGAAATACTACTTTAATATTATCCTACCGAACAATGATTATGAAAAGTAGGATGTGTTAGCGATTGTTTTCTATACACATGAGCACTAAAGCAATCATTGAAACAAAATAATTATTCTGCGTACCCTCTAAAAGTCACACCACATGACACCACGAACACTGAACAAGCACACTGAACACTGGAAAACACACGCTGAAATGTTCACGACTGTTTGAGAATAAAGAACAAAAGCAGACGCTTTTCTTTCCCTGGTGGCGCATTTAGTAAGAAGGTGGTACAGAGGATGGTGCGTCAACAAGACAACCCCTGATTCTGTAAGCGATGTGGGAGAATCTGGTTAGTTCTAGGTACGATATTTCCAAAACATCGTGGATAAAGTAGAGTTTTTCTACTCAGAATAAAAGCTAGACCAGACCAGGAGCCACAGAGTGTCACACAACTGGAAGTCCTCACACAGAGGTGGGAAGAACACGTGCCAAAGTGCTGCACGTACGTAGAATTACAACACCGATGCGTGGGTTCAAGAATTCCTTGTCACATCCATATCCTGATATTTTACTATTGCTATGGCCTACTGGAAAAACCGTGATTTTTAGTACACAGGTCATTAAAATAAATTGTTTGATATATTTCATAAGAAGATATTTTCAGGAATTTATTGTGGAACAATTTATGTATTTATTTATTTAATTTAGGGCAAGTGTCTCATTCTGTTGCCCAGAGCTGGCCTTGAACTCAAAATACTCCTGCCTCAGCTTTCTGAGAAGTTGGAATTACAGGTGTTCACCACTGAAGCCAGCATATTGTAATCAATAAAAATTGTTTTAATAATGATAGTAAGTTTTTAAATTACAATTTTTCAATTACAGAAAGATTTATCTTACATATATCTACATAAAAATTAATGAGTGAACTGCTTTGTATCAACACATTTTATTTATACTTTTTTTTTTTTTAACTTTTTTCAGTTAACCCACTCTTGCTGACAAGCTAGCTACTAGGAAACAGAAGAAAAGTTTTGACAGCCCAGTAGTAGAATTTTCATGATTCTTTTTACATCCATGCAAATACATACAGATATATATGAATTTCCTCAGTTAATAATGTTATTTAAATGATGTATGATAGAATTAATCTCAAAACTTTATTTTCAAATTCTCATTGTTTTTGAAGTATACTAATGTGCCTATCTCTCCTGAAACACAGTTCAGTTTCCGTCCTCCTCCAAACTTGTATTCTGAGATTTACTTATCAATCAGTTTGGTTTGATATAACCTGAAATTTTTCAAATTTCTATTGGACTACAGAAATAAAATCTATGAACAAAGGGCTTATACCACTTACTTTTGCATTAGATAAAAAGATATGGGTTAATTCAAATGTATTAAATATAACATGTTTTTTGAAACTTCTGCTTCAAACCAGTGAAATATAAAGTTACAGATACTTAACAAACATGCAAACTAATTTAAACCAGAAAATCCTAATGATGAAAATTCTTAACAAATATGAGGTTATCATTTTAATCAATAAATATCTTTATCATTAAATAAGTTGTGCTATTAGATTTAAAGCGTCTTTTTGATAATTTTGTACATTGCCCAATAAATAATTTACTCTTCTAAAAATAAGCACCAATGTAGAACTGTAAAAGTTTATAAAATTCTTTGTTATTATGATAAATTCCATTTTTATCAGGTGGGACATGTTATGAAAGTTGGAAAACTTTTTTTTTAATCAATCTAGCCAGCAATAATATAAAAGAGAATAAATTTGTAACTGTCTTTGAAACATGCTAAATAATTCATAACAGAGCTGTTAGGCAGTTAGCCTAACATGCTTCTCAAATATTTCTTCTATACTGAAAATTAACTAAATTTAAAATATTTATGTGTTTTAACATCTTTCAAAAATTTATTTTGCAATGTTCTAAAACTAGATTGAGGTGGAATGTACAATTGTATATGTATGCTAAAAAGCATTGTACTGTGCACCTTAAATGGATGAATTATAGAACATGTGAATTATATCCCAATAAAGTTGTTTAACGTTTTATCTCCCATCTGATATAGTATACAAAACTACCTTTACTACCTTGGCTATTCCTCATGTCTATGTCTTTTGTTTATGATCTCCCACTTACATACCTTCCACCCTCATACATCTTTATTAAAAATGATCTGTTTAAAAATCTGTCTTCCCCACCATAGTTTATGTGAGAATTTGACAAGAGTCTATGGTTTATTTTTACATCCCTAGGGCTTTGTCTGGTGAGACTGATGCATTATAATGTTTGTTGGACAAATTAACTCATACAATAGGAAGAACAGAAAAAATCAAATTTTATTTGATAGTTCTAAAAATGGAAATACAAATATATTACACTGTTCAAGCAAACTGATTTTGACCTTAAGTCTCTGTGGGTCCTCACGGAAGCTGCCATCTGTGGGTAAACAAAAGGAAAATCTAACTCAGGAAGTTGCCCCTGTGCCAAACAGCTTGCTTGGCCACGATTGGAGGAGAGCCCCTGCCAATCACAGGCAGCGAGGGCTGAAACCATGTGCAAATATGGCCGGGGCCTGCGTAAAGAATCCAGCCGCCTCGAGGTGTCACGACCATTTCCTGCACGTCATCTCCGTTTCTCACGCGTCACTTCCTTTTATCTGGCTATAAATACGGCTTGTAGTGTGGCGGGATATCTTCTGAGCCATTTTTAGTGCAGACTGCTGCGGAATTATAGAATTGCAAATAAAAGGAAATTAAGATCTGCAAAACAAGATGTGTTGTAATTTTGTCCCTTAACAACCCATACCACCAAGAAAATAGAAGCAAATACTGAATATACAGATAGGCTTAAATCCTATGGATTTACAAGTACATATCCCACACTACCGTGTGGCAAAGTTTCAATGTACTTTTTGCTCCAAGTTTACCGAAGAGTGTGTCAGGTTAATTTTCTGTGTAATACCTGTCTTGCTGCAAGGAAAATCTGGGACCGACAACTGCAACAATTGAAATTACATTTTAATCCTGTCAACTTATTTTTGGTTTCTCTCATTAAAATCCATTTTTAGGGTCGGTGAGATGGCTCAGTGGCTTAAGCACCTGCCCGGCAAGCGCGAGGGCCCGAGTTCGACTCCCGGAACCCACATATGAAAAAGGGGCCGGTGATATCGCTCAGCGGCACGGGCACCTGCTGGCACGCGAGGTCCTGAGGTCGACCCCCCGGTACCCACAGGAAAAAAAAAAATCCATTTTTAGGTTGAAAATCTAAAACGCAAAGTTGAAAAGAACTGTTAGTTAAGTACACCTGAAAGTCCAAAACAAAGAAAAAGATTAGTGAAGTTGTAAAGCAAATGGCCTAATATTTGTTAAAAGGGTAACAGTTGAATAAAAACTCCTTTCTTTTCCCAAACTGAGATATTAAATATTTGATATATGAACTAATAATTATTTGATATGCTATTTTGAAGTTATAATAATGGTTCACTGAAGCATACCAATGTAACATAACATTAAGGTCTGTTGGGAAAAAATACACTTAATTTAAAAATTGGTTCTATTTTTTTAATCATTATTTTGACTACCACAATTTCAGAAGTTTTCAAATTTTGTTGATTCCATCTTCTCAATCTATGTCTCTTTTTAAAAATCACCTCAATAGTAGACTTTTTTCCAACCAAAGTCAATTATCTCTTAAGAAAAAACAGCTGGGCATGGTGGCACATGCCTGTAATCCCAGAACTCTGGGAAGTTAAGGCAGGAGGATCCCAAACTCAAACCCAGCCTGGGTAACTTAGGGTTTATGAAGACCCTGTCTCAAAACACAAAGAGAGGGAGGGAGGGAGAGAAGGAGAAGAGAAAAGAAATGGAAACTGGAAGTTGCTTCAAAATTATTGTGAAAGAGTGAAACCCAGTTGTATAGCTGAAAACTAAAGAGATTCAATTATTCTTGTAGCACAAAATAGTACGCTGACGCTGTTACATGCATTGAAACCTGCTCTTGCATGATTATGATTTATGATTAGCGATGACAACATTACTATTTTCTTAACAGAATTACGTGCATTGCTTAATACGCACTGTGATAGTGATAAAGAATTTAGACCCCACACACAAAAAAGCCTTAACACAAATGAAAGAAAAAATTTTGTCAGAGTTCAACTATAAAATTTTTAAAAGATCTAGTTAAAAGAGAATCCACATTGCAAACTTTCACTTGCAGAAGTAATTGCCTGATGTAGATATGATAATGGAGTACACTTTCACACATAGCTGTTATATTTGCATGGTATCAGGGAAGAAAAGCAATATATTCTTACAAATGTGTTTTTAAAAAATGCTGTATCCCTAAAATGTCTGCTAGAATTTTAGTTTATTTTTAACAACTAATGATAAGAACGATAAAAACTCACTTCTTTTTAAAGAAATATGCATTCTATATTGGATCATTTTCAATAAAAACACAAGCCCCAGTTTATGTAACCTTTTTCCACTTTATCAGCAAGTAGGAAATTCTCGGCAAATGCTTTGCCTGGCAGGGGTCTTCTGACTCTGAATTGCTAGAAGTTGCTAATTGGCAAAAGAGAAGGTGATTTGAAGTAAACACCTTTCTCCACGAAGCAAGTGTGAGGCTGCAAAAATCGGGTTCTTTGAACTTTATAGGCTGTTCAACAAACAGGCTTTTCATGGAAACAAACCTTAGATTTATTTCAGCACGAAACAGTATTATCTGCAACTCCCAGTGTGTAGTTTCACTGACTTAGTTGCCAGATTAGTTTTATTACTCATATGATAATAATCTAAATGGTTCAAACTTTTCAAGAAGTTAAAGTTTTTGTTTGGACAATTACTATTCCCACTGAATGGCAATAGGACCCAAGGTGAAAATAGAGTTTTATATTTATTATACAGTGAAAAAGTATACACTACGTAGAATTACAAGGCTCTAATTTCATTGAAAGTTTCTATGATGTCATAATCAAGAGGACTTAAAAATAAATCTTTGTAACTTTTATATGAAAATGTGAAGCTTTATATTAACTCAATCTAATCTGTGCATTGTTTCTTCAAAAAAAATTTCCTACTCTCATTGAAATTTGTAAATTATAACTCATTCAGCAAAAGTTTAGTGTTTCATTTAACAACTTATTCCTATTTAAACTTATTCCAATTTAAAGACTTATTCCTGTAGAAAATTAACTATTTTTTCCAGTAGAAACAAGGCAAAATCACATTAAAATTAATGATAATGAAAACACTTATTAAAATGTACCTGTAATGTAATGTAATCAGTACTTTTTTGCGAACTCTCAGACAATCATTATAGCAATAAATCTCAAAATTGCTTCCAGGTAGTGAGAATATCTCTGTCTAGAGCTATAGACTTTCGCATGTAGCTTAGGGTATGTTACAGGCAATAGCTTTTTATGAAGAAACTTGCTACCATTTCCTATGAGTTGGATCTCAGCTTGAGCCAAATGTCAGAAGTTGGCCCAGCAATTTCAGTTTTTACTAGAGACAGAGAACTTCCAGAGGGGCGGCCCCTGCCTGTGGATGATCATATCCTAGGAAACCCTGGAAATTCTGAATACACCTTTAGAAAATCCATTCCAGGTCCGCGTGCCAGTCCAAGGCTCCCATAGGTGTAAGGGGAGAAGCGCTATAAATAAAAGGCTGAAGAAACGCGTTTAAACACGAGCCCAGGGAGATGTTCGGCAGCGCCGCGGCGGTGAGAACCGCAGCCCGCCGGCCTGCGAACACGGGCGGCCCGGCGTGGGCTCCAGCGGCCCGGCTGCGGCGGCGTCCCCGGCCCCGGGCGCCCCGACCCGGCCTTCGCTCGGCGCGGCCCTCGTGCGGGCGCGGTGGCCGCGCTCGGGGCCTCGAGCCGCGAAGGACGATGCGCCGCGCCGCGGCATCGAGCGCCGTCCGCCCGGGCGAAGTCTGTTACCGAACAGGCCGCGGGGCCGAGGGCTGCGCGCACGGCGGGGCCGCGGGAGGCCGCGCTCGCCTCCGCTCTGCACGGCTCGGGCTCAGCGGCGGCCGCGGGACGGCCCTGCTCCTGCACCGCGCGCGGCCGGCGGCCCGTGGCCCTGGGCGCGACGCGGAAGGACGCGCCGGGCTCCCCGCTCCTCGCTGCGCCCCGCGCCCGGCCCCGGGGAGCGGGCCGCGTCCTCCGCCGCGCGGAGCGGCCCGGCGCGGAAGCAGCGGAACCGCGAGCCTCTACGCCGCGGGCGCTGCGCGTGCGGCGCGGGCGGGAAGGCGACTCGGCCGCGCTCGTGCGAAGACGGCCGCCGAGGAGCTCCGCCCGGCCGCCCGGCAGCGCGCAGGGGCGAAGCTCGAGGCCGCGGCGTCACATTAGCGCGGGACCGAACACGCACGAGGCGTGCGCCGCGGTGAAGGCGGAGGCCCGAGACGCGGGTGGGGCCGTGGGGCGCAGCCGGCGGGAGCCCGGGCCGGCGCGGGGCGGCTGGGACGCGCGCCTCTCCTCGCGTCGCAGGCGTCGTCCGCCCTCCGTCCTGTCCCGCGCCCGTTCTAAGTCATCCCCTTGGGGACAGGTGTAGGGCTCTGCTCCTGAGCGAGGACCAACAGCACTTGCCTGTTGAATTTAAGGAAGGAAATTAAAAACACAAAAAATGTAGATAGGTACACCTTAACCATTAAAAGAGTCAATTTCTGAACCGTGTATGTAAACATATTTTAGGAGCATTCTCATAAATTATATATAATCGGATTATATAAATTATACTTGTATAATTTTATAAATCTCTATATAAATGTATTTTATATAAATTGTATGTTATTGTTTGTATTTTCAGGAAACCAAAGAAAAAGTTTTTCCACTACTATTTTAGGGGACATGTCATTCTGTTCTCACTGAATCAGAAGTAGAAAATAATATTATGCGTGCTTTAGTAAGAGAAAAGCCAAGATAAAAATACAATGGGAATAGATATCGGTAAGTATGAACAAAAGAGGAATATGTATAAACAATTTTTAAATATGAGCATAAGTAACAAAATTCCAATATCTATTTTATGGCACAATCATAAAAGAGAATATCAGACAGCCTTTGTCATGAATAAAGAAATTATAAAGAGTAATTCTCAAGATAAAATTTAAATTAAAAAAGGAAAACATTTGTCACAAATGTTTTGTTAATTTTTTAAATTTTTGCATCATTTGTCTTATTATATGTACGTTTTTTTAAAAAAAGGTGACCAAGTCTGCTCTCCTGTTTGCAGTTTCTTTTACAATTTATTAACATAACAAATCTTGTATTCTTCATATTTGAACAAGAATATTTGTGTGTATTTGAAAACAAAAAGGATGGAGCTGTGTAGTCTGAAGAGAATGCTACCTTGGTGAAAATATTTAAAGAGAAGCTATTTATGTGAAGAAATTTGTAGGGCTGAAGAGTTTTTGAAAAGCCAAAAATTGGTACAGAGCTTTACTAGAGTGTGGAAATTACAGGTGGGGCATCGGGAATGCAAGGAGACTTATTTGGCAATTAGATATGTACTATTTTATTCTTTTTTTAAAAAAACAAGTATAGGTATCATTTCTTCAAAAACAATTGCAAAAAATTTAAATTATGATGCTTTCATGTTTACATTTGTTTATAGCATTTGCATGTATTATTCCTTTAGAAATAATGTTAAAAATTAAATTTTATGATGGCTAATAGCAGCAGAGAACTGGTCAGTTCATAAATAATTACACCGATTAGTCATAGAATATGAATGCTTTTAAAAATAGTAGGTCCCAGGCCAGGTGTGGTGGCGCACGCCTGTAATCCTAGCACTCGGGAAGCTGAGGCAGGAGGATTGCTATGAGTTCGAGGCCAACCTGGGCTACAAAGTGAGTTCTAGGTCAGCGTGAACTGCATAGTGAAACCCTGTCTCGAAAAGATTAAAAAAAAAAAAAAAAAGATCCTAATTTGTCCACATTTTAGCCAATACCTATTATTATCTGTCCTTCTAGTGCTGTGAAGTTACAGTTCACTGGGATTTGTATCTGCATTTCGCTAGTGAATAATAACGTCACCCATTTTCTGTGTGCTTTCAGGAAATTATGCTTTTGAGAAAAAATGTCTATTTTTTGTTTTTTCTTTCTTTTTGAGACAAAGTCTCACTGTGTAGTTCAGGCTGACCATGAACTCTCTTTCTAGCCCAGGCTAGCCTTGAACCTGCAGTGATCCATCCTCCTGCCTCAGCCTCCAGAGTGCTAGGATTACAGGCATGCACCGCCACATCCATATTCAGATCCTTTCTTAAAATGGGGTAGCCCTTTGAAAAACAGCATGGCATTTCTTCAAAAATGTAACATAGAGTTATCTTATGACCCAGAAATTCTAGTTTTACACTTATAGATTTGTTTGCTCAAAAGAAATAATGACAATGAAAGCTTGTGCCTTGATGTCCATAGTAGCATCATTCATAATATCCTAAAGGTGAAGGCAACCGAAAAGTCCATCAGCTGATGAATGGATGAATGAAATATGATATAACCATACAACTGAAGATAAATTACTACACATACTGTACGTAGGAGTAAACCTGGGAGCTCGTGCGCTGCACCAAAGAAACCAGTCGCTGAAGACCACATAGAGGGCGATTCCCCTTAGATGAATGGTCGGGAGCAGTAAGTCCATGAATGCTAAAAGTGAGAGTGGAGGCAGGGAGAGGTGAGGAAACAGGAATGACTGCTAATGGGTCAAAGTTTCTTTTCGGGTTGGTGAAATTGTTCAAACAGTGTGGTCCTACCTCTATGACCCTGTGAATATGCTAAAAACCACTGAACTATACCTTTTAAATGGGTAAATGTTGTGATAAGAGAATTGTATCTCAGTAAAGCTGTTTTTACAAGAGATGGAGTCCATTATCTTTAAAAATGGAGACTCTAGCCATGTGTGATAGAACATACTGACAGTTTCAGCTACCCAAGAGGCTGAGGCAGGAAGACTGTTCAAGCCTATGAGTTGACAGCCAGCCTGGACAACATAGCAAGAACCTGTCTCCTGAAAAAATAATCTTTATGTTTCCTTTATTACGAAAAATTGCTGTGGGTACCGCTCAATCAAGCACATAACCATATCAACTGTAAGTCTAAATGTTCCTTAATATCTTGATCTGTGTATACATTCAACAAACATGTCTTAGTTCCTAACCATCCAATGATGAATACAGACAGGATTAGAGACCTAACGCTCAAAGCTGAAGAGTCTGTATAACCGTAAGAGAAAGAAGACGAATACTGGGTTACTGAGCCTAAATTCTATGACTCTATTCCCAGATGTGCATATAGTGGTGGGGGTTGAAGGCTTCAGCCTGAAAAGCTGAGCCCCAGATTAGGCCTTGACGGTGCACAGGAAGCCAGCCAAGCGAAAGCCCCCGTCTACTCCTGAGCCTGGCCCTTCCCTCCCCACACCTCACCCAGGATTTGCCCTGGACAGGCAGATGGTTATTACTAGATCCTCTCTGCTGGCCACAATTGACTGGACCATAAATAAATCCCGACCAAAGTTTCTCCCGATGTTCTCTGCCAGGAGTGAGAAATTTGGATGCAATCAGTAGACGTGGGTGTAACTTGAACGAAGGGTTGTAAATTCAAGAATTATGTGTCTGCCATTCTCTGTTATCTGTATGTGGAGGCCAAGAGAGCCAGTCTGGGAAGCTGGATTTAAAAATACTAATAACAATAACTGAGACCCAGAGAGAAGCAGATATAAGAAATGAAAACCGAGTATTCCCAGGTTATTCAGGGCTTTCTTATTCCTTTCAGGACGACCAACTCCTGAATTTTGACAGAAACTCCAGCATTCTTCCAACAAAAGTGTCTTTTTGGTTTATATGGATAAAAATAAATAAAGAAGAAGAGGCAGGAAAGGTATAAGAGAGGCAGGAATAGATGGGCCAGTCAGAGGAGTCGACAGGGGCAAGGGCAGAGAAGTGTGAGGATCGAGTAGTATTTTGTTTATTAGGATATAATTCCTGCTTTTTATGTTGCAGTACTTACCTGCTATAGGACTATATATATAAACATTCACTATCAAGCAATACATTCTCATTAGAAAAAATCTGACAAAATCATTTCATGCCTAGGAAGTTGTTTGACATATAGCAAATTCTAAACATTAATGGGTGTGATGAAAATTGGTATAATTCTTATTTCTATAATTCTTCTAGTGGTCCAGACTACTTTGCAATATAATAATGGTTGATATTTTAAAATTTTCTTCTGGAATAATTATGTCATAGTAAATATATTTCTGGTTAGAAAGAAATATAGTAAAAGATAATTAATAGCAGAATTAAATCGTCTGAATTAAAAACATAAATATAAATACATTTAAGTTTGAGCTTGTTTTTCCCTCTAATTTCCAGAGTAAAGAATAAAATTACTTAATATTCAACTCATATACATTTAGAAATTTACATTTAAAAGGCTTCAGAAGTGAGAAATGAGAGAGACGGTCCAATAAAATACTTAAATTGAACAAAGATTTAGAATATTTTTAACACAGAAATATGGAGAAGTTGTAAAGATTTCTAGACCTTTAATTAGGTGACATGAAAGAAAAGAAATAGAAAATCATGAATAACTTTCGTATGGTTTGCTCACCATTTTCCGTAGACTTGTAGCCAAGAATGGAAATCTTCCAGCTTGTTCTACTCACCTGACATTTTGTCAAAGCTCTCCTTGCCTGGATTGATCATCTGCCTTTCAGGATTCAACCTTCCCCTTATCATCTCCAAAAGAATTAGCAAATGTCGTGACTGCTTCCAGCATTGGCTTCAGCCCCCCCAAACCCTTGCTATCAGACAGCCTCATGACAGTAGGCACAAATGCCACTATAGCTCTGTATTTTCCTCATTTAGCATCTTGCAGGGGGAAAAAGAGGGTGGCATTTAAATTCTTACTCCAAGTCATTTATGCTTACATATATAATTCACACATAATTTTGAGTAATGTGTTAGAGGAAGGATTACATGTGTCAACCATAATATGTTTCCAAATAGGAACATTTGGTACTTTTGAGGAAAGCTTGTAGATACTTATAGTTTAGCTCTTAGCCTTCCACTTCAGATAGCTTATTCGTATCATTACAGGTCTCATTCAAATAATACTAATGTCAGACCTTCTTCCAAAAGTAGATCTACTAAAAATCGGTCGTGTGTTCGGTGTATCCCTATGACTCTGTGTACTAGACGTGATTATAGATAGTCCTGAGTGTGAGGTTGTAGAACTCTTTCCTGTAAGAGCATTCTGTGAAACTAAATGCCTTTTAGGAAAGCAACATTACTAATGGAAATGTTTTATTTTCCCAGGAACCAGCGTGGGGAGGTTATGTTCTCCAGATTGCGTTCTCAGGAGGAGCTGGAAACCGAGATCCCCGGCAGGAGCAGTTCACAAGAGGCTCCTGCTCCCGTCAGCATCTGCTGCGGGCTGACCCTTGCAGCCCAGGTGTGATGCTTCCAGTACTGATGAAGCTTGCACCCTGCCCACCCCAGCCCTGCCGTGGGGACCGTCCCAGTCCTGGTCAGCGGCCTGGAGTGGGGACCCCTGCCCTGCACCCTGTGTCCTCTGCCGTCTTCCGCATGGTGCTCGGAGCTCTAATGTTAGTGTTGCGTAGTCTCAATCATCCCACCTCCATGGCCTGGTACAGGGGCTAATGCAGGAGTATTTATTCAGCTCGTAGAATTTATTAAGTCCTGCTACCGTCAAATCCTTCTCTAGGTGATGGACAGGAACCGTGCATAAAGCAACAAAAAAAATCCCTGCCCTCAGAAGAGTTGCATTCTAGAACTGTGATGCTGATGCTAAACAGTAAAACCAAATGGTGTAGTTCCATCTGCGTGAGTGAACACTGTAGGGAAATGAGATCTCTTCAAGAGTTTAGTACACGATGAGAAAAAGTTGGAGATTTTGAAAGGGAGTTCTTTAGAGCAGGGACAGCCGGGGTGTGGACGGAGAGGACAAGGCACATTCCGGGCAAAGGTCATGAGCAAGGCTGCAAATGTGAGTGCGTGGGGAGGAAGGAAGAGCCAGCTGCTGCGCCTGCCCCAGGTACGTCACGGCAAAAAGAGAGGAAGCACTTTTAGACCCATGTGGATATTCTTAACTAAGCACAGTCGTTCAAAGGCTGGTCGCAAAAAGAAACTGAAGACGTCAGAGAACATTGTGTACTCCGTTGCACTCAAGCCCATTCGCCTATGTTGCACTTTCGATTTGTACAAATGCATGGTTATTTTCTCCCACACTGGACTTTCACACTGGTTTGTTTTTAAAAATGTTGAGACAGGGCCTCGCTAAGTCTCCCAGACTCTGCTCAAACTTGTAATCCTCCTGTTTCAGCCTCCCAGAGTGGTGGGATTACAGAAATGCACTGCCACACTTGGCTTCATGCATTATTGTATAGCATCATTTCTTGGTCATTTGGAAAATACTGGCCCTCTGAGAGGTGCAAATATTCTAAATGTTGAAATATTGTATTATGCAATATTTCTAAAAATCACTTTCTATCAGTCCAAATATCATCAGGGGAAAAAAAAAAAAAAAAAAAAAAAACCTTTTAAATTCTAGGAAGCCACAGTGGCAAATACAAGTTATCTGCACTTCTAATTATCATTTTAAAACTCAAAATTTATCACTGGCAATAAAACAAATGGCGTCAATCATTTTTCCTGAAATGAAAGTCTCATTTTCTTCATTTGGGAGATGTCTGCCAAATATTCAGTAACTATAAGTTCTCTGTCAGGTATTCTTTCAAATACCAATGGTGTTCCATGAACACAACACAAGTACATTTCCTGTAGATGGGTATTCTAATTCAGCGTGCAGCAGAAAGGCCTCCTGTGCCTCCCAGAGAATTACAAATACATGAACTTGAGGGTGGAATTTAATATTTTTGCTGCTTCCTCTAGGACTCTTCAGTGAAACTGGATTTATATTTTGACTGAAAGAGCTCGTGGATGAATGCCGGATCGGATGCCTGGGCCTCAGCTGGGCTGAGATGCACTTTTTTTGCAGCGCTGCTTTGCATCTTTGGAGCTCGAGTTGGCACAGTTGTGTACGGCTTGGCGTGAGCGCAGCCATCTTGCCTTGCCACCACGTGGCTGCCCCAGAATAACAGCCTCACCCCGTGTTTCCTGTACACTTTCCCAGCAAACTATGGGTAAACAAGGACGTTAGAATAGCAGGTTGTATTTTCCCTGAGAAAAATGACAGCATTTGCCACCATGTCCCTGAAATGCCTGCTTTGGTTTCTTGTGACACTTGGCAAGTCAAGGGACAGTGTCAGCAGATGCAGACCGGAGTGTCCAGGTGAGTATTATCTACAGCACGCTGGGAAGTGCCATAGCAGTGTCACGTGCAGACCCTGCCCTCTGGCCCTGAGCTCAGTTGACCAGCTCTTCTAGAGATTTGGCTCGCGCTCGTGCAGGGGGACAGAGCAAGCTAACGCTGTCAGTCCTGTGTCTCCCGACCGAAGCCCGCTGCATGGGTAACGCAGTAGAGAACGGAGCATCTGTCATCCCTGGACGCACTATGCAGTTCTGCGCCCATCCCTGGTGGGTTCCAAGGGTGGTGCTGTTGAGGGCTGTGCCCCTCGGGCCCCCAAGTGCTGCTGTTGACCCTGTGCACGTCTCGCGGTCCCTCCCTGTCAGTGAGCATCGAGCCTGCCCGTCCTGCCAGTCCCTGTCAGTCCGTCTTACTGGGCCTCACTTCTGTCTCCTAGCACCCACTGCACTGCCCAGCACACCTGCGCTGTGGATGAGACGCACCTGGAGCTTTCTACCTGGACCAGCTCCAGGACGACGCTGACTTTGACATCCACTTAACATAAACCAGGCACGGTCCAGTTACCATGACGTCGGTTGTGTCTTAACGTATTACACCCCTCTTTCCGATCCAAATTGTGGGATTCAACTGGTCTCAATGCCCCGAGCACCCAGTATATCGTGCTCTGTGCAGTCCTCGGTCTGTTTCTCTGTCTCCTGCCCCATGGCCCTCAGCGGCAGCTTTCACATCCTAGGGCAGCTGCTCCACAGCAGCCCGAGCACACAAAGTGTTGACACGAAAACAGTCCTAATCTTGAAGCCTCACTGCAGAGGGTGTGGGGGCACCGAGGGGCTGTGGACTAACTCTGAGAGCTACTGGTCCGGGAGACTGAGAAAGTCAGTGGCAGGAAAAGATACAACAATCTCCAGGCAGCGTCCAGGTTTGAGGTCAGGAACCTAAAGCAAGAACTGACAGCTCGGCTGAGTGTTCTCTAGATTTGCTAAATCACGTTGATGCCGGCAGGGTTAGACCGAGGCCGGGATCGGAAGAGGTCTGTGGTTTGATTCAGTGACTGCAAGGGAGGAGCAGGCCTGCAGGGCTAAGCATAGATGTGAGGATCAGTACGGACTGACTTGAAGCTGAAGTTGGGCGTGGAGGAAAATAAAGGCAGAGCATGTGGCAAACTAATGGAAGGAGTAGTAATCGATATGTCTGAGCAGGGTCAATGATTATTTTATTCGGCTCTAATTTGGAGTTTGAAATTTGAAAGGTGATGGTTGGAAAGTGAAATTTGAAAATGAGATTAAGGAGGTTTGCTGTTACAGAGGTCACAGGCTACATCAGAGGGTGAGAACTTGTAGGACGGTCAAGAGTAGGACTGTTGAAGGAGAGAGCAGGAGCAGAAGAGCCGTTTACCCACCAACGTTTCAGAGCAAACAGAGCGTGCACCGCGGAATCTTAAAGCCTCGGCTCGGATCAGTAGACTTCTAGCTGTGTGACTACGGGCAAAGACTTGTTCTGCAGCTCAGTTAATCACCATCTGTTAAATAGAGCTGAGGATTATAGCGTCTAATTCTTGGGGTTGTGGACAGTTAGATAAAGTGGGCTTGGATCCGTGCCCAGCACATACTAATGAACATTGTGGCAATGGTCATTTCCCTTAAAGCCACTGAAATCAACAGCCTCAGGGTAGGAGGAAGAACGTTGGAGAGAGCTTCCATCAATCCAGAGTCCAAGTTTCTACCGATGAAGAGGCTAAGATCTAGAAGACAGTGCATCTTCTGAGACAAGTAGTGGGGGTAGACGGGACGAAACGATGTCCTGTGCCTCCCCGGGCGCCAAGGCAGAGGCAAGGATGTGATCTGGAAGTGACGGTGCAGACGGTAAGGGTTAGCAGGAGCCCAGCAGTAGGCGGAGGACTCACAAGACTCTGTCCTCAAAGTTTGATCCTCCAGATCCTCTCCTCTTCAGCTGTGCGTCACTGAAACTGGAAACTTTCAGTCTGAAGTTGACTGCTTCCCATGAGTTTGCGCCTGTGTATCACGTCACCCTGTTCTCTTGAGATTGTCTCTGCAAAGTTTTCCTTTGTTCTAATTCGTTCACTTTGTTTTTATTCTCACTGTTGCCGGGCAGATGTGGCCTTCGCTGCTGCACACCTGGCCGTGGGTAATCGTCCTGCCCACTATGCACGTTCTGGCCTACACCCCCTTCCTGAAGTGTATCTCTGACTGATTCATTTCCTCCTCACACTTGAAATGATAATAATATTTCAGAGAAAAGGTAACCACTTTGGCCTGGAATTGAAGGTCTTCTTTCTAGCTCCAGCCTGAAAACCGTCTCTGAGCTTTACCTCCCACTACAAGTTACAAAAGACTCCAGTTCTAAGCTTTGCGCTTCTCTCTTTGTCCTGGGCTCTCTCCAATCCCCCAACCCCTTGCCTTCCAAAGGTTTTGGCTTGGCCAGCTGGTTTTCCGGATCTTCTGTGATGTAGATTTTGAGGAAATTTACAAGAAAAGGAGCTTGAGGGAGGTGTCTCTGCCACGGGTGGTCCAGCGTTGACCTTCCTGGGGTAAGAAGACAATAAGCCAAGCTTTGTGAGAACACATTCAGGATCTCAGCAGGAGGGGAAACTCGCTGCTTTGAATCCAATGGGACACTCCTTTCCGTGGAGACTGTTTTGCTCCCTAATAAAACTTTATGACAACTGGCTGGAGATGGAGTTAATGTGCTTAAATCATAACCATGTAATTAACATACCTATGATGACACCGAAAGAACTACCACAGCGGTGTTTTCCCCAGAGGCGGAAAGCATGGCTTGGGTCATAAAAACAGATGACCCAGCTTTGTCTGTGCATGACTGGGGCTCAGGCTTGGCCCTCTGGATAACCCCAATGAACTCTGAGTTCCTGCCATTGCTGAGCTGACCAGGACTAAAGAAGAGAGGATGAGGGGCTTGCTGCTACTCAATGACGAAGGCCAGATGCTGGACACCAAGACTGCCTCGGGGGTTGTCTGGAGAATTGAAAATGACAATGTACGCATGCCCTTTTCAATCACAGTCCAACAAACAAGGTCCCGATGACTGGGATAACATTTTCCATCCCTGGTCAGGGAACGCCAACCCCTTCCACCACTGTCTCAGGCAAGGCAAGAACTTAGGACAAGGCAAAGCCATGCGTTGGTTTGCACTGTGGGGGAGAAAGTAACAGAGCTTCTTCTAGCAGCTGTGCTCTCACCTGTGCAGCTTCAAATACAATAGCAAGTGCGGGCCCCATCCATTGTTTACCTTTAGACAGCTGAAACCTTTGAGTAGACTTAGTGCTTCTTTACTTATGAACTCGAGTCACATCTCCTGGCAATCTGCCCACGGGAGATAGCAAACTCATGGAGCGCACTCTATTGTTCCCATCCTGCTATCAAGACAGTGGAAGAAAATGGTCTTAAACCTCACCATTGATTCCCTCAGGGATCCTCTGCTCCTAGATTCCGAAGAAGAAAATGTTTGAGACCAGGTAAGTACTGCCAGAGGCTTCCCAGCAAATACAGAAGAATTTAAGACCATAAACAGAAAGTGTCTCCAGACGAGACCAATAACGTTGGAGCCTTTTCAGAGAGGTTCATGAGATGGGGCGGTCCTGGGGCTGGGCAGGACTGGTCAGCCTGGACATGATTGCCCTACTTCACCTTCTGTCCTCATGATTCTGCTGGACTCTTCTGTCTTCTAAGGCTTTGCTAATGCGTGAGTGACCAGCTCTGGCTCCTCTTCTCACCCATTAGAAGGATCGTAGCCTACACTACTGTAACATGAAAAGTGAAGAGAGAAGTCTAATGATTTTATTTAATAAAAATTTTACATAACACAAGAGCCTGTAAAAATGAAGACGCAAAGACCCAGGGAAAAGCACCTATTTTTAGGTGTTGTACCATGGAGAAGTGTGATTGGTCGGAAAAAAAAAAAAAAAAAGAAGTACAGTTTAATTTTAATAGACTGAGACAAGGCTCTACACAGCTTTGCCTGGGTAGATTCTTCTTGGGCTCTGTGTAGATCCCTTCCTCCTAGATGTAGGGCAGGACCCCCACCAGAGCGTCTTTAAAAGCAAAGAGGAGGCAGAGAGAGAGATGGGCCTGGGTTTTATGGCTTGCTTTGGGGGAAAGGGGTTCTTTCTATGATCTATCTTGGAGAAGAAGAATTCTCATTTTTATGACTCTCTTTGGGGGGAGAAGAGGAGCAGAAGACACAAGGGCAGAAAAAGTAAGAGAGACCTTGCTTCTGAGACCACCCGACACCCTTTATTTCAAAGTACAGTCACACACTGCATAGCGATGCCTCGGTTATAACGGACCACATCACAATGGCTCTCCCCTGAGATCACATGGCCTAGCAACGTGATGGCCAGCTCAATTTGTGTAAATCTGCCATTTTATGATATTCATACAATGACAAAATTCCAGTCCTTCAACAACTTATTATTGTGCTTAGCATGACAAACACTGTACTTTGGGGTACCATCCTCTGAGCCCCAAACCAATGAATTCTAGGGTGTTCTTGCAATTCAGAATTTGAAGAATAGATTGGAGGTCAGCAGGAGTGTAGAAGGATTTAGCTTGAAAGATTAAGAGAAAAAAAGAACTGAAGAAGCCATGCTGTACTTAATTAACTGAACCCTTAAATCTTTCTTCAGAATATAAATTAGATACTGAAAAACTCATATTCATATGGATTTCTGAAGTATTTTTACATGCTAGCCCATTAATAGACTAGGCCACGCAAGCCTTGCTTTCATTAGCATGTTACAGACTTACATGTGACTTACGTGGTTAAAAACAACCCCTCCCCCCACAAAAAGAATCCTTCCACCTTCGCCATCTCCTAAGTACTCCACGGCCATGGTTTCTGAGCTGGAGACAGGGTCCCATGGGGCACAGCAGTTAAACCTTGTGGGCCTGCTGGATCCGCTAAGTGCTGAAGGAAAAGACACTGATGCTTCTGTACAATCATGTCAACTACTGTCACTTCTTTAGGGTTTGGTTACTTCATAAATTGATCTTCCAGCTATTTTTTTTGGCCCATGACTGAGGTACAAAATCACTGAAGCATTAACTTCACAAGCTAGGAAGTTTCCCAAATTCCATCCTTTTTAAGTGTTTTCATTTCACCTAAAATGACATTCCCTCACCTTTATTTGGAAAATCATGTCTTAATTTTTATATTCCACTTCAAATGCCCCCTGATCCAAGAGGGCTTCTTACTTAGCAGAAGGAAGCCCTGCTCCCATCCCTGCACTGTTCGGACTCGTGACAGCCCTAGGAACATTCCGTGCTCATCTTTCCTCCCTTAGGTCCGAGAGGCCCCCGAGAGCTGAGTCTCCTCCGCGGAGGAGGATTTAGACAGGACGGGGCTTCACAGATTATCTACTCCAAGCCATCATTGCCACAGATGAAGGCACTGAAGCAGAGAAAGATTCATGGATTGATTAGAAGACATCACAAAAACAGAATGGCTACCCCGAGGTCAAGCCCTGTACCCTCTGCTTCATGGTAAGAAGCATTTCCATGGAGAATGCTGAGGAAGAGAGGTCTGAAAACATTTGATGTCTGTATGAAACTGATAGTGGAGTTAATTAAAGTGACTCCTTCATAATAAAGATAATATAATCAAGATGAAATCATCCGAGAAAAATTATATCCCCATGCACCTTTGTATTATTTTGAGAATGACATCAAGATAACCAAAGAATAATATTTATCCACATTTATTCGAGTGCAAAATCTAGACTCTAAGAATTTCCCGTGTATTTCTGACTTAATAAGCTCAGAAGTGTGGCAATAAATATCCAGTTTGTTATACTTTTCTGAAAAGATACACATCTACAGAACATGGGATGGTGTGAAATTCTGCAGCCACATGGAAATTGGTAATTTTATGCTGTAGCTGGAAATTATGCTGTTAATGCCAGCTGTGATTTTTTTGCCATATGTAATTTTAGCTTATAGTCAAGGCACTAAGGAATTTTTGTAAAATAAAGGAGTTATTCATTTCATACTATCTACTCTTAATTTTCACAGTAACCACATTTGTCTTTGTTTCCTTTGGAAAAGAGTATGTTGAACGTTGCTTTGGTAAATAATACTATAAAACAAAACCTACTTTTATGTGCCTTTTATAAAGTTGAACACTTTCAACAGAAATGTGTTCTGATCCAAATTATACATTTCTAATTTTGTTTCCATTTAATATTATATCCACTGTATATTTTATGGGCACTTTTTCAGGCAGTTCACTTCTTTAGATTGAAATTGATCCTACACCCACCAAATTCAAGCGTGGGCTCCAAAAGGGTTTATACAGAGAGTGAATATAAAGCTGACTTCTATCACAGGCACACACACAGTATAGTAACTTTCTATGATTTCATGTTTCCTTGGCATCTATTTTGAATCCAAGCTGGGCTTTCTCACACAGAAGCAGGGTGCCATTGGTTCTTATGGTTTCTGGGCTCCGTCTCCCCTCAGTGCCTCACTGTGATGGTCCCAGCTACCTGCCTTACACAACTACTCCTGCCACTGGAAGAGCTCCCGATGCAGCCGGGAAGTGGCCCCTCGCTTCCTTGGTCCTTGGTTCTTCATGCTCGTGATGAAGGGATTCAGGAGAGACGCTCGGGCCATGCAGAAGTGCAGGGAGAGTTCATCATAAAGTAGATACTGAGCAGTTTACTCCCTCGAGCAAGAAGGCGGCAGTGCCACACAGGCATTGGGCAGAGTGCGAGTTTGGATGACTTTTTATGCTCCTAGGAGCTGCTCTTGGGGGCTGGGGACTGGGATAGTGACGGTGTCGATAAACATTTTACTTAGAAGCTGCCTTGGAGTTGCAGGCCTTCCTGTCCTCAACGGTCAGCTTCCTCGGGGCTTTCATCCTGTAAGAAACTCACAAAAGACAAGCTCTTCATTTAAACCAGGTCCCAGTCGGAGGCAGCAGGGTCCTCGAGGAATCTTTCCTTTCCTGATCTCACTGGGCTGTGGACCACTGCAGCCGGGAGTGCTGCGTGCCCTGTTCTGGTGTTAGACGGCCCGGTGGCCAGGAATCAGAAGGACTGCGCGTGGTGCGTGACCTTAAGGTGTCACTGTGCTCTGTGGGGTCGCTCTGCTTGGAGCCCTTACCAGTGATCACAGATGTGTAACTATACATTAGTGTCTCTGTTTGTGTCACAGACAGTGCCTGCTATTTTGGTTCCCCCACCACCACATCTGGCTACCTGCCCAACACTCCTGGTGTCCTCCTATCTGTGTGACAGGTCACTCACCCTACTTGAATCACCCATGGACCCCCAAACCCACAGACAACACAGACCTGCAGCACAGCCCGTCTGCACTTGAGTAGTAAGCCAGACCCTGTAGACTCCACCATGGACCCCTCTCCCTCCTCGGGCTCTGGTTGGCTGCATATTTTCTGGACACCCCGTCCCTGTACCCAGCGAAGGGACCTGTGCATGGTAAACTCCTCCCCTCACTGTCTCAGCCGACCTGCACACTCACTCCTCTTTCAGGGTCTTCCAAGAGGAACAAAGCAGCGTAGTTCACATAATGGCTGCCGGAGCACCTGCCAAGAGGAGCGGGGCCTGGTCACAAGCAGAGCCTGCAGGCCTAGGCCGCGGCCAGGGTAGACATCCGTGACGAACACCCTGGACTCCATCAGGGCAGAGCAAGAGCACAGAGCCACCCTCCTAGACAAAACCACAAAGCCGAATTGGAAACACACACACACACACACACACACACACACACACAGCATGCAAGAAAGTTTTACATAGTTGAGCATCTCCAGAGCCATGGGGCTACAAGATCTCATGAGAGAATCCGTCACCCGACACTGACTCTTAATATGTTACTTTTTGTGTTTCTACAATGCCACAATCGACATCGCCGTAGAATGAGGGTCTAGAAGGCATGACTATGTTGGTAGATTGCTCCAAAATGAACATTTTTTAAGATTATAAACTACCCATGCCCCTACTACGAGCAATAATAATTTAGACCTTAGAAAACATTGTTATAAAAAAATAAAAAAGTAAAAAGAAAAAATAAAATAATTGTTTAGATTTATTTTGTTCTTGATCTCAAGTATTTTGATGTTGTTGCATATATCTTTCTCTCTCTTTCTTTTTCTTTTTTTCTACTTATGAACTTCAGATATGTAAGTGTCCCATTGAAGAACTGAGTTTTGATGGCAAAATCGGTTGCATCTGGTAGGTATCCAATGCAAGACAGTTTCTCTTCTACATTACATAAACAGCATAAAATTTCCATAAAAACTTGTTAATATTACATCAAGTGGTAAACATTTCAACTTTGACAAGATTTTTATTTTAAACTTCGTGTTTCATTGCACTTCATAGCTCACCTGCTGTTACCACTCCAGCTCAGAAAGAGGTGGGAACTCAAATAAGAAATGCCATGCATACCTCAGCCTTTTGATTTCTCTTTGAATGGCATGGGTATTTTAGACCTACAGGCAACCAAATTATTTGCTTAAATGAGGGATTGAGACTATTTTCACACTGTAGCTAAGATTTCAGCCTTTGAGACAGAGTTATGCTTAACACAAAACACACTACTCATCATCTTGCTTACTGCTAAATGGTTCTTCAAAATGTTTATTTTAGGTACAGAAAGCTTCTTAAATATTTCTGGAACTATTTAAACAAAGAGTATGAACAATATACTTTGGAATGAGTATTACAGACACTGAATTGTCTTTGCAACTAGCATACGAGCACGAAGTGAAAGGCAAAGGAAAGAGAGACAGAGACAGCGACTTTCAACTCAGCACCAAGTTGAGGAATAACTAGCAGGAGATACAGAGCTATCAAGATAAAAAGATCAAAATGACAGACTCAAGCTGAATTCGGGAAGCTTTTCTGTTATGCTTGCTTTATACCTTTGAGCAAGACTGAATTAATTTAATCCCTTGAATAAGTCTTATTCATCTGAAGCTATTTTATGATTAAAAAATTAAATATCCTTCAAGAGTAGCAGCAATCATTTAGAATATTTGCTTTTGGTAAAAATGAAACAATTTGATTGCTTAGCATACATAGAGTAGTTGTAGTTTACTCTGCTGATTATTTTAAAGCTTTTGCAGCTTTGTTTTTAAAAAGTACTCCCTTGTTCTAATTTTAGCTGCTTTAAACTAAACTGTGTAATTCTGCAGCTGGTTTGCTAAACAACACTGAGAAGTCACATAACAGCTCTGTGATTCCACCTCTCTCGACTGTGTAAAGAGGGGAATAAACTGTATAACTTGCAGAGGTCACGCAGGCTGTTTAACACTTTACTGAGATTTACAGTACGGAAGGTGTTTAAAACACCGTGCATCTCTTATAAAGCAAAGGTACACTCTTCTTTAACAGCATCTCAAAGTTCCCACCAACTTTCAGAAAAACGTTCTCTTATTGATTAGAAATAATTGTGAGATAAGTTTTGGGTCTTGGCAGAAAGAACACATTTGTTAAATAGTGACCAGGAAAGCCTACATAAATGAATCAATAAGAATAGAATCATAGGTGATACTAGTTAAGAAAACACAGAACTAAGTAATGGAAAATTACCAAGTTAGGGCAAGAAAACAGGTGAGGAATAGAGTCCACCCCATATCTTGTCATTTTAGCAGGAGTTGTATGAGACAAAACAAATACCATAGGGCATGAAAAATGCAAGATGTGACTCGTCATTCCTGTGGGATTAAGTGGGGAATTTCAGGGGATCTCTGTGATGAGATGAACTTAAGATGCTCTGAAAACTTAATGCAAATAAAACATGAGTTAAGAGAAATAATGCTACAATGTGTACCAAAGCCTCAGATTTAATTTCAATCCTCCATTTATTAGCTTTTTAACCCTAGGCAAGTTATTTAAATATATCTCAAATTCCTCATTTGAAAAGAATATGTTGTTAGCTGGGCAAGGTGATGCACCCATCTAATACCAATACTCTGGAAGGCTGAGGCAGGAGAAACACAGTTTACGCCCAGCCTGGTAATTTATCAACTTATAATAAGTAAGTAAATAAGTAAATAAATAAATAAATAAGAGCTGGGGGTGTAGCTCAGTGTGAAGGCCCTGAGTTCAATCCCCAGTATACACAAAAAATTATCATCGTAAGAACATGTAATCTACTATCTTAACAAAGTTCTAAATGTACCGTACGTTACTGTGGCACTAGGTAGACTGTGGAAGAACAGACCTCAGAGCTTATTCATCTCGCTTAACTGCAATGACATGGGCGGGGCCAGGACCTTCCGTCCTCCCTTCCTCCCAGCCCTTAGGAAGCATCCTCTGTCATTCCGTTCTTGGATTCTGTGGATTTGACTGTGTTGGGCACCACATGCAAGCAGAGTCCTTAGGAGCCGGGTCTCCCTCGCTGATCTTCATGGCCTCGGCCATGCATCATCTTCACACAGGCAGAGCAGAACTCGAAGCGCCAGCTCCTGTCTTCTGTTTTGTCTCATTCTTTTCTTTCATGTTGTGGATTTAGAGAAAACTGACTGAAGACCCAGACATGATGCCCTGTAGAAGGGCACTTTAGGGTGGAAATTTTACTAATTTCTGGCGAAATAGGCTAGTATCTACCAAAATTACAAAAATAACTACATTGACTCATTCTATACTCATAGCCTATTAGCACTTTCAAGTGTTACTTATCCAGGGTAGGTGAAAAGAAGGAAAATGAAGTCCCTGTTGGCCAGAGAGACAGGGACTCAGGTCTTTCTGCTGCCCCTAGCCATCCAGTGGAGAAGGTGGCCTGTGTACATCTCTGGGACTGACTAGAAGAAACCCAGGGCTGGGCCTCTCCACCTGTTTTCTTCTAAACACTTGCCAGGCAACGATAAATACACCAGTAGTTTCAGAATATATTCTTTGTATATGTATTTAATGGCAGCAATGTTAAAATATACACTTATGAAAGTCACTTAGAAGTCCAACAATGAGTTAAACTAAAAAGTAATACTCAGCTATAAAGAATGATAAACTCAAGGCTTTTACAGGTGAATGGATGCAACTTGAGACCAGACTCTTAAATGAAATAAATCAGACTCGCGTGTGTAAACATCGTATTGTCTTCCTAGTGTAAAAAAGTGAAAGAGTAAATAAGATCTAAAATGTACAATAGATATTGTGAAAGTGAAAGGGGAAAAAAACTGCTTGAATGGAAAGAACAGTTGGGATGGGGGAAAGGAGAAAAGAAAGAAGGAAAAAGAATATACACACACACACATACAAGATAGATAAGATAGTTATACTAATTTCTATTAGTTCATTGAAAAGAACAATTTGTGCTTATATTGCTTGATCAATTTTTCATGCCTATATCTTGTAATCTGAGCAACTACTTTGAAGATAACAATACACAATATATTAACCATTGCTAATCTCCCGTTATCTTGTTTTGAAATTCTGCATCATCGTTTTTTATTGGTTTTTTTTCTCTTTAAAATAAAAAATGATGATTCATGGTTTTTGTTCATTTTACAAAAAAATTGATGTTATCCAATTAGAAAATAACCATTACATTAAAACATACATTAATGTTCCCTTTGGTAGAACAATTGTACTTCTTGGAATTTATCTTAAGGCTATTCACAGAGAAATATGCGTCCCTGAGCTCAGTGCAGGATTGTAAAACAACAGCAGAAAGAAGTGAGGGAGGACATTAGGACTGGAAAAAACCTGTCAAGTAACTGGAAGAACTCTGTCAGAGCCATGGAGACCCCGGGCATCTGTACAGAAACAGGATCCAGGATGACTCTGTAGCTGTCACCGGATTCTGGGGTGCCAGAGTCTCCCTTTATTTTTTTATTTTATTTTTATTTTTTGTGCGTACCGGGGGGTCGACCTCAGGACCTCGAGCGCCAGCAGGCGCCCGTGCCGCTGAGCGATATCACTGGCCCCTTTTTCGTATGTGGGTTCCGGGAGTCGAACTCGGGCCCTCGCGCTTGCCGGGCAGGTGCTTAAGCCGCTGAGCCATCTCACCGGCCCCAGAGTCTCCCTTTAGAGGTGATTTCTAAGTCCTTTCTGTCCCAAAAAAGAATTGAACGAAACACACATAAATGGTGGCAAAAAGAAACAGGCTCTGCACAACAAGTTGGGGTCAAGTAAAAGTAGGAAATGAAGCGCATCCTTCAGCGTGATGGTGGCCACATGCAAGAGGGAACGCAGCGGCAAAACCTCAGCGTGGATGTCTTTCTGTATCACCCACTCCTCAGACTGAGGTCAGGTCCAGGCCGTCCTGTCGAAAACCTGAGTTTTCGAGAGAAGTCCAGGTTCCGGGCTTTGGGAACTGTTCTGAGCATGTGTCCTGGGATTTTGTAATTAATAGATCACACCTACTTCCCCAGCCAGTTTGCCATGCCCTAATCTCCTGTCTCATTATCAGTTGATATCAATAGATAATGATCATCAGCACTACTATGATTTCTTTAATAAAGATGGTACTTATGCAAAATGTGTGTGCAGTGAAATAGGTAGCCTTTATTAGTAAAATTAATACAGTCATAGAACATATACCTGATTTGTTTTAAGTCAAAAGTGGATAACTAAGTAGCATAATATAATACCAATTTAATATGTATATAAGTTTATGCATACACATACAAATGTTTATTGTACATTTCTCAGAGTAATAGTGTATTATTAAAAATAGTTGTTGTTTTTTCTGCATTGAGCAAAACTGACTTAATACTTAGAATAATTAAATGTAAAATAATAAATGACAATTCATGACTCATGCCATATTTATAACACTTAGAACAAGCCTATAATTGTGATTTAAAAATCAAGAATTTGGAACAACAGAAATGTGAACACCTAGTCCCACGTCTTCATTTTTCAGATAAGTAAGTTGAAGTCCAGAGGTGGCATTATCTCCGGAGGTTGCACAGCATACCAATCTTCTGCTTCTATAAAGCCTTTTCTAGTTTTTTTTTGTTATCCCAAATAATCAAGTAGATATTACACATGCTTAAATTATTTTGCCCCTTATAATTATACTCCAATTTTGTGCAAAACCATAATCTAAGTAAACAATCTGGCCCTTTTTGCCAGGGCTTTTCGATAACTCTTTTATCCTCCCCACCAATTGCTTGATTTGTTGTGAGGTTGGTTACATTTTTACCATACATATTCAAATAACGCCAAGATAATGCAATTGCTGTGGTTCCAGGGGTGTAGAGTTCTCACTTTGATTACAGGCAAAACCTCACCCCTCTCCTGAGTCTTGGCTTCAGCTGGTTGGGGCCTTAGAGATAGTAAAGGGCTCCCTGCTGTTTCAGAGCCCAAGGTAAAGTGGAGAAACCACATTCCGCCCATTCCTTGTGGGGAGGGAGCAGGTCAAACATTCCCACCAAACCAGCAAGGTACTGTCATCCCCACAGCCCAGAGCTTTTGGGTCCTGCAGTCCTCCAGAGTTCCTGCAGTCACACCCCAGCACAGAACATTCACATGGTGCCTTCCACCTTCTGGGAATCACATGCAAGCCCGGGCACGTGGTCAGATTTCTCACAGTTACTTAAGCAAACAAGTTCTCCTACCCCACTTAGCATTTTGGAAGTGTCAACCTTTGGAAGCTGGAGAAATAGCAAAGGGCCAAGAACTGTGATACAGAGAAGAATGAAATTCTTTCCATCATTTGAAAGAAAATGGATTCAATTTGAGACCATAATGTTAGGTGAAGTAAGTCAGCTACAGCAAGTTTAATAGTGCATGTTTTCTCTTGTGTAAGAAATCTAAAATGTAAAACGAAACAGACAATAGAAACAAATGAGCAAAACAAAGGAAAGATGGTGGTGACTTAGGACAGAAGAAACAAAAACTAGGTAAAAAAGAGACAAGGAAATAGAGATTTTAAAAATTGTACTTTTAAGAAGAGCTACAGCTTCAGGATACAAGCCTAGTTTGTCATTCTTTCTCTTCTCCCAAATGTAGTAGAGAACCTGGACAACTTCTTTTCACCTACAAATGGGTTTTCCCCTTCCCCTTTTACTTGCAAATATCCTCTTTACCCTGTGAATAGACATCTTTTAGGGTTTCCCTCCTGAATGGACCATTATCTCACTATGGGAGGACCACCCACTAGTCAAGACTAAACCTATAGATTATCAAATTCCACACATTCCCAACACCCCATAAAAGATCCCCAGTTCCCAACTGCGCCGTGTCTCATTTCTCTGAGCACCTGTACTCTGCTCTTGAGTGAATCCTGTATCCGTTTAATAAATCCTTCCTCAATCTTACTGAAGCTTCCTGAAAATATTTTTTCTGTGATGCAAGTCCATGAATCCACAAACTTATTCTAATAAAAGGGCGGGTTAAATTCTTTATTTCAGCCTCAGGGACCCCCACACCCAGATCAGCGATAGTAGGAAATATTAAGGCTTTTTGGAAGATTATCCAAGGTCTCCTTGAGGTAGGAGATTAGGGAGTGGCAAAACTGGCTGGGGAAGTAGGTGTGATCTATTAATTACAAAATCCCAGGATACACCCACAGAACAGCTCCCAAAGCCCTGGAAGTGGACTTCTCCCATGAATCGGAGCAGCTTTTCGATAGGATGGCCTGGACCTGACCTCAGCCTGAGGAGTGGGTGATACGTCCATGCTGAGGTTTTGTCACTGCGTTCCCTCTTGCATGTGGCCACCCTCACACTGAAGGGTGCGCTTCATTTCCTACTTTTACTTGGCCCCCCTACACGCTGTGCAGAGCCTGTGTCTTTTCCTACCTTTAATAAAACTTTGCTAGCATTTGTGCTTGTCTTGACCAATTCTTTGCTCAGGACAGAAAGAACCTAGAAACCACCTCTAGAAGGAGACTCCAGCACCCCAAGACCCACTAACACCCTTCATCTTACCCTTTCCTAGACACCTGTTCAGGTTTGTACTTCCCTCTTTCCGTTCCGTTCACCCCTGCCTGCCTTGGCTCCGCCCACTCCCTCAGCCCAGACTGTCTCTGCCTCCAGCTTTCCAGCTCTTGGAAAATTCTTCTTTCTATTACAACACGGGTCTTATTTCCTCTTGGAAAAGTTCTCTGGTCAAAAGTTCTCCGGTCCACCCCCTCTCCTGCATTTCCTTCTTCTGAAGGCACTGATGACATTGGCAGTCAATAAACTTTAATATTTATTACCTGCCATTTTATTGAGGTTAAATATCTTCACTTTTTGATTTCCACCTCATGCCTCAACTCACCAAAATCTGGCACTTAGTGTTCACTGGGCTGAAATTAGAAGGAAAAGACATGAGCAACATTTAACCTCTTCGAAATGGACTGGGACAGGTGACTGTGTTTGCGCCTTCACAGAATAGTTGCAATCCTCGGCAAGTGATCGCACATCTGTCTTGCATCACTCATTCTTAAAGTGGGTGCAAAATATAATCAACTGCAAATTCGTATAATGCATCAATACATGGAATTGCTTAAAAAGTTCCATCATCATTATTATAAGTTTTATTAGAAAGGGATATACATACTAAATGTGGGTGTATGTAAGTAGTATGCAGCTTTACACTTACGGAAAATAATAAGTCTTATCTTGAAGAATCAATACAAATGGAGACATAATAGACTGATTCTCAAATCAGATATTCTTTATTGAATCAGAATGCCTTTTAAGAATGGCAATGTAATAATGATTTTAGAGTATAATAAAACAATACAAATGAACAATATTTAATGTTTTTTTGTTTAGTACTTAGGCACAATGTGTCCTTTCTTGCCCGTCTTAAATGCATTCTTAATATAACAATAATAATGCTGAAAGAACATTTTTGTATGTATTCTTGAGATTTCTTAGCCTTGAGTCAAAAATTTAACTTAGCTGGGTGTGGTGCCCAAGACCGAAACCCCAGCACTCTGAGAGGCTGAGGTAGAAGGATTGCAAGTTTGAGCCAGCATGAACAATTTAACACCTTAGTAAGACACTGCTTCAAAATCAAAAAAGGACAGGATGTGTCGCTCACAGAAAAGGTCCTGGGCTCAATTCCCAGTACCACCACTACCAAAAAATAACACACACAAACACAAAAAGAAAAAAAAAAAAAAAACTTTATGTTGTACCTTCCACTAAAAATTGTATTTTTTCCTTTATTAAAAGAAATCATTTTCCAAGTAAGTCTCCACTTTTACCTTATTGCTAAAGTGAAGCATATATACCTCTCTTACTTCCTGGTGTTGATGTTAGCATAGAAAAACAAAAATAATATCTTGATAATATGATAACAAAGACATCCACTGTATTTTAATCAAAAGTATTACTACTAATGTTGGAGAGATTTATTGTTTAAGTAGGGAGGTAGTCATTCTCTTCTTCTTCCGAATGAATGTCTGATTGACTCAGAGCCAGGGTGTTGTCCCTTTGTCGTCTCCCTCAGGCTGTCCCTCTTTCTTCATGTTTTCTCCTTCCAGTACCTTCTGATGAAGCTCATTGCATCAGAGCATAGTCTCTCCAGGACTTTTCTGTCTCATGACTAGATAATTGCAATGTAAAAAACCTTCTGAATCAGTATCATAAACCTCAAAAACAATGTAAAGTTTTGGGGGGATGTCTCTGGACTTACAGTGGAAGTCAGTTTAACGGTATGTGTTTAAGTGGGCTGGGAAGGTCATGTCTGAAAGGTGATCGGTGGGGCATTTCAAACTTAAATACATGTGTAGGTGAGAAATACCCCTCCATGTGAGATTGATTCTGTTCATACACAGTGTTATATTATCATTTCTACTAACTACGGGGAAAGAATAAAATTCTTCCACACACTCTTGACAAAGCACAAATACATTAATTTATATGTGTAACCTCACCTTCATACAGCAATACTCCTAGAAAATGTGTTGTGGGAAAGATGGCAAAAACATATGCTTCCATCATCAATAAGTCATTCCGAGGGTGAGAAATGAAGTCATTTTGTAAGAAAGACAATAATAGAAACATAAAATACAAGCACCGATAATAAATAGCAGTGATTGCTTCAAAAACAAATAGTGGCCTTGTAAATTCCAAATTATGATTAATTAGGATTATAAGATGTTTGGGGGATAACATACACATTTTTAAAGAAAAATCTACTGGATTCCACCAATCCTAGGACACCCCCCAACACACACACACACACACCACCACCAAATTGGGAATTGAACATGCAGATGTTTATAGAATATAAAATCTCCCTTGTAGAGAACACAGTATCAGAGCAAATACAAAGTGCAATGATCTATAGTATAGAATTTTATGTGAACTGGCAGGGCCCAATTTACTTATGAGACATCTAGACATCAAATAAAACACACTATTTGTATGACACAAATATTAACTATTTATAATATTCCTCTATTTAAAATAAACTAGAAAAATACAATTCCTTTGTACTCTATTTTGTTAAGAATTAAGCGGTGTTCATAAAATGGTTTAATAAGATTATCAATGATTAGATTAATATTCAGATTTTAAGATTCTAAAACAAATAATTTTAAGAACTCTCAGGTCCTGTACAAATAATACTGAGGTGGAATATCTAGGACAGCGGTGGTGAATATGTGGCACGTGTGCCACAGCAGGCACGCAGAGCCCTCTCTGTCTCACGCCAGCCAAGCGACCCCAGTACTGTCCCAGCAGCCAAACTCCGGGTAACGGTGCACATAGGGACCACGCGCATGCTCAGAAGGGGGGGGGGGCGCGCCAGGTGATGACGTCATGAGCTGCGACTCATTACTGCCCCTTGCTGGAGCTTTCACATGGAGCGCACATTTTCAGTGCACTGACGAGGAGGTATAAGTGTTTCTTTTTTATGGACTGGCTGAGTTTTAATGTATTCATTTTTATTAACACAAGATTTTGACTTTGAGATTTCTGAAGAAAAATTGAAATTTAATAACTAAGATTTAGCAAAGAAATGTTCTAATTAAGAGATTGAGATTCTGTTAATGTTCTGCTCCCTGGCATATTTGAATTTGCAGCCTCATATTTAGTTGTTTGGGAAGAATTTATGCAAGCAAGAGCAAGGATATATATATATATATATATTTGGCTAGAGTGGCTGTGATTCTAGCAGAAGCCCCCATAAGGTAGGAAATACACTTAGATACCTTTTTCAGAGAAGGCCAAAGGCTGGTGTTCGGTGGGACATTGCCCCTTTGTGCTGGTGGTCAGTGAATTGCAGTGTTGGCTCTTTGTGATAAATAAGTGGGTTTTGGATTGCAGTTTGGGCACTCAGTCTCTAAAAGGTTTGCCATCACTGATCTAGGAAGTATCAGGAACAAGCCCCTTAGGAACTCTACTAGGGTGTGCCCCACTAAGGTTTTGAATTGAAGAAGCCAGAGTTTATGTTGGTAAAATTAATGATCCCATCAGTGCTGGCTCCAACTACCTGACCATCTGCCCCTCCCAGCCGCCTTCATGTTGCCATTCTTCTGCAGCTCAGTTACACTCCCTGAGCAATCATTAGGAGCAGTCTTCTCCATACTCTTCAATATTCTTGTCTCTTTCTTTTCTATATTTGCTGAGCAGACAGTCAAACCTGCTGTCCTTACTACTTCGTATGTCTCGGCTAGTGCATCTCTGTGTCTAGGGTGCTCAGGCTTGAGTTACCTGTTTACCTTAAACCTTGTAACCAGATAGCAAATTCTATCAGTTCCAAAATATGTCCAGAAACTAAACCATTTTCCTTTACTTTCAACCCTATCTCAAGTCTAAGTACAGATTCTTTTTTTCTTTTCTTTTCTTTTTTTTTTTTTTTTTCTTTTTGGAGACAGAATCTCACTATGTAGTTCAGGCTGGCCTTGGATTTGAGGCAATCCTCCTGCCTCAGCCTCCCTAGTGCTGGGGTTACAGGCATGTGCCACCACGCCCAGCCTTAAGCACACATTGTCTTGTTCCAGAATTACCATTCCAGTTTCTTAACAGATCTGCTATGTTAATCGTTCTCCTCTCTCCACTCCCTCCAGTCTGATCTCAATACAGAGGATTCCTTCAGAAACATACATCCGATCATATCCCTCCTCTGCTTGAAACATAATCACCTTTATTCTCATCAGAGTAAAAGCCTTCCCTCCCTGCCTCATTACCTCAGTTCTCCCTTTCTCCTTCACTTGATCTCCCAGCCCGCTATGGCCCACCCCTCTCTCTGCTGCTCTTCCTTTATCCTGCAGTACTCCTGGTGCCTCAGGACCGGTGAGCAATCCTGCCATGCTACTTCCCCTGCAGTCCAGGAGGAGCTGGGATGGAGGGCTTATTTCCTGCTTCTCTCTCAGGTCTCGGTTTAATTATCACCTTCTCAGGGAGAGCATTACTACCCACCTACCCACAGACCATACTTTCACCACCTTGATAAGCCACTGTCTCTTCTTGGCTTTTTTTCTGAAGTGTACTTGATACAATTTATTTTATGCATGTTATTTGTCCCTGGCCCTTCCTGACAATATGAGCTTTATTAGGTCATTTGTCCCTTGTATTCACTTTTGAATTCTCAGTAACTATGGCAGGTGCTTAAGTGTATGTTTGTTGAATAGATTATGAATCTTCCACAGTGATTATGCTTTTACTTTCCTGAAATTTAAAATAGGTATTCAGGGAAAGATGTACAATTGTTTTTTAACCATCACAATCGGAAAGCATCCGGCTCTGGTGCCAAAGATCTCATGTCCACTTTTTGGCTTCACCGTGCACAAACTGCCTGACAATGGAGATGACAGCAGCACCCACCTCACGGAGCGCTCACCTCGTATTAATGGAGATCAAGCCCCGTGGGTGATTTACAGAGTTCCCAGGCAGACCGAGCACAGGCCACTCCGAGCCACTGTTCTTACCGAGGTGCTGTCTCGTTAGTCTTCCTGCACTGAAGAAAGCAATGGGTGGGTTGGTGGCTCCTCTGTGGCTGTGTCATGCCAAGGGTGGCTGGGCACATCTTAATTTATTCTGTAATTACAGTCACCACTACTTATTCAGTATGTGAAGGAAATCACCATGCATTCTGGTAAAAATGGTGGGCACTATAGGAAAATAAAGAAGTGCTGGAAGTACTCTGGGAACCGGGGGCCAATCCCAAGACAGTGGGGATCCCTGGTGGGGGCTCCTGCTGGAGGGAACCCTGAAGTTCAGGTCTGCAGTTTCCACTTGGTGCAGGCCTGTGAGTCAGGCTGAGTTAGCTCCGAACTTCTACTCTAGCTGTTTCCATTTCAAGAGCTCGGAGAAGTTCATGGTCTCTGCATGTCACAGCAGTCATTTTAGGTGCTTTTACCACTGTGGAAGTGACTTCTGCCTTAGAAAAGCAAAGCATAATTGTGCCCTGCTTTTAGACTTATGAATCAACCTGGAAGCTCTATCCTAAGTTATGAAAAGTAGGAATCTTTTACTCTAACTCTCCATTTAGAAAGCACCCTTGCACAGGGGCTCTTTTTTGACCTAACAGTGCATTCTACTGTGAAGGAAAAGGAAAGAGGAAAAAATGGACTCAATAAGATTGGGAACTTTCAGAAGGACTTGCGTCACATTTTAGAAGTTTGGGGGACAAGGAATTAAAACTCTTCTCACCTTAACAGATACTTCTGTAGAATTGTTAGAATCTGTAAATATATTTAAGTGGAAATCAAGTTATTTATTACTGTTTGCAGAAGGTTTTTGAAAGCCAATATGTGGTTAAGTAATCAAAAGACTAGAGATGCGTTAGATCAGACTCTGGCTTATTTCCCAGAAAATACAATATTTTATGAAGGAAAGCAGTGTAATCGGTTTCGTATGCTACCTACTCAGGTGTCACATGTTTAGTGGAAATTTAAACCAGATCTTCACAAAAATCTACTTAGAATGTAAAGATATAAGACCAAATACCAATTATAGTTGAATAGTATTCCTGTGTCCAAATAAGAATTTTGAATGCATGAAATGTATAATCTTCATAGAGCTAGTAGAAATAAATTGAAAATAATGTCTGTGGATTTAGAGAATTAGAACATATTCAAAAGTTAAAAGGGAACCCAGTTTTACCTTCCTATATAACATAATCAAGTAATCCATTGACTTAAAGGCTAAACCAGATTAAGGAAATGCTAGTCACTATGCTAGGTACAGAAATGTGCTTCATAGATGTTGAATGAGTAAGTGAATTAGCCATAAACCAAGCCTACAAGACTCAGATGCCAACAAAACTGTCTGAAATTTAGTAACAGTGAGCTAGGTCCATATATCCAAATAGTTAACCAAATGTACAACCTTGTCCCCGTGAAATTGTTTTAAAAGGATGCATAATTGAAGTAGACATGGAGGAAGTTGTTGTCAGAAGAATTAAGGTAATGTACCCTGAAAACCTGATTGTTTTTTCAGTATTGATTCTGATTCCCTGATCCATACTGTAGGTTCTTAATGAGTTTTGTGCCACTAGGGGTCTCCTGGGCTTTATAGGACATCTTTGGTTTCACAATTATGGGCAACACTATCAGTAATTAGTGGCTGAAGGCCAGGAATGGTAACCTCCCACAGAAAAAGGGTAATTTGGTACAAGAAAAAATATCTTACATAACTTTGAAACATTTTGCTTAATATTCATATACTGTACTTCAAGTGATTATAATTATCTGAATCTAGATTCTATTTTACATATAAAAATTATTTTGCATGTTTTTAAATATACTAGCTTTTCCAGGCATGCAAATTTTATGTAAATTGAACTATACATTTATTTGTGTCTTCGTTTATTTTTGTTGTCTCCAAACACTACAAGACTGCCACTATCCCCATCTAAGGTCTCACCCGGAATGGACTTACTGGTCTCTTTCCTGGTCCTGCTCCTTAGAGCAGTCTTCTCTGTGAATGAGAAGCAAACAAAACCGCAGTAGTAGAATATTTCCTTTAAACCCTGGAGAAAAGCTACTGTCAAGTAGCCCTCCCAGGCCTCCGTTCTCTGGTTTTGCTAAATCCTAAGAGGACAAAGGGACCGCCCAAGAAGTCATCACAAACCCAGCCTTACCGTTCTCGCCTAGGGGAAGAAAGTAATTAAGAAAGTGTGGAAAATCTGAGCAGAGCAGAGCTCCTTGGTTCCTCCCAGAGGAGGCTTTTCCTACAGGATAACCCATTCCCTGCCTGTCTCAGGGGTGAGAACCTCCGCCCGGAGCTACTTCCGGCTGGAGCGCAAGACCAGCACCTACAACAGTGCACCCGAGGACTATTGCCGCCTCCCCGCAAAACAGTCTGAGGAAAGGAAAAGAACCCAGTAACAGCCTAGCAATCATTACGGGTCTCGTACGTACATTTATTACTGATATGTTAGAATGGAATATTTAACATTTTTATGGAAACATACCATGTTTCATTCTTTTATTATCACACGGATTACTGTGTTAGAAAATACAGTACGTTGTTAGTATGTGTCAGGGGATTGGAAGTGTTGCATATCCAGGGACACTTAGCAAATTTCCACTAAAAATTTACTGGAGATCAGTGCTCTGTAATCATTTATTTTATTTTCTATTTTTCCCTGCTTTTAATCTGTTCGGAGAGATTTTTACTGATTTTCAGTAAAAGGGTGATATGAGCTCTCTCTCTCTCTCTCTCTCTCCCTCTCTCGCTGTACATCCTGGGGATGATAGGTTTTTAACAACTCGTGCGCATCACACCTTAGGTCAACCAGCTCTCCACAGCATTGCCACTCCTGGAGTCCCAGCGTGGGCCTCATCCACGACGTGAAATGCAGTTTCAGTCCCTAGCACCAGAATCTGCACTTTATGAGTTTTCTTTCATGACTGGTGTGCGTGCATAATTCGGGAAGTAAAGACTTGACCAAGAGTGAGATTTTCTGTAAATAGCCTAATGGTAAATATTTTAGACTTTGAAAGCTTTTCAATCTTTGTTTCCACTACACCCCTGCAGCTGCTTCACAGAAGCAATTATAGGTAACATGAAGCAAATGGATGTGTTTGTGTTTCAATAATACTTTATTTATGAACACACAGTAATTAATTTTCACATTACCCCAAAATACTATTCTTTCAATTCCACTATTTAAAAATGTAAAAACCCTTTTAGCTCCTGAGGGTTGCCAGGTTTAGTTTGTATGCTGTGGTTTGAGGACCCCCGAACTATAGCACAACAATCCTCCATAAAGTAATGATCTATGTAAGGGGAAGAGAATATCCCAAATGCCAAACGCAAGATTGCAAACAGAAGGAATCCAGTCCAAACACCCGAAAACCATACCAATGACAATAAAAACAAAATAAGTAAGGAAAAGAAAATTTCTTTCATTATACATGTAAGATACATATGCACTTTATGCTTATTAAAAAGAACACTGAAAAATATAAGCGAGATGTGCGATTAGAGACACACACTTTGTCTCTTTCTTACATTTTATATACACATAAACATTACTATAGATACGGTTTTATATTCTAATTTTCTCACCTAATATTATTCCAATAGCTTTTTTCAAGTTGTAAAATGGGCTCAAAAACATAATTTTAAATGACAGGCTAAGAGTCTAGCATAGCAATATGTCACATTTTTTTCAGCCTTGATACTTTAAAAGGCCAGAGGAAAACACAGGAGGATGAGTGAGGATGACTCACTTAACGTGCCTACCCTCAGCAGGCAGGGGACAGATGTGCGTGATTACGGAGGCCAGGATGAGTCAGACATCCGTGAAGAATCAGCCCTGGACAGTTGGGGACAGGAACACATGAGGAGAAGACATGAGACGCATTTCTTATTGCAAAGTTAATGGGTGTTTAGAAAGCTCTTTGTTTTTTTCATTTTTTGGAGACAGGGTCTCACTTTGTAGTGCAGACCGACCTTGAATTCACTAAGTAGCCCAGGCTGACCTCGAACTCAGTGATCCTCCTGCCTCAGCTTCCCAAATGCTGGGATTACAGGTGTGCGCCACCACGCCCAGCTGGAAAGCTTTTTAACAGTAAATATAGGATATGAGAAGTCTTGATTTTTCTAGTGTCTTTCTGAAATACAAAGTAGAAGTTCAACACAGCTCTGCAGAGGAAAGCAGCATCAAACCTTTGTAGTCATAATAATCCAAGACATTGGGAAATTACAAGAAAAAAGTATTGGAATCACATGGAAGTGCTGCTGAGATGGTCATTACATATATTCTGCATGAAGAAAAAGAAAAATAATGTGGATAATGCTATCCTTCCTATTTAGAAGTAAAAATCTTTATAGAAGTATGATGAGGAAGATAAAATATCAAACATAAAAGCAGTGAAATGAATTTTGTAATTATGTTAGCTTTTTCCAAAAAGTTGTACCATTTGCATTTTGACTTTACATATTATGAGTGAAAAAGTTGAGACTAATATCTTTCTTACTATTAGAAACATGATTTATTTCTTTCCAGGTTAGAGATGAAAAGAACTGAAAGCTGAAACATTACTTAAATTTTTTTTTTTTTTTGTGGGTACCGGGGGGGTCGACCTCAGGACCTCACACACCAGCAGGTGCCCATGCCGCTGAGAGATATCACCGGCCCCTTTTTCATATGTGGGTTCCGGGAGTCGAACTCGGGCCCTCGCGCTTGCAAGGCAGGCGCTTATGCCGCTGAGCCATCTCACCGGCCCCCATTACTTAAATATTAAGCAGTTTTAAGTTGTCTAACTTCCAAAAATGAAATTCTTTTATTTACTTAAACATAATTTTCATCTAACATACTATAAATATTTCTTCAAAGTTTTCTTCAAATCTTCTGAATTTGTAGAGGACAGTGTGTGTGTATAAAAGTCTATGTATCATCACATGTTCTTTACTGTACAGCTTTTCTTGGGATCTATGGTGTGAGGGTCACCTCGAAGATGAGGCATAATTTAATAAAAGATCCTTCAATGCCTAGATAAACAAATATCCTATAAAGGGTCAAAGATACAATTACAAACAATTTTAAAGGAAGTTGGCATTTTATGAAAACAGAAGCTATTGGGTCGCACAAAATATTAGCTGCCACATAGCTACAGTCTAACTATAAAAGACAAAATCAAACTGTCTAGATTTTAATCCTAGTGTTGAAGAAAAACAATCTAAATGTAGTTGTAAGAATAAATAAGGTGAATACAAAATATCACCTATAAAAATTAACCCCTTTACATGACAAGAGCAGATTTTTTATATACACTCAAGTTTTTAGAAATCATAGGATTTTTTTCGGTGGAACATATATATCGATGTTAAAGATGAAATCTGGAATGTACCAGAGTCTGTTCCTGACATTTCATTGCTTTGGATTTTCTTCTCCTAAGGGGGAACATATAGGAAGTTGTGATAAAGCCAAGTTTTAGAGCAGAACATGACGATTTAACATGATTTTCTATTCAAAATTTCTCTATGAGGCCAATGTTGATGTTATCATTTAAAAAAATTTCTAACTTCAAAAGTTTAGATCTAATATTATAATTATCAGTGTAACTGTTTTATTGAGGTATAACTGCATTGCAATAATATATACATATTTAATATGTGCAATTTGATGTTTACACATCAATATATTCATAAACCATCCCTATAATCAAGATAGTAAGTATATCTATCTTCCCCAAAACTTGTTTATTAATTTCTCATAACAGTCACTTAACCTAATCCTAATTTAAAGAATTAGATGTATTTTCATACATTCTTTTTTTTCTTTCTCTCTTTAGTAAATGCTTATTTTATACTCGAATGTTTAAATGCCTAGATTTTTGATGGTAATATCATCTGATCAAGGAGTATTGATTCAGCCAGAATAAGTATCATTCTCCCAAAATGTAAGTAATTAATATTACTTAAATATCTCATCATGAGTCTACCTCATAATTTACAAAAAATCAAAAAAAATTTTTTTTTTTGTACCAGGAATTGAACTCAGGACTTTGCACTGGCCAGACAGGTACTTGTGCCACTGAGCATACCCCTGGCCCTAAAAAAATAAAATTCTTAAAAACATATATTTTTGGGCTGGGGATGTGGCTTAGTGGTAGAGTTCTTGCCTTGCATGCACAAGGCCCTGGGGTTGATCCCCAGCACCACAAAAGACAAAAACAAAACAAAACAAAACAAAACAAAACAAAACAAAAAAACCCCCATACATTTCTTTAAATACAGACTTTATAAAAATGTTCTTTTCTGCAGTTAATGCTTCAGCAGTTTTTTAAAAGCAGTCTAAACTTCTTTACCTTCTGACCATGGGGACAGTGTGCTAAGACACTTCTTAAGCTGACTGTGAGCCATTAGCTCTCCATTGTTCTGAGAGGGTGGATTGGCTTTCTGCAAAGATCATCCATTCCTTTACTGGGGATGAAGAGGTATTGGGTGCCTGGTACCTACATCTCTTCAATAATACCCAGGAGACATTCCATATCTTCAGCAGTACTTCTGAAATTATAAAACATTAGGAATGATGTGAGAGCTAAGCCATTTAAATCCTAAAAAATGAATCATGCTTTTTATAAGATTATTTTTAGAAGTACCTGATATGAGATTGTTCTTGAGAAAAAAATATTTTAACTAATTGTTCCAATAGTAGAAATAAGAAACTAACATATTTTTAGACATTGAGATCTTTTCATATCTGCAGAATTGGAAAATGTATTTATATATTTGAATATTATATTGGAAATATGAAAACTTTATGAAAAATATAATATTTCCGCATAAAAACTTTGAATATGATCACATCATTGTAAAAACACTTACTCTACTTAAGCATACTTGTTACTATCTTTGTCTTAGAGATGCTATGAAATAGTGCTCAGTAAGAGTGAAATACGATCGCTATCTTGCTACATGGTTTTAAAGGAGGATTCAAAACACACCCCTTACCTGGGTGGGGCCACGCCTGCCTGTAACCCCGTCACCCTGGCCCCTGCTTGGCAATTTAGTAAGACCCTGTGTCAAAAAGAGGGGCTGGGGGCTGGGTATGTCCTCGGTGTGGAGCCCCAGGGTTAAATCCCCAGTACCTCAAAATGAACAAACGACAAATGAGCAAGCAAACTACAACAACAAAAACTCTTTACTTTAAATACTGATCTGACAATATTTCTTCTTTTCCCAGGTAAATGTGTCACTGTAGATATCTGTAGACAGGTGAAGTATAATAAATTAATAATCAATACTATGAAGTATTATTAATTATATTCACAGTTATTTTCTTAGTAATTGTATCTTCTTACTTTTTCGACTTGTGATAAGAAGCTCTTCTGTGATGTGAGCCCTGGACTGTTCACTCAGTCCCTCTTGGCAGAGGACAGAGCCTGGGCGAAACCCATGACCGTGATGTGCCTGGCCAGGTGGAGGCGCTCGTGGAAATCCTCGGGGTGGCTCGCTGGGTGAGGGAGTGGGAAAGACAGCCCTCACCCTGAAGAAGCCTGGATCGAGGAGGATTTCATAGACTGCTGTGCGGATTTGGCTTCTGTTCTGTCTGATGTGGAGCAGACAGCACTCATGGCAGGACCTCAACCTTTTCCTTTACTGCGATAGGAGAAGTACGTTTACAGACCGAGGAGGAGAGGGCAGTTAGAAATCGAGCATTCTGTTCCTGCTGCGGGAAGGTGAAGCTGCTTATCCCACAGAGACGAGAAGGCAGTTGGATACACTGATCTGGAATTCAGTGGAGGTGCTGAGTGGCTGTGTGTACTGATGGAAATTTGGGGTGCTGAGCAGTTAGGTGTCATAAAAAGCTGTGTCCCTGGGTGGGATCACCAGAAGGCGTAACAGAGAAGCAGTAGTCCCTCTCAGAGATAACTGTGGATTTGGTACCGGGTTTGACCTCAGCATCTGTGGAAGGCGGTTCATAAACGTCTAAGGTGTTTATCTTCATAACTGATGCTGGAACTTGGACACAGGGCAGACAATCAGAAGAAAAGACAGATGGGGCAGATCTGTAAGAAGCAGGCAGTGAACCTCTCCAAAAGTCGCCATCCGGACACTGGAATATAGTGACTGGAGGAGGACAACAAAGAGGGAAGTGGTTCCCCTGGACCCAGGAAAGATCTGAAGCACAGTTCGGGGCCCAAGGAGAAAGTGAAGAGAGAAACTCCAACAAAGAAGAAGGATGTGGCCCCTGACACCTTTTCCCTGTGTCAGGAATCCCAACACGACAGAAGCGGTTCAAATCTGCGGACACGCGGTGACTGCTGGCGCCCCTGGGGGCCTCTACTGAGGAACGCGAGAAGCGGCGGTGCAGAGAAGCAGCGGCCGTGAAGGACACACTGACTGGTGGTGAGTGCTGACGCCCAGTCGTTCTGCATGAGAGAGCGACTAGCCAGGCGCCATTGTGGGGGGGGCAACAGCTAAACTTAGAACTCAGGGTGGCTGCCACTCCATCCACGGCTCCAGCGGGGACCTCCGTGGAGGAATGCGAGACGCTGCGGTACAGAGATGCACCGGCTGTGAAGGACACACTAACTGGTGCTTTTCTTCCTGGTATTCCAAGACTGAGATTGTCTAAGGATCACAGAAAATACTGTGGCACAGAACCAAAGAACCAAGGACTGGGCCAAACAGGCAGCAACTTCTTTTCTTCAACAAATTGAAGAGGTAGGATCTTGCAGCAGGCTCAAAACCCAAAAATAAGCTACGCCTGGAAGATACCTCAGGGAAGTAGCCATCTCCTAAGCATTTGAAATACTAGCAATAAAGCAACCTATCATAGGCAATTTATAAACATCACCCCAGGAATTAAACTAAAGAAAGAAAAGAAAATGAGATGACACTTAAACAAGATACAACCTCACACATCCAGTTCACCAAAGGCAAACCCAGAGGGCAACGAGGTGGGACAAACCGAAAGCCACCCACCTGACATCTCTGAAGTGATAACAACAAAGCAACTAAATGAGGCTCTGGAAAAATTTAAATCAGAAATAATTTCTCAGATAACTACAGAGACAATGTCCACAATGAAGACCATGCTTAAGGACGCTAGAGCAGACACAGACAAAAAAATAGACGAGCTTAAGAAAATGATGGAAGCCATGAATGCTCAGCATAGGAAAGACATGGAATCCATAAAGCAGATTCACGCAGATATCCAGGAGAACAAAAATTCCATTGAAAGTATTTGTAGCAGATTAAGCCAATGTGAGGACAGGATCTCAGATATAGAAGACTGGCTTGCAATTAGTGATCATGAAAAGAAAGAATTCTTAAAAATAACAAGGGACCATGAAAAATCAATCCAGCAGCTGCTAGATGATGCAAAGAAGAATAACTTAAGATTGATTGGAGTCAATGAAAAAGCAGGAGATAGCATAAATGACATCAGAACACTGTTCACAGATATTATCACAGAAAATTTCCCTGGTAGAGAAAAAGAATTTGACGTTCAGATAAATGAGGCTTATAAAACTCCAAATAGCCACGATCAAAAAAACCTTCAGCCAGGCATATCATAGTCAAGATTCCAGAAATTCAACATAAGAGTGGAATCTTAAAAGCTGTTAGAGAAAAGAAACAAATCACCTATAAAGGAAAGCCCATCAGAATCACAGCAGACTTTTCAGCACAAACCCTCAAGTCAAGAAGAGCTTGGAATGATGTATTTCAAGTCCTAAAGGAAAATAACCTTCAATCCAGATTGATGTACCCCGCAAAACTATCTTTCCAAAATTACGGATAAATAAAATACTTCCATGACAAAGAACATCTGAGAAAATTTATAACCACCAAACCAGCACTCTAAAATGTTTTGAAGGACATTCTAGAAAGGGATAACAAGGACTACAACTCCAGGAACCCCAACAGAAGGAATCCACCAGGTAGGGCAAACAATTAAAGAGAGGGAGGGAAAAAAATAAAAAGAGGGGGAGCCAACAACAGGAAAATAACATGACAAGGATAAGTCAACACATATCAGTTTTAACCATCAATGTTAATGGTCTCAATTCACCAATCAAAAAGGCACAGACTGGCAAATTGGATCAAGAAGCAAGATCCAACAATATGCTGTATACAAGAAACACATTTAATTCAAAAAGAAATTCATAGACTGAAAGTCAAAGGATGGAAAACAATATTCCATGCGACAGGAACCCAGAAAAAAGCAGGGGTAGCTATTCTTTTTGCAGACAGTGAATTTCAAGCCAAGAATGATTCAGAGAGATAAAGAAGGTCATTACATCCTTGTAAAGGGAACAATCCAAGAGCAAGAGATAACAATCATAAATATATATGCAACAAATACCAGTGCACCCAACTATAGAAAACAAATATTAATGGACATGAAAAATCAAATAAGCACTAATAAAATTGTATTGGGGGATCTCAATACTCCACCGTCACAAAAAGACAGATCAACTAGACAAAAAATCAACAATGAAATATTAGAACGGAACCAAACTTTGGAACAAATGGACTTAGTAGATGTCTACAGAGTGTTCCACCCCACAACATCAGAATACACATACTTCTCAGCTGCACACGGGATGTTCTCCAAAATAGACCACATACTAGCTCATAGAACCTGCTTAAGTAAATGCAAAGGAATTGAAATTATCCCATGTATGTTATCAGACCATAGTGCAATGAAATTGGAAGTCAATGGCAAAAGAAACCACAAGGACTTCCTAAACACATGGAAATTAAATAGCACCCTACTGAACAACTAATGGGTCACAGATGAAATTAAAGAAGAAATTAGACAGTTTCTGCAACTGAATGATAATGACAGTACAACATACCGAAACTTATGGGATACAATGAAAGCAGTCCTAAGAGGGAAATTTATAGTATTAAATACCTATATCAGGAAAACAGAGCAAGCACAAATAAACAACCTAATGGTGAACCTCAGACTTTTAGAAAAAGAAGAGCAGGCTAAGCCAAAAGCTCGTACAAGGGAGGAAATTATAAAGATCGGAGCAGAAATTAACATATTGGAGACTAAAAAAACAATACAAAGAATCAATGAATCAAAGAGTTGGTTCTTTGAAAGATTAAATAAAATCGACAAACCCTTATCCGACCTTATTAAAAAAAGGAAAGAAAGTACTCAAATCCATGCAATTAACAATGAGAAGGGTGATATCACAACGGACCCTGCAGAAATCCAGAAGATCATTTACACCTACTTTGAAAACTTGTATTCTAATAAGATGGAAAATGCAGAAGAAATAGACAGATTCCTAAATACATATGAATTACCAAAGCTCAACCAAGAAGATATAAAAATCCTGAATAAACCAATAACAATCAATGAAATCGAAGATGTAATTAAAAACCTCCCAACAAAGAAAAGCCCAGGCCCTGATGGATTCACTGCCGAATTCTACAAGAAATTTAGAGAAGACCTAACACCACTACTTCTCAAACTCTTTAATGAAGTTGAAAGGGAAGCAATACTCCCAAATTCATTCCTGGAAGCAAGCATTACCCTGATACCAAAACCGAAGAAGGACCCAACTAAGAAAGAGAACTACAGACCAATCTCCCTTATGAACATAGATGCAAAAATCCTCAATAAGATACTGGCAAACAGAATCCAGCAAAATATCAAGAAGATTATACACCATGACCAAGTTGGATTCATCCCAGGGATGCAGGGATGGTTGAACATACGTAAATCAATAAATGTAATACAACATATTAACAGAACCAAGGACAAAAATCATATGATCATCTCAATAGATGCAGAAAAAGCTTTTGACAAAGTCCAGCACCCATTCATGATAAAAACCATACCAAAAATTGGTATAGATGGTCTTTATCTCAATCTGATAAAAGCTGTCTATGACAAACCAGCAGCCAATATCATACTAAATGGAAAAAAACTGAAAGCCTTCTCTCTAAAATCAGGAACAAGACAAGGATGTCCACTCTCCCCACTCTTATTCAACATAGTTCTGGAAGCTTTAGCCAGAGCAATTAGACAAGAGAAAGAAATAAAAGGAATAATGATTGGAAAGGAAGAAGTTAAATTATCATTATTTGCAGATGACTTGATACTCTACATAGAAGACCCCAAAAATGCCACTAAAAAATTGCTATATTTAATAAGCAAATTCAGTAATGTAGCTGAATACAAAGTCAACACTCAAAAATCAATAGCCTTCCTGTACACAAATAACAAACTCACTGAGAGAGAAATTAGGGAAACAACACCTTTCACAATAACATCCAAAAAAATGAAATACCTAGGAATCAATCTCACAAAGGAGGTAAAAGACCTCTACACTGAAAACTACAGTACTCTGAAAAAGGAGATTGAAGAGGATATCAGAAAATGGAAAGATATCCCTTGCTCTTGGGTCAGAAGAACCAACATAGTGAAAATGGCCATACTTCCAAAACTGTTATATAGATTTAATGCAATTCCGATCAAAATCCCAACAACATATCTCACAGAATTAGAGAAAACAGTCCTAAAATTCATCTGGAACCAGAAGAGACCTAGAATAGCAAAGGCAATTCTGGGCAACAAAAGCAAGGCAGGGGGCATCACAATCCCTGATTTGAAATTATACTATAAAGCTACTGTGATAAAAACAGCGTGGTATTGGCAAAAAAACAGACCCGAAGATCAATGGAACAGATTAGAAGATGCAGAAACAACTCCAGACATACTAAGCCACCTTATCTTTGACAAAAGTGCCAAACACATTCACTGGAAGAAAGACAGCCTCTTTAATAAATGGTGCTGGAAAAATTGGCTCTACACATGCCTAAGATTAAAATTAGGCCCATATCTTTCACCATGCACTAAACTAAATTCAAAATGGATCAAAGATCTAAATATTAAAACAGAAACATTAAATGTCCTGGAAAATAGAATAGGTAAAACTCTTGAAGACACTGGTGTAGGCAAAGACTTTATGAATAAAACCCCAGTGGCACAGGAAGTATCACAAAGAATTAACAACTGGGATCTCATCTTGTTAAAAAGCTTCTGCACAGCAAGAGAAACCACCAACAGAGTGAAGAGACAGCCCACAACATGGGAAAAAATGTTTGCCAGCTATTCCTCAGACAAAGGATTACTATCGAGAACATACAAAGAACTCAGAAAAATCAGACCTCCCAAATTTAAAGACCCACTCCAAAAATGGGCATCTGAGATGAATGAACACTTCTCAGATGAAGAAATACAAATGGCAAATAAATATATGAAAAAATGTTCAACATCACTAGTCATTCGAGAGATGCAAATTAAAACAACACTGAGATTCCATCTCACCCCAGAAAAAAATGGCTATTATCAAGAAATCAACTAATAAGAAACACTGGAGGGGTTCTGAGGAAAAAGGAACGCTTCTTCATTGTTGGTGGGAATGTCGGCTGGTGCAGCCACTGTGGAAATCAGTGTGGAGACTCCTCAAAAAACTAGGGTTGGAGGTCCCATTTGACCCAGCTATTCCCCTTCTGGGTATCTTCCCAGAAGAATTAAAAACATCGTACCACAGCGATATATGTGCACCCATGTTTATAGCAACACAATTTGTAATAGCTAGATTGTGGAAACAACCCAAATGCCCATTAACCAAGGAATGGATAAAAAAGATGTGGCATTTTTATACAATGGAGGACTACTCAGCCATAAAGAAGGATAAACTGGAGACTTTTATAGGTAAATGGATGCAACTCGAGAAAATACTTACAAGCGAAATAAAGCAGACACACATTTGTAAACATCGTATTGTCTCCCTAGTATGAAAATGCAATTTCACTGTGACTATTTCATTCCTTAGTCTTCTATTTTTACCTAGCTTTTACATGGCTTAATCTTATACTGAGTAATGTTTCTCTCCGGAAGGTATTTGTACATTCTCTAATGCTTGAGTCTGTGAATACAGGAGAATGTTTACTTGTTGTCTTTAAAAAAAAATAAATTAATTAATTAAAGAAAAAAAAGAAAAGACAGATGGAAAGTTGGGGGGAGGAAGAACAAACTGGAGCCCATGAGCATGGATAAGAACGGGATGAGAGAGACTAAAACCTTCCCCTGGGCTCTTGCTGCCTCTGCTGTTGGTGACGTGGGTGTTGGGCAGAAGCCAGAGGCCCTAGGCCTGAGCTAAAGGCACTCATCTGGCCCTTGCTGTGGAACACTGCGGGACGTCCCATGCAAGATGGAGCAATTGCAGGCCTGGCGGTTGCCACATAAACCAAAGCATAGGGGCCAATGAGATAGCTCAGCGGCGTAAGCGCCAGCCCAGCAAGTGCGAGGTCCTGAGTTCAACAGCCGGAACCCACGTAAAGGGAAAAAAGCGCCGGTGATATCGCTCAGTGGCACAAGCACTTGCTGGCAAGCACGAGGTCCTGAGGTTGACTCCCAGTACCCACATAAAAAAATAAATAAATAAATAAACCAAAGCATAAGGAACTGTGTGTTGCAAAACCATTGTCGCTTCCCTTCCACACTCCAGATATGCCAAAAAGAATCTTTCTTCAACTCAGCCTAACAGGAAACAGATAAGAACGGGAATTCTAGGAAAAGGTAATTCAACTTGGCCAATGAGACATATTACAAATCCCCCGAAAGAGGTGAATAGAGATGAGATCATAGGTTTAAATCCCATGGCACTCAAAAATTAAGAGGTCTGAGCTGGGCTTGGGAGCAGGTGCTTGTCATCCCAGCACTGTGGGGAGGCTGACACAGGAGGATTGCAAGTTCTAGCTCAGCCTGTGCAACTAGCAAGTTAGGGAGACCGTACCTCAAAATAAAAAATGATGTAACTCAGTGTGAAGGCACTGGGTTTAAACCTCAGTGCCCCCCCCCCCACACACAGAGGTTAGAACAGAAGGCCTTCTAGGAAGTATCCATGAGAGTAAGAGGGAATATCCTTATTCATTACAACCTAGTTATTACTGTTTGCAAAGGAGTTTGGACTGTGAGACGGGGACCATGTACTGAGGATTGATGAATCGCAGAGGAGAAAGTGTCACATCAGTAAGGGCATTGTTCTGTCCCAGCCGTTCTGGACCTAAACCGGACTGTGTTTCCTGGGAGTCAACTGATCGTGTTTAAATCACTGTCGATTGGGTTTTTCCAACACTTGCAACTGAGGAGTGGATTTGGAACAGCAGAGGTGCACAAATAAAGACATTTTACCTATAGACAGTGCTTTGAAGACATTTTACCTATAAATTGCAACTCAGAAATGGGTCACTCACTGGAGGACAAGTGTATTTAAAGGAACATTTATTTTTAAGATTGGAAAGTTACTCATCCCTGTGAGTTTAGGGATTATTTGATCCTGTAGAAGAGAACTAAATTAATGCAATGAATTTTGCATTAAATAATGGGATAAATGGAAAATTCTGGGAGAAATATTCAACTTGACTGCTCCTTTAGAATGGCAAAGTTTTATATTCGATTTTTATCTATGTCAAGTTTACTACTGTAGTTTGTAAAAACTATAGGAAACAATTCTGAGAATTTAAGCAAATTTGCATAAATTCTTTATTACCAGAAAAACATGGCATGTCATGTTTTCAAAGCTATACAACTTGCCTCATTAAAAATAATTGGCAAACCAGACTTTTATTTTTAAAACTCACCTTACTTGGGAAATACTTAATTTGATTTTCACCCTTATTTGTAAAACACACTGTTTCCTGTATTTCAGGCCTGCCTAAAGTTTATCAAGTTTACAGTAGGAACACATTGCACTAGTCAGCTTTTCTTATTCAGCTGTTAAATTTCACACAGTAGAATTTTTATTGAAATTCCACTTTTATACCTTTTCTTACATTCATAAGTGATCTACCTTCCAATCATCAAACAATGTATTGAAAGCTCCGGTAGTGAATCTTAGGCGTAGCTCTATGCATATCCTATCTATGCACCACATTATCTCAGCAACCACGTTGATTTCTTAGCCCTGTGTAATACAAAGTACAGCTCCAGGCTGAAAATATTCTCTCTGTTTAGACCTCTGCGGAAAGAGATTGTATTATTTTGTTTTTATCATTTGGCAAGCAAGTGGAATAGGCTGGGACTTAGACTACTTGATATTTTCTGTTCGTCGTTTTTCATTATTTATTTCATATTATAAATATGATTATATAAAAAGGTATGTAACAATTATATCATTGTCCCATGGTAAGAGTAATATTAGAGATGCTTTAGGTATGAAATAGAAGTCAGGAATCTGGCCTTATTAAATGCAGACTATCAAATTTTCAACTAGTTGTTAAATTTTAATCAACACATCTTTACAAGACATATTTTCACATTTATCATTTTTTGTTTCTGACACATTTATGGCCATCTTTTCAAAATTTTAAAGGATTTGTTAAGTATATCCAGGACAGAAATTTGAATGTCTTAAATTTTAAATATTCTTCTTTTTTTTTTTTTTTTTTTTGGTGGATACCGGGGGTCGAATTCAGGACCTCACGCACCAGCGGGCACCCGTGTCACTGAGCGATATCACCGGCCCTTTCTTCGTATGTGGGTACCGGGAGTTGAACTCAGGACCTCGCACTTGCCAGGCAGGCACTTATGCCGCTGAGCTATCTCACCGGCCCTAAATATTCTATTAAAGTATTAAATCCTTTTTCTTAAGTAGCAGGACCCAAGCTGTTAACCATGAAATGTGGCTGTATTCAGAACATCCTCACTGTACAAAGCTCACTCTATTTTGTCACTCATGGGAAACAAATTGTGAGCACAGATAGTTTTGTAACTGCAGCTTCTCTGAAAAGTGGACATGTAGTACCAGTGCTGGCCTCCACATGGGGCTCGTGTTATGCACTGGACACAAGTCCATCGCCCTGGTAAGGCGAGACAGGACCTCACAGTGCCCCTCAGAAGTAATCTCAGTAACAGAACAGCAGATTCAAATAAAAGCACTATACCCTAAGTCCTCCCTTGTGTAAAATCTGGCTCATGTATAATTTTGACAATCATCTGTGCATATTATAAGCCAAGTAAAAAGTGATGTGAAATAATAAGTCCAGCTTTTTTGTTTCTTCTTTGGGATCTCAGCATTGGGATCAATATCATTTTCTCTTTCCAAGTGTTGTTTTCTCTCTTCCATAGACGGGTGTTTGGAGGACGGCTAAGAAAGGAAGACTGAGGAAAAGGGCTTCCGCCAGGTTATTTCTTTGGTCATTACCATTCTTTTAAACCTTTGAAAACTCACTCTCAAAGCCAAAATATGATTTATCTTAAATATTCTGATTTTCTATCACATTCTTCACAACTGTAAAGTTAGTGTTTGTTTCCATTTATTTTTACGTGAAACGGGCATATTTACCAAGTTGATGGCAGGTGTGCGTGATGTGTAGCATTTCACACGCATTTGCCAATCGTATGACAACTGGAGGCACTAACACATTACTAAATATTTGCCTCTGTGCTTAGTTTCTTTCCAGCTGACCAATGGATAATTGCCTTGTCTTTGTCTGAACCCTTCCTCTTCATTTTTCACAATGGGCTCTGTTTTCTTTGCTGGGTAGGTACATATGGGCCATTTGCATCCTATCAAGACAAAAAGAATAACTGAAGAAGTGACCCAATTGATTCATGGCAAGGAACTAATTTTTGCCATTTAAATACCCTAAAAGCTTTGCCTTGTAATGTACTCTCAACAAATAGTTATTGAAAAACTCATTCCATGTCAACTGGTTTGTATCTGGTGCTAGCACTGGAGGTATAATGGAGATTATGAAAAAAGTAAAAGCTTCAAGACTGAAAATAAGTTTAAAAAGTTAATTAATGAAATTATCTCTTCCCTCCCTCTCCCTTTTCTTTCCTTCCTTCCTGCATTGCTTCCTTTCTAAAAACTAAACAATTCAGAAACTGAACTTGAAAAAAATTATACCACTCCTTAATAATAAGAAAAAAACATATATGAGTGGTCTTATGGTCTAGCATGAGATTAAAGAATACAGTGGATGGATAAATTGCAATTTGTGGTAATTATTATTGGTCTCATACTGAGTCCACTTTTTAAGTGGATAGAGTATAAAATGTTGTCTTTATGTGCATTAGTCATAACATTGTTTGAAAATGTTGGAATATTTTGGGTAAAACAATATAAACATTAGTAACTACTTGTAAGTGATTCATTACCCCTAAATGTTTTCTTGGAAACTTCTTTCTTCTCTTGTAACCATAACTAGAAATATACATCTGGGTGTATCCAGAAATAAGAATAGCCATGATTACTTGACAGTTTTTCATAAGGCATTTATTCTCTTAGAAACCTTAAAAAGTTGTTGCTTAGTAATTTTGCCTCCTGAGTTTAGCTCCAGTCTTGGCCTGATTACCAAGTTAGGATGACTGGCCAAGACCTAGGAGCCTACTAGGTCAGTTCTCTGACATCCAATGCAGCCCAGCTGTAGAACGTCCTCTGGTGAGTTCAGCCACTGATCATGACGCTTGGTTCAGCTGCCTTGAAAGGTTTTTGTTTTAAAACTATGCATGATTCGTTTTGAGTATGTACTAAAGACAGGTATCTGTTAGCCTAGTGTTTGGAAGGACCACCATGAAGTATTGCCCAAATGATATGCTCTGAAAGACAAGAGTGGCGGCTGGGCCTGTCTCGGCATCTGGGTTTAAAATGGTGGTTGTGCTGCTGCTTGGTGTTCACCTCAGGCCAGTTCCTGTGCTCTGTGTCCCGTGTTCTGTGTGCCAGTGGCTGATTCTGGAGTGAGACTGGACTTGTGTGAATATGTGCTGCATGGTGCCTGCCACATAGAAAACAAGAAATTAATAATCACTTTTTTCTGCTAAAGTGGAATCAGTTTGAAGTACAGCACTAGTTGAGAGTATTAGTAATATATTACTAATAATTCATCGTAGCTGCCACCAACAACTTACACACTTGTAACTGGCACACAAACCAATAAGTTGCAATATATTATACAAATTCCTTTCAGATGTTTTTAAATTTGGAATGCTACCTTTTCAGGAATTCTCTATACTCCATAAAGAATAGTACAGTGAAACAGTCTAGGACCTGAAAATTAAAGAATTTTCAGAATTAAAGACATTTATGTTAATTTCATTCTATCATCAGAAGAGGATGAGGAGCATAAATGCTCTTTGATTAAAGTCCATTAAAGCCCGTGTCTGGGTCAAAGGCTTCTGCTTTCTTTATTATCAGGCACCTAAAAGATGAAAATAAACCTAGTATAAGTCAAACACAGACATGAAGAATTTGAAAATTTTATGAAGAGCAATTTTGCTTAAATGTTTTGGCTTTTTCTTGTTCTTTAGAGTAGCTGGTCTGCCTGGGGAAACGTGGTCAGTTTATTGCTTGGTGAGTCCTCTGGGTGACGTCAGTGCCAGGTGAACCTCTTTCCGGCAGGTGGCCGGGTTGGAGCCTGGTGGTACCAAGTTGTGGGATGCCATTTTCTCGGACTGTTGCCTGTAGCCTATGAATCGGGACTAACTCAGTTATCTGTTGTTCTCACCTCCCTGAAACACTGAGTGTGACAAAGTCAATGCAGAAACTTTTTGTGACATGAGGCACGTGGGCTGAATGTGCAGTGAAAGAATCAGCAGTGGCAATGGTGCAGCAGCTGCAGGGGACACTTGCGCGGCTCCAGACTGGACATCCCTGGAATAGCAGGGCTCGCAGTAGGCGAGGAGGGATTACAGGGGCTGAAATTCCACGGCTACCGTAGAGAAATCTTATCTTTGGCTCTAAAAAGATTCAGCATCGCTGCTATGGTGATACTTTTTATTTAATGGTTTATTAATGGCTCTAATCATAATGTGCTAGAGGTAAAGTCGTATGGTGTTTGCTTAAAAATAATATTTGTGAGATAATTTTTGTGTACAGTGCTCACTCAGAAAGGCTAAGGACATGTCCTCCTTCGCCCCGCAGTCCCAGGTACCCACGCCTCCCTTGGCAGCGTCATTAACTCCCGCTGGAAGGAGTGCGTGGCAAACAGAATGGCACAGTATCAGGGACCTGCAGGTGTTCTGCGTCTGCCCAAGAGTTTGAGTCCCAAAGCAAGGTATGGAAAGTGTGTGCATTTAGCGAGGGAGAACACACAAAGCTGTGGTGAAGAAAAGCAAGCAAACAAAGACAAGCAAACAGACGAACGAGCCACCCACGCAGCTTAACAGACGCCCGTGGCTCCCGCTCATATAAAGTCTCTATTGGTCTGGGTGACTCGAAGGGATGTCCCTGGGGAGGTTGTTCAGTTACCCAAAATGCTTCAATCTTCTGGTCCCACCGTTTCAGTGTTACGTGCTCCCCCTTTGCTGAAGAAAGGACTTGAGAAAGAAAAATTTCTTCGGAGAACCATCACGCCACCTCGGCTCGATATGACACATCACTTCCGCTCATGTGACACGCGTGAGGGACAGCAGAACAGCTTCACGTGTTACCAAAGGGCTGGGAGTGCATCCTGCATGTGTCCAGGAAAGAAGGGCGGAATGTTCTTGAGGGTGTCAGTGAGGAGAGTCTCCCAAAGTATGCAAGATCATTTTAGGTGGTCAGAGATAAGCACTCACAGTTTCTGTTTGGTTTTGCATGTATCTGAAAAATATCAGTAACACCTCAAGTCTGTAAGATAATGGTTTCATTTTATACAAACTTAAGTTGAATTTTAATTATGCTGTTAGAACAAAAATAGTGAACACAGCAAGCAGATACCTGAGGTTTGGGTGACTCTGACCTAAAAGAACCTCTTCTAAAACTCAAGTGTCAGTGTGTAAAACTAGGCAAATTGGGAACACAGGTGGGGACCGAGGGATCTGCTCTTTTGTCAAGTGTCCCACATGGTTCAAGAACAGATGGTCTGGGACCACCTACTGGTGGTCAGTCGCTTTCTAGAGGTCAGTCACTTTCTGCTGTTAATACTGGAGAAGCAGAGACAAAACCCACCACTCAAGCACAAGGTGCTCATGACTACCCAGTGTCACTCCCTTTGTTTCCACTTTGAGTCTGAAACTGCTCTTCATACAATGGCGTAGGATGAGCGACAAGGGAGAGACTTCGGAGTGCACCCTGAACCCAGCAGTGACCCTGTCCTTATAAGCGTGCTTCTTCCCATAGTGCTTCCCATGTTGTCTGATATTGTTCTAAATGGCAGCCTAATTTCGCTCAAATCAAATATGGTATCACTTGATATTGTTGCTAATTCCAAAGCCTTTCAGCTCACTAGAACTCCTCACTCACTGTTGGTGGTAAGTTAGTTTTTAAAAAGTTTTTCCATTTCCATGTTTCCAAGGGTGTCTAGAAATCTCTTCCAAGTCGATTTTGATGTCCTCATTGATCTATAGTATTTTCGGTTTGTATATAAGTATCAAGAGAAGCTCCTTTTTCTATAGAAAATCGTCTTATCTGGATAATAACTTATCTGATTACCCTGTTTCTGAGGATTTTCCTGTTTTAGTTTGTGATGTGAATGACTAATTTGATCCCAAAGACCCTTCTTTATTCCAAAACTAGTGGCTAAAGCTAAACAAGGGAAGCCAAGCTATGGATAGTTCTAGATGTTTAGCTTTTTAAAGTCATTTTATGACATCACCTACATGCTTTCTTTAGGATAGAAAGGTAGAAGGACACATAGAACATTAAAGGGAATAAAAAACAACAATGATGATTGATGAATACACAAAGCACATTTTGAGGGACCCACAGGAATACATTATTTAGGCACATACCTCAAAATTGCCCTGACCTAACCTGAAGGATAATACTGAAAGCTGGAGACAAATCTTGGCCTTCACAGCACTTACTCACACCGTGGACATTTAATGGTGTGAGGGTGAGTCTTAATGAAATGGCTGTAAAGCCTTAGGTTGCCTCAACTCCATAATAAAGCTTGGACAGATGCTGTGGAATCCTAAGTGGAATTTCACTTGCATGGGGATAGCATTTATAATAAAAGTTATAGGCACCACATTTACTTTTCCTAGATTCCTGCCACTAGCTAATGCATATAAAAGCTTCTCTCTGTTTCGTAGTTACTTCAATTCTGGAAGAAAGTACAAGAGCATTGAAATGGTACCGTATAACACAATCAGGTCTGCAGCTCATCAGCCTGGCTTTCAAACTATCCAAGCACCTACAGGGCCCACTCTAATTTCAAAGTTTCTAAATACTTCATGTGGCCTAAGTATTAAATAATGCTTAGAGATTTTAAAGTTTGTGGACCTTTGTAGATCTAATTATTTATAATATCCAGTGACATTTACATTTTGCTAAATATACTCTGCTTGTGTAAGGACATATCACACGGAAAAATGTAGAGAATGCCCGGCTGCACTTTCGGCATAGTATACGAGGCAAAATACTGGGGTGACCTCAGTTATCCTTTTTATGATAATCACATGGTTTTAAACACATCATTCTCAAAACGCGTCCTTAGTCATTACTACTGAAAATGTGGAATTTTAAAAAAAGCATCACGGTCGACACTATTTGTTCACCATTTAACCCTCAAGTATCAAATCAAGCATCTCCTCCAGTTGTTTGGTGTCTTAAGATACCACCACTCACTTCCACGCCGGCGGCCCAGCGCGTCCGAGGCTGTGGGAAGGAGCCCGCGACCGCGCTTAGCTCGCTCACTCGGGCTCCCGAAGCGCGCGGGGGACGCCCCGCGCTCCCGAGCTCTCGGGTGGGGCCGCGGCCGCACCGTCCCGCGGCGGCCGCACCTGCCGAGCCCCGCCCCGCCCCTTCGGTGTGCTCAGCGCGGGGCGAACCGTGACCTGCTCCGGGGAAGGGTCCGCCGGCCCACGGTCCCGCCCTCGGGCGGCCCGCCCCGAGCGCCTTCCCGGCCGCGGAGGGAAACTCCAGCGCGAGGACCCGACGTCCAGGGCGCGGGCGGACGAGGAGCGCGGCCGCGGACTCGCCGCGCCGCCGCGGGCCGCCTGGAAGCGAAGTTGCGTGGAGCCGGGCTCGGCGTGCGCCCGCCCGCGCGTGGGTCCGCGCGTCCCCGGGGCGCCCGGCTGTGCGTGCCGAGCCCCCGGCGGGCGGGTGGGCGCCGCTCCCCTCCCTCCCCGCCCTCCCGTTCCGTCCCCTCCCTCCCCCTCCCCTCCCTCCCTCCCCTCCCCGCCCCCCGCCGCTCCTCCCCCGCCGCCCGGCCGCGCACAGCCGCCCCGCGTCCCCGCGCTGACACCTGGCCGGGACCTGCGGCTGACAGCGGCTCGGCGGCGGCCGCCCGCGCAGCCCGCGTGGAGCAGTCCCGCGTGGAGCCCGCGCCATGGGCCCCGCCGCGCGCGCCGCCGCCCTGCTGCTCTGCGGACCCCTGCTGCGGCTCTGCGCCCCCGGCCCGGCCGCCGACGCCCCGCGGCCCCGCCTGCGCCTGGCGCACCGAGGTAGGCGACCGCGGCCGCGCGTCGGGCCGGCTCGGCGGCCCCGGGCACCTGGACGCCGCGCCCTCCGCGGGGCATCGGCGGCGCCGCCGGGGTCGGGCCGGTCCGGGCCGCGCCAAGTTCCGCGGCGGCGAGGGCTCCGCCCGGCGGGGACGGGGCGCGGGCGCGGGCTGGGGACGGGGTCGTTCGGGTTTGGAGAGTTGTTTGTTTGTTTTGTTTTCCGTAATGAGGAGGAGAGGAGAAAAGAAAAGTGCCGAGAAAAAGGATGCTCAGCCCGTGATAAAGTCATCGCTGTGCAATTAAGATGCCCACTGTAAATGACCTTTCTACTTGAGTTAATTATTAAGCTATTTTTATGGGTGGCAAAATAAACGAGTTGATTGGTGGTCGTTGTAAACTGACATAAATGCAGTAGAATTCACTAGAGTATTTTTGAACGCTAATTCCTCTTGCTGCGCTCATGACGATCTATCCGAGGCTTTAAATATTTTATTCTGCAATTGTCTTGTAAAGCAATATCATACTCATAAATAAATGATCAAATAGGTTTTGCGTCGAGACAGGCAAAAGCCAGTCATGAACAGGTTTGATGACTCCCCTGTGGGCCAACAACAAACAAAACCCGTGCTCTGAGAGTGACCGTACTGACTAAAAAGAAATTTGGAATAAACTGGGAAGAAGTGTGTGTTATCGCTAACCACCGAGCGGGGTAATAGGTGCAGTAACGAGGGTTATGTAAGACCCATTTTCCAATTGTGTAAGCTTTCATATTATTCCCTAGTATGGAAAGAACAGAAGCTTGTATTTTCTAAATATAGATAGAATATTTAGCAAAAGGTGGAACATAAGGGAGGGCCCAGTTTTATGTGGTAGGATTAGTCTTTTTATCTTTTTATTGAACAATGGAAAAGGTAATGGTGACTAGAAATTTTTATTTTTAGGATAGTTAAAGCTTGGGATACTTTCTTAGTTTAGTAAATGTTTTACAGCACTATCCAGTGGGTAACATAAATTGAAGAAGCTCAGTGACACAGAATTTGTATTTAAACATAATGCGCAGCATTGGCCTAGATATTTTGCTTTGGGAAGATGTACTGTATTGTGACATGTATCAGAGTCTTTATTTCTCAGAAGTGTGTTCAAATATAACAAGATGTAAAAATCCGATGCAATGGGATGTGGATAAATAGGGCTTCAAGAAATAAATGCAGGGCCGGTGAGAGGGCTCAGCGGCATAAGCGCCTGCCTGGCAAGCGCGAGGTCCTGAGGTCGACCCCCGGTACCCACAAAAAAAAAAGAAAAAGAAAAAAAAAGAAATAAATGCACTAAATTGATTGTTTTTCTTACCTAAACAAGTGGCAAAGCTGCCAGATTTGGCGAACCCCTGTCCAGCTCTGCCCACTGTGAGCCGGGTCTGCCTCAGGCCAGGGCAGTTGGTGTTTAGGAGCTGCAGGTCCCCCTGTTTTCCCAGGTGCACGTCAGACGTTTCCTAGGACAGCTGTCATCTGGCCCGGGAGCGGCGGAACTCTCTGACACAGGTGGATGCCACGCAGGATACCTTCCTCGAGCGCCTCTTCTCCATGTCTGTAGTGACAGAAATAACCCTGACTGATTTCATGAGCTGTGTTCTGTGTGTGGGAGTAGAACTGAGTGTGCACTAGACGGACTCCCACGGGGGCTCCCTCTGCCTTTTCTTAACCTTTTGACTGAGTAGAACAGGTTGGAAACGCACCATTTTGTGTTTTTATACTAAGACTGCACAGAGTTCCCTGCGAAGAAGCAGCTCTTCCTTGTGCGGGTCAGCTGGCGAAGCCAGCGAGAGGTCACCCAGAGACAGCCTGCAGCAGCAAGAGCCCCGCGTCCCGTGCCTCAGTGGACGGAAACTCCCCGTGTGTGTGAGCCGGGCACACGCAGTCCAGCCAGCGCCCCTGAGCAGCCTGCTTCCCTCTCTCTGCTCCAGGATTCAGGGGACATTCAAAAGCTCCAGCTCATGTAGTATTCAGATTCATCTGGTGCTGTCTTGGATGACGTCAGAATTTTCATTACTAGGTGAAATTAGATAATTAAAATGGCGAATGAATGTGGAGTCTTTCCCAGTGAGAAGCACTGGGTACAGGTGCTAGAGCACCTCTGTCCCGCCTGCCCCCGGAGGTAACCCGAGGCTCATTAGAGAGGCCTCCTGCATTCCGCCAGTCATTCTTTCTATGGCAGCGATCCGTGCCCAGGAGAAAGGACGTCCTCTACTTTTAAGTGGCATTTGGGAACTAAAGTATCTCTTCCGGAGAAGGAGGAGAAAGTTTAGGTGTCATACTTTGGGTTAATTTATATAAAAATATGTTCAGAAAAATGCCTACACAATTCTCCTTTACCTCTCTTTTTCATTTCCTGCTGCTTTCGGAAACGACAAGTTCTTAAACAGAGCTAGAGAGGAAGTAGCCTCTACAGTTAAAAGGAAAAATGGCAGCATGAGAGAAAGACAAGGTGGAGGGGCGGTATGAGACCTAGAACACCTTTTGCTTATTTCCTACAGCCCTCCACCTGCAATAGGGTGATATTAAATTCCTTCTCCTTCTTATCAAACATCTCACCCCACCTCAGTGTTAAAAAATACAACCAAGGGCAAGCAGAGGGCATAAAAAGACAAGTGAATTACTATTGTTCATATATATATATATATATATATATATATATATATATATATATACTCACATCTATATATCTCCATCTTAGTGCATTTATAGACACAAAATAAATCAAGTTTACACCTAAAATATAGCAAAGATTGAAGTGGCAAGATGCTGTCCTGCTCTGAAAGAATTTTTAGTCAAGATTTGAGTTGGGATCAACTATATCAGGCAAATTGTTAAAAGTTCACGAATAGTTACGTGCTATAGCTAACTTTATCTCAGCTAAAAAAAGTAATATTGTTGTGATTAATACAAAATTATAGTATTTTGCTCCAAGAGCTGTTTTTTATTTTTTTAACTTGCTGGACTCCTCATGATTGATCAAGGAGAGAGAAGAAAGGATACAAGCCACTTCCCTCTGTTGATATCTTTCTCACCTTATCTTTCACTATCCTCCATTAATGAGTTTCAAGGAAGGCAACAATAACCTTCTTGATAATGGACTTCAAAAAAAATAAACACGTAAGCGAAGACTTAGGTCACAGAAGAAATCCCATTGTGTGTGTCCTAAAGAAGGGAGAACTGATCAGGGAAATTTGATCAAGGGAGTTTAGCAGATAAGGTGGGAGTCCAAAGTCCCCAGGAGGAAAAATCACAGAAGCCAAGGAGAATGGCTGCTTACAAGAAGAAAGTTCTCCTAGGGTATTTGGTGACAGTTTGATAAATGCATGAGGATTGCAGAAGATCAAGCCATAAACATGTTGGCATTGTAAATGGAGATTTGAGTGCTGAATATATATTCGCACATACCAACTGTGCCATAGAGAGTAAATCAGTGTGTCTGCATTTGACACACTGATGCATTTGAGTATTATAACCATTTGTGTACAGGGTTATCGGGGTCTTGAGAATTTAAGATCTCCACTCCAGCTCCGCTCCTTCTACATGAGAACGGTATTTGTGCCTTGGTTTCCTCAATTTGAAAAATATGGAGAGTGACAGTACTCTGTCTGTTTCACTGAGATTTTGAGGGGTTCAAATGGATCAACAATGTTTATGAATGTACTTTCTAACCTAAATATTTGTGTTATTGTTTTGAAGACCGATACAAACTAGGAATGTTGGAAGGAGACATGTCTGAAGAACAACCTAGAAATGGCATGAGATTAGCTCGAATATCAATAAATGCTTGCATAATGCTCATATAAAAAGTAGAAGTTGGTATTAAATAGCATAAAAATGTATGGTTGATCCTCACAGATTGTATTCGCTCCAAATCCTATCATCTCTACGTTTGGCCTCTAGTTAAAGTAACAGAGAAGATCATGACATCATGTGGGCATTTTCTAATATTCATGACCAGTATCTGTCGCTATAAAGTACACATACCCCCTTCACACCACTCATCTTAGAATTCCTTCCACGTGTAAGACAAAGATGACATAGGACTCTGAAAGAGCACAATGCTAAATAAGTTTTGAATGACCTTCCTGGAGGCTATGGTATTTATTTATTTTCTTTTTTTTTTTTGTGCGTACCGGGGGTCGACCTCAGGACCTCGTGCGCCAACAGGCACCCGTGCCGCTGAGCGATATCACCGGCCCCTTTTTCGTATGTGGGATCTGTGAGTCGAACTTGGGCCCTCGCGCTTGCAAGGCAGGCGCTTACGCCGCTGAGCTTATTTTCTATCCAGACCAAATAAAAAACTGGGCAGCGACTGAGCCAGTTTTTCCTGACAAGCATTGGTTCCTCAGTCAGTAACTAGGTATTGTCAATAGTGATGTTAGGGGCCGGTGAGATGGCTCAGCGGCTTAAGCGCCTGCCTGGCAAGCGCGAGGGCCCGAGTTCGACTCCCGGAACCCACATACGAAAAAGGGGCCGGTGATATCGCTCAGCGGCACGGGCACCTGCTGGCGCACGAGGTCCTGAGGTCGACCCCCGGTACCCACACATAAAAAAAAAAAAAATAGTGATGTTAGGCACACATACTGTCGTGTCCATAAATAAGAACTGGTCACAAGGCATGATTCATAATCACAGTGGTTACCTAAGACCAGGAGTACACATCAGCCTTTACATCTAGAACTCCGTCAGGGAGAATCAGTGAGCAGTGAGTGGTAGATCTGTTAACAAACCATTTATGTTTTACAAAGGCACTGGGTAAGATGCAGAGAACCCAGTATAGTTTGTTCAGCTTGTTTACACAGAATATGCTTTCTGAAGAGGAAGTGCACGTAAGGATGTTAGATAGTGCTGGGGTTTTTTTTGTTTTGTTTTTATATTTGCTGCAAACACTCCTCATAGGTCACATCAGTGAAATGGGATGAAAATCGCTGGATGGTCGTGTGAATTAATCAGTTCTTATCAGGATATTGCGTATTACAGTAGGAAAACGTTTACTCTTTAGTAAAGATATAGAATGAGGAGGGAGGTCAGGGGTAGAAAAAACTAAAATTGGAATTTATAAATGATTTGGACAAATTTCAAATTGGAGAAATATTTATATGGGCACAACCACTTTTAAAAATTTGGTGAGTGCAGTATTCTGTATATAACATACAATCATTATATGTTCTTGATTAACAAATATATGCATTAGTTATGTTTTAACGAGATATTCTTTGAAAAATGGGTGTTGCTGTGTTGTCATTTTGCTCTCCAGGTCAGATTTGTCAGTTAGCCTGTCGCTATTTCATAGAGAGGGCCTCTCTTTCTCCCTGGGGTGGGATCACAGCTCTACACCCGCAGTTCTGTGACCACGTAATAATGCACCTAAGCATCAAATTGGTTGCTACTCGTGGAAATTGTTAACAATCTGTTGAGTCAGTTTAATTCATCAAAAATATCTGCAGGGGTCACCACGGGGACTTGTTGGTAGGAGAGAGGGCACTGTTCACTCCTTTACCTTTAACCCTTCTGTAGTTCAGCGGAGGGGGTGAGCCCGCAGGAGTCCAGAGATGGCCCCTGGCGTGCGGGTCTCTTCACACACAGCCAGCTCACTGTTAGTGTCCTCTAAGTTCCTCTCAGAGAGTGCAAAACAAAACAAACCAAAATCCCATCACTTGTTACATTTTCTGAATGGTATGGAGTGAAGATCTACACTTTTTCTTAGTTTCAATAGACAGGGGTACAATAATGTTAGCAGTTTTTAGCACAACATCTGAGACTTTGGGTTACTCTATAAATTATACAAAGGATGATGGTTGGTTTTAAAATGTTTTTCATAGTGCATTTTTGAGTAACATTTGAAGCCTAAGAGAAGCTATCTGTGTCTTTATTCCTTAGGCTTTAGCAAGCATTATTCTCTGTGCACATTGTGAGGTTGATCTTGACAAGACTGGAAATTTCCTAAGTGGAATATTCGAGACTTGAAGTGAGAGGATGTATCAGTACTACATTTAAACCAAGTCACGGTCTCTGGTATCGAGAGCACATTTTCCACTAAAGAATGTGATCATTCCAAGACCAGACACGTCTTTGCGATTGATAACTTTACGTAGCCCTGTGGTGGCCAAGGCAATTGATTACTCATGAACTCTTCAGCCTGTTTGTATTCTAATGCTCGGTTCAGGGTATTTCCATCTATGACCAGAGGCCCCTTGCCCTCGTAATCTTACCTCCACAATGGTATGGAAAAATAAAGCCTGTTGTCTTGCCTGATTTTTAACACTTAGAAACATATTTCCACTTCCAGCCCTGGTAAATAAAATCCTCAGCCGTCACTACTGTCTGCTCAAGCCTTGAACAGTAAATGTGGACAATAGTTTAGCTTAGGCAAGTGTCACGAAATACTCTCACATTCTAATTTCAGTGGCCTGGGGCCGGTGAGATGGCTCAGCGGCTTAAGCGCCTGCCCGGCAAGCGCAAGGGCCCGAGTTCGACTCCCGGAACCCACATACGAAAAAGGGGCCGGTGATATCAGCGGCACGGGCGCCTGCTGGCGCGCGAGGTCCTGAGGTCGACCCCCCGGTACCCACAAAAAAAAAAAACAAAAACAAAACAAAAAAAAATAATAATTTCAGTGGCCTGAAACCCTGCACTTTGGATGAGCCATCCCTAATTTGAACCTGGCTTCTGGCCTTATGGCATGAACGAGCTACTTATGTTTTGGGGGATGAATTTTAATGTCTTTATTTTTTTTTATTTTTTTTTTATTTTAAAGAGAAGAAAAAAACAAAACAAATCAAAAGAAGAACAAATTTTCAAACCAACATAATAGGAGGGTAACAATGGTTAATACATTACTTATTACTATCTTTAAGTTAGTTTTAATGTCTTTAAAATTGTATAACGCATAATCTTTGAAAAGGTTGCAAGAATAATGCAGATTAATGTGGGAGAATACTTAATCCACAGGAAGCTGTCCATAAATTACTCAATGAATCAGAAGAAGTTCAGAGATAATTAGTCTACACTGGCTTTCCTTTTTCTTTTAAAAGAGACATGAACTAATTACTAACTTTCAATTTAAAATGAGGGAAGACCCTTAGTGATCAGAGACGTTCACTTGAGAGTAAAGATTTTCTTCCATGAAAGCCAGCCCCTGTTGGAATAAATGGCTTCGAAGGAGAATGATGCGGGTGCCTGTGCTGTTTTGAAGTTACTGTGGGAAAGTTAGAACTTTATCTGCTGGGACCTTGGAGACAGCAGACCAAATCCACGAAACACACCATGCTAACAAAGGTGACTGTGGCCCCAGCCTTGGAAAGCACAATGGGACTGATATTACAAGGCCAGGCCACACTGGCCACAGTGAAACTAAGCAGTGTCCTCTAAGTGGCTATCAGCTCAGTGTGTGTTATTTGCTTTGAAAGTGAAAGAAAGCGAGCTCTGCTTTCCCCAGGATAAGCAGGTAAGTATCGGGGGCAGGATGGGGTTCCTGACACGTACTAGCAGGTAAGTGTTGGGGGCAGGATGGGGCTCCTGACACGCACTAGGTATTCAGTAGAGGCCTGTTGAGTGGACAAATGAAGAAGACAAAATGACTTCGAGCCATGGTTCTCAAACAAGAGTTTCGTAGGGTGGGGTGAAGAGTGCCTGGGAAACGAAGGAATCCCTAGCAACTATTTATGGCTCCTTCACCCAAACTTGTATCAGGAGGAGGGCGGGGCTTTCCCTGGCTGTTCAGGTTCTGCCCCCCAGAGCTGCAGTTAGTGAGACAGGGCGGGTGTCCAGAAGCCCGCTGGTCCCGTCAGCCACACTCTCTCATCAATACCCTGTCTTCTTTTTTAAGTTTAATTTTTTAATATCTGTATTATTTATTTTTAAATTTGTATTTCTATTAGTCCATGGTTACAATACATAATTATTACATTCATTGAGGGGAGCTGGTATATGTGCATAATACTTTTCAATTCATTTTTCATCCCCTTCCCTTTCCTTCATCCCCCCACCCATCTTTTGGTCCCCTTCCCATTTGCAAAAGACGTATTTCCTTGTTCCTTATGATGTATCTTGTATTTTGCTCTTTAATTTAGTTACACTGTAGGTTTCTGACATAGGAGAAACCATGCAGTATTTAATCTTCTGCGTCTGATTTACTTCTCTTAACATTGTGGTCTCAAGGTCCACCAGTTTTCCTACAAATGACCCAAATGTATTCATCTTTATAGCAGAGTGGTAGTCCATTTTGTATAAAAAGCATGTTCTCTTTATCCCGTCATCTGGTGATGGGCATATAGGCTGCTTCCAAGATTCAGCTACTGCGAACTGTGCTGCTATAAATGGATATACATGGATCACTGTGGTAAGATGTCTTTAACTCTTTGAGGAAGATGCCTAGAAGGGGAATAGCTGGGTCAAATGGAGTTTCTAGTTTTACTTTTTTGAGGAATCTTCGTTCTGATTTCAGTACTGGTTGTATAGTTAACTTTCCCACCGACAATGTAGAAAGGTTCCTTTTTCCCCACAGCCCCACCAGCATTGTTATTAGTGTGTTAGATTTCTTGACAACCTTTCTTTCTGGAGTAAGATAGAGTCTCAGTGTTGTTTTAATTTTCATTTCTCTAATGAATATTAATGAACTAATGAATATTTTTACATTTACTTATTGGCCATTTGTACTTCTGAGAAGTGTCTCTTTACTTCAGTTGCCTATAATTTATTGAGTCTTTTATTTTGTGGAGGTCCAACTTTTTCAGTTCTTTATAAATTCTAGATATTAATCTCTGTCCAAGGAGCAGCTCGCAAAAAGCTTTTACCATTCTGTAGGTTGTCCCCTCATTCTGTTGCTTGTTTCCTTTGCTGGGGAGAAGCCTTTTAATTTGATATCATCCCATTTATTGATTATTGGTATAATTTCTTATACAATTGGAGTTCTGTTCAGAAAATTCTTGCTTATGCCTATGTCTTCAAAAGTTTTGTCTATTTTATCTTGGAGCAGATTCATTGTTTCTGCTCTAGCAGATCTTTGATCCATCTTGATTTTAGTTTAGTATGTGATGAGAGAGAGATGGGTCTAGGTTCAATCTTCTGCATGTGGATGGCTAGTTTCCCCAGAACCACTTGTTAAAGAGGCTGTCTTTCCTCCAGTGTATGTTTTTGGCCCCTTTGTCAAGGATCAGATGGCCAAGTGTGCGGGGAATAGTTTCTGGGTCCTCTACTCTGTTCCATTCATCCACGTGTCTTTTTTTGTGCCAGTACTATGCTGGTTTGTTTATCTGTTTGTTTAGCCACAGTACCTTTGTGATATAACATGAAATCCAGTATTGCGATGTCACCTCCTGTTTTGTTCTTGTTGTCCAAGTTTACTTTCTCTATTCTGGGTCTCTTCTGGTTCCATAGGAGTTTAGGATTGTCTTCTGTAGTTCTGTAAGGATGCTTTTGGTGCTTTGAGTGGGACTGTATTGAGTCCATTCATCAGTTTTGGAAGTATGGCCATTTTGGCAATATTGGTTCTACCGTGGAGAAGCAGGGAATATCCATTTTCTGACGTATTTGATCTCCTTTTCAGGGTACCGTACTTTTAGTTTTATAGGCCTTTCACTTCCTTTGTTGTGTTACTTCCTAAGCGTTTAATTTTTCATGAAGCTATTGTGAATGGTATTGTTTTTCTAATTTCTTTCTAGGTGGGGTCATTATTGTTTACTGGAATGATACTGATTTTTGTGTATTGATTTTGTATCCTGCTACCTTGCTGAATTTATTAATTCTATACATCTTTCAGTGGAGTTTTTTTGGGGTCTTCTATATAAAGGATAATGTCTTCTGCAAATAAGGATAGTGTGACTTCTTTTCCTACACATAGTCTTCTTATTTTATTTGTTTATTTTTTTGCCTAAATGCTCTATGTGTCTCGCCCTCTTTCAGCAGCCCTGCAGCTCCCGCCCATCCCCTGGGTGGACCACACTGGGTGGACTGCACGCTCCCGTGGGTATCTGCCTGCCTCATGCCTGTGGGTTCATAGATACTGCAAACACCAGCATCACATGTGCTGTTTGCTTGTGCTGAACTAAATTCCTTCCATTTCGATACAGATTTGAGGAATTTTCCTTTTCTCTGTATGAGCAATATATGAAAATTCACAAGTAGAAGTTTGAAATTTTTGAAAGCAGTTATGTTGTATTTTATTGTTTGAATTCTTAGAACCAAGCTTCAAATAGTGAGTAATCATATTTTACCTATTACATTCAATGTACAGAATTTCATTGTTACGTATAATAAATTGTTATTACCAACTTTGATTTTTGTAGTGGGTGCCACATACCAATATGTTTCCAACAGAGATAGCAGAAAATGAAATGATGGGGTTAGGAAACATTCATAAGGCAAGAAAAACAATGAAAATATTTTTCTTCTGCACCATCTCTAAAATGCAAGGGGCTGGTTTTGTTTCAGCTTTTTTATTGGGAAAGGTCTGAGGAGAAGTCTAGCATTGCTTCACAATGATTCAGAAAATATCTGCTTATTACAGAAAGATGCAGTTTGAGGTTTTGGCAAAGGGTGGTTTGAATCCCCCTTGTATTATGATCCTGTCACCTGCCGGTCCTCTCTCCTTTTCTCCAATCCTGATTCCCTGGGCTTGGTGTAAGATGTGATTCACTCACACATGGATGAGCCTTGAAGAGCCAGAAACAGCTAATACATGGAAACTGTGACAAGCAGAAAGCAAAGAAAGAATGGTGAAAGAAACAATAGTAACTTCCTCAACATCTTTGTTTTTAAAGCATGTCCTAAATGACGAAAAAATAAGAGGTATTTTTTGGATTGTATTAGTTTCTCTGTGCAAAGGTTGTTGTATAAATAATTTGACTACATTTATCATTTTATACACATCTGTTGTCAATAATATGAGAAGAAAAAACAGTGGTTATAAGTTTGATGAGTATACTTAGTTTATGGAAGATGTCTTAACTTATTTCTTAACTCAAGTTGAGAAAGAACTAAAGAAAATTTTATTTTACTGGGATTTTATTATACCTATAAGCCATGGGAAAATGTCTTTCTAGTCTTAATTTATCAAACATAATTGTCAATATATTTTATTATCCTTAAGTTATTGTTTCTTTTTGGCATCAAACTAATTAAGTACAGTACACATTCATAAAACTATAAACTAATGAAACTAACTATAAACTAATGAACTATAAACTATGAACTAAAGAAAATGCCCAAAATATCAATTGAGAAGACAGCGCTTTTTTTACCATAAATATAGAAATAACATTGAAATATAAAGCTCTTGACTATTTTTAGAAACTAAAGTCAAGCTGTCAAAACAAATATATAGAAATGAAGATCATTTCTATTATTTGGAGCAAGGCAAAAATAAGATATGTTAAAAATTTGGGAAAGATAATGGAAAGTGAAAATGATTCCTCTTGAAAACAGCTCTGTTCTTGATGAAAGCTGTATAACTGCTTTTCCCCAGCTCAAGCAAAATAACCAAAAAAAAAACAACAATAATAAAGCAAAGCAAAGAAGAAGAAATTTCAAGCTGGACATTGTAATAATTCACATGTTACACATTTCTGGTTAGATGAATGGTAACTGGCAAATTCTTTCACATTGCTTAGAATGAGTGCTGCGATACTGAACTTGCTGTGTATTTAGGGTTTGGACTAACCTGAGTTAATCATACCTATTCTTCGAATAACTATGCCACTCATATTTCAAATGTAAATTAAAGAGAAAAGGAACATTTTTTGAAGTCAAATATTACAATTTTAGTTGTGGAGACACTCAATTATCTTCACCATTGCACATTTCTACTAATACAGGAAAGCAAAATGTTTCCTTTTTATTTTATCCAGAAAAAAGAAAGAGGAAGGAGAAGGTAGGACATAAAATTGTGGGATAGATTTCCAAACCACCAAATATATGAATTGTTTTACTAAATTATTACATTTATAGAAGTCAATATGCATACTTCTACAACAAATAATATTCTTTCATTACCTTGTAATTCCCCAAAGCAAAATTTCCTTGTAATATTTAAATAACCATAGGAAGAACAAAAATATTATAGTTAAGTCAGTTATACTTCCAATTAAAAGACTGAAATTATATTTCCATCATTACATTTCTCAGAACTAAGACAAAAGTTACGTACTGGGCACTGTTTTTAACAGATTTTTTTGCCAAATGTTTTTTACTTGCTCCAAAATGTGTATGCCCAAACTGAAGTCTGATATATTTTAGGATTGTAGAAGAATTTTTCATATCCGGAGAAAAGGAGTATTCTCTAAGCCTTAAAAATCAATAAAATTAGTCATGAATAAAAATGCATGATAAAATTGTAGAATCGATATCAATAAGAAGGTATGTGCCTTAGTTACTTTTCTCCCATTGTTGAGACAAAATACCCAACACCCACAAGTTAAGGGAGGAAAGGTTTATTTAGCTCAGTTTGTAGAGGTTTCCGTGTGTAATCGGCTGGCTCCAAGGCAGGGTGGCATTGGCAGAGGGGCAACAGTTCACGGCGGCGGAAGACAGCAAAAGCAACAAGGGAAGGAGAAGGGACAAGCCTTTCTGCCCCTTCTACTGTATGCAGGCTGCCTGCCCTAGGGCGGGTGTAGCACTCACACCCTTCATCCCAGCATTGGACCATGAATCAGTCACAAACTCTAGGTTCAGCCACCTCTGAAAACCCACCCCCTTATGACCACATGAGGTTTTGGGGGGACATCCAGACACAAACGATACATGCTGGTAAAGTAGTAACTCTTTCTATGCCTTATAGTATTGGTATCAGGGTATGCAAAACAAACAGAATGCTAAGACTTTATTGGATGCAGTTTAAATTTGGAATACGTACTTGTGTTTATTAGACATCTACATTTCTGCAATGGTCAACCTCTAATAATCATGATAGTTCTAGGTTAGAATTAACCATCTTTTCTTTCTGTGAGTTAAATTATGTGCACTGGATAGTTTGAACAGGCCTTGGAACTGCTTTATTTTTGAATGTCCCAAATAGAATTAATGTGAAAGAAGTGAACACCGACTTGCCGCTGGCTGAGTTTGGGGGAAAGCGTGGCTTGGAAAGGACTTTGGAGGGACCCCGCTCGCACCCAGGCTCTGCTGCAGATCAGGGTGAGCCCCCGCCCGCTCCGCTGTGCCAGCCCGCTGCCAGCCCTGGAAATGTCCCTTTGTCTTCCCTGCCTGGTTTCTCCTCCTCACCAATAAGCCCAGCTGCTCCTGCAGCCGGCGGCACCCGCCCCCCATGCTGCGCTTTTGGGGCCAGCCCCCAGAGGAAAGAGTAACAGCTGGCATCGGCTTACTTTGGCATCTAAGTAATTTGGGGTGGGTCCATGCCTAACCTTATTATTTCATTTAATTTTATAATGTTTCCGTCTGCTGAACTCTTTAAAAACAGATGAGTGATGTTTTTCTACAGCGTTCTCCTCGTCCTGCTGACTCCTGTACCCGAATCCCAGCACAGCCCCTAAGTTCATTATGCTACTTTCGCCCCAATTTTAAGCACTGTTTAGAAAATAAATGTGGTAGAAACACATTTGTTAGTGTGATCTTGGACGTGTTACTTAACCTTTCTCTGAGTGAAAAGGGTGGATAATAAATAGCACTGATGGCCTTGCTTATAACAAGGATTAAATGAAAGATCTTTTTAATGTATTTAAAATGCTGCCTGTCATATAGTAGTTGCTAAGTAGGTGTGTGATAGGAAAGAGTCAAAGAAAGTGAGGAGGCGGGGAGAGAGAGAGGGAGGCATGGAGTTAAAGAGGAATAACTGCTGAAGGGAAAGATACTGATTGCATTTAGGCAGTTAGGACCAGTGTTATGAAGTTAGCACTTGATATATCTGTTCCAAATAAAAAATAAAATCACTAATTAGAAAAAAGAGCCTTTTGGGGGAAGCTTGTGCCATTTGACCCAAATCGGAGACTCGTCTTGAACGTAGGGACTGCAGTCGTTACACAGGTGCTCACATGGGAGTATTTACCTGGCACTGTGACCTGGTGCATTTCATGGTCAGGTAATCACCAGCGGCAGGGAAGTACATTCTGTCTTCAGCGTCCTGATGAAAAGCGGGTGTTTCCCATCCTCTCACTACACACATCCTCCGCTATCTACTCTGGACTTCTCTCAGGGTCACGACGGCTCCCAGATACATACAGATGGTCATCATGCCCTTCTGTGGCAGGTGAGCGTCCCTCAGGCCACTGAGCTCCCTGGGGCCTGGCCACGTTGCCCTTCATTAGTGTCCTCTTCCAGTGGGCCACTGTGGAGGCCTGCGTGATCAGGGAGAACGGTGCCTGAACCCCAGTCTTAGACCTGCTGACGCCTCCGGAGCTGACAGCAGCTTGGCCAACAGACTGTTGCGTTCGCTCCTGTGTGATGCGCCCAGCCTGGCGAGGTCCCACGCAGACCCGATGCCTACCCTCTCCGGTCTCTCGTGAGTGTGGTTTCCTGGTGGAAATGGGGTGACCTCTTCTCCTTCCCCCAGCTGCGGTGTGGCCCTGGGCACTGTGGCTGTGTGGACCCGAAGGATGCGGCTCTGGAGGACCGCCCGGGGCCGAGCCTCGGCTGCTGCTGGGCGTCCTCGCTTGGTTAGCTTCATCGTAGGTTCCACGTTCTCATCTTTAGGAAACCTCGTTAGAAATGGTAAAACTTGGATCGCTTGTAGATATGCTTCTGAAGTATTTTTTAAAAATTCAAAATACACATATTATGGGTGCCTTCTGAAATGTCAGTATTTGGAAGAAACTTAAGCCACATTTAAGACACTTTTTTATTGGACTATATAAAATGGATGCTTTTGGCTTTTATGGAAGATGTAGGAAAATAAATGTCACGGCTAGTTTTCTTTATACTGTAACATTATTTAAATAATTAAGGATAATGAAAGATTGATTTGAAATTCTTCAGTATGAAGAAACAAAACAGAATCTTTCCTCATAGCTAAAATAAACAGGAGACTTGTAAATGTCTTCACAATTTTTTATTTAAAAAGAATCTGGAATGGTCACCATTACAGAATGGCAGAATTAAAATACCACCATAGCTGTGCTTGCTTAATTTTGTAACTTTAATTTGCTGTCATTTTGTAGATTTGCCAGTCTCTCTGGGTATTTGTAGCAAGTCCTGTGCTTAAAAAAAAGGCACATGATATTTCAGAATAATTTTTTTTCATTAACTCTTTGTAAGTAAAACAGTAAACTGTAGTAAAATAATTCTGCATAAGATTTTATATATGAAATTTATTCATTATTTCCTCTGAAATTAAAAAGTGCTTATATTTAACGAAACTTTTTGTAGCCCATATTCTGTTTTTATGATAGGGTTAACTTCACCAAATGTTCTTTATTATTAGTTTATGAGCAGTTTATGCTTTTTGGAAATTTTGACTGTAGAGGAAAACATACTTTACTAACACTAAAGCATCAGCGTCGTAAGGTGTACCACTAATCACTGCAGCTTCTCTCAGTTCTGCAGTTCTGTAGCAAAGATTAAGACAAAGCTGCGAAACGCACTCTGTAGATGCCTGACCACATCCACTGGAAGAAGGTGGCACAAGACAGACCCCTGTTCTTCTGGGAGTCGCACCAGGTGTTTTTGGAATGTTTTGACCCTTATCATCAGTCAGCTGTCCTCAGGTGCTTTCAAGCATATTCATATATAATACTTTCCTCTAGTTTATGTGTATTGATTAAGGACATTGGGCCAAACTTCGTTATCTGTTCTATTTCATTTAATGTGAGAATTTCATCAATATGAGAAACTGGATAAATAAAAGCCCCTTGCCTTTACATTAGGATAGAGACTGCCAAAGTCCACTTTTCTTTTGTTTAGCAAGATATGAATTACATTTACTTTCTCTTTAGTACTTAGTTCAACTGTCTTTCATGTTGACATTTATAATTAGAATGTCTGTAAAGCTATTTTATTTTAACAGAATGAACTTTTATTTTAAAAACTTAGTCATTCAACAAGGAATAGAGGAAAAAAATCACAGAGACAAATTCTACCAGTACTTAATCAAGCACTGTTCAAATGAGGGTAAACGTAAGCCAACACGTATCGTACACTGCTGCTCCTTCGGTGAGGCCTTTCTAATTGCAGTACGCATCCTCGAGCACATGGCGGCTGAGGCCATTATATATACATCTCTGTAAACTTATCACCACCATAGAGTCACAGCTACAGAATGGAAAAATAAAATCAGCAATCATACTTGTCACCAAACTAAGGTAGCCAGCTGTGTAGTGAGGTCAGAGAAGACGAAGATCTCATGGTATCAGAGAAACCCATTTAAACCTCAACTCTTCTAATTCCTGATGGTGTGAATTTGGGTTACTCACTTAGCCCTCATCAGCATCGGTTTCCTCAACCTAGCCGACACCGTACCTCCTTCACAGCTAAAATCCTGATCGATGTTGAGTGTTCCACAGATGTGCAGCCTGTCCCTTCCCCTTTCTTTCCTGCTCTGGCTTTTCACCACTGCCATGATGGCGCCTGGTCTTCTGTTGTCTGACGACCGCACCTCATCGTAAGGGGCAGGTGCTGAGTAAAGCAAGGCGCTCAAAGTCGTGGGGAGCTGTGTCCCCTCCAAAGTCTCTTCCACCCTCTAGACTTCACTCGTAGGAGGGGAGAAGAAAATGCCGACGGCGAAATCTGGGACGCGGGTTTCTCTTCTGCGTGTCAGCTTGTATATCCAGTTCTTCACTGGGAGTCTGAGTGACGATCCTTACCCCAGCCCTTCAGACTCTGCATATCCAAAATTGGGTGTGTAGTCTTGCACACTCATCGCACCCGTCCTCCTGGTTTCCTATCTCAGTGGGCGGAACGTGCATTAACCCACCAGGCCCGTCTCACAGGGCACACTGACCATTGATCTTTATCCCTTACTGACTGCCACTTGTCTCTTGCTGCCACCAGCCCACTCCTTACACCTAGTCCAGTTGTCAGTAAGTCCAGTGACATCTACTGCCATGTCGCTTGGATTCATTTATAGCTCTCTATTCTCAGTTTTCCTCCCTCCCTCCCTTCTCATCTGCTTTGTTGTACTTGTTTCTGGACTGATATCTTACCACCAATCCAATCTACTCTATATTATAAGCAAAAATGCAAATATTACTCATTTCATTTCCCAAAATAACTCTAATGGAAGAATGCATTCACTACTTCTTAGATGCAATGGGTACTTCTTGGCATGGTGTGCCAGTCACTTCGTGATCTGTGCACTGGGTACCTTTTCCCTTCTTTCCTGTTATGATCTTTCCTGAGGTGCCCTCTGCGGTGATACTGGACTCCAAAGCATTCCAGAGAACCATCAGGCTCTTCTTGCCTGAAGGCTTTTGTGTGTGCTACTGCTGCTTCTTGGAAAGCCTCCTCTTGTTCTCATGTCCCTGCCCATTTTGTGCGCCACTGATGTCTGCCCATCATTAGGACTCAATTTGCATGTGCTACATCCTTGCCAGGGTTCCTTTAACCTGTGTTGTGCTCACAGCATTCTTTGCAAAATGTTTATACTACACTGCAATTGTCTGTCTACCTATTAAGTTTCTAGGAGTAAACTTGTTAGGAATAGAGACAATATTTTATATTTCAGTCCATCAAAAGCACTCATTATAATACTTAGAAAAGAGCAAAAACTCAGTAAAATGTGAAGCAATGAGGGTGCAGGTGCCCACTGGTGCTTCCGATTCTATATAAGAAACCTGGGGGAAAGGACCCGCTTAGTTTCTAGAAGAACCTTTCTGCAGTGTGGGAGATAAGCAGCCAATTCACAGATAACTCCCACGTCATTCGCAACTCTGCATCCATGCACTGTACTTAATAATTGTAGGTTGACACTACTTCTTTTCTTATTCTGAAAAAAATACTTTTCAAGTACAACACTCTACATACATTTCAAATCAGCATTTTTGGGCATCAAATCTGGTGAATGAGACAAACTTTAAAAAAGCCCATCAAACTGATTTATGATTTCCTCTTTCATAAAATCACTTAGTTACCAACATATTCAAATTATAAATTCCAGTAAATGAAGTGGAAGCTATTTATACCGTGTGACTTGGTTATGGAAAAATATTTTGGGGTCTAGTTCCACTGCTTTGTAGTTAACCTCTGTAGGCATGTAGTAACCCCATCTATGAAATGGAAATTTGCCATTCTCAAAGGAGGATTATACATACTGTTGCTAAATGAGGACTATATAGGAACATAAAACATTAAAAATATAAAAATAAGGATGAAAAGGTATTGGTCTCTGCAAAAATATGTGCAATTATTATAAAATATATTTTACATGTTGTGTGTTTTATTTAAAACAATTTCTAGAACATCTTTTGAAGTTTTAACTGAATTAATTATTAAAACTAAGAGAGTAAACAGGATGACTTAGAGTATTTGAAGAATGAGATGGGGTTGCTGACAGACCTGAAGGAAGGGAATGCATGGGGCGGCTTTGCAGACTCAGACACAAAGCCAACAAAAAAAGTGCAAGCTTTAGATTTTTAGGGGAAAGTTGCCCTTTGACGAAAAGCAGGGAGTGTCATGAGTAAGTACCAGTTTTTCTAGCTTTTTTGCTTTTCTGTTTTCTTTTTTTCATTGTTACAATCTCAGGAGGTATTGAAGTGTGACAAATTGTGATTTTTGTAAAAGTAAAAATTCAAATATAATCCTTATCTTCTGGTAAGATATTTCATCTTTGAGTTATTTATTTCTAAGATATGTGGTATTTCTATTTGATTTAAAATTCACTTGTACAAAAGGGAAAAATGATTTTTTTCTTTTATAAGAGGACAAATGACAATTGCACTACCTAGGTCAAGTTCTATTTTGTGCATCATAATGACTACCATAGTTTGAAATGGTTTTTGTCGTACATATACTACACTTTCTGAAAGGTTAAAAAAATAGACTCACACCTGATTAGCAGGAGCTATTTATGCCCAACCGAACGTAATTATGGAAGTCACAAGAACACTGATTTGAAAGGGACCCTAACAGGTTATTTAGCTCCTGGCCTCTTCTCTTTAGGAGCGTATATTTCATCCACCACAACACAAGTACTTATAAAAGTTGTTTTTTTTTTTTTTTTTTTAGTCAATCCATTTTACTAACTTTAATCAGGTTTGTTCAAAACCTCTTCTGATGAAAAATTCCATTTAGTAAATAAAGCCCTCTGGAGAGAGAAATTCCACAATAGCTTGTAGTATTTGGCTTTGGCTTGTGTTTAACAGAGCTTATTGAAAACAAATTCCTTATGATATCCAGGCAACTCTCCCTGTTACCCCCATGAAAACCACCCTGTCTAGCATTGAGTTTTTCCCTTACGGTAGTCGGACGCTGACTTCACAGTTGCTGTACTGTGCATTCAGGTGGGAAAGTGTGGTTCCCTCCCCTCCACAGTAAAAACAGCGCTGGAGTACACACCAAGAGTAACATTATTAAAACTATTTTTATAAACTGAAAAGGTTCCTGAGGCTTTAATCTATATATTTCCTTTTTAAAAATACTAAAACACCTTCCCCTGCCAGCTTCTAAAGGCCCCCATATTCCCTGTGGCACAGCCTATGGCAGCCTGGTTTTCTCTCGGCTATACTGTGGCTTATAGCTGTGATGAAGAGGTGCTGATGGTATTGCTGCAGTACTGAAGACAGGGGTCTTACTTGTTTTTGTCTTTCTCGTAGAACATCGTACTTCATTCTGTTTATCATGAATGGTCAGTAAATTTGTGTAGGTTCAACCAAAAGAATCTTTTATTTAGGAACAATGGATAGGAAGCTACTTAGAACTTTGAACAGTTGGAAGAAGCATTGAGATTATCAGTCTTCTTTGGTCACACCCCTGACCCCCCTGAAAGGCAGTGTGGCTTTGTCACTTGCACTGGCTGATTAAATAACAGCTGACTCAGTCAGTGCCACTTTCGCCCAGAAGCTGTGAGCTTTGAAGCTGGAGTGTGACTTGTCTTGTGTCCTCTGCCTACCTGGCCATCACAAATGCACACCCCAAGATGGAGGGTCTCGGGTCCAGCGCCGCTGGCTCAGCAGGGCCCACTGGAGTGCCCACCCGGGACGTGTCAGCTAAGCGAGAGGTGAACATCAGTTCTAAGCCACCGAGCAGTGGTTGCCTTCACTGTAGCATTAACAGTGTTCTCTTGACTGACAACTGGCAATGCGTTTGTTCATGAAGAAAACATTTTTGCTACCAGACATGACTCAGCAAAGTGTGTTCCCTCCACATAAATAAATTATCTTCAGGTGTCACTCTGCGAAATTGGCTGTGTCCTGCCAACTTTCTCTACTGAAAATGTGGCGAAATTCTTCCCTTACAAGGAAAAAGCACAGCATGTGTGGAATCTGAACAGGAAAACTGCTTCTGGCTGGCTGTCCGCAGTGCTGAATTGGGAGTTGAATTTGGCCGCCTGTTTTTCTCCCGGATTTCAGCACTGAGGAGGAATGTGAGGAGCGCAGCTTACCTTTATTTGCTCAATTGCAAACTCTTTCTCTTTGTGTACATTAGAGAGGGCTTGGGCATGTAGCTCAGTGGTAGAATGTGTGCTTAGCATGCATGAAGCCCTGGGTTTAATCTCCAGCACCAAATAAACTGAAAAACAAGCCCGGCATGTCTGGTGCGCATGGCTGTAGCCTCAGCATCTGGGAGGCTGAGGCAGGAGGATTGCAAGACTGATGCTAGCCTGGGCAATTTAGTGCCTTGGTGATGCTCTTTCTCAAAAACAAGCAAACAAAAAAAAGGTGGGGGGGTGTAGCTTAGTGCCACAAAACAATAACAGCAACAGCATCATCATGAACAAAAACAACAAAACCAAGTGAAAGGTACAGAGGCTCAACCTGCACTGGGTACAACCGTTAATCCTTCAGGAGTTTCAGAGGCAAACAGCAAGTTTTTTCTCCCTTAGTAGCAGCAAGAAAGACAAGGGATCCAGGTGCTGCTGCATGACCTGGACCCCTAGGTACTTGCAAAGATGAAGCAGGAGATGAAGCATAGCAGAGGCTGGACATCCGGGCGTGACCTGTCAATCACGGAGAGCTGGCAAATCACTGGTTGGGATGACGCACGCGCGAACAGCACCTCATGGCCGGAAGTGACGCGAAAGGAGTCGCTGTATAAAATCTGGAGGTGGTGACGTGGCCGCTATAGTTCTCCTTTCCTGCAGCGGCTGGGCTTGCATGCAGGGCGCATCTTCTCTCTTCTCCTCTCCTCTTCTCAGAGCACTCCTTGGTGAGCACTTCTTTTTTCTTCTTTTACCTTTAAATAAACGTTAAGCTTTTCTGTCCATCAGGTGTCCTGTCCAGCTCTTTGAAGGGGACAGCAAGATCTTGGAAAGCCGCTGGTCATGCAGCAGCTGGTCACAGGAGATCTCGGCTCAAGGCCAGCGCCGGCAAGTTAGCAAAGTTCTGTCTCACATTAAAAGTCAAACGGACGGGGTTTAGCTCAGCGGTAGAGCAAGGTCACCTTCCTGGCCCAGTTCCCAGCACGACCAAAACGAGGGGACAGAGGGTGGGGGAAGGAGTCCCACCCTTCTACCTCCTCTACTTGGATCTTCATTTAGAGGGCCAAGGATACCTCTGGAATTGTTCTTTTCCAGTTTTTGTGTATGAATATTGTTTCGTAATTTAAATGCTTTAAAAGCTGCTACAACCTTAGAAGTCATTTTGTCTCTTATTTTGGGTAAATGATTGTAAAGGAAACACATCTATTACTCTTTAATGGGGATGTGTAGGAGACTAAGATGAAATAGGTATTTTCAATGGCAACTGAGAGAGGTGTACGTAAAAAAAGAGAATTACATGAAAAGTACACTGTTTTAAAGAATTGCCTTTTAAAACTTGTTTCGTTGATCCTCAAAAGTGATGTTTTGGCTGGGTGTGGTGGCACACACCTGTAATCACAGCACTTGGGAGGCTGAGGCAGGAGGATCTTAGAGAGTTTGAGGCCAGCCTGAACTATATAGCAAGACCCTGTCTCAAAGCCAAACCAAACCGAACCAAACCAAACCAAAACAGGTGATAGTTTTAGATTATTAATTTTTTACATTAATTTACCATCTTGATATTAGGGGTGAAAATTACGATCAAAACAGTTAAAATGTGGTTTTACAGTGAATATTAAGTGCAGAAAATGCTGATAGTCTCAATTCAAAAAGCATTGTTAATCATATAATGTGGATTATTTTTAGACCTGAATGCTTGTTCTCATACTAGAATATGCTTAGTTCCCTATGCGGATGTAAATAAGGCTCTTCATTAATTCTATTTTAGATGAGTGAGTAAAGAAACAGTGCTATCTAAAAACAGTGGCCACTTCGTGTTGTCGTGTGGTTTACAGCATCCTGTTAAAAACAGTATGACACTGTTATGCTTATGTTAAGCCATCATACAGCCTGATTTACAAAGGAGAATTGGTAGTTTCTGCATGTGTTTGGGTATCTTTCTGCATGTTATTTTTCATGGTAACAGAGCATGAGGAGAAGGTTAAATGCGGTTGCTGGGAATGCACAAAAAAGCCAAAGAACCATCGCAGCTCCAGGCTGTGGAGGAGTTCTGACATTAGGATGGTCTTCCTGACATGAATAAAAATGGCCATCGCTACATATCTGCTCTGTGCTGAATGCGTTAGATTCAGCATCTCGAGTCTTCCAGACCTCTTCATGTCATTATTCATAAGCTAAAGGAAGATCAGTTACTGGAATGCCGCGCCCAGATGAAGCTGTATAGCTAATGAATGACAAAACTGGATTCAAATCCAGTATCTGTCTCTATTTTTTTTAATACAACAGGCTGAATTATGAGTTTGGGTTTTGACAGATTATTTCCACTTAATGTGTAAAAAATGTTTTTTTCTAACGGTAGAGCAATTGGTAGTTTCACCTTTGTACTTGAAACATTGGCTGTTATAAATCTTATGTTTTAAGGATGGGACGATCTTATGGTGAAATTACTCTGTGAGCTCCCAACCACAGATTCCACAGGACCTGTTCCTCAGGGTCAGAGTGTCCCTAACCTTGAAATAGCGTGTGATCTGTGAGCTCACAGCAACGGCGGGGCACTCTGTTCTCTAAAAACCAGGGTTAATCTTGGGCAAAAAAGGCTTGCACTGGACAGACATCCAATTATCAAAGCCTACTCTTAGCATTCGAAAGGCAGTGGGACCGAGCAGGTATTTTGTTATTTTTCTCATCACTTCGAAGCACCATCAGATTCTTGCTATGTGACATCGGGTATTTTGCGGTGTAAGTCTCAGTCCTTCATCTGTAAAAGGTGCCCATCTTCTGTGTAGATTGTTCTTTTGATTAATTTAAATATTATACTTAAAGCTTGCATCATAGGAACTGGCAAGTCCACCCTTAAAATTTTAAGTGTTTCCCGAGAGCCCGAAAACATAGAGTTAAGGAAAAATGATTACAGTGACACTCTCAGGACATAACAGAGAGTATGCTGCCCTTGTTAAGCTTATATTCCAGTGGGGAAGAGACTGCACACACACACTCTCTCTCTCTCACACACACACACACACACACCCACACCACTCTACGTATTGAGGAGTACTCCAAAGAGAAAGCAATTTCAGGAGGACAGAGTGTTTTTGGATTCTGTTTTCCATAAGGTGGTCAGGGTGACATTTGACGAGAGAATATAAGGAAATGTGCAAATCCTGGGAGATGCAGAGAGTGGGTGGAAGTACTTGCGAATGCATCTCTCTAGGTCTTTCATCCTGTGACCTTCCATCCTGTGACTCTACTGCAGTCACAGTCTCTCATGGCCACCTTTGACCTTTATTTGTGTTAGGTATTTAATATATAACATCCTTGTAGTTTATCTTTAAATTGAGATTTGTTATTTTCTAAAACTTTCTAGCATTCGGAATACAATATTTAATTTTATTATGTAGATGTTTAATATATATTAAAAAGTAAATATATGAAGCACCTTATTTAACAATCATTTTGAAGAAAATCTGTTTTCTGGTCAACTTCAGATTTTATTTTATTTCAGATAAGAAAGTAATAAGCAAATTTAATGCAAGATTGCTTTTCATGGGGCCGGTGAGATGGCTCAGCGGCTTAAGCGCCTGCCCGGCAAGCGCGAGGGCCCGAGTTCGACTCCCAGAACCCACATACGAAAAAGGGGCCAGTGATATCGCTCAGCGGCACGGGCGCCTGCTGGCGCGCGAGGTCCTGAGGTCGACCCCCCGGTACCCACAAAAAAAAAAAAAAGATTGCTTTTCATGAGTTTTAAATACTCCAAGCTTTAATTCATAGGAGAACAAGTAGATTTGATAAATAAAATTTGTCATGTCATTATTAAGTTTACCACCAATGACCACAATATGAAGTATATAGGTAATTTAATGTCAAAAATCAACAGACTAGTGTAATTTTGTCAGATGTGTAAAGTGGAATGTTGATGGTTTCTTGAAGGGTAAACTATTAACTTATATTTGGAATAATCTAGTTTAGTGAATTACCAGTGTAAATTAAGTGGGTCTTAATTATCTAAAAATCCTCACAAATTTTAGCTGCTATACAGCTCAATCACTTGTCAAACATGAATTCTGAGGAAAATTTAAAAAGAGTATATATAATGCATTTAAAGTATAAGCCGTGGTTTTCTACAGTAAGCATACACCTTTGCTGTTATTACCTAGAATTTCTTTTAACAGGATCATTTGGTAGAGTAGGGAACTAACTCTTATAGATTCAACATAATGATTTTTAGTATTATAGATGTAGCATTTTTTGAAGTTCATGGTTATGATACATGATGAAATAAACAGTAGTGGTTCCAATATTATTTATTCTTTAAAAGAGGCAAAAATGTATGAGAGGACTGGATTATATATACCATAAAGTTTAAATTGTCTTTCTCAGTAGTTACTAATCTGTATCAAGATTTCCTATGCTTTCTCAGCACTTAGAAATTTATCAGATGATTTTACTTTTACTTCTTGGTGGCCCAGCCATTGAGTTCATCAAATGAATGAAACCAAGTGGTGCAAGTTGTACCATAGTGTTATAGGTTATGTCGAGATGTCGCCCCAAAGCCCCATACACTCGTAGGTGGGGCTTTTGGGAGGTGATTGGATCATGAGGCATGGTACTGATCATGGATTAGTACATTGATGGGCTTAGCTGAAGGTGATGTGTGGAGGTAGAGCCTGGTCTGAGGAGGTGGGTCACTGGAGGCATGGCTTGCAAGGGTCTCTCTCTCTCTCTCCCTCCTCCTCCCTTGATCCCTCTCTGCTTCCTGTTGCTGTGCCAAGAGCTGTTTCTCCTCTGCCATGGCCTTCTGCCAAATCTCTGCAAACTGTGAGGCAAAATTAACCTTTCCCCCTTTAAATTGTGGGTGTCAGTATTATGTCTCAGGGATGAGAAAGTAACTAAGATACAAAATCTACTTTTCTCTCACATAGATGTCAAACAGTGAGATGGGATTTCATCAACTGGTAAATTTTAATAACTGGTAATATGTCTATAGCCATTTTAGGTTACATGCCATTTTAAAATTAGTGAGTACTATAGATTCTCCAGAAAATTTTAAAACTTTGCATGTATCCTCAGAGCACTGCATCATCCAAATTGAACTAATTCATGAATACAAATGAGACAACCATGAATGTTGATAGTCTTCAAGCTATGTGATTCTGGACTCAAAATTAAAGCTGAGGGCCGGGGATATAGCTCAGCGGCCAAAGTGTCTGCCTGGCAAGTGCCCGGTCCTGAGTTTGATTCCCAGTCCCCCCCACAAAAAAAATGAAAGCTGAGTGGTACTGTCTTGATTGAATATAGTGTATGGTAGGAACAGGAAGGAGGTGTTTATGATAAAGTAAAATTAATTAAAAACAAAACAAAATTATACATGTGCTATTATTTCAGTGATGTAAAATGTGTGTTCTTTGGACAAAGTTTTAAAAGTTCATACCAAAAATATTGCTAAAGTAGTGGGATTGTAGATATTTGTACCTTCTTTTTATAAATTCCTTTTAAGGCTATTAAACATAATACAGTAGTATGTGTGGGAAACAAATAATTTATAGCCTGGACAAATGTAGTCATTTCTTCATTATTTACCGAACACCCACTCTTGCTTTCTTCCTTCACAGTCTCTTGAGTGGAGTGGAAATACTGTTTTGAAAATTTCCATCTGACTTACTCAACTGTAACTAAAGCTTCTCAATGGCTTCGCACTGCTCTAGGATGAGAACTGTGGGTGTGGTCCCTAAGATGAGGTGCCTGTGACGTTCTCCTCCCTGGCTCCAGCTCCCCAGCCCCCTCCAAGGCCCCTCTGCTGGGACGAGGGGCTCCACACGCTCCATCCCTTTGCCATCCTTCCCTCTTTTTTCTTAGATCTTTTTCATCTTTTGTATTTCAGCTCCAAGTTCACTCTTCAGGGAAGCTCCTACTGCTCCTCCAGCTTGACCACCCTGAGGGCATTCCGTATTTTTATTTCATAGCTCTTCTTTTTTTTTTTTTTTTTGTGGGTACCGGGGGGTCGACCTCAGGACCTCGCGCGCCAGCAGGTGCCCGTGCCGCTGAGCGATATCACCGGCCCCTTTTTCATATGTGGGTTCCGGGAGTCGAACTCAGGCCCTCGCGCTTGCCGGGCAGGCACTTAAGCCGCTGAGCCATCTCACCGGCCCCTTCATAGCTCTTTTTCAGTGAATAAATACAACAGTGAATGGATAATAAATCCACAGGCCAGTTCACATTTTGTAGCATGTTAAAATACCAGAGTATTAAGATTATGGAGTTTCCCACTGTGGGTAAAGCAAGGGTGAAGCACTGAGTGGTGCAATGTGATTGCTGGCCGCCTCTGGCCTTCAGGTTTCCGTGGCCTTAAGGCCAGGCCTCTATCAGATACCACAGGAACAAAGCTGCCAGGGCAGAGCGAGCTCAGTGATTGGAGAGGATGTTTAAAACACTTGCAGTTTATTTCTTGAGGTTTAGGCTGACAACATGATCCTCTAGCGATTTTGATTTTCATACATTCAGAAAAACAAAAGTGAATTAAATTTTTCAAAAAGTTAAATGTGTTATTTGTTGTCATGTGGCTACAATATGCGACTGCTTGAATTCGTACTTTTTTAAAGTTACATACAGCTTTAGGTCATTTCACACTGGCGAGCTCCGTGGGAGTGGCCAGCGTGGTGGGAGCGGCTGGAGCAGTGCTTCTGAGGGCTCGTTTGGAAGCTGAGTCATCACTAAGCAGAGAAAGTTCTCGTGGTCGGACGTGGTGCCAGCCACGTGGATGCAAAGTACAGGGAATGGGGGGGACCTGTGGGGTCCTGCAGTAGAACTCAGATGGCTGAATATGACGCAAAGAACCTGGAATCCTGTTAACTTTAGTTTTAATGTCATGTACTTCAATGCTTCACTAAAGTGAAGCAAATCTTTTTCTGTAATCAAAATATATAAATAGAAAAATATTTCTGTTAATCATATATATATATATATTTTTTTTTTTCCTCACTGTCTTACCCATGGATGACTTGCTAAAATCTTAAGACTAACACATCTATTCAGTGGCCACCCACATAGATTTACCTCCTGTAAATCACGATTTTCAAAGATTATTAGCACAAAATGCATCGTAGGCAGCAGTCAATTTCAATTTCATTTTTTGATTAACTACAGGTATTTGCAGGATGCTGAATGCCAGGGAACCTTGTAATAGTCGCTGTTCACTGAAGGGTAATGGGAAATCTGAGTTTCCAAATGTTAGAACGTTTGGGATGTTGACATTTTTCTTGTTGCCATTTTTCTTAATTTCAAAGTTTTTTTTCTTTACATGGTTAAGGGTTTGAAAAATGCTTCTGTGCACTTCTAGTAAGTAAAAGAAAACCACTTAGTTTTAAAATCAAATCCAAACAATTATTTCATTTCTATTAAAATTTAGTTTAGGGGCTGGTGAGATGGCTCAGCGGCGTAAGCGCCTGCCTTGCAAGCGCAAGGGCCCGAGTTCGACTCCCGGAACCCACATACGAAAAAGGGGCCGGTGATATCGCTCAGCGGCACGGGTGCCTGTTGGCACGCGAGGTCCTGAGGTCGTCCCCCTGGTACCCACAAAAATAAAATAAAATAAAATAAAATTTAGTTTAAAAGGTCGAAAGTCTAAGTCCTTTTTCACAAATTATACACACCTTAATCCAAACATAGGACTTAAATGGAATGAAACATCGGAAGAGAGGAGTTTTCTGTGTTGATTATTCTTATTATTACACTAAATTTCTTCACTTTAAGGTGCTGGGTGTGAAAATTCCTTCATTCTATTAGCTTTGCAAGTGCACTTTAGTCTAACTTAATACCGAGCTCCTGTCGATCGTTAGACGCTGTAGTTTTCCTCGGATGTGGCTGTAGCCAGGCTGACTGACAGAACCTCACACTTAAGGATATTAATCTGCTCGCTCTCTAGACCCAGAGAAATGACTGATGGGAGATGATCTGGCAGGACATTCTCTGCACAAATTTAGCTTCCTATTTCGTTTCTTAGCACCTCATTTTCTATTTCACGGCTTTTTCAACACTTGCAAGTGGAGCAGCAAAGTCCAAAGAAAAGTATGCAAATGTTTGTATAAATACTTGTTAAAAGTACTGTTATGTCACCACAGTTCCAAAGATAAAGTGGCCAGGTTTTTAAACAATATTTTAGAAGAATGCATAGCTATACAACAGACAAAAAATAAGGCATCAACGATTTGGAAATATTTTCTTTTGTGAGAAGATTGCTAAGTTTTTGGTCTTCTGCTTTACACTTTATATAAAACTACACCAATCTCACTGCTAGTGTTACAATCAGTTTATGGGACAACTAAACAAACTAATATTAGGGAAAGAGTACCTTCTTGTCTTCTTAATAAAATGCTTCTAGTACATTTAGTTTTGTTCTAAAAAGAGGGGTCACTTTTCTTTACCTACAGTTATGATTTACTTAGGTAGAATTAAAACTTATGCCATAAGAATACAAAATTTCCTCCTTTTATAACCCTACTTGTGAGTAATTTTCAAATATTTCTATTCATGACATAAAGCAAAGCTGATCTGCCACAAGATTTCAGGCATTTATAGTCCTGTTTTTCCTGTTTCGGCTTTGTAAGATAGCCTGGAAGAACTGAAAACAACCCGACACTCATTTTGATACATAAGATGCAGGGTTTCCATAGGTCTTATTAGGGAAAGAGCTCATGATGCACGCATTCATTCTACATTTCTAAATGCCTCGTTCTTCCTAGTGCTAGGGATTTTTGGCCAGTGCATTAATACCGTATCATAGAGAAATATGATGTTGGGGTGTGGGCTTCCTGAAGAAAATTTCACAATATAGCTGCTTTTTCTTGGGCAAGTACCTATGCACAAAACAAGTAAAAAATATGGATTTCTGATAGACCAATTTTTGATATCAGTTTAATAAGTATTTATTGAACATTTGCATATGATACTCTAGTAAGGCAAAGGTACTTTTACTCATTAAGGGAATTATAGTGTGAAGAGAATAATACTACATGTAAAGAAGTATGAGTGGCATGGGCAAACAGTAGTTCTATAGGGACATTACAGACAAAGGGAGAGCTCTGTGAGGTAAATGACCTTCTGGGTCAGCACTCTGGAGCACTCAGGGTCAGATGAGGGCACTTCTTTCTTGGAAAGGGGGCAGAAGTACAATAAACACTTACGATGTGAAAAGGGGTTTTAGATATACTACTAAAGGTTTTATGAAGGCAGTGGTCATTTATATGCTGATGAATTGTGATTTGTAATTTGTGACCATTTCAAAACTAGAGCAAATATGACTTATTGTCACATTTCTACTTGATCACATTGATGATAAACATACTTTATTGTTTCCACATGGTTAGTCAGGCGTGAAAGGAAAAATGACATTGCACCTGTCTTGAAACAGAATTAGAGACAAAATCCCCACCCCTACCCCACTGGCAAGGAAGCCTTCACTAGTGGGTGAATAGCAAGAACGGGGAAGAGAAGGAAGAGGGAGAGGAAGAGCTGAGCTAGTAGCAATGATAGTATGCAAATTAGCATTAGTATACCTGCCACTTACTAAACTCTTCTGTATGTCCAGGACTATGGTAACTTTGATTCTTATGTTATCATTTATCCTCACATTTTTTCTTTAAAGTAGAATTTGTGTCCACTTTTAAGGTAAACCAAAAAGAGAAATTAATTCTGAGATGTGGGGGTGGTCCCCAAACCAGGGCTCTAGAGGGCGAAGAGTCCTCAAGACGGGAGAAGACTCAGGACCAGTGGCACATTCGGAACTCCGGAAGGGGGCTCTCTATGGGTCTTAACTTTGTTTTCCTCTATATACCTACATCGTGGCTTTCTCAGTTTCTCAGTTTCTTTCCCAATATACACGTGAGAAGAGGAGGGTGATCACTACAGCTCCAGGGGATTAACCAACATTAATGGCTGTCTCTCGGGCTTTGTTACAAATTTTCAGGAACAATGAAATAAAACTTGCCTGTGAGAGGTTAGGTCAGAGATCCATGAACCAAAGAGCTGCAGGTGGAAGCTCAGGTTCACTGAGAACTCGTGTGTAAGGTGCCTGTCCAAGACCCCTTGCCATATCCATCATGCATCGTAAGAATGGCAGGGTCAGAGATTTGCCCAAGTTCACACAGCAAAGAAATGGCACAACGAGTTATTTTGCGCAGATTTTTGCATGGGGACATTTCACTGTGTGCTGCCAAAGTGGTTCTCGCTGAATTGTGTTGACTCTTGTATTAGTTTCTTACTGCTGTCCTAACAAGTTATAAACCTAGTGTCTTTAATAAACACAAGCTTAGTACATGACAGTTCTGGGGGTCAGAAGCTGCAGTAGCTGTGCAGGGCTGTGCGTCTTTGCCGGGCTGTAGCGACATGATATTCCCGTGCCCTGTGCAGCTTCCACAGGCCCAGGGCTCCTTCTAACCTTCATGACCTCTGTTCTTCATGCCTCCTACCTTTACTCTGATCTCCCTGTTTCCTTTTTCTGTGTACCACTGTGACTGCACCATCCAGATAATCAGGATAATCCTCCCATCTACTCACCCTTAATTTCATCGCTTCTCTAAGATCTCTTTTGGCATCGCAGGTTCTGGGGATTAGGATGCAGAGCTCTCTGGAGAGGCTGTTGTTCAGCCAACCGCCACTCTAGTCCAGGCTGTTCCTCCCTGGCAATGCATTTGGAGTTTGTCTCTTAATATTCTTTGTGCAGCATCATGTCAGAGCAATGCCTATTTATGTTTATTCTCCAGGGTGATGATTGTGTTTAGTAAAAAACATTAATTTCTTTTATCTTAATAGTACTGTGCTTTTAATGATATTTTCTGATGACGATAATTCCCAGATTGTTCATTTGAGGGTAATTCGTCCACTATTTAAGGTAGACTTCACAGCAGAATTTTAATTTCGTAGGCAGTGATGGAAGCAAAAAGAGAGCATTTCATTTTGAAGAATTTTTCTGGACAAAGGCTCAGAAAAATGTGCCCATGGGGTAGGAATGGAAAATAGCCGTCCATCATTTGGTGGACAGACCAATGAGGAAGAGGAGATTGTGAGCTATACATGCTTCTAGAGATTTCAAACTAACCTGTAGTGCACCCATATACTTTACTAAGATGGATGAAAAAATGATTAAGTATTCTATAAATCCATTACTTTTCATATGCTTATTGTATAGAAAATGCTCATATTAAAATAAGCCGGACATTCTTTGTTTCCTAGTGGTTATGACTCTTAAATTTTAAAACAGGGATTATTTGAACAATTAGAATAATTATTTATTATTTAGAAACACAAACTCACGTGCACAACCACCAACACAGCAAGACCTCCTGCAATGCTGGCTGTAAACCCTAAGAAGAACACTATAGATACACACCATTAAAACCCCGAACCTAACCCTAACCCTAACCCCTAACCCTAAACTCTAACCCCCTAACCCCTAACCCTAACCCTAACCCCTAACCCTAAACTCTTAAGTCTAACCCCCTAACCCCTAACACCAACCCTAGTGTATATCTGTGCTGTGTACCTGCAGTGTTCATTTGTCTATTCTGTTTATTTCATTCAACAGTTCTCAGGATTTGGTGGGGAGGGAGTACTGGGGATTGGACCCAGGGCCTTCACACTGCGCTGCATCTCCTGCCCCTTTTTGTTTTTAGTATAGTTTACTTCTGTTTTGAGACAGCGTCTCTCTACACTGCCCAGGCAGGGCTGGGCCTCGCCGTCCCCCTGCCTTTGCCTCCCAGAGTGCTGGAATTACAGGTGTGCACCACCACATCCAGCAGTTCTCATGATTTTTGAATACCATTGTCTGGTTTTCTGAATGTGGGTATTTGTCTATGTACATGCAATGAGCAAAATATATACTTATTTCCACTTTATTCAACTTGTATAGAACTGCTCATATTTATATTAACAAAAATAAATTTTATTGTCATGAAGGACCAGCCGTGAAAGTGTTTAATGGCTTTAAGTCAATTTTGGAGCGAAAGTGGATTATTGAATTTGAATTCACTGTATAAATGAACTATTTTGGCATCTGTCAGATTTAAATGATTAAATTGCTTCTCTCCTGAGTCTCATACCCACATAGGAAGTTTGGGACTTTTGCTTAACCGCAAACTATTCTACCCTCTAGAAAGGAAAAACTAGTTCTGTAGCTTTTTCATGAAAGGGACATTGTGCTATGTGTAACTTAATGCTTCCTCTAGATTTGCTATTTTAGAAAAGGGCTAGAAGTGGAAAATATTAAGCATTAATGAGTTACAATGACATCATTTTGTATTTAATTAAAATGTGTCCTTACTACTTCACTAAGACTTTCAAAATTGTACTGTTTTATCTAATTCCATTTTTTACTTAAAGAAAAACTAGTTTTTATTTAAGATGTAGTGAAAAATAAGTCAAAAATTAGGCAAATCTAATTCAGAATAGTTTTGTATGTAAATTTTTTTGCTAGTGACACCACAAAGAAATTTCCACAATGTTTACCACTTATTATTTAACTGACATATACAGTATTGAATGCCATATTCTTTAAGGCTTACAGATACAAAGATACATAACATGCACTTTATCCTAAGATGAAAACGTACTGTTGCTATGTAGCATGTCACGTGCCAAGAGGTGACAAAGGTGTGCACGAATGCTCCAGCCTTGCCCACAGTCACCACAGGCTTTCTGGTGGTAAACTGTGCTGTAGAGGAAGTTCAGGACTTAGCTGACGCTGAGCATTTTGTCGCTTTGGGATAATGTTGGCCTTCTCCTGGTCTAAGCTCTGCCAGTGCATGGAGCAGCAAACTGCAGACGTTCCCAACACAGTGAGCTCCTGAAGAGCGTCATCTGGCCTGTGTAATAGCAGCGACTCACCACTGATACTTCCTCTGTGAACACTGACCCGATTATCTGTACGGCCAGCAAAGAATGGATGAACACAATTCAAGTTCACTTTATCAAAGCCGCTAGTATTCAGTTCTTTATATTATTTAATTATTTCAGTGTTTTCTCTCAGTGACTCATTTACTAAAGTTGACAATAGAATAAAATGGTATCATTTATCATGCTGGGATTTTTATACTCTTTTAAAGGATCTCTAAAACCATTAATTTCGATATGGTGAAAATCTGAGGTAGATAGAAAGATAGTAGAGAAAGGCTGGCTCCAGACCTACTGCATTTAAGATCTGACACAGCCCTGAAAGCCCACATGTACTATTCACCCCAGGGCAGGTGGTCTGGCCTACTTCTGCTCCAGCATTCTTGGTTTCAGGAAGGCCAGCTATCATAGATCCTTGTATTCAGGAAAAATCTAGTTTCTGTGAGAGCCGTTTGAAAGCCGTATTTTATATACATAAGAGTTTAAATAACAGTGTAAAAATGAAGATGGTTGTGATGCCATCTGATGTTCATCTTCCTGACATGCATCCCAGGGACCCCAAATCAGTCTTTTAATCTAAAGTACTTCAGACTCTTCTTTCATATAGATTCATAAACTTTCCATTATCATCATTCTTTTATTCCAAAATATGGCATATTGGTTCTATGAAGACTAATGAGAGGGGTCTTTGAATTGTATTTGATGTAAGATTATATCAACTAGACTTTGTAGCACATTCAGGGTGAAGTTTTAAAAAATTTATATGAGTTTTATCCCAATAATAACCAAGAAAGTTATAGTCATGCTATAGTATTTAGTATATGCTTAATCTACATCTGGAGAATCGAATTCAGGTGAAATAAAGTGTAGCATTAGGTGCTTATTGGAAATGGGTGAGAGAATTAGAAACTTGTTAAGGTCAGCGTAGGGGAGCTCATTGAAGCCACAATGAGAGAAATGTAGAGTAAAGGAAGTTGGGTTGACTGAAATAGAGTCAAGACCCAAACAGACCAAAATAGACCAAAATAGACCAAATAGATCAAAATAGAGTAAAACGGAGGGACATCATGAACTGAGTGCTAAGACAGAGAATCGCTGTGATGCAGCCTTACCAGAGAGTCTGCAGAGCTAGAAATTGCCGAACATTTTAGACGTCCCTCCTCGGTGGTGATACATGTCACTTGGCAGAAATAATTACCATAGAGGAGTAAAAGCTTTTGGTAGAAGGCCCGAGACCTGTAAGGACCAGAGACCTCCATGACAAAGGCCTTGCTTGGGCGTGGGCGTGATTTCAGATTTTGGAGGTCCTTGTTTAGTCTGGTGCACTGTGACCACAAGTCAGTTTCACCCTCAGCACTGGTATCAGAAGGGACATGGATGTGTGTCAGGCTGGGAATACAGGTATGCAGGTGCTGTCCATAGCAGATGGTTGAGTTATTAGTATTTTCCTAGGAGTTATTAGTATTTTTCTAGCACTGCCGAACTGGTCTAGCCATCAACCTACAGATTTCTTGAGAACAGCTGGTCACAGAGTTGAGTGTGAAAGCTATGGCCAGGGCAGTCAAATGACTGTTGGAAGAGAAGCTATCGGTGAGACAGCTCCCTGATTCCCTGCCTTTAACAAGGTATCATTTTCAGTTACTTAGCTAATGTGATCCCACTGACGTTGTTTCTCTGTGCCTAGGGCAATTTTAGGGAGTGGCCAAAGATTCACATAGGATCAGATAAAAATAGGGAGGTCCGGGTTGTTACGAGAAGATCAGAGGGCACAGGGAAGGTATTGGGCACGAAACTTAGTATGATGGCTAGGAATGGGGAACTGGGCATCAGGAAGCTAATGCAACAGCTAGAGCAACATCTGCCTCGAGAGCGGAAAAGGAAGTGAAGGAAGAGGGCTGGGGAATCAAGATTCTGGGTTGTTCTTGTGGATTATTAACACTTGCGCCCATGCATACACACACAGATGGATGACAGATAGCTAAATAAACTGTTCTGTTTCTATTCAGTTATATATTTGCTAGATTGTGGATGTGGTGCTATACCCATGTCTCCTGCCTTCATCCACCGAGGCAGCATAGGAGAAGTGGCAATTAAGTGTCAATGGCATATCTAGTACCTGCCATTCTCCATAAAAAGAGTCAGGATTCTTTGCAGAATGATTGGAATGATTGAGTTGGAGCAGAGAAAGTATAAGATGGACCCAGAGCATTGATGTGCTCAGAAAGGAAGAAGGAAGGGAGGAAAGAAGGCACAGAAAATTGGGGCATCGGGAGGTTACAGAACTGACTGAGAAAACCTCTCAAGGGCCAAAGCCGGAACAATTTGGGCAACAAAACAAGTGAAGACATTATTGACATACAGCCCAAAGATTGATGTACATACCTGTGGGTCCATATAAACACAAGTAAAAAGCTGAATAAATAGACACAAAAATGATAAAAGTGTAACTCTTCTTTATGCTATAGTTCCAATTAAAATGCAGAAGAATTAACAGAAAAAATCACCATTAGAACATCATGATACTGTTTGTTGTAGTAGGCAAGACACAAGGATTGATACTAAAATTAGCAGAGGAAAGTTTAAAGAGAAAACAGGACATTCGTGGAGGCGTAAAGTATCCTGTCCTTAGATATATTAATTACAAGGAAAAATGGTAACTTTCCCGTAACCTTCCTGGCGGACACTGCCCTGACCAGGTGATCAGCACAACCCACAAGCCACAGCCTTCCTACTTGGCTACAGAAGTGGGAAGCACAACTGTGGTGCCTTTACACGGCGCCTGGCCCCAATCTAGTCACAGAAACGTTAGCCAAACCCGAACCGGGTAATACTGTGCACAGTGATGCCCGGTACTCTTCAGTCAAGGTCATGGGATGGAAGGAGGGAGCAAACACAGGCCCAGCAGTGGAAGAGGCTAAGAAGACGTGGCAACTAAGTAAGACTTGTGGACTGGGGTTGGAATCTGAGACAGAAAAGGATAGTAAAACCTGAATGAAGTGTGCAGTTTACGAAGTAGGGCTGTACAATGTTAAGTCTTAGTTTTCCTAACTGCACCGCAGCCAGGTTTTGACATAGGGAGTCACCGGAAGGTCATGGAACATTGCACTGTTTCTGTAACTCCTCTGTCCATAGAGACTGATCCCGCAGTAAGATGAAATGAAATACATGACTTCAAAACAGAAATAATTTCAATACCCCAGAACCGTGAAAAACTGCTCTTGACGGGTACCTCTCCTGCTGGGAGGACTTGGAGGCCAGTGATGCGGAAGCAGCTTTCACCGTCTTGGTCGCTTGTTTATCGGAAGAACTATGGACGGCAAGGGGATGCGCAGCCGGAGTGCGGGTCCAGACTCTGGCTGCCCTCACTTCTATTCTCCGGTGTGTCACGTTCTTTAGAGGCCCTTTTGTCCTCAGCCTGGGGCTGTGACAGTGACAGAAGGTTAGGCCAAAACTGTGCTCAGAGAGACCCTGCCGGCTGCTTACTGAATTGCTGAGAGAACCCTCCTCTCTCCGCATCTAACTGGGGTAAACTGGGCTTGGTGCTCGTTTCTAGGCCAATCACAGGAACAGAGAATCATTGAGGCCGTGTATCTTAGGCTTGCTTTCTGAAAGCACCCCATGGCCAGTGGATTTTGACTTCTGTGTCTACCCAAGAGCTGGGGCAGGGGCGGGGATGCTGAGCCGTGTGAAGCCGATTAAGTGGGGAGACAAACATTGAAGTCTTAAGAAGGGGAAACAAATAATTAGGAAACAATGGCCACTGGCTGCTGTATAACATATTTTTCAAAATAAAAGTTATGCAAGTGGTCTGGTACCATCACATTAATACGGTAGCATGGACCAAAAGGCAGGCTGCCTGAGACCCACACCCGTGTAGAAAACCTGGGAGGTTTGTGTGCATCTGCTCGGCAGCATATTGCTAAAATCATTGCAGCCGTCAGTGGACCCGGAGCCCTGGCTCATTAGTGCTTTAAATTCCATCATCAATGACTCTGATCCTTTCCACTGCTTTCAGTCAGCATCCTTGGAAGTGCTGCTTTGCTTACATACCTCTTGGCAGCATTCCCACCCTAATTTGATTACCTGCACCTGGAAAAGCTGGTAATTCTATTTGAAGATTCAGCGCCCTCATTAAGGAACAGAGCAGCCCAGGAGCGTCCTGCTGGCAGCACAAATGGAATTGTTCTCACGTAAGCACCTCACCTTCTTCCACACCAGACGCCACCTGAGAAGAACGGGAGTGTTTCGACAGAGGGTAAAAACACTCCCTGCTCTCCAGAGAGAAGCAGTCTGCGATTGGAATAAGCTGGCAAAGTTGTTGGCACCATTCACTGTGCATGGAACAACTTGCCCACCAGAGCCACTGGTGGGCACACTCCACAGAAAGGACACAGCTGCCTCGTGGACCCCCAAACACACATGGACTCTTTAACAAACGTGACTTATGTGACATTTTATTCATAGTTTTTCGAAATTATCACCTACAGGTAATTGATAGCATTTGCATAATTTCCATTCATACAGTGCACGTTTTGCTATATATTTCTGCAGTATATTTAAACATATAAAATTATACAGTGTTTCTTTCGCCGGGAGGACCCCAGGACGGGAATCTATAGCTCTGGACTGACCTCTGTCTCTAGACCTGGGCATCTTACTGAGGCTCGGTTTCTCCACGTGGATAAACATTGGCTACTCAAACCCAGACTGTCAGAATGGAATTCATTACAGTGCAACCCAAATCTGTTCCTCTCCTGAATCTTCAACTTCAGTGGACAGCACCACTATCTGGCAGTGACTTCAGTCTGTAAATCCCAAGGCCATCTCTTAAATCTTCCCAGCCACTCGTCAGCCCCTACGTGCAGTTACTGAGTGCTTTTGATTGCGTATCTAAGCACGCTATCTGTGCTTTCCAGTCCACAGTGGGACCTTCCTACAGTGGATTATGCATTTCTAGCTGTTTTCCAGGCTCAGTAATTCTCTCCCCTCCCCCATCTCTCTCTCTCTCTGTCTCTCTGTCTCTGTCTCTGTCTCAAGTTTAGAAATAATTACTAATATAGAAATTGGAATTTATGATCTTGAAGCACCTGCTTCATGTTTGGTGAATCACTAATAGCTGAGAAGTAGAATTCAGCAAAGTCCTCTATAATTTAGCCAGAACTACCTTAGTAGTCTACTACAGCGAACACCTTCTAGAACTCATCTTAACTGACTCCCATATCCTCCTTTTTGAAAACCCCTGCCTCTTATCCTGCAGGAACCTTTCTGTCCTACGACTCTTCCCCCTCTGACCAACTTTTATTTCAGTCCCCCTCCCCATTTTCCCTCGAACCTCAGTGGAAGTGGCTCCAAATCTGGTCCCTTCAGCTGAGGTATTTTCTAGAAGCTCAACCCTCCAGTGTCACCGGCCTGCTACTGTATACATTCTCCTGGAGTGCAAATCGACCCTACCGCATCCACTCTTCATTCAGTATGTCCCTCTATATTCAGTCATCATGTCTCAGTAACTTGAGTTCTTAATATTACTGTGATGTTAGAAAAAGTTCTAAGCCTTTTAGTTTGATCTGAGTAATGATCATCAGTAGGGGAAAGAGAGAAACAGTGCAAATTAGGAAATGTTACGTTAAAATTGTGTACACTAGAAAAAATACTAAGTATACAGAATAGGCTCTAGGATACTGGAAAACCTGGCAGTAGTTAATGCTTTGTAGAACACAGTACATAAACCCGCAGTATATACGCCCTAGTTACACCCCCAGTATAACTACTGGCGTCACACCACCTGTATCCTTCTTCATTTTGTCTTGCTTCTGTCCATACTGAACTTGAAGTATGAGTTTGATATTAAATCATAATACTCACTTAGAGCTACTAAAAAACGAAGTCCTAATTTCATTCTTTTACATGTAAGTAGTATTTAAAAAATAAAACCAATACTAAATATGGTATTTCTAAATTTACAGCAAAGATTTTGTTATGCTCTTTATAAACTGTTAAAAATATGCATAAACATTTTAACATTGTGCTATGTTATATATACAAATACTTTCGTTAGAAGAGAACATTACACTTGCAAAGCAAGGTTATGGGTTCTTTTTGTACGACAGTACTACAAGATAGGTGTGGTGTTATTATTGGAATTAATGTAGAAATTACTGATCTGAGCTATCAAATCATAATAGAATCCTAATTGAACTCCTGCCCATTTATTATATTATAGTTCCCTTATCAGGTGCAGGCTCAGTTTGGTTCCTTAAGGCAAGGAACACAGGCAGCCTCCACTTATTTGGTCATTATGAAAAAAAGTTTGAAATTAAAGAACACTAGTTTTCATGCTTTCTGAAAAGGTTTTAAATGTTAATTTCAATTTCAACCAAGCGAAATTGCCAATATTTGATCATTTGCCTGCAAGCTAGCATTTTAATATGGTTCACTTATATGCTCCTATCCCATTAAATTTATTCAAACTATTTTCTGATTTCCTTTGCATAAAAGCTGTTAATCAAATAGAAATGTTGAAAAAACATTTGAAGCCAGCTTTACCAGATTGTAGCTAACACTATTTTGTTAATATTGTATATGATAAACATGTTCATTGACTCATAAACATAATAAATATTTTTGTATTACTCTTTCAAAATTGGAATGTGGAACACCGGACAAACTCCGTAAGCAACATGCAGAGTAGACCGTAGTAATGACAGGAACAAAATTACCACACTACAAAAATAAAGGATTAAACAATTGCCGTAGGCAGGAGTTTCAGGGTAGCCTGTAATCCAATAAAGATCTGCATTTGCACAAAAGAATTTAAAAATAAACAGTTCTGATGATGGGCTTACATTTTGCTTATCTAAATTCTGTCAGTTTTATTTCTACCACCAGTGAAATGAAACATTGATTTATATATTCGTTAGAGGATTACCCTTTGTTTGCAGATAACTCTAAGATGAAGTTATGTGTGGATGACATATAGCATAAATTATCAAAATTAAAACTTCCCCCTCAAGAACTGGTGGTTGAAGTTCTCATTTCAGGAATGAAAACAGTTTCTGTTTCATTTTTACCGAAGCCTGTAAAGCATTTCCATTGAAGCTTCGTATCAGTTAGGATGCTTTCAGTGTCACGTGCTGAAAACACCTAACCGTGGTGAACAGTGGGAAGGTCAGCGTCGCTCATCCCAGGAAGGCAGCAGCTCTAGCGTGACATCATGGATCTGGCTCCTGTCCGTATGTTTGTCCTCTCATTCTCGATTCCTTTCAGAGCCCTAGAGGACTGCAGGCATCACAGTTGCTGGCGGCGAGGTCTGGTGGGGAGGGTGATTCCTGTCTGTTCAGCTATTTTTTTGAGAAGAAAGAAAAAATTCCTTTCTTGTCCCTCAGCTTCACTGGACAGAATTACATCACTTCCCTCCAGCAAAGGCCACCATTGGCTAGGGACAGTGATCACGCAGCTGGCCAGGACTCCTCGGTATTCTGCATCTTAGTGCCTCTGCATCACCCCAGTGTGCAGGTGAGCACCCAGACCCTGTTGGGGCTGTGCAGTGAGGCCGCCCAATGTTCTGGGCATCATCGTGTGTGTTTACGACCAGATCCGGTCCTCACTTAGGGGAAGCAGAGCTGCCAGAGCGCTGTAGACAAATCTAGGTCTTTACTGTCTTTCCAAGCTTTTCTTTGATATAAGAAACGGTCTAGAATGGTGCACAGTAAATCCTGAGTAACTCTTGAGAATAGAGTAGGATTGTGAAGGGAGGTCACTTTCATTTTTAAATTAATGTATTTTCAGGTGTCTGACTTTTTAAAATGAAAATGTGATATCAGTCTTGTCATTTACAAACAAAAAATACTTTTCCTTACTTGTGTAGGATATTATAAATGTGACTGAATTGAAAAGAAATATTCTTTCTGCAATTAAAAAAGAGATTAGATGCTGGGCATGGTGGTGCACGCCTATAATCCTAGCACTCGGGAGACTGAGGCAGGAGGATCGGCGTGAGTTCGAGGCCAGCCTGGACTACAAAGTGAGTTCAAGGCCAGCCTGAACTGCATAGTGAAACCCTGTCTCAAAAAGACAAAAAACAAAACAACAACAACAACAGAAAACCCTGTCTCTCTCCTGTGCACAGCCCCATCCTAAGTCTGCATCGAGTGCAGCCGTGGCTCTCAGAATCCTTCAGGACTTAGGCAGCTTTCCTGTCTTAAATTAACCGCAGTTTGATTCCATCTTTGTTATCATGGCTGAGCCAGAAGGTGATGTGATTGACAGTATGTCCTGGTATTCTCAGCTTTTCTTGTCAGCCCATCTCAGATCTTTATTCTTTTAAAGGACTACTTAGATTTTCATAGTATGGATAAAACATAGTAAATAAAATAGACTAACTTTCAATAAGGTTGAGGAATCAAGTCACACTAATTATGGAAGAAGAAAGCACATTTTTGTCTGTAGGGCATCTGGGTTTCCAGACTCGAGAGGCTGACCTCTGTTATGCACCTTCACGGCCAGCAGGTTCCACAGAGGGGTCTCACTGAACCTGGTAGGTCTTCACTTTTATTGGTGACACAGGAATGAATTTTACTGAATATGGGGGTGTGAGAAAAGGACAGATTTCTGAACTGAATATATAGCTGTGATGAAACACTACGATTGAAGGAAAAGCTTAAATTTCTGATAGATATTGGGAAATATAGGTTGTAACTGTTACCAAAATGAAGTTAGACCCAAGCCCAGGGGTCTGTCACAACGCATCAGCAGCTTTGCACCCTGCAGGCCCATTGCTTAGGCCTGGTGGTTCTGTGGCAGCGACATACATATTCTTTAAACTCTACCTAAGTAAGCTACGTTCATTTGCAAAGGATTGAACCCAACAAATGTCTACTAAAAGCTACAGTGAATTGTTACTAATTCTATATGATTAATATTTGAAAACACATTTTAGAGCTATGCAGCTGGAAAAAAGCCAACATCTGTGCGACGAAGGCCATATTGGAACACAGTGAAGGCGCCAGGGCTGCAGGCTTTGGCCCTGCTCAGCAGCGCCTCCTGGAGCCAACCAGGATGTTCACAAGAGCCTGCTAAGTTCATTTTTAGGAAGAAGCAAGTCACTTCCAATGTGCAGCTTTTATGACCAGGTTGATGAGTTTTAAGTGGACAACTCTTCATACCATTTTCTTCTACTTTTCAAAAAATAAGGGACACTTATTGTCCATATGCTATGAGAAATGAATTATTGTGCTTGATTAGCCTTGCATTGTTCTAAGCTAATGATTCATTTACATCTCCCTGTTCTTCATATATATGTTTGGTGAACAAATGGAAAACTAAGTTTACTTTATTTTTCTGAGGCATTACTGAAAAATCCACAATATATTTCTCGTAAGCCTCAAATTACATGCAGTTCTTTTAACTCGAAAGGATTTGTGATGCATACAGCTTTTTCGCAAGAATTCTTGACCTACTCTTAATCTTGGTACTGTTGCCATTTGCTTTGTGTCATGACATTGTGCAGAAAATTCTTCAAGTGTTTGGAAAACCTAGGTAAGTTTTATAAAGGAATGAAAGAGAAAGTGATTTTTAGGACCATCATAGGATCTAATCCTTCTCAGATCCAGGTCCACTGTAACCTGTACTTTATTTCCTTCAGTGTACAAAATGCAGAAGTATGGCTGTTCCATGAAGCACAACCTGTGGTCTCCTATGCCGAGAGAAATAAGGAACCTATGTATTTGTCCTTTATTTCTTTTCTCTGTCTTCATGCATCTCTGAACCTCTAATTTGAATATAGCAATTTCAGAGCTCACGGAGCCTGGAATCTGTATTTATATTGTTGACTGTGGAGATTATTTCCTTTGCTGGAGCTTGGTGGGTAATGACAGACTGTACCCAAGGAAGCGGAAGCCTGCAGGTTTTTATTATGATGTTTAGATGAAGCAAGTTTACTTAAAACAACTTTGATCATAGTCCCTTCTTTTGCTTGCCCTTAGTCTTCAAAGGAGGGATCTTAGTGATTAAAGTAGCCCGCCAAAGCCTAGGCAGCTTTAAAGTGGTACGAACCTGAAATGTCCTAGCAACATCACCAGTAGAAAAGACCGTCCAGATGCTCCAAAGGTGAGGTGGTTGTTTCTTTGTGGCCCAAAACCCATTTGCGATGAGGTGAAAGCTATGCACATTCTTCCTGGGGAAAGCACCTTTGACTACAAGGGTAACGTTCACTGGAATGGCAGGGATTCCGGGCTTCCAGGTGCACCGCCAGGTCTAGTAACGTCAGACTCTTAACGACTCTGGGCCAGGTTCACTGTGTTTCACGGGTGTTGAAAGTGATTCGATACGGTGGGATTCACGACATGGGAGTGTATGTCCAAAGAACCTTGGGGATGCTTTACCTCTGTTTGCATGTGCACATGCAAGGGTGAATTTCCTTGTAATGGTGTTTGTAAACTGAGCTCAAGTAACCCAGCCTCTGCCTCAGTTATCACATGGCTTTCTCCTGTTCTTTCTGTTTCTTGAAAGAGGACGTTTGTCACTTTCTCAGTTCAGGGAAAGTGTAAAGGCCCTTTCCCAATTTAGGCCACCTGCATATATTCTGTGATGGGAACATTTTCTGGGTCACGGTTCACCCGCTGCGGTTGCAGGTATTGTCCGCTCAGCCACTGTGCAAGGCGCTGCGCAGTAGGTGCGCTGTTTCTTTTCATTTTCCACAGTTCTGGTTTAGCTTTAGTCAGCAGTAGAGCTTTTGCTTGCCCTGTTTTCTCACTGAATGAGACTTAATAGGAAGAAACCAGTGCGTTAGTGAAAGCAAAACAAAAGATGTTAAAGTGCTCTTGGGCTTTATGATGTAATAAATAGAACATATATAAACACAAAAAACTGAGATACAAAATAGAAAGCACATACAGTGAGGAGAAGTACAAATAATTTGTGGAGGAATTAGAGGTTCAGGGTCCAGGTAGCCGTTTCCCAGTCTGTGGCCTCCTAACCCCTGCTGGCGAGGAGGCCGAGCGCTCTGGCTCGGGGAGCATCCGTCCTCCTCTCCACTCACACACGCGTGGCGCTGTCTGCCCTCGTGAGTTTCATTCAGCGTTTGTGCTGTGCCACTGTGATACAGACTCGGGACGCGCTGGTTAATCACGCAGACCAGACGCCAGCCCTTCCCTCGTGGGGCGTGGCTAGTGGGAGAGACAGCACCACACAGAGACAAGGCACGTCCAGGATGGCTCAGCGCGGGAGTCAGCAGGCGGCGGCGGGGCCCTGGCTCAGGTGTGGAGGCCAGGCGGCCCCCGAGCGTGGCAGGCTGCCCACGTGCAAGTGCAGGGAAGGACTTCTGTAGAAGAAGAGCACGGAGCACTGCAGACCTGGGGGTGCAAGCAGGTCCCCAAGGCCACAGGACCTGGGGACAGTCCTGGTGTCGGGCGTCCAGGCTGGGACAGGCAGGCCCAGGGAAGAGGGCGGATTTCCCTGTGCAGTGGAAAAGCACTGCGAGGCCTGAACATGAGGTGACGTAGCTGAGCTGGATTTGGAAGACTGTGTCCCCTGCTCTGAGAGGAATGCAGGGGAGGTGGAGACGGGACGAGGAAGGACCGGGAAGGTGCTTTGAGAATTTAAAATCGTCTGTCAACCCCCAAACTTCATTAAATCGTGCCCTGAATCGGATACATGTACAGAACCTGCCAAAAAAATGTGTACACCAAGAAAAGAAACTCTTGCATGAGTCTTTTAATACTACATTTATTGAGACATCATGAGATTAGTACAAGTTGCCTTTGGCCTGTACAATTACAAGAGGTGCTCAAAGTCGTGGCCATGAGCTTGCAGACATTTATTAGTACAGTGAACTGCTGAAGTGTGGGTACCTTTTTTTGGTGGACTCTGTATATAGAGAGGGTGGGACGGAGAGAGAACACTAGATTTTTAAAAAGTGCATCTCTCTATTCAACAGTAGGAACAGGAACTACTAAGTGTGACCACTGTGGGGAGGGACTTGACCAGAGCAGCTTGCTTTGCATTACATTTTTTGAATATTTGAAAAGTTATGAGCTGGGTTCCATGTTTTCTCAGCCAGACCCGAGGCCTACCTTTCAAATTCAAATATAAAACATATTTTTGCCCCACCAGTGGCATTTTCTGAAATTGGTGCTTAAGGCCCAACCATTTTGCAAATCTGACAGCGAATCATTAGCTTGGCACTCAATTTACCAGTGAGCTCTAAAGTTTCCTCTAAGGCCTCTTAAGGCAGTAGAAAGAGTGGATGACTTGTGAAATCTAAGAGTGTGGTCCTTAGCTATGTAACTTCGCCAGATAACTACCTTCCAGGATGCTCAGTCCCTTCATTTGTAAAATGATTAAATATATCTGTGAGATTAAAATGTCTGTGTTCTTCTAACATGTGAAAAAAACCTATTTACTTCATCAATAATATTTTCATTGTTATTCTTAATACATATTAATACATATTTCCTTTGGTTTTGATCCTTCTCTTACCTGAAGTAGAATTAGGATGTTCTCATATAATAGAAAGCTCTACCAACACTGGTTAAAATAAAAATATTTATTACCTCATTTTATTGTAAAATCCAGGTAGGAGAGTCTAAAACCTAGGAGTTGAGTTCCTCTCTGTCCACATTTACTGTGCAGGCTAGTCCAAGTTAAAAGCCCATGTTCTTCCTCATTTCCTAATTTCCTAATCCTCATCCTGAAGCTGCTCATCAAATCCGATTCTCCTGCTCACCCAGTGATCTTGGTAGCGTCACACTTCACACCCAAACACTGACACATATGGAAAAAGAGTACATTTTATCTCCTCTTGCATGTGTTTTTAATAATGAGAAAACTTCACAGAGTCCCCAGTGAAATTTCTTCAACATCTCAGTGTCTAGAATTTTGTCAAATGCAGCCGCTGATAAGATAATGACGCGGTGGCGATGATGTGCTGAGAACTGCAGGTGTGTGAGCCGGGGTGGGATCTGATGCCACCGTGAACAAATACGCGGGAGGAGAAGAAGAAGAAGATGGAGGTGGGTGGCGGAGATGCTGGGCAGATGAAAAGCAGATGTAATGCGTCCCAGCCAAAACACCACAGCATTCCTCACAGAACCAGAAGAAACGATCCTAAAGTTCACGTGGAACCAGAAGAGACCCAGAGTAGCAGACTCAATCCTGGGCAACAAGAGCAAGGCAGGAGGTGTCACAATCCTGGATTTCAAGTTACATTACAAAGCTACTGTGATTAAAAACAGCATGGTGCTGGCACAGAAAGACATGAGGATTAGTGGAACAGAACAGAGGATGTAGAAACAACCTCAGGCACATTCTGCCTTTTTAAAGATCTTTGTTAAAGGGACCAGGAACATGCGGGAGGACAGGTAGCCTCTTCATCATATGGTGTTGGGAGAACTGGCTATCCACATGTACAAGATTGAATTTAGACCCGTATCTCTCACCATGTACTAAACTAAAATCAAAATGGATCGAAGATCTGAATGTCACAACAGAAACATTCTACTGTAAGATAAACTATGTAGAGCTCTTGAAGAATAGATGTAGGCAGGGACTTTCTGAGCAGAACTCCAATTGCACAAGAAATAATACTAAGAATCAACAAATGGGATGATATCAAATTAAAAACCTACAGAGCAAAAGAAACAACACAGAGAATAGACAATGTACAGAATGGCAAAAGGAAAAAAAAAATGCCAGCTTGTCTTCAGACAGAGGACTAATATCTAGAATATATAAAGAACTCAGAAAAAATTAGAATCCCCCAAATAAAAGACCCAATCAAAAAATGGGCACCTGAAATGAACAGACACATCCCAGAAGTACAACTAGCCAATAAATACACAAAAAAATGCTCAACTTCTGTGGCCATTAGAGAAGTGCAAATTAAAACACTAAAATTCCAGCTTGGTTCACAAAGAATGGCTGTCACAAAGAAGTCAAATAACAAATGCTGGTGAGGCTGTGGGGAGAAGAAACCTTTATACATTGTTGGTGTGAGTGTAAACTAGAACAACCATTATAGGAATCAGTATGGAGATTCCTCAAAAAACTAAAGCAAGAAATTCCATTTGATTCACCTTTTCCCCTTCTAAGTGTCTTCCCAATAGAGTTAAAGACATATTACAGTGATCCATGCATACACATGTTTCTAGCAGCACAATTCATAATAGCTAAATCTTGGAAGCAGCCTATATGTCCATCAGGAAGAATGGATAAAGAAAATGTGGCATTTACTACTCTACTGTAAAGAAAGATAAACCTGAGTCATTTGTAGAAAAATGGATGCACCTTGAGATGTTAAGTGAAATAAATCAGACACACAAACTTAAATATTCTATGGTTTCTCTTTATGAAAAACCCAAATTATAAATAAATTATACAGCAAAATAGATAGAACAAAAAATAGGGAAGAGGGAGTTAAATGTTTTGCAAATAGGAAGGGGACCAAGAGGTGGAGGGGGAGGAGGAAGCATGGAAGGGAAGGGAAGGAAAAATAAAAAGAATTAAGATGTGTTATCCACATCTACCCACTCCCCTAATGAATCTAATAATCATGTGCTGCAAACATACACTAATACACATTAGTATCTGCAGCAGAGCAATGCTGCCTGGGCCTTGGTCTTTCATTTTTCAGTTGTAATTTCAATGCCACTTCTCCATCAGAGCTGAACCCTGTATCCACATCTAGTCACATGAAGCTCTTCAAAGATACCCAGGGAAGGTGTTTATACAAACATCAGTTTAGCAGTGTGTAGTCTTACAGATAAGTTAGGCCTCCCTAAATATCACCCCAAAAGACTGTATTGCTTTATTAATATCGTGAGGACATTTGTCAGTATTTCTAGTAGGAACAGAATTCTTTATATCAACTTCAAAAAAATAATTTTATTCTATTATTAATATAGTTAGCCCAGAGGAGAAAATCACCATGAAGTGCCATTCTACTTTTGTTTATGAAAACATCTCTGTCTATATATATGCACAAAATTAAATGAAATACCATATTTTGATTATGTTTTAGTATTTGTGTATATGAACATGAATATATAACTGTAAGTTAGATATATTTATTGCATAATTTTGAAAAAAATTTCTTAAGAATAATTTTTCTCGTGGGGAAATTTGCATCTTACCATAATAACCCAATCTCCGTTTTCTGACATCTGCACATCCATGTAGAAATGGATTTATCTGTCATTAGTGTTGCTCATTACTGACCCGGCTTGAAGCTGTGTTCGTACGGTCCTCTGTCTCAGGGATTCTGCTTTTTCAACTCTGAAAGCTTGCGAGAGCATAATGGAGTAATACAGAGTGCGTAGCAGAGTGATCCTGATCCTTGGAACTTCGCCCGCCTGGTGAAACAGGGCAGTGAACACTTCGTGTCTCGAACAGTCTAGAAGGGCTGCAACTTGTGTCTCAGCAAAGCGTCATATAACGAGTTTTCAGTTCCACTGTTCATTATGATAGAGAATTTAAATCATGATTTTACTAAATTTATTTTATTTATTTATATTCACATATTATTTATACGACTACTGTATTAAAATGTCTAATTTACTTCAATAAATATATTTTAAAATTTTAATTTTTTTGATACTGTATTTTTCTTCCTTTTTGTGAGTGAGAAAAAATATTTGCTTCTATTACTGCAGTAGAGAGCAGTACTCTTGCCACGACTTCACGACTTGGAAATGAAGGGTGAGTAGGAGTTGTGACTCCTGGTTAGACCTGCCTTAAACACGTCAGTATTTAGATGTGAGCCTCTATTTTTTTTCACAGCACATTAAGAAGAATAATGTTAGAATTTTGCAGTTAAAACAGTTACTTTCTACTAGTGAAATGGCTACGGGATTTCCTATTGGTATGAAAAGTCCTCCAACCATTATCCCTAATTGGCAATATAGAGAAAACTTCCACTCATGAATGAAATAAAAACATTCTCAATTCATTTCTTCCTCCACAGCATAAGAGATTATTCCACATGGGGTTTTGGTCCATTTCCTCATACTCGGACTTCAGGAGCTGTTTAATGATCAATTGGTGAACTAAGAGCAGTCATCAAATACCAGGTGGAAACAATCACTTCCAGGGATTTAAAGTTACGTGATGTTTTAGATTTAAGCTACTGATGTTTGCAGAATTTCTTTTTTATAGTGAAGATTCAGTTTATTAAATTTAAAATCCTAAAAGTACTGGTTTGAAAAAATTACAGTTTTTAAAATGCTATACCAATTAGACAAACAAATGTATCATGCAAACCAAAGTAGGACAAGCATTTGTAGTTTAAACACTAGAGAGGGCCGGTGATATAGCTCAGCGGCACAAGCGCCTGCCTGGCAAGTGCAAGGAACTGAGTTCAGTTCTTGGTACCTACATTAAAAAAAAAAAAAAAACCACTAGAGATTCTATAGTTCATTAGGACTGTAGACAGTGCAGTAAGCTATGTGTGGAGTATTATTTAAAAACTTGGGAATCTTTAAAGGTGGAATAATATACAGTAAGGAGGGACTTAGAAAATATGTTTTGAGTTTTATTTTAGAAGGCATTTGAGGCATTATGGACATCAATATGGTATGTGATGGACCCCTAGAAGGAACCTTAGGAGATTTTCTAAGTCTTGATTCCACTTACCATATACAATGACTCTAATGTATGGAGCTTAATTTATGAAACTTTAAACAATTTGAGATTAACTCAACTCTGTCCTTAGTATCCAAATTCCCCATCTAGGAAATGTAATAAGCTATGCAACAATACAGATCTGATTGTCATGAAATTCAATATATTAATAGGAACAAGATTTAAAAAATTTCTTGCTATTTGTATTCGCTGAGCAAATATTCGCAAAATGTAGTGATATATTTACTTGGAAGAGGAGTTTGAAAATTAAAATAATACAGGTCATACCTTCAAGGCAAAAAGGACAGGGTAGTGTAAGCTCACAATTATAATTCAGTGGCATAAATACTATGATAAAGAGGATGAGGGAAACACAGAAGGGAAATGATCATATTCAGAAGTTAAGGAAGGCCTCCTGGAGATGACTCATGACCAGTGCTTGAGGAACGAGCTGTAATTAGCTATATTCAGGACAAGTGCAAAGTCCCTCAGTTTTCAGATACAACCAAAAAGTGACCATCATCTAAATGGAAGAAGAGGCCATGAAACTAGAGAGGAAGAGATGCCCATAATAGTAAATGGAGAGAATATCAGGATTTGATGAGAGAATGAATATGATTGAGATAATGAATAAATTTAGAATCGATACATCTTCATAAAGTATAGCCGAACTTTATTCTTCTTATATTAAGAACTATGACATCAATAGTTATTAACTGAATTTCTATATAGTTTTGATTGACTCAAATCATAGTATTAACTGATTTCACAAGTTCTGTGACTTCTATCATTCAGAGGTTTACAGAGCTTCCCAAACCCTAATGGGTCATTGTTTGAAAAATTAAGCTCCCTTTTGTGATGTCTACATTTATTCAAAATTAGGCATAGATATTTCTATTTTGAAGTCATCTTCTTTTTATTATAGGGAGTCCTTGATTTCTAGGTTTCCTTTTAAGAAATGTTCTCTTCTTAAGGTTGTTTTGGAATAGTTGTGAAAGAAAATGAGTATTCCCTTTTTCATTTTCATAACCAGTCTAATTCATTTTAAGAACTTGTGTGAGTGTTCAGGGTATTTTCCTCTAGTGGGTAGCGTCTTGTAGTGGACTGAAGTAGGGGTTCTGCTGTTCGACCTCCACAGCAGTAGGAGAGACGGCTGGGGTGCTGAGAACAGAGCCGTTAAACCAAATTAATGTCAGAACCCCGAGGAGGCTCCCGGAAGTCCACGAAACAACCCCACATCTCATGCAAGGTTTTCTTACGAGAAAGCTATTGTCGTCATAGCTGGATGCAAACAGTCTTCTCACAAAATACTAGAAAGGTAGATATTGTGAGATATCACAATACCAACACATATTTTTCAAATTCTGGAAGCTATTTAGATTGTACATAGTTCCTCAGAACCAATACATTTTAGGTTACTTGCTTTAAAAAAAAAAAAAAACTGCAATGTCAGAGTTGAGATAAAATTTTATATAAAGACACTTTTTCTATTCTCTTATGGTTTGTTAAATTAAAACTGCTAAAAGATATATACTTGTGACAAAATTGAAAAATAACCAAATATTACATTATTTCTAATGTTCTAAATTGAAATATGTTCCTTGTGTCTTTCTAATAATAGTGTATCTTTCTACTAGTGACAGCTTTCCTCTATTCTTGATTTACAGCCGAATGTATATCTCAGATTTAATCTGCAATTAAAATGAGTAAACAGTCCGACAAATTCGTTATTCTCTTTTTCCATTTCATCTAGTTTGTGTACGTTAGCTTGTGTACATTAGGATGTAACTCAGGTAAAGTATCATGCACCTGCGTATCATATTACAGTGATTTCTCCTACTTATTAAATAAATTCGGTACTGACCAAAGGCTGCTTGTAAGATGCATGTGATTCTGTGGCTGCTGGAACGTGCCTTGGACATTGCAGTATCTCCTAGTATTTTTGGTGGAGCGTCCTATTGTTCGTATTCTAACAAGTTGAAATAGTATTGATCAAAGAAAGCATGAACGATCCAACAAAAGGAAAGACAACATATATATGTAAATTTTATTCAAAATTTGGTCACGCTACGCATAAAAATATTTTCCCAGTCTATTAATTTATGAGTGGATTATTTATCCTTCAATTGTCCTGAATTTTACATTAAATATGACCTGGTTCTCTTGCTATATACAGGAAGAGAGCAGTGTCTCTGCCTCTCGCTCTCTCTGTCTCTCTCTCTTGATCTCCTCTCACATGTATATATCTTTCTATCCAATCTGTCATCCAAGTATTTCTATCATTATGTAATGGCATAATATTTATATACACATTTTAATATAATTAAGATCTAACTGGTATATTGAATAATGGTTAGGTGAATAATGGATAATGCATAGAAGTAAGGTGAATATAAAACTTACATTGCGTAGGTGAGAAAACATTGAATCCAATTTGTAAATTATGAAAAGACACAAAAGAACTTACGAAATTGTGAACTATGAAAATTATTTGGAATTTTAGCACACATAATGACTACTAAATATATATCAGTCCTGCTCTTTCAACATACTATATTTTACATAATTCATCTGAGATACTGAAAAAACACCTAGGTGGCAAACTGACCTAAAGAAATAGACCACTAATTAGGAACTGGTTTGTGAGTTTTATCCATTTTATGGTAATCTATTTCTTCCTTTTTAGAAATAGAACCACAGTTTTTAGCTGGGCTTATTTCTGCCCATTTTAGAGCCCGTGCTGTCTGTCTTCCCTTTTGCCTAATTTTTTTAAAAAGCGAAATGTTCTCCACTGATGCCGACACCTAAAATGAAACACTTAGTTCAAAAATAAATTAAAAAATGAAACGTTTTATTTCTCATCCAAAGGTAGTGTTCCCCATTTTTGTTCATTGCTCCTTGTGTCATTTGACACTTGTTGTTTATCAAGCCACTGTAAAATTTCGTGACCAGACACCTGATTGCTTTGGTTCGTGGTTCTGCGGGTGGAATGGGCTGCACCTCAGCTTGGTTCTGTGGTGGCTTCTCTGAGCCCTGCTGGCCTCCTCCCGTGTCTGGCCAGCTGCCCCGCTGGCTGCTGCTGCATTTGGACTGGCCGCGTGAGTGTCTGCTCTTGGCAGAGGGGTGAGTGGGGGCTCCTGGCGTGGGCCTGCTCCACGTGCCCCTCATCTTCCAGCAGATGGACGCAGGGCTGCTTACTCAGTGGACTCAGCAGGCAGGAAGGAGCCCCAGTAGGCAGACACCTTCGAAGTCTCTGACTGCAGTGTCTGCTCTTGTCCACTGGACAAAGGAAACCACATGACTAACCCGCCTATGTGTGGATAAAGATTACCTAAACATGCAAATATCAAATATTGGTGAGAGAATTATTGTGGCCATTTTGTGAGCAGTTAACTTCACTCTCCTTTCTTTGTCTGTTTTCTTTTGTTTTTATCTTTACATCTTCCTCCTATCCTTTGCTTAGAGAATACCCTCTCTTTATTAATGTGTACATTCTTGTTTTTGGAATTTTTTTGTCATAATAGAAATTTCCCCCCTTTAGTGTTACGCCTTTTCTTTTTTAATTCATTCTCCCTTTTCTAAAGAGAAAAAAAAATAAATTCAGCTTTATTTTTCAACTTCTAGTAAAGGCTTTTCAACTAGAAGCACAAAATTATTCCCTTTCTGTGTATTTGTTTTAAGTTCTAAATAGTTCTGGGAGTGAACGTGAGATGTCCTGCAGAGAGAACCCTGAGAGATAAGAATGCCGCATTAAGATTTTTCCATGTAAATCCTTGAGGATTTGGTTTGCATTCATATTCAGAAAAGGGCTGGGAGGAGAAACCGAGGTTCACATGGGAAGAGCACATGACGCTGCGGTCTCAGCATTTACACAGAAAAACTTGGAGCACTGGTCAGAGGAAGGAGCTTGAAAATTCACAGTTCTAGTCTATTTTAAAAGTCTTTTTGAGAAAACATAAATGGTTGTTTAAAAAATGATTTGAGCTTTAAATATTTTCTATTATAAAGGATCAAAATATTTTTTGATAAAAATAAGCACTTAAGAGTGCAGTGTATGATATGTAATATATAATGAAGTATTTTTATTATAAGGTGAAAAACTAAAAAGATAGCTGAATCAATTGTATGAGCACATTTTTTTCTATTTATGATTAATTAGCCACCTTTGGAGTGTAAAATAAGGAATCTGACACAATAGATAGCAAAAAGTTTAAAACTCCCTAATTTTGAAAGCTTTTTTAATTGCAAAGAATAAAGAAAATTACAAGAACATGTTAATTATTTATGCTTTAATAAGAATATCTAGATAGAGAGCCTCAAGATGGCGGATGAGTAAGAAGCAGGCAACGAAACTCTCTCTAAAAGTTACCATTGGAACACGAGAAAATAGCGACCCGGAAAGCGCAGGAGGGGGGGAGATGCCTCCCCGAAACCCAGAGAAGTTCTGAAGCGCAATCTGGGACCCCCAGCACCAGTGACGGGTGACTTCTAACAAAGAAGACGGAAAGAAGGAGCAGACCGCGCGCGCGCACCTTCTAATATCCCGGGAGTTGGAGTGCCGGCGGAGGCTCAATTCTACGGACACACGGTGGCAGCTGGTGCCCAGGGAGCCCCCACGGAGGATCCTGAAACAGCGGCGGGGCAGGGGAGCGGCGGAGAACGGCGCTGACCGGCGGTGAGTGTCTCTCAGCCACAGCTGCCCCGCGCCAGAGAGTGACCGGCCGGGCGCCATTGTGGGGGGTGTGGCGAAACTCAGAGCGGCTCGGAAACTGCTCTGGGAACTTGTGCTCCGGACAGGACAGCACGGGGCATCTCAATTGAGCCCACGAAAGTGTGCTGAGGTTAGCAGGCGAACGAGACTGGACTCTCAGCCACACCTGTCCCACGCCAGAGAGCGACTGGCCCGGCGCCATTGTGGGGGGCGTGGCGAAAAACCAGAGCAGCGGGAACCAGTGCAGGAAATCCGCGCTCGGACAGCGCGCTGAGCCTCTCAGGCCCAGGGACCGTGAAAGGGCGCTGAGAGCGGAGGCGAGCTAGACTGGTCTCTGCCTGAAAGTACGCGCCTCTGCTCACCGCCCGCCAGAGGGCGCTCCTGGCTTACTGGGACGGACCTGCACAGAACAGGTAGCTGCCTACAACAAAGTCAACACCTGGAACTGATTCTTTTTAATTTTTTTTTTTTTCTTATTTTTATTTTTTTTTATTATTATTTTTTTTTCTTCTCACTGATTTGTTTTTTGTTCTGGCGAAGGGTTTTTTTTTTTGTTTTTGTTTTGTTTAGTTTTGTTTTTTGGTGGGGTTTTATTTTTGATCTGTCTGTTTTATTGCTTTTATCTTCGTTATTGTTTCTGTATGTGTATTTGCTCTTTCCTTCATTATTCTCTCTGGTTTTTTATATGAGTGTAAACAGCGCCTCTAACTTCTTTGTGATTGTGGTCGTGATCTGTTCTTCCTTTTATCACTTCCTTCTCTTTTTACCACCTGTTCTCTGCACTAGTGTCCCAATTTTAGTGGGATCCCTCTTGGTCCTCTAACCTTACATCTAATTCCTTCCTCTTCACCCAATACTCTATTTCCTCCTTAACTCATTTTAAATTTAAACTCCTTAGGGAAAAATTGACATACATAGGACTTGTATACTGCATATAATTTTTCTGGTGTGTTTTAGATTTTGTTATATAACCGCAACTCTATACAGCTAAAAGTGGTAAATAACTGGTTAGCTCAGTCTGTCATTTTCTAGGCTGTGTTTGATGCTTTAGTTAACATTATAGCCAAATGTGAAATAATTGTTCTAAACATCTTTCCTTCCTGATATTTCATGATTGAGATTGACTAAGGGACACAGAAAATACAGTGGCACAGTACCAAAGAATCAAGGACTGGGCCAAACAGGTAGCAACTTCGCATACCCAACGAATTGAAGAGGTAGGATCTGGCAGAAAGCTCAAAACACAAAAGCAAGCTCCACTTGGAAGATACTGCAGAGAAGTAGTCATCTTCTAAAGATCTTAAACACTAGCAATAAAGTAACCTACTATAGGTAATTTGCAAACATCACCCCAGGAATTAAAGAAAGAAAACATGAGACGTCACTTAAACAAGATGCAACCCCACACATCCAATTCACCAAAGGCAAACCTAGGGAGCAACGAGGTGGGACAATCCGAAAGCCACCCACCTGGCCTATCTGAAGTGGTAACAACAAAGCAACTGAATGAGGTTCTGGAAAAAATTAAAACAGAAATAATCTCACAGATAACTGCAGAGATAATGTCTACAACGAAGACCATGCTTAAGGACACTATAGCTGATACAGACAAAAAAATAGATGAACTTAAGAAAACTATAGAAACCATGAATGCTCAGCATAGGAAAGAAATGGAATCCATAAGGCAGATTCAAACAGATATCCAAGAGATAAAAAATTCCATTGAAAGTATTTGTAGCAGAATAAGCCAATGCGAGGACAGGATCTCAGATATAGAAGATAGGCTTGCAATTAGTGATCATGAAATGGAAAAATTCTTAAAAATAGCAAGGGACCATGAAAAATCAATTCAGCAGCTGCTAGATGACTCAAAGATAAACAACTTAAGAATAATTGGAATAAATGAAAAAGCAGGAGATAACATCAACGACATTAAAACCTTGTTCAAAGACATAATCAGGGAGAACTTTCCTGGAAGAGAAAAGGAATTTGACACCCCTATAAGTGAAGCTTTCAGAACACCAACTAGACATGATCAAAAAAAAACTTCAGCCAGACATATTATAGTCAAGATCCCAGAAATTCAACAGAAGGGCAGAATCTTAAAAGCTGTTAGGGAGAAGAGACAAATCACCTATGAAGGAAAACCCATCAGAATCACAGCTGACTTTTCAGCACAAACCCTCAATTCAAGAAGAGCTTGGAATGATGTATTGCAAGCTCTAAAGGAAAATAATTTTCAGCCCAGATTGATGTACCCTGCAAAACTATCTTTCAAAATTGATGGAGAAATAAAATACTTTCATGACAAAGAACATCTGAGAAAATTTATGACCACCAAACCAGCACTCCAAAACGTTCTGAAGGACATTCTAGAAAGAGATAGGAACCCCAACAGAAGGAATCCACCAGGCAGGGCAAATAATTAAATAGCTGGAAAGCGGAAAAACAAAGAGTGGTAACCAACAACAGGAAAATATCATGACAAGTCAATACATATCAGTTTTAACCATCAATGTTAACGGTCTCAATTCACCAATCAAAAGGCACAGACTGGCGAAATGGATCAAGAAGCAAGATCCAACAATATGCTGTATACAAGAAACACATTTAATTCAGAAAGAAATTCATAGACTGAAAGTCAAAGGATGGAAAACAATACTCCATGCCACAGGAACCCAGAAAAAAGCAGGGGTAGCTATTCTTTTTGCAGACAAAGTGAACTTCAAGCCAAGAAGGATTCAGAGAGATAAAGACGGTCATTACATCCTTGTAAAGGGAACAATCCAAGAGGAAGAGATAACGATCATAAATATATATGCGTCAAATACCAATGCACCCAGCTATATAAAACAAGTACTAAAGGACATGAAAAATCAAATAAGCACTAATACAATTATATTGGGAGATCTCAATACTCCACTGTCACAAAAAGATAGATCAACTGGACAGAAAATCAATAATGAAATAGTAGAACTGAACCAAACTTTGGAACAAATGGACTTAGTAGATGTCTACAGAGTGTTCCATCCCACAACATCAGAATACACATTTTTCTCAGCTGCACATGGGACGTTCTCCAAAATAGACCACATACTAGCTCATAAAACCTGCTTAAGTAAATGCAAAGGAATTGAAATTATCCCATGCATATTATCAGACCATAGTGCAATGAAATTGGAAATCAATGGCAAAAGATCCCACAAAAACTCCCTAAACACATGGAAATTAAACAGCATCCTCCTGAACAACCAATGGGTCACAGATGAAATTAAAGAAGAAATTAGTCACTTTCTACAACTGAATGATAATAACAGTACAACATACCGGAACTTATGGGATACAATGAAAGCAGTCCTAAGAGGGAAATTTATAGCATTAAACACTTATATCAGGAAAATAGAGCAAGCGCAAATAAACAACTTAAGGGTGAACCTCGAGCTTCTAGAAAAAGAAGAGCAGGTTAAGCCAAAAGCCCATACAAGGGAGGAAATTATAAAGATCAGAGCAGAAATTAACGTATTGGAGAATAAAAAAAAAATACAAAGAATCAATGAAGCAAAAAGTTGGTTCTTTGAAAGAATAAATAAGATTGACAAACCCTTATCCAACCTTATTAAAAAAAGAAAAGAAAAGACTCAAATCCATGCAATTGAAAATGAAAAGGGTGATATCACGACGGACCCTGCAGAAATCCAGAAGATCATCTATACCTATTTTGAAAATTTATATTCTACTAAGATGGAAAATGCAGAAGAAATGGACAGATTCCTAGATTCGTATGAATTACCAAAGCTGAATCAAGAAGATTTAAAAATCCTAAATAAACCAATATCAGCCAGTGAAATTGAAGATGTAATTAAAAACCTCCCAACAAAGAAAAGCCCAGGCCCTGATGGATTCACTGCCGAATTCTACAAGAAATTTAGAGAAGAGCTAACGCCCCTACTTCTCAAACTTTTCAATGAAATTGAAAGGGAAGCAATACTCCCAAATTCATTCCTGGAAGCAAGCATTACCCTGATACCAAAACCAGAGAAGGACCCAACTAAGAAAGAGAACTACAGGCCAATCTCCCTAATGAACATAGATGCAAAAATCCTTAATAAGATACTGGCAAACAGAATCCAACAAATCATCAAGAAGATTATACACCATGACCAAGTTGGATTCATCCCAGGGATGCAGGGATGGTTCAACATACGTAAATCAATAAATGTAATACAGCATATTAACAGAACCAAAGACAAAAATCACATGATCATCTCAATAGATGCAGAAAAAGCTTTTGACAAAGTCCAGCACCTTTTCATGATAAAAACCCTACAGAAAATTGGAATAGAGGGTCTTTATCTCAATCTGGTAAAAGCTATCTATGACAAACCAACAGCCAATATCATACTAAATGGCCAAAAACTGAAAGCCTTCCCTCTAAAATCAGGAACAAGACAAGGATGTCCACTGTCCCCACTCTTATTCAACATAGTTCTGGAAACTTTAGCCAGAGCGATTAGACAAGAGAAAGAAATAAAAGGAATAATGATCGGAAAGGAAGAAGTTAAATTATCATTATTTGCAGATGACATGATACTCTACACAGAAGACCCCAAAAACTCCACTAAAAAACTGCTAGATTTGATAAGCAAATTCAGTAGTGTAGCTGGATACAAAGTCAATACTCAAAAGTCAATAGCCTTCCTGTACACAAATAACAAACTTACTGAAAGAGAAATTAGGGAAACAATACCTTTCACAATAACATCCAAAAAAATGAAATACCTAGGAATCAACCTCACGAAGGATGTAAAAGACCTCTATACTGAAAGCTACAGTACTCTGAAAAAGGAGATTGAAGAGGATATCAGAAAATGGAAAGATATCCCTTGCTCCTGGATAGGAAGAACCAATATAGTGAAAATGGCCATACTTCCAAAATTGTTATACAGATTTAATGCAATTCCAATCAAAATTCCAACAGCATATCTCACAGAATTAGAGAAAACAATCCTAAAATTCATTTGGAATCAGAAGAGACCTAGAATAGCAAAGGCAATTCTGGGCAACAAAGGCAAGGCAGGGGGCATCACAATCCCCGACTTGAAATTATACTATAAAGCTACTGTGATAAAAACAGTGTGGTACTGGCAAAAAAACAGACCTGAAGATCAATGGAACAGATTAGAAGATGCTGAAACAACCCCAGACATACTAAGCCACCTTATCTTTGACAAAGGTGCCAAACACATTCGCTGGAAGAAAGATAGCCTCTTTAATAAATGGTGCTGGAAAAACTGGCTCTACACATGCCGAAGATTAAAACTAGACCCATATCTTTCACCATGCACTAAACTAAATTCAAAATGGATCAGAGATCTAAATATTAAAACAGAAACATTAAATCTGCTGGAAGGTAGGATAGGTAAAACCCTTGGAGACATTGGTGTAGGCAAAGACTTTATGAATAAAAACTCAACCGCACGGGAACTATCCCAAAGAATCAATAACTGGGATCTCATCTTATTAAAAAGCTTTTGCACAGCAAGAGAAACCACCAACAGAGTGAAGAGACAACCCACAATGTGGGAAAAAATGTTTGCCAGCTGTTCCTCAGACAAAGGATTACTATCGAGAACATATAAAGAACTCAAAAAAATCAGACCTCCCAAATTTAAAGACCCACTCCAAAAATGGGCATCTGAGATGAATACACATTTCTCAGATGAAGAAATACTAATGGCAAATAAATATACAAAAAAATGTGCAACATCACTAGTCATTCGAGAGATGCAAATTAAAACAACACTGAGATACCATCTCACCCCAGAAAGAATGGCTACTATAAAGAAATCAACTAATAACAAATGCTGGAGGGGGCTGTGGGGAAAAAGGAACCCTTCTCCACTGTTGGTGGGAGTGTCGACTGGTACAGCCACTGTGGAAGTCAGTGTGGAGATTCCTCAAAAAGCTAGGGTTGGAGGTCCCATTTGACCCAGCTATTCCCCTTCTGGGCATCTTCCCAGAAGAATTAAAAACATCATACCACAGCGATATATGTGCACCCATGTTTATAGCAGCACAATTTGTAATAGCCAGATCTTGGAAACAACCCAAATGCCCATCAACTGAGGAATGGATAAGAAAGATGTGGTATTTTTATACAATGGAGTACTATTCAGCCATTAAGAAGGATAAACTGGAGACTTTTATAGGTAAATGGATGCAACTCGAGAAAATACTCATAAGTGAAATAAACCAGAAGCACATGTGTAAGCATCGTATTGTCTCTCTAGTATGAGAAACTGAAAGAGTATATAAGATCCAAAATGTACAATAGACATGGTGAATCAAAAAGAAACTGGTCAAAAGGAAAGAGAGACTGGAATAAGGAAAAGAAAGAAGGGAAAGGGAAAAAAAATTGTATATATATATATAAGATGGTTAAGATAGATACACTACGATTTTTACTTAGTTCATTGAAGAGTAAGGTTTGTGCCAATAATGTTTGAATAATTAAATGCTAATGTCTGGTGTCCTGAATAACTAACTTAAAGATAGTAATATGCAATGTATTAACCATTCTTACCCTCCTATTATGTTGTTTTGAAACTTTGTTCTTCTTTTGATTTGTTTTGTTTTTTCTTCTCTTTAAAATAAAAAAAAAAAAAAAAAAAAGAATATCTTTATCTCCCTATGATTTTTATAGCTGACCCATTTCAAAATACTGATATTCTGGATGTTTTCCCTTCCATTTTCAGAATGGTGACTTAGCCAAACAATATCAAATTTTCCTTTGACAATATTTAAAGAAAAACCAAACATCTGTGTACATATACTTATGCTGATTTAGTGGTAAGAATTTCAATTTTATTAAATATGATAGCCTGAGAATGTGTTTTAATATCTGATTAATCACATAATATCTGATTACTATCAGATTATGGTTAATATCATAGTTTTTTAAAAGATGACTGAATATAGGTGGCGGTGAAACTGTTTCTCGGCATACATGTTGAAAGTCTTAAGTCGTTAACTGTCTTAACAGGAAGGTCTTTACCAATCCTGAGCGCTCCCTACGCGAACTAGCTGCCACCTGCTGGTTGACCGTTTCGGACTCGGGTGCACGCGCTCCTCAGCCCTCACCGTGTTACCTGCGTTCCTTTGTGGAGGAGGTGGTTGAGAGCATGAAGTTAACTGACCCAGTATCGCACAGCTGTGAATTGCGGGACTGGAAGAGAGTGTCCAAGCCCAGTTCAGAATCACTGTGCCAGTATTTCCCCCCATCTGTTAGTGTGGTTCTTGGATGAATAATTAACATTGCTATAGACTTCTCTTCATTGACTTATTGTGGTATTGGATATTGAACCCACACTGGGCAAGCATTCTAGCACTGCACTACATTGCCAGCTCTTTTTGTTTTGAGAAAAGATCTGGCTGAGTTGCCCAGGCTGGCCTTGAAATTGCAGTCCTCCTGCTTCAGCCTCCCAAATAGCCAGGATTATAGATGTGCACCACCATACCTGGCTGTGGTGAACAAACTTTTAGGTAACAATGATACCTAAAATGTATACCTATAATGTATGTACGTAGCTGCCTATATATTGGCAAACCAAAGTAAAAGTCAAGTGATTTGGGTGAATGGGGAAAACAGTAATTTTTCAAAACACATTACAGTTTAGAAAAGGTAAGTCTGTTGGGGCAGGTAATGAATGCGTCAACCTAGGTCGGGGGCTGGACATCACTAAGGTGTGATGACACGAGAGTGTCTGAGACCTACAGGCTGCAATTAAAGCAGTATTTCACTGTGCTCCAAGGGAAGAAGCCAACCCCACGTTAGATCTTGTACAAGACAATGGGATCAGGAGTCAATACTCGAAAGGTCATCGAGGCAATAAAAACAACAATTTTAGTAGTAGAGACAGAGACGAAAAAATGGCAAAAGGAAACGCTCCCGGGAAGGTGCAGTAAGGACAGGCCTCAGCCCACTCACAGGAATGCTGTCCTGCCACGGTCCTGCGGCCCTCAATGACCACGTCCCATTCCAGGGACGACAGCTGCACTGTAGCTATCAAGGACAGGACGTGGCCCGTCTGGATCAACACCGGGTTTGCACAGCTCAGGTGGGCGCTGACCAGCTTCTGACAGCTTGCGCATGGATTCTACCCGGATCCTGCAGTTGTGGACACGAGGAATAAACAGGGGCAGCAGTGGGCGCGGAGAACAGAGCGAGTCAGGTGCAGCGGCCCTGAGAGTCACCTGCCTGCTTCCCGTCACTTTCCTGAGCCACTAAAGCCTATTTTGTGTCCTGTTCTTGGTGGTTGCGTGATTGTCCAGGGGCTGCGCCGTAACTTTCCGCCCTCCCCAGTCTGGGAGACACAGCGTTGGTCTCCGCTGCACCTCACCGTGGAGCCCAGCCTCGGCGCCAAAGAAGACTTTACCCCTGAAATAGGCTGCCACCGACAGTAACTTTAACGGCTTAGAAGCCGGTGTCGTCAGCTGAAGCCAGACTCCTTTTGCTCGAGAAGTGGGCGTCCTGCGGGCAGACACCCTGCTTTGGCTGCCGGAGTTGGCCGGTCTCGAGGAGGAGCCGCAACGGAGCGTGACCGTGGGAGTCAGCTGTCCTCAGTGTGACGGGCCCCTGACCCTGCTCCTCGGGAGGAACGGAGTTGGCCTCAGCTCGGGGCGTGGCTCGGGCTCTGCGGTGCGACTGCCCCGTGGCGTCGTGGGTACCGGTGGCACGAGCACGGGTGGCAGCGAGGGAGAGGCATGGTGAGCGGAAGCGGAGAGTGGGCGGGTCCGGGTCCGCTCCCCTCGCAGCTGCCCTGGTGGAGAGCCGAGTGCGGGCGCGGGACAGCGACCCGCTGTGCGCTCACGAGGCGCCACTGCCTGGAGGCGCACAGGGCCACTCAACACTGCCACGCTGGTGCCCAAGCCTCCAGCCCCGCGGCCCTGCGGGGACACCTGAACCGCATCCGAGCCCTGGCAGGGCTCCGAGGACAGTGCTCCGCGGCGGTGCCGCTCTGTTCACCTGAAGAAGGAGCCGCAGAAGCTGGCGCCCGGTCTCGGAAGAGAACCCGGGATTCAGAGGCCGGGCTGGCGGGAAGGTGCCCCGGCGCACTGTGGGCAGCGGGCTGTCGCCTGGGCGGGACGCGGGATTTCAACTTTTAACTTGAACCTTTCACCCAAACATCCCAGCAAAAGGAAATACATCTCTGTAGCCCAAAATCATCCCGCAAGGTAGTTTCAATTTTAAATTAAGGTTAGGAAAACTTTGTGCCTTCAGATGGTTCTGTTACAACCGCCTTTTCAATATTTCCTTTGAAAGGTTTCCATTCTAAATACGCATATTCAGCTCTAAATAAACCCAGAACGTCCGACCGATGACTGACAGGCACGCTGGGCTGTCCTTTGGCGTGGAGTCCATACGCGCCGGGGACGCTACCCCTGCACGCACCGAGCTTCCTGGGGTTTGGTGCGTGTTTCCTTCACGAGGGCTTCTGTGGCTGAAGCCTGCTTGAAAGCTCGGTCTGTGGACCTGAGTCAGTACCTCCGCCGCTGACCTAAAACGCCTCGTTTCCAAGATCGACGAGCATTAACATAAAACCTCGATGCTATGACCAGCGGGGTTTGGAATGGAACGTCTTTGAGGCTTACTGACCACGTTAACTTTTAAAATAAGTTTTTCATCCTTCAACTACAGGTTAACACTCGATTTCTAAAATGAATTGAAAATGCCAAAGTAGTGACTTTGAGAAATTATGAGACTATGAAATAGGGCACTTGTTTTGTTTTGTTTTGAGACAGGGTTTCACTATGTAGTCCAGGTTGGCCTTAAACTCACTGTGTAGCCCAGGCTGGCCGCAAACTCGCAGTGATCCTCCTGTGTCAGCCTCCTGAGTGCTGGGATTACGGGTGTGTGCCCCCGCGCCCAGCAAATAGGGCACTCCTAAAGGGCAGAGTCTTTAAAAAAGCAAATTCTCTCAAAGCATGCCTTGTCTTTGTGGATACAGGGTTAAGAAAAGTTACCTGTCAGAGGAAGAGATGTGGGTTCGGAGGCAAGCAAAACTGAAAAACAGGGAAGGGAAGAGTGAAGTGTTTGTGAAGACCTTAACTTTCTACCGTGAAGTTATTTTAGAAAAGAAAGAGGCGGTCAGATTTCTAAGGGAATGAGAGGAAAAATCCATGGGAAATGTATCACACATGGCGAATAGAGGAATGAATCATTTTTCCTTTGAATAAACTCCCAGATTACATTGTAGAAAATCAAAGCTCACATGAATTGGATGATAACCAAAATGAGTTTCCACATCTGTCATGCTGTAAAAGCAAGGCTCATTTTCAGCTTGCCCTACATTTTCACACTGGTGACCTTGTTCACAGTCTGATGAATAACATTTCCTTAATAACCTTTTGGGTTTGTTAATTCTCTGAGAATATCTGTACTTTCAGCACTCACAATGGATATAAAAGGGCAGTAAAACTTCCATATCATATATTATAGTTCCTTTAGGAGTTCTAGATTAGTAAACCCCAGTAAATTAAATTACAGTAAATTACAGTATGTTGGGCCGGTGAGCTCAGTGGCGTAAGCGCCTGCCTGGCAAGCGCGAGGTCCTGAGTTCCACTCCCGGTACCCACATACGAAAAAAGGGCCGGTGATATCGCTCAGCGGCACGGGCGCCTCCTGGTGCGCAAGGTCCTGAGGTCGACCCCCGGTACCCACACACACACAAAAAAAAATTACAGTATGTTATGTGCCTTAGTTCCAATTCTTTAAAGCTGTACTTTGGAAAGCAGTGTTGTACGATTACTAAGGGAATTTATCCTAATCCATATGTTTGAAGCTCGGCCATTCACTTTAAAGCAGATGATGTAGTGTGAAAGTTGAAGTACGATAGGAGCAAAACAAACAAACAAACAAACAAAAACCTATGCTGAAGACAATCTTCTGAAAAATTACTTCCTACTATGCAAAATCAGTGAGTAATAGTCATGCAAGTCATTAAGTTAAAATATCAATGCAGCCTTGCATGGTGATGCATACCTGTAATCCCAGCCCTCTCAGAGGCCGAGGCTGGAGAATTGCTATTTTGAGCCCAACCTGGGGAACTTAGCAACTTAGAACCTGTCTCAAAATAAAAAGTGAGCTGGGGATGTAGCTCAGTGCGAAGGCCCTGGGTTCAACCCCCAGTACTGCCAAAATATCTCAATTCGTATAACTAATAAAGGAACGTATGCCAAAATTTATTTAACTTACTAGAGAAGTAGTAACATAATGATTTTAAAGAATTTGAAGAATAACACATGCATAGGGAATAAAGAATTTTGCATGAGTTCACAAGTAAGTGCAAAATATCCATGCACAGGCAGTGATCGGTTGCACACCATCAAGGACAAGTACTTGTATTTCTATGGGCAGCGGTCATTATCATTATCAGTTTTCTACATGAGAAGTGGTTAGGTGAGCTGGATGAGACATAAACACCTTTATGAAGATTTTCTCTCTCTCTCCCTTTCTCTCTCTCCCTCTCTCTCTCTCTCTCTCTGTCTCTTTTGCTTGCTTGCTTTCCTCTCCAGTCACTTACTGTGCAATTCTGCACAAACCTGCTATAAACATCGTGTGCAGGTTTTTGTGTGGTCAAAACATTTCAGCTCCTTTGGGCAGATACCAGGGAGTGCAGTTGTGGGGCTGAAATGTGAGAGTATGCTTAGTTTGACAAGAAACTGCCAAACTCTTCTGCAAAGGGGCTGCGCCACTTTTCATTCCGTGGCCAGCAGGGAGGCCTCCTCTTGCCCCACCTCTTCCAGCGTTGGCGTTGGGGTCCCTTGGGGCCCTCCAGGCTGTGGCGTGGGTGTAACCCAGGTCTGTGGTGGCATCACCTTGTCTTAGTATGCATTTTCCTGTGACCTGGAAGGCGAGGACCTGTTCGTAGTGTTTCAGGCCATTTCCTGCTGCTTGAACACCGTGTCACAAACCGGGTACTTCGTATAGAGCAGAAATGCGTTTCTCACAGCCGCAGCCCGGGAGGTTGAGAGTCACGCTGTGGAGTCTAGAGCAAGCCCTGTGGCCGTGTCCCGGCTCTGTGCCAGCTGTGCAGGGCACCACCTGGTGACAGCACATGCCAGAGAGAACTGGCTGGGAGCTGATGAGTGTCGTGATGCCAGCACCACCCACCTTGCATGGGATGAAGCCCTCTGCCCTGACCACTTCTGGATGGCCTTGCTTCTTAATGCGGTCACAGCGGCAGTCTCACTTCAGTGAGTTTTGGAGGTGACATTTAAGCCAGGGCAACACAAGTGCTCGTCCTCTGAATACCTCCTCGTGTGTCCAGGCTGCCGCCGCCATTTTCCAGTCTGTTGTCGACCTGCTGTTACCTGACAGCATCAGTACTGAGACCATTTCAATAAATGTGGTTCTAACTAAGCTTTGAAGTCTATGTTTAATTAACGATTGCTCCTTACCTCTGCCTAGAGGTCGAGTCTTTCATATACATCATCGTGCAGCCCTGCCAAATACTGTTCGGGAAAGGCATCCTTTAGGGACAGGAGGGAGGCACCAGTAGCTCCCTTTCTCAAAGTCACACAGCAATGGCTGTCCCAGGAAGGACTTGCGCTTGTCTTTTGCTCTAAACTTAGTACTCTTACTGCTGCATCAAAACTGATTCCAAGTAGAGCAATAGTTTTTTGGTATCTTGTTTACGATTATTACACAGCAAAACTGGTTTAATTTTCAGTTGACCCTATGTCTGGTCAAAGTTCTACTTTACTTGGAAACCATGAGCTGAAATAAGTAGAATTCATATCACCTTCCACTGGAGAGTGAACTAGAACTAACTCAAGGAAAGCAGAAAGGAGGCCAAATTTGTTGGCTTATGTTTGATTTATAGTGGATTTCTTATTTTTATTAAGGAAAATGGTTTGCATTTGTTGAGTGTGACTGTCCTGACAGGACAATTAGCATTCCTCGTTACACTAAATCTGAGAGTTTTAATCTTCCTTTTTTTAGGTTATTAAACTAGAAGAGTTATCCCATTTTATTGTAGTTTGTCATTGTAGCATTGATTTTCAAGTATATTTTTCAATATTTGGCTCAGTTCTGAAATATAATCATAATTTAAAAACCCATCTGGAATACATCTTTGTTAATATTAGGAGCTCTATTATTTTTTTCCTGCTGCATAATTTGACAACTGTACTTCTTGAAAAGTAGATAAATATATATTTCTATAACTTCTTTCCCTGCCCCAGTACTACATTTGAAATTTTAAAGGGAAATTACTAAATAAATGCTCTTTGAACAAGACTATATTTATCTTTTGAAACCAAATGCCAGTAGCACAGAAGACCACAAAATTATTCAGTGAAATCTTGGTACCAGTTCCTACAAATTGAAGCAATATGAAAAATATGTTGTTTTGAAAAATCAAGGCTGGTATTTTTTTTCCCACATTCATAATTACCTGAAGTATTACTTATGGCCAAGTGGAATATGTTTGACAATTTCTTTAAAACTTTGCCTTTTAAAAATATGTTTTGCGGGCCGGTGAGACGGCTCAGCGGCTTAAGTGCCTGCCTTGCAAGCGCGAAGGCCCGAGTTCGACTCCCGGAACCCACATACGAAAAAGGGGCCGGTGATATCGCTCAGCGGCACGGGTGCCTGTTGGTGCGCGAGGTCCTGAGGTCGTCCCCCCGGTACCCACAAAAAAAAAAAAAAAAAAAAATATGTTTTGCTATCTCTAGCTTCCCGCCACAAGGAGTTGAAATGGTTTACCTTGTTACATCAACTTTTCCAGATTGTGAAGTTACTGTTCTGAAACTTATTATTAAGAATATGTGTCAGACAGAAAATCAATTGGGAATTTGATTGGACAAGAGCCTCAATTTTCTCTTATAACCTTAGCACATAGAAAAATGCTTATTCCTCTGAACAGTGTTCAAATAAAAAAGCCGCATTACTGGGTTTTACAACCTTCTTGGCCATATATGCTAACAGCAAAGTAATTATTTTGGGAGACTATTGTGTGCATTTCAAACAAATCCTAATGTCCTATTCCGAATAAAACTGAAGTTTGCTTCACACGTACCTCTTTAAATAATTCTTGGGTAGAGAAAATGAGGAATAGAGGAATGTACATGTGGCTACTAGATGGTACACTAAAGTCGAGACATGAGCTATGAGCAATAGTAATCTCATTCTTCAGAAAAATATGTAGGAAATAGGAATATAATTCTCTTTTTATGTAGCTCTCACCAGTTTTACTGACAAAATATAGAATTAAACTCATTTTAATTTATAAAAACTTTTGAAAGGATTTTCCTAAGTAACTTGTCAAATATTTTATCAGTGATTGTTGAAAATAACTTTGTATCCTTTGAGAGTTCCTTGATATCTTATACTCATAAAATTAATGAATACTGTTTAATGTTTTTAAATTAGACATAATGATGACCAGTGAAATGTTTATAGTGTGAGTTAGAATTACTTTATTTACTAATTACTATTTATTCCATAATAATAGCACTGATTACAATAAAATCATATTTTAATGTGTTTTAGTTGATTTAAATATTACTCAATATGCACTATTAACATTGTATTGTAATATACATGATAATGATAGTCTTCTTTTTACGTCCTATTTATAGATTCATATAAATTACTTAACTTTATCTGCACAGTAAAAATTAATTAATATGGTTGATTTTAATTAAGACATCTAATTAAAGAAACATAAATATCTTTTCATAAATTTAGTAATAAAAAGCAAACTCATTTTCAAATAAATATATTAACATAGGTCTTATTGATTTTAAGTGTATTTCTTAAACCTATTCAGTAATTTATGAATTCTACAAATGACTTACTTCTTTCCTGCTGCATACTGAAATAGCTGATAATGGGTGATTTATGCAGAATGGAGATGCACCCTCAGCTCTGCGGCTGGGAGCTCCGGAGTCAGACGCCAGCAGGTCCCGTGTCCCTGCTTCCAAGATGGCACCTTGGACCGGCTGGCCAAGGGTAGAAGGGCAGAAGGGCCAATGAGGCTCTAGCGAGTTCCCTCCAGCTCTTTCCTAGGGCTGTAATTAGTTTCTGAGAACTCAGCCCTCATGGCAAAATCACTTTTAATGGCCACACATTTATTACTTTTGGATTGGGGATTAAATCTCAACATGAATTTTAAAAGGGGCGCAAACATTTAAGCCATAGCAGTAGACTAGTTCCTAAGTCAAATGAGAAACTTGCCCCAGACAACCACCTTCTTGAGGCCTTCAGATGGTCTTCTACGGCATTCAAGGCACCCGCTTCATGTACCTGCAAATTCTTCCAGCGTACACTCTGTAAATCATTTAACATTCATTTCCCTCACCATCTGGGTCTTTTTCCAAACACCATTTTCCCCTAAAATCTAAGAGACATGAAAGCATAAAGCATCATCTCCTTTGTTAATTGATGCATGACGAGACTTGCATTTAGGGAAGACCTCCATACAAAGCAGTTGAATTAATGATTAATACTAGTAGGAATCACTTACAGTATGTAAACCAAATTCAATATCAGCCTGAGGGATTTGACAATCTGGAAAGCCCATTTCTTCCCAAATACACACCAAATTATTTTCAGCAGTCACCCAGGGAAAGAAGGGAAGGTCCAAGGGAGGGAGGAGGAATTTTCTCTTCTTTGGAAGCAAGTTCATTTTACCTAGGAATATTTCCTGTCATTCTAGAAAGAAGACAGAGGAAAGTGCAACTAGAAGTTGAATTAGGGCAGCCATAGGGAGCAAAACAGTAATGATGCCAGAGAAAGACGCGATAGACCCTCTCGGTGCGCGGTTCCTAAGCTGGCTCTCCACATGGCGTGGTCTTCATGTGTCTTCAGGTGAGAGCAGGTGCACAGGTAAGTGCACCTTGTTACCAAGCCTGGACCTGAAACAATGAGAAACAAACAGGCTTTGCTGAGGCGTAGTAGAGATTAGTATATGCTGAGAAAAACAAATGAAGAGGCATCAGGAAGATGCAAAACAGAGATTCGTTTCTTTTAAGAAAAGTTAAGATGGAAATCTTCAAAGGCCTTTATAGCTCTAAAAATTATGCATAGGCTCATTCACTGATTGGCAGTGAGACGCAGGGAAATCATAATTCCGCAACCTCCGCTTTCTTAGACCTTCTCTTCTACCTGGGAGACACATTTGCCTGTATGGTGTCACTCAGTGTATGACAAGGTCAGCTCAGAAAACACATACTTTTATGTCTGGCATGAAAATGTTGTGACTTCTACCACAGTCTTTGAATATAGGCCCCTTTAAGTGGGATAAAAGAAAAAGGGACTAAAAATCCAACAATCCATTTAAACTTTGTTTTTTGTTTTTTTTTTTTTTTTGAGACAATGTCTTGCTTTGTAGGGCAGGCTGGCCTTGAGCTCACTGTGGAGCCCACGCTGGCCTCAAACCCACAGCGATTCTCCTGCCTCAGCCTCCTGAGTGCTGGGATTACAGGTGTCATCACTGTGCCTGGCTTATTTCAGCTTCCTGACGTAGAAAGCAAATTAGCATTAAATTGAATCCTGTCCCTCAGGCCGGGTGAAATATGTGGCCTCTGATAAATGACAGTAAGAGAAGTGGGGTTTTATGAATGGGATCCCCATTATTTTATGGGAAGAATGATTCCTGTACTTAGGCTTAAAGTTTTATTGAATCAGATTGTTTTTATGAAAAGCCCATCTTTAAAATGTTCTTAATCTAGTCATAAAGTGAATATTTGGAATTAAAAAGAATAATGCATCTGAGATTTCCCTTTTATCCTGTGGCAAGATAACTGCTCTTCCATTACTGGATTTGGAAATTGTTGGCAGTATACATACTGAGCTTTGTACCTGGGGTAAGAAAAAATGGCTTTGATGCCTTTTTTTTCCCTTTCAAATTTCTGGAACATATTGACATTTTGAGAATGGTCAGAAAGATTGGCTCGGCGTGAGCCCATTTGGAAAGTGTTACCGCGGCACATCCCTGTACCCAGAGCCCGCGGGGACAGCACACGCTCACCTCACCAGTCGGGTCTGCCTTTTTTTCTGAGTTTTTTTCTTCCTTCCTTCCTCCCTCCCTCCTCCCTTCCTCCTTCCTTGCTTTCTCTGACCATCCTACCCTTCCTTTCTTTGTAATTTGGCAACTCACATTTAATATTACTGTTGGGAATCTTAAAAGGGAGTATGGATTTCAATAAATATATTTTTTAAGTCTGTAATCATTACTGGGGACCTAAAAAGTGAAAAGACACATAAAAGTGCATAATCTTATGTTAAATTTGGGCTGTACAAAGGTTCTTACATTTACTTCTTAATTTCTCTTAAAAATCTGATGATGAGGGCCAGAGTGTTGCTTACTGGCAGGTCACTTGAATGGGTGCGGCCCTGGCTTCCATTTCCAGCACCACCAGAAACAAAAACAAAGCTGAGTATGGGATTAAGTTCTTGACATATCCAAATATTTTAGAGTTACGTACTTAAATATGTAGAAGTGAAATAGTTTTGATATTTGAAATTTTGAAATAAGCCAGGAAACAAAATTTTTTAAACAATAGAGAAGTTGCTTGTGGTGACACACACCTATCATCCTAGTATTCTAGGAGGCTGAGGCGGGATCTCAAGCGTGAGCCAGACTGGACAAACAAGAACCGGTCTCAAAAGGAAGCAAATAAAGAGGCTGGGGATGTAGCTCAGAGTGAAAGCCCTGGGTTCGATCACCAGTCCCAAGGCTTGGAGGAGATTGGAGAACACAATTGGATAAAGCTTTGATAATCTTTTTTTCTTTTTTCTTTTTTTTTGTACTGGGAATCGAACTCACAACCTGGCATTTACCAGGCAGGAGCTGTGCGGCTGAGCTGTATCCCCAGCCCGAGCCTTGATAATCTTTAGCTTTGAGTGATGTGACAGCTCATAGTACTGTTCTCTCAACTCTTATTTAAATTTTCACCTAGAACAGACATAGCAGTTCAATAACGAATCACCCGAGATTTTTCTATTTTATTTAGAGATTGGAATTGACAATTTTGCTTATATGCCAATAAATTTACAAAGATACTAGAAAAAGTTACAACGTATGGAATGTTGACCAAAAACAATGCCAAATTTTGTTTGACTTCCATCTGAGATTTTTTTTTTTTTTTTTTTTTTTTTTTTTGTGGGTACCGGGGGTCGACCTCAGGACCTCGCGCGCCAGCAGGCGCCCGTGCCGCTGAGCGATATCACCGGCCCCTTTCTCGTATGTGGGATCCGGGAGTCGAACTCGGGCCCTCGCGCTTGCCAGGCAGACGCTTACCCCGCCGAGCCATCTCATGGGCCACCATCTGAGGATCTGAATTGAAGGCAGAACGGTTCAGTGCAGTCATTTCTTCTGGGGGTCAGCAGAGCTCCAGAGTGGACACGCTCGTCCCTCAGCCACGTGTGTTCAGCAGGCACAGCGATGACCCCCTGCAGCCGGGGGGACCTGGGCTTTGGTAACAGAAGGGTGAAGGCGGCGCGGCGCCAACCTCGAGGGGTCTGGCGTGTGCACGTGTGCGTGTGTGCGTGTGTGTACGTAGGGGGTGTAAGAGTGTGCCGAGGCCACAGTGGACGACAGGAGCCCGCTGGAGGCGTGTGGAGAAGGAGCGGGGCTCGCTCTGCTCCCTGGCCAGGAGGGCAGGAGACTGGCTGCGGGAGGAGTCGCTCGTTACAGACCGTTCGGGGGTGCGAGTTCCTGCGGCTGGGAAGAGTGGGCGCGGGTCAGGGCTACGGCAAGGGAGCCGGAGTGCTTGTGCTGTGTGACTCTTTGGGTCACCCTCTACATGTAGTTCAAAGACATCGCGACAGTAAAAACAGTGTTTGATAGAAGATGTACTGTGTGGTGAGAGGCTGCTTAAAGCTGGCAGCACCGGCATTTTCAGTTCTCACTATTTGGCCGCAGGGGAATGCAGCCAGGCTTCACGTCAGCTTGCGTGAGCTACCCCAGAGCACAGCTGGTGTCCAGTGGGTGCCTTTCCCCTCGGGGGAAATTTCTGAAAGTCTGACATGTGCTTGGCTGTCATGACTGGATTCCTGTGTGGGGAGGCCAGGTGTGCCACTAAACGGTCCACAGTGCACAAAGCAGTGCCAACAACAACACACACACACATGCACGCACGCACGCATGCACGCACACACGCATGCACGCACACACGCATGCATGCATGCGCCTTGTCCACCCCAAATGTCAACAGTGCCAAGTTTGAGAAACCCCACACTGAGATTAACGTCCATCCTGAGTTACAGGAAGTCCAAGGAAACGGAAGCTGAGAGTTCTCTGATACTCACTCGTGTACTCAAATGCTTTATTAGGTGCAAATTATGTTATACGTTATGAAACACACACACTTGTGACTCTGTTACATAACCGAATGTCCAGAGCCTTCCTTGCTTCCTGACCTCTACCTGTCAGCTCTTCCTGGTCTCGTCTTCATTCTGTCCATGCATGTCACTACCCTGAATTTTTATTTACCATTCTTATCCTTTTTAAAAAAATTGAGCATAAATAGCTTAATTTTGATTTGTTTTGCAGTTCGTAAACTCAGTGTCTTCTGTACACTCTTGTGCTGTTTTTATTTCACTCGGTATCACATTTGAAGACACATCGTTCGGAGCAGGTGGATTTTATTCTTTTTCACTGCCACACGTTACCACATTACCACACAGCGAGTACATGCCACACTTACAAAGTCCTCAACCCATTTCTAACGGCTGTCGGCCTGTTCTCAGGAATTTGCTGTGAGAAACATCATGTTATGAGCGCTTTTGTCTGTCCCTGGTGGGTGCGATGTACGTTCTTTGGAAGTGGAGTTGCTGTGCCAGAGGGTTTGTAATGAATGTTCTGATGACCCTGTGCTTCCCCAAAGGTGGTCCCAACTTGTGCCCTGCCACTGTATCTGCAGGCATCTCCTTTAGCTACAGGTTCGCCGACACTTAGTATTATCTAATTTATTTTGCCAATCTCTTGGGTCTCAAGATCCCACTGAGGTTTTAAGTATGTTTCATTTTATACCTAATGAGGTTGCTACCTTTTCATAGGTTTATGAGCATTCGTGTATCCTCTTTTATAAAAGCCTACTCATATTTTTGTGCACCTTTTCCGTTTCATTTTTCTGGTTGATTTGTAGGGCCTTTTAATGTATGTAGCAGTTCTTTTGCACAATATCAAGAATTGATTATCCCCGAATGTTAGAGATTCTGTTTGTCCACTCTTCAGTGCTACCTGGTAGAGAATTGACTCCTCTGGTTAGCAGATGATAAAATAAGGTACGCAGTAACAGAGTGAGATCCTAGAATTGGCAGCTATTCCTTGATACAATGCACACATAATGCCCTTGAATTTCCTCAATAAATGAATAGTGCATCAGATAATAACTTCTTTCCATTTGGAATGTAGTACTCTATTTACTTTTTGGAAAAATGTCCCAATTTTATAAGTCAACAAAGATGAGGAAGAAAGAGCAACATGTCTAATTCCTCCTCCTTGGAGAGGATAAGAACAAACTCCTGAAATGAAGCAACGTGGATCACGGTTTTCCCCGCGTGCAAGCATCCCGCCCATCCTGCAGGCGTCACATGCATGCGCCGCGATCCAGACATCTGCCAACTGGAACCGAATGAAATAACCATAGTAAGATAAAAGTTTGATGAGTTCTACAAATCAGGGATTTTGGATCAACACAAAATATCATCTGTCTTATGCAATTGTGAATATAGGTTTTACTGCTTCTCCAAATGATAAGTGACCTACATAGTCAATACCATATGTGTTTATTTATTTATTTTTGTGTGGGTACCGGGGTGTCAACCTCAGGACCTTGCGCGCCAGCAGGCACCCGTGCCGCTGAGCGATATCACCAGCCCTTTTTTTGTATGTGGGATCCGGGAGTCGAACTCGGGCCCTCGCGCTTGCCAGGCAGGCGCTTACGCCACTGAGCCATCTCACCGGCCCACCATATGTGTTTAATATTGAGCAGGTTTAGATAAATGGAGATATTTGATTTTCTTGGCTCTAAATGTTTCTTTAACATATTTTCTGAGGAATCATTTTTGTAATCTCAAACAATGTAAATAAAACCATCGTCTTTACTTTGTGAAAGTAATGGATAGGAGTAAATTTAGTGCAGACAGGGGGAAAGTGTTTGGACATGCCAGTGTTAGTAATGTGGGTGGTTGAGATTGTTTGTTTTAAAATAGAAAAGCCCCTTAATTTTGAAAATGAAAACCCTTAAATATGATTGTTCACCATTCACAGCCAAGCCGAAATTAGCAAAGCGGTGAGTACCGAGAGGAAGAGGAAGGCAGAGTGAGTCTGGGTGTGGTGGCTGTGTGCAGGAAGGTGAGGGGACAGTTGTGCTGCTGCTGCCAGAGCAGAAGCTGAGACCTTGCATTTGCCTGGTATCTCGCAGAAGATGGAAAGTGGAGAAGCTCCTTTTAAAATACTCTGTATATTTAGTGGTGATATTGATCAGCATGGCCTCTGGGTATAGGATTAAAGAAAGGGGAGGAAGTCATCGAGGTAGGTACAGAGCCAATATCAGCTCAGTGGAAATTGTTGAAAAAGCTACATAAGAGGATACATTTTCTTTCTTTCTTTCTTTCTTTCTTTCTTTCTTTCTTTCTTTCTTTCTTTCTTTCTTTCTTTCTTTTTTTTGTGGGTACTGGGGGTCGACCTCAGGACCTCGCGCACCAGCAGGCGCCCGTGCCACTGAGCGATATCACCGGCCCTTTTTTTGTATGTGGGTTCTGGGAGTCGAACCCAGGCCCTCGCGCTTGCCAGGCAGGTGCTTATGCCACTGAGCCATCTCACTGGCCCTTCTTTCATTTTAAATAAGGATAATATACAACAGATAAACAGAAAATGAAAAGTAAATCATTTAAGAAGTTGGGTTTGTGTGCCAAGAAAAGTGGATAGTGATGACCTTCAAAAATAGGAAAATTATCATTGGATTTCTGAGACAAATAGTGGTGAAATCGAGATTCTAGGTCAGGCCCCTCTGACAGAGAATTCCGTTACCCACTGCAGTAGCCTTTACCCTGTGTAAGAGCAGAGCTGGAATATTTAGAATGGAGCAGTGCCAGGTTTTGAGGGACTAAATGAGATTAACTGCTAAAACATTTTGCAAATTAATGAGATTTATAAATATAAAACTTCTAAATATGACTATTTACCATTCATTGCTAAGCTGAACTTGGCAAGATAATAGATGCATTGAAGAAAGGGGAATTAGAAATTTAGTGTAGATACTCATAGGAATATTTCCATATCATTTGTAAATTAAGTTTCTATTATAATGCCATAAAGATAAATTTCAGTATCAAAAATTTTATTTGGTGGGAAGAGGAATATATTGAAGTGAGATTTTAGTTCATTTCACACTTGTAAATTCCTGGGGGTTGGCCAGGCTTTTGGGTTCTTTGTCTTGAAGGCTTACGTTAGGTTAGGCTGAAAGAAGAGGTAGCCTGATAAAGCTAAGGCCTTTCTTGCCTTTTGTTTTCTACAACCTGCATAAGGAGAGTCTGTGGTCACAGGGGGGAAAGTAGGAATCAAACCTGGGGCTCGGAAGAGTGGTCGCTCAGAGGGGTCAGCGTGGGGGTGTGTCTGGAAGCAGTTGAGACTCTGACTGTCCTCAGTCCCATGGCTCCAATCATTCCCAAAAGGAAAATAAAAGAACTGGTGTGTGTTGGACTTAGGGACAGTGGCTTAGTGCACTAAGCAGTAAGAGTCTCAGCCTCAGCAGGCAAGCCAGTGCCCGAGCTCGCAAACACCAGAGGGTGGCACCTAAAGTACTACGCATTCTGAGAGCACAGCCTTTTAGAGGTGATTGGTTGGACCAAAGACCAGAGGATGTTCTCATTAAGTATTCCGTCTGGGTGTGAAAGACCCTAAGGATCTTCTTCAGCTCCTTAGTAGAAGGGAAATACATCAACAATGCATTAAATTAAAATTCACTTCTGTTTAGTGGAGTCTCAAAATCATCTGCAATATGATTTAGCTAAATAATGAGTTATTTTCGTACCCAGCCAAGATAGTATAATATTAATAAATTGTATTAAAAAGATAAATCCTAGGAAAATAGTAAATCACAGATGTTTATACCCTGACTTTTTTCTGCCAAGCAAGCAAGCAACAGAACATTTGAAGTAGAGCTCTGTGGGGGAGAAAACATAAAGTCACTGAGTATTAATTACCCGCAGAATTCCAGCACCGGCATGCCTGCGATAAGTGACCAGTTCTTCCCAGGTTTCTTACACATGCATGTGAAAAGGAGCTAGGGGAGGCTGGGGACAGCCTCAGTGCGTTCAGACAGCAGCAGAGAAAGATTATGCCTGGAAGGAAGACAGGAGACAGAGGAAACAAGCTCTGGGGCGTGAACTCCCGCGCCCCTTTCCTCGCTGGAGGCAGACATGGAAGAGGACATTCTACCAAAGGTAGCACAGCTCAGCTCTCTGGCTCTGGCAGCCTCCTCCAGACTGAGAAACGCTACCAGTTCCTCATGCTTGTGTATTTTATTTTCTGCCGAAAGATTGACGATTCCTCCAGCATCAGAGTGGGCGAGCATTTTCACGCGTCTGCTGTAGGAAGCCGACGGGGGGCTGGCAGGCTGCCTCGTCTGGCAGGGCAAGGGCGGGACGCACCCTCTGCGCCGCTGTGTGAAGGAAGTTTGCCTTGGCCCCTGTTTGTGTCAGACAAATCTACTAACCGCCATCCCTAGCAAAAACCAGGAGATCTGGCCTGCAGCCAGTTTTCAAAGGTTAAACATACATCTTTAAATATGACTTGATAAGAATATACTACTATACGTTCTTCATTTTGGGTGCATTAAAAACAAAGTGTGTCTGAGCACAGCAGAGCGACCCAGCCAAACCATCACAAGTCACCTTCCTCACTTACGCCGCGCCAGTAGCAGAACAGGGGTCCCATTGTGGAGACAGATCGTACCCATCGGGAAAATGAGAATCCGTGGTATTGTTGCATAAAGTCTGGCCTCTGTTAAAAATCGATGTGCAGTTTGCACACTGGGGAATAAACAAGGGAAGATTGTGGAGCAGTAATTCTGGGAGCATCCTGAGGAACTGGTCTTCAGTGTGAGACCCTGTGTAATGCTAATTAACGTGCAACTCCAGGGACTGTGATTTCCAACTGCCTGACTGCTAAGAGTGAGCTGGAAGAGAACTCGTTAGGGATTACGAAAGAGCCATTCAGAAATAAAATTATAATGTTTATGAGAATTCTGTATTTTTTTTTTTTTGTGGGTACCGGGGGTCGACCTCAGGACCTCGCTCGCCAGCAGGTGCCCGTGCCGCTGAGCGATATCACCGGCCCTTTTTTCGTATGTGGGTTCCGGGAGTCGAACTCGGGCCCTCACACTTGCCAGGCAGGTGCTTACGCCGCTGAGCCGTCTCACCGGCCCGAGAACTCAGTATTTTAATAAGAATATCTAAGTCCAGGTAATAGTTGTAGTTTTTCCAAACATATAGGCAAGTGGTTGAAATTTTCGAAAGGACAGTTTATGAGTTGATTCTCAACCTTGTTTGAGTTGCTTAAAACTTCAACATTGTTACCCTTGTTTTATAACCAGACCTTATGTTTGCTTAATTGCTTTTCAGTTTATTTTGTCATGTATTTAAAAAATACTGAGTAAGATTCATTTATCAATACAATTTTGACCTAGGATTTGATAACGTTTACTTTAACTAGTTTGCTTTGCACTTTGCACACAAATCAGCCATATTTTTATTGCTAAGCAGATATGTTCACACAAAACTGAAATGTACACTGCATTGCATATTACCGAGTTTTTCTTCATTGGAATGTGTGACGGTAAGATAATGAACATGAGGTCTTTTGCCTGGACTCAGTGGTCAACTGAAAAGTTTGAGAGAAATGAATAAAATTATTTCAAAATATATATTTAAACATTGGTACAAGTCTGACGTTGATCCTAAAAGACAATTCTGAGTCATTAATGGAGAAAGAAGAAATGCATGTGAGACTTGTTTGTGTGGAACTGTGCAAGACTCCAGCCATCCTCTGTGTTGTCTCCTCCACCTTTCCCAGTTCTCACTCCCTTGCTACCAAGAGATGGCGTCTGTCCCTCCCTTAGGCAGCATCCCACACACAAAAGCACAGGCTAGCACTAGAGCTTCTCCACACACACACACACACAGACACACCCCCCCCCTCCAGAGCCTTGAAGCTCCCAGTATTCGACTAGCTAAATGATCCAATAAAATTATAATTTTTCAGGGTTCAATGACTTGCAAATCTTGGTACTTTAGTGGAGCATTAAAAAGATTCTGATGTAGCTGACTCTATCAGCTATGCATGGATATTTTTTCCTAAAATTGAAGGATTATAAAATAAGAGCATAGTTATTGCTCATCCAGTCACAGAGTGTTGATACACTGTAATTGTCACCTGAGAAATACTGCACCTACACCCTACGTGGCTGGCACGTGCTGTTGCCACACGGTGTTCTCCTGGTCTGTCTGCAGTTGGATGTCCCACACAGCTGGAAGCCCTGCACTTCTTCAGCTTTGCTCAGCCTGTATACCTGTTTTCTCCACTATTTCTGCCATTTAATAAAATTTCTCTTGAACAGTTTGTTAACCAAGAATAGAAAATAATGCCAAGAAAGAGTCGCAATGAATAAGTGCGAATAATTATAAGATTAATAGTGGCTCAAAATCTTTCATGAAAAACCAGTAGATGTTTGGGGATTGGGAGACGACTTCTGTTGACGAAGGGCATGATAAATGTCACTTCGGCCTGGGAGGACCAACACTGAATGAACAGGAAGGGGGATTGCTGAAGCCTTGTCTCCTGGTATTTTTCCTTATTTCAGTGGTCTTGAAGACAGAGGAAGAATATTTGCCATCTTAGCAAGTGAACACAGTTACAAATGGATGACGTATGACCCCGTACAACTTTTCTGTGTAGGGCACCCATGTCTAAACATCCCTTGCACTCATTGAGGAAAATGAAATGCAGTAAAGCCATATTCCATGAGCAAATGTAATAATTAAGTTCTTGGATATAGCAAGATGAATAGATCTTATGTTTCCTATTACTGCATTAATATATTTATGTTTAATTTTTCAACTGGTAGCATTTATAAGCTGCCACCAAAGGTTTAAGGTTTATCCAGGAGCCTAATAATCTCTGTGAATTTGGATAAATCTTAAACATATGACTTTTTCAGTATACACCTTTCGTCCAAGTCAAGGAAACTCTTAAACCATGCTTTTAGAAAGACTTAAATATAACAGAGTTATAAAGCAGTGACACAAAGGACCCCACTTAGATGAGACAGAAATATTATGAAACTACAGCAGGAGCACCTCTTGGTTCAGTGGTTGAGAAAGCCAACTTCACAGCTTAGATTCTGAGCTACCTCTCCTGGAGTCTCAGCTCTGCCTGTGCGTTGTCAATACGGGGAAACTAATTAAGTCTCAAGTCGCAGTTTTCCCATTAAAAATAATTCGTATCTACCTTACTGTTGTTCCGATCTGTTGATAAGATAACACACGTGAAGTGCTTTGGACACCGCACACATGTAGGCGCACGCAGGTTGAGCACCTGGTGTCTGTGGTGAAACCGGGGCTGCAGAACGCCGTGCACCAGAGAGCAGGTCTCTTGCCATCAGCTTTCACACCTCACCAGACCGTCCAAGTAAACGGTCCTCCACCAGAGGGTTAGAGCTGACTGTTATTTATATATGTGCAGCTGCTCTCTTGAAGAATTAACACTACTTCTAAAAAATGTTCTTATTTGATGTAATACAAACCGGCTTTGTTCAACCACTGTGGTTCTCAATTATCTTTAATTATGGATTTAAATAAATGGTGAAGCAAGGAAGGAAACAATATAAAGAATTTACAGACTTCTCTCATACGTATTTTAACCAACCTGTCATTAAAGTCCACAACATAGTATTTCCTACCTGGCAGTTCCACAGGTGCCCCTTTCCAAGATGTTTCATGAAACCTCAGGAAATAATTTAATTGGTGCTTTATAAAAATTTTTTGTTACTGTTTTTGTTCACACACAAAAGAACCTGCTCTATGAAGATGAAAGAAAGTAACAATTTAAGGATGATTTTCAGGAGGGAAGGACAAATAGAAAATATAATGAGTAAAGAATTTTTGACCTACCTAAAGTTTAAAGGTCAAGGTAAATTGATAAAAAGTGTGAAATGGAGTAGAATAAGCATCATCCTGAAATTGAGGTTTTAGACTGTTTCCTCTGTGTGTGTGTGTGTGTGTGTGAGTGTGTGTTTGTGTGTGTGTGCTAGCTAAGTGATGTTCTCAACTCTGGAGCCAGCATTGTCCAGTGCTTTATTTTGAAGGCACGCACAACCAGGAAAATAGAGTCATTCATCTGGTTAGGAAAAGAGCCACATTTAAACACTTTCCCCACCTCTTTCCATCTACGTCATCTTGTTTTGCCAGGAGGAATTCACTTTGCTGTTCCAGTTATGGCAGAACTGTCTTAGCTTGTCAGTTCTCCGCAAGCATTTTTACATGCGTCTGTCACCTTAACCTTCCACAGCTGTTCAGTCACAAACTTCCCATTACAGAGGAGCTTGTGAATGTGAGAACTCGCCAAATAAAATTTGTGGAGCTGACCTAAAGCAGGTCAGGCAGTTTCAGGAGGAATTCATCCCCAAGAAGACAGAATTTGTTTTAATGTATTGAGAGGAGATTTCTACAGCTCAGAAAGAGCTCAAGTACACGGTGGTACGAACTACATAGAACATTAAGCAAACACAAAACAACTGTTCCAGAGGGGATGAAGTTATGAAACCATAATGTGACTCAGTTGTCTAAAACATTAGTATTTTACATTTTATCATCTTGATATGGTATAAAAACCAAATATTGATTTAACAATTTTAGTATACTGGGAAAAGGGACACGGGATAAGTGCAGTACCTGCTAGGCATTGGTTGGGTAGGACGAAAGATAGAAATATGAAAAGATATTTTTTCAAGGAAGACTTGCAGATGGCCAATAAACACATGAAAAGATGCTCAACATCATTAGTCATCAGGGAAATGTAAATAAAACCATTTCATGTCCTTTTGAATGGCAGGAATGAAAAAGTTAGAAAAGCAGTGCTGCAGAGGATGTGGGAAACAGGAACTTTTATTCAGTGCTGGTGGGAATATAAGATGGTACCACTGCATTTGGAAAACAGGCCATTTCTCAAATGATTTTTTTTTTTTTTAATATGCAGGTACCGGGAGTTGAACTCAGGACCTCGTTCTTGCCAGCTCAAATGATTAAATACATATAGAGTTTGCCACTGAGATCCAGAAATTCCACTAGATACACACTCAAGAGAAATGAAACACAGAAACTTGTATGCAAAAATGTAATTTAAAAAAAAACAACATGCAGGCCGGGGATACAGCTCGGCGGCACAGCGCCTGCCTGGCAAGTGCGAGGTCGTGAGTTAAATTCCTGGTACCAAAACAAAACAAACAACAACATGTAATTCATAGTAGTCGAAAGGTGGAAGTGTCCCAGATGTTCACAAAGGGATGAGTAGATAAACAAATGTGGTGTAGCCATGCAGCAAATACTGATTCCAGCTCCTTTTAGGACAAACCCCGAAAACATGCCAACTGAAAGAAGCCTGTCACAAAAGTGCACAAGTTACATGATTCTACTCCTAAGAAACTTTAGAATAGGGAAAATGACAGGATTAGTTAAGAAAGAAAGTGAGGTAGATTAGTGGTTGCTTAAGGCTGGGAGGAGGGAGCAGGGGAAGACTCTTGTCTTACAAAGGTGATAGCTAAAGTCATAGAAATGTTCTAAAATCAACCGCAGTAATGGTTCGGCATATCTGACTACACTGAAATCCACTTAATGGAGGTGTTCAAATGGGTGACTTGTATGGTGTATGAATTATATCTCAAAAGAGATGTTTATGGAAAAGAAAAACTTGAGATGTGACCACAATCTTTAGAGATTTGGTGGCAAACACTAAAATGTTAGAGCATCAAGTGTGGTTTCTGTGGGGCAGGGTTCCCCCTCCCACCTACCCATAGGGCCAAGTTACTGCACGTGGGGCAGAGCTCTGTGCTGCACTGTCTGACGTGTGAAGCACACACTGAACCCCGTATGTGACAGTCAGGGAGAGGACAGGCAGGAGGGCTGAGAGGGGTAGCAATCGTCCAGCCGCGGTTAAGTTTATGCGAAGGTGCTAAAAGGAAACTCAGTAACATACATAACCTGTGTAAAAAAGAGTGAAAAACATGAGATATTACAGATAACAACAACAACCAAAAAGGTATGTTAAGACTTCCCTGGCCTCTACCCACCAGATGCAATAGCAGCTTTCTGTCCCCTCACCTTTCATGACAACTAAAAAATATATCTCTAGACATTGTCAAAGGGTCCCTCAGGGAGGGAGGATGTCCCCTCTTAAGAACCAGTGCTCTAGGGATGGGGAATTGGAGTGGCAGAGAGCTTAATGTGGAGACATGGCTATTTTTTATGACACATGTTGAAGAATTTGCTTAAATATTTGACTGTTCAAAGCAGGAACAGGTATATACAGGTATAGCTCCTGCTGCTATAACAAGATACCACAGATTGGATGCCTTAAGCAACAGAAATGCATTTCTCACAGTTCTGGAAAATGGAAGTCCAAGATTAAGATGCCAGCCAATTTAGTTTCCAGTAAGGGCCGGCTTTCAGGCTTGTAGATAGCTATTCTCTCACTTATTCTTACAGGGAGCAGAGGATGGGCAAGGGGAGGGAGGGAGAGAGAGATTAGAGAGAGAGAGAAATATAAATGAGAATTTTCTTCTTGGATCAGGAGCCCAACCTGATGACCTTAATTACTTTCTAAAATCCCTTTCTCCAGATATAGTCACATAGGATGGAGTTGAGGAGTAAACAACTGAATTTTGGAGGGATCACTCTTCCATCCATAGCAATGTATAGTTGGCAAAAGATGGAAACCAAATGTTGAAAATCTGTGATAAAATTATTCCTTACTAAGGTGCCAATACTATAACTGTCACTGGGGATATTTTTCACAATATTAGCAGTAATTTTTCTCAATTATTGTTGCTTATTTGTTTCTGTTGGCCATTCTATCAAAATTTTTCTTGTAAAGTTTGTGGAGGACTTTAAAAAATTGTATCACTGTATCTTGTGTTAAAAAAAGCACAATAGTGCTACTTAATAGGCACGATTTTTAAAAATTGTTTTTCTTTTCCTTTTTTGCTTTAATTAGATTTGGAAATTTTTATCATATTTTTCAAAAGCTGCAGGAGAAAATGTTATTTAAGTGAAATATTAACCTAGTAGTTTCTCAAGCACTTTCACAGGAGACAAGAAATATAGGGGGATTATACTGTTCAGTAAATTGTTATCTGTTATTCAAAGCCTTCTCATATCCTATTAGTAAGGAATATAGTTTAAGTTGGTCTAGGACATGGCAAACTAAGATCAACACACGTAATGCTATTTATTCCCCTCTGTGTTCAATCCTTTAAACAGGGATTCAGTTTAAAAATATTTAGTCAACTCATTAAAAAATCAAATCTTGGTCAAAGTGATCAATGCTTTATTTGTATTTTTAGCAAATAATTAATCTTGGCTTTATTGTATACATTCATCCACATATAAAAGAAACAACGGACTAGGTACTTAGGAAAGAATTAAACCCATTTATCAAGTTGACATTTTGACTGCTTCACAAGATAAGGAGACTCCCTCACTGTGTTCAGGGAGGCGAATTCAAATCCAGTCGTTGGCGCCACTGGGTTGTTTGAGTAATGATACCTGCTTGAGTCTTTTGATCTTTTTGCATTCTTCACATCTCCTGACAGGGAACCACTCTCTTTAGATACCACCTTTATTTTCTTTATGGAGATTTAATCATAATGTAGGTTTGGAAATTTTTTTCCATTGGAAGTTTTTAAATAAACTTCTTAGAAGACCTGCATTTTAGAGCTAAACACATTTATTTACTGCATGTTGTCTTTAAAAATTTTCTATTTTTCAAAACTCTTGTTAATAAAATCAGACTGGCAAGTGAAATAATTAACTGAAACCATTCGCCTCAGGTATAGTTTTTGCAGTATTCTTAGAATATGAAAATACGTGAAGATGCGGCTTTAGATCACAACATCGTAGCAATCGTGGCTTCAGTAATCATGCCCAAAGTCAGCGCAGGTTCTTTAATGCTGTCTTTGGGTAAAGCTGAGTAGAATCTAAATTGCCACAAAAACTCAGTGCCTATTGAGGTTACCTAGTGCAAAATAAATTCGACAGGTATATTAATGGTGTAAATGTCTACTATGTCTGCTTACTAAATGGATTAAACTTTACCTGCTTGAAAAAAAATAGTTTTTAGTTTGACTCATCCCTTGGCCACCTTTCATTTAATGGGTTTACAGTTTATTTTATGAGCTGTCAAAACCACAGTTTGTACAGGAAGTATGGTCGATCCCCAATGCCACCTCTTCCCAGTGAACAGGGAAAGCCAACTTTAGGTACGGCCAAAATGTCCCTTAACATAGTCCAAAGTTATAAACTGTCCAACAAAACTCAGGCAAGAGTCTAAAAATAAGGATGAACTGGGCATGGTGTGTGCACATCTGTGATGCCAGCCCTGTGGGTGGCCAAAGCCAGAGATGGAAAATTCTAGTCCCTCCTGGGCAATTTAGCAACTTAAGGAGACTCTGCTTCAAAATAAAAGCTAAAAAAATGGCCTGGAGAAGTCCCTGGATTCAATCCACAATACGACACAATAAAACAAAATAAAGCTAAACTTAAAAGTAAGAAAGGGGTTATAAATGTCAGGAGGTTTGTCGTCAAGGTTAGGCAAAGGCTAAGTTACATTTAGTCAGGGAGCATCGACCACTGAAGCTGGAAATGCACAGGAAACAAGATGCGATTTACCACTGCTCAGTGCGTGCTGGTTTTAGGGTTTCAGAACCCTGCAGGACAGCAGAGCAGGACAGAGCCCCATTCCGGAGTGAGAAAGCTTCATCGCCGCCCAGCGTAACAGTCTCTAGCCGGAGTACCACTCAACACTGGCATCCTCGCTCCTTTTCCACGCTCATTACTTCTAACGCTGCTAATGCTTCTGTTTTTTTTTTTGGTTTTTTTTTTTTTTTTTTTTTTTTTTTTTTTTTGGTGCTGGGGATTAAACCCAGGGTCTTTGCACTGAGTTACATCTCCATACCTTTTAATTTTATTATACATAATATGATATTTCATATATAATAATAAAATAGCATAAGTGTGTAATGTTAGTATATATATTTTGGGACAAGCTCACTCTAAATTGCTAAATTGTCCAGGCTGAGCTCAAATTTGCGGTCCTCTTGCCTCAGCCCCCCAGAGTGCCTGGATTATAGACCTGTGTCACCTTACCTGGTACTTGAGTCATTCATAGAACCTAGGATAAAGAGAAGCATCCCAGAAGCAAGAAGCCCAGCAGAAATGTAGCCCTGGACCTAGCAGGAGCTGAGCTGGAATGTGGGACAGTGGCCCAGGGCTCTGCCAGGAGACAGCTGGGCGAGCCCTGCCCAGATCTGCTGCGGTTCCAGGAATTCACAGCCGACCTGTGCCTCCTGCTGGGCATCAGTCAGAGCTCAGTGGAGCAGAGGAATAAAACCTCAGAAGTTTCAGGGAGGGTGCTCCCCCCACTTGAAGGATAGTGCAACTGTGTTGAGGCCCAGGAAGCACTGGAAACCCCGGCCTGCCTCAGGGGAAGCTGGGCTTCCTTCTTTCCATATTCCTCTCCCACTGCTCCCGACCTTGCTCATTTTCTTTCCTCCTGGGGCTCAGAGACGCATTCAGATGATCAGAGTGGGCCCCTCCTAGGCGGAAGTGCTGGACGGCGCGTGCTGCCCTTGGGAAATTCGGGTGTTGTCAGTTGGCCAGGTGGAAGAGGAGGGGGAGGCAAAGATACAGAAGTGGTTGTAGAGTGGCTTATTGGGATAAGATGTTTGTTTCTAGGGGAAGGAAAAACCCAGAGATTTGTACAGTTCAGTGACAAAAACATGTAAAAATGAATCATTTATCTTCAGGATCTCCAGTGGTGAGCATTCCTTACTTTACAAACCCCTATACCTCATTAATAAACAAACGTGACTGCATGAAGCAACGCAAAATCTCCTATTCGTTTTGTTTTTTTATCAGCAAATAATTTTATCTTGCTTATCTCTTAAACATTTCAAGTCATATAAAACCATATGTCCCATTTTTAAATTAAGTTGAAAGTGTGAGAGAGTAAGTCAAAGACTAAGTACGGAGAAGAAACTAGGTCCCAGGTGGGAGGATCCTGGTTGGAAGGTTTCCCACAGGGAAGCGCATTGCCTTCATGTCTTCATAGGAAAGTGATGTCTTGTTGCACTGAGGTCACTCATGCACACCTTCACTCATCCTTTCGGGAGCTAAGTGCTTCTCCCTAACGTACGATGAGACGTACTCGGGTCTGCCATCCTCAAGACTATGCGTTAGTCGGGGAGGGAAAAGTCCAATCGCTTGGACAAATTCAGTTCCAGAGACGCAAGAACCGTATGGAGGTTTCGCACCAGCTCGTATCTCTCAACGTTAATGAAATTCATTTCTACAGAATGTGAAAGCAACTTTCTACCTTCATTTTACGTTCTCATCTCCCAAGAAAATAAGCAAAGAATATGACAAGAAAAGTACAGATGTGAGGGAATGAAGAAATATTAAATTCTAAAAAGTTTTCTGATTTTTCTTAAATGTTGTCTTACATTTTTACATTGATATATCTGTCATGTTTCCTTAATTTGTACATGTTTTTACCTAGAAGAAATAACAGCCAGAAACACAGCTAATTTTGAAAAGTCACTTTCATTACATGTCAGTTTGACAACCAAAAGCCAAATGTCCCATCTCCTGGAAATTTCCAGACGTCAGTGAGAGTACGTACATTCATATTGAAATCGTTTTCATAGGTGCTAAGCTTCTGTCTTAAGATGGTTCAAATTAGGGCCAGTGAGATGGCTCAGCGGCTTAAGCGCCTGCCTGGCAAGCGCGAGGGCCCGAGTTCGACTCCCGGATCCCACATACGAAAAAAGGGCTGGTAATATCGCTCAGTGGCACTGGCGCCTGCTGGCGCGCGAGGTCCTGAGGTCGACCCCCCGGTACCCACAAAAAAAAAAAAAAGATGGTTCAAATTAATAAAGAGGACATAGACAATCCAATACAATCATCTATAATTTTTACAAATAAAACAGAAGCAAAATATTTGTTACATAAAATATTTCAGTGTCTTGTAAATTTTTTTTTTTTTTTGGGTGCTGGGAATTGAACTCAGGGCCTCACGCTTGCCAGGCAGGCGCTGTGCCGCTGAGCTACATCCCCAGCCCGGTGTCTTGTAATTTACGTATCTGTCCTAAATTGAAAACTAGATTTTAGATAAGTTAATAAATGTCATACAAACGTGAAAGAAAAATATTGGTATTTGAAGACATCTATATGAATAGTCCAATGAAGAAGCAAACACACACTACACATACTGAATAAAATAAAGCAAAACTATAGTTTATGGGCCGGTAATATCACTCAGCGGCATAAGCGCCTGCCTGGCAAGTGTGAGGTTCTGAGTTTGACTCCTGGTACCTGCATATAAAAACAAAAACAAAAACTATAGTTTATGAATTTTCCTAAGTTGTTTGATTCTTCATTCATTTTCTCACAATGTAAAGTACATATTTATACTAGAACAAATAAAACATTCATCTTAGGTTGTCAGTTATATGAGTTGATATAATATTAAGCTGATATTAGGGCAGGCTGATTTTAATGTCATAAATATATCTTACTGACGGTATGTGCCAAGATAAAACTTTTGATATATTTGCAATTATTACATTTCCTTTCATAAGAAAACCAATGATAAGTTCATGAAAAATGGGTTTTTATGTACAGATGTATGACCTTGTGTGTGACATATATATTTTCACAAAACACAATGCATTGGATTCCTGCTGGACTGATTATGTTGAACTTGAGTTTTTAAAAGGAATATACCTCAGAAATTGTTTTGTGTAGGACAAATAAAACTTATTCTTGGTTCTTAATGGCTATATCGTGTTACCTAGTAATTGAATGCCATGATTATATTTAACCAGTGTCCACTGTAACTAGCGGATTTAGAGCTTAGGAAAAAGGAGCCAGAGAAAGAGTGGTCAGTTAACTGGGAACTGAACTGGCCTAGGGAAGTTGAGGGGTGTCGCTCTTTGGTGATAGGCAAACCAAATTATTAGGTTATGAAACTAAGGCAGAGAAGCTTTGGAAGGAGGCAGATTTGAGCATCATAAGCATAGCCCCAAGCTCATTAAGAACCCTAAAGTCTGGATGCATCTTTGAATATACTTAGGCTACTGGATGGTTCAATTTGTATAACATCCCGTTGTGTGACCCATCATCCTTCCTTACAATGAAACTATTAATAGTACATTATTTATACAGTGTTTCCCCTTTTTCAGTGTGCTCTGCAGCGCATTATTTGAACCCTGGTAAAAGCTTTATAAATTAGACAAAGCAAATTGCTAATGTGACAGGAGGAATTAAATGGCATGTCTAAGCCACACAGACAGAAAGCGAAAGTGTTGGGACCAGAAATTCTCATGATGAAAATGTCCATGTTTGTTGTAATATGGCCTCTTTATCTTTTCCTAATGAATAAATATGTTGTATAATGCTACTTTCTTCCATGATTATACCATGACAATTTAATTTACTGTCTTTTGAATCTTTAGGAATATATAAAAGAAATGTTAATATGAGAATACTTGATTAATTGCTTTGAAAGGCAGAAACATATTTTTGGATAATTGTCATTTAGTCTCAGCTTGAAGTAGCCATATTTTCTGTAGAAAGTATAACCTAAACAACTATCATATTATCATGATTTGTCTCCATTAAGTATTTAGTAAATAATAAAGACATTCATCTACAATCAATATTTATTCATAAACCTCCACAAGAGTTTTCACTTGCAGTGATGAAAATTGAAATGCTAAATAAAATATTAGCATTGCTCATCTCTGGAGAATTAAAAGAGAAAATGCTGGAAGAACAACTTGTATGCCAAAAAAGTATACCGCAGACTAAATTTACAGTGACCAAAATGGTTTGGAAACATGGAAAATCAGTACCTTCAAAATTAAAATACTACAATAACTACTATAGGATCTTTTAACAAGACAAAAGGAAAAATGAGAGCACTTCACAGAATAAAAGTATAAACAGCAAGTCACTTTGGATTCTATTTCTTTTTTTTTTGTGGGTACCGGGGGTCGACCTCAGGACCTTGCACGCCAGCAGGTGCCCGTGCCGCTGAGCGATACCACCGGCCCTTTTTTCGTACGTGGGTTCCGGGAGTTGAACTCAGGACCTCGTGCTTGCCAGGCAGGCGCTTATGCCGCTGAGCCATCTCACCGGCCCCCTCTTTCTATTTCTTGACGAGGTTGCATCGTATTTAAGTGCTTGTCAAGACCATAAATAAAGCTCATCAGTAATTTTATCCCTGATACTGCTCCATAATGCTACATGTCATATCTCATCTCTAACACTTCTTGCCCAATGGAAGTTTGACAAATTAGAATTAACACTGGGGAACATTGCTGGGGGACACTCAGTGGAGATGATCTCCAGAGGACACACGGGAGGAGAGGGAAGTGACCAAGATCAAGCAAGGAGAAAGGCTGCAGATGCAGCCCCAGCCCCACCTCAGCCTGATGCTGGGCAGCTGGGAGGCTGCCACTATCCTTAGAGTTGACCTGCACTGGGCTTTCCATCCACAGCGACAAAGGGTGTGGGTCACCCTGGGGGACAGCTTGACCTTGGGGAGTGTGACTCTGTCCTTCTTTTTGGCTAAGACATTTGTTGAAAGTTTTGACAGCTGAGCTCTGTTGGCAGTTCTGGAAACTGTGCGAATGCGTTCCGTTATTCCTAAGGAAGGGTGTCCACTGCAGACCACAGTAACCTTCACCAGGATGGGGGAAGAAGGAAAGGAGGAGCCCGGAAGGCTGCATGTGAAGGAAGGGAGCTGACGCTGCTCAAGGGACCCTGGCGGGAGAGGCGAGGCCTCTATATACGGCATGGAAATTTAGTATTTATCTGCTCTAAAGAGAGAAAAAACTCTTTGAAGAAGTAAATCTTATTTATTTATTTTTTTTATGATCAAGAGATCGACTGGTTACCTTGGTGCCAGTAAAGATAACATTAGGGAAAGTTCTTTCGATATTTGTTTATGGAGCGAGGTATCGCTGAGAAGTGATTCAGAAGAAACATTTTGAGCCAAAATGCCTGGGTTATGTTCTATTACTGGTTATTCAAGACCTTTTATAAGTTAATGTTTCTGTTGTTCAGTTGTCAAACGTGTGAAATGGAGGGAATAGTGTTACGTACCCACAGGGCTACTGCAAAGAATGAGCAAGTTACTACTTGCTTGCAAAGCCCTTAGCATTGAGACAGGAGCCACAAGAGCTGCATCTGGGCCCAAGGGAATGTGGATTCCACCCACATGGATGCCTCAGAGCTCTGATCGCCACGTTATCCCAGGCCAAGAAACAGACGGCTCCTGATAGACGTGAGTGAATGAAGCCATGAGTCAAATCTGGCAGTGTGCTTCTGCATATTGAAAAATACATACATTTTGCCACATATAAGTATGCGGCAAAAGAAATAATTGATCCTCTTTTTAAAAAATGACTAAGATCTAACATATCCTAATCTGTGTTTCACAGTCCATATGAACATTTAAAATATTGCAACGAGATACTATAAATGGGCAGTTCTTTCCAATGATGTTGCCATTTACTGTTACGATAATGAAATAGCAGAGGCAGGCTGACTTCACAAAGAAAGGAAGTTTATTTAATTCACAAGGTTGGTCGGTATAAAGTCCACACAGCATGGCCCAGGCTTGGGAGCTCCCGCTCTCCCCGGGTCCCCTCATACCAGATGCCCTAGCTGAAACCTACACATGGAAAGAGATCACATCGCTGGACAGGAAGCAAGAGAGTGACAGGGTCCCACTGTGCTCTAGGCCCTCTCCTGAAGGTGCCTGGTCACACCGCTACCCAAGCTCCGAAGACATGAACCTAGGGTATAAACCACCCCCAAACAGTTGAAGTCTTACTTCGATTAATTTTTTCCTGTATTTTGTTCTCTAGATAAAGAAAAAGTTTGAAGATAAAAAGTAACATTTTTACATATAATAATCATCCATATAATGCTTTTCTCCATTTAATCTATTTTAATGCTTTAGTTTTCATTAATTTTAAGATATTTAATTGAGAACTAAATTAAATTATCTCCCATCCCTTACCTCCTGGAGACTTCTATCTAGAACAGAGCACCCGATGATTTATTAGGTTTGAAAACTCTCTAAGAGGCACGAGGCTTCCTTCCCCACCCCACAAAACTCATTGTGAAAAATGCAAGTGTGCGTGAATGTGCTAGGTGTGCAAAGAACTCACAGCTTAGTGGGTAACACATGCTTAAGCCAGACAATTAATGAAGAAACTAGGGCCAGGACATGGTCAGAGAGAACTACCAACTGATGACTGAAATTAATGAATTAGCACGAATTGCCATAATGCGACGAAGGCAAAGAGCAACTCGGAAAGAGATATCCTAAGAGCGGCACATCCCATATTAAAAATTCCCCCTGTAGTCTGTAGTGGTAGAGAAGCAGCCTGGAGATGGTGACAACATCCTGCATTCTCCATATCCAGCTTTCTCGAGAACTTCCATGCAGGATCACTGGTGTCCAGCCCTTCCCCAAGCCTCAGACACCCTAACAGGACCTAGCTCACCAACATTCACCTTCCTCATCATAGTGCTAGTTCGTGGTTTTCCAAAGAAAGCCTTAGACTTTTAACTTTAATTTATACTCTTTTCAAATCAATAATCATTTCTTCTCGCATCCTCTATTTACCTGGCTTCAGGGTGTGAACATAGTGGGAAATGGTAGGTGGATTCTTTCCCATTTTCTTTGAAACTAAGGGCATCTCCTTTCCTTCGGAAGCTACTCTCAAACCCACGTGGATGTAACAAGACTCACAATGCCCACGACTCATGCCCCTCTTCTCGACATGTTGGTGCATCACATAAATGTGTATAACACTAGACTGAGATGTAGTACTAGTCTGAAAGGGTGAGCATGAAACCCAGGTCGGGATGATCTGAGTTACCACCCTTCCTTCTCTGACGTGGATGGGACGGGTGCTTCCCCTTTGCAGCCCAGGGATCTGTCCAGGTACAGCCCGGGTCTGCCAGCAGCTATTCTCCCCATTTTGAGGGGCTTGGGTACAGATGAAGAGTAGAAAATATCACCAACTCTAACACTGGAGGTGGGTGGGGAGGAGAAAGAAAGACAGGGAGGGGGGCGGTACATGAACGCTCAAATTTTCCTTCTTTACTACATGCTCAGACCGAGTGCAGTTGGGTTTCCATTGTGGAGGGGAGTGGATGTTCGATTTCTGCTTTAGCATCCCTGCCCAGCGCCACAGATCCACAGATTCCAGCCACTTCCCTGGGGCCTCCATCCCTCTGCATAGATTTTCACAACTCCTTTCCAAGTCACGGGAAATCTTAGATCTATTTGCCAGTGTCCAGTGGTGAACAATGGATCACCAGGAACTATAGCATAGCCACCTACATAACAGTCTTTCTCAGAATTAAAAACTTTAGAATGCCTAGATTATTCAGGTTCACAAAATGCTTTTGAATTTTTTGAAAGCAGGATCTAATCTTCATGAGAAAAAGAATCTCCTAAGAATATGCTATTATGTGTATTTTATTAAATGTACATACTTGCTTTTGACAGGCAGCTTAATTTTCCGTTTGTTACAAAGAGTGCATGAGGGCAGCTTTTTACTTTTCCATACCCCAGCTAATGTCCTCTTGAGTAGTCACTCTTAGCAAGGTCGCGGGCAAACAACAGCAACCACACTGACACCATGGCTGGGCTACAGCTGTAGCCGGCGACGCTCTCATAGAGAGCATGCAGAGTTACAGTGCTGTGTGGCAGAAGAGAAGTGGCCTTTCTTTCTTTCTCTTCACAGAGTATGTCATTTTCTAGTTTTTGAAGAGCTGCTTCTCCAGGCAGTCATAAAAATTCTTCAGTTACCTTGAAAACACTTATGTCACATTCCAGGGATCACTGTGTGAGTGATTTCAAATACTCTACTCGAATGATAACCCTTAATGAAGGTAAAATAGGCAACTTAAATACTTTTCATCTCAGACTCTGTCTGGAAGATTTTTGTAAAGACATAAAACTCTCATTATTTTAAAAGTATTTACTTCACCACTTGAGCATATTTTTCACATATTTAAACCCTTTATGGTGTAGTTAAAAAAAAGTCTAAAAAACATTATGAAGACAAAGAAATCTAATAAACCATTGCATTTTCATTGAATTTTATTGTATCTTTTTGTTCTTATAATAATAATCTCTTTCTGAAAAAGGATGTGTTTAAATTTCTTATTGAAAAAGAACTTGTGCACCTAATAATTTAAAATAGATTTTATGTGCTTTCATTTGTCATACTTTGCAAATGAGGTTAGTAAGTGAAAATGTTTAAAAAATCTAAAGTTTGAGTAGAAGTAGCCTTGACAATGACATTTTAGGCCTTACTCACCTGGTCTTTTCTTTTTTTTCTGTGGGTACCAGGGGTCGACCTCAGGACCTCACGCACCAGCAGGCACCCGTGCCGCTGAGCGATATCACCGGCCCTTTTTTTGTATGTGGGTTCCAGGAGTCGAACTCAGGACCTAGCACTTGCCAGGCAGGCGCTTATGCCGCTGAGCCATCTCACCAGCCCTCACCTGGTCTTTTCTTGCTCATCTACATGATGAGTGAACAGTTCAGATGCAAGTGAACGGTGAGTTGTAGATATGAAAGTAAGTGGCAGTATTGTCTATGCCAGCCTTTGTGGGTTTGCTTAAAAAAAAGTTTAAATTTGCAGTTAGCACTTTTTTTACTTAGGCCATTTTCACAGCTCAGTCTTCCCATGGCTCTAACGAGGCTTTCACAGTCAAGGTTATCAAGTCCAAGAGAGCTCAGACAATCTCTGGTAATCTCGTATCCCCACTGGAACTTCAGAGAAAGAAATGAAAGTATTCCAGGATATGCTTGTGATTTTAGATTTTTAAGTATATTATTTTTCAAAATTTAAGTCTTGAGTTTCTCAAATTAGGAATGTTTAATAGGTTCTTTGCTAAAGAATATTATAGACTATTTTTATTTTACTTATATTCAATATCTTCATTATGCTAAGTTAGATGACAATTTTATCTTACTAAGGGGAATACTATGATAAGAATTTTGACAAAACTACATGGAAAACATGTATGACATAAGTTTAGGAGTTAAATCTACATAAAGGAGTGGTTTCTATCACATGTATAGCAAGGGAAGGAGTGGTTTTTAAGAGTCACCTGCTCATTACAACCAACTGAGAGTTTTCTTTTCCTTTTGTATTTGTTTTGTTTCATTTTTTAAAAAGCTATTTTTGTTTTTACTCAATTTTTTAGACAAAAAATTAAGTTTCAGATAATAATCATGCAAATGTTTTTAAGATAATTGTCACATATGATATAACTTGCTTCCCCAAATAACTAAGGACGAATGGTTAAAAAAATTTTTTTTAAATCTTTGTAACTACAAATCTTTGTAACTATAACTGTTGATAATATATCAATTCTGAGAAAATTTTATTTATAAAAGCTATCTTAGCTCACAGAATCATTGGAATTACTAATTTTTGCTCCCAACTCCGATGGAACTCTTGCAACTTCAAGGATGAAATATTTAAACCAAAAAGCTGCCTTTATCCCTGTGCCACCCATAGCTTCCCGTCTTGACGTGCAAGTACATTTGAACTTAGATTTCCGAGGTCTGTGAGCTAGAATCCGTACTGTTAATTCTTGAATTACAGAGGCGGTTGGGAAGCTGTAGGCACAAACATCACACTGTTTGTTCAGTCAGGGCTTCACGATAAAGGGTTACACCCAGAGCTGATCACCTGGGGTGTAGTCCTGTCTCCCCTGCCTTCGCACTCCAGGGACAGAGCAAAGGCTTGGAAGCAGACGGCTGGGGGTTGCCTGCTTTGCTGAGGGCTGTCCTAACAAGGTTCCACGACCCAGGTGGCTTTAAGCGGCAGAAGTGCATTTTCCCCAAAGTGAAGCTGCCCACAGAGCCCTTCCTGCAAGAGCACAGAGGGAAGCACTCTTGGCCCTGCCCAGTTTAGCTCGCGATCCTCTGCATGGTCGGCCTGCAGTGGGTCACTCTGTTCCTTGCCAAATGTCACTTGATCTTCTTCTCTGTGTCCACATTTCCCTCCTTTCCTAAGGACTCTAGTGGTTGGTTAAGAGCTCGTCCTAATCCAAAAGTACTATTTCCTAGGAGAGACTCGACGTCTTTTGGGGTAACTAACAGCAGGAACGTAGTGACAGCCAGAACAGGCCCCATGATATGAGGACACAGGATCCTGTCATGCTTTACCCTCCATCTGTCAGTTAAAAACCAGGGTGACAAGGACGGTCTGTTTCTTTTCACATTTTCTCGAGTATTCCTAAAAATAAAGGGATTTACAAAGCACAAACCAGTAGACAATAATCAGGAGACAGAACTACAGCGACTTAATTTTGGAAAGTAAATAGTATGTGGATGAGTGGAGTTGTAGTTGACTTGGAGAGTTCTCAGGATGAAAATGTCCACTCCGGTGGCGCCCTGATGCTGCTGGGCGGGGCTCAGGGGAGACGCCACAGGGACTGAAGCTGCCAGACTCCCGGTGCATGGGAGAGATTTGCCAGAGCATCGAGAGGGCAGGTGGAGAGCTGGGGTCCCAAGTCCCGGTATATGGAAAACTAAGCAGACTTTCGTACGGAGGAGGGGCAGGGAGGGAAGAGGAGAAAGAGAATATTGTATCCCAGGATGAAAGAAAACCTGGAAAAAATAGTTTTTTTTTTTTCATATTTCGTATAATTTTGTTCAATGACAAACTTTTTACAAAGCCAAAATCTTTTAATACCCCCAAGCTCCCAGTTCTATGCTGAGTACAATGGTTAACTTCATAAAACACGCCACCTGCTCTAGGAATGCGATGTGGGCCCTGCACAAATGTGCTGCTGAATTCCTAGAATTGCTAGTTCCGTGACTGAGGAAACAAGTTAGAATTTCCTTTTCCTTTGATTAAATGCACAGGTATGAGAAATCTCTTAACTTTCAGAATTTCCAGTCCACTTTCCTAGAGAGATAGATTTCACTTTGTAGAGTTTTGCTTTTACTTCTGTGCTGAAAGTGTTGAGAATATCTGTTCTTCTAGTGTCCCTTTAGCAGCATATTTCTGCATCGAGGATTTGAAACTCTTCTACTGCTTTGACTTCTCTATGAAGGGAAAAGAAAACCGTTATTCAGCTTTTGTAAGGCAGAAAATGTCATAATTTACCAAAGCTGTATTCTAGTTTTACTAAGGTAATTTTGTTGATTTGTGTAGTTTATGAAATATTAGATAACAATATTTTAATTAATATAGAATATAGCTTCACAAGCCACTCATTTGATTAAGCAAAGACAATGTTTCTTTGTCAATTTAAAGCTTTTTCTAAAGCCAAGAGTGTGTGAACTATTTTTTAATTGTACATGTTACTTATTCAAAAATCAGTTTCCGGTTGCCTTCTAAGTCTCAGGCAATAACAATGCCAAGAGAAGACAGGGCCTCATCTTAATGATCACTATTTAGTCTTAAAATATTATGAGGGTATTTGATAAGTAATACTAGTATTTCCTGTAATCTTATGGTACACATTTGAAATCATACATATAATGTGGAGAAACCAAATAAAAATACACAAAATGAGAAAAACCTAAAAATATAGTTTATGGGAAAATTGTGCAAAAAATAATCCACCAAGGAGATAGGGCAGTTGAGCAGAGAGGGAGAAGACATGGTGAACAATCAGGAAATCAAGAAGAGGCAGAGGTCAAGGTGGCAGAATAGCTGAGAGGCACAAACGCCACCGGACACGAGGAAAGGCAGTGACAGGAGAGTCAGTGGTGAACTCGACAGGTCAGGGATGTTGGTGACCTTCCTGAATGCAGTTTCCATGGATTGGCGAGATTGAAAGGCAGGGTTGTCTACTCAGAACAGACTTGGAGCACCACCTCCGACTTCCCCTCCTCCTCCTCTGGCCCCTTCCTTGCGTGCTTTCTCCTTCTTGACTTAACTAAGAGCTGGCGCTCTATGAACACTGGTGAAACTGCTGATCTCCAGCTCACCTAGAGTGGAGGGCGGGACCACAAGAGTGTGGTGGCCACAGGACAGGAGCCCTAGCACCCCTTCCTGGCTCACTCCCCCTAACTGCTGCCTGTTGTCTGTCGCCCTGCTATCTGTTCTCCCAGACCTGCCCCCTTTTGATACTACTGTCTCTTTTAGTCCATGCTATTCAAATCTTCAGAAGTAGGAGATTAAGAGTCACAGCTTTGCATTTCTATACCTTCCCAGCTGCGCTTCCATCAATCCTGAGAATTGTACTTAAGATTGTTAGAAAAAAGTTGGAAATCAAGTAAGAAGGACAGAGCATCTTAGGCAGACAGTAAAGCAAAGTGTAAGAGAAAGAAGTCCTGGATGAGACAATGAGCCAAAGAATGAGGGATTAACTACTGAATTCATAACAAAAAGAAAACTAGAAGGATGCCATACTAAAAGATGGTAGCATCCCACTTATGCTTTTTCTCCATTGCATCTTCATGATGATATCATAGTTGTTATCTTGATTACTGACTTAGGTTACATTCCCCAAAAGAGACCGGTGGGATACTGATGTGACCCCCCCCAGTGTTTATGTGCTGGAAGCTTAGTCTTCAATGGGCAGTCATATGAGGTGATAGAAATGTTGAGGGGTTGGGCCTAGAGGAGGATGAGCAGGTCCATGGGAGTGCTGCCCCCGGAAGAGATTCATGTAGTTCTCTTGTAGTGTTCACAGGACTGGGTTGTTATAAAGTGAAACTGCCTCACACACCTGACCTCGTCTATATGTGACCATCTCTCCATGTTTGATCCAGCCGTGGGGCTCCTTACCAGAGGCCAAACAGATGAGGTTGCCTGATGTTATGGTTTAGACCTAAAATGTTCCCAGAAGTCTCATGTGTTCAGAGGTGAGGCTTTGTATGGTGATTGGCTGCACTATACTTATCAGTGAATTAATCCATTGAAGAGTTCATAGCTGAATATGCTGTTAGGAGATAAAGAATAGCTGGAGATGGGTTAGTGGAGTATCCTTAAAGGGTGTACTCTTGTCTCTGGCTCTTCTCTTCTTCCTGTCTCTGCCTGCTGGCTGCCATGACTTTGAGCAGTTTTTCTCTGCCATGCCCCTCCACCTTGTCATTTCTGCCACAGAACCAGCCAACCATGGACTGAACCCACTGGAAACTGTGAGCCAAATAAACCTCTTCTCCTTTAAGTTACAGATGTTGTGTATTTTGTCCCAGTGATGGGAAAGTAACTAATGCACTTTATCTTTGAATTTACCCTCCAAAACGATTAGCTAAATATAAATCTTTTCCTTATAAACACTCAGTTTCAGATATTCTGTTGCAAAGAGACTAAAAATAACCCCCATGTGGGTATCAATGTTAGAGTGTTTTACTATGAAAGTGGTTCCAATAAGACAGGACCAGGAAGAGAGTGAATAAAACTAAGGGTGTGATGACAGGCAAAATCCCATGGGTAGCTACAGCCCAACCCCACAAGAAGCTTTAGGTTAGAAATCATACTGGGGGGGCTTTTATTAAGGCAGGGACTTGGACTTGCATGTCCTGTCCCTGTCAGGCATTGGTCGGTGACTACCCGATGAAGTGAATTTCCATGCACTCTGCTCTTCCGTTGTGTTCACAATGAGGCTCCAGGAGCTGAGGCCAATGAAACAAAGACAGTGTCAGAGACAAAAGCCACTCCATTAGAGGAGCTCATAAAAACAAACAAAATGGAAAAAGTGATTTGAGATGTTAGGTGGAGCACTGACAGTATCTAGGCTAAAATTATTGCTTAAGATAGCATTGCACTTTTGGAAAAATGTGATTTATCACCTTTCAAAATCAACGATGAGACACCTGTATGGTACATCTCTGTGACACTTCTGAGTAGCACTTCTTCATAAGAGCTATGGAGAACAATCTAAAAGAACATACATTAAGTTATTTTGCCCTGAGGGTCTCCCTAGCACCACTACCTTAGAGAGTAGATGGCTTAGTTTTTGTAAAGACACCTGCAGTAGACTGAATTGTGACCCCCTAAAATCCATATATTGAAACCCTAAATCCCCCAGGTGAGTATAAATAGAATGAGGAGATACCGAGGCCGTAAGAGGGCATTCGAGTAGAGCCCCGGCAGGACCAGTGCCTGCTGAGAAGAGACAGGAGAGAGCATGCTCTCTCTCAGTGGCACTGAGGACCCAACCAAAGTTGGTCATTTGCAAGGGAGTAAGAGAGCCCTCACCAGGAAACAAACCAGCGGTCACCTTTCCTCTCGGACTTCCAGCCTCCACAGCTGCGAGATGGAAATGTCTGTTGTTTTAGCCATCAGCCCATTTTTGTTCTAGCAGCTCAGGTAGACTAATATGGCACCACACTCCTGTATTTATCTTCAGGGAAAAATAAACCTTAAAATAACATTCCAGAAACAATCTTCTAATACTCCCATTTTCTAGCTGATGAAAAATAATGCCATTTCTTAGTCATCCTATACATTGATATAAGTTGTGGAAGACTGGGACAGCGTTGTGTCTTAACTGGCCTTTCGAGGTTGAACCAAAATGTTGCCTATCTGGGTAACATTCCTTTGCTTTTGAAGCATCCTTGCAGAAACTTCCCTCCAGAACACTGCAAAAAGGACTGTGATTGGTGGTAGGGGGGGATGTTTTTGGCAAGAATAGCTAGAGAGGTCCCTGCTCACCCCCCACTGATGTTTTGTGCATCTGTGTTAGTTACTTTTCTCATTGCTGAGACAAAATACCCAACAACCACAAGTTAATGCAGGAAAGGCTTATTTAGTTCACAGTTTGTGGAGGTTTCAGTCCATAATCGCTGGCTCTGAGGTAGGGTGGCATGGAAGAGGGGCACTGCAGAGGAGAACAGTTCATGGCACCCACAAGGCAGCAAAAGCAGCAAGGGACCTTAACAGCATCTTTCTTTTGTCTTATCCAGACACTTAGGGCGGGTAACACTCACACCCTTAAGCCTAGTGCTCTTGAACCTAGCATTGCACCATGAATCAATCCCAGCATCACACACTCTGGATCCAGCCACCTCTGAAAAAGTCCCACCTATAAATGCGTGAGGCTTTGGGGGGATATTTAGACACAGACGTAACAACATCTATACACAGGATCAAAAAATTTGAAAGATCCAGGTGCTTCCCAGAACAGGGACCAAAGTACCCATGAACTGCAGTGAAAACACACTGCCTGCCGCAGAAGAGGGAGTTCCCCGTGTGGCTGACATCTCCTTCACTCCACAGCCCAATAGCCAAAGCTTTATCCCCAAACAGAGCCAGGCAGATCGTATTGGGAGTGGGCCAGCAACACTGGGCGCTTTCCAGCTTGTTCTCCAGGGAAAAGCATCTGGAGCTGACCGGTGAAAAGCAGTTTTAATTTGTCAGTTTGCTATGATCAGCAAGCGAGTCCTGAGTGAGGCATAAATTGTCTTTGAGTGGTCATGTCTTTCTGTGGGATCGAGAAGAACTTCTATCCCATTTATCCCTGGAAGTAGTTTCTGTGAAAGCTACATTCGCATCTGTTTTTTTTTTTTTTTTTTTTTTTTGGTGGGTTCTGGGAGTTGAACTCAGGCCCTCGCGCTTGCCGGGCAGGCGCTTATGCCGCTGAGCCGTCTCACCAGTCCTCGCATCTGTTTTTTAAATAAAATGTAATTAGCGATCTCATACTGATGATGGACATAGATTTCGCGCCTTAAGGTTTTTACCCCTGTTGCCACAGACCTAGCCTTGCGCTTGTTCTCACTGATCCATCGCGGCTTCTCCTCATGTCCGCTGGCAGTTCTCACTTTCTCCTGTTTCCTGCTGGAGGAGTAGAAGTGCAGGTGAAGGTGGGAAGTGTTGGGGAAGCTGGGTAAACTTTCATGCCCGTCGATACATAAAGAGGAAAGAATAAAAGAAAACCAGTAATGAGTCTGTTGCCAAACGTTTCTCTCCAAGAAGCTTGGTAACTGAGAGGGCAGCAGCTCTCTGGCCAGTCTCCTCATTTTCCCCATGAAGAGAGATTTTCAACTGTACCTGAGGCGTAACTTGAAAGAGGTGTTGTGAATGGCACTCAGTCAACACTTCAATGAATGCAAGCTTGCTCTGGCAGAAGGGTTTTGGAATTTATTCTGCACAGAACAGAGAGATTGGAAAACTATCTGGAGAAGGGTAACATCCCAGCAGTGCCCATAGCAAATGAATGTGAGGTCTGTTTTTATTGTAAATCTTCAAATGCAGGTTACTCAATTGTCCATCACTCAAATTTATTGAGAAACTGCTATGTGACAAGCTCTGGGATGGAGAGGCTAATGTAGTACTTACAAAGATTGGCCAGGTCAAGTAACCTGGCTCAGAGTGCTACACCTAAAAAGTCCATGATCGTGGCCCAGTTACATAACCTCTATGTGTCTTGGTTTCTCCTCTTGTATTACGTAGCAGTGATGAGAAGGGTTCACCTCCCCTGGGTTGTTAGCGGGCTAATCGTGACTGGCACACAGTTCCAGACTTTCAGTGCAGCAGCTCTTATTATCCTTGCCTGCATCAGGACCTGTACACTCAAAAATCCATAAGAAGCAGCCCTCGAGATCCTCATAGTTTCACAGGGTCTAAAGATGAGAAAATTAATGGTAAAGACTCAGTATGATCCGCAGTGTCATGGTAGATACGTCCCAGAGCTGTGGGACTCCCAGCAGAGCCCACTCAGCTGCAACTAGTGTGACAGTATTAGGGTTTGATGTAAGTCTTGAGGATTACTAAGGAGACAAGAAGCAGACGCGGACTCTGGAAGACATGCAGAAACAGGAAAAGCCAGTGCTCTGTGGGAAGATTTACTACTGGAGGAAACTCTGGGGTGATGCTAGAGAACAAAGTTGGCCCAACGGAGCAGGTAAATTGTGCCAGAAGATGGAAACCTTTTTGCAGAATATTAGTTAAGTCAGATTCTAGGAAGGTCCTCAAGGTGTAGTAGGAAAGTGTATCAGAGTTGTGAGATGACGTCCAAACAGGAGAGACATTTTCGAGTAAAAAGGAATTGCCTTGAGGAGTTTCCGGGTGCCAGGAAGCAGGGAGTCAGACTCAGCGGAAGTGGTGGCCGAATGAGTGGTGTCACGCTGGACTGGAAGTGCTATGCTGACCAGGTCTTGGGCGCCACCCAGGGAAAGTTGGGGGAAATAGAGCAAAAGCAGCATTTCCTGGTGTATTACTGCACCTACATTTTAAAAATATGAATTTTTTTTCTTTTCCTAAACTTTTGGGTGAGTGAAGTTTTTGAAACGGCCGACGGGTTTTGCGGCAGCTCTCCATTTGGCGCGACAGTGTTGCTAGCTCTACCGCTGCCTCTGCAAAGCCAACTTGTCATCTGGAGAACAGAGAGTGCAAGGGCCACCGAGTGAAGTCTTCCATGCTCTATCTGGCAAAGGCAGCTACAAAAGCACATGATTTGGAGCATCAAGGAGATTGCGGAAGCCTTTCACTGCCAGTGCAGATGTTCAATTTAAATGCACGTGCTCGTAGGCCCTGAAGGGAGGAAGGGCTCCTGGCTGTAGGACCACTAAAGATGTGTGCAGTTTCTTTCATTTCGGTAGTCACAAGGTTAAATTGTGTTTCAGGAAATAAAACATTCCACGGACTGCACATGTCTCTCACGGCTTCTTTTTATACGTAATATAGAGCACATGTTCTATGCTGTATATACACGCAAGACACGCGTGCAGCCTCTCTGTGACCATACATACTTACTCCTATTACTACAAGGTATTCCTGAAGTTCCAGTGGAAAAGGCCAAGTAAAAGAAACTCAAGTATTCCTAGCTTTTGTTACAGAGCTAAAAATATAATGTGGCAGGGAGGAAGGAAATATTAACCCCCATTTATCCTTCAGCATACTAGTTTTCAACATACTAGATGAGAACAGAGACCAGAACATATTGCTTAAATAGTCACAAGAAGTATATCCTGTCTGTTCTAAGCACTTTGCATCCCTGTCAAATAACATTTAAGATGTATGTAATTGTCTGAATGTCTATTTAGAAAAGTATTTTCTCTGTAAAGAAGAAAGTGTATTTTGCTTCAAAGGAGGTAGGCTGAAGGCAGGACCCTGACTCGTTTATATATTAGTGTGCCTAGAAATTAGCCCAGTGCATGAAAACACTTCTTAAACTAACAAACCTACATGTCAGCGGAAGTGAGCCAGTCGTGGTATAGTCCGAGACCACGGCAGGGACAGCATCCCCAGAATCCTGGCTCCTTAGCCTGTTTTTCATCAAGAACTTGATTCCTGTTTTCTCCTACAGCACTCGGGGACTTAGAACTGCTTTTTGCTAGAATTGCTGACTCTTCGCTTGGGCCTACAAATGCCCAATAGATGAGTAAAAGTAGAACAAGCCTGGAACTTCATTTTGCGGACTCCAAGCAAAGCCGCCTCCCCTCCACATACAGCCCCACTGGTGGTTTATGGGGTATCCACCAGCCACCAACCTACCGAGCACATCCCGTGCATTTTCATACCGAAGACGTCGGATGAGGGATTCCCGGTGATGCCCAGAAGTCTCCAGCCATTGTGCTGAGCCGGCGATCACCTGGATTCCAGGAAGGGCAGAGCTCAGCGTGCCTGAAACCACCACAAGCAGGGACAGTGGCTCCCTGAAAACAGCCCTCAGGCCACAGGGAGCCAGGAACCAGGACAGGACCCTAGCCCGCTGGCCGTCCTTAGCAGTGGGCCTCCTGTCTGACCTTCTTTATCAGAGTGAGTCCCCCAAGCTGCTGCCCTTGTCGGAGTCTTTTCCTTCTCTCGTCTTTCAGTTAAAGCGCCTTTCTGCAAATCTGCTTTAGTTTTGATTGCCATTTCACTAAGGAACTACCCATGCTAGCTGGTAACAGAAGTAAATGGTTTTATGGTTGGTTAGAAACATGTTATATCAAAAAATGTAATGGCCTAAGAGAATCATTGGCAGTTGTTTTTTATGGTGACTAATTTCTAGGCACACTACTATATAAACTAGTCAGGGTGCTGCCTTCAGCCTACCTCCTTTGAAGCAAAATACACTTTCTTCTTTACAGAGAAAGTAGTGACTCAATTGTTTTTTATAGTATTTGGGGCAAAATTATGGCAGCTGTATTTTTTAGTAGTCTACGGGACTTTACCTTTGCTGAGCTGAGCCTTCTATCCTAAGGGTCCCTGGTCGTAATTATTTCAGTAGGAAACTGTGAGGATCAAGGAAATGGACTAACAGTCATGGTCAGGCAAGTCTTGGGCTCCTGAATTGTTCAGGGTGGGCGGATGGAGCTGGAGGACTCTCCCATGCTCTCTCCTCCAACTGGGATGGGAGGGGTGGATGGGAGGGCCTGGGACGCAGAAATCCGTTCTCTTTCTGCTAGCTTTCTGATAATTTGTACTCGGATTTTGGATAATTCGAGTAAAACAAAACAAAAAAAAAACAAAATACTCATGTTTAATTTCGCAAGTAATTTGCACCAACACTCACTTGGAATCAAGGGCTCTTTTTTTTTTTTTATTTTTTTTGTATATAAGCCAAGGCATTTGTTGAGTTTTAATGGTGCTACACACCGTAAAACCCCTGCAGATGGGAGGTTTCCAGAGAGGCTTCTGCTTTCCAGAGCAGGGGAAGGGGAAGCGGAAGGAAAGTGGAAAGAGGAGGAGGAGGAGGCGCAGTGGACAGGGGCCGAGTTTCCCGCTGCCCGCTCTGCCCACGCAGTGCTTGGTTTCCTGATTTCCTCTCTGACCTTCAGGGCCACGCACGGCACAGTCAGTCAGGCTTCTGCAGCCAGAGTGGCTGCTCAAGGCGAGAAGACCGTGGGGACAGCCTTCTTCACTGTGTACTTGGTGTGCAAGTGCACTACGGGCGGGTGCAGATAAATCAGTAAATGTGATACTAAATCATTACTGAAAATGGGATTTACTGCTCCGCCACTCCGTGTCCTAGCTCTCTTGATTCTTTTTGAAAAAGCTGAACAGACACAGGTGAAAGCAGCGTATTTCCATTTAATTACTCACAGTTTGTTATAGGATGTTGAGTTAATAATGGCCATGCACATCTAACACTATTTCTATTTTGCTAAGCATTTTCTCCTTAGCATAAGATTAGGGTTGTTTTTCTTTTGCAGCTGGGGAGTTGCTAATTAAAGAGGAAAACAGAACCTAGCTTGTATCGTATTTTGCCAGCCATTAAAATGTATAATTTATATTTAAAATAAAGTTTGGTGTATAATGACACTGAACAACAAATAAAGTTTTTATTATTTTTCTTTTTTTTTTAAACAAAATGTTTAGGAAAAACTTTTTTTAAATCTATGGAGATTTAGGAGCTTGTGGTTATACTCCTGAGACTGAACCCATGGTACATTCATACTAAAAACCTGGATGGGCTTGATCAAGGTAGTATGCCATTTATTTGAATGTAAATCTATGTGAATGTAAAATTAATTAGTTGATGACATTGTAAAACCTAGTTTATAAACTTTAAAAACACAATGAAATTATTAACTTTCCAAAAGTGCATACTACAGTTACTTAGTAAGATCATTTCTCGAAGCCAGATGTGGTGGCACACGCCTATAATCCCAGCACTCGGGAGGCTGAGGCAGGAGGATCACCATGAGTTTGAGGCTGGCCTGAACTGTATAGGGAGACCCTCTCAAAAAAAAAAAAAAATCATTTCTGTAGTATATGACTGTGTATGTATATGTGTGTGTAGGTGTGTAGGTGTGTGTATGTGTGTACATACATGTGTAGATGTGTGTAGGTGTGCCTATGTGCATGTGTCGATGTTGATGTATGTGTATCTGTGCATGTGTAGGGGTTTGCATGTGTGTATTTGTAGGTGTGTGTATGTGTGTATGTGCATGTGTGCATGTGTGTATGTGTGCATGTGTGTATTTGTAGGTGTGTGTATGTGTGTATGTGCATGTGTGTATGTGTGCATGTGTATATCTGTGGGTGTATGTATGTGTGTATGTGCTTGTACATGTATGTGCACATGTGTAGGTGTGTATGCGTGTAGATGTGTGTAGGTTTATATGTGCATATGTGTGCATGTGTGTATGTGTATATGTGTATGCATGTGTGTATGTGTGTGCATATGTGCGTGTGCATGCGTGCATATGTGCATATTCTTAAAGAAAACCCAGCAATAATTTTGCCAGTAATGATATCCAATAACCTGAGCACGGTTTCGTAACTTAATTTTGTAGTAAGGCCATTTTTATTTACGAAGGAAGCAGTTAAATGAAGATGATTTTAAAATATGTCCGCACAATCTACCTGGGACAAAATCTGCATTCACTAATAGTCTTGTTTTGTAAAGTGGGCGCCTCTTTGTGCTTCTATCTTGGAGCACTGCTCACCCCGTGGGAGCGGCACGGAGCACTGGGCCGAGCGCTGGGCAGGGCGGTCATGGTCATGCTGTCCAGGGAATTTGTCAGGGACAGGAGCCGTGGGAGGGTAAGAGGACGGGCTGGGGCAGAGGTTACAGCCTTGAATTCAAGCCAAGCCTCAGCTCCACTTCCTTAATTGAGACAGAAATCTGGAGTGCTGTGATGTGGTAGCCACGATTACCAGAGAAGACGTGTCTAACTAATTGGAAATGAGCCAGCCTGGGCTTCAGTCCATGAACGGAGCCAGAACAATCAAATACGAATTCATTACAACAAATGCCTGCGTGGAGACTCTCAAGTTATAATTGATGCTATCTTCCCTTTTATACTTCAAAAAAATAAAGTCCTCCCTATCCTCATTTCAAAGTCTACACACATTATGTATCTAGCTTTTATTCTTGCTTTAGTCTTTATGTAGAACTTGAGAAAGATGCTTTCTATTTGTGATGGAGAAACTTTGATTTCAGAGTATGTTGGTGTTTGTATATTAAATGAAGTTTAAAAATTATATTCATGGTATTAACATTGTATTATTTTTATTTCCAGAACTACAAGACAGGCAAATGAATGTCATGTCTTCATACCCAAAGTTCAGAAATACCTATATTGTGACATTTAAAACACTTTCTTTAATAAATTTAGTGTAACTCCTTTTGTTATGAATCCAATTCTTTTTAAGCACACTTCTCTTGCATTTATCAACCTCAAATAACTAATTACTAATTTCAGACACTATTAAATAAGACTAGGTTTATAATTGCAAAATAAATTGTAATTGTAAGGAAATTTGACATATAGTTTAGGCTTCGTCTTAAGATCACATTAATGTTAAACATAACTATCTCTAAAAAAATATAATGATGTGGTTCCCCTTCCTTTAAAAGTCACGGAGTACCTTCTGTGTGCATAAAGCGCAGTGCCTTCCTGGAATGTAACAGCCGGGCTTTGCCTCACCGTTTCCGATGTCTGTGCACGCAGTAGATTCGAGCTGCTGGTCTGTGGCCTGTGGACAGGAAGTCTCCAGTTCTTGAAGCCCGGTAGATGGAGCTTAAGCCAGACTTTTAATGGAACCTATGCAGCTTCTTGGGGTGCCAGCCTGATAGCGCCCTCTCTTTTCTTCCTTCTCTGCCTGGGAAGTATGTGTGCCCCCTTCAGTCATGCAATCTGGGGTTCCATGCAGTGGTGAACTTGGAAAGGTGGGGGGAGTTAGCCACCTAGAGAATCTTTTTATTTAAATTAACCACTACAATTAAAAGCATAAAGTTTTCAGACAGAGTGTCCTTATATGTCCTAGCTTTCACCTAAGTGATGGTTTTTTTTCCATTTCTGCAAGGTGAACAAATGAAATATGCAAATGGTGATTTTTAATCTTTCCTAGGTGATAACACTGACATTTGAGGCTGCTTTCTCTGAAAATACTTCTCATATGTTGCAACACTTAGAGCATTCAGCCATCTTGTTCTGTTTAATGTTGCTATTAGAAAATAGATAAGAAAACCGACCCCTCCCTCGGTGGGTGAAAGGAGAGGCTATCGATCTAAACCAACACCCACTGGAGGTGCCCATGGGCCAATGGGTGGGGCTGGGCCCACTCAGACCTTTTGAAAATGCTCATTTAATGGGATGGGGACATCTCCATTGGTGATAACCATGACTGTGGTCTGATACTGATTTCTGAAGGGAATATAGCAGTAGAATGGTTTAATAGTTTTCTGTATCTTGATGTCCAAAAATAACTATTTTATTTCTTGTTATGAAATAAACACACTTATGTCTCTTACACGAGAAACTCAATGTATAAATAAAGGCAAAATAAAAGACAGATAGTAGGAAAGAGGGAGACAGATCTTTTACAAATGGGCAGATAACCAAGAGCTGGAGGGGGTGGAGGGGAGGGAGAGTAACGGAAAAGGAATGAAGATGTGTTACATGCATGCACCAACTTCTCACAAGGATCATAATCATTATGTACAGCAAACATGGAGTAATAAAAATAAAAACTAAAGACAGTCAAAGAATGGATTTACCTCTAATATTGGTATGTTTGTCAGCTTTCCATCGCTGTGACAAAATCTCTGGGATAACCAACTTGAAAGGAAGAAAAGTTCTTTTGGGGTCACAGTTCCCAAGGTTTTGGTCCATGCATGGTGGCTCCATTGTTGTGGGCTCTGGTGATGGCAGGGGGCCTGTGATGGAGCAGAGCTGCCCACCTCAGAGTGGCAGGAAACAGAGACCAAGTGGGTTCTGGTTGATCCACCCGTGAGCCTTCTCTAGGTCCAGCGTCCGCAGAGGATGGCGCTGGCACCGAGGGCTCCATCACCTCCCAGTAATTCCACAGCTGGGGACCAAGGCTTTCACATGTGGGCCTCTGGGGACAATCAGATCCAAGCCACAGTAGCTGGCCAGCAGCTCTGCCACGTCTAGCACCCTCTCAGGCTGCATGGTTAACGCGGCCCGCAGGCTTTCGACTAGCTTGACTTCTCACTTCATAGCTACAGAACCCCACAGACCGCAGGACACTAACAGTTTACTAAGAAATTTGGAGAATTGCCGGGTGCTCAAAACAAGATGTAGAAGCAAACACAGACATTTGTTTTTTAGTTTACTTTCCTGTAAATTGTTCTAAATCGGAATAATGAAACACCATATTTTTAAAAAGTTTCTTACCAACTGTATTTCAGTTACCAACAAGTATTTCAAGTTACAAGTATTTCAGTTACATTTAACCATTGTACAAAATATGTGCCATTGTAAATATCTTACTTTCTTAGCATTGAAAAAAATAGACTCCCCTGTGTGGGCATCTTCGCAGCCCCCGGAGGATACTCAGCTCCGTGTCCCCATCCACGTCACAGGATGTGCACACGCGTGCCTGGGAGAGGCCATGGTGTTGCACTTTCTCACACCCACTTCTGCAGGCTGCGAAGGAGTCTGTCATTTCAGGAACAGAGTCTCTCTCTCTATTTTCGCCACGTAAAAATCCTGCCGTTTAACTGGAAATATTGTCTTCTCCATGGAGAACAGAGGTTCTTCCTCCTCTTCTAGAAGAGCAAGGTGTTGGTAACATCAAAAATCGTGGTACTTCTTCAGGGTTCCATGTTTAAAGGGAAGTGTCTGGAAGCACACGTCTGCATCATGTCGGTATCCACCTACCGGGATCATAACGTTCTACGTTTCCTGTAGGAATTGCGAATGCCTGCATAAGAAATTTTGCCTATTCCCAAGCATGATGTGCCTCGCTTCTAATCCCAGGGCTCTGGGAGGCTGAGGTAGGAGGATAGAAAGTTGGAGCCCAGTCTGGGCAATTCAGCAAATTATAAAAAAAATTTTAAAAAGGGCTATTGATGTAGCTCAGTGTGAAAGTCCTGGATTTAATCCCAAGTGTCACAAAAATTGCCTGTTAATGTGTTCTAATGTCTCCAAAATAAATGTTTATTACCTCCTTAATTAGAAATGGTGTGGTTTGGGCAGGATGATATGTCATGAATGATCTATGTATTTTTATTTTTATTTGACGAGTTGGTGGCCATTCATAATACAGACAGCAGCTCTCAGGAATGTGCTTCTTAACATTCATTTCCATTATGGAGATGTTGATATCAGATCGGGCTTGGGAATGGCTGGAATATTTGGCAAGTTTGGTGTGGGCAGTTCTTTGTAACTGACCTACAAATGTGAGCACCCTGTGAGTGTGGGAATACAACATTTGTGCCTCATTTAAGAGCTGAGTTTCAGCAGAATCGCTTTACAGCAGAGCTGCTCAACTGGAATTACAGGGGAGATTTTTTTAGAGCTTCCAGTGCGAGACCAAAAGCAGCCCACTATGGTCAAGGAATCCAGGAACTGGAAGTTTAGAGCTTCCTGAGGGTTTCAGTGCATGCCCAGTGGAAAGAGTCACTGTTCTAGAAGAAATGGAGACAGAATCAAAGTCAGCATGAGGAAAATTCACTACAGGGAACACTGAATTTACCATCAAAACAACATTTTGCTACCAGGTTGGGATGGAGTGGCAATGTGTGACTGCAGTATGTGGCCCTTTGTGGAGTCGTGCAAACAGGCCCGCCCGTGTGTCACAGGCTGTCTGATGCCTCGGTAACAGGGAGACACAGGGAACAGTGCTGTCACCCTGGCCTCCCTGTTCTGGCAACACAATAAATATGTGCGTAGGACCCGGGAGCCTGACCCTTCAGGGTGACCCCACGAAGCTTGAGTTTGTGTCAACCTTGGCATCCTCCCTCTAACCCCTAACACATATGCACCCAACCCTGACATTATCCTTCATTCCTATTGGAAATCATCCCTCCTGTGGGTTTGTGCAATGTTATATTTATGCTAGACCCAGTTAAAGTGTTCAGACAAAGCCAACTTATTAGTTGACAAAAGTTTAAATTATAATCCTTCCCAGGGTTTCCAAAATTTTAATAGGGTCTCTTGAAAGTCAGAAACATCAAAGTTGTAAAACTTTAATGAGAGGAGTAACTGAGCGAGGATTAAATAATTGGGCTCTGAGGCCTCTCCATCACACTCCTTCAAATTGCCCTGACCATTAGCGTTGCCCCCCAGAACCCTAAGCTTCTCCTCCTATATGTTCAGAGAATTTACTATTACCAGATCAAAAACAGGAAATACTTTTTGTTCTTTTGGTTCCACATATGGTGCTTCCTTTGTTATAAAGTACAGCAATTACTTTGGAAGTTAATTGATTTTATTTTACTCATGGCAGTTTGCCACTGATACATTAAAATTATTTTTACTAACAAAAAGACATGTGCTAATTATTCGCCATCCTAAAAGCTGAATTTACTGTAGATAAAATTATAAAATACCTACTAAGATACCACGCATACTATCTGTATCAAAGAATGAGGTGAATTTTGCAAATTTTGCAATTGTTATAGAAGTGACAACTTCAGTTAGTATCTTTGCCAAGGGAAACTCTATCACAGATCAATGATTTAGTTGATGCTTTTATGTTGTACAATGTTCCCACTATAACTATTTTAGCAGTGTGAAAGCATTTCGTAATTTAGGCACAATAATTTCAAAATATTAATATGAAAACTCAGGAGACCTTCTGAGAGCTGGAATTGATGTTTTACAAAAGTAGCCCGAGACTTGATAGCTTTAAATAACTCACTATCATATCTATTAATTTATATTATTTGTGGTGATAAGATATGAAGCCAAAATAATCATTTCTTGAGAATATTTACATCAGTTTTAATTGCCACCTTCCTTTTCTGTTTGGCAAAGTGAAAGAGAGTATTGGTGAAGTGAAAGCTTACCTGGCACCCGCCTGCTTCCGCTTGCTGCACTCAACTCCAGCATCCGCTCCATGCTGTTTGTCTCTGCCATGGTCTCTCTGTCTCGGTCTCTGTCTCCATCACTTAGCATAAGCGTGGTTAGAATCCCATCACCTCTTGGCAGGGTGCCTCCCAGCCCTGAGGTTAATGTGTTTGCTCCCATCTGGAGGCAGAGGCCCCTTCTTCCAGCTAATGACAGAAAAAGAAAATCGACCTCCTGTTCTCCATTTCATATTGAATTTTTTCTCCAGATAGGGGCGGTGACCTTGCCATAGGGATCCTGGAATTTTTCAGATCCTATTTGACTCGATGATGGATGGCCAGGTACCTGGGTACAGGCATCTGTTCTGACGAGGTCAGGGGCTGCAGCATGGTCATGCATTGATTCTTACCTTCAGCCGGCAGGAATGACATTTTAGGAACTCAGTTCATCCTCGAAGGACATGATTGGCCTTGCTGTCATAAAGTAAAAATGCAAAGACCTGATCTTGAATTTTAAGACAGAGCTTAGAGCTCATTCTTTCAACTTGCTCTGCTAATAAGTTGCCTGTGTAGAACTAACTTTGAAGTTTATCCAGCGAGTCCTATGGACAGTTTATTTTACCTGTAACAGCGTCTCCCAAATTCCCATGATTTTCCTTACTTGTTACCCGTTCTGTTGCTTTCGGCAGTGGAAAGGTGTTTACATTTGCCATCCTGTCTGAGCGATATTTTCACTTAGGTGATTGCATTGTAGTTTATGAAACTTCATTCAAATCTTTCAGTTCTAATTTTAGCATGACCTAAGTTCTCTCATTTTTTTAATAGGTATGTGATACATTATGAAATAAGACTGTACAGTGCTGGATTCATTTCTTGCATATACTTGAAATATATCAAAATTACAGGGAAACAGATCAACGGGAATAAATTTATTACTGCTTGCACCCTTAGCAATGTACTTTCTGATGGCTTCATAAGAATGCACCAGACACACGATTATACATTTGACGTGAAATCTTTATCTCTTGTTACTAACAGAATTAATTCTGCAATTCATATAGGCTGCAAAAATGAGCTAATACAACAACTCTGGAGCACATTGCTTGAGAACTTGCAGCACATTTTTTCCCGAAGTAGAGAGCTCATACAGTTCACGATGTGATTCACTCCATGAAGCACAGGGACCTTAGTGACATCCCATCCTGAAGTCATAGCCTCCCTGTCAGTGGTACATTCCTGGTAAACACTGGGGAAGAAAACAGCTGTCTTGACTTATGTTTTAAATTGGCTTTTATTTTTAAGGACATTATCTGCGACCATTTATTTGAGGCTAATATGTAAAATGTTTAATTCATTTTGTTTGCTTCTCTTCTTTGCGTGGTCAGACCCCTGTGTAGCTTCTTCTTTTCCTGCTGTTCTGATTGGGTTGGACCTGCGCCCCAGCTGCCATGGCAGCGCTGGGGATGGATGAGTCTTGCTGGGGTTCAGAGGGAAACGTGGCCCTTCTGCAGTGGTGTCTGTGGCCATTTATTAAGGGTCAGCGTTATCTGATAAGTGCATGAGATATGGGGAAACACCTGTCACATTCTCCTAGGTGATCTACTTTGGACACCCCATAATCAGTCTTAGTCCTTGAAGAAACCACTACAGTAATTATATTGGCTCCTCTGTTATTGTCACTCGTATTAAGGAAAATGATGCTTAAGATTCAGAAATCCCAATATTCAATTGATGTGTGACTCTAGGAAGTTTCTGGGTTCCCTGTGAGCCTCTGTTTCCGTCTGTAAAATGCTGGAGGGATGCAAGGCGTCACGCAGGAGGGATGAAGTCACGCGGATTGGGTATTTCACACAGTACCTATGCCACCCAGCCTTTCTGTGCACGTAAGCTGCCTTCCCTTCATGGTTTTCCGGGAAAACGCAGGTGGTCTTCATAGGTAGTGTGTGCTGTGACAGGCTGTAAACAACAGTGTGTTCTGAGGAGAGAAGCCAGTCTAACTGAGGATGCTAGAAAGGGAAAACAGAGGAGTTTGTGTGAAACTCTTAGCTACTAAGGCAACTTCGTGTGAAAGAAAGTCACCACTGAATGGTGCACGTAGCATGTGGTTGTCCTCTTTTTCTTTCCTGAGTTAGCCACACCTGAGGAGACCCACCTCCCCGGGGGCCTGCCACCCACATGGAGGGATGGGTGTACATGGCAGCAGCGACTGTCACCGAGGGGTGTGATTTCAGAGTACAGGAGCTTTTAGTGCTTGTCTTGCCTTTCCAAACCAACCAAGTAATGGTAGAAATGCACAACCTCATTTTCACATCCAGAAATACATCTACCAACAATATCAGTTTCTTTGTCATTGTAACGTGAATGAGTAGATTCAATTTCCATTTAATTAACAGGATATACAAAGGTCATAAATTTACCCTTCGTTCTTCCTAGATTTGAGATTCAGTTATGAATCCACCATTTCTCGAACTATGAGGAAAATATGATGTTAATATGGAGAAAGTATCCAAATTCTACATAGTAGTCATTAAATATGAAATTTCAGCCTCAAAACTATAGATTTTTAAAAGTACCAAAGTTTAATGTGTCAGATTCTGGGGTTCTATCTGTACAGCTGGAAGCCATTTTTCTTAGACTTTTTTCAGAATTAAATTATATGAGTTAAGGAAAGGCTTTATTTTCATAAGGATGCAATGGAGAACCTTTACTAGAGGTCAAGACAAAAGATGGTGAAGGCTATTTCGCTGTGATGCTGTTACCCCTTGTTGAAATGCACACCTGTATAGAAACTGACAGCTCTGTTCCTGTCCTTACAAAACAGCTACCAAATTAAGCACAGAAAACCCATAAAAATCCAAGGTTTAGTAGTCTTAAATTAAAAAAATTAAACAATTTTTACTGCTTTCCTGACAGTTAGAATTTAAATTTCAAGAGTAGAGTAAGCATAGCTTTGTATAGTTTATTTTAGATTTAGTTTATAAATAAATAGATAATAAAACATGGCAAAACAAATTTTTTCTTGCAAGATGAGATCAGTGTGGGTTAAAAGAAAGAATGAGAAATGAATCTAGATTCTTGTTGGTAGGAAATTGAGGCCTTAACTTAAAAACATAGTAGCTGCTTACATTGACCATAGTAATTATGTATTTGCAAGATTTCCCATTGAACTTTAAGCCTCTATGACAAGCTCTGCAAAAACCATGTTCACCTGACAGAATGTAATTAAGAAAGGCCTGCGTCTATAAGGGAAATTTTCATTCCTTGCCCTTCTCTAGCGGTTGATCAATATCAAAGAAAGGAGGAAAAAAACCAATATACATCAGCTGCCCATCAGGTACTGTTGAGTTCTAAGACTCTTACACCAAATCTAGTTAGTTATTGTCTTTATTTCACAGTGGGGAAGTGGAGACTCAGAAAAGTTAATTTAATTAAAACACCTTTGTGCAGTGCATACAGAATAAATTGTACTCACTGGGTCTAAACTGTGGAGATATAATGTCCTAGATGGAAAAGTTTGCGTCTTTTGTGGAACTTGTTTCCTAGAGATGGAAATGATACAAGTAAAGGTAAACAAAAATAAGCCCTATAGAATTCGCACAACACAGGCTATAGAAAGAGTGGGACAGCCTGGGTGCCAGGTGGGACCTTTAGATTCCCTGGACTGGGATAGCATCTCGGGGGGCAGATCTGAGAGCCAAAGCAGGGGCCAAGCTCTGAATCCATCCCGGAGCTCCGAGCCCAGGGCAGGGCAGGCAGCAGACGGTCACGCCACACGCTGAGCCACAATTCTAACGTAAGAGCGCTGGGAAGCAGTGAGAGGGTTTTAAGCAAGGGCAGCAACATCATGGCCCAGTATGTATTTTTAAAGAAAAGTTCAGTTTGGCTACTGTAGGTAAAATGATTGATGTTGGTCAGAGGAGGCCTGGAGAGTAGGAAAATAGGTGGTTGTCATAGTGATTCTAAGGATAGATGCTGCATCCAGAAATGGAGGAATCAGGGCAAATTTTATACTTTTGACAAGAGATAATGAAGTACTTAGTACGTACAAGCATAGGAGAGGAGTTGGTTTGTCAGTGGAAACCAAGAGCTTATTCTGTACTTGCTGACTTTGAGAAGCATATCAGGCCTGTATACACTTGGCTAAACACGTCCAAACTTGGAGGACAGGATGGGAGGTAAAAATTAGAGAGTAATAGTACTTTGGAGAACTTCAAATGTCAAATATTTGATCCAGGATATAATGACAAAAATGTTGGTTCCAATTTTAATTTGTTTATTGTTACGTGATAGATTGTTTATTAAAGAAAACATGTTTCTGACCATATGTCAATAAAGTCGTTGTTACAGAAAAGTACAGAATTTTGACAAAAACATATAAAAACACTGTTTTAACAAGTTACATGCATCACACCTATTACTAAAACGATCATATGCAAAATAAAGAAATATGTAAGAGTTATTCAGCTTCATAGCATGACTTAAGTCCATTTAAAATACATATTGCAGAGGACATACTAGCTTTACAACTAGAACATTTCTCAGTCAAGATACAACTGCAATGCACGCATGATTTAAATAACAGCTAGTTATAATAATTGGACATATGTATGCATTAGTCGCCTTGCTTCCCAGGTCAGAAAGCACCTTCAGAAAGCAATTTCTGTTGCTGAGGTTTCAGAGAAAGGAAGTAGGAATCATAAAATATATACGTTACTGTGAACGAATGATGAAGTAACCAGTTATTCACTTATTTAAAAATGAATGCAAAGATAAAAATAGGATATAAATTTATAAAACAGGAGTATTCTATTATTAAGTTTAAAACATTACATGAAAGCTAATACTCTGTGAAATGGCATAATCCAGAAAAAGTGGCTTTTAACATGTTACTATAAAACCAATCCTGTTTACCTGTCCAATGTTGAAGAACGAGTACACGAAATCAAGCTTTGTTACCATAGACCATTTCATAAATTGTATGTAATTTTTTTTTGTGTGTGTGGGTACCGGGGGTCAAACTCAGGACCTTGCAGACCAGCAGGCGCCCGTGCCACTGAGTGATATCACCGGCCCTTTTCTTGTATGTGGGTACCGGGAGTCGAACTGAGGACCTCACACTTGCCAGGCAGGCGTTTATGCTGCTGAGCCATCTCACTGGCCCCGTATGTAAATATTTTGAAAAGCAGATGTTTATATGTTGGTCGAATCTGTAGCGTGCTGACTACTGTAATGCTGAGAGCATTTTGTAGGCCTTGTACATGCTTGTTTTCTCCTTTTTTCCTCTAAGCTTGAAGAGCTCATGTTACGGAAAAATATTACAGCATTTCATATATAGTTTTGGCTTCCTTAACTTTTGCATTACCAGAATATTTACCATCTCTATTGTAAGACATTTTTTTACTCAGAATTCTGGAATTTTCTCAAAGTGTCAAGAAATCAGCATTCCATCTCCAACTACATTACAGCTTAAATGTTGGTTTTGTGTGAGATATTTTCTCTTCATATGAAAGAATCTTGTTCCTTTCTCTCTTGTTTTTGCTGTGTTTTTAACTACAGAGTTTTTATTTTTCTCGTATAATTTTAAAAATTGGCCCATGTTTACAGCACATCACGTCTGCAGTCCTCATGTGTAGTCGGTACCGCGCAGGGCACATCTTCATCCCCTTTTCACCCCCTTCCCTCCCTCCGTCTCCTCCCCATCCATCTCGCTTTCTTTTTTTTCTTTATGTGGGTACCAGGAGTTGAACTCAGGACCTCACGCTTGCCAGGCAGGTGCTTATGCCGCTGAGCTAGATCAACGGCCCCCCCATCTATCTCTTGATCCCTTTCTTCTATTTTTTAACTCAGCAGCTGAGTGGGTGTGCTCAAGAGTAGGTTTACCCTCAAGTTCAGCCTCAGCATGCTCACTCCTGTTTCTAATACGTGTGTGTGTGTGTGTGTGTGTTTACAACTACAGTAATTTTTGGAAACTGTTAATTGTCAAACTGTTTAATTACCCTAGATAATCAAGAATTAACATTATAAAAGAGGAGATAAATGCAGACAAAATCATCAGGTCTGTTTACTGAAATAAAGAACAGTACCACATTAAACATACTTTTCTAACAGTGGAAGCACAAATTTCTGCACTTAAGGACCTGTCTTCCTTCATCTTTCAACCGTGACTTTACATAGCATAAAAACAGTTTGAAAATACCTTGAAGTCAGATGGCATTCAATGGAAAAATAGGCAAAAGATGTAAGAAGAAAAAAAACCAAAAAGTTAAGACAAAGTATCCCAAGATATAGGAAAAAAGGCATAATTTCACCTAAAAGAGAAATTTGATTAAATTTGTATCTTTCCAATGAGATCAACAAGTATCTTCAACTTTGCACCCCATGGTTAAGTCACCTCCGCATATGGTAGTGGAATTTTAAACTAATTTGAACCCATGGAGGCAAATGTCATGATATTTGTGAAAATGGAAAATCCTTATATCTTTCACCCAGTAATTCCAGTTCTAAACATTTATCTTACAAATATACTTGCACATACATGCATTGACATGTGTTCAAAGATGTACTTTTCAATGCTGTTTCAATCGCCAAAGCATGAAGAAATTTAAACGCCTGTCTTAGTTATCTATTAAGTGGAATACTCTTCAACTGTACCTTCTCCAAAGTTTGAGACAGAGAGCTGTCGAGATATTTTAAGAGGAGCAAGGCATACAAGAGGGCTTTTGTGCATTATTCCTTTTGTGCATAAAAACCTTGGGAGTTAGTAAAGATCTAGCATATTATTTATTACATATGCATGTGTAAATCTGAAAGACAGCCCAAGAAACTGGACGGAAGTGACCCACTGAGGACGAAGAAAAGAGCAGTGGACAGGTGGAGCACACATCTGGGAAGGAATTTGTCATTATCAACCTTTATGTTCTTCTGGGTTTGAACTATAAAGAGTATTTTCTTTAAAAAAAAATGTAAGTTAATGTGCCCAATTTTATCAAGTATCTAAGTTTGAAAAATCCTAACAACTAAACTTAATTTCCAGAAATAAAATAAGAGATTGTAGGATCTGATTTGTGTTAATTTTACAGAATTATATTGATCTTTAGAATTCCTCTGAAACACTGAGTTACCACCTATTATAACAACCCCCCAAAAACTTTAAAAAATGAGAAGCTTCTAGTGTAAAACTTGATTCCTGATCTTCCACTGAAGCCTTCTGGTTTCTATGTCCACAATCCACTTTGCTTTGCTGCTACCATTTGAAGACAAAATGTCTTCAAAGTTCCTTTCATCCTCTCTTGCCCCTTTCTAGCCATTATGTGCACTGAAAACCAGTTGGTATTTTTAAAGTAAATCTGGTCATTTAATTGCTCTCGAGAACTCTGAGCGCCTTCTTGTGGCATTTAGATAACACCCTGGTTTACAGAGCCCAAGGGAGCGCTGCGGGAAGACTCTGGCGGGAGTGCAGGGTAGCAGCGTCCATCAGCTCAGGGAGCTCCCTCCACACCGGGCTTGCCCCTGGGTCTCCAAAGAGGTAAAGTGTACTCATCATTAAACATTCCAGGGGCGGTCATACATAAACCTTACATAAAATTTTAACCCATTGGGTTTTAGGGTGAATCACTCTATATTCTATGACTTTCTTCAGTGAAATCATTGCATGCATGTACATGTACAACGCGTAGGTAGATAGTGGTTCTGTACAACTTCTCCCAAAGTGATCTCTTGATTATAGCGGACTTTAGAGACCAATAAGCCAGAATATCATGTAGAATTCAGAATAATGTAATCTATATAAGATAGGAGCATGAGGAATCTTAACATTTGGAACTTTTTTTTCTCTGAAGTAATGAAATATTAACATCTCGGCTATTCTTAGGTACGTTTGCATTATTTTGTTTTCAATGGAAATGGCTACGTATTGAAAATCTTGAGGTACTACAGTGCCTATTGTACATTTCTGAATGCACAAGGAGTGCACGAAAGGCTAGCCACTGTTTTGATTAAAAGAATGATGAACAAATCATGGAACCACCTTGTTTACACTTTTTAGAAAGTTTATTGTTTCTGTTTTATTTATTTATTTATTTTGCTGTGCTTGGGGATGAACCCCAGGGCTGGGCAAATACTACCACTGAGCTACACCCCAACCTCTAAATCCTTCCTTTGTTTTAGGGGGTTTTTGCCCATCTGTTTCAACATTGTTATAAACGATAGTCATCATATAGTATGATAGTCAATATCATAAAAGCATGTTGCAAGAAACCTGCTTCCTTTTTAAACACTAAGAAATCGAAGAAAATTTCCAGGGGCTATTTTCATATTTCATTTTTATTAATAATACTTAACTATGCAATTCACAGTTTTTCAGTTGATTAAAGCAATTGATTCAGAAAGTAATGACAGGTGTAGTTACAGTCCGGGTCTTAGGAAGGTCTTACTTGGCCAGTGACACTGGGACAAGAATCATATATGAAAGAAGGAAACACCTCTCCCTTGGAAAGCTGTTTTGGTTTGGGAGTTGGAAAATGGGTTTTCTCCTCCCCCACCTCACACATGGAAGTGTGAAATTTAAATACAGCGTGACAAAGTGTGGAGAGCTGTCTGTGTAATACGCTGGCGTCGATGAGTGTTAAAAGTCTGTCCCTTGCAGGCCTCAGAGAAAGAGCACGGGAGGAAATGACTAAATCCTCAGAGTAAATCTTCATCGACAGCTGATAATTAGCATGCGGTTTAGCTGTAATAATTAGTTCCCTCTTTAGAAAATCTCCGGATGAACTCTAAGTTGGCGCATTTCAGTCTCGTCTTGTTTCTTTGTGCCGTCCTTCCGCAAGTCCTTCATGTTATTTTTAGAGTAGGAAGAACTCAAGATGAGCTCGCTCCTTTTGACTGAGTCAGCGCTGTGCGTTATTTGCCCTGTGTTTTCTGGAGATTACCTAGGATTAAAGTTTCTTTTGTCCCCTCTTCCTGTATATTTTCTGCTCAGTGCCGGGTGACAAAGCCCGGGCCGTGCACGACAGTGGGAGCCCAGACCATTGCTGCCCCCTCAGGGCTGGCTGCACCGCTGAAAGCAGGTAGAATTCTTCAGGGCTCGGGAGGCGCCGCGGGGCCTTCGTGTTGCCTTTAGTGCTCACCAAGCGCTTCCAGCAGACTTTGAAACTGTTGCACAGTGGATAAAAACAGTACAGTTTCCTCAGAAATAAGATGTACAAATCTAAAAAAGTCACAAATTGTTAAAACAGCACGAGACCTTATAGAATACAAACCAAGGGTAAGTAAAATTAAAACTGATATTAACCTCAATTTTCCTATTCGTGTTGCTACGTAACAACTTTGATACACTCCAAAGTAGCAAACAGTTTCCATTCTACTTTATTTCTACAAGCCTGTGCAGAACTGGGCTCCGTCTGACACAGAGTAATCCTTTCGCAGCCTAAACTGTCCTGAGTTGCTTGCAGGCGCACACAGTGTAGATTACAGAGCCATCGTTAATAGGGAACAAGATTTGAACGAGGCAGACAAGCTTTCTGCTCTTTGACTCTGTGACCCGAAGTGGCGGTGAGTCACGGCGAGGACAGACGCGCCTCTCCCGTGCAGTTCAGTACAGAGCTCTCAGGCAGTCTCCCTCCATCCGGTGTCGCCATCCACACGGGCCAAATCCCCTTCCTTAGCTATGCACCGAATCTGTAAAATCTTTTTTACATAAGGAAAATAAGGACAGTAGTATTTCTGAGGAGGTTCCACAATGATCAGGTGCGGTAATCAGTGTCTGCCCCTCGGTATTGTATAACAGAAATCCGCACAATGAATGTTGTTACTTCAGGTCACCTTGAGCATTAGGCTGCAGGCGCAGCATCCAGATGCGGGAGGAGCTCGAGTTGCATAAAAGGAGGTGTTTCCCACTCATCCCCTTTTTATTCATTAGACATAATTTTGTTTTTAACCAAATAATACGTGTTCACTGGATATTTTTATTTTAATGTACTACATATAGACATTAATAAAGAAAATATTAAAAAGCACTCTTTTTACTTCCATGAGAAAATAAAACATTAACATTAGTTAATTCACTGTGTACCCTAATCTCAAAGGTAAGGCCAAAATGTTACTCAGAGTACAAGTCACAAGCAAAAAAGACTCTTACAAAGAAGAAACAAATATATAATAACACAAGCTTTTCAATGAACTAAGAGAAACTAGTAGTATAAACAAACTAGTAGGAGAAACTATATAAACTATACCACACTATAAAAACTACTACTATAAACTAGTAGTAGAAACAAATTAGCATATATATTGAAAAAGTTTTGAAACAACAGAATAGAGAATTTGGAGAATTACTTGAACTTCTCCCTACTTCCTATTTCTCTATCTCCTATTTTGCTTTTTATTTATATATGTATTTATTTTGAATTTCTCACATAAGAGAAACCATGCAGTATTTAAGCGTGTGTGTCCGACTTATTTCACTTGTGTTCCCAAGTTGCATCCATTTGCTTACGAATGCCTCCCTTATCTTTCTTTATGGCTGAGTAGTGCTCCATTGTGTACAAATACCACATTTTCTTTATCCACTCATCTCTTGATAGATTCATACACTGTGTCCAGGCTCTATCTATTACAGGTTGGGCTGCTGTATGCTGTACACTACATACGCATGTATCGCTGTGTTATGACGACTGTAACTCTTTTGGGAAGATACTTAGATGGGGGATAGCTGAGTCGAATGGAATTTTTATTTTTAGTTGTTTGAGAAATCTCCACACTTATTTCAATAGTGGCTGTACCAGTTTATACTCTCAGAAAATTCATATGATATGAAAAAGTTACACTGGCGTGTAGAAAAGTTCTAATAGCAGTATTCTCTGTATTCTGTGTTATTTTCACTGGCTGTTGTAATTTAAAAAGTACTGTTTAATTTGATATTTCTTTTTTTTTTTTTTTTTTGTGGGTACCGGGGGGTCGACCTCAGGACCTCGCGCGCCAGCAGGCGCCCGTGCCGCTGAGCGATATCACCGGCCCCTTTTTCGTATGTGGGATCCGGGAGTCGAACTCGGGCCCTCGCGCTTGCCGGGCAGGCGCTTAAGCCGCTGAGCCATCTCACCGGCCCCTTAATTTGATATTTCATAGTAACATCATAAAACACTTAATAAAGTTGAATTCTTTTTCCATGAAATCCTTATTTAGTGTTTTAAGGACATGTTATTTACAGAACACAAGCAATCATTTTCCTTTCTTGATAATAGTTTTTCAACATGTTAAAAATAATAACTTGTTTCCTTCTAGATGTTATATATAAGTACTTTCTTCAGATTTTTCTAATCACTATATTTCTGCTTTTTCTGATCTTTCGAATTCTGTTATTTACCAAACTTTACTATTTTTATCTCACTAATTGATTTTATGTGTGGAATATCCTTTTTACACATAAAGCATCTTCAGTTCCTAGAATTGCATATAGATGATGGTGAGGAGACTGGGGGCGGAAGCATTTTCATCTCTGCTCTAGTAGTGTGAATGACTTTGACAATCCACTTATTGTAGGCAAGACAGCTCAGATCAATTAATGAATAAATTTCATTTTTGGCAGATACTTTCCAACATATAATAAGATTATATTGAGTATCTGTGACCAGCAGGTCAACTGACCCAGACTTCTAGAAATGCAGATTGCAACAAATGTGTTACTATGCATTTACTCATGAACAAAGACAGACTGGATATAGGGACCACGCTGTTTACCACATGGCTTCCACGTTGAACCACAGATGAAAAACTGATCACTGAGCAGCCCGTGTGGAGGAAGCCAGCAAACCAGGAACTGTAAACACCTCTGGGGCAGTTATATTCTTCTCCTTGGGAGTCTGAATCGAGAGGCGTAGGAACAGTGGTGAGAGCCAGAAGGTCATGCACAATTAGGGGCCAGCACACATGCTTGCCTGGGAGAAAGCTAAGGGAGAAACCCTTCAGAATCAGGCAGTGAAGCAGTGGCATTGAAACCAACAAGAAGCAAAAGTCGAGCACCTCATGAGAGACCAGTTTCTCTGGCCTGTGTGAATTTTCTAATTCCCATGCAGCCTGACTTTCTGGCCGTGGATTTGCATGAGCCTAATTTAATCTCTGTTTAATCTCCATTCATCAGTGTCCTAGCTGATATCCTTGATGAGCCATTTGGATATGAGCTCACTCCACTTCCAATAAGGATTGTCACTTTTAGAAGAGGTAGGGAACACAGCACCTTATTCTAGTGATGCTGAGTGTCCGCCCTGGCGGTTGTGTCCGCCCTGGCGGTTTTCAGCACCCCCCGAGATAAGCTCAGAGAATTTCTCTTCATCCCTAATACCAGATAATGCCTCGAGCAGCTGCTACAGTGTTGCTGTGCTTTGACATTATACTAACTGTCACTATGGATTTTAGGAAGCCTGAGGTCAATCTGGGAATTAATTTTAATAGTTTGTCAAATACTAAATGATGGCTTAACATGGTAAATTTATTCTAGCCCACTTACTTTATACTGTTTTTCCCCTACTCTCAGTACCTTAGGAATATATTTATTCAAATGAATATATTTGGGAAAGTAATCTCATTCTTTTTGGAGATAAGTAAAATAATTAGTAAATAACAATAAAGTTAATATTGAATAAATAATAAAAATAATACACACACACACACTCTTTTTTAAAAGTTCCTATTATAGAATGGCTGTCTGTTCATTATTCCACGTAAGTATCTAAAGTACAAATACCTGTAATGAATACTTTTAACTTTTCCTCACAAAGTCAAGCACGTAGATAATTATTGCCAGTTAGGAAGGACAGTTAGGAGTTAGAGAAAATTAAAATCATGATCAGGATTTATTCCTATGAAAGCGAGAGAGAAAATGTGAGCGATGTCCCTGGTTGTTCTCCTGACTGCTGCCTGCCGGATTCAGGCACCTTCTGACAAGCCCAGACAGACAGCTGCGGAATTCGGCTGCTGGCGGCATTCGCCTGAGTGTCTGCTCAGGGTGAGGAGAGCAGAGGCGTCCCAGGCCTTAGGTTCTCCCAGATTGTAAACACGCTTAAGAAAACTACACTCTGTTCCTTGGGGTTGTTATTGCTACTGTTGTTTTTTCTTTGTTGTTTTTTTCCTTTTTGTTTTCAGCAGTGTTTGGTATTGAACTCAGGGCCTCCCCACATCTGCCAGGCAAAAGCTCTACCACTGAGCTACATTCCCTGCCCTTCACCGGGGTTTTTTTAAGTTTACAGTATATGTTAGGGATTATTCCAGGAAATATCTTCATAAATGAAAAGAAACTACGTGATTTCTTTCCTGAGGACTGTGATGGTATTCAGCTGTACGCATCTAACATATTTCTGCAGCAGTTTTCTCTGAGGCCGTGTGGATGAATCAAGCTTAAGAATCCCCCAAATTCCTTATATCAACAACAACCAGAGGCAGATTATCTGACCGGATAATGACTTAGGTATATGAAAACTTGCAAATGAATTGTTTAAATACTTCCATTTAGGCAAACTTAAATTTAGGCAATGTGACAGGTAGGCTTGCTCATTGGCCGGAATTCCCTCTCTTGTCAAGCTGCCAAAATCACAGGCTCAGCACTGTTCTTAGAACTCTATAAAACCTGCCATATGTTGGTTTTTTTTGTTGTTTACTTTTATAATGCGTTATCACCTTCATCTGAACAATGCAATTCTGGCAGAGTTAAGAATGTTAATGGTGGAAGGGAGCCTAACCCATGAGGAATTCCATCCGCAGCCCAGAGATGGCTCGAGGTTACTCAGCCAGTCAGGGTCAAAGTCCAGCCCAGAACTTGGCCTCCAGAGGCTTAGTCTACAGGACTTTTGACCACGCTATACACATGTCTTTTACTTTGGTTTTCATGTTTTTATGAGTAATCTGAGTGATTTTTCATTGTAATAGTGTATCCCCGTAAGATCCTTATTAAAGTTCTGTGCACTGATGTTTTAAAATGACAGACAATGATAATTTAAATTGTTACACTGTGGTAGCTTGCAGTTTTGGAAAAAATATAAAGGCCATAAAAATGAACATTTACAAAATTTGCATTAGTCTAATGCACATCTCCATTATCTCCTTTGGTTTTCTCCAAATTACGTATTCACAGGTATAGGGGTACAGCTTTGTAATCTCTTTTGTAATCTCTTGGCCACAGACAGGCAAGCTGGGTCAGACGTGAGTTATCAGATCAAAACAGAATAAGACTGACAATTCAGTCATTTCTATTATTAACAAAGAAATAAAACTACCACCTTTAAAATATTAGAAATATAATAAGTTAGCACGAATTAGCAATTGATAGCAGCAAGTAGAGGTTGGTGTCTGTCTCACCGTGCAATGTGGAGGTAAAATACCAAGAATCCCATCAGAGAGGAAGCACAGTGACCCCTCGCTATACCACGTTAACTCATGGAGGAGCTCTTTCGTGGTTGGCCTGCATCTCATTCCAGTTCAGACTTTTATTTTATTTATTTATTTTTTTTCTGTGGGTACTGGGGGTCGAGCTCAGGACCTCGCGCGCCAGCAGGCGCCCGTGCCGCTGAGCGATATCACCGGCCCTTTTTTCGTATGTGGGTTCCGGGAGTCGAACTCGGACCCTTGTGCTTGCCAGGCAGGCGCTTATGCCACTGAGCCATCTCACCGGCCCCAGACTTTTAAAAAATAGTATTGGACTGGATTATTCCATTCTAGTAACACTTATGAGTAGGGCACTCATACTGCGATCCTTTCATAGATTTATTTTTCAACAAACTTTGTCTCCTAGGCTTTGCACTTTAACGTTTTTGACAGCTCTATAATGTAGAAACTTCATTTTAGCTAATGAGTGACCATTCTCTAATCAGTTGTACCCATTCAAATAATTATCTCATTGTGCATAAAACTGGAAACTTTTAATAAATTTTCACAAGAACTGGGGGAGGATGTCTGAGAGAGTCCACTTGCAGTGTGGATACAGAATCATACGTTCTTATAAAGGCAAGCGTGATGGCAGCACACAGCTTTGATTTATATTTTGGTTATGTAGTGGATCCCAAAATGTGTTTCTTCTGTATGTGAATGCTTAATAGGGGCAACAATATTATCTTACCTTAACAAAATTATTAAGTGGGGAAACTTTGTCTTCTAGGACTCAAGAACCTCTAAGCTCTTTAAATCCTGCTTTTTTCATTTTCAAATAAAGTGCCTATTATTACACCAATTATTCCTCTCACCCCACTTCAGAGCTTGTTCTTAGGCTGTTCAGGTGAATAGGCAAATGGCTGAATATCACAATTTTCACTCTTATAAGAGATGCTTTAATTTTAGAGTATTGCTCATTTTAAAGTAGGGATTTAAAGTTAATCCCACTCTATAATTTGGGGCATCAACAATTGCAAAATAGAAATGTAGACAAGTAATACATTTTTATTAGAGAGGTGAAAGAAACTTGTATTTCCTTTTTCAGAAACAGAATGTGGAAGAGTGGGCAAAATGCTCTAAATTTGTCATACTTCCTCTTAGTTACTGGAATTTTAGTGTCCTGGTCAATAAGATGCCACATTCCCTGTCAGATGCATTAGTCACTGAACTTTGGAAAAAGAAGTAATCTTCTATTTGTGATTTGAAAGTGGCATCTTCAGGAATTCCTCGGTTTTCAGGATCGAATATTGGAAGCTCTATTCCATCTCAGTTCCAAAGGGTCTTGTATGTTATTTTATCAAATTTACTGAGCTGCCATATGCAGTTAAATACCTTCAGTAAATAAATATATGCTTGAGAGATCTGTGGAATTCTGATTTCTCAAAATTAAATTCGTATAGGTTAAACATACAGTTCACCATTCCTGAGTTAGACATGAATGCATGAACATAAGCCAAAATTACGATGGTAAAAAACAGATCCCTTTCGAGTTTTATCAGTGATGCTTACTGTACGGATGTTATATTAATGCTCATCTTGTAGACAACCTTGAGAGTTTCCAGAGTCATTCAGTTTGACTTTGGATGTGAATTTCAATACCAGTATCACGTAAGAACATAATTTTTCTGAGTCAATGATCATTTCCAATTAAGTGGACCCACCTTGGAGTATTTCATGTAATTATGGCATTATGTTTTACACAGAGAAGCTTAAACGACTTACAGAGAAGTTGTAAAATGACTTTTCCTCAAAGCACTGCACATTAAAGATTGCCAAGGATAACTTTTTCTATATTTAAAAATGGAATACTTACATCACATATTCGGTTGGATTTAAGCTTTTAAATTCATCAGTTCATAAAATTTCAATTTGTGTCCATTAAACTGTATTGCCAGTTGCACTACCCCACCAGCCCTCTGTGTCTATGAGCCAGGTCCGCAGTCTGTCACCTGCGGATTGTAAATGTTAAAGAAATTGTGTCTGTGCTGAACATGCAATGATTTTTCTCGTCAGTGTCCCCTAACAATGCGGCATAACAAATGTTTGCATAGTGTAGTCATTGTATTAGGTTTTATAAATAACCTAAAGATGACTGAAGTTGGGAGGGAGATGAATGTGCATAGCTTGTGTGTCAAATCTGTGACATTTTATAAAAGCGATTGAGCATCCTTGGGTTTTGCTTTGGGGTGTGTGCGTCTGGCTGGACCAATTCCTGATGGAGACTGAGGGATGGCTCCGTATTTCTAGTCTTACTGACTAGCACAATCCAAAGGCTTCATGTGTGTGATGAAATGAATGTTCCAATGGGGTGGACATAGAATGACGGGAAAGGTGTTTCTTAGGTGTTTGCATCTTCCCATGCATTTAGTGTACGTATCCTTTTCCATTTCAGAGCTCTTGGACCTGAATAGAACATCAATATTTCATAGCCCACGTGGATCTCTTGATCTCCATTCGATGCTGCTGGATGAATATCAAGAACGACTCTTCGTGGGGGGCAGGGACCTTCTGTATTCTCTCAGCCTGGAGCGAATCAGTGATGGCTACAGAGAGGTATTAAAACATCAGACTATTTCAGGAGGAAGGAGGGAATTATGAGGATGTTGCTTGACTTATTTTTTCCATTGTGCTGACAACTTTAAAATTTTGAGTGATTACTTTATTGCAATAAAACATTCAAACCTCTGGTACAAAGGTTTTCAAAAAAAAAAAAAAAGGAGATCATTGTGAGAAAAGTTTATAAATCACCATGTATGAACTTTTCTAGCATCCCACTGACACCCAGATTCCCAGAGGCTCCTGCCTGGGGATTCAACATTCCATTGCTCTCTGGCCTTTGTCACCACACCCACTGTGCTGAGCCTGGCCTCTCCAGGTGGAACGACCAGCAGTTCCTCGAGGCTTTATTGCTCTAACATCCAAGCTTGAAGAAATATGGCCACATGACCTCAATGTACCTGCCTCGTGAGGTGCTGTTGGTGACAGAACATCTATTTTAGATGGGTGCTCCTTAAACCTAGTGGATGTATGTATGATGTTACAACAGGCAAAAGGCCAGTCTTTCAGAAAGGGTTAACCGTGGAAAGGACAAAGCAGTTCTAAATACTGTGGGGTTAGAGTTTTTTAGACCCGTGTCAATTTTACATGAAACATGAAGAAATATTTAGAATACATTTTTTGGCATAGATGCATGTATGATATAATCCACTTTCTTTATAGTTGACTTTCATATTGTATTCATCAAAATGGGCTCTGTCCATATTTTCTGAAGTCTTTAAAAACAAAACAATTATGACAAAAAGCAGCAACTCTTGATCCTTTCCAGTTCCTAATGCCTAGAGGAAGTAATTTTAGACTCGTACCTAGCTTCTGATTCTTCTGTATAACTGCCTGTCCTGGTTTGGGTGTGCAACTCGGAGGTAGAGTATATATTTAGCATGCACGCTGCACCGAGCTCATGCAACATCTGTGTGCTGCTGCTTATTGACATCTTTGCTCTTAGGCAATACTTGTTAACTTCAGGGAGGATGAGGACTTTAGCTTTGTTTTCTTGCACTAACAGAGCTCAAATATTTGTGCACCACACTTTAGCATGTCCTTCCAAATATAGTTATTCCAATATTTTTGTTAAATAATAATTGTGTCTTACATTGTTGTAATTAGAAATATAGTATTCTGTACCAAGCCATGTACCAAATCATGTAAGATTATCGGATCTTTTCTTTCCTTCCCTCTTTCTTTCTTTTTCTTTCTGCAATATTCTTGATTCCCCTGATATTTACAGTTATCCCCTTTCCCAACCTCTTGGAGATTTGCATTAGCTTCACTAATTTTTCGCCAGCCTTTCCACTGGGCTTTTTACGTGTCTTTCCGTACAGTGCAGTGTGTCCTCCTGTGTTACAGGAGCAGCGCTTCCACGTCACCCTGTGACCCCCTCCACCTGGGTGGAACCTCAGTTTACAGGGTCCCCAGTTTTCTGGGTGTAGTCTGATGTTTTGCTGAAGCGTAGCTTTTTGAAGGAAGATCTAAAGTCAAATTTTGAGTTTTGTACATTTGCAAAGTGTTATTCAGATTTCACACTAATTTATAAATGGATATGTTGCAAAATTCCAGGTCAAATATCTTTACCCTCAGAATTTTGCTATTTCTCCATTGTTTTCTATCTTCACTTTAGCTGCTGAGAATTATGATGTCATTCTGACTGCGAAGTTTTGTAGGTAACCTGCTTCTGCCGCCTTATTCCTAACCGCGTACATTTAGAATCCCCCTCATTACGTGTGTTTTAAAGCTTTCTTGTGTTTCCGTCTGCATCAGACTTTTCCATACTTTTTTGCCAGGACACAGGGGCCCCTGGCCTCAGCTCTGGAAAATGCTCATGAGTTCTCTGACCTTCTTCCTTTCCAGATTCTCTTCTTAACTCTTTCTGGGATTCATAGAAGTTAGACCTTTCCCCACACGGTCTGGCTGTGCTGCACGTTAAATGTACCTGAAGCGTTTCTCCAGATTTCAGCCACGCACACCCTTCCCACTCTGGACTCTCATGTGTCTGAATTCTTTCTCATGAATCAGCATGCTCATTGGTTACTTTCACCTTGCAGGAAATTAGATTTCTCCTTTTTAGTGTTTAAAGCTAGTCAACACTTGTCCATATGTTCTAAAGTTGCTAAAATGTTGCTGATATTTCTTTGGCTTGTGTTTGCCATTCTTATTTGTCTTTTGGGGAATTATACCTTTTTAATCCTCTTACTTATTATTATTGGTTGCAGGATAGAATGGAAACAAATCTTGTATTTCACCCTAAGTCTTTCCTTTCTTTCTAACCCTTTCATTTTATTTTGTCCATAGTTTTTGGGTTTTTTTGTTTTGTTTTTGTTTGTTTTACTCCAAACACAGGCGTACCAATTGCTCCCTCTTTGTACATTGGTGCATGTGCACACACACGCGTGGCCTCTTCCAGTCAGATTCAGTGGGTGATTCTTGCACTCTTTGGATGGTTTCTTGGTTATTTTTCTCTTGCTGCTGAGACAAAATACCTGATCCCCAAAATTAGGGAAGGAAAGGTTTATTTAGCTCACACGTTGTGGAGGTTTCAGTCCATAATCTATGGCTCCAAGGCAGGGTGGTGTGGCAGAGGGGCAACAGTTCATGGCGGCAGAAGACAGCAAAAGCAACAAGAGCAGAAGGGGAGGAGCGAGAGAGAGCAAGCCTCTTTCCATCCCTTCTATTGTATGCAGGCTGCCTGCCCCAGGGTGGGTGTAGCACTCACACCTATAATCCCAGCATTGGACCTTGAATCAATCACAAACCCTAGAAGCCCGCCCCCAAGACTGCATGAGGCTTTGGGGGGACATCTAGACACAAACCACAACAGATGGTCTCCCCCATTTCAGCCCTTCCTGACTCTCCCTCTCCCCCTTCTTCCTCTCCTCTGCTTCCCCCACATCCTTCTGCTCTCAGAAGTGGTTACTACCCTAGATGTCCTCTCTATCCTTCCTTTGTATTTTTTCTTCACAATTATTGTATCATAAATTAAACTTTTCTTTGTATTAATCAGTGTTGGTATTTTTGAGCTATGTAAAAATGATAGGCAATAGTACGCTGCAGTCTGCATGATTGCTGTTTTTGTTTTCTATTGTTTTATTCAATGGTGTTTTTAGATTCAATCATGTTGCTTGTACCTACAGCTTATTTGCTTTTAATGGCAGAACAGTAAATTAGCAGCATAACTTCGGCATTGAGGCTCAAATCCCGGCTCTGCATGTACAACAGTGGGCAAATTCCTTAACCTCTCTGAGTATAAAATTTAGTTAATTTTTGTAAAAGGCCCACTAGTGTGATTGACATGCAACAAGGACTAAGTACAAGTTCTTATTATTCCCTTTGATTTCTGTGTAATATCTTCCGTCATAAACACAACACAATGTATCCAGCTCTTAGGAGGAGATAAGAGAGTAAATAGGTTGGTAGGGAGAATAGGTTGATTAGGAAAAGATTTTCTTGGGAGGTGATACTTGAGAACAGACACACCCAGATAAAAGGGCCAGGACACATGTAGTATTTCAGGCTCGTAACCAGCTGCGTGAGTGGCTGCCACACTGGCCTGCAGAGCTAGAGAGCCGACATCAGACATGTGGCAGAGTTTGGCTGAAGAACCAGGCCATGGAAACAGCAAGGGATCGGATGCTGGCTGGGCAGGTGATGGTGGATGAATCCTCTTTGTGATGAGAGGACAATAATATAAAGAAATCTTCAATTACAGAGGAGGGAAAGACAAAAGATGACAGCAGATGACTCAAAGGAGGAGGGTAGTAGGGGATGTGGTTATGACCACATGAACTTCAAAGTAATTACAGTTTTATTTTTATTATTGTACTTCCATTCTATTGGATAGGTAGATTTGGAGAGAAGGAAAATTAGTCTCAGAGAGGCAAAAGAATCAAGTAAAATGTTCCTCTCACACGTGGGTTGAGCATGAGAAAGAAAGCCACCACTGTCGGAGCTGGCTGGTGGAGAAACCGTTGTCCCAAGGGATGATCTGGCTTTAATCAGAGCAGGAGGCCAGAGGAACAAAGGGAGAAAACGCTGGGGTTAAAGGGGATTTGCTGGTGATGTCCCAGGGGATTCGCCAGAAGAGAGCCAGGCACTCAGGAGGGCGGTGTGGGATGGGGGCTCCGGAGCCCCTGGGGGTGCAGGTCCCCTGTTGACACCTGAGCCGGGGTGAGGTCAGGACGCCCCGTGGAGGCTGCAGTCAGCAGGGAAACGCAGTGACAGATGAACCCTGATGATCACTGCAGGGAAGATGAATAACCTTGAACGCTAACTTCATTTAGAAAGCTGACGTCATCAAACATGTCGGTCCTCACTCTCCCATCGAAGACCACCGGTTTCTGTGGGACTTTTTCTCCCTCCTCCCTCGATACACTGGCGGTCTCTTCCTCCCTTGTGAGACACCAGTCCTGCATGTGCCCTGAGCCCTACTCTGCCACCTTTCTGAGGGGACAGTTACCTATTCCTTTTGAGATTATCATTTCCTCTCTCTCTTTCCACTAAATCAGCAAGTATGGTTTTGCATAGGGGGTCTTAACGTTTTGTGAATCATGTATCTATTTGGCATTCTGGCAAAACCCACAGATCCTTAAATGTGTAAAGGAAACCTACGGGACTATACAATGAAATACTGAAATAAAGCTGTCAAGCTATAAATAGCTTGAAATATAGCTCTCATAATATGAAAAATAACAATGTGTTATATGGTATCATGTAGTTTTTTCCTGGCATATTAAATAATAAGATCTTAAAACAGTTTTGTAAGTCCCATAATTTCAAATTAATTATGATATTTCGAGATAAGTGTAGGCACTTCAAATAAAATCAAAATATTTGCTATTTTTCTTGGTAATGAAGCTATAGTTACTATTAATTCTACTGCAGTTTGTTTTCTATATTCATATGATGGAAATGATGAATTTCAGCTATAAGTTACCATGAGTAATGCTGCGATTTTGTCTGATTTCTGAGTTAGTACATTCCACGAATTCTTTTTTTTCAGTAAGGAACTCGTGGAAGGTGAAAAAATATTCAAAAATTTCTTAGTAAGAATAAGTATGAATTTTTCAGGTTAGCAAAGAGAGGTCTTCATTACCTAGTCCAGTCCTTTTCGCCGAATCCCTGCTTGCTCACAGTGAGCCCGCTTCTGCTTGCTCATTCCTTCCTCCTCGTCCTTACACACTTCCCTCTCCCTTTCCGGGACTTCCTCCAGTGGCCTTCGCCCTCTGTGGTAGAGCTGTGGCTTTTCTCCTCCAGCTAGGATTGCTGGAAGTTCTCGAGGGCCTTTCCTCCCCCCAGTCTGAGTTTTGTTCTCCCGTTGTGTTAAACGGTTTGCTCCTCTGTCTGTGGTATAGGATGGCCCCTTCTAAGTAGGTGCTGGCCCAGGCACTAGAGGAACACAAGCGCACCTGCTGCCGATCCTACCGTCAGCCAGCAAATGTTCTCTGCACTGTCTGCCTCTCGCAGATCCCACTGTGTTTATTGTCAGAACCTCTTTCAGAGGAGTTACTTGAATTTCTTTTAGGTTAATTTTGTTTGCCTTCCCCTCGCCCTGCTGTCTGCCACTTGCCCATTTTCTGCTGGGAATAGAGAGGATTCAGTTCTACAGTGTGGCAGTAATTTCAACCACGGCTGCACGTTAGTGAGCAAACGAGGCTCTTGTAAATAGCATCTGTGCCTTTCCCGCAGCCCTTGAATTAAGTGAGTAATAAGGATCGATGCTTCTAAAGCCAGCCCCGGTGACTGTGATGTGTACCCTGCATTGTGAGCACTGTATGTGTCCCTACAGCTTCTGAGGAGCACTGATCCTATTGTGGCGCTGAGGGAACAAGTGTTGTATTTATATGAAACAGATTATGTTGATACACACACACAATCTGACTTTTCCCACACAATTTTGAAACAGATAATAACCTATCATTTAAGAAGCATAGTGTGTTATATCCTAGTATTTTTAGGAATTGGCTTTGTTTTATATATTATGTAATTAGTTGCATTTCAAAGACAATATAATAATACGAAATTCTGCTCTGTTCTGTCACATTTATAAAATAACCTTGAACTTCACTAAAAAATCATACTCTTCACTCTAAAACTTCCAGCTTTATAAATCTCTTTGCTTTATTTAATGCAAGAGCTCTTACCCCTTCCCAAAGAGGGTAGCTTTCCAACTCCCATAGTCTTTCAAATCCCCAGATGAGAGACTTACACATTAGAACTCAATCTCATCAGTAAGAAATATTTTTAAATGTTAACTTTTTTCCCTCTTATTTCTCTAAAGGCTTTTGGAGCAAGAAGAGCTTTGGCAGAACCAGAGGAAAACATTATCTGGTGAAAAAAAAGTTTTTTTGAGACAGGGTCTCACCATGTAGTTCAGACCAGCCTTGAGCTCACTATGTAGCCCAGGCTGGCCTTGAACTCACGGCGATCCTCCTGCCTAAGCTCCCCAGTGCTGAGATTACAGGCGTGCGCCACCACGTCCGGTGCTGGGTGAAAAAAATTAAAGCATCTTTTTGATCATCATGTGTTATCAGAACTTTAAATACGCATAGATGGTTGGGAAGGCGAAGATGGAACATTCTAGTGGACACTTTCCTATCATTGCCTACAGGTCAGCACGCCTCTGTGTCCGTGTCTGTATATATCTGTTCAGGATGAGATTCCAGCTTCTGTACATTAGAACGAGCTGTCCACACAAGGATTCCGGGTATTCATGATTAAAATGTCTTCTGGTTCCATCTGTGAAAATAGTCCTCATAATATTTCCCTTCACTTTACTACATAACTTTTAAATTATACTTTTGTATCGAGGAAGAACTTCCAATCTGGATAATTTGAAAAGAAATGTATATATTTCTTCGTATACCCAGAACCACAATTTCTTTATCCATCTTGAAATGTGAAGGTACGCAGAGAGTAATAGTTTATTATGTTACCATTAGATTTTCTGATTAGCAGACTCACACTCAGCAGAAATAAATTTTACTTTTATCTTGATGAATAGTTGTTTGAACTTCGAAATTAGTTACATTTTTCAAGAGGTAAACAAATAATTCATAGAACACTCCTAATATGTTAGCTACATCAAAAATATGCATAAGGAAAGCCAAAACAATAACACAAAAGAGGAGTAACTGCAAAATATGCTGGCAATTTTTAAGGTTAACATAGTATTTACACAATTGTTCCATAATTCAAACATTTCTTTAAGCAAAATTACCAAAACAATTTCCCCAAGGCTTTAAAACATTTTAATAATGTGTAATAGTATTAAATATAGTGATCAGAATAGTATGTTAATCAGAGAGCTAAAATTTGTATTAGTATTACACAAAATAGAATCTTCTGGATATTAGACATGGTAAAGGTTTCTATACAGAACCTAAGAAATTTGAAAACATATTTTATTATTTTCTACATTTTTGAGAAAATTTTATTTCCTTATTCATATTTTTTACATTCGTATTTACCATAACAAAATGTTAGATGTGGTGAATTTGTCTGTGCTTTTTTACTGTCTAGAAACTTTGCCTCAATCTTTCTGATCAACATTTCATTTCTAGAATAAAGTACAGGTGACTGACACTTACATTTTTTTTTTTGAAACTTAATTTAAAGACCCAATGTGTTAATTATATTTTCTATGTCGTGTTAATTTATTTTAATTCGCATGTATTATAAGGCCTGTTGAAAAGTAACAGAACGTAACGGCGTAGAACACAGATCCCATGGTGAGGTCGCCTGGACTTTTGTCCTTGTCTACCACGTGCGTGAAGAGTCTTGCCAGACACTTTATTTCACTCCTCTGCTTTTCGCTTTCTCAGCTCTCAAAGGGAGACACCCGGGGCACCTTTCTCTTAGCTTTGCGTAGACGAGTGAGTTATTAAGCGCCTAGAACAGTGTCTTAAACAGCGATCAACTGTGTTGACATATTTGACCTCGCGATTATTGTTAAGCTAGATGAGTCTAATGTGGTGCCATTTCTAAAGGAGGTACAGGAGAACCATAGGGTTTTGGGGGGCTGTTTAACTAGGTTACAGAAACATACATGGGGATATGAATTCTGCAGAAATGAATAAAGCAGTCTACACTGTACAATATTTCTAGTAGAAGAGACTCATAGGGCCACGTATACGTTGACATCACAATTTGAATAAATTGTTATACAGCTTCAAATAAAATAATAAGAAAGCATAGAGATGCTTGGGATGTAATTTCTGGGGGTAAAATAACTGCAGCGGGACTTTGAAGAATTTGGTAGGCAGAAATTGACATTAGGAACAGAGTAGGAGGAAGAAAGACAGAAATGTGAGAGCAGTTTGAGGTGAGAACTCACGTCCTTACCTGAGGTGTCCACGTGCGGCGCTGGAAACACTGTCCGCGCAGGAGCGAGGGGCGGAAACACGGTCAGGAATAGCTCGGCAGGAAAGCTCGGGCCGTGCTGCTGAAATTTAATCTTCCAGGCCACGAGGGAGTCGCCGGAGGATTCCGAGTACGGCGGAGCACGACTAGACTTGCAGCTGAGTGTGATCGCTTTGGCAGCAGAGCGTGGGGAGGTGGAAGGAGAAGAGCGCAGAGCCACGGCGCCAGCAGGCAGCAGGTGGAATTGAACGGGGCCTTCTGTCTGAGAGCCGGTGCCCCTGTCACGGTGTCACTCCTCTGGGACCTGCGAAGCCCTTGTCTGTGAGATTTGTCTTCAGAGTGCCAGTGGTTCTGCCAGCCAGGCCTCCCTGATGAGGTGTCCTTTCCCGGTGCTGCTTGTCCCCTCTGCCTGATCTTGCTTTGTCTAGAAAAGCTTCGGAACTGGTGGGAACGTGGGGAACTGCGAGGTCCTGTGCTGCCTCTCAAGAGCTGGGAGCCCCAGAAGGTTTAGGATTCAACCAGGTAGCAGGACCGCATCTCTGGCTCTCTCTTTCCTCCCTTCGCATCTGTGCATGTGGGAGAATCGCTATGATTTCTGAAAATCAAATCGGCTCTCTAGAAAGCACCAGCACTAGTTCAAGCTGTACAAACTTGTTTTCTTTTTCCATTCCATGAAGACATCAAATGCGGACCATTTTATTTATTTAAGCTTCATTTTATGAGAACTCCTAGGATATTCCATATTGAGTAACAAACTTTTACTTTAGAAAACTTTGCTGAATGGTTTTTCTTTAAGTTTCTAAATTTTAGCTTGTGTTTCTGAAATGATTCTTGCCCCTATATATATATATATTTTTTGTGGGTACCGGGGGGTCGACCTCAGGACCTCGTGCGCCAACAGGCACCCGTGCTACTGAGCGATATCACCGGCCCCTTTTTCGTATGTGGGATCCGGGAGTCGAACTCGGGCCCTTGCGCTTGCAAGGCAGGCGCTTATGCCACTGAGCCATCTCACCGGCCCATTGCCCCTATATTTTTAACCAAAATTTATAATTCTTAATTTGGATATCTCTAGATATGATAGATAATTCCCTTAATAAAAATATGTATATTTTTCGCATTTATTCAACTTTACTGTATCAAAGGTGAAAAACTCTTGTATAATAAAATTTAATTTTTTGGTAAGTGGGAGAAATGCATTCAAATGTAATTCACATATGAATGTGAGGTGGTTTCTCACATTAATGAGATGTTGAGTAAATTTTATCTATAAAAAAGGGACATTCATTCTGCCACTGCTGTTTGTGTGGTTACAGCATTGTTCAAGTTTAAGTGCTCTGGAGAATAAACCTTTCAAGTGCTGATTTTGTGCATAGTCCCAAAGATGATACTTCCGACATCCAAACTACTAGAATAACGAATCATTACATGGAATGTGAAGGCATAAACAGTAACACTGGTAACGGATATGAGGTTAAAGACTACCCTTTATAAATCATTAGGATCATTTTAATGTGCCATATTCAAAATGAGTATTCTGCATTTAATGATATTTTAAGGTTGTATAATTAGAATGTAAACTGAGGGGCCCTGGTACTGTACAAAGATGCAAAATACAGAAAGAAAAATAAAATTATAAATAAACCACTTTCATTAGCATAATAAAAGTAGGAGGATAATAGTAGATGAAATTTAATGTGGAAATAGTCACTTAAATATATTCTTTTATTATTCTTTTAGAAGATTGATTCTTTTAAGTGGTTATTTTATTTTATTTTTTTAAATAAAAAACAAAATTTTAGACAGTTAAATTATTCCCTCCTTGTTAATTTGTTTCTGCTTTCATAAATCTAAGTGTTGAAATATCTTGTAGTAATAAGCTGTTAAATTCTTAATCCTGATATAATTATGAAACTCAATAGGGAGTCCAGAAAAAACTGCTTTGTAATTTTATTTATGTTTTATCTTATTTTCTCCTTTGAAATAAGTAAGAATTGTAAACGGCCTATTAATGTGCCATGAAACAATTAAGTTATATTACAGGGATGTTGTGATAAAATGATGGGTATTTAACCTTTTGCTTTTTGTACCTTTTTTGATACAGAGAATTTGGAAATAACATTACACCCTGTTGTTTAACTGCCTTTAAAAATGTTGTGTGCAGAGCAAATAGCTTAATTTTATGGGTTTTTGTAGATGCTGAACTCTGGAGCAGAACCAAAAGGCACCCTGACTGCCAAAACAAATGAAGAAAATCACTTCCCTTTCTAGCTTGGCAGAATATTTATACATGATGGCTTAAAAAAATAACTTTCCATTTCCAGTGAGGCCTTTCTTTATAATACTTTGCCACCTGAGTTAATGCTTGGCTTCAGTCCTGGGCCTGTTAAACTCTGTTTAAAAAAAGTAGCAACAATAACAACAACAGCAACAAGCCCAATCAAGCAACGGAAATTTAGCCAAATTTTCCCATGTATTGGATTTTGCTGTGGTGAATGCTCATGATTTAATTTTTTCCTCTCTCCCTCACATTTGCCCAAAGTGATCCGATCAATATCCTTTTACCTGCCTGAAGTGAGCCCACCAGTCTTTGAAAACTTTGATTATTGTCAGCATCCTAAGTATTTCTGTCCTGATTAAGCTGGAAATATTTACTGATTCATTTGATGCTCCTTATAGTATTTTCATGCTAATGAATCTAATCTTTCAAACTTTCCTACTCTGTGTTTCTTTGGTGGATTTTGACTTTACAAAGAGTGTGATGAAGTGCATAGGTGGTGCAATCCAGTCAGCTCACCGTGAATAAGCAGGCTGCGTGAAGCATTGGTCGGAGAGGCCTGAGTAGCACACAGAAATTACTCACTGCTTTGCCCTCTTATGTTACAGTCTAATAAGAGCGAAAATCAAGCACACAAATCACTACAGTCTTAGAGAAAATAAGAACCCTGGGGGGATCAAAGGAGGGAGAAATGCTATCTATGGAAAATAGATCAGGAAAGGCTTTGTTGTGAAACTTCATGAAATGTGTCTGCAAGGATAACTTCGTCCTTGTTGGAGCCATTGCCATTATTAGGTTTGCTGCCAGGAACGATGTATATTATGACAATCCTAGAAGAGCCATTTATTGTCTTCACCATCACACAGTATGTTATCTTTTGCTCGTGTCAAAACCTGCGAAGGGTCTAAGATTTTGCTTCATATTTAAGATAAGTTGACCTGTCACAGCTTCATAGATGCTGTCAGACCATGTTAGCATCCAGGGTCAGAGACAAAAGACTCTGTTACTCAGGCACAGCGGGCGGCAAAGGCTCAGGTTTCCATCAGTCTCCCAGGACCTCCGTCCCCCATGTGCCGAGGGGCCGCAGCTTACGGACTCTGCACACTGTGGACACGTGCAGCGTTGCAGGGACTGCTGGCCTGGGAGGCGACTGTAAGCAAACGTGTCCATCCTTTGACCAGAGGGAGACATTAGCGTTATTATTCTGGCCAAGAAATAGATCTTGCATTTTCCTTGGAGAGAGAATCTGTCTTTATCTTTCCGAACTGTTTGAAAAGAGAGTCTGGAGCAAAAATTACCCAAAGAAGTGTAGAAATGCTGGAGAGAATTTCCCTGCAAACAGCACATGTACACAGTCCTGGAAATAATCATTGCAGAACAACTTAAAGTTTAGGATATGATTTCCCGGAAACACAGCCTAAGGAAGTTAGCATTTTAAATATTAATAAAAGTGGATAAGAAAGGATGCTAATATATTTTAAAAACAAAATCCCTGCAACTCACAATATTTTAAGAATCAATGCATTATTATGATTATGGATGAGGTGTTCTCTACTTTGTTCATATTGATGAATGAATTAATCATGAAAATCTTTCCAAGGACACATGATCCTAAAATAAATTTGTATTTTGACTTTATACACACATACGTATAGAAAGTCTCTCTATATTTATCTACTCTAACATATGCATTTGAATAATTTATGCATTCCAGGGAAGACATAATTCCCAAACCAACTTGAATCTTTAGGTAGAACGATGGGTTTTAGAAATAAATCATCTAAGAAAATCCATCCTTCGATGCAATAATGTTTACCAAAACAATCAGAAACCAGATAAAGTTTGTCATCCCACGGCATTATTGCAGGATCCAGGCCGTGGAACGAGGTTGGTGACCTCCTTGGGCTCCAGCACCATTGTACCTGCCCCAAGATCTGCACATCTACCTAATGTCGTCCCCAAGCCATAACCTGTCCACAGGGGACAAGTGGCTAAGACTGAGGTCCTCTACTTTAGGGTTGTATGTGTGTGCTTTAGGTTTTTTAAAGCATGTTTTCTGTTATGCCCTTATTTTTTTCTTTGTCCTTTTTTTCCTTGCCCTGTAACATGACAAATCCTGTGTGCCTTCACTTAAAATGTGTATGCTGTACTAGGACTCAGGGAACGCTGATGCTGAATATTGTTAGCGAGAGTCACACCGGGGCTCATTGCAACGCTTTAGATGGAGGAGTCAAACCATAGTGTACTTGTTCTTAGGATAAAAAACCTGATCATACAGTGGTTATCATAATAATGGCATTGTCACCACTCTTATGAGTTCCCAGTATTCCTCAGGTTTCAGGGCTTGGACTTGACTGTGTACTGTATGAGTTATGTGATGGACCTTTCCACTCTGAAATAGATTCCCTGACCTCATATTTTATGAGACACAGCTTTAAGAAAAAAAAAAAAGTAACTCTTGAACACACCAAGGATTCAAACATAAATGTCAGATTTTGTGCACTAAATGCCTACAGGGAGGAGTCAGGTGAAAGGACAGCCTATCCCCTTGAAAAAAGTCTTCACCTGTCCACACCAGAGGAATACTGCCACACTAGCATGCAAGGACCTGTGCTAGGGTTGCTTGTAGAGCATCCCAAGGAGGAAGAGAACAGTGTCATGGCCTCCTGAGAGCCCCATGCTACCTAGCTGGGAAATTTCTACTCCATCACCAAAATGTTAATTTGATGATGGTAATTGCTTACAAAGGGAAGAGAATCAAAGAATTTGTGTGGTTGGCTGGCTTCATTACAGGTAATAAAGAAAAATAAATATATAAGGGGTTCTGGTGGGGACCAGTCTCCCTCAAAGATAGAGTCCATCAGGGTTGAGCAGCATAACCCATGAGGACGCCATGAGGTTCCCTGGGAGTCTGAGGGAGACACAGGCAAGAGCATGGCAGAGCTTTTCCAAGGTAGTGGTGGGTGGTGATCCCGAAAATGTGGGGTGAAGGTTAACTAGGAAGCTTACACTCTGGAGGCCTGGGATCTTCTGGGAACAGACCAGTCGCCACTGTTACTCATACGGATGACATTTTTTAGTTCACCGATAGACCTACTGTTTGGTGGACCTATGTATGGGTTTGCACAGACAAAAGTGCATTTTTTAAAAAAAGAAGCTTCCTTGATAACACCATCCTTTTGATAAAGTTGTGCTAAGGATGATATTAGATATTGTATTTTAAAAGCTCAATACAAAAATTTGAAAGTTGATCATGGCAAGTGCAGATAGGGGCTATAGGATGGCTGGTACAGACAGGCTGCCGTGCCAGCTTCCAATCTGCTGCAGCACTGCGTTCACAGACGGCGTACGCGCTCACCCTGACACCCAGTAATTCTGCCCCTGGGTGTCCACATTGGTGCTGTTCATATACAGATCCCAAAGGGGCCTCTGGAGCAATCGGGGCCTCGTCCTTGTGAAAGTTGGTGAGAAAATGTGGGAGTCCCACGCCCTGGACACCACAGAGCGATTAGAAATGACGCACTCCATGGGCCATGGACTATGGAGCACTCTCAAAAGCCCAATTCTTCGTGAAAAAAGTAAGAAAAGTTACAAAATCCAATGTCCTTTACATAAGCTAGAAATATATGCACAAAGCAATCCTATACACGTTATAAGAATATAGTTGAACAGACAAAAATGTACCCAGTAGCAAGGTGTAATGGTTGCTTCCCAGTAAATGTAAATAGGACACAGAGGGTGGAAAGGGAAGGGGATAAATCAGTATGGTGAACCTTTTAGAGCTTCCAGTGATAACAAACAGCCCGCTGCGGCACGTATGCCATAGGTTTGCCAGCACTGGGATAAATAGTTGAAATAGGAGAGAGGTGTTTCAGGACCAATGATGATGAGGAAAGACTAGAGTAGTATAGCAAATTCCATCCTCTGAACATAAATTTATAAAGCAAAGGAAAGGAAAAAATAAAGGTATTAGCAGAGTTCTGGAACATAATATAATTGGTTCTATAGTTTAAGCAAAAAATAAAGTGGGAAAAGGAGTCTGAGAAAAAACCACTATAAAACAATGTTTCAAAAATTAATTAGCATTTAGAAATGTGTAGAACAATTATGGATTTATTTCTGTGGTCTCAGCAAAGTGTTAGGCACCGTTAAAGAAGAAAAAGAAGTATATGGTATATTTTTCCCCTTTAAGAAACAATGAAAACTTCTGAAATCCAGTTGGAAACTGGTAAACAATGTTTTCCATAATAACCCAATGTGTAGCCTGGTGCGTGTAGAGTGGCATTTTACATGTGAGTCTTTGGGGCCACCCACCCTTTGATCCTTTCCTGCCACCAACTTTATGGAGCCCGCCCCACGCCAGATGGTGCAGAAGGAGCCCAAGGAGGCGCTGGCTTGGGAGGAGTGGACAGCCGGGTTGCATTCAGGAGAAGACTGGAGGGGGCGGTGGGGCAGGCCGCAGGCTGCAGGCCGCAGGCCGTAGGCAGCGAGGGCCTGACTACAGAATGGCTGTGCTCTGAAGGCTTGGAACAGGAAGTGAGCCTGCTAGAAGATTAAGAAAATAAAAAGGTTTAGCATGAAGTAAAAGTTCACAGATGAGTTTCTCAATTATGCAAATAGTTATGCGAACAAGAGAAAGTCTTACTGTATCTTCCCAGAAAATACAGCAAAATGGAAATATATTAAATTGTAGAAGAAAGTGAACCAGTTTTTCAGTGCGATTTATTTTTGTATGTTGTTGCCATAATAGTCCATTATCTTCTGTTCCAGATTCACTGGCCCAGTACAGCACTAAAAATAGAAGAATGCATAATGAAAGGGAAGGACGCAGTAAGTATTATTCATTGTAAATTCTACAAATCATCAATTATATTCCCTCTTAACCACAAAGGACTTTTATTTGTTATTAAAAAGAACTTTTATTTGTTATCAAAAAGCATATATGCAGTTTAGTTCATGAAGGAAAAATATAAACATATACATGTAATCAGTATATAATTATATGAAATTAGCTTCAGTGTAGGCTTACAGGGAACCAATTGCCATCCAGATCTGGGATTTTATTTTGTTTTAATACTCTTGGATTTATAAATTCCTTATGCTAAGGCTTATTTCCAGTGCAGCTGGAAAAAACTATGGTAGTATTCTTTTTTTTCAATTTGAGAAAAATCTAGACACTTTGTGAGATTTGCCTTCACTTTGATCAGTAAGGCAGAAACAAGAAATAAAAGGAGCGAGAACATGAAGTGTGAAGAGGCGCGAAGGCAGTGCACATGCATTTGGGGTCTTTCTGGCTCTGGGCAGCAATGCCCATCTCCGTGGCTTCAGCGAGGTGTGGGAGAGGCCATCACGGGCCATCCCTGGTGCCCTGGGGGACAGGAGCCGGAGGGCCTGCCAGGCCACGGATGGCAGCTGTCCTGACATAAGACACCTCTCGAGGGAAGGCTGCAGGTCGCCCTGTGAAAGTGAACTTACCCTTTTGTCTACTGAGAAAAAAAAAAACCACGCGAATGACTAACACCCATCACACCAAGTCCTGTTCTCTGCGGCACCTGCATCAGAGCCAGCAATGAGTCAACACGTCCCTGTGACCTGGTTCCAGCGTGGCGCTGACTAATCGAATGTCCTCTCCGGGTGCTGTCAGTCTAAGCTCAGTGGAGCCAACATGTGGCCCAGCTGGCTCACTCCCAGATGTGACAGTGTGTCCACCGAGGAAAAGCAGGTGCCACGGCAGTGTGAGGACAGAACATCCACCATGCCTGACGATCAGATTCTGCCACACCATAGTCACCACTCAGTGTTACAAGAGTGGCAAACTGAACGCTCGATTGCCCTGGACCAGCGACTGCGTAGTGCGTTCCTTGCCCTTGCCAAGGCTCGGCACCACGCAGGTCCCTCTACTGCAGCAGGTCGCTCTCCGTCCTAGCACTGCTACAGGGGAGACTTTAAGAGCTGAAGTTGCAGGCTGTCCTTGTAGAGCATTGTCTGTGCAGAACATTGCGTGTATTCTTTTCAAAGCAATACTTAACATTAAAAAATTTAGTATTTCTTCCATAATTTATGTTTTTAATTTTAATTTTTATTAGTACATGTGTATAGTACACAGTGCTTATATTCATCACGGGCAGTACAAAAAGCAAAATAAAACAAGAGGAAACTGGGAGAGAGACATTTTGCAAATGGGAGTGGACCAAGCAATGGAGAGGGAGAGAGGGGAAGGGAAGGTGGCATAAAAAGAATTAGTGTGTGTCATAATTCGTTTTTAATAAAATAACAATACCTAATTTGACAAGAGGGTATTCGCCAGAATTAATTTAGCTACCATGGCTTTGAAGCTATTTTAAATGTTTTCTTTCATTCAGAACATTGACCATAAAACGCACCTCGTGATAGTGTATTAAAAGTTGTCAGGTATGTTGTATATGTATTAGAGAGTGGACTTGATTAACTGGGCAGTGCAACAATGTGTAAAATAAAAATTGTGGCTTCAAGAAGCTAGCATGTAACACCAGTGTGAGGCCAGTGTGGCCGTAGTCTGTTTTGTACATAGAGTTTTATCGACCACAGCCACACATGTGATCTTTCCGAGGGCCTCTGGCTGCTCGCATGCTACAGCTAGGGGTGAGGGGCGGCCGCGAGAACGGATCGCCCACCAGACAAAACACACTTACAGGCCCATCCTTTATGGAAGAGGGTGTTGAGGCTTGGGCTGTACTTTCATAGCAGTTATAATCTTACAATAAAATGTTATTTATGTTGGATTTTTTCTATTCACTTGAAAATTCTCTGTGAAATTGCTAAAGCCCTACATTCTGCATATACTTCCTTATGAATAATAAGGCTACACCTAATTATTGGTTTTCTGACTTTGTGCTGATTCATTGTTTACACTGTACTAAAAAACAACAGCATTGGGAATAACTTAATTACACAGAGGAACATATTGTTATGCAAATCTTTATGCTTGAATACGTTTCTGAGCAGTGCCTGACTTATTCCTCCGTTGGGATCTTGAATACATGAGGAATGATTCACTCCATTATAAAATGTAATTCACACATCACTGCTAAATGAAACTCATGTGACAGCCACCTAGCTTCTTTTCCTTGGTCCTTGTCTTCCTCCTGTCTGCCCCTCTTGCCCCCTCCACCCAGAGATTTATGGTAGACCATGGGATTTCCAGTATGAAGGAAAACAAAAATGGAAAAGGGTCAACACCTAACCCATGTATTACCCTAACCAGTGTCTTCCCTTTGGATCCTGCTCCAGAGCGAGTGTGCGAATTTCGTTCGCGTTTTGCATCACTACAACAGGACCCACCTCCTGACGTGTGGTACTGGTGCCTTCGATCCGCTGTGTGCCTTCATTCGAGTTGGCTATCACTTGGAGGTAAGAAAGCTTCATTCATTGTTATAAGTAAAAGTGATAGTTACACAAGTTTGCTTTAAAAGAAAGGTGGTGCCATTTTTTCCCCAAAATTAATATAGGTATTTGGGATATACTGATTTAATTTGCTTGAGTCAAAGAAATTATTTCTGGCCCTTTAAACCCTTGACAGCTATAAACCTGTGAACCAATTCTCTATGTATTTATTCAGCAATTTTATTTGCTTAATTTGTTCTCTTAAAAATTTTTATTTACATCAAACAGTTCTCTACTATATATATTTATTAATTTTTCACCAAAGTGGTATCTATGTGAATAGAGAAAGAGAGAGAGAGAAGTCATATGAATAAAATACTGCATATAATATTTTACATAGGACATACAAAGAGACTGCTGATTCAGTGATCACTTTCTCCCAGCCAGGCAAGACGGAGAGCACATTAGGGTTGTGGATTTTGAACGGACTTGAGATGAACGGCAGTGGGAGAAGCTGTACACCTCTTTCCCCGTGACACAAAGTCATTCAGTAATACAGGCAGGTTCCAAGCGAATTCTGCACCCATCCCACAGTTACTGATACGAGATCAGTCACAGCTGTTCCTACAAGCTGGCCAGCCACATTCACAGCGCTGTGGTGTGTGCACTCTGAAGTACTTTCCATCGCCGTTGCCCCAGAAGTCTATGAAACCATATTCTGATGTCAAAAATGGTTACCTGTCACTTAGGTTAGAAAGCACAACCCTCCTTCAGAAGAGGCAGAGGTAAAATAGAGATCTAGACGTCTATAGTCAAGTGCCTAGACTTGTGATACTTACGCCCTCTTTAGGAGAGGGTAGTGGTGACAGAAAAATATGTTTGGCAACCACAAATAAAAAACAGCATTCATTTTACCACTAAAGTGTTATTTCTGATATACTCATTAACTCTCAGTTGCAAGCATAGTTAGCAGTATCGACATACCTAACAGCTGAGGTCCCCAGAGGGGGCCACAGTTTGAGATGTTGCAGCTGTTAGCCATCCATTAGGCAGGATGTTGAATGAACACATTTTATCTGCCAGTTTACCACCTGTAATTGTAAATTCAAGTATTATACATGAATACATCACAATATATTTGCTGAACCATTTTAAAGAAATGATGCAGATAATGTAATAGAACTTTAGACCGATATAGAAGGCAAATGTAGAAGGCAAATCAGGCAAAGTGTGTATGTGTATACACAAGTAGACATATATACAAAGTTACATATGCATAATCTCATGGTACACATCTACTAACAAATTCTATTTTCATTTATGTCAAAATGTGTTTATTTCACCTTTATTTTTTCAGAGGTATTTTCTTTGGATATAGAATTCTGGCTTAATCTTTTTTATTTTTTCTTTTTGTCTTTCAGCATTTCCAAAGAACTATTACCTTCTAATCTCTTTCTAATGTAAATTAATGTTTCATTCATATTGATGTTTTCCTGTTAGTAATTATTTCACCTTTCAAGATTTTACCTTAATCTTGGCTTTTTAGAGTTTTTCCTATAGTGTGCCATATAGGTGGTGGAGAAGATTATATCTATATTTCTTAGAATACTGATATTCTTGGATGCATGCATTTATGTTTTTCTAACTTTTTGTCATTTCTTCTTTAAATAATATTTCTGCTTTCATTCTCTTTTCTTCAGGAATTTATGTATACACTTATATTTATATATACATATATATTTCATATATATATATTTATATACATGTATATGTTAATTCTCTAGGCCTTGTCCCATAGATCACTAAAACTCAGTTCATTTCTGTTTAAACTTTTGTGTCTGCTTTTCAGATTGTATACATTCTACTGATTTATTTTCAAATATACTTTCTTTTCTGACCTTCCCAGAAGGTGTTAAGCTCATCCCATTAACATTTCATGCCAATAGTAAGGAACTTTGAGTTCTATAACTTTCCTTTTTATAGTATCTATTTCTATACTGAATATCCTCCCACATTTTCATTCATTGTGATTATATTTTTCTTTAAGTCTTTGAATACATTTTTAACAATGTCACAAAGTTTTTACATGCTAATTCTAACTTCTGGGTCCTCTTAAATTTGGTTTGCCTTGACTGATTTTTCCTTGACTAAGGGTTTTTGTTTCTGTTTCTTTGCATGCATAATAATTTTACAGTATACTGAACATTATAGATCACATGTTCTCAAGATCCTATTACATGGTCTTTTGAAGAGGGTTGACTTCTGTTCTGGAATGTAGTTTACCTGGCTGGGCTGAAACTCCCAGCTCCTTTGCCTTGGAGAGCTTTTCGGCCTCACAGACGCTGCCTTCTTGGTGTGCCTGCTCCTATAGCCCTGATATCAGTCAAGAATTTGGGAGATAATTGATATCTAGGTTTCAGGGAGCCTACCTCAATTTCTAGATATCTCCCTTCATTTTTCAGCTGATCTTTGGTTTGTGATGTTCAAGCCAGCGAGTTGTTAGCTTCTCCTTGAGTGCTAGCCATTTCTCTCCACACGAATTGGGGAAACTCTCAGGTCTGTACTTAACTAACCTCCAGTGTCTTCAAACAGCGGTGAAAAGGGATTTTTAAAAACAGCTTAATCACCATCCGTGAAGAATTACTTCAAAAGAAGCTGCACTATCATTAAAATTGAAACATTGTTATGTAATTCAACTCAATATGCATGATACTGAATACTTTATCTCATAATTATCTGAGTATTAAATATGAATGAAATATTGAGTCATATTAGAATATGTGGATATTGTGGATTAAGTCATTCAAATATATTTATACACAATTAAGTCTTATTCAAATATGATTGAAATAATATCTCATATTTATCTAAATATAAAATATATAGTTTGAGAAAAATTTTTTATATATTTTAAGAGGAACTTTGTCCATAAGATAATAAAGGCAGTAAGACAGTTATTTTAAAAACACCATTTGGAGGTTGATGTAACTTTATATGAAAGAATGAAAAGTTACCAGTCATGTAGGCAAGGAACATATTTTGATTAAAAAAGTTAGATGTACTGATGTTTGGGGGAGGTGCAGATGTTCGTTTAGTTGGATGGAGAACCACAGGAGATAAAACTGGTGAAGGATTTTAATACTAGGTTGGTACATAGGGCTCATTCTAAAGGCAGCACACAGAAGTTTGAGCAGCGTGCTTGACTGAGGCGACACTGGTCATACTCAGGATGGTTGCAAGCTGGCGGAGATGTAAGGAAGAGACTTCCAGGAGGCTGTTACTGGAGTCTCCCTGAGAGAGCACAAGGATTTAACAAGTGTTGTTGCAACAGCAAAGAAGAGGAAGCATGGAAGCAAGTGAGAAGCTGCCCCATAGAATTCACATAACCTTTTTTATCAGATGTTCCAGAGGAAAGGGAATGCAAACAATTACAATTTTATGTTGTGTTGATTGGGCAGAAGTGCAGCCTTTAACAGCAAGAGGGGCTGTGGAAGCAGAATAGGTTTCTGTGAGGACATGACAAGTTTTCCAGTTTTGATGTTTTCATTTCCATCCAGTTATTTGCAGAATTGAGCCTGCAGCCAGGAGCGGGTGTAATCAGAACAGATGGGCTTATTGGACCGCAGGGAGGAGGGATGGCCTCCTTTGAGGGAATCTCTTCTCTGTCTTACTCCTCCTCTCACCTCTCTTGTCTGCCTCTCACTTTCTTGAAGTAACTTGGGAAAAGGCCTCGCGTAGGTGCCCGCAGTGTTCATGGAGTCGCAGTGAAAACAGAGAAGAGCAGACCGATACTCGGGATGATGGAGTTAGTACAAAAGCAGCATCATCCCTGTGAAAGGAAAACGGCTTTAAAGGGATATCATTAATGCTACAGAAAGGCGGTTTTGGTAAGGAATGGTTAATTAGATAGGAGAAGCAGTGACTGAATGCCAACATGATGATGTTAATGTCTATGTAAGCAAGAAATAAAATAGTTAAGGAAAGGAAATGTGGGGAAGTTTTAGAGGTGTTGGCAGTTCTTTATCCATAGAGCAGATGGAGAAAACTTAAATTAACCAACAAGAGGAGAAGGTTACTGAGCTTCTGGAGATAAGGTGGGCTGGGGCAGTAGGGTGCCGGGGAAGAGGCTGAGGCCCTTCAGTGGGGCAGTGCGTAGGCAGTTGGCTGGACAGGGCTCCTCTGCAGGGACAGACCAGGGCCAGGAGTGCGCACAGGACAGTTAGCAGGGTGTGTGAGCACGTGTGTGTGCTTAGATGGCAGGAGACCGCACAGAAGGAGAATGAGGGAAAAGAGACAATAACCAACTGTGGAGCCGGGGAACCAACATTTGCGAGGCTGGCAGAGGAGGGAAACACCACAGAGATGAGAAAGTGACGAAGAGGGCTGGGATGAGAACAGGAAGAGGGAGCCGGAAGAAGGGTGATCGCCGCATTTCAAGCCGTACGGGGCACAGTGGAGGCCCATGGAGGAGGCGTGGATGCCACCCTGGTCCTCCAGAATAGAGGGAGGAAGCCAGCGTCCTGGTGAGTCAGTTGCTTTCATCTCGGTCTTCATTTCACCATTTTAACTTTTCACTGATAGATAATATAAACCAAGAAGTACACAAACTGTAAACGCACCGCCGTCTCAGTTTTACAAATGGAATTCCATAGTAACTAGTGTGCGGACCAGATCATTTCTTTCCTATTTTTGTTTTATTTTCATCTTTTTTTCTCCTAAGATGTAAAATCTTGTTTGTTTGCTTTTTACTGTTGTACCCTTTCTAGTTTACTCTTCTTTTTCAAAATATTTTCTTTTCTATTTCAAAGTCTTTCCTGAGTTCTGTCATGTCATCCTTGAGTTTTTCTAAGTTTGAGCTATGTTGTTCTCTTACTCTGCTATCATTTTCTTAACTTATTTTAGCTTCTGCTGAAATACTAGGTCACAGTCAGTGTACATTCGTTATTTTGGAAGGCCTTGAAATGACTTTTCATTGTCTGTGGTAATGTTATTGGGCTCCTTATTCTTTTCTTGTAACATTGTATTGATTCATCTAGGATATGTTTCTATTTGTTATTTTTATGTAGCATTAGTTTTCCTGAAGTTTTAGGAGGGAAAGGTAGGTCAGAATAGACATGAGCCTCACATTCCAGCGCTCATATTTACTTTGTGTTGTGAAGTGTTCAAAATCAAGGCCTCATATAAATATTCTCCTGTGTCTCCTCTTTTAATCTGGATTTTGCTTTCTCCTGACTATCTTCATGCCTTTCTTGGAGAATTTGTGTTCTACTCCCAGCAGTCTCTTCTTGGAAGAAACGTGGGTCTGTTAATTTTAGAGTTCAGAGGGCTTTCTCCTTCCTGAAGACCCCTTGCTAACATCCGAAAATTGCATCTGTAAAAATTCCTAAAGGTTTCAGCTTCTATTCTAAGACACAGCTTCACCGTCATTGTGCACGTGTGGAAATCTGGGTCTCTTCTCAGGTTTGATACCTGGCTGCTTCCTTCTCCTTCCCCAGAGATGCTGATGCCACGTGGTGTGGTTCCCGGCTGTGGGAGGGTCACCCACAGGCTCTTATCTGGCTCCTGGAGAAGTCCCGGGGACACTGTTGCCCTAGGTGCTGGGGGTGAGGTCTGGCTTTGCATATCTAGCTGATTCCTCTGCTTTTATGGGGCAGGGGTAGCGAAGAATAAAACGTATGCTTTTACTCTTCTTCTTTCAAAAGTCTTAATATAACTTTTAGCAGCAAAAGTATACAAATATAAAGTATTACATAAAATATAAGATTTCAAAGCATTTCACAAACATCTACTGCTATCTGAAAGAAAATGGAAATTATATGATGAATGCAGAGGTTCAGACAGCAAAACACAAAGGTTCCAGTGTAAAACATAAATTTCTAGAGAACTGATGCCGGGCTTGGAATTTCCACAGCAGTGAAAAGGAGTTCATTGCTTCCCAACCTGCTCCTTAGAATGCATTGTCCGGCCTGACGATCCCAGCCGCTTAGCCTCTGTATCAGTTTTCTAAGTTCATAGCAAAAGACCCTGGACGCCGTGTCTTGAAACAGCACAGGTTTGTCACCCGCAGCTGTGGTGGGGCCGCAGTCTGGGCTGCTCAGTGAGCTCCACGCACAAGGCTGGGAGAAGGCGTTACCCGGGCTGCGATCTTTCCAGAGCCCTGGTCACACTGTGAGTTTACGCTGTTGGCAGAGGTGTTCCTGTCAGTTGCAGGGCCGAAGCCCGCATGTCCTTGATGCCCCCCAGCCAGGCTCCTGTGGCTCTGGAAAGTCAGGGGAACACGCAGCACTCTTCTCCAGGGCCAGCAGGAGATGCTTTGAGCGGGAAGGAGTTGTCTCCCACGACGGAGTCCTGAGAAGGGCGGTCCCATCCCTGTGGTGTATGAACGACCAGCATCCAGGGCGAGGTTGCCAGTCACAGGTCCCACAGGGAGGACTTTGTGCCATGAATATGCAACTGGGAGTGGGAGTATGGGCCACTGCTGACATCCTACCTCTCCTGTATGAGTCCCCAGTTCTTTTCATGCAAAAGAAAGCTGCACTAAGACCAGGGGCTTTGGAAGATGTTTGGGGGGGACAAAAGCAAAGTCACAGAGTGAAGGATGTGAAATTACTTTAATGTTTCCTGAGATTGATCTATAGAGAGCCCTTCCCTGTCCTGGTCACAGTCCAGGAAGTTATATTTGTAATCCCAAAGGAAAGTTACTGGAATTCTAGCGAGTTAACTCCAATCTACCACTTCCAATGCAATCCACAGCAAGAATAAAGACACTAAGACATATCTATAGTTGTGGGGAGCCAAGGGGGTCCTAAGTCTAGCAAGCGTGATGGTTACCCAGGGCTGAACCCTGGTTTTATTAATTCTTGAGGAAGGGAGTGCCTCGGGGATGAGTGACTGTGAGAATGGCAGGAAGTCTGTCAGTACCATGAGCTGGGCTAGGTAAGTGGCCTGAAATCACCTCTGCAATGTGCAGAGGGAAGGATATGCAGAAGGAGTAATCTGCATAACACAATTCAACATAGTATGTAATGTTTTGGGGCTGGTGCTTCAGCTCTGATGTGTAATCTTTTATGCCATGGGAAGTCATACCCTCTTTCTCGAGGCTCGATCCCAGCCGACAGCATGGAGCACGGCTCTCCATCCTGCCAGGCTCAGCCATGTGTTTTGGGAGCTACAGGGGTGTGGAAACACTGACCTGTCACCTTGCTTCAAGGATTACACATCGGCACCTCAGCTGGACCGATTTGCATTGCTTAAAGCCAATTGGAGGGATAAGGAAAAGTCCTAGCCAGCTCTGTACATATGAGTACGTGGAAATAGGGCCAAGTTCAGCCAAAATGGAGATAATTGCTCTGCTTTCAAGGAGAGTCGTCCAGGTGGTCCTCCACATTGGTCCATAGGTCTTCTCTTGAAAAGAAAAATGCCTTCCTCCTTGAAGGCACAGTGTAGATTAAGGGAAGGGTGGCTGGATGGGTCCTCTCCTGGACTTGCGTGCCCAGCGTGGGAAACCGTGCTTGCTTGGAGGGTGTGCACTTCAGAGTACGGACCACTGCCACAGAGTGTATTTTCTCAGTGTAATTTTAATGCACATGTTTATCACATTTTATGTATGCAAACTAAATTAGTCATGCAAATGTATTTTGCACCAAAGAAATTTTTAATTGTACTTCATGATTTTCAGCATATGATTCTGACATTTCCTCCAGTGTAGAAAGTAACAGCTTAGCTATTTAAGCTTTGATAGCATTAGTTTCAAAATCATAAGAGATACACAAAGACCCCTAGCAAAGTACGGATCTCTTTAAAAATATGTTAGAAACTGTACAAAATCCTATTCTTACCAAGGGAGTAGACGTTTGAACTTTACAGGCCAGAAATGACATATTTTTAGTTGCTCCTACAAATATTTTGTAATGTACCTGTAAGAGACTATTATTTAGATGTAATAGGATTGTTACCAGTTAGAGTCATGTGTTTTAAGTGTTATCCCAGGTCCTCCTTAAATACAACTGGGAATCTTATTGAAAATAAAGAGTACTCAAAATAGCTTGAAACATAAATGTTATAATGCATGTTTTTTATTAGATATGTTTTTCCCACAGGTATTCAATTAATGTATCTTAACAGATCGTTTCTGTTTATAGAGCAAAGACAGCCATTGTTTTAATGAAAAAAATGAACACTTTCTAAAGTATTAAAAGTTACTGAGAGAAGTTTTTTTTTTTATACAATTGAGATCAACATAGCCAGGCATTTCATATCTTTATATTTTACAAAGGAATATGCATATCTTTGTTTAAAAACTGTTTCCTTTAATGCCAACTCTTGCTTCAAACCCACAAAACCCTAGTGTTTTTCAAAGTTGTTCTTTCAATGAGTTTCAGTTAGATCTCTGTTTGTTTATTTAGCTAAAATCATCACTGTAGATTGAAAAGTGAAAGGTACTAATTTAAACATAATTTGTAAAACTTAAAATGGTTTTAGCCATTTAAATCGAATAAGTGTATGAAATGTGCATTCGTGCTTGGCAACATTTATACTTTTCAGATGATTCTCGGTTAATAAGAATAACCAAATTTTAATTTACACCAAGTTACTTTTATAAAACTTATTGGTCACATGTTGTGAGGGATGACTTCTCTCTAATTTCCTGATCCGCTTATGTGAAAATGATAGAAATGTTCTGTTGATTTAAAACTTATGATGATTTTTCAACTTTATGAATTCAGATAAGTGACTAAAAGATAAAGTATTGCATTATGAAATTAGGTTTGTTTTATTTTGGTGTCAGTCTATGAGTTTTTTATTCTTCAGGGTAAGTGATATGTAAATATATTGAAAATGCAGTAGAGGTTTAAGAACAATAAAAGTGGAGGTTATCTAAAATTAGTTCTGTTTTTTAGTAGGGAGAAGAGGAAGGCATTAGATGTTGGAATAAATATTAAAAGTTAAATGTGGAAGAGGAAATTATTTACACTGAAGTGGTAGCTATTGTATAAAGACAGTGTATTACTAGTTCTTTTAAAATAAGACAGCATTTTTCTAAGTGGGCATAAAAGGCATTTCAAATCTCATTATTTATAATTCAGGATTAAAAGACTTAAACGGTACTCAGTACCTTGAAAAAAATTACATATGGTGTCCTTTGGGATGTCAGTCATTTTCTACATTGTTTCTTCTGCATTCTGAACTTGGAATCACAGGATGTTTTCAGTGTGACTGATGGAAAGCAATGCTACGACCCCCGAGGCCCTCCCAGGTGAGCCTCACTTTCCTCAGAACCTTGCGCTCTGTTAGTTTTGTGAAGTTTTAAAAATTCCCCAGAGTTATTTAAAAATGTCTCAGAATAGAGGGATTGTTCCTTCAGGCCTTTCTCTGCTGTCAATCTTATTAGTGAGAGCTGGGTAAATGGCTTTCCGGGGGGAAGGAAAACAGGATTCTTGTGCTCTCTTTGTGTCTGAGAAGGAGGGGTTCAGCCCTGGAGGGTGGGCAGCCGCCTCAGGACCCTCACCTATGCTCCGGCTCTGCACCCTTTCTGTGTGTGGCCTCCCCCTGCTCCGGCACAGCTGCCTCTGGGCGGAGAGACTCCCCGGTGGCAGGTGACCGTGTGTCTCGAACAGCCTTCCCTCTGCCCACGAGGGAGGACGGTCCGGGGCAGCTGATGTTGAGCCAGACCTGTAACTAATTAAAGAACGGGAGGTCCACTCCACAGGGAACAGAGGGAGTTCTGCTGTAACAGTCTCTTTTTTCTCCTCAAAATATGAGTGCATAAAAGGCACCCATAAAATAACAAGGGAAAATGTTCTGGTGCCAACTTTTTTGCCCACCTTTTTCGTGGTACTACTGTTTTTGCTTTTGTGATTTCTTGCACACAGTGTTTCACGGATGGTCACAGATACGTCTGTGTTTAGCGTGATGACTGTGTGACCTCCACTTCGATGGCTGCCTAGCATCTCCACCCTACACTTAATGAAGGGACGGTGTTGAAAGGGCAGTGGCCAGGGTGGTGCCTGGTGTGGCAGACACCTCACAGGGACAGGAATGAGGTCCCCCTGGCCGCAGCTGGGCAGGCACCACGTCTGCCTCTTTCCTTTGATCAGCCGTCATACACTGGCAGCCATATGCCCAGCTCAGCTCACAGATGTCCTTTGTTTGTCGCAGCCAGTGTCTCTTGTTTGTTTTCTTTGAAAGTGCTTACATTTTAAAGCCAGTTGGTTTCACACAGTAAATTGCAATTTCCATTGGACCTGCATGAAAAGCTCAGTTGGGGCTGAGTAGCTGCGCCCTGGGCCGCACATGGGGCACATGCTTGGCGCTGTCCCTCACTCCAGGCCTACACCCGGCCCTCTCAGCTTGCCACCTGCCTGCCCTCACAGGTGCTGGCATGTGATCCTCAAACCCAGAAGGAGGGAGCCTCCCCCAACCTGCAGTGCTTACTACCTGTGTCTAGCTGCTCGCCATTCGCTGGGGAATGGACGAGGAGACGTAGGAGTGGGTTTCCTGGATTCATACATTGCTGCAAAACTCCTAGGAATCTACAAGTTCAGATTCAGCTTTTTCAGTCTTCATCATAATATATAAACACTTTGGTTAAGTTTGTTGAGTTTTTAAACTGGTTACAGTGTTTATGCAAGTTCTCCTCTCCACTTTCTTTTCTTTAATTGTATAAATTCTGCCTACTTTTAGAAAAGCTTGGTAGTAATGTAGTGTACATTTATTTGTTTGCCTTTTGTTACATAAATAACCATTAATCTGATTTTTGTCTCCATACATTACTTTTGCTGCATTTAGAATTTCATATAAATGGATCATACAACATGTGTTTTTGTAGCTTCTTATGCTCAATAATATGCTAAGATTCATTTGTGTAGTGCAGCCTTAGTCCATGCATTCTTGCTGTAGAGCATTTCTTTCGGTGGATGAGCCTTGGTTTATCTCTTTCCTTTCCCTGACCACTGGGATTGTTTACAGCTGTTGTGCTGTTTTTATTCCACCCTTAAGAGCATTCTGGTCTGTGCCTTTTGGTGATCATTTGCATATGTGTTTGCTTAGTGGACTCAAGGAGTGGAATTGCTGAGTCTTAGAGGAGGGAAATGCTCAGCTTTAGGAAATACTACCAAACAGTTTTCCAGTCAGTGTACCAATTTCAAGGCCACCAGAAAATGTGTACGTTTTCTACTCACCCCACACTCCACAGCAACACCTAATATTGTCTGCTTTTCTATTGGCCATTCTAATAGATGTGGGGGGGGGTAGCACACAGAAGTTGTAATTAAGAAAGTTGAGCACCTTTTGATATACTTATTGATTTTTGAGTAACTTTTGATTTGAAGCCTTCAATGTGCCATTTAAGGGCGTCTTTGCATTTGCCAAATTGGTTTCTGGGGATTAAATGTAAAAATACTGAATTCAATGTTCAGTATGAAGAAAATAGTCAGTAGGTATTTTCTAGTGAAAGGTTGCTATTATCATGATCCTGTTAAAGAAGAAAGTTTAAATGAAGGTTATACTAAAATTTGGGGGGAATGGTGAAAAACAGCAGTAGGATTACATTTAAGGAGTTGCTGAGAATAAAAGCACAAGGAGTGGAAAAAAACCCAGCATTTCCTGATTGTGATATTTAACTTCCTGATAATCAAGGTGAGTCGAGGAAAAATGATGTATTATAGAGTTCTTGGCATAAACTTTGGATTCAGAAATAGAGTTTTCATTTTGTCTCTGAAATTTAAATGAATATATTATTAGGATTCAATACTGTTGTCTTTATAAAGTCAATAGTATTACATTTACATATATATATTCAGATTAATTAAGTATAAAGTATGATCACAAAACCTGAAAAATTTTAGAAAATCTATTGTTAAAATCATATATAGTGTAGTCCTTAGTCCTTCAGTAAATTAAGGACCTAATAAAAAGTAGTTATTTTTACGAACTTTTCCATTTTTGGGCTTTGAGATATATATGTGATATGATTCTCTATATGAAGCATATCAAGAATATAATGAACACAATGCAAGATGAGAATATAGTGTACAGAATAAATCCTCTCCAAAGAACAGAGATTTTCTAAAGATGGACTTTGTACCTCAGGTCAAAACTCTTTCATCAGAATTTCTCACACTCACGTCTACAATAATGAGGCAACTAGATTTCTTTTCTTTTTTTTTTTTTTGTGGGTGCCGGGGGTCGACCTCAGGACCTCGCGCGCCAACAGGCACCCGTGCCGCTGAGCGATATCACCGGCCCCTTTTTCGTATGTGGGATCCGGGAGTCGAACTCAGGCCCTCGCGCTTGCAAGGCAGGCGCTTATGCCACTGAGCCATCTCACCAGCCCTTTCTTTTTGCAGTGGCTATTGGGATGGCAAATGTTTTGTTGTTGCTACCTTAGGCTGCTTGATCTTGGAAATGATGTTATATGAGTTATATTTTTGTGTTTTGTTCTGAAAGTATCTGGAGAAATGTTGAAAATTTTGTCTTAAGATATTAAAATCCTCCAGCTCCAAGGATAAATTTGCCATTCTTTGAAAATAACTAGAAGAAGAAAACGTATTATTCTGGTGGAATTTCTTATTTTCAAGTATATTTCACTTTAAAATTTGAGTAATATTAGGAAATTAAGTAATATACTAGCTTCTTATCACCAACTTGAATATTATTAATATAGTCAGATTAAATCAAGTGTAAATTCAATTATAGACTATGTTGCTAACTCACATACATGATATGGAACAGATGTACATCGACTTAAATTTGGTGGCCTAATTAAAATATTGGCTTAATTAAAATGAGTTGCTTATTCCAGGATGGCAAGCTGAACTTTATCAGGTTTTTAAAACTTTCCAAATGGAAAGTAAACCATATTTTAAATGTAAGTAAAGTCTGATTTCACTCATTGATTGTGTTAATTGAGTTTCCTGTAAACTTTGTTTTGGGTATTTGCATAAGCAGAGCATCTGGGGAGACAGGAAAGAAATGAAGCAGTTCAGAAGGAAACTAGGATTCTCGATGTGCTACTTACCACATCCTTTTCCTAAAAGAAAATGAAGAACATAGTAATAGAAGAAACCCCAACAGAATCATGTTACTTACTATTCTGTTGTTGGGAAAAATACTATTTAGTGGCAGGGCACTTACTTTTCACCTGTCCTCAGTCTCTTCTTGCTTTTGTATCAGAAGTGTCATGAAGAGCACAAGTGCCCCCAGTTTTCCTCTCTCTCTTCCTAAATGCCTCTTTTTTTTTTTTTGCACTTATAGTAAACAAAGCTTTGAGGTGTATCTGCCCTTTTATTCAGCAACAGCTTGTTTCTCCTATCATGAAAATGTGAAATGTGCTTTTATTTGTCCACCTATACTCTCCTATCTAACTTATTTGGCAGACTTAGTTGTCTTACTGATTAATTTATCAACACATAGATTCCGTGTTCTTTCTGCAACAGAATGCTGGAGGAATGTTAACCAGATATAGCCTCATCCCAGTTCAGTCTCCAAGTTATTGTCCTTTTTACTACTGTTCTTGAGGTTAGATGAGGGTAGGTTAATGTGGTGGAAATCCAGGCTTTGGGACAGGACAGTGAAACTTCAAATTTGGATTCTGCTACCCACTATCTGTACGGGTGTGAGGAGCCACTCAGACTGCTTCAAAGCTCAGGGCCATCTAAGGACACCCGAGGACATGACCCCACTTGTCTAGCCCAAGCACATAGGGGATACGGTTATGTAACCATGACTTAGCACAGGTAAACACGCATGCGCTGGTTATGGCACTATGTAAGAATGTAAACATGTGATAACAACCTGTATGAGAATTATACAGTAAAGATGCAGGCGGCTCTCGCTCTTGTGCTCTTGTGCTCTTGTGCTCTTGTGCTCTGCTCTGCTCCATGCTGCCTGCTGTTGTTGCCAATGTCTTGCACACGTGTGTTCTTTAACCTTGGGACCTCAACCACAAAAATCTCCCTTGGGCTCCCCGAGTGGGCAGACAGCGGGGCTTGGGTCATTACCTACTCCTTTCAACTTCAGTCTCTTCATCTGTGACCTGAAGTCTGTCTTAATACCTAACTTGGGAGAGTGATGCGGATTTTCTGAGATCCTATATGAGAAGCAGCTGCCTTAGGCACTGGAATGGATTAAGTGCATGTAATATGTTAACTTTTTTTCATGTTATATCTCTAATGCTGCTTAGGAAATTCTTAATTCTCAATACTTAAAGTATATTCCCAAAAGAAAATGAAGGCCATAAACTAAAAATCCATAACTTGTCCCTCTTTTTCTCATCTAAATTGAAATATTTGAAGTTACATGTTTGTATTTTCAGAGAAAGAACTTGCTGGTCTCTTTGAGATCATTTATTTCACTTGATTATGTCTTTTACCTTCTTTATTATTTTAATCCACCAAATATCCTTCCATTTCTTTCCATTCCTTTTGCTTCCAGTATACAAAATATGTTCTAAAATTCTCCACTCTAAAGCAAAAATTTTAAAACAAAGACAAAATCTTCCTGAACTCTTCTTGGCCTTCAAGTTGCATTCTGAATCCCCCATCCCAGCCTCCCCTTTCGGTACCCTGAGTGAGCAGTTGGTGGAGGTCATCTGTGTGCATTCCTCACCCCTCTATCCTACACCCCAGGGTGCACCCATCATGCTGCTGAAATAGCTCCCATCATTTTTATCCACAAACATCTAGTTGCAACATTTGTAGTTTCTTTAACTCATCATCTTGTGCTATTTCTCTGCTGCACTTGACAGTATTTGGAATTCTGAAATACAGGCTTTCCTCTTTTAGTTTTTAAGAGGACCCCCCCCCCCAATAGTTGAAAAATTCTCTTCCCAGATTTTTAACATTGGTGATTACAAGAATTCTGTCCTTGGTGTGTGTTCGCCTACATTGTATGTTTTCCTTAAAATTTGTATTTTTCATGTGCCTTTGCTGACTCCCAGGTCTTATCCCCATTCTTGATCTCTATCAAGAGGACTGCATACATATTTACTACGCCCACCAGGAGGGAGATGGGGCACCAGCACTGTCTTTGCAACTCCCTTGTCCTAAGGGAGAGACCAGTCATGCAGTCACAGGGACATTTCGTTCTCCACTGCCCATGCTTTGCTCTTGATCCTTTCATGTGGAAGACTTTTGCCCTATGCTCTGCTTAGGACCCTGGAACTCATCCTACAAGACTCACATCATACATCATATCCCTTGTGATGATGAGCGTGACCTCTTTGGGGTGAAGTTAATTAGTTTTCACTTGGATTTTAATTGTACTTCAGGCCAACCTTAATTATGAATCACTATTTCTTTGTGAGTGCCGGATTGTCTAGGGAGGAGACTGCCAATCTGTCTCTGGATTTTCATGTCTTGGCAGCAAAAATGTTCAGTATGCACACACACAGAATCAGGCTCATTATTTTTCTAGTTTTTTAACTGATATGAAGCTATAAAATGTTTCTGAATAGAATTGAGCAGAGGGTTTACTTTTTAAATTTAAGACTAGGTATGACCAAGCCTTTAAATAATTAAATGTTTTAAAATTTTAGGTCAATATTTCTAAACATTTAAGAAGATCACCCATATACAAATATAGGTATGGATATACATAAATATAAACTTATACATGTATAGAATAATCTTTCCAGCTTTCTGGACTTTTTGCTCTTCGATGGTTCTCTCTTCCATATTTTTAAGTTATAAATCATCATGAAGATGTTTACCTTTTATAGAGTATCTTCAGTGAAATGCTTTGATTTGCACTCCAATAATCTTCCTGCACTCCAGCATCTGCTGTAGGCTACAGGCAGGCTGTGCGAGCACACCTTGCTGTGAATGAAGGCAGCACTGTTTGGAGAAGAAGGGGTGCCCGTACCTCCTTGTCTTGCTAGGATTTGCCAGCTCTTGGCCATTCATGGTGCTGTGATGCGCCATTTGCTTTCGCACTGCAACTTTTTCCTGTGGAGCGGGCTCTTCTGTGTCTAAAGTGTCTGGATATTTGCCCATGAACTCTAGTCCAGCCCTTGCAGTCCCACTTCTGGGTCTACCTGCTTGCTGAACCCAACACTCCCTCCAGGTCTGCATGTGTTCTGCACCCAGCTACCCACAGCCCTGCCTCTTACTGAATCTATGTGACTGTGGGTGGTAACTGGCTACCGCTCCCCTGTGTCCACCGTATAGGATTGGTTGTGTCTCCTTTTCCTCTTTTTTGGCTCTGCTATTACAGACGTCTCTGCCCACCCGACAGCCTCATGTGCCTGTAGTTCTCCTGTTTCCCCAGTCTCTCCTCCACATCTTCACTTCTGACTGCTCTCTGGTGTCCTCTGCTCTAGGTCTTCACCACTTTCTGGGCCCAGCCAGGCCACGTGTGCCTTCCCCAGCACCCCAGAGTAGGCTCTGTGGGTGGACATAAGGCTCCAGAGCAAGCATGTCCCATTTCCACCTTAAAAAAGGAAAAGCTGCCTTCAGCACAGTGAATCCCACACCTGGGCAAAGAGATAAGTTATCAATCATTAAAGGACTTAAAAGAACACATTTGTGATTGACTTATCTGTTCCTCAGCAGGAGAGGGGAAAAAAAATCAGTAAGAATAAAAAAGCAAAACTATTGAGATGCTTAGATTAAGCTCGATAATAAAAACTTGTGTATTTAAAAATGCATCACAGGACCGGTGAGATGGCTCAGCCTGCCTGGCAAGCACGAGGGCCCGAGTTCGACTCCCGGAACCCACATACGAAGAAAGGGCCGGTGATATCGCTCAGCGGCACGGGCGCCTGCTGGCACGTGAGGTCCTGAGGTTGACCCCGGTACCCACAAAAAAAAAAAAAAAAGATGCATCACAAACAGATTTAAAGCCTAAGACGTTGGGTGAGGAAACAGTTGCAGTAAGTGGTAAACATTTACATCCTAAACTCTGAAGAGTGCCTATAAATCATTACAAAATATAACCAGAACTCAGTATAAATGGACATAAGATAATTGCAGAAGGGTGAATATGTGTCTTATTAAATACATAAAACATGCATGTTAATTAAATATTCACTGTAAAATATAAAAATATCTGCTATAAACATCCACTATAATTCACTTTTTTCAAAAAATTTATCTTACGACTTTCTACCCAAGTGTAGATTCTTGTACACAGCACTAATAGAACTGGCAGCCGGCATCTCCTCTCTGTCTCTTTCCTGGCCCGGGTACCCTCTCCATGTGTCCCTGTGGTGCTGCTCTTTGCCAGTGTCCTAGAAAGGGACTGCAGCAGGCAGGGTCCGTGCCGCTGTCCAGCGCCCAGCGTAGAACTTCCTGATCCATCCAGGTGGTTGTCGGTATCAAATTTCCATCCTCTTTTGTTGCCAGTGAGTGTCAGGGATGTGTCCGTTTGCTTGTCCATTCACCTACTGAGGGGCATTTATATCTTTTCCAGTTTTGGGCGATTATCTAAAATTTAATCTAAAATGTAGAAGGATAGCTTCTAAGATGGCCCCAGGGACCCACACCCTTGTGTAATCTACTCCCTTTCAGTGGCCACAACCTGTAACTTGCTTCCAACCAGTAAAATCTGACAAAGGTGATGGGGCATCACTTCTGTGATGAGGTTTTATGATGTGACCAAAGGGAGGGGATTTGCGGAATTAGTCCCCAGTTGCCTTTAGACTACACGGCATTAAGCTTTGTTGTAGGCACGTTCCAGAAGACTCCTGTTCCCTGGGGCTCCTTCCTTCCCCTGGCCTCTGGAGACTCCCTTTTCACCCTGCCATGTGCCCTGGTTTTCTTCAGAGGTATCCGCAAGGTACAACTTCCTCCAGCTGGTGCCGAGAGGTGTGGCTCTGCACCCCAGCCCGCCCAGGTCACTGCTCCCCAGTGCCTCCCTCAGCCCTGGCACACACAGACCCTGGTAGGCTCGGTGTGGCCACCCAGGGAGCCAGCCAGGCTGAGCTGACAAGTGCCCTGGGCTCCAACCTCGGTTCCTGCAGCATCTACCAGCACCCTAACACTCTGTGGGACTCCAGTGCAATTCTGTTTCCCCCCAACTGTGACCCATCCCTGACCCAGAGCACCTTGATCATCTCCACCCTCCAGGGTTGCAACCAGCATTCCTCGACCTTCGCGCACCTTCCAAAATATCCTCCTCGGCCCTTGGTGGGTTTTTATATTCATTCTTCTAGCATCACTTAAGTGCTTATATTAAACAGATCCCGCTTAATTTGCTGAGTTGTTCTTTGTCTCTGGTTTAGATCCACACTGATATAGATAATCACCTCCTCGCTCTGCCTCTTCAGAATTACCTTCTTGCCAATTTCCTGTTGAAATAACTAAAAGAACTTCCCAAAAGGGAAAAATTACATCACATATTCTGAGGAGGCAAGAGCTACCGTGTGCTAGAGCCCACAGTTTAACAGCAAGGTTGCGGGCTCAGAATCCAGCTTTGTACGACTGGACAGAGTAGTGCCCCTCATAGCAAGCCTGGGTGCTTTTTGCAGTCTCAGGACTTCCCCAGCAGCATCAGGGATGGAACCAGGAGTAAATTCACCTCCATGCACAATGTGCATATGTTAGCATGCAAAATCTTGCAAAACAGAACGCAAACACACAAACTAAAGCTGCCCTGAGTGTAGTAACTTTAGCCAGCACAGGAAAGAAAGTGAGAAAAGTAGCAAGTAAATGCACCCTTACTATAAATGTTTTGCTTAGGACTCTTCCCCCTTTTCCTTTAGATGATTAAATTGCTTGCGATAATATAGATTTACGTCAGCTCAATATATGAGAGGAAGAAAATAAAGGAGCCAGGTGGACAGTGAGATGCTTAGGTGGAAATTTGCTCACCTGATTTTCAGACAAAAGCAAGCCTGGTAGCTATCTGTCCATCTCCATGATGTCTAAAAAAATCAGCTAATCTTGGTGCAAAAGAAAGTTTCTTCACCTAAAATCATGGCACTGGAGACTAAAAATAAATCAAGAAGTACTACTTAAGGAAATGGAAGAGGAATATAGTGTAATCAGTTTGACTTTCAGGTAAAATTTAATATATTATGAGGTCTATGAAGTAAGACATGAAAGCCACTATACGAAGTAGAGAGAGCTGGGTACAGTGGCTCACAGCTATAATCCCAGCTGCTGGGGACATTGACACAGGAAGATCGCAAGTTCCAGCTCAACCTGGGCAACTTAGAGAGACTCTATCTGAAAGTGAAACATGCAGGGTAGGTGTAGCTCGGTGCGAGAGTGCTTGCCTAGCGTGTTCAAGGCCCTGGGTTCAACCCTAGCATGATAACAAAGGGGGAGGATTTGGCAGAGCTTCCGCAGTGTTTATGCTAAAGTATCAGAGTTATGAAGCATCATTATTTTCAGCTTTTATCTATTCACATTCTACATTTGCCTCTATGATGATTTTGATTTAATTTTGTAAGTGAAGGTACTCTTCACTTACAGTCACACGAGTCATTGCCTTCTTCTTTGTAAATAATGCAAAGAACAGAGAAACACTGAAAATATTTCCTGAACATTCCCCTCACAGGGCCTTCCCGTTGTCACCAGTTTGGGGTGCTCTCACACCTTTCCCACTCTTTCTGGAATGACCCAATCCAAACCAGTGATGCCAGGAGTTCCATGGTGACGGTAATTGTGCCTGTGTCCCACAATAGGGACCACAGTGGGACCTTGCTGAGGTCTTCTGCTGCAGCATAATTGAGCAGGTCTCTCTTCTGTTAGACCCAGTGTCCTCCTCCACATCCTGGAGCTCAGGAGAGCACTTAGAAGATGGCTTGGTAAACAGCATATGTACGCTTGTCAGCTGTCACTGTCATCTGCAGTAGCATGTAGTCATGTTGTCACCAACTCTCCCCTTTCAGTGGTTGATATCTTAACTTCTCCAGCGATAGCAACTATTGCCATCACATGCTGGCTCAGAAATCTGCATTCCAGTCCTAACATATCTTTTTCAAAGAAGTTTTTATTATTTTCTGTCATTATTGAAAAAGCATCCACACTGGCAAATCACATATGGGGTTTATGGTTTCCTTAAAAACCCATCCTGCTCACTCATTTCTTCTGTATGCCTTACTCTTTCACCTGTCACTGTTAGGGTCGAGACGCCTGCCGCGTGAAGGGAGACTCCAAGAGGCGTTTTCTCATGCAAAGGGCAAGGGGTCTTTATTGTCCAAGCATGCATGGGGCTCACTGAACGCTCAGGAACAGAGAGCCCCGAGCTTAGCCTGAGCAATGCTTATAAGCCTATGGAACAAAGGGGGGAGGGGTCTTTCCAAGCGCGGTTACAGAAGCAGATGGCATTGGTTAGTTTAAACAGCTTTTTACATTCATTGGGAAAAGACAACCATACGGAAGTTCTAAGGCTGGGCGGCGGAGGACGTTTCCTAATATGGACAGCAGATGTTCAGGAAAGGCATATTTTGTAAATTCCTTAGTCATGGGGTTGTTCTTATCTCGCAGCCCAGATCCCTGGTCAGCTCTGTTCTCGTTCTTATCTAACTTAGGCAACTTTAAATTGTAACAGCTCAATTCCCGGAACATTGGGAGGAGGGGAACAGCATGGACCATGCGTTCCCAGAAGGGAAAATTTCTCTTACAGTCACCTGTGCTTAAAACTTCACTTAGCCTAGCTCTGCCCCAAGTTGAATCAGTAGCAAAGTCCTTTGGGCTGTATCTATAAGCTATTTTTCCAGCCCAGTTCATTCTCTCTTCTTTGTACGAGAATCATTATTATCCTCCACCGCCACCGCTAGCTTCCTTACACTTTTCCCTAGCTTTTCAATTGAGTGGTGTCTCTGCCATCAAACCAACCTTGCCAACCGACAAGTCTACAAAATCACAACTCACCACTGCACGCTGAGTGTGGACTTCCCAATGCTTGTCTCCGACAGCCAGTGTCCTTCTCTGTCTGGCTCTAGCATTCTTTCTCTAGTCTTTCTTTTCCTCCTGCTCACTTATTTTTCCCATATGTGTTTGCCCCAGTCAACCCAGATAACGTGCTGCTTCCCTACACATTATTTCCCCAAAGCCTTGAACAAAACGATTTGTCTCTGTCTAGAACAACTTCCCTGGTATTCAGGGCCCAGACCCTCGGGAAGGAGCTCCCTCTTAGTCTCTGTTGCGAGCTTGAGTATGCTTCCTAACAGCTTTGCATCTCATCTTGATTTGTTAAACAAGGATAAAATGACACGTCTTGTTGTCGCAGCAGTGCAGTAAGCATATAAGTAATGGGTGCAGTCCCCGAGGCTCAGAAAATAATCTCAGTATTAAATCTCAGCCAACTGGCGTTTTTCTTTCTTCAGAAAAACATCTCAGAATAGCACCACTCCTCCTACAAACCCAAAAGAAGGGCTAGAAATCGGTTTCCATCTTCTGAGGTGACACTTAACACCTCATTAGGGGGCGTGTTCACATCGAGGCCTTCATTATACTAATTGCACTTCTATCTTCAGCCTAGAAAGCAGCTCCTGCTTGTGTTCTTTGGAGCATCAATGTCCATTTAAAGATTTGTGATAAGCAAAGAAAGAGAACATGTAGGAAAAAGCATTTTATGTCTTGTACAGAACTCTGCAGAAATTACAGAATGTGTCACAATGCTGTGCAGAGTAGGGAAGTGCACTTTGAACTGAAAAAAAAATGCTCTCTCATGGAACGTGTATCTGGTACTGTGTTTATTCTGCATTCTTTAACGCCGATCAGCAGATTCTACTAAACACACTGGTTACCTGATTATTAGCTAATATATTTCTATTCTGCTTTAGGATATACCTAGAGACATATGCCTTAGAATAATCATACAATAAAACAAAACATTTTAAACACATTACTGTGTCCCTTTTACCTCTATGTGCATGCTAACTGTTGTGGTTGGATAAAATAAGAAATCGGAAGCAATGAGAAAGGAAGGAGATGTTCTTGAACTGTACACACTGGGCAATGAAGTAGCTTCCACTTCAAGTATGTAACTTGACTGTGACCCTAGAATCATAAAACCAGAATGCACCATCAGCTTTGAAAATAGTTTTGGAATAATGTTCTCTAACTAGATATGCAAAGATAGAACAAGATAAAACCACTTTCTTATCTACATGCTTCTTCTTTCCCTGAGAGAAAGCCAGGAAGCCTTTCACCTCCAAGGATCATGAAAGACTAAGCACATTATCGTCTTTCTCCAGAATGTCCTTTGTTGATTCCATCAGCTGTATGGTTTCAGCCAGGGCTGAGCGACAAAGCAGCTGTTACAGAAAGCGTCCAGTCCACGCTGTGCAGATGGCGGGTTCATTTTTCCTTTCACCAGGAGTTCCTTTCTCTCTTCTGCACGCAGGACTGGGCTGCTTTGTGGTTGTGTGTGACTCAGTCAGCAGTGGGAGCACTCAGGACCAGGGAGTTTTCAAATGTGTCCAAGTGGAAGGGGGCAGGGAGTGAGACCTGGGAACTGTTCAGAAGACTGCGTGCTAACGAGGGCTGAGGGCTCCCTCCCCAGGAAAACGAGATATTCATGGTCTTATAAAAAGCACCTTTTCTTCCCAAAATAATTTTGATTCTTGCTCCATTCTGTGTGCTCAGAATAACAGCAGAGCGGTCCTTCCCAGAGTAGGCAGACAGGAAAAGCACCAGAAGAGAATGTGATCTTCAAGCTAAGGTGCAGTCAAAATCTTTCTTCTACCGCCATGTGCAAGCGTCCAAATAACTACTCCATCCTTCAGTCAAATACTTGAAAACACACAGACATGTTTATTTAGCACTATCACTAGCATTCTCCTGTATGTTTAACATATTGAATAATGAACACTTTTATCATCTTACGGAGTTACAAAAGTTACGTGCATCATATATTTATCTAAGAAACAGAGGCAATAATTTAACTCGGCTCCTTATTGGATGTGCTGGGCAATTATGTACACAATGCATAGGAAATACCACGAGTGAAGTACTTGTTTACACCAAGCAAATATCTGCTACAACTGTCATTTCTTCAAAATCCATCCTGAATTACATAAACAGAAATAGCCTATCTATAACTGTTAAAATGATACCAATCACAATCACTGAAGTTCTTGGCATTTTATCAAGAAGCTGAAATGGCAGCATCCAGACCATGATGCCAGTTATAATAACATTTTAATTTCTTCTGCCTTTTTTACATGAAGACCTGCTGCGAATGTGGTGTGATTTATTTATGTAAAGGGATTCAATGTAAGCTACTTATGCACTGTAGTGTATGATGGGATGCTGTTTCTGTTTCGACATGAATAGTAAATTTGCAATTGGTGGGGACTGACCAGCCATATACGGGATTTTCTATCCCATTAAATTGGACTTTTTTTTCCAAAATCAAACACAGATGATCACAAGGTAAATAAATCAAACTAATAACTGAGTCTATATTCATAAGACTGCCTATGTTGATCTTTTAAATATTAAAATATTACATTTATTTTCTCGATCTCAGAACTACATATTTAATTATAATATTTTCTTGTCCAGCCTTATGTGATATTTCAAAAAATATTGCCAGTATCCAGCTGTTTATATTCTTAGGCTTATTTCATTCTGTTGCAGTTATTGCCCTTGTGCTGGCCTATCTTTGCCCAGGAGCTACTGCTTAAATCTTTGTGACATCACCCCAATTCTATTGATGCTTTTCTTGCTTTCTTAAATAGAAAACATTCCAAGCTTATTTTGTACATTTATGACTCCACACTTGAGATTGGCCACTTCTCCAAGCAACACTGATTTGTTTACGTAGGAAATGTTAGTTGCACACCACAGCCCTGGTGCTTCCTACTTCTTGGTTTAATTTGCATTCACATTTCACACGTTATGCTTGAAACTGAGTGTTTTTTCATGCTGAGAGTCATGTGGGTTTCCTTCTCTCTGAGCTGCTTTTCTTCTCTTTCACTTCATGATTTGAATTTGCGTTGATTTGTATGAGTTAATTACAAATAGGGAAAAAGGAAAGCCTTCGTTTCTTTTTTCGGTGGCTCTACATTTGAATAAAAAATGTTTGTGCTTTTGTAGATGTCGAATTTCTTTTCTTTAGATTTTGGAGTTGTTGGATTTATTAATATTTATTTCATGTGTTCTAGATTGCAGGCTTTATTTCAAAAGCCATTTTCCAAACCCAAGATTTTATACAAAATGTTTATGTACTCTATTTTTCTTTTATTTTTATAATTATATTTCTTGTGTTTAAATTATTGATTAATCTGGAATTTGACTACAGGGCTGCAGGACATGAGGTAGTAATCAAACTTTATTGTTTCCCAGATGGCAATCCAGTTGTCCAAACACCACTTACTGAATAATCCATCATTTATCCATAGTGCTTTGAAATACTATCTGTATTAATGTGCATTCTTATATTAGGTTCTTAAAATACAGAACAAGGTTTTAAAGTTAATTACAGAACAAAAACAAACTAATGAATACTTAGGGAAAAAACAGAATTATGTACCATTGGGTTCAATATAAAATGTCTGATTGCAAACTCTTGGATTTATAAGAAATCAACTTTCTTTCATACATGGTTATATCATGAAATTTCCTAGTTCTCACAACAGTCATAGCAGAGAGGAGCACATAAATCTTCTTTTATTTTCTTTTTCTTCCTTTTTTATAGAAGTGATGAAATTGAGGTTGAAAGAGGTTACAGAATGTAGGACTAATGCAAAAAGTTTATTATATCCAACTTGGGTTAACTTTGTAAAATATCTTGATTTTTATCTCTATTCTCATTCTTCTTTATCATCCTGTTACTCTTCTTACTGGTTTATGAGAAAAAGTATCAGACAACATTTTATTTTATTATCATGGCCCATCTTTATGCTTCATTTGTATATATAAACACACATATACATATCACATATATATAATATATATATATACACACATATACATATCACATGTATATGTAAGAATACATGAAAGAAATACCATAAAACATCTAACTTCTGACAATGAGTTGCATCACGTGGAAATCAATATTCCATCTGGAAGTTACATATTGATAGCTATAGCATCGATGTTATGATTCCTACTTGCAATACTAAACCACACAGTATCAGTACATCAGTGCAATACATCGATACATCAACACATCAGTACGAAATTTAACGTCAGTGCAATACATACAAAGAAAATGTCTAATTCAACTTATCTTTAATGGTAGGATGAATTTAATTGAAAATGAGGATGGAAGAAAAAGGAAAATGATTAAACATTACAAATTCTGGAAAAAAAATATCCAAATGTAAAAGGATACAAAAAGATAAAAAAGCAAATAAAGATATCACTATAGTTAGTGCTACCTCCCCGGTTTGTTGTGAGAACTGGAAGAGGCTATCTGTGTAAAAACTCCCTGGTTGAAATAAAGCAATTAAAAACCAACTGATTATCATTACTGGAGAAGAATGTATATCAAGTTTAAAAATAATATGTATACTAATACGTATTTTGGAAGGTTAAAGTTATCCTTTGAAGGTATATTTCATATTTTAAAGTTACACTTTTTTTAATAGACATAAAATGTAATGTATATATCTATAAAGGAAGGAGACAAAAATACAAAGGACTTGAAGATATATACATTTATAGAAAAGGAAGAAAAATATTTACTTAATAACTTTTAAAAGTTATTATACTAATTAAGATGTACATGAATATAAAGAATTTTACTTAAACTGTGGCATGTATAGGATAGTCCCCAGAACAAAATAACTTAATTCTACACATGTCAATGGCAACATCTAATATTCTTCTTGTGAGAGAAAGGTTTTTTTGATCAATGTAATTGTTTTCTAGGGATGCACTTGCAGTTTTTTGTTAAGCGTTAGCTATATACCAAACACTAGGGAATTGTTGATTTCAGGTTATTTTAGTATTCAGTTGAATGGAAGTTCTCAAATGTACTGTTAGAATTCTAACTACCATTTACATGTAAATGAAAAATATATTTTCCAAATTTATTTTAATACATGATTTTTATATAAAAGTCTTAAGTGTACAAATAGAAAACCCATGGAATATTCAATTTAATTTTCCAAAAATAAGAGGTTAGACTTGGGTCATAATATGCTTTTCCAGTGAAACTTATTTAACTGTTCTTATATGTAGCTTTAATAAGTGCTGCAGATTTACGAATACTTTAGAGCTACATTTTCAATTTTTTAAATTTTTTTGTATCCTTTTACATTTGGTTAATTTTTCCAGAATTTGGAAAAAATTCCCTTTTTCTTCTATCTTCATTTTCAATAAATTCATATTCAGCACTTCTCAAAGTCTCGTTTAAACTTTTAGCTTCAAAGTTTTAGAATTTTTCAAAATTCTGAACAGCGTCTTCTGGAAAAGAAGGAAGCGCTTATAATTCCACAAGTGTGTAGATGTGTGCTTTTATGGAATAGGAATTTTCGTGAGTGTACTGGGTCTAAAGCCTTCTTTAATTATTAATTTAAAAGAAGTTGCTAAACTAACTGAAAAACATTATTAGGACCAAAATATTCTGACTGTGTTGGAGAAACTTTACTTGGGAGCTTGACAGAAGTGGAGCTGTAACAAGAATCTGGGGTCACGACGTCTGCCGTGCGGCAGGAGTCAATGCAGTGGGCAGCTGTGGTGCAGCTGTGGCTCCTACCATGGGTTTACTGACCGCATGCAGAGAAATGCGGCCCTCTAGGAGGCACCCTGAGCCTCTGTGCTATGGTGGTTTTAAGGAACCTTCCAAAATACATGTTATTTTTAAGCTTTAATATACATTATTCTCCAATAGTGATAATAACTTGGTTTTTAATTGCTTTACTTCAACCAGGGAGTTTTTACACAGATTGCCTCTTCAGTTCTCACAACAAACCTGGGAGGTAGCATTACAGCGCCCTTCATAGAGGTGTGTCATTGTGCACATGAGGGTTTGCACCCTGTCGGGTTCAAATATGCACTTACATTTTCAATATACAAGTTATTTTCATATATATATATATATATATATATATATGCAGTTGTACATAGTATATCATGACCATTTTTCTGATGAAATCATTTTACTAGAAATATCTGGTGAAAAAAACTAACAGTGCTTGCTTAAAAATTCAATATAAGCATAATTCAAAACTCCAAAGCCACAAAAAGATGTAAATGAATAGCAAAATTTTCACAAACCACTCATCTGAATCCCAGTCCCAAACCCTACACAAAGATATTTGGGAGGGGTGTAATGATTTCTGAAAAAAAATGAAATGAAATGAAAGCTATCCATTGTGTACCATGACTTACTGTAACTTCTCTGACCGATCTCTACCGGTGGACATGTATGTCGGATGTCTTTCTTCCTGTTGCAAACAATTTAACAGTGAAAGCTTTGCACATTTTTTCCTGGTGTCAGATAAATTTTAGGCAGGAACACTTCTTGATCAAAGGGTCAATCTTTACTTTAAGTTGATAGACAAATTAATCTTCAAAGTCATTGCATTAATTAATGCTCTGTAAAAGCATATATGATTGCCTGGCTTCCTGCACATATGTGTGCATGCACGCGGGCACACACACACACACACATTTTGTTTCATTTGGTTAATAATGTGCTTAAGACCTTTAATATTTATTGTTATAATGCTTTAAGTGATACCATTTCAATCTCCATTAACAACTTATAACGACATATTTTCAACATTCTTTCACTCATATGCATTGCTATATACACGTGTGTAAAGTTTCCTGTTTTGGTAGTCAATAAATAATTCTTTACTTGGCTTATTAATAATTGCATTAATAATAATGGCTCCTTCTCAGATATATTCCACCTATGTGCTTCATGCTCCATTTATCTATTACCACGTAAGAAACCACTTGGATGCTGTTATGTAGAACTGCTCATGAATTCTGTGGACCAAGGTTTCAGTTGGCCCGGAGCAAGTGGGTTACTTCTGACCCACAGTGTCCAGGGCCTGGCTGCAGGCTGGAATGGCCTGGAAACTCCACTCCTCTCTGGCAGGTGTCCTATAATTAATGGCTTTGGTCTGTGCTATGACTCCCCATCATACACCAAGGCATGGCCTTACCAAGTGGTTTGAGCTCCTCACAACATGGGGGCTGGGTTCAAGAGACAGTGTCCTGCAAAATATCCCATCTTCGTGGGAAAGTGAATAGGTGCTGACCCAGAGGGCACATCGGACGAGGGAGATTGTCGTGATGCTTGACTGAAAATATCATCAGCCACACCACATTTCTCATACGTTATTGAGTTTGAGCATTTTCTCACATTTGCCAACTATAAGCTCATCATTTCAGTAATTGATCAATACCAGTTCTCAACATCGTCATTCATAAATTAGCTATCAGTACCACTTGATTAGCTAGAGTTTTTCCTATAACAAAGATGGTAATACTTAGTCATATTATCTTTGAATTTTCTACCTTTACCTTTGTAGAGTGTTTTCAACTAAAATTAAACTACATTTATTTCTTTCCCTTAAAAATGAAATGTTTAAATTTTTAAGGAGCTTTGGTGATTTTCTTCCTAAATTTCAAGAGATGCATTTCTTTTCAAGATCTTATTTTATTTCTGCCATTGAAGTATTTGGAAGTATTTGCCTAATATATGCTGAATGCTAAAATAGTTGTTAACTATTGGAATATAGTTAATAAATTGATTAATGTCTTAGTTACTTTTCTCGTTGCTGGGGCAAAATACCCAACACCCAGAGTTAAAGAGGGAAGGTTTATTTGGCTCACAGTTCATAGGAGTTTCAGTCTATAATTGACTGGCTCCAAGGTAGGGTGGCACATGACAGAGGGGCAACCGTTCATGGTGGCTGGAAGGTAGCAAAAGCAACAAGGGACCTTAACAGCATCTTTGTACCCCTTTTATACCCCTTTTATATTCTATCTAGGCTACTGGGATTAGGGCGGTATCAAACCAATTGGTGCACTGATTTAGTAATCCCACACCCTTAATCCCAGCATCACACACTCTAGATTCAGCCACCTCTGGGAAAGCCCCATTAAGACTGCATGAGGCTTTGGGGGAACATCTAGACATAAACCATAAGAATTAATAAAAATTTTACCACACTGTAATATATATTAATTGGGGTCAGCTCTTATTTTGGCTATTTGTCACACTGTCAACAGGGACACTATTTTGCTTGCTATGGGACTTAAAAGGAATAGCATTCATCATGCTTCTAAACTCAATACTGAGTGACTGCTTGGAACAGAATAGAGTTCTTACGAGTTTGTTATATTATTTATAAATCTATCCACAACTGCAATGGGAATAATGCTATAAGAGGTAGCATAGTTCATGAGGGTCGTTTTGGTGGGGAAAGTCTTGGAAAATATCAGGAAAGGCGTTTTTAGATACCATGTTCTTATGAATAAGGGGGAGTTTGTGTTACAGGGAGAAGGAATACTGGAATTCCCTTTCCTCAAGGGAGAGTGTCGTTCATGGAAGAGCTGTGGGTACTGGAAGCATAGACCTTTGGAAGAAGCTCAGTCAAGTTGTGCTGCTGGAGTGCGGACCGCGTGGCAGGAGTCAGGAGTCAGGAGGCTGTCGCAGAGGTCAGCCTGTGTGGGTAACAGACCACAGTGGAGACCTTCGGAAGGCTTAGCTGATCGTCTCCGATGAAGTGATGACGAGGTAGTCAGCAGGATGATGCTGCTTTCTAGTAAAAGCGGGCTTCAGGGAAACATCATGAAGACAAAGCACACCAGACACTGAGGTGTCTGATCCCACAGGCAGAGCTGTCAGCCTTACCTGTCTGGCAGCAGCGACAGCAAGACCGCCTCAAACGGGCCAAAAACACGGATGCACGAGTCAGAAGACGTGGTTGCAGACGTGAAAACATCACCCGGCCTCTGATTTCCTCACCTATAAGAAGAAAATAGCGTTTCGGAAAAATATTATTTTGAGGATAAGACAAGATAATACATGCAAAAGTACTTTTTAAATTCTAAATTATAATACAAATGCAACATTTTTAGAGAAACATAAAAAGAAAGCAATGAAAATATAAAACTATTACAGTCAAAATATTTACTCACAATTTTACTTCCTTTTGACTTTTTTCTGCTTGTTTATTCATTTTTTGGGATGGTTTCAAATGTTCTTTAGTAAATATTTTTATTGCTTGGCAGAAGGAAAAAAAAACAAATGGTAGAGTGACTCAAAATTAATTCATGATGCACAATATTAAATAGCTGTTATGTAAAGAATCACAGCGCATATTAGGGTAATTTATTCCAGATATCCATAAATCAAAACTGCATTTTGCTTGTTTTCTACTGTTGACAAAAACGTGTGTAATGAACCTTGTATATTTTACTACTTCTCTACCACTAAAACTAGCTAATATAGTAAATGATTATTTATTTTTTCTATATTTATGGTATTTTAGTTTTCTTCCAATATTTTCAGAACATCCCAATGACAGTGAGAACAAGCATGCCAGTGTTAATTCGTGAAGCTCATTTATTAATGAGAATCACTTTATTTCATTAGCATTGCATTTCACACTTGATTTGCGATGACTCAGCCCTCCTGAAGAAAGCGCACCACAGGCTCGCTGGGTTCTGAGAGCCCCTCTTGAGGTCTCAGAGGAAATCTCCCTTGGCAAGAGCTGCCATGTAGACTCCGGAGACGGTGTCGGGCTGCGCACGTGGAGCTCCTGCATTAATGAACTAAGTGTCCTTTATTCGCAAGTGCAGAAAGACTCATTGGAAAATTCCTCATACCACACTGGAACAAAGAGTGCAACCCACATGTGAAGACTCGCTATGCTTTGTAAATGTAAACCACCCTACTCAGGCAGAAATCCCAGCTGTTAAAACACAGATAATGGAAATCCAGTGTAAGTTGTGACCGATGTTCTCAATAGAGTTAAACTTCAACATTTCACATTGCTTGAACCATAAACACAATTGCTTCAGGGTCACTGGCAATGTCACCATGCCTCGAGTTTTCTGGTTGGTTTGGTAGCTGAATTCCAGTTCATAGAAGAAAATTACATTACTTGCCTTTTACTTTCTATTGGATTGTGTATACATTACACGTGCATTTCAGACCACAATGAAGTCCCAAACGAATATGAGAAGCTTTACTTTGAAAATGTAGTTAATTCTGAAGTGAGCTTTACCTCTACAAAGAAAGTGATAAAATTTAAGAGCCACCTGCTTTCTACCATAATAATAGGACTGTCTAGTTCAGGGTATTGTTTTTTTTTTTTTGTTTCTACTTTATAAAAATTAACACAGTCACTCGGTCGTTTAAAGTTGCAAAATATTACATTGAGCGCAAAGGAATTAAGACGAACTGGATCAGTGTGTCTCCCTCTCTCAAGTAGCTTCAATGTTAAAGTTCCTGCTCCAAAGCCACGGCTCAAAGGATCAATTCGGTTATACAAAACTGTTTTTAAAAGTCAGTTATTTTTAAGACTGAAGAGCCCAGTCTTGAAGTCTGACAGCAAACATCACTATATGAAACAATACCCCTTGCTTCCTCCCTGCCCAAAAGCAGTCATGTGAGAAAAGAGTTTTCAATAACAAATAAATGCATTCCTTGCTACACCTCCACATGTCCTTCAAGCTGCATGCTGTCATTAGCAGAATCTCTGGGGATAAAATGATTCCTCTTTAAAATTCTTCAGGCTTTGATTTTACTTTTTAATAATTTCTATGAGTCATTAAGTTGTTTTATATTTGCCTGAAACTTGATATATTGATCTTGGCAAGAGTCCATCATAAATTGTAAAACTGGGTAAATACTGTATATCTTTCTTGACTATCTGGGGAAATTAAGAACATTATCTTTCCTTTAGTTGTTTTACCATCCTAATAATTTTGCTAAAGCCAATGGCTATGAAAATAGACACAAAATAGAGCCATAATTTTGCTCTATTTATCTCCAAGAAAACTTGCCCAATATATCATAGCAATGTGTTCAGAAGGTCTGGTTTCAAATGGATGTGACTACCCGTAGTTGTTTCATGAGTTGTTTTGGATTCACAATAAACAAGAGTCATGCAAGAAAAAAGGAAAGAAAATGATTTGTCTCGGTAAAGGTAGCATTTATTCAAACATAAGTAGTTATTCCTTTGTGGTGGGTATTTTTATTTAATATAGGAAACTATATTCCTGGTACCCCCCCAAAAATAAAAGATAAATCCCACTTGGCCAATTTCCTCATAGAATTGCCACAGATCAGTAGGAAAAAGGGACAACTATAATACCAGGAGGTAAATGAGATAAAAGAAGAATTCGTTGGATGCTATAGACACAAAAAGGGGTCCAAGAATAGATAGGCAGACGGGTTAGATGAGGATTCTGGGGGTGATAAGGTAGGTCTGATGTTTTGCTATTATTTTGACGTTATTATCCTAGCACACTGACGAGCCCAAAAGAGATATTTAGAAACCTGAAAGTTCAGAATGGCTGGCACACAGACTGTCAGAGGTGGGATTTTAGAGTATAAAGTCCCCTGTGTAAAATCCAAAGGCTTTAGACTGGGAGGTACAGGAAGCCAATGAGAGATTCACCCAGGGGAATAAATAGAGGAAAGTCACGTTTCAGAAAGAGTCGCTTGGCAGCCAACTAGGGATCACAGCTGGGACCGGGGACCTGCCCAGGAGGCTAATGTTGGAATTGGGGTGATAAGTGGGACAAGTGAAGTGATGCCAGGGGACAGGTGGCAGTGTAAAATGCTGAAGAAGAGAGCAGTGAAAATGTACAGAAATACATATTTCAGATAATTTTTATAGGAATGGTAGAGGGATGGAGTTTAGGGCTTGGTTTTATTTCTGAGTTTCCAGTACTAGGCTCAGGTACTAGCATACAGAAGAGAGTGAACATTTGGGGATTTTTGTTTTATTTTGTTTTCTTATTAAGTACAGAAGTGGGGAAACATACTGTCTACAGAAGACATGGGGTGTGAGGTCGTCCTTCGAGTACAGATTGCATGTGAGGGTGCCTGACTAGCTGCTCAAAGAGATTACAGAAAGACTTAACTAGAGAAACATCAATTATTGGCAATTTTAAGGATTAGCTAAAACCTCTCACTGTTTGTCAGTAATTGTTTTATGTTCTTTAATTTTTATTTTTAAAATTAAAATATCATTTATTGGCATAGTAATTTTGCTATCCCAGTGAATGCAGATGTATTTACTTTACTATTTCTTTTAAAAATTATTTGTAAACTGACACATACAAAGTCCTTATGGGGTGTCCCATGATGCTGTGACATGAGTGTAGACGGTAACGTAGTAGTCACTATTCTTGCATAGTTTTCTCCAGTGCGGATCAGTAGGCTACACTCAAGAAAGGGGAAGACAGATAATGGGTGACAGGACACTGCACAGAGGTGAGGGCTCACTAGAGCAGCAAAGGGAAAGGGACATTTGACTTTTTAAAAAAATAAAAGGGCTGTGACTCTGAAGGCCACATGATTGTAAAGAGTATCGACACTGCTGCAAACGAGCGTGTGGGGCACGAGGCTGCGGCCGGTCAGCAGAGCCCTCAAGCAGTTGTCGTGGGTGATGAGGTGCCCGGTGTGAGGTTGGGGCTGAAGGCCGGTGGGTCCGAGGAGGGGCTGCCCGTAAGATTATGGAAGGACACCGGGACGCAGATGTAGGAGACACCAGAGCGCAGCGAAGCAGCGACTGGGAGGGGACACAGGCGTCCCTCTTAAGAATGCCTGAGTGTCCAATATTCAGTGCTCATGTATTCTTGTCAAATCCAAAGTTTCATAAGAGTATGTCTTTTCCAATATTCAAATAAATGTACACATTGCGTAGACCGGTATTTCATAAATAAATAAAAATTTCTGAATGATTCTGTGTTCCACTTAATTATTTGCAAAATGTTAGAATTTCAGGTTTCTTGTTGACTTAATCAGCCTCTCCCTAAAGTGTACCACACCGACACAGGCACTCGTTAAACAGACATATTCTGAAATCCACAAATGAACAGTGTCCTCAGGATCCCAGGTTATGTCTACGTATGCAATATGATCACTTTGCTAACAATTGTGACTGGGATTCCCTTACCCACACTCTGGGATTCTCCAGGTTGGAGAACTCCATCAGTTCGCATTTTCTGTTTCTTTCACAGTGTCAATCTAAGCAAATGTACTGCACTCCCTTAAATAAATGAGCAGTGCGGTGTTTTACTCCTCACTTTCAATTTTGGTATCTAAGGGATCTAAGTACTGTATATCCATTAGATAAAACAACCTCATCAGTAACTAGAGCTGCGGAATTTTTAAGCTATAGGAAACCTTGATTTAAAACAGTTTAGTATCTCCCTTCATGAGCTTTCCATGACCCTGGCATTTGACAGTATTGGAAGAAATATAAAATGTATACCTTACCTACTATTCTTTTTCAAAAATTTTACAAAGTAGCTGTGATCAAAGAGGCAAACGTGTTAGATTCATTCACTTGGTCACTCCCTCGTGCATGTAATGTCATGGACCTGTGCTGCACCTGTAGGTGAAATCTTCCATCCTAAGGGTTTTCCAGGCGGACCTACGATCCCTTCTCATTTGGACAAAATTGTTTTCTTGCCTTTGCAAATTGTCTTCTATGTGAAATGAACACAGAAGTTTCTCAAATTACTGCCATTCATGGTTTCCACTTTGTGGAGAGTAGCTGAAGAGATAAAACTGTGGCTAGACATGCAGATTGAGCCACACCTCTGAGCTGAGGCCACATTAAGGCTACCTGCATGTGTCAAATCCAAGGACAGGACTGGAGGGTCACAGCCATCAGCAGAAGTCAGCATTTACTGGAAGGTTTTGAAATGACACCATTCGGGTGGAGATTTGAGAACATCAGAAAGAGAAAGAGGAAAGTGTGTTAGATAGGAAAGGAAGACTAAACCAGAACAAACGATGTGTAGAAAACATAGGTGACCAGCAAGGTTAAGACAAAGCTCCAGAGGCGCACTCGGGGACTGTGCATAGGTTCCCAACTCTCAGATGGGCAGGGTCCCTCGTGGGCACCATAATGAGCAGAATCAGGAATATTCTACTGAGAATTAGCTTTTCTTCTACAAATTTTCAATAGTGACATTTACTGTTACTTTCCTGATTAACTTGTACTTATTGGAGGTTAATCATAAAAAAAGGTCTACTAATGGAAATTCTCAATTCTGGGAAAATTCAGAAAAAAAGATCTGTGGTTATATCCTTGAAATGGGAGTCAATAAAATAGTATCTTATGGAAATATTTATATTTAATGTCTTATTCTCATGAAGCCATATATTAAAAAATAAAATTAATAGTGTGCATAATATGGCATTTGATCCATATATCCCAGTAATAATGTAGTAATCATCCCTTAAGTTATTAAACATTGAATGTTTATACAAAGAATATATGATAAGTACAAATGATTGAAAGTCAGTATTCTGGATTATTGATAGTAATTTTTATCATTATTACTTTCCAAACTATTCAAGACAGTCACTTAGGCATGTCTGGTCTATAATCATGATGCTGTTTTTATCACTGAATCTCCTTTTTAGGAACATTTTTTCATCAAGTTTCAACTTCTTTGGAATATTAAACTGACAAGTCTCATAATAACCAGTATTTCCTGATCAAGTGACAAAGACTGCTAGTTTCTTTCATTTCATCACTTGCATACTTTTAAAGAGTGAGATTTTCATAGAGGTCTGCAAAGCCTTCATGCTTGTTTACAAAACCCAGTCAGTTCCTGAATTACTTGATGTTACTAGTACAGTATTCGGAGTATTTGTTTTAATAGGTGTTATCAAAGCAATTGCATTTGTATTTAAGTTGGCACACTGACAACGGCTTTCTGGTTTTCTTTGCAGGAGCCAGTGTTTCACCTGGAATCACACAGATCAGAGCGAGGAAGGGGCAGATGTCCTTTCGACCCCGGGTCTCCCTTCGTCTCCACCTTGATTGGTGATTATCTTCCTCACAGACTAGGGTGGCAACCATGATGATTTCGAAACGTATTTTTCAACCTCAGTACATTCTTTGGCCTTTCTTTATAGACTTTACTTTGCCATAACTATTTACTGTGCTGGGAGTGATGAGATTAAATTTCAAGTCATGCTAGCTTGAGCAATGTGACTCTTAAAATAAGCCTAGATGCTAGGAAATATGCATGTTTCATCTTGGAAAAAAATTGTCACTTAATACCTGATACGAGACATTTTACATATTTGTTTACAAAATGCAGTTATGTGACTACTTTATAAAAATTTCGCTGGAGGAACTAAACTGTTTTAACACAGGTTAATTCTTTACCTTTCAATTACCTTGTGACTTTAGGGAATTTTAATTGCGTTCCTCTGGGTACCTTTTTCTTTTATCCATTCAGTTCCGCAGAAATTCATCTTCATTGAGAATGCCAAAAGTATTTATCTAAACGCTTGTTAATCTAGAATATAATAGAGTCTGAACAGCTCAAACTCTCACTAAATAAACACTTTGAAATAACAGAAGAAGATAATAATAATAATAATAGATTTCAATTTCATCAGTATAAGACCAGGAAACCAAAAACCTCATTAAAACACAATGAAAGGCTCACTTTTCCTTTGTCTTTGTACTATTCTGGGTTGAAAATGGCTCACGTTCCAAGTATCCCAGCACAGTAACAGTGTGGACAGATGGGAATTGTAAGTATAAAATTCAAGGAAGCAATCCCTGACACCTCCCGTAGATGCTAACACGAATGGTTGCTCCCTCCTCAACTTGATTTTATTTTTGGTACCGGGGATTGAACTCACGACCTCACGCTTGCCAGGCAGGCACTGTGCCGCTGAGTTATGTCCCCGGCCCCTCCTTAACTTTGGATGTGATGGTTATTCTGAGGATCTATGGATGGCACAGATGTGCATGGGGCGGTGCTTTTATTTGCAAATCATATAGTTATTAAAACTCATTTGACTTTGCAGAAAATGAGAAAGTGTAGAATGCCCCGGAAGAGAGTGCATATTCTAAATAGGCTGATAACCTCGCAGCTGGTGATTAAACAAAACATGCCATGCTCGATTTCAGGTTGATCCAGATGCTGCCCTGGTACTCCGTGTCTTTAGAGTCTGTTCCTGGTTACTCCAGACGGCGGGTTTCGATGGGCCTCCCACGGCCACACTACCCATCCCCATCCTGGTGCTCGGGCCCAAAAGAGCAAAGCTTTATAAAAACACAGGTTTATGGAGAAAACTCTTGTGTCTGCTCCATTACTGGGAAGTGTTGCACTTCTGTTTCACAATTTGAAAGGGCTTTAAGATGAGAATTTCACATAGTGTTAAGTTTATTTCAGGATCTTCAATGAAGAGATGTGAGATTTTTAAAGAACAAAACAATTTAAAGAAAATTATTGTAAAGTATTTCGAATTCCTTCATGAACCATTTCTGTAAGTATGCACACACACACGTGTGTGTGAAAGATACACAGAGAGAATGAACAGAATATGAGGAAAGGAGGCTCTTTTTGTTGATACATCTTTGCAATACCTAGTAAATGTGTGCACCCCAGATGCCGCTGCACATTGAGATCACAGCCGAGCCCTTCCCCTCCCCCCTCCCCTCCCCCTCTCCGCCCTGCCTTCTGCTCCTCCCCACAGCCCCTTCCCATCTGCAGAGTCACCTCCCTGTGTCCTACCATCTACCTTTCTTGTTGCTTTTTAAATTATCTATACTTTGGGTTTCTCATATAAGAAAAACCATGAGGTATTTAACCTCCTTTTTCTGATTTATTTCACTTAGCTACACCCATTTTCCTACTAATGACTCAAATTTATCCTTCTTTATGGCTGAGTAGTAGTTTGGACCTGATAGGCATTAAAACCTTTTTATTAATGTCAGGCCTATGAATACTACAATTCTACAATTCCAAAGACATTAATAGGATGTGAATTAAAATGTAGGTATTTGATAAACTCATACAGTCTCTTTTACAGTCAAGCTTTGTATATATCTAAAAACAGTTGTTTTCAACTTTCTTTTACTGTATAGTCTCTTGCACTGAATAGGATTTCTATAAATAATGACTGAATGGAAAGCTCACCATTTATTTAGAAATCTAAACAAACAACATAAATAAACGTTAACATATTCCTCATACGAACTACAGCATATTGGAGGTTGACAATTATATACTACATACTGCTTCCGTAAGTGTAATCCGTGGGGTATAGGAAGAAAAGACCACTCATGTTTAACATTTTGTATAAAAGGTGAGAAGTAACTTCCGTGGCTCCCCTGCCACTTAACATTCAGTCTCCTTGGAGCTTGTTTATGCACGAAGCTGGGAACCTAAAACTGAAATTTTCAGAGGGGAAATATGACCGGACGTGCATTTCCAAGCGAGTCTCATTGAACTTCCTACTCGAATTACGCTGTGCTGAAACGTCAAGTGCTCGCCATCTGCGCGGCTGTTTCGCTTATTCAGAAGAGAAATCAAACCAAAAGAGCCCTCCAAGCTAAACACAAAAGTTATAGAATAATCCCTCCAAAGAGAAGAAATAAAAATATAATTCTTCACATTTATCCGCTCGCTTTCATCCCAGAGTACCTTGGAGAGATCACTCAGGCGCTGTAGGCAGGCCGCGCAGGAATGGAAACCCGATGGCCTGTGCGAGCCGGGAGCTCCTCGAAGGAGGGAAATGAAAATAATTCCGCCAACTGAGGACGCGGTCGGAATGCGGCCGGGAGGTGCGGCTACCTCCTGGGACTGGCGAGCTCCGCGCAGCAGCTCGCCCCGACGGGAAGGCGCGCTCGTGCGGGTTTTGAGCACGCACGTGCTGCGCTGGTGGTGAAGCAAGTCCGCTGCAGGAGCTACCTGCAGACGCGCAGCTCCCGGTCCACGGAGCGACCTGCGACGGCGTCACCGCTGCGGTGAAGACGGGCTCCACGCTAACTCGGACGGTGACGGCGTTGCTAAACTGCAAGGCCTCAGAGAATAAAGCAGTACTGCTCAGAGCTTCCTGTGTAATTTCATAACTTTACGTACAATTTTAATTTCAGTTAAATTCAGTTGACTTCAGATTGCTTGAAGGAAAAGATTACTGAAATATCAAACAAATCTTAGGGTTCCTGGATAATCACAAGACTAGTTGAAAATCACAATTTTATTAAATTTAAAATTCATTTAGAAGTGAAATGTTAGCACTTACAATGATTTTATATGAAAAAAGATTTAAGGAGCAAAACAAGCCCCTTAGCCATGTTCTGCATGTTCAGAAGCCAAAAAACAAAACTAAACAAAACAAAAAAAAAACCCCACAACCCACGTATTAATTAGGATGGCTTTTCAAATGCCACTTTGCAGTAACAGTCTGTCTTGGTGGCATCCACATCAGCTCATACCTCAGGTGCAGTATTTCTGTGCGTTCAGCCACGTTCTTCCCCAGTGCACTTGTTAATATTGTATTTAAAGCAATTTTAAGTAATCATCTAAGTAACACAAAGCATTATAACTTTGTTTCTTTTTTTTTTTGTGGGTACCGGGGGGTCGACCTCAGGACCTCGCGCGCCAGCAGGCGCCCGTGCCGCTGAGCGATATCACCGGCCCCTTTTTCGTATGTGGGTTCCGGGAGTCGAACTCGGGCCCTCGCGCTTGCCGGGCAGGCGCTTAAGCTGCTGAGCCATCTCACCGGCCCTACAACTTTGTTTTAAAAGCTTATTGAAACAATTTTCAATAAAATGAATTGATGCATTATTAATCACCTATGCTTTTCAATTATTAAAGATACATAGCACTTACCTTGCTAAGTAAAATAAAAGGTAAATTATCATTAGGCGAGTGGCCAAATCAAAATCTAGGAAATGCTTTCTGTATCTTGTATATCATTTTGGCCAGGCAGGAAGCATTTCTGCTGTCTCTTTTAATTAGCTGTGTTAAGTGCAATATTCTAAATTGACAATAACTTCAGTGACTGTAGGGTCCCTCATATTTTCTCCTCTCAATCCTATGGCCAGGGTTTTTTATCATTTCATTTTACACATCAGCTGTGCTACCAGTTCCAAGGGTCAGACAACCCTAGCAACTGAAGTAATTAAACTATGCTAAAATGCGCAGTGCTAATGGATGGGGAAAACCACGGGCAGCATGCCACACACCATTGACAATTTGTTCGGAAATGTTACTGTTATTGGGACATTTTCAGGGATACTTTTCAAGTTAAAGACTTAACTGAATTTTATTTCAACAAATAGCCAGCAGTAAGATATTTTAAAGTCACTGAAGTTTTCTTTCTACATTTTTTGTCCTGTTTCACTTTTCTTCAGAAATATAGCTACGAAGTTACAGCCACTAAAAGTTTCTTTTTTAACTTAAAAAAAAAAATAACAGCTTTGTGAATATACAGCTCATTACCAATTCTAGAATTAAACGTATAGGTTGATGAAAGGAAAAGGAGTTACACATATAGGGAACACGAAAGTGATTATCTCAAATTATCAATAACATGAAAATGTTTTCAAATAAATGTTTCCTTTAGATTAACTGTATTTATATTCAGAGTTATACATGAATATTCCTGGCACAAAGAAGGACTTACTAAATATTAGGAAAATAAATGAAAAATCCAAATGAACGTGAAATATATATCTTTATAATCTCTACAAACATAGAAAATGAATGTGCTGGTTCATTTCTTGAATTCACCCCAAGTGTAGGGGAACTTGGATTTCAAGCTATCCCCTCACCAGGCTCCAGTCCCTACAAAGGAGCCGGAGTTTCTTCTCCAAGGCAGCTGCTCTCTACAGTCGGCACAGTGCCCGCTGTCCACGTTTAACCTGGCTGCTGACCACGGCTGCTGGTCTCCAAGGAGCTCTTGGAACACTTTGCTGATGGTGTCCTTAAAATTAAAGAAAAAAGAGACAATGGAGCAGGAGGAGGAGGAGTTGAGTGGAAGAGGAAGAGGAGAAGAAAGAAGAAAAGGGAAGGAGGAGAACAAAGAGATTACGAAGAAGGAAGGAGGAGAAGAACGAGACAGAGAAAGAAGAAGGAAAAAGAAAAAAGAGGAAGAAGAAGGAGAAGGCGGAGGAACAGGAGAAGAAACCGTTGGAGGAGAGAGGCAAGCTCTTCCAGTCGCCATGCATGTTGGTTACAAATCTGCTTTGGCCGCGATGGTGTCAGTGGCACTCGTTTGCCCCTAACAGAACTCAGATACAGAGATGGGTGCCAGGAAAGGCGAACGAGCACATTCGAAACTCATTTTTCTTTCCCTCCATGCCCAGAAACCAGTTCTTAACGTTGCTACCTAAAGCTGTCATCAGCGAAAGCAAAACAATGAGCACGAAGCCCAAACAGGTGCATACCTGAGAAAGGCGCGCATTGTCCCTGTTCCCTGTGACACGGCAATGGAGCGTGAGCTGGGATGTTGGAAGATGCGTCGGGGTCAGTCTCGTCCATCCTGACCCCCACGTACAGCTGACTTTTCTTTGCATTTATGCGTGTCAGAGTGATTCTGCAAAATAGTCCATTCAAAGTACGGTAATGTTCTAAACGATGCGAACAGCTGAGTTTCAAAGCGAAGCGCTTACGTCAGTCGTTAGCCTTGTACTGGTTCGTGCGGCAAACGCGTCTCACATTATTTTGGATTGTAGAATGGGCACTGAAAACATAAGCAGGACAAATGCTCGAGTCACCTGAGATAAACAGGCTATGAATAACTTCCTGTGAACTTTTCCTGATAAATAATTAAAATCTGTATCTCAACATGGTGAATAAAACTTGGGTAATAAGTCTATGACTGAAACTCTTGACTGGTGTCATAAAATACTAAGACAATGTCATATATTTAATTTCAATTAGAGTTTATACTATAAAAAGAAGTTATGTTGAAAATTATCTTAATTTCGTACTTTGCCTTAGAATCACTTAGAATGGATTTATGTCTGCATATTGCTCAGGATCCAATGATTGTCTTTTCTTTCATATAAGCAGTTTATATACACATTCTTTTAATCCACATAAAATCCTCTGGGGCTGAAACTACTGAGGAGAAATTTTAGAAAATATATATTTTTTTCTTATTAAATAACATAATGTCCCTTAGGAATGAAAATTCAAGATCTCTGTTATTTATGTGAATACCTGATAGTTTACTTTTGGTATTTTCTCCCCAAAGCAATTCTGAAAGTCATAATCTTATCCTGAGTGTTTTATATTATATTTCAGAGATTTCTTAACACCACAAAAGAGCTCTGGATACATTTGTTAATTCACTTACTGGGCACTGATTCAACAAGTGTTTCCTGAGGGTATTCTATATTGCAGCCACCAGGCAGGATGGCAGGCACCAGAGGAGTCGCCTCAACTCAGCAGCGGGCTGGAAAGAGCCTGGGGCTGTGGTGTGTGAGGAGCCAGGAGCCCTCAGAAGTGTGGTCAGCTGGCGCTGTGAGGAGTGAGCAGGGGACAGCTGCGTGCCCTGCACAGAGAGGGGAAGAGAGAGACAGTGCTCTGGGCAGAAGGACAGCAGAGAGTGCAAGAGCCCACAGGCTCAGCACAAACCCCTGGGTCTTGCTGATTCTACAGATAACCAGAACCTTCATATATTAAACAGTTCTGGCACGGTCAAACTGCAGATTTTTACCTGGGCACTTGGTTTTCCTAGATTTCCAGTGCTGAATTAATTCCACTATTGTTTTATCTGTATAGAGAAATTATTGCAGAGCATCACAATGATAAAGTCAAAGTATCCTGCCAATTTTCGTGTAATTTTTAAAATTATAATCATACTTGGTGACCTAAAATTAACATAATATTGATTATCATCAGAAGGCAGTACTATAATGATGAAAAATAATATATGGCATAAAAATCACCGGGTGTGGTGGCACACATCTGTAATCCTGGCAGTCCTAGAGGAGGTTAAGGCAGGAGGATCATAAGCCAGAGCCCAGCCCAGGCAATTTACTGACTTAATGAGACCTTGTCACGAAATAAAAAGTAGAAAGGGACGGAAATGTAGCTTAGTTGGACTGGCCTGGGTTTAATCCCCTGTACCATGATCAATCAATCAAATAAAAATCAGGTTATATATATTCAGAATATCAGAACAGACTAGATAGCAACTAAATCTATGGCTCAGATAACACATTCATTAAATATCACATCTCCATAGACACTGAAAACTAAATCCGTAGGTTAATTTGCTCTTGTTGCCAAAACCCGAAAACATATTTCATTTCTTATATGAAACTGTTTCCTTTTTAAATTCATTTAAAATAGGACTTCTCTAGATGTTATTTTTGTATAGCATAGACCACCAAAACATCGATTCACAAGTATTCCCCAATAATATGAAAAAAGTTTCAGTTTTTGTGACGACACTGAGTGCATTGTCTTTTAGCTGTGATTAGGTATTATTTGCGCCTAAATAGCTGGATTCTAATTATTTTTTTCATTAATGTATTATCTTGCTTCCAGCTTTCTTAGGGAAGTATTTTGTGAAGCGTAACGATCGCTGTCATCACGTGGATTATTTTTTCTTCACAACGATAAGATTTGAAAAGAGCATCTCCGCCTCCTGAGAAGCCAGCATTTTCAACAGAAACACATTTGGTTCATTTTACAGAGCTGGCAGCTTTTAGTACCTGTCTAACTTCTTTGAAGTTTAAATTCTACAGTTCATATGTGTTATTTGAGTTGTTCACAAACTATTTTCTTTTATCTGAGCGCAAAAAGGGAAATTGAGTAAAATTGGAAATGTATTGTCTTTTGTGCAGATAACCTGCCTGGATAGGTTGTTTTTTTGGTAGCGCATGGCTGCCCTCTAGTAGCTAGAAGGAGTATTTATAGTTAATTTTACAGCATTGATTAAAACAATTTTGAACTAAAGTTCTAAAAGGACGTGAAGGCAATAAAATCGATGTGTGATAATATAAAGATTATAATGCATCATAATAAGAGTTCTAAAATATTTTAAGAAATAAAACTAAATCACATAGCAAAAACAATAGAAAACTCATATTTTTAAGAAAGTTGCTCTTCATACAAATTATGCATTAAACATTCAGCCCAGCTTGCACAAGAAAAATAAATTATGTTTAGAGTAGTTTTATAAGGTGGAATTCATTCTTTAAATGAAAAACACGTAATTCATCCATAGTAAAAACAAAAATACTTTAGATAAATCCTCTCCTTGGTGTTTTAATAGTCACTTCTTTATGGGTCAACATGGCTATTTAAACTACAAAACTGATGATTCCATGCTGTTGTAATCCAGCGAGGCTGTCTTTTATCCACGTTTCAGCAGTAGGTACTGAAGAACCACTGAGCACAGCTGTTACCCAATATTCTTTCTCCATTTATAGACAATTTCTGGTAGAGGTAGCACTAGTTGTCTTTCATATATACTATGGTTTTTTTTTTTTTTATTACCAAAGAACATGATACACATAGATAATAAGAGTTCTGATATAACTTTTCTCCACCAAGTTGTATTTCTGGTCTAGATTTTGCATATTTTATAGTTTTTATTTTCTTTATTATAATACCTCTCACCATGTGTTGAGTATATGCGAAGATCTTAAACAATATATCTCTTTTTAAGTGTGTAGGGTACAAAATTCTGAAATATAAAAAGCTGAATGAGGAGCACAGTGCATACCCATATCACACCTGTGTCATACTTGTGTACCGTGGACCTTGATTCCCCAGTACTGAGGTTCTCCCACATCTGCTTTTCTGTCTTTGTTGTCTCTCATATAAAAATATAGTTCAGGGCCGGTGAGATGGCTCAGCTGCATAAGCGCCTGCCCGGCAAGTGTGAGGTCCTGAGTTCGTCTCCCGGTACCCTCATAAGGAAAAAAGGGGCCAGTAATATTGCTCAGCAGCACAAGTGCTTGCTGGCAAGTGTGAGGTCCTGAGGTCGACTCCCGGTACCCACATTAAAAAAAAAAAAAAAAAAATATATATATATATATATATATATATATATAGTTCAACAATGAATTCCTTTGTGGGAAACCTAGATTTTATTCATTTATACCCTAGATTTTACACATCCATAGTGGATTTTTGGAACAGAAAATCAAAACTATTTAGAATTGCTTGTCTTTTTTAAATGAAATATAGCTTATTACAATAATATTTCTAAAACATATTTCTTTAAATTTTTGAGTTTAATCTGTATTTTATTAATTTATTTCTAAATCTGAAATAACCAAAGCAAGCATCACTTAGAAAAAGGATAACTAACCCAAGTTGAAAATAAATTTTGTTACATAATGCCTTAGGCATAACTCAATTGATTACTTTTTCCAAACTTTAAAATCATACAAATGCATTTAATCTTTTGAATTCTTTAAAAGTTTTAAAGATCTTACTTTAGGGAACAAACCTTCATAAATTTTTAAATAAGTTTTAAAAATCTAATAAATTCAAGAAACTCGAGGTCTCTTAAATTCCATTTATACATTTGGTCAAGTGTTTATACCTCTACATAAATAATCATAATTCTTAAATTTATTATATAATTCAATGTGTTGAATCGGAAATAAAATTAATTTGAGTTCTCTGCAACATTTAAGCACTTTAAATACCATGTGCATGTACAGACACGCTCCACATTTTCAGAAATCAGAAAATACGGGTCATCTCCATACCTTTAAAGCCCCGCCCCGAGCTCTGGGATGCTCACTCGGGATCTCTTCCCTGTCCCTGGTGGCGGGCCGGAGCCTCTCTGGGACCGGAAGTGCACCTGCCGAGGCACTGCTGGGCGCTGGTCTTGCTGGGGTTCAGGTCATGCCCCTAGATTTTCTAGTTGTTTGAAAAAGATGTTTCTCTGTTCTGTTAAGCTACGGTTGACCCCTCTCCCTCCGACTCCAAAGACATTGCCATGTCCGGAGACCCCGCCCGCGCTCTGCAACTCCTCGGTCTACCTGTATGTCTCTGAGGGCCACCGCGCGGTGCGGACATTGTCGTCCATCTTCCTGGGCTCCCTGCGAGCAGACTGAACAACAGGCGGGGGGCAGGTGCAGCTCGGACAGACTTCTCGGATGCCGGGCTAACGTCGTGTTCATGACAGCAATCTCTTGACCCAAGGAGGGCTGAGTGAGCACACACAGATGTTACACCTCAGTAACGATGGCAGCAAGGAAGCTCGGCCGGTAGGAAGGCCGCGTGTAGTAAAGTGGGAAGCCCTGTACCGGCCAAATCAGATTTCAGTATCTGCCACCTGCTGTCCCCAGGGCTTTGCTCTCAGTGACTCGGCTGAGTGATTGCTCCTTTTCCTATTCGAGGCCGAGAGGGAAAGCCAGTTGCCCGGCTCCCACAGCGGGTAGGTGGCCGCGTCAGGACTCGAGGCCTGGCTGTCCCCGGTGCCCCTGCAGCTCTGAGGGCAGAGGTGTCAATGTCCTTGGGTCACCCGTGTTAAAAGCCGAATGTGCTCCGTGCGGTGGAGGTTCCCACCCTGGCCTCAGGTGGGGACCGGCCCTGACTTGCTTTCCCGGGGTTTTCCGTGCAGGTGGCGAGCTCTTCGCGGGCCTCTACGGGGACTACTGGGGCCGCGACGCTGCCCTCACGCGCAGCCCGGGCCGCCTGGGCCACGTGCGCACCGAGCCCGACGACGAGCACCTGCTGAAAGGTGGGCCGGGGACCGGCAGGGTAGGGGAGGCTGCGGACAGCCGCGCAGAGGGTGGCTGTCCGTTTGTGCAGATTTCAGGGTGTTTTTCCTGGCCGTGTAAATTGAGCTATAAATACAGACGATGTGAATGTGATTTTACATCCAAATGCAGGGGCTCAATTATAGAACCAGTTTACCTGCATAGCAGTGCTTAGAAATTAAATTTCTAATGAAGAAAACAAAACAAATATATGAACAGTTAAAAAAGAAATCATCCAATAAGTTTTGTGTACGCTTATCAATTTCTTAAAGCTAATTGCTTTAATGGGATCACTTTGCACTTCAGAGACAAATAAAACTCTAGGAATAGACAAATGTAACTGCCGTAGAATTCTTTGTAAGGAGTAATTTATTTTTGTCACACCGGCATATTGAGGAGCTAAAACAGCGTTTTATGATGAGCGTTTATAAAAGTGAACTTGTATAATGCTTATAAACGGCGCATTATCATTAAAATATTTTATAGACCATATCCATCAAAGGTAATTTACTCAAATGCCTTAGACTGCAAACACAAAAACTTGAATTCACCACTTTAAGACTGAAATGATCCTCTATAAGCTAGATTTACACGTGATTTGCACCTTAAGAACAGAAGTGACCTCTGGGTTTCGCGTGTCACCCTGGCGCTTACGTCCGGCTTGGACGCCCTGGTGCGGGAGAGGGTCCTCCTTCCCGGGCCAGCCCACACCCACACTAACTGCACTCCAAGTGTGTAATGGACTTCCTCAAAATTTCTCTCTGCCCCCTTTATTTTCCATTTGAATTTCCTTAAACGACTATTTCCAAGAGGTCTGTTGCACATAAAATGGAGATGCCTCAGTGTTTCCTAATATTTGGCTAAAAACTGCCGGGAAAATGTTGCATTTCTCCCCAAAATGAGGGTGCGGAGCTCAGCTTCCGGTGACATCTGCTTTAGGAGGCAAGCTCGCCACTCCGTGGCCTTCACTTTCTTCTCCCCCTTGCTACCTACAGAGCCCAAGTTCGTGGGCGCGTACCTGGTCCCCGACAACGAGGACCGCGCGGACGACAAGGCCTACTTCTTCTTCAGCGAGCGGGCGCAGGAGGCCGAGCGCAGCGCGCAGGCCCTGTTCGCGCGCGTGGGGCGGCTGTGCGTGGTGAGCAGCGGCGGGGTCCCTGCAGAGCCCTCCTCTTCTGCAGGCCTCCTAGGAGCGGCGTCTGCGTGCCCCCCTTGCGCCGCACGCCTGTAAGAAAGCTGTGTGCGCGCAAGCCTGATCCCGACGAAGCGCCCCACTTTCCAAGCCAGGCTCGGAGGTGGCCCGTGACAGTCTCTTTCTGTCTAAGCAGGACTTTGAGTCTAGTTTTTAAATGAATGTAACCCAGATCTTTTTTTCTGCCTTAGTTCTCAGTCTAAATAATACACATGTCTGTGTTTGAATAACTCAGTTCGATTCTATAGAACAAAATCTATAGTTTGTTTTATGCATTCAAACAGGTTGCTTGACATCAAACCAGTTGAAGTAGCAGAAAGTATTTGGAGGATGCTCATACAAATGTAAAGTTGCTTTGGCACTGGGAAAATATTTACGAATAAAGTAACGGATGCATCTCTGCATATAAATGCATGTACATTTTGTATGCATGGTCTGTAGTATAAATATATAATATGGATATTTGTGTGTGTGTATTTCAAGCCTTCTTTATCAAAGAGGGAAAAGGGAACGGACCCTTCCAGATTGCTGGGATAGGCAGATTGTTTTGCAACAAAATAAAAATCGAAGTACCAGGTACAGTGGTGCACAGCTGCGACCCCGGCACTGTGGGTTCTGAGCAGAAGGAGCGCAAGTTTGAGTCCAGCCTTAACAACTTAGTGACTTAAAGGGACCCTGTCGCAAAATTAAAAATAAAAAGATAGGGAATGTAGCTCAATGTGAAGGCTCTGGGTTCAATCCCCAGTACCACATAAAGAAAAAGAAAAAATTACCATAAAAGCCACAACTTCGGGAAAGACTGCTATATTAATAAGATTTAATACCTAGAAAACATGTGTAACACACTGGGGTAAAAGTACACTGAGAAGCTACAAAGTCCCAATCTAAAAAATTGTTTTTTCTTTTAAGTGTAAGGACTTCTACCTATTGTAGTGTTTGGGGATTATGCTAAATTTTCCCTGCCTAAATTTGAAAAAGCAGTGAGTTCTGGCAGGTACAGGCCTAAGCACACCCAATCTGCCTTGGCGAACGTTCTTGGGACCCATGGCCCACGTGTTGTCCCCACAGAATGACGCAGGTGGGCAGAGGATCCTGGTGAACAAGTGGACCACCTTCCTGAAAGCCAGGCTGGTGTGCTCCGTGCCGGGCATGAACGGGATCGACACGTATTTTGATGACCTAGGTAAAAATCACTGGGAGAATTGAATTTTCCTCTGATCCGCATGCCTCTCTAACGCTCACTGTCTCTAGCGCCCAGGGAACACTTGTTTCTTGTGGTGTCTGACCGCTAACTAACCTGGGGCAAATTTCCATTCCTTTTGCTTTAGCGCTGTCACCTGGTTGGGGCAGAGGAGTTGGAGGAACAAACCCTGACCATCTCCTAAGCTCAGTGCCTCTGGTCCTCCCTGGGAATCAGCCATGGGACACCCGCAGCAGCAGGGCCACTCACCTGGTTACAAGTTGATCATGCTTGCTGGGTGCTTAGAGAAATAGATGTCTTAAACTCTGTAATAAATTCTAATTTGTTCCATGTGTATATATTTTCTCTGCATGCAAAGAGGACTAAAAATATGAAATGATGGAATGGTCTTTTAATTTTCAGAGGATGTTTTCTTGCTGCACACCAGAGATCAGAAGAACCCAGTGATATTTGGACTGTTTAACACTACCAGGTGAGAAATTTATTTAGTCAATAAAAACAACACAAAACAAAAATGACCTTATTGGGCTCCTCTTTCATGGTGTACATATGAGGTATGACTGAAAAACACAGTGAATGTTTAAATTAAAAAGAAACTACTACAGTAAAAGGCATGTGGCCATTAATCTCCCTCAAAATATTCCTCAGCTTCAAATCACTTATCCTTGTCTTTCCACTTTCTGCAGCAGCTCTGCAGTCCTCTTCCCTAAGTGTCTTTAGTTGCAGTCCCGGCTGCCTCAATGTCCTGAATCCATTCAAAACATTCACATGTCAAGGTCATTTTGACTTTGGGAAGAGCCAGAAGTCACACGGTGTCAGATCTGGTGAATAAGGTAGATGAGGACATAGCGTCGTTTTGCTAGCCTGCTCTGCTGGATGGAGCTTGGCGGCAGCATTCACCATATTTTTTTTTTTTGTCACATTTCATAAAGACACTCACAAAAGAGCACTCCAGACCTGCTTCAGAAGGTGACAAAAGCAATGGGATAATGTGTTTGAAGTGAGGGGGGTATGCTGAGGTAGATTAGTGGCAGCGTGTCTTTTACCATGGTGATTTTTAAAAATTTAAACATTTACCACATACTATTTTAAGAAAAAATAAAATTTTACAACAAAATAATAAGAGAATAACAACAGTTAATACACTGTGTGTCATTCTCTTCAAAGTAGTTACTCAGAGTATAAGACATGGAAAAGATTTCACTCTTACACAAAAGCAGCACCTAGTAACTTGGAAATACTAGGGACCCTGTTGCCACCTCCCCTCCCATCCCTGAGTGTCCCCCATGATTGCGACTGCACTTTCATTTTCAAAGCCACCATCTTGGTCCAGATCCTTATTTGTAGAACCCTGGGCTCCTGCTGGCTCGGTACCCTACCTTTTTCCCTCTCTAACGTGCAAGAAAATGGCATTTTTCTCATGGAACTCCTAACGTAATAGCTCCTTGCTCCAGTCTTATTTATCAAGTGGAACTCCCTAAGCCAGGCTCCCAAGTTCTCTACTATGTGGCCCATTCATTTCTGGAATTTTCTCCCTCTGATTTTTCCAGTGCTGTGTTTTTCACAAGGTAATACCTTGACAGATTCCAGTGCTTGCTTTGCCAGCTTCCATCCCTGTATTTTTTTTTTTTTTTTTTTTACTTCTTTATTTACTTCTCTTGCTTGACATTACTTTCTCTCCAACACTGACTGACATCACCTTCCCAGAACTGGTCGGTGCCTGTGTCGTCGCGAAGGTGCCTCTCACCCTTTATTCCGGGTGTTTTGCTCCTGTGCGGATGCACGGTGAATGCCCTGCAGGGTCTTCTCTCCATCTTTTAAGTACGTGGCTGAAATTTAGGGCTTAAAATTTGTTATTTTCTCCTTTACATTTTTCTGTTTTGTATCCATGGAGGAATGATGTTAGGTAAAATACTACATTTCATGTGTGTTGATATGTGAATTAAAAAAGACTACAGAATCGGTTACAATTTTCTGGGTATCTCACTAAATGTGGCGCATTGGGAGTAAAATGAGAAGCAAGAGTCTTACCTGGGTTCCCTCACAGGGATAGAATGGTGTTCCTGACTGCATAGAGGATTCTGTGGACTATTACTTGGGGTCTTTCCATTCAACTTCTGTTTAGCTTTTCAGCAGGTGATTTCTATTTGCAAACAAAAATAAGTCCTTCAGACAAGTATCTTATTTTTGTAGAGAGAGATCTTTTCTCCAACAGAGTAACATGGAAATATTTTTTCTTGATTATTCCTTGATACAAATTAAAAATAATTAATGTACATTAATAATTTTGCCAGTCATGGAAAATTCCTTATTTTTTTCCTTAACCTTCTCCCTTGCACCCGTGAATAATTTATACAAGTCACAATAATTCAGAGATTTGTACGTGATAAATTCAAGCTATGGGATAAACAGTATAGTTTTTCTACGGGTTAGTGTGTTCCATTTCTGTGCTGTTCTCCTAAATGATGACATATTGGATCTTTCTGAGAAATCAAAGACAAAACATGATTTTCTTCCACAATTTCCATTTTGACTGTGTAATTTACGTACAAGTCTGAGAAAAAAAAAGCTGCCAGCTGTTCTCTGACACAGCGGTTGATATCACAGAATGGTGATCAAAGGCGTGTTGTCACTTTCCTTGAGGGACCCTCCCTAGCTTCCCCCATACCCAGGCATTTCCAATTGCTTCAAGGTGTTATAAAATGTGTGAACTGATGTTCTAAGGCAGTCACATAACTGCTGTTCTACAAGTGTCTCAGGGTATGGGAAATACTATATTTATTCAGAAATTTAAATTTTGCAAAACTCATCAACAAATATTACTTATTTTAATTCTCATAATACAGAGGCTTGGAAAATGTTTTAATTAATTCCAATTATGCCATGTTAAGAAATATGGTCAGATGTCTTAATCTTTTAAAAAGATTCTTTCTCAGAATCTGATGCAAATGCACCCAATAAAACTTGCTGTAGTCAACTACTGTCTTTATCCTCTGCAAGTAGAAAATTTTATGTCATTAATTGATACTAATCTGAAAGAAAGGAACCTGAGGTTTTTTTTTTTTTTGGTGGGTACCGGGGGTCGACCTCAGGACCTTGCACACCAGAAGGCGCCCGTGCCGCTGAGCGATATCACCGGCCCTTTTTTCGTATGTGGGTTCCGGGAGTCGAACTTGGGCCCTCGCGCTTGCCAGGCAGGCGCTTACACCGCTGAGCCATCTCACCAGCCAAGGAACCTGAGTTTTATATGATTTAAATAATTCTCTGTAATTTATTGTACTCACACTAGTTTGTCTTTGCACGATCACACTGTTTTCGGGAACCTGAAGGAAAGAATTCAAAAGTGTGCCAATGGTTATGAAACCCCAACCTATAAAATGGAACAAAGCCCTAAATTTTCATGAGACTTTAAATTGTTCTTCACATCATATATGCTGAGATAACCAATATAATTCGAATTGAATTTGTAGCAATAATAACAGCATGATGATTAAAAGAACAATGCATTGAGGAGAGAAAAACAACTTTAAAAATCCTAATACCTTAAAATGTAATTCAACTTTAAATGAACATTTTCTACTATTAAGGATTGATCTTCCTTAATTAAAAACATAAAAATGCAGCTTTATCATTTAACAATGATAAAGCTAAGTGACAACCCATTTCATCATTTGAATGATGTCATTTCCAAATATAATACATAGGAAATTAAGGAAATGGTAAGCTTTGGCACTTTAATACTTACAAATTTTGTGATAGTTATTTCTAGATTATTCGAAGCTTAAAGAAAGTGCAAGTTTTTACCCCAAAGATTGTATTCTAATATGTATATTGGGGTATTAGACCACTGACCACATTCGCGATGATTTTTTCCTCTCATTTTTCAGCACTATCTTCAGAGGATATGCTATTTGCGTCTATCACATGTCTAGCATCCGGGCTGCCTTCAACGGGCCGTATGCACATAGGGAAGGCCCTGAGTACCACTGGTCACTCTATGAAGGAAAAGTTCCCTACCCAAGACCTGGTTCTGTAAGTTTAATCATTTAACACAGTATTCTTCTTTGGGAAATTTCCTTATGGTGATGTTTTTGTAACTGTTTCACATGCTTTAGTACACTTTGCAATTAAGGAATTCTGTATCTAAAATATACTTAGGTGGTAAAGAAATACAATGTCTCCCATCAAGTTATATGCTTGTTATTCTAATGAATATAACCCATGACACATACGTTTATCAGCATTCTGAAGTATATGTTATCATTTCTATTTTTGACTAAGTAGCTCCAACTCAGAGTTTGCTTTTCAGGCTACTGGTGAACACAGAAATGGCCAATACAAATGGGCATCGTGCACTTTCCTCCCGGCCTCTTGAGAAGAATTAGTATCTCATGGAATTCCAAGAAAATGTTACTCAGATTTTGTGTTCTTGTATTTCACTCAGCCTCTAAGTTCCCTAAGTCAGACTTTCTCCTCATTGTCATCTTAGCAGATCAAAAAGGAGCTTTTTCTCTACCTTCTTAGAATACATAGTACCTTTTAAGACATATTTCCTGGGCAATCAGAGAAGAAAAGGTGCCCATACGGAAATGTAGGGAGTACAGGAATTCTACCACCTGCCCTGATGTGTGGATAGTAAGAGCCTCCCTGTGTAGCCATTTAAACTTCTGTGCTTTTCACTGTACACATGTCCAAAAATGACGGTGACGATGATAGTTTGATACCAAGGGTCCTGTGTGCAACTAGTTTGCAGAACTGTCGGATTTTTATGTTCTGTGTGGTTCAGTGGAGAGCAGCCACTTAACTTGTCATGCAAGTCAACTTCCATGCATTAAGAGCAGCTGGTAAAATCTCATCACTACTCCGATTCCACAATTACTTGCAAGCCAAGTAGAAACCATCTCTGCAGAGCCAAAACACAAAGTGGAAACAAACCTTACCTCCATTAACAAGTATAAGGCTTTACCATTACAATCACTCTCTCCCACTGACTTAAAAGTATTACTTCCAGTAAGACATAAAGTATATTTTATTTCACTCAGTTGATTGAAATTGTAATTTAAATGGAGAAAACCCACTCCTGTGGCTTCACTGGAAATGCTGCTTGGAACCACACGGTCTTGAAGGAGATTGAAGGGAGTGAGTGCTGCTGAGCTGCTTCCAACCTAGGCAAAAATGTTTCCAATTATGTACAATGAGGGGACACTCCAGTGAATAGGTTTGTGCCAAACTAAGAAATATGGCCTGATTTTTTAGAAAAAGAAACCATTATAAATGCCCTCTTTGGAGAATCTGATTACTAAACCACTATATTTCTAAAATAGAAAGTTTTTTTTTTTTTATCAAGATAATCATTGCAGTTGCTGCTGGTTCTGGAGAAAATACAAGAAACGAGGGCGCACATATTAACAAGCATCAGTCAACACAGCTAAAGGTGCCCCAGGAAGTAACTCCCGGTGCTGTTGAGCAGTTACATTCAGAGTCAGTGATTTAAGGATTCAGACACATCACAGCAAACATTGCTGGTTTTCTCAGGCAATGTATCTAATCCATGAGAAAGTGTAATACAAATTCACACAGATTATAGTAGAACAACACAGAGAGGTGTTTCTCTCAAGAGTTTACGGTGGTAAAATTGGAACAGGTTCCTGTGTTACATCATTAAGATTGCCACCTGGGAATGTCACCAGTCACATGGTCACAGTCTCGACAGGAAAGCTATTTTGTGCACTTGTGAATCTTAATTTTGAGAGAAGACTTAGTACAACAAAGAGACTGCTTTTCTGAATCACAGATTCTTTGCTTTCAAAATTTAATTCACGATGTGAAAAATTTTAGGAAACTGAGAAAACAATTTGAACATTTACATCATATACTATTGGCACTTCCAAACTGTCCTCGTATTAAATGTATTTCACTTTTCGAGATATTGTCTAACATTTTTCATGCTGCCTATTTACAGAGTTTAGCCTCCCCTTGTAACATTTTTTTTTAATTTTAAAGAGAAGAAAAAACAAAACAAATCAAAAGAAGAACAAATTTTCAAAACAACATAATAGGAGGGTAACAATGGTTAATACATTACGTATTACTATCTTTAAGTTAGTTATTCAGGATACCAGACATTAGCATTCAATTATCCAAACATTATTGGCACAAACCTTACTCTTCAATGAACTAAGTAAAATTGGTAGTGTATCTATCTTAACCATCTTATATATACATACAATTTTTTTCCCTTTCCCTTCTTTCTTTTCCCTATTCCAGTCTCTCTTTCCTTTTGACCAGTTTCTTTTTGATTCACCATGTCTATTGTACATTTTGGATCTTGAGTCTATTTTTGTACGGAAGGATATGTGGTTACTACCTCTGTCTAAATGTACAGTTGGTTAATTGAATGGCGTCTGTTTCTCTCATTCCTCTCATGACTGATGGTTTACCCTATGGAATTCCTAATCATGTGTGTTTCAGTGTGCCAGCAAGGTGAATGGAGGCAGGTATGGGACCACCAAGGACTACCCCGATGATGCCATTCGATTTGCGAGAAGCCACCCACTAATGTACCATCCCATCAAACCTGCCCATAAAAAGCCAATATTGGTGAAGACAGATGGAAAATACAACCTGAAACAAATAACAGTGGACCGAGTGGAAGCCCAGGATGGCCAATACGACGTCTTATTCATTGGGACAGGTACAGAGATGAGAAAGTACTAAGGCTTCCGTCACCCTGAAGAAAATAACTCAAGGGCTGGTGAGATAGCTCAGCGGTATAAACGCCTGCCCGGCAAGTGCAAGGTCCTGAGTTCAACTCCCGGAACCCACATAAAGGAAAAAAAGGGCTGGTGTTATAGCTCAGTGGCACAAGTGCTTGCTGCAAAGCGCGAGGTCCTGAGTTTGACTCCCAGTACCCATATTAAAAAAAAAAAAGAAAAGAAAAGAACTCGAACCATATTTTTAAAAGGCCCTCTCAGCACATCTGTTTATCCATTAAACTGTTAGCACATGACTAATCCAAAGTAAGGAAGGCTGAAGTAGAGTCCTCATGTGTCGCAGCAGTAAGAGGTTGTCCCCCTTGTCTGGAACTAGATACATTATTGCCACTTTCGTTGGCAGTAGTGTCATGGTTTGGATGTGAGACGTACCGGCCAAGTCAGAGAAAGGATGGGGGATTGTTATGGCACAGAATTCCTGACACATGGTTAATGCTTAATACATTTCAATAAATAAAATAAAGAAACAAATAATTGACGTTCATGAACATTGGGCTCCAAACTGAAGTTCTCTTCGCAGGGCTCTCGCATCAAACCCCTGCCCCGTCACTGTCTGCTCAGTGATGCCTCACAATCTTACAAAGAACGCGGGACAGCACCTTCACACGGATCTGTGACCACAGCAATGTTTATCAAGCTCCACCAGAGTCAGTCGTTTCTACAAGCGGCTGCATATGTAATGCCATACCTTTGCTCTAACTTTTAGACAAGAACTTAGCCTTTCAGAGCAATGTGGGCCTGTAAAGCACTTTAAAATTCTGTAGCCCTTAGCTACACAATTACTCTACTTCCTTAAAATGATCAACCCTTTCTTATGCAGCACAATAATTGCTTTAACAATTGGTCCTAAAAGATTGAGTAAGCATTCTACCTATGTAACTTTGGCATACCCCCAAACTGGGAAGCAGGGTCCTTGAGATCCCTGATAATAAGTTGAAAATAAACAGTAAAGATTTAAGCAATGAAATATTAATCTTATTTCCAGAAATTGATCTCTAGTAGGGGTGCATTTTATCTATTTATTTTAGAACTGTAATGTTAATAATGTGCTCTGTGTTCAAGATATCAAACCGCAGACTTCTTTAAGAAACTTAAAATTACTTGGTCGTGAGTTCACTCACAGTGACTTCCAACAGAGTTTGAAAAGGGGATGAGGGTCCATAAGCAAGGCTCATATTTGATAAAGTTCATGAAAGTATTCATTTCTAAATGCCCTGGAAAGCAGGAGACTTAGTAACGTCCCCATAAACATTTTCTTGTCAGGTTGACCAAAGCTATTTGAGAAAATTCCAGAAATGTCAGTATATGTTTGTGTCATCACATGCACCATATTTAACTGAAAGTTACCATTCTACTGAACCACAGGTTTCAGAACCATAGGGCGTTTTATAAGTGTATGATAAGTACATTGGAAAATTCCACAAGTAGTAACGATCTCTCCCAATGTTTAGTATGCACGGGCTTTAAATGTAATATATGTAGACTTATTACTGCAAATTAATATTTGATTTACATCTTTTTTTTTTTTTGCCTGACATATTACTTGTAAACTATTTAATATGTGCTTGATTTTCAAAATGATGATAATTTTGTTCCTTTTAGTTAGTGGAAAATACAGGTAATTATTATTAGTTTAATTATAATCTAGTTTTATTAAGCAAACCACAAATTGATTTTTCAATATACTGCTCAAATACCATTAGAACTCTTTGGTTGACACTTCCAAAGTACTTACTTTTTATGAATTATCATTTCTAGCATGACATCAAAATATTTGCACAAGTAAATTAATGTTATTCAAGTTATCTTTGGAAAGCACAAACAGAATATTATGAATAATAAAAGTAAGATGTGCATTTAAAAATTAAGTGCAAACTTACAAAGTAATGGATAATTATAGAAGCTAAATTATACAGGAGAACTCACACTCTTCTCTCGGTGTAAACTTGAATTTTTTTTTTTAAATTATTAAATGTGTATATTGGGCTGAGTGTGTAGCTCGGGAGTAGAGCACTTGCCTATGCATGGGCCCCTGAGTTCAATCTCTAGCGCTGCAGAAATGAACAACAAACAAACATAAACAGTGTATTTATGATTTCCATAGTGGGTGGCTTGGGATGTTCCTCAAGGTTATAAGCATAGTTTCTCAGTAAGAAAGTGGCTTAAGTAAAAAATTTTCTTGCATCACATATCACAGAAACTTTATGTTCTCATCTGTCATATTTCATAATTCCAAAAGACATTTCGACTTCTGAATTTGGAGTTGAATTTTTAGACCAAATTATGTGAGTACAATTTTTAGTGTTTTGGCCAGGCATATAAATTAATTTTTTCTATTGAAAATATGAATAAATACTTAATCATATTTTGAACTGGCAGTTCTTAAGATGTTTTATGCATCTAGATTTCATATTTTATTTGTATTCATTTTCCTTATGTAGTTTTTAATTATTTGAAAACCAGATTGTAGTATGGCTTCTAGTTTATCTCCTCATTTGATTCTCATAGATGCTGGAATTGTCCTGAAAGTCATCATAATTTACAACCAAGAAACAGAATCTATGGAAGAAGTAATTCTAGAAGAACTTCAAATATTCAAGGTACTTTTATTTAAAAATATAGCCCAGGGCCTGTGAGATAGCTCAGTGGCATAAGTGCCTGCCTGGCAAGCGTGAGGTCCTGAGTTCGACTCCCAGTACCTACATATAAAAAAAAAAATAAAAAAAAAAAAAATAAATAAAAATATAGCCCAAATGTATGGGCCGTAGATGATTACGGCTGAGAATTAAACAGGAAGATGTTATGTTAGACACTGTTCTTTCCCAAGAGCTGTGTTGTGAATTTGCAAACTGAAGGAAGGAATGATTTAAGTAAGATCCTAATAACTCTTATATGATTGTTACAGACTTTTCGGTAGAAGAAAAGTCTGTAGCCTGAGAATGATTTCAGTGTACAAACATTTACTATAAAAATAGCACTTGTGCACATATGAATTCTGGAATTAAGGTTGCAGAGTCACATGTTTCACGAATGTAGTATCCACGCTGACAAAAACAACACATTTTCATATGTTGGATATTGTGCACGGACAATTACATGGCTCTTAGCTATCATATATTAACTACACAAAGAACTTACTATAGCAAGGAAATGGAAAATAAAGGACATACTAACGGGATAAAACAAGCAAGGCGAATAGATATGTGTGTGTGTCGTACATTTTATGTGACTGTCCCCTTGGGCGCCTCGCTGTCTGCAGGAGCGATGGTCCTCAAGTCACCACGAGTCCTGACTGGGCTCCTGAGTGAACTATGAAGTTAGTTTCCTGCAGATTTCTGATGACATCTTCAACTGGTCAATACATCACCTTGTTTTACATCTTTTTCTGTTTCAAGACATTTTAGTATATGCTGTGGACTAATTAACTTGAGCTCACTGTCAGCAGCCCTGTCATTCATGCCTCGATGGAGCCCAGGTGATAAAAAACATGTTCTTCGTTAAGGTGCACCACCGCCTTTTTGAGTTTAGAAACGCTAAAAAGCACCTCAGCCTGCGCTTTGAGGCCGTTTTAATCAGCCAATCACTAACAAAAAGCACTGGGTTTTGTGAGCTAAATAGTCCCTACAGAGGACATTCAGTTACAAGAGCGTCACCCTGATTTCAGCTGCCCGGGCACTGGCTGCAGCCTGGACCCGTGGCTGCTCTGTGCATGTGCATGCCCGTGAAGGAGAAATGCAGCAAGTGTGCGCATGTGCATCACAGATTAACTTTAACAGGGAGGTGAATTTGCAAAAATAGAGTCCGCACTTCACTAGGACTGGCCCCCTAGACACAGATCGATGCAATGGATACACGTCTGTCTCGGAGATCGGATGCATCTGTCCTGGAGCCTCGATTCCCCAGAACTGCACCCCAAGATAATCATCTTCCTAGCACAGGCAGGGCAGCTGTATGCTTTTGTGTTTTTGCATTTGGAGACTCTGTGTAAGATTTCATTTCCCATCAGTGGTCGTGGCCCCTGTATGAACAGTACCCACCACTCTAACTTTTCAAACCTTTCAGCAACAATGCTGCCTGAATGAGCAAATGAATGACGTAGAGCCAAGCATGGTGGCACAGGCACATTATCACAGCACCCTGGGAGGCTGAGGCAGGAGGATCACAAGTTTGAGCCCAAAGCTGGCACCTTAGGGGCTTAGTGAGACCATATCTCAAAATAAAACTAAAAACTAAAAAGGGGCTGGGGATATAGCTCAATGAGAAGACCTTGGGTTCTACACCCAGTGCTGGAAATAAAAAAAAAAAAAAAAAAATGCATGAATGTATAAAGGATTCTCTACTTTAAAATATACTTTTCGGGCCGGTGAGATGGCTCAGCGGCGTAAGCGCCTGCCTTGCAAGCGCGAGGGCCCGAGTTCGACTCCCGGATCCCACATACGAAAAAGGGGCCGGTTATATCGCTCAGTGGCACGGGCGCCTCCTGGCGCGCGAGGTCCTGAGGTCGTCCCCCCGGTACCCACCAAAAAAAAAAAAAAAAAAAAAAAAATATATACTTTTCAAAATGCTTACAAAGAAAATAAAATTTTCACCTTTAAAAAATAATTCTTCAGGCTGGTGAGCTAGCTCAGCGGCATAAGCCCAGCAAGCGTGAGGTCCTGAGTTCGACTCCCGGTACCCACATTAAAAAAAATAATAATAATTCTTCAAAGGTTATTACCCTGACTGGATCCCACCTACCTAGTGCTTTTCCACTGGCAGAATTGATCTTAGTTCCTTTTGCTCTTTAAAACTGTTGTCATCTTAACCAGCACTGATAAAATAGCGCATCAGGTCTCGACACTATGGTATGTGTTGTCCGTCCACTGGTCACTTCCACCTTGTTCACACACCCTGGTCATGCCAATAGAAAAGTATTCTGTGTAAGCTCAAGTTAATATGATTAACAATCATGATTTATCAGCAATAACATCCATGCTAAGGCATTGTTGTTTTACTTCTAATGGCTCATGTACTCTACAAGAAATAATATTTTGCCTTTATTATGTTATCATACTTGAGTTTCCAAAGTAATATTCATATGCAAATACAAAAATTACATTTTAGAGACAAATGGTAACCTCAGTAGACCACTCACTGCATTTCCCATGTCCACATCTTCCCCTATATTAGAAAGAAATGTTTAAGTTACAGATTAATTTAATTGGTTTACACATTGATTTACCAAAAATGAAAGCTGTCAGCTTCTAGGCATAGAAACACTTGTATATCTAATTTGATATCTAATTTGATTTCAGGTAGTTTACAATCATAGTCAGGTAGATATTACTATATGTTCTTTCCTTATAAAGGAAACTATTTCATGTTTAAATTTCAGGATCCAGTTCCTATTATTTCTATGGAGATTTCTTCAAAGAGGGTAAGTTTTATAAATTTGCGTGTGTTTATATTTGTGTGTTTTATATGTGACCAAAGGATATAAGAACATTACTAGATATTTTTGTATATGAGAAAGTTATAGTTTTATTTTTTCATTATTCATTTATTGTGTTGATAAAACTTAAATGAGAGGCATTGTTTTAATGTTTTAAAGTTTACAATACTCTATTATTGACTCTAGGTACAGTTTTATACAGCAGATCTTAATGTCTTCTTTTTCTATTTTTATAGAAGGGAAGATGAGCATAGTTTTACTTCTAGAATCATCAGACACTGTTCTCCAGTTCTCTTTCACTAATTTTTTTTTAATAATTGTAACAGCAATTAGGAGGGTACCGTGGATCTCATCTCCCATCCGCTTGACTGGGATCAGAGTTTGGGGTAAACTTATCCCCAGACAGTTCTTGTATATATTGCTTGAATTTTGTTTACCGGTAACTTTTCATGTTTAGCATGAAAATGTATTAAATGTTCTGCTAGTAGGGCTTTTCATTTAGTGAACGCTGCAGTTTGCTTCCTGACATTCTGCATGTATGTGTGTATCTGCATCAGTCCTCTAGAGGTTTATCTGTCTGTCCCCGCAGCAGCAGCTGTTCGTCGGGTCCCCCGCGGCGGTGGCGCAGGTGCGGTTCCACCAGTGCCACCTGTACGGCAGCGCCTGCGCCGACTGCTGCCTGGCGCGGGACCCCTACTGCGCGTGGGACGGCGTGGCCTGCTCGCGCTACCTGCCCACGGGCGCGGGCGCGCAGGCCAAGAGGTGAGGCGCGCGGCTGGCGGCTCCCGGGGCGGGACGCTGGGGATTTGCTGCTTTCTTCTTCTTCTCCTACCCATTCCAGGAAAATACCCATCCTTTTTTATTTAAATACATAGTTTCATCACAATATAAATTTTGAAAATCTGAAATTTACCTAAAAATAACTTTCACGGACTATTTGGCACATGGCCTCGAGCCAATCATGCTGTCAGACTTTGATTTTTCCTCCCGGGTTTGAATCAGCTTTCCCGTTTTCTGACATTTTTGCTGCAAGACATGAAACGGGTGTAGATAAACTCAAAATGTGGAGATGGTGCTCTGCTACACGTGAAAGACTCAGACTTGAAAAGAATATAAATAAATACATTTTGAAATATGCCCTGCAGTTTCCACGTGTCTTCCCTACCAGCTGGTCTTCATTTATTTCATTTTGAAAGTGAGTATTTTAACTCATGGACAAACACATGACCTGTATAATTAATGAAATGTGTGATTTAATTCAACACAAATGAAAGGTACTTACCGACCTGCGAACTCCAGTGTCGGCCGTCCTGTGAGGTCCTCGCCTTTGTTGGAGAGGATAAACCCAGGATTCGCTGAACCCAAGAACTTCGGGTGGAGAAAATACTTTGAAGCCTAAGGATATTTCTCCACCCAAGCCACATGAAGTTGTGCACACTTTGAGGAAATAGATAATGGAAAATATTTTATTTCCTACGGAATAAGCAGGTTTTTCTCATGATAAAGTGACCAAAGACAAAATAATGTAAAACATAGAAGCATAGAGAAATCTCTCTACTTAAAAGTAGTTCATATTAGTTTTAATTATTCTGGCTGTTTAATTTTGGGTAACTTTTCTTTTAATCTTTTTCACAATCTAATTTAACCTAATTTAGTATAATTATTATTATAGGACCACATGTACAGTAGAGTCTCATTGAAAACACCATTAATTCAAAACTCTTACTAATTTGGCCTTAGCTAAAAAGACAATAGGGAAATGAATCTTTGAGAGGACATTTCAGAGCTAAGTACTTTACCAACTGTATGAAAGAATTAAGCAAATTAATTGGTTTTATACAAATGCTTGTTGATATTTGAAAACAATTCTTAAATAATATAACCATACTTGAAAATACTGGTCAGTGATTTTTTCATCCACTAAGCCAATTTCTGTACCGTGTACAAGGGGTGTGAAGAACATTACTACCGCTGCATGCTAGGTAGTGTGCAGTTCTACCAGAGCTGGGGTGGAGAGCGGAGTTGCAAATAGTGATGGTACTAGCTTGTTCCTGGGCGTGGAGGTGTTGGAGTAAGTGCAATACACGTAGCACTACACCAGCTCTCAGCCCTCTCTCTAAGCTGTCTTGGCAGTCGGGCTATAAGGAGGTTGTAATTAAAGGGATTTAACTGTACAGAGGCATAGATTGTTCAAGGAAAACATGCAGTTACATGACTCAGAAATAAAGTTGCAGGATCACAGGATGAAAAGGCAATTAAAAGAAGTTTTAATACAAATATATTGTTCTTAAAATGTATTTCAATTGATACATAAAAATGTAAAAATTGTACGTGTTTATGGGTGACCATGTGACGTTTCAACACATTTATGTTGTGCATGATTAAATTAGGATAATCATACCTATCTTCATATCCACTTAGCATTTCTGTAAAGAAATGTGGAAATGGCAAGCTACCACATTCAAGAGTCAGACACTCAAAATTGCTTCTTCTAGCTGTTTGAAATATATAGCTCCTGATGTTTATCTATAGTCACACTAGGGAGGGAATTTTACTAAGTAATAAAACTAATCATTTTATTGTTATTAGCAACAATAAACATGTTTACAAGCCTTGCACCAAATGCTTAAGAGTAACAAGCTTACTGTTAGGCCTAGAGGTTTAAGCAGCTAATGTTTCTTGGTACTTGATACACCTTTGAAGACTACACAAGGCTGGCAATGTTTTAAAAGGGTTAGATGAAAAGAGTTACTTAGAAGAAGTTAGATGGATGGGCGACACAGCAGTCAGGAAGGAGTGGCGTGCTGGCGCGGGAAGCCAGGTTCATAGACGAATCTGCTCAGTTTGGTGATGGACAATGCTGCTCTTCCAGTGGTGTCGGATTCTTTGGAGCCGTCACCCACACGGGGCAGCATAACTTTCTGGATCAATTCCAGCACATGAAGGGAAAATAGCTTGCTTTTATAGCAGATTGTTTTTGCTTCAGACCTGAATAGAAGCTGAAATTGAAAACTAGTCATTAAAATACATACTTTCCTGCTCACAGAATGAAAATGAGTCAACAAGGTAGAAGCATTAATTCTCAGTCCAAGCCGCTTGTTTAAAATGATCTTCCAAAACACACTATGATTCATAAAACCTGTCTCCCCCCCCTTTGCACTTATATTTTGTCTTTTTCCAGTATTCTTTTTAAAAATTTCTAACAGACAAGAGACTTAAAAACTTTGCAACTTTGAGAATAAAGGCAGTTTGCTCAACCTTTCTCAAACTCCAGAACCTCCTGTTTTTTTTTTTTTTTTTTTTTTAATCCTGAAATAAAAGACAAATGTTCTGGGATAGGAGAAAATGAACTGAAATTTTGCTGGAGGGTGGGATGGCAGTTTTAAAAATGCAGGTTTCCAACGATTTTAAACAAATGTGTTCACTCTTTACTTACTATTTAAATGGCTTATCTAGAATTATATGATTTTGTTGCCTTTATTCTCATGTCACTGTATCATAATCTTGATAAAACACCATCTCTACAACGCAGACACTGTTTCTCACTTCATGTTTTCATCCCTGCTCCATTTTCATCGTTGCTTAGCAAGCTTTAGGTCCGGAACACTGCAGCAAAGAATCGACAGCAGTTAAATTGTAGGCTAACTCTGCCATGAATACTAGCTGAACATGCTAGTACCAAGTAACCTAAAACCGTAAAACTTCCCATTTTTGCTTGTTGTTTTTTCCCAGTTCCGTGTTCAGTCTAGCTCCATGGACTGGGCCACATAGCACTTTTAATCTTGACTTTGTACAACCCGCTGTCTTCAGGTAAAAGTTTCTAAGTAGTGCCTGATTTAAAACAAAACACCAGTTTTTTTTTATATAATTCATAATCCCAAAATTGACTGGAACTGTGTGTCTTCCCTGCCTCTTCCTATGTAGTAAAGTGGTGAGAAAGATCAGAAAAGATTGGAAAACTCTGCTGAGAAGGCACTGTGTCTCTTGGAAGAGTGTTCCATTGTCACTTTGTAGAACACGTGAGACCCAAAATGACAAAATGAGACCACAGTAGACTTCAAGTGTCACTTAGCCAATTCCGTTTTACAAATCAGAGCACAAAGAGCCAGAAAAGGCCAGCAATACATAGAAGGTCACATGCAGTGTTAGTGGTGGACTCGGCATTTGAATGTTAGATTTTTCTTTCACTTTTCTGAATTCTGTCATTGCATAGAGTGAAAGCATCTCATTGTCATTTTAGAAGCAAAATTCCTGCTTGGTCTTCTGCTTTCCCCCCAGTCTTGAAGCAGCACCATGGTTTAGAGAAGCAAGTAGTATTTTCCACCTTTTTGTAAATATTTCTGTTTTTGTCTCTGATTTGAATTAAGTATAGCATAAATCTTGATTTTAGAATCCTAGGACTAGGAATGATAATTTTCATTGCTTAATTTCTCAGAAAGATGCTTAAAATTTTAAAATCTTATATATATTCTGGATGTCTTTCATATGGATATAGATGACTATACTCTTATTTTAGTTATAAATTTTAAAAACCTATAAAATAATGTGAAAATATACTAAAAGTGGTCCTAATTCTAATAAGTAGATTGAAGGAAAAAAACTCCTAAAATTTCTTGAGCCCCAACAGATGCAAGACATCCTGTTAAATATGTATAACACACTAGCACATTGTATACAGTACATACTTCCTGAATATTATTTCTGAATAGGTCATTAAGCTGAATATGTTATTGATTTATCTCTTTTTATTAGAAACTATATTTATGTTAATTGGTCAGCATGGCACTAGAGTAAAATGTTTGAATTCAAATACCAAGAGTTTTGAACCAAGAGTTTTCTTGTTGAACCAAATTTTTCACAAAATGTAAAGTGGCATTTATTAGATTATTATTTAGGATTTCAGAACCCAGTTTATATCAAGATTTAAAGAACAACTATTTAAGAATATTGAGTAGAAGAGTGGACGCTGTGACGCTTAGATTCTACATTCATTTCAAATTCTAGTCAGTTCTTTCCAGCAGAAAACTAGTTGAATCTTTAATGTGGTTGTCTGTATTTTAAAATCCAGAAAACAGAAATCTTAACATCGAAATTTACTTTTTTCTTTCAGGCGGTTCCGCCGACAAGATGTCCGTCATGGAAATGCAGCAGAGCAGTGCCCCGGGCAGCAGTTTGCTGGTAACGTATGAGAAATCAATGGCCCCGAGTTAGAGTGTGCCTCGGAGATTAACTGAACGTCTAAAACCCAATGAGTTGTTTTCCTCCTGATTTATGTATACTAGAACAATGTTGCCCAAAGTATTTGCTTTGCTCTTTCATACAGTTAAAATGTTGTGGATTTGATATGGAAGATTACGTAAGTAGGCATGATCAGCTCGATATGCGATCTCCAAGGTTTAATAGTGGATCTCAACACGGGAATCCTAGAATAAGGACACAGTGTACATTGGGTGGCTGCTGGCACGGTAATAAGCAGGCCTTGCCATCTCCTCACCGATTTTTAACAAGTGTGAATAACCGGTGTGGATTCCCCTGTGGAGATGTGGAACCGAGCAGAGAGCTTTTCCTCTGTTCCTGGAGGAAGCTCCACCTGGACCTGGAGGTGGTGGTCTGCAATGGGTGGTAGGTGGTCTGATGGGCTAAGAATGAGAAGAACTTTCAGCTTTGGGCAAATATAAGGAAATTGAATGAGACGGAAGAGTCACTTCCTGACCCTTGGCATCATGAAGGATGATGAGCAGGCCACATTTCGTGTCCCTGGGTTCACCAGGAAGTGACAGGAGGAAGGGCACTGTGATGAGCCTCAGTGTGGTTGTCCCCCACTCAGAATTAATGTGTTAGGCTCAGGAGGACTCAAGATTCAGGGCAGAACTCAAAAACTGGGAATACCAGCAAGAATAAGGATAGCCTTTATTTTAAAAAAATTAAGGGCCAATTTGAAGGTGAAGAGAACTCAGACATAAGGAACAAATCATGTGACCTAGTTGCTGAATTCATCTTGGTTAAAACGAAAAAGAAAAAAATCCACTTGCTTTTATTCTCCACTGCAGGTAAGCATGCTTACCTCTGCACAAATTTGAATTTAAGTCTAGTGAGAGACTTTCAGGCATAAGACAAAGAGTATAACCAAGTGGTTCACGAAGCCCTGAGTTCCAATTAATACTCTCTTATGAAGTAGCCTGAGACTTGGACGCCGCTCACACTTGTTCCTGTGTTGCACCTTAGATTTCTGGCTTCTGCTTTGCCCATTACTGTGATTTTGATCTGCAACCCTGCTTGAGCATTCGAGGCTCACATTCTCTTCCTGCCTCATCAGTGCACCTTACCATTGATTTCCCATGACTTCAACATTGATGAGCCTTTCTTCTGCCCTGGCCATCCCATTTTCTGTCTCCCAAATTCCTGTTGCCTCTTTTCATCCAGCTCCATAGCCTCCTTGCCTTTTTTAATGCCTACAATTCCCTTAAATGCTTTGCATATAAATTAGCAGTAACTAATTAGTTATTAACTTTGCTGGAGGGATCTTAATAGAGAAGGTGGCAAAAAAAAATACTTATCAGTAAAATCAAAGTCCCAAGGCTGATGTTCATATTCCTGTTGTAGGAGATGCTTTGGATAAAACTGAAGAGCGCCTGGCTTATGGCATAGAGAACAACAGTACCCTGCTGGAATGCACCCCGCGCTCCTTACAAGCCAAAGTCATCTGGTTCGTAGAGAAAGGACATGAAGCAGGAAAAGAAGAGGTAATACATAGCTGCATGTTCACACGAGGGTGACTTACCTGTCATGTGTGATCAATGAATAGATGGTGGCTTAGGGTGCTTTGAAGTAGGACTGTTGTGTTACACCTGTCTTATTTTTAAAGGTCAGTTTTGTTCGTTATGTGTGATTTATATGCCTATAAAAATTTAAGTACATATACCTATAGATTTTATGTACATATTTACATGCATATACAAGTAATTTTGTATGAATATATAGATCATTGCTTTAGATTCTAGAAATTTGAATTTCATTTAGGACGTACTTATAGCTTCATGATCTTATTGTCATGTTGTCAAAATCATAGTCTTTAATTGTATCAACCAAGGCAATGTTCCAGAGAAATAGTAAATTTATCCCCACTGAAACATACAAATAATAGAATTAAAACAACAGCAGCACCTACATAAAAAAGATAGAATAAACCCATGTAGTGCACATGGCTGTAATCTCAGCCGCCTGGGAGGCAAAGGCAGGAGGATCATAAGTTCAAGCCTAGCCTCAGCAACTTAGTGAGACCTTGTCCCAAAATAAAAAATAAAAATGGCTAAGGATATAGCTCAGTGCAGAAGCCTTGGATTCAGTCCCTAATACTGGGGGAAAAAAGAAAAGAGTAGTAAATGTATTAATCAGCTTTGCCATCGCTGAACACAATACCCAATACCTACAAGTTAGAGGAGAAAAGGTTTGCTTGGGTACACAGTTGGGGGATTCAGCCCACAGTCAGCTAGCTCCACGACAGTAGGGAGTGGCAGTGCAAAGATTCTTAGTTTATGGCAGCCACGAAGCAAAGCAGGGGAACAGTCAGGGACCACACATAGACCCCGAGGTCATACATCCGTGACTTACCCAGACACATCTCGAAGTGTGTTCCACCAATCCCCTGGGTGGATCCCAGTACCAATAAAGTTGACACTGCACCCTAACTACCAAAAACTACCCCTTGTCAACTTCGTACCCAAACACATCTCCTTAAACCATACTTAATCTCCAAATAATGACAATACCAAGGTCATAATTCCACCTTACATAATACATCTATCCAGAGTACAACTGGAAATGTAATAATCCCTTCCCCAATGTCTCAGCAATTCCAGCATTTTTCAGAAATCCAAGTCCAAGTCTCTTCTGAAATTCAAGGCAAATTCTTAGCTGTGAGCCTCTGTAAAAATCAAAAACAAGTCACATAATTTCAAGGTAAAATGTCATAGGGTAAGCATTCCTATTCCAAAAGGGAGGAGTTGGTAGATAGAAAAGAATTTGACCAAAGAAAGAGGGGGAAACAGCAGGACAAACATTAAAGCTCATAGCTCCATATCCTGAATCCATGTCACATACAAGTTCCAAAGTGCCTGGGTGACCCGATCCCCATGGCCTCGCTGGCTGCAGCCCACATGGCCTATCTCTTGGGCTGTCTTCACTAACAGTCTGCAGCTTTCCTCAGCAGACATTTCACATTCCTGGCATCTCCAGATTCCTGGGGTCTCCACTTCATCTTTGGCTTCATCCCCACAGCTTCACATTCACACCTTGTATCCTCAGGGGCCTCTTGCCTGCCCCCCAGGACTTCCTCTGTAATCTGGGTGGAAGCTTCCCTGGAACCACCAAACTTGTGTTCTATATGCCAGCATCATGCAGATGGTGCCAAGATCTGCTGTCAGTGGGAGCAATAGGCAGCCTCCCTTGGTGCATAGCTGCAGTGGCCTCAGAGTGTCTGTATGACTGAGCATGATGAAATGAATCCTGGGGAACCAGTTTCCTACAAGTCTGTTCTTGAGCAGGAGTTCCAGGTCTCTCTTCTCAAATGAAAGGTTGACACTTAAGCCTGAGATGGGTGAAGTTTTGCTGATTCCTGAGATGTCCTCCAGGCGTATTTCTTCTTGTCTCTGTACAAAGTACTTGGTTTCTTTTTAATGATGCTAATCACAATAACCATATTTCCTTTGGCTCCAGTTTTACCCATAGTTCCTTCTGGGTCAAAATTAAGTTTTTCAAAGTTTTTTGCTCTACATTTTTTTTTGCCTCTGATTCTAACTATAAGTCTGGCTAAAAGCGGTCAGCAGTACTCATGCCACAGCCTGAATGTTAGTCTATCTTGAAATTTCCTCCGCCAGGTATATTAGTCTACCACCCTCACTCTCGGTCTACTGCAAACCCACAACATGGGCAAAATATAGACTAATTCTCTGTCATAGTGTAACACAAGTGGCCTCTAGTCCAACTGCCAATGGAGTCTTTGTTCCCACGCAAAACCTCTTGAGACTGGCCTTTACTGTCAGGTACAGTCACAGCAATGACCCCACTTCTCAGGTACCAATTTTGTATGTTAGCCAGCTTTCCTGTCAGTGGACACAATACCTAACATCCACAATTTGAAGGAGGTGCAGTTTAATTTGGCTCACTTTTTCAGGGGATCCAGTCCATGTTGGGTGGCTCCAAGGCATAAACATCATGGCAGAGGGGCACAACAAGGCACAGCTTCTTACTTCATGGGGACAGGGAAGCAGAGCAGGGAAACAGTGCCAGAGAGGAAGGGATGAGGGCCCAGGCATAGACGCCAAGGCCACGCCTCCATGACCCACCCAGACACACCTAGAAGTATGCTCCACTAGCCCTCCAGGCAGCTCCCAAATCCAATTAAGCAGACACTCCACCCATCAACTCTTTTATCTCCTAAGCAGCTTTAGTGATGGAGATTCTATTTCTGAAATCCTCTAAATGATGAGAGAGAAATGACTTTTCGGGGAATCATTTGGAGGCAATTGTGGGTGAAAGAATGTGTGTTGAGGGAGCTGGTTGTGCACAGGGAAAGATCCAGGCTATAAAGAAGTTAAGGGAGGTAGCTCAATGACAGTGATGTGGGCTTTGAACTCACTCTTCACGAAAATGGAATTAAACGTGGCAAGTAGGAGAATATTTGGTTATATCAGAGAGAGAGAGAGAGAGAGAGATCTTGGTGAATATTGAAGAGATAGACTTTGGCGAAAAGAAGGTTTCAAAGGTGTGTATCCACTAGACAGTGAATCAGTGGAAATCTCTACTTCGTTTTGACATGCAAGATTAAATATTTGTTATTGGAAGCCAAAATTACTGATTCCAAAAAGTTATTCTTTTTCTAGCATTTGGTGAAGCTAAAAATCCAAAATGTGTTAAGTCTACAGTAGCACAGCACATTCAGGGAGATGACTGAATTTGTAAACCTCAGTTCCTGGAAGAAGAGGCCATTCTCTTAACCTGTGAGAGGTAATGTAGAAATTCTATCAGGAAAAGAAAATTCTCCTAAGATTTTATGACATCGAAAGAATAAACACACAACTAAATATGTTATAGCATATTGCACTCAGTTAAACTGTTCATTTAGAGCTAAAGTATTTTCCATTTCATAAATGTGGGGTGAAATAGCTTTGTAAATTCCACTGTAACTTACTTGGCTGGAGAGGACCTGGGAATATTCCATAATTCCTCCAGTTCAATGGTTTCAGAAGACGGAGAATTAATTCTTTCATCAGTGATTTTCTTCACTTAATATGTTCTATTTCTAATTTGGAACTCACAATAATCTGCCTCATTTTGAAATCCTTACCAAATCATTTTGACATGCTGCATCCACCAATGTTCAACTGTAAGCTTCATTCTCATATAGCTGATATACTCTATTCTCCTTTCCATAATTTTTAGTCCCTATTCTCAACTACATTCGAATTTCTTTCACTGATATCTTTGCTGATATTTGAAAAATTAAATTTATTCTCTGCATAATAGTTATGCCATAATCAGATATTTCACAGTTTCTATAGACATAGCAATATGTGAAATGAGTTATTCACAATCAAATGCAAAACAAAACACAAAATTCCTGACTTCATCAAAGGCTGAATGTATGTGTTATATAATCAAAGCAGAATAGCTTTGCCAGAGAGCCTTAAGTTTCGTTTAAGGGTGATTATTATCATTTCTGTGTCTTGTTTTCCATGAGACGTACATAAGGAAATAACATCATCAAGTCGAGACCACTGCACAGGATGGTCCAGCTCTTACCTCCCATGGCAGGGCTGTATGAGATCCCCTGATGATGCCCTCCAGGGCTCATCACTGACACTGAAAACCATAAAAAGTCACTGATTTGCTGGACCACAGAGTAGGTGCATTTCCCTTTTTCTGAATGGATCTCTTTGATTCTGGGACTTCTTGTTTCAATCTTCTACTCTGTGCCTCTTGGACTCAGTCCTCTGAAATTACCCAGAAATGACATGTGCAGGTGGAAAAAACTTCTGCTCAAATTAATCTTCAGAAATTGTACAAATGAATGATTCAAACACATCTAAAAACTCAGTTATCTGGTTCGTGACTCTGAATTGCAGCAATTTTCTCAAATGTATACTTTATGATTTCCTTCTTCAAATACAACATATGAAATACAATCTCTATACATTTTATTAATTCCATAAATATTTATTAAAAGCCTGTTTTCTATGTATTTCATAAAGGAAGATTTTCTCTTGACTTGATTACCAGATTAATAATGCTGTTATCATTAGTTGCTATAAATACGTTAAGTATAAGTTAAATGAATATAAATGATAAGGTTTTATAAATAGCCCCAGTTATTTTCACATTGTAAGGGATGAGGCTTTTCTTTTTTTTTTTTGTGGGTACCGGGGGTCGACCTCAGGACCTCGCGCACCAGCAGCCGCCCGTACCGCTGAGCGATATCACCGGCCCTTTCTTCGTATGTGGGTTCCGGGAGTCGAACTCGGGCCCTTGTGCTTGCCAGGCAGGCGCTTACACCACTGAGCCATCTCGCCAGCCCTGAGGCTTTTCTTTAATATGTGCTTATTAGACACAGGAACTATGGGAAGTGCCTTACTTGTTATTCCTAGACCTCAAAACTGCATTTTAGGTGCAATTGTCCCCATCTTAACACCATGGAAACTAAAATTCAGAGAGTTGTGGCTCACACTTAAAGTCAGTGACAGATCCGGGGTTTTCACTCAAGTATTCCTGATTCTGAGGCTGTTCCAATTTACATTCATTCATGCTCTAAGCAAATGCTATGTGCACTTTATAGACTATACCATTTATTCTCAAATATTTTGGTTTATAAATGTGAAGTGAGTCACAGAATGGTTAATAACTGTCCTGGTTATTCACAGCTGGTAAAAATAAATTCAGATCCAGATTTCTGTGTTCTTTCTACTAAACCGCAAAACCTTCCAAAATCAGAATTCCAAATGCAGTTGCAGAAGCTCTGGGTCGGGGAACAAATGGAAAACCATTTCTAACAGAAGTTCTGGAATTTGACTCCTGAAAATTCCTCCGGATGCCAGCTTGGACCTTATGTCTATTTTCTTCATCGTTTTTTAATGGGCCACAGTGTTGCAGATTTGTGGAAAAGGCACAGGTCCTCATGTTTAGATGTCCCCACTGTGCCCCTACTGTTCACTGTGCCACCACTGTGAAAAGTTCCCGCAATAACATCTGAAGCCATGACCTCATGCATCAGTGGATTTCCTTCCTCAAAGAGCCTTTCGAGCTTCTGCGCTGGCTGTTGGTGGAAGGCTTCCATACCACAACATGTGGGCTGTATTATCTGAGCCTCTGTAGATTTCAAACTCAGAGTGCTTCTCCAACTTTTCCGAATTTTTAACTGCAAGAATGTTTGATGCCTAGGGCCGGTGAGACGGCTCAGCGGCTTAAGCGCCTGCCTTGCAAGCGCGAAGGCCCGAGTTCGACTCCCGGAACCCACATACGAAAAAGGGGCCGGTGATATCGCTCAGTGGCACGGGCGCCTGCTGGCGCGCGAGGTCCTGAGGTCGTCCCCCCGGTACCCACAAAAAAAAAAAAAAAAAAAAAAAAAAAAAAAAGGAATGTTTGATGCCTAAAACTGATTTATCTCATAGCCTCTAATCCTGTTTGCATAGAAGTTATATTCTGGAGAACACAGAAAGATGATAATAATCAATATTTCATGTGTCAGTTAATGGTAAAGGGAAAATTACAAGAGATATTACTTGCAGGGAGAGGTTGCAGTTGTAAAGAAGTGGCATAGAAGGTCTCACTAAGACGGTCACCAAGAAAAAGACCTGCGAAGGATGAGAGAATAAGCCGCGTGATGGTATGCAAGGATTTTATAGACACTGGCAAGAGCAGGTGCCAAAGATTCTTGAGATAGGAGCACACTTGTGTATTTAAAGAACAGAGAGGAGGGCAGAGTGGCCACAAAGAAACAAGAGAGAGGGAAACTGAGAGCCCGTGAGTCCAGGGGTGAAGTCAAGGGCCAGCTTCTGCAGGGTGAGGGAATTTTCATTTGTTCTGAGTTAAATAGGAAGCTACTGGGTTGTATTCAGCAGAGACGTGATGTGATTCAGCTTTTCAATCATCTGTTTGGCTATTGCATTAAACTGTCTGACATGGGAGGGTGGGCGTGAGGTGCCTAGGGGCTTAGTATTAAAGGATAAAGCTTCATGTTCAAAGACCCAACACTGGCACTTAATGTGCTGTGTCTCCTCAAGCCTACACAACGTGCACATGATTACCGCATACGCTAAGGAGCACGGTGTCGGGCATACACTCTCCAAGATTAATGAGAATTTGGAAGACTGTTTCAAATAGCTTTTGGGATACTCTTTCAACCTTCTATTCTGTGCTGTCTACATGTCTGTAACTGGTATTTGCATCTAGTAAATATCCACTTGAAGCCTACTGTAATCAGTGATAAATAACTCTTAATCTTAGCCTCTGTCAAGCCTTCAGGCCTTAGCGAAGGTGGAAATGTAGAGATAGTTAGAATATATTGCATTCATTACAATTCTGCTGCAACTAAGGGAAAAGAAAATCAGTTCAACTAATAAGGTGTGTATGGAGGTGGCATGATGGACACTCAGGAAGGTTCGTGGCAAAGGTGACATTTAAGCCCTGTCTTCAGGATAAATGGAAGGGATCTAATAGAAAGACCTGAGAAACATTTATTAGGGAGATGAGAAACAATATGTGAAGTGCAAATCATAATGGAAATGAGGATGCAAAAATGCCTATACAGATGAAGGAATCCACTTCATCTCTAAGTCAGCGAGAGCACCTTAGATGAGCTGTGAGACCAATTTCTCTAGAAACTGGTACGTAGACTTGGGAGACAGGCAGAAGTTCAAGAAGACTATTTAGGAAGGCCCTTCACTGGTCAGAGGACTGCGTCATCTGAAGAGTTTTAGCAGGAAGAGAGAAGGCAAATTTTAATTTTTACGAGATCGTATTCATGGATTTATATGTGATGTAGAAGAAGCAACAGAAGTGATTCACATGTTCCTTGTTAGGGTATCTACGTGGCTGACGGTAGAGTAACAGTTGGAGTACTGTGGAGTAAGGGAAATGGGTTAGGGAGAAAGATAGTGGTTGATTTTTGGCCAGGCTGACACGGAAGCTTCTGCACAGCACCCAGAAGCAGAAAGACCGAATGGTAAGCAGGGCTGGAGAGATCTCAGCAAAGTGGTACTGATTAAACTTAAGGAAATGATGAAAGAATACAGCAAAAAAATTAAAACCCAACACTTAGCATGTGCCATTCAACACTAAGCATTTTACATGTATTAGTACTTTCAGACCTTACAATAATACCATGATGTAGACATTTTATTGTCCCCTTTAGATAAAGAAATCGAAGCTCTGGGAGATTGAGTTACCTGCAGGTCACACCGGCTATGAAGTCTGGCTCCAGCTGTGTGCAGATAGTCTTATTTCAGTTTTGGGTTGGTGACCACAATGCATTGCTGCCTCATTAGCATAGCTTAACCTGGAGAATGAGTGATTAAGAAGCACTGGAACCTAGTGCTATAAACAAGGAAACCCTCTACATTTAAGGAAAACTTAGATAACAAATTCTAAAAGATGAAGTTAAAAATAGGAAAAGTAATGATTATAGTTTGCATTTGTTTAGTGCTTACTATGTGTCCTGTCTGTAAGGATTTTATGTATCGTAACTTATCTAAAATGTAGAACATTTCCCTGAGAATGTTAGTGTTATAACGTGCATTATGAAGATGAGAAAATGACCAACAGTGCCTTCAGAGTAGACAGCTTAAGTAGTGAGAAAGAGTGAAGTCAGGAGATTGTGAGATAAGAGAACAGAAGAAAGAGGAATGGAGGGCCGGTGAGATGGCTCAGCGGCATACGCGCCTGCCTGGCAAGCACGAGGTCCTGAGTTCGACTCCTGATACCCACAAAAAAAAAAAAGAAAGAAAGAGGAATGGAGTAGGATAAAGTAGCGAATGGTATCCCACTGAGACAGGTAGCAAGTGAGTGTCCAATCCCGAGCAGGAAGAGTTCAGCGTTACGGGGACAATGGAAGCCACCCAGCCATGGGCTAGGTGAAAGCGCAGTTGTGTTGAATGAGCAGGAGTGTGGCATACTGTACCAATAAGAAAGAGAAGGGATGATGGAGGAAGACAAGAGTAATGAGTTTTATTTTGGATTTTAGAAAGAGGGTGACTTGGCTATACTTATGGGTTGAGGGAAGTAGCCATAGAGGAGAATACGTATAGGGAGTTGGAGAAGCAAGATGAAGGGCTTGTGAGAGAAAAGATAATCACAGACAAAAGTTAAAGGGTGCATTCTAAAAGAGGTGCCTCATTCTTTGAAGGAATTGGAAGAAAGGAATTTAAAAGAATTTGTTTAAGTAAGTGAGGTAAATACACCCACAGAATCCAAGATTAGCTGTTCCAAATATCCTCTATCATTAATTAAACTTGGTGGCCACATATACTTTTATATATAGTTTCCATTTGAAGTACCAGTCTGTCTTCTTTACATGAAGAGTATAAAACCTTTATTTTATAATTACAGAAGAAAAACTTCTTTAAACACAACGAAATCACCTCTATACCCTCATCTATTAACTCTCAATTCCTAAAATTCCATATACTCAAATTCATAAGCCTCTAAAATAATTGCAAAAATTTAATCCCAACATCCTTAAGGAAAGGAATCCATTCATTCTTGTTGAGGTATTTAGTTGTAGAATTGAAATATTTCTTTATCTCTAAAATGCATAATACTAAAACTGAGTAAATGAAGAAAATTTTTGACATTCATTATTTGCTGAGATTTAAATGCTTGTTAATTCACTGTGTCTAATTTTCTGTTATCATGATAAAGAAAACCACGGTTACGTCAAGCTACTCAAAAGATTAGTAAGCAGTTCCTCACCTTGATAGAGCAGTCTGAATATTCTTTTTTTTTTTTTTTTTTTTGTGGATACCGGGGGGTCGACCTCAGGACCTCGCGCGCCCGTGCCGCTGAGCCATATCACCGGCCCCTTTTTCATATGTGGGTTCCGGGAGTTGAACTCGGGCCCTTGCGTTTGCCGGGCAGGCGCTTAAGCCGCTGAGCCATCTCACTGGCCCTGAGTATTCTTTTAGAATGTATCGCTGTCAACCTTCACAAAGGTTCCTGGACCTCTGACTCTTTGGGAAATCGATTTTATTTGAAAACCACCAGGCTATTTTTTCACCCAGGGTCCATGGCTATTTTGCTGCAGGAAAGCGAAGCTGCAGTCGTTACAAGAGACCAAGGGACTCACACACCCAAATGCTCACGATACGGAACTTCACAGAAAAGGGGTTTGACCCCTGACTTAAAGGCTCAACAAAACCCAGACACATTGAAGCCTTGTTAAATGAGCATAATGAAAAATACCACTATATTTTGGCAGAAAACCATCTATTAACTAAATGAAGCCATTGTTTTGTACTGAGTGCAAAAAGTTCATTGCGGTGAGTTTTGGTGGAGTCTGGCTGTGAATAATTCATTGAAGTACATTATTTTGAACTTCGTTCTTTAGCCATTCATTGAGAAAATCATAGTATACTCTAATGACACTATGACAATGTCTGGCTCTAGGGTGAGTTGAATAAACTTAAGTCTTATGGGGGGAGTTTCAGAGCAACCCCGAGATAACGTACGATAATTTTATGCCTGTGACAATATGGTATACATCACGTCAGCAAGGGGCTGGTCCATAGGAAGAATTATTTTCCCCTTGATATTTACTGATCTTTCCATTGTTGATTCTCTATTTAAGGGAAAATATTTTGTGTATCTCAAAAATAAGGTACCTCACATTGAAATAGCCCACTGAATGCATTGTGTGGACATTGAGGAAGGCACAAATGTTCATGTTTATTATGGGAAATCCAAAAGAAAGAGTAAATCAACATCCAAACGTCAAGGCTTCAATTTAAATTCATTCTCATTTTTTTTTGTCCTATGACAAAAGTTTTCACTTCTCAGCTGTGCTTTCAGACCACCTACTAAACGGTGTGAATTCCTCAAAGTCAGCTAAGCAGTGTTGGGAAGTTTAATAGGCATGGTTCGTTACCAGTCAGCAGCTGCTCTCACCTGACTCAGACCTCACCATTTCTGTGATAAATTTGTACAGACTAAATTAAAATCCAATTGCATTAATTGAATTTCACAGCTTCTGTAAAAACAAAGCAAGGAAAACTAAGGTGCACAGGTTACACTTTTTGCTACTGATCATCCAAACTGAGCACCTCTGAAGGAAAATCTCGTCGTCCCGTCTCCGTGGCAGGCAGTGTACGCTTTCCTGACCCTCCCCAATGCTGAGCCGTGCAGGAAGAGGGAGGGGTCGGTGACAGTCGCAAGTTTACATTGGTGTCTTTCTGCACATGCACTGGAAACATGGGGTTTTGTTCAATGTGAATATTACTTGTTTTTCTTGTTTTCATAACATAAAGTGCATGAACTCTTGCCTCATTTGAAACATCTGTTTAGCCATTTTAAAGTTTATTTTATCAGTCTATTAGAAATGCTCGTCTTTTCTAAGCTAACAATTCTTTACCATAGATAACTATTCAAAATTTAAAGTTTTAGTCTTGAAAAGAATATTTTTACAATACCGTATGCCCTAAATATTTTTCAAAATTCTGGAGTAATTAATTTCATTTTTGCCTCTTTATGGTGGCAAAAGCGTTCCTGTATTATAAAAAAGAATAGAGGTAGGTCTAGAGTTTTAAATATCTCTCTTTTGTTAATTTTTCAAGAGAATACTGAGTATTTTTGAAAATTAAAATATGTCTTCCTGAATCTATGGAATCAGATACAGATCTGCTTTCGATCCCACTCAGACCACTTTGATTTTGGGCTTTTGGTGGAACTAGGAAACATGGTGTTAACACAAGGCCAGTGCACAGTTACGCGGTAGGGAATCAAAAGTAATCACTCCTTTCACTTTTTAATTACTCTTGTCCTAGGGTAAATTATGGCTCATGGGGCTCATAAGAAAAGTGTTCATTTGTGGGAGGATGTACCGGCATAGAACTGCATGTCTGGATCACGCAGAGTAGCTTTGTTGACCTGAACGTGGGCACCTTCTCGTCTCCCTGCACTGAGAGCGCCCCGTAAGGAGGGCGTATACAGGCTGTCGTCGTGTGGCAGCTCTCTCATTTCACGAGAACATGCTGGAGAGCTTGTTCTCAGTCCTCAGTACCAGGAAAGACAGACTTGTCTTAAAGAGTAATTTTAAAAGTCTATGTTAGAAAGATTTTCAAACTTAGAATTTTTCAGACTTTTCCCTTCCTGTAGTCATTGGAAATTTAGTGTCGAATGTGTATTTCAAGTATTGCAGTTGTACAGTGTGTTATGGTGTAGAATTTTGTGTTTGAACATTATATTTACTTTAATTCTTTCTCATCTGAATTTCCCTTCTTCTGATATCTTTACCTATGGAAATTTTATTTTATTATTATTTTTTATGTGGCTACTGGGAGTCAAACTCAGCACCTCGCACTTGCCAGGCAAGCGCTTATGCCGCTGAGCTATCTTACCAGCCCATCCTATGGAAATTTTAAATAAAACATTCCACTTAGGTTTGTTTATTTGTGATCAGTGTTTCTAAAATCCTCTGAGCTTGTAATTATAGTGTATTACAGCTTAAATAGGTTAAAGAGATAAACTTAGTTTATTTGTTGCCAAACCAAGCTAATCATTACCAAAAAAAATAGGTTCTTCTTAACTTGTTTGGTTTTCGTTCTTGTTTTTGACTTCAAATGTAATTTAGTTAGTCATCCTACTTAGTCTGTGGCACATAGTCATGACAGAGCCACACAAATCTCTTGTTTCACCTTCTTTTCCCTGAATCACCTTTCTCTACTTTTCTACATGTGTGGAAATATGTCCCTTGTAATGGTTGGAAAAAGTCCATCTACATTTCCAAATGGAACATCTAGATAGAAACCATTTTAAGTATGTATGATCTGTAAAGCTAATTCTGTTGTTTTATGTCTTCCTCCTTCTTACTTTTAAACTCAGTACCATGATCTCTCCCTCCTCCTGTGTGTCTGTCTCTACCTCTTACTGCCCATCGGCGTCCCAACGCCTGCATCCGTGTCCCTCACTCTTTTTTTTTATTTTTTCGTGGGTACCGGGGGTCGACCTCAGGACCTCGCACGCCAACAGGCACCCGTGCCACTGAGCGATATCACCGGCCCCTTTTTCGTATGTGGGATCCGGGAGTTGAACTCGGGCCCTCGCGCTTGCAAGGCAGGCGCTTACGCCGCTGAGCCATCTCACCGGCCCACTCTTAACTCAGCATCCCTGAAGAGGGAAGAGTGAGCACCCGGGGTCAGTAAGTCCTCCTATCACATTGTTATGACCATTGCTGCAAACAACCCCTCCCCCATGGGCGGGCAGGCTCCTGCATGACCTCTGTCTTCAGCCTTCCTAACCCTAAGCACGGTGCTCTCAGGCTCCGCATTCTCAAAGCCGGTCAGGCAGTTTCCTATCTCTCTTTGTCCTCCCCAACATCCGGTATCATGTATCTCTCTAATGTCTCTCTTACGGTGCAAAGTAATGTCTTTTTTAAATTAGTGTCTCTCAAATTTCCATGTGAACTTGAGTACTTGCTGAGCATTTGGGTACTTACTAATCATTTGAATTGCCTATTTATGTACTTTTCTGTTTTTTCTCATTTATTTCTTTTCATGTTTACTTCAAATTCTTTACATCTTTTAGATATTTAATCCATTTGAATATAAATGTCACAGATTTCTCTTGGATATGTTTGATATTTTGAATATTACATTTTTTACCTTGAGTTACCATGATCTTTCAGCATCTTTTTGTATCAAAAATAAATTTCCTTTTCCAATTTTTTTTCCATACAGTGTAATAACTCTCTTAAGCTATTAAATAGCTCCCCCTGTCTCTACTAGATAACTATGTCTATTATACATCAGGTTCATATTAGAAAGTATTTTTAGCAAAGAAAATATTTATTTTATGCTATCGTGTTAGATATATTTTCTGCAGGTTGACCATTCTGTGTATTGAAGACAGGGGACATAAACCAACAAAAAATAGATACATAATCATTGGTTGTTATTTCTTTACTAAGCTAATTTTAACATTAATTATATTCTGAATTAAACATTCCAAGGCCAAGATCTGTCTCTTTCCTAAAAAGTGTGCAGTCATGTGTTGATACACATGGAAATTGCTGCTTCTTTCTGACCAGCTACCAGATGTGCAGAGTTCTTTGTTCAATTATTTTTTTATTTGACATTATGGAACACATTGAATCAATCTTTTTAGTTAAGAATATTAAAACAATTTTTAGTAAGAAATTCTGCGTTTATAGCAATTGCCCATAAGAGTTTGATAGACATGGTATATTTTGTACCATCTTCTTGACCGAGGAAATCTGGGCTGCGGATACAGTAAAAGCACAGCTGGCTGAACAATTCTGTAATCAAGACTTGGTAATGGAGGTGCCTACATTAACTAAAGTGGAAAGACTAAATCATGGAAGGACTTCAAATACAAATTTCTAAGTCATTTTTTATTTTTATGTATTCATAGTCCATGGAGACACATTTAACTTTCAAGACGATTTAAACTACGTCCTGTATGGCCCTCCAGACTGATGGTTAAAGTAACTCTTATTCCTGACTTCATAATGTGAATTCACTGTAGCAGGAAGGGAGACCATAGTTCTGAGACAGGCAGTGTCTCTTGCATGCAAAGAGGTGCCGGGGACAGTCCCCACGTCGACTGTCACAACTCCGCATCTTGTGTTGTGGACTGTGTGCGTTTTACACTCATATAAAAGTGTTTCCCAAAATTGAGCTTTGGGTGATGAAAGAAAGGCCGATTTTTATACCATACTTAAAAAAATAAATAAATAAATAAAACACCACACATACCCCTAATTTCAGTGGTCGAAGATTTGCATTCGGTTTGTTTTTGTCTTGTTTCTTCATAAATTGCTACTCTGTTCCAGAAGCCAGGCCAGAGGCTGGCTTTCTTTCCAGTTTAACTCACTCACAGGAGACAGAGAGAGAGACAGTAAAGGGCCACACTCACTAAGGACATGTGGATATGGCTCTTTCAGATGAAAGCAATGTCTTCAACTCCCTTTCCCCCACTCTGTGGAGCAGCCCTCCTTCATCTGGTATGGACCGCCCCTGGAGTTGGGCTGGCTTCCTCCTGGTTTAAATCATTATTAGATCACCCAGAAGATGTGCATAGCGTTCCGATGCGCACTTACAGGTATACCCCATTGCATCGCACACCTGCAGCCCATGAGCACACGGATGTTCTCATTCATTTTTCTCTGTGTTCTGAGCATTTTACTCATTATAGAATAATAGGAGAATAAAGGGATAGAGATTTGCCCTTAAGGAACTTATTATATGGTTAAAGGGATGAAAGTTTCAAGGAAAAATAATTTAAATATAAACAACAGTTTGTGTGCTACAAATGCGAGTGTTACTGAGTTACAAAAGGAAACAACAGATCTTTATGAGCTGTAAGGGAGGTGGTTATGAAGAAAGTGAGAGTTTAAGCCTAGAAGGAATTTTTTTCTAAAAAAAGTGTGTGTGTAGAGAATAGAAATGCATTCACTAAGAAAAGGAAAGAAAGAGTAAGACCAGAATGAGACCCAGAAGAGGGATACAATAGCAACGCAGGAAGGGAAGGTTCGATTCTAGAAATACTCTGGGCATCCATCACCTACCCTTAAATGTCAGGTGTCTTCTTGGCATGCTAACGTGACACACATGAAAAACTCCATTAAACAGCACACACATTCTCATGCTTACAGCTTTTATTCAAACACAAAATAAGTTCATTCAAGGCAAAATAAGTTTATAAATAAAACATAAAACAACTGTATGTCATTAAAATGATTATTTACTATGACAATTTTTTTCACTGAGCTAGTTGTCTTCATAAACATAATATGGGGCACAAACTACTGTGTATGTGTGCATGTGTGTGTAAAATGTCCTGCCACAGCGTGGCATTCCATGTGACGACTCAGTGTGCCCCACACTTTCATCAAGTGATGTCACACTTTCTGTGTATATTGCCAGATAGGCTTGTGTTTGGTTTCCATTTGGCTGGAACGTATCATTAACATATTAAACCCATCTTTGTTCTTTTTAGCATCTGGGAAACATTAAGCCTCTGAAAATGGTTCAGAATCTATGATAAACACAAATACTAAGCCTGAGGTTGATCTTCCTTATGATCCCAAATATAGTTTATTAATTTGTATTGAATACTGTGGTAACAAGCACTCTAATTTAAGAGGTTCTTACAGAAAATGTATTCATCTTCAGAAACGCCCTCGTTTCTCAATCCTGGCTGGAGAAACGCTACCTTAAGCTATTTGTGGTCTCGATTTAGAGCTGTGGGATTTGGTTAGCTCAGAAATTATCAACTGAGTGGGCGAGAAATAGAGATATCAGTAAGTTCAGTATTCAGGAGCAGACAGACAAAGTGAGCTTTAAAGAGAAGCTGAGTAGGGGTGGTGAGATAGCTCAGCGGCATAAACGCCTGCCTGGCAAGCGTGAGGTCCTGAGTTCGACTCCCAGTACCCACATATGAAAAAAGGGCCAGCGATATCTCTCCGTGGCATGGGCACCTGCTGGCGCGCGAGGTCCTGAGTTCGACCCCCGGTACCCAAAAGAAAAAAAAAAAAAGAGAGAAGCTGAGTAAATATTTGTTGACATGAAAGGGAAAGATGGCACAGAAAATTAATGGTGGGCTGTTAATGTACCCACACGAGACGTTGCAGGCATGGTGGTAACGGTGACAGGTGCGTTGGTGGTTAAGGGAGGGACTCTTCCTCCCACCGGGGTTTGAGGGAGTCTGTGACCATAAGACACTTGGCTCGGTTTTTCAGCATGAGAAGCAGCCATCCCTAGCAAAGTCCCTGGAGGTAGAGGCAAGGGTAGAGGTCCTGAAACAGAATGAATGGACCTGAGCCAAAAGGGAGAAAGAAGGAAGAGTTGGGGAGTCTGCCACAAAGCCAAGAGATTGTCCTGGGGGATGAGAGTCTAACACTGGCAGAATAATGAAGCGCAAGGGGCTGCTGTCAGGGTCCCCACCGAGGAAATGTTGACAGTAGTCTGTGGCATCCTGGATGTGCGGGCACAATGAGAGTACTGGTGACTGACAGCTTAGGGTGGTTGAGATGCAATCGCCAGAGGTAGGGCGTTAGGAAGGGGGGCGAAAAGTCACTGGAGTTAAAGGTGTTTTCTTAATGAATAGAAAACAAGTCTTGGCGTGTAAATTCATTTTTATTAATAGAAATTAATACAAAACAATTATCTACATGTAAGACACCATTTTAGAGATGCCGGTTGAAACAAGGAAACAGAAATGTTATCATATGGAAAGAAAAGGTGAGACCAGTGGAGAATGGAGAACCGTGCCCTAGGGGAGGGGAAACCTGCAGAAGAAACGGAAGGAATGAGGAGAAACAGGACAGTGTGGTGCGTCCGCGCACACACAGACGCGTACATACGTGTTACGGAGGGAGGTGTGTGTGTTTACCAACGCAGCCACAGTTTAAGAGTGGAGGCCGAGGCTCAGACCCCACCACTGCAGGACGGGTGTGGCCAGTGTGGCTCACAGAGCCAGTGAACTGGTGGAGAAGGGAGCAGAGGAAGGGGCTGCCGGGGCTGCCCTGGACGTGTGGTGAGGACCAGCGACGGCGTCACACATGGTCCCTTAGAGGTGGTTGGCCAGGGCTGGTGTAAACCTCGCCCGTAGGACAGATGGTGCCTGGGCCATGAGCAGGGCTGCCCCGGGGTCTCCCCAGCTCAAGAAGGAAGCCCTGGGTTAGTGGCCATAGCATGCTGCCTGCCGGCTGAAACCCGCCAAGCCAGAGGAGCCCCTGTTGAGGACCTGGGCAGCTGCCTCTGTCTCCTCATCACGTCCCTCTGCAGCTGCTTTACCTACAAGGCTGAAAACGCCTTTGGAAGCCTCATGACTTAAAAATAGCCATTGACTTTGGGGTACATTGTCTTGCTGTGTCACCAGTGCCACGTTGCCATGTTCTGCACGAGTGACCCGTGCTCCCCACCGAGTGACCGCACTGCAGCGTCCCCTCCCTCGCGTGGTCACGAGGGAAGTGCTGGGCACAGCTGTCCTGCAGGGCCTCCTCCCCTGGGACAAGCTCGTGCTTCTCGCCAGTGACCTCTCCAAAAGCAAGTGTCAGCCTCCCCGCCCCAACTCCCTTGGGTGAATATTGGTTCCACTTCTGTGTCCTCACAGGGAATGTGCCTTGTCCATCACTGTCCTCAGGTCCCAGCGTGTGACAGTGCCGTGGTTTGTCTTCCACGGGAGACTGTGTATAGGAAAGTAGATGTGACCACGGCTGCAGTATTCTACTCAACTTTCAAGTTATTTGATTGAATTCATTTATGAAGAAAACCAAGGCCCGGAATATATTAAATACCTCGAATCCAGAGTTAGCAGATGGTGGTGTCAGTATCTGAATGTAGCTCTGCCTTATATCAAATCCTAAAATCAGGAATACAGCTATTGGTGGCTATATAGGAGCTATTTACGTCTGTGCTCTTCTTATCCCTAATTTTAAATATTTGTAATATAGTAAATTTTGACATAATTATAACAAAAAATGTTTCAGCACTGAATGTGTCCTTTTTTCTTCAGTAGTGGGGACTGGACCCAGCGCCTTTCCACTGAGTTATATCCCCGGCCCTTTTTTATTTTTTGAGACAGGGCCTCGCTAAGCCCCAAGTTGCCCTGAGTGAACCTTAAATTTCACGTTTGCTAAGCTCTGGGGCCCTTCATAATAGACTTTGAACTTCATTTGTTCATGTTCATGTCTGTCAGTGCACAGCCTTCTAGAAACGTCACGAATGCTCCCTGGATTAATACACAGATGGATGTTTGCGAGGAGAGACAACGACAAAACCCAGGCACTTTAAACAGAAATCCTAGTGAAAGTCGCGCTCATTACTACCTGGGATGTGGGAGAAGCCGTGAACCAGTGCGGGAGTGTTCCTGCTCTGTCCCTTGAAGAGCAGATGTTCAGATAAGAAATGTGACACATCTTTGTTTACCCTGCCTTTAAGGACCACACTGACGGGGTTATTTTTCTAATGGTTCATTTGATCCATTAGCGAGAAAGCTCTCTCCCTTTCCTCTGTGAAGTACTGATACAAGATGACCTCAAGGGCCTTGATGGAAGGGGCCTCCAGTGGGGATAGGTTCAGGCCACGCGCACACACGCACACTCTGGGTGGGGTTCCCGCGCGCGTGTAGGTGTGCGCGCGGTCTCGGGCTGTGTGAGCGGTGCGGGCGGTGGGCAGGCAGGGGCAGGCCCCGGCCTCCTCTCCAGCCCGGCCCTGGCACTCACTGTGCGCTCTTGCAGGTGCAGACCGACGACAGGGTGCTGAAGGTGGACCTGGGCCTGCTGTTCCTCCGGGTGCGCAGGTCGGACGCGGGCACCTACGTCTGCCAGGCGGTGGAGCACGGCTTCGTGCACACGGTGCGCAGGCTGGTGCTGGACGTGGTGGAGGAGCGCAGCGTCCGGGACGCGTTCCGCGGGGACCCCGGGGCGCGCAAGGCGCCCTGCCCGGGCCCCGGCAGCCCGGCGCCCGCCAAGCCCTGGTACAAGGAGTTCCTGCAGCTCCTGGGCTACGGCGGCTTCGGGCGGGTGGAGCAGTACTGCGAGCAGGTGTGGTGCGCCGAGCGGCGGCGCCGGAAGCTGCGCCTGGCGCCCTCGCGCTGGGAGCTCGCGGGCGCGCGGGAGCCGCGGCGGCGGCCCAAGGCCGAGCCCCAGCGGCGGCCGCGGCGCGCGCGGGAGCCCTGAGCACCGCGCGGGGCCGGCGCCGCGCGAGCCGGGACTCGAACAGCCGCTGCCTCCGCGTTCCGCGTTTTATTTATCAAGGACATGGCCGTGGCCGTAGTTTTGAGTTTGAACTGTTTTTCCGTGGAAATTATCGTTTTTACCCTCCGAAGACTTAGGATTATTAGACTTTTGAAGGAAAATGAGAGAGTTTCACAATCATGGAAAATTTAAAAATAAATGTTTCGGGTTTCCAAACTGCAGAGCGCGCAGACTGTCGGCTTTGTCACCCGGGCGCCCGCGGCGCGCCCGCCGAGCTCTCCCGGAATCGCCTGCCGGGCGCCCCCGCCGGGCCGCGCGAGCCGGGGAGGCGGGGCTTCGGGAAAGTTCTCCGCCGCGCACAGCCCCCCGCCGCACCGAGAGGTGCGTCCTGCAAGTTGCCCCCAGTGTGGAGAAGGAAATCGGCTCCGCAGAAGATGTGGACGGCGTCCAAACCCAGAGCGTCGGTAGTCAGAATTCTGACTAAAAGATTTCTGCTGCCCTCTTGCGACCATAAAAGTGTATTCTCCCACATTTCTTTTTCTCCTGCAGCTATTAAGAATTGAAGGCAGAGTAAATAAATATAAATGGTCCTTTTCCAGAAAGAGCTAACCGAAATAGCAGATGTTAACGTCATCTCATGCTTTCAGATGGAGCTAATATGTCTATAGATAATTCCTTACTTTCCAAGTCATGATGGTATCGCAACACCGAGACTCCATGACAACTTTAAAGCTTTCTGGAAAAAATCAACCTTGGACGCTTAAAGGTAGTCTGGAAATATTATATATGTGTGAAAAATGTTAAAACATTTTGCTTTCAGATACCAGTTTTTCTTCTGTTTTATAGGAACACCGAGGGAATTGTTTCGTGAGTTCAGTTAACTACTGAGATATTCAGAGCATTTTCACTTTCGCCAAAGTTTCCATTTTTGAGAATGTTTATTCTTCACGGACTTTCCTTGTCCTATTTTAAATATTTAGCAGTTACCTTTCTAAAATATGAATTTTCAAGACGCTGCATTTAAATAAAAAGCAAAAGCAAGTGCATTATACATAAAAACAATCACGCATATTTATTTACATGCTAATGTATATATTTATCTTAGCTTTCAAAGTTATAGGCTATATAACTAAGAAGCTAAAGTGTTGATACTTGGTACTAGCTGACAGTCTCCTTCTCAAATTAGTAAGTGCATAACTATTTCTGAGGAAATTTAGTAAGTTCTTTTGGACAATCCTCCACCTTTCAGATCTACCGCATACAAATACGTGGGTAATGAGCAAGCGCTGAAAAGCCCACTTGTTTGCCCAGAGGTCCGCAGGACTCCACCGCTGCCTACCAAGAGTAACTGGAAACAGCTGGTCCTGAAAGTTATCTTTTTAAGCTGCATCTCGGTAAAAACCTGCCCAATTTAGAAAATGCACCATGGCACAGATCATAGATATAACCAAACTTTATATCTGAAATACTAAAAAAGTGATCAAATAAATGAATAAAGCACAATTTGTTGATAATATTCTTCCTTTACACATGAGAAGGAAAAACAGGACCTTCTACTTATGAATTTTAATAAATGAATAAGGCAGAGGTGGCATAAGTAGTTATTTTAATCTCAATACGCATAGAAGCAATTAATAATGACTGATGTTGCTTGTGAACTAAATAAGGCTGATAAAATACTTCTATTTACTGACATGAGTTCTAGGAATTAAATGCACATATAAGATATTCAACTAAAATAAAATGACTATTAATCAGAATATAAACATTTTGTGTAAAATGCTAGAGGTGATTCTGGGAAAATAAGTTCTATCTCCATTATGAAAATGCTAATTTGAAAGATGTTTGATACAAAACTTTTGAGGGCTCAGGTCCAAAGTTAGGGAGAGTACTAAATTGCACATAGGTATATATATTCATGTATCATCTTCTTTGCTTCCTGCCTATTTATGGTAGCAGCTGAGAGAACAGGAAAGCCGAGGGAGGATGAGGAGGACAGAGGAGAGAGGTTTCCAAAGATGTGTCCAGTGTTCCATTGCATTTTCCCACTCTGTCTCTCTTTCTCCCAGCACATACAAACATACCACACCACACCACACCATACACTTTAACCATTGCTGCCTTCTCAAAATACAGACTAACTAATCTATGGATCTCAATCTTTCCAGAGAATCTGAAAACCACATCAGAAACATATTACCGTAGTCTTTGCTCTGTCTGGGCTTTGAATTCAAATTCAGGATCTCCTTGCAGAAGTGCCCAGGCTTAGAAAATTAAAATGAATGGAGGGGGACCCCCCTTCCTTGGACCAGGGAGGGTGCACAGGCAGACATGAGCTGACTTGGAGGGAGGACGAGCTCCCCTTGACCATCAGACACAGCCAAGGTGAACTCACCCTGTCGAGGAGCAGTAGCTGACAGAGCATCACAGCTTCCCACCCTAGCTCCAAAGGGACACCGCCACGTCGCAGTCACCCCTTCGTCAGCCTCCCTGTGGTGTTCTCTGAGAATGGAGAGGCCTTGAGAACAGAACAGACCTGCACACATGCCGAGGTTCTCCTCCCCGCGCAGCCTACGGTCACCATGGAGCTAGAGACAAAGATTGCTTCAGAGGAGTTCAAAGTCCAAGGAGTTTCCTTCCTGACTTGTCAGGCCTTTGCCACGCCTAACATTCTATATTGCCATCTCTTTCTTTTGTGTTAGTTACTGAATATTTCAGTGCAAACCTATCAACTTGGAGAAACAGGGATTAAAAAGAGAAATAAGCACTCATAAATCTAAGAAAAATGCTAACGGAATGTCATTGCCTGTTTAGTAAGTGGCAGTTCCATAGATAAGTTAGAGATTTCTTTTCCTTTCCAAAAGCAGTTAGATCATTAGGATGTTTGACTGTTTAGTATTTGCTGTAGGGTTTTGTAAATCTGCGTAGTGATTACGAATATCTGTAAAATTTGTACAGTAAATCGTTTTGAGTGTTAATGTTAAGCATGAAACCAACACAGCTGGTGTTGTCCTTAAAAATGAATTGCCCTTTAACCTGTCAAATATATTAAGAAAAGCATTTAGTATTGTGCGGATATTTGAGATCCTGGGAGAAAGTGCTACACTTGTGATAATAAGGGATCCATTTATTTTCCTCTCAGCAAAGCACCATGCTGAGTTACATTTTAAAAGAAGTACTCATTTTTCAGGCCAACAATTGCTGCATTTGAATCAGATATAAACAACAGATTTTTCACAGACTCTCAGTTGTAGCAGCTTATTTAAGTTGGTATTTTTTTTCTCTTGGGAAGATAGCTTTATGCATTGGCTTTCATTACAAAGTGAATGTGTTCTGTTTGTGTTTGAATGGCTTAGTTATAAGCTACAGCACTATGCCAGGGTGTTTTTGTCTCTATGCTATCCTTATACTTGCTCAGTGGGGTCCGGGGGATTTCTCTGATTGCCCACTGTGAGACGTCATCGCGTCTAATGGCTGCTGGGACCAATGACAATAAGGATCTGCGCTCCACACCACGCAATTCGTCTGTACCATCACAGAAAATTTCATTTTGGTTCAAATGAGATGAAAAAGAAATAAATATTCACCAAACAATGCTGTCTGAAGAATATTTTCTATGTTTTTTGCTAATTGAATTCAGGTTTCCTATGGCAAGCGTAAGCGTAAGCATACAATGTTGAACTGACAGGATTTTTAAAAAGAAGTTAGAAAAGCATTCAGTTGCCTTTTTGGAGAATTTCTTGTCATGATTCCTAAGAGGACTACTTGTGCCAGTTGGGTTTATTTAGGCCACACCATGTTTCTAGGACCAGCAGCCAGGAATTGCCTTCAAAGTGTCACCATTCCACTAAGTGACATGGAAAATGAATACTTCAGAGTGGTAACTATTAAAACCTGGACGATTTCTGCAGGTCTCAGGTTCTGTTTTCATGGACCTGAATCTGCTGTTTTTGTGAGACCATGAGAGGCCATTTAAAAGAGGTTTGGTATTCACCGAGCTCTCTTGAAGAGTTCTGTTTCGGAGGTGGAGCTTATTCCATGGGCAAATAGTTCTGCAGTTTTAAAGGACGCATGAGGCCAGCCCTGGCACTGGGACAGTGCCTCTCACAGCTCTGTAAAGTGACAGTGACATTCATGGTGACTACATGTCCATACTTTAAGCCACTCAGCACAGCACATGGCCCGCGTTCAATGCAGTGTGCGACGAAGCCTTTGAAACAGCTCTTTAGAAGTGCAGTGTCTTAGTAAGAAGGAAGATAAACCATTGTGGTGGCCGGAAATCTCTATTGTTAAGGGGAACAGACGTTATGTGGTTTTCGTTGTTTGTCGATTGTCTCGGCTGGGGTGGATCCCAGGCCTGACAAATGACTGGCGCTGTGCTGATGCTGAGCCCCAGGGCTCAGCACACATGGTCTACCCTCAGCAGGGACACAGCAGCAAGTTCCCCCAGGTGCTCCATGCTGAGATGCCACCCAGGCCCAGGGTCCCCTCAACAGAACCAGGGGACAGGGAGGGCACGCCCAGGCTCATGGGCCTCAGAGCACATAGCACAGGTAGTGGATGTGAGGTCTGGGCCACCTGTGACCCCACTGGGGCAAATCCAGACCCACAAGGCCCGTGACCTCCAGCCTCCATCCTGTACCATGCACCCCATACCCTCCTCCCTGTATCTTGTACCTTGCAGTCTTCATCCTCCTCCCTTCACCCTGAGGCCAGTGAGGAAGGGTGCACATCCTGCAAGGATCCTGCAAAATCCTCCAAAGCCCAGGGCCACAGAGACCCCATGGGCCTCAAGACGAACCCGGCACCAGGTGGGCCACAAGTGAGCCTCAGCTCAGTTCCTGCCTTGGAGTGGACCAAGGTCGCTGGACCCTGCCAGAAACTGCAGGCTGTGTGTGAGACTCAGGTTCACCAGCTCAGTGCTGGCCTTGGTGGCCAGGGGATGTCTCTACCCTACCCTTCCACAGCCCTGCTCTCACTAGGTCAGGGTAAGGGACTACAGGCACAGAGGAATATGCAGCTGCTTAGGGTTCAGGAAGGACAGGCATACACAGAGCCATATCAGCAGCACTGGATGCCCAATCTTTCAATGTCCAGAGGACAACACACATCAGGAAGCATCAAGAGTGTTCAAGAGACCTGATCTCACTTAGCACTGGAAAAGGAGCCAGCAACTGACCTGATAGTAATCAACACGAGGGAATGCTCTTAGGGGATATTTAAAACAATTGATTAAAGAAGTGAAGCTCTTAGCTCAAGCTCAAATCCGTGAGCCAAAATGGAAGAAAACACAGAGAAGCATTTCAAACTCTAATAGAGAAACATGAAAGATATGCAACCAACTTTCAAAATCAAACAGAAATTCTTGAGCTGAAAAATCCATTCAGCAAAATTAGAAACATGAAATCATCAACAGCAGGAAAGAGCAAACAAAAAATTGTGAGTTCAAAGACAGATTATTTGAAAATACATGGTCGGAGGTGAAGAAAAAGAGCAATTTAAAAAGTTTACAAGAACTTCAAGATTTAAAACAAATATTCAGGTTATTTGGGTTCAGGAACTTTGGAATGTCAAGAGGATAGGAAGCTTTTGCAAAGAAATAACAACCCAAACCTAGAGAAGTATACAACTCATCAGTTCAGAACTTATCATTACCAAAAAGATATAACTCAACCAAATTTATCCTAAGACATCATATAATGAAAGTCTTACAGGTAAAAGTTGAGAAGAAGGTTTTCACAGCTTTGTAAAACAATGCAGACAGGTGCCCTACCTCACCCAAAAGCAGAATTCTCAGGAGAAATTTTTCAACCAGAAAAGAGTGGAATGAGACTTTCAGTCAAGAATATTATACCCAGCAAAGCTATCCTGTAGAAATGAAAGCTAGTTAAGAACACTTTTGAGACAAACAAAGGCGAGAGGACATATTTCTACAATACATATTCTATAAGAAATGCTGAAATAAGTTCTTCAAACTGAAAGAAAGAGACATTAAATTGTAAGAAGAAAATATAAAAAGGTATAAAACTTGCTGGTAAGTGTAATTATACAAATTCAGAATGCTCTACTATCAGTGTGGTATATAAACTATTTATATTTTATATGAAAACTAAAAAACAAAGCAAAATATGGAGAATTTTTCTATTAATGTATTTTTCTTATTCTTTGTTTATGTTATGTACAATCATGTTAAATTTCTATGATTGTAATTTCTAGCTTGTTAGAATCGAAAGATTTTTTTGTAAGCCTCACAGTAAACACAAAGCAAAATCCATAACAACCAAGCCAGCAATAGTAGGCAAGGAATCAAAACACAGTACTAGAGTAATTTACTTAACCATACGGAAGGCAATAAGAGAGGGAGAAAAAAATGGAACTACTTTAAAACTAGAACACAAGAATATAGAATAATGGCTATCATAAGACCTTGGCTACCTATAGTTACCTGGACTGTATATGGATTAAATTCTCACATTAAAAGTCATAGAATGACTAAATGCATAAAAATGACCCAATTATATGTTCTTTACATTTCATCTCTTAGGACACTCATGGACTTAAAATATATAATAAGATATTCCATGCAAGTAGAATCCAAAAGAAAGGAGGAATAACCATATTTCCATCAGTTAAAATAAAATTTTAGGGGTCAGGGATATAGCTCAGCAGCACAGTGCCTGCCTGACAAGTGCAAGATCCTGAGTTCGATTCCCAGTCCAAAAAAATAAAAATAAATAAATAAATAAAACAAAATTTTAAGTCAAAAGCAGTAAAAAACTTAAAAGGTCATTATATAATGATAGAGTTGTCGATTCAGCAAAATAATGTAACAATTTAAATATATATGTATCCAATGTTAGAGCACCCAAATACATAAAACGAATATTAATAAACCTAAAGGGAGAGGTGGACTCCAACACAGTAATAATTAAGGACTTTAACACCCTGCTAGCAGCAATGGAAAAATCACAGAGACAAAAAATCAACAGAGAAAAAGAATAGATAAACTATACCCTAGACCAGATGGATCTCAAAGACATCACTGGAACATTCCAGAGACAACCTACAGAATGAGAAAAAAAATTTGCAGTGTATACATCTGACAAGGGATGATGTGGAGTATATAGAAGGAATTCCAAAAACTCAACAGCAAAGCAGAACAAAGCAAGAACAAAACCCGATTTAAAAAGTCGATCAATCTAAATAGAGATTTCTTAAAAGAAGACACACGAATGATCAACAAATAAATGCATAAATGCTCAATATCTTTAATCATTAGGGAAATATAAACCAAAACCAAAATGAGTCATTTCCTCACTTTTTATTATCAAAAAAAGTGCAATATATGGAAGTACTGGTGTGGATGTGGAGAAAAGGGAACCCCTGTACATTGTTGGTGAGAATGTGAATTAGTACATCCATTATGGAAAACAGGATGGAGGTTTCTCAAAAAATTAAAATCAGCTATAATATGGTACAACAATTCCACTATTAGTGATTTATTCAAAAGAAATGAAATCAGTAGTGTATGCCAAAATAACACGTGCATCCCATGTTCATGTTAGCACTATTCACAATAACCAAGAAATGGAAACAGCCTACATCCATCAACAGATGAATGATGAAAATGTGATGCATACATGAAATGAAATACTGTTCAACCATTACACACCAGGTCCTCTCATTTGCAGCAACGTGGGTGGAGTGGAACTCATTACTTTCAGTGAAACAAGTCAAGCACACAAAGACAAGTATCACATGAGCTCACGCACAGGTACAATCTGAGAAGTTGGTCTCATGGAAGTCGATGTTAAGAGCAGGTGGTTGTCGGAGGCTGGGAAGCTAAGGGACCATGGGGAGGGGTTGATCAATGGGTACGAAGATACAGTTGGGTAGGAACAAGCAACTCTGGTGTACTATACAAAATAGAGTAGCTGTCAGTAACAATAATGGACTGTAAATCTCCAATAGCCAGAAGAGAGGACTGGGGAAATTTTCAAAATAAGAAGGGATAAATGTTTGAGGAGACAAATATGTGTAATGTGATTTAAATATCACATAGTGGAAACATTTATCCAGCATTACATGATACCACCTTAATGTGTACAATTTTTATGTTTTTATGAATTAGTTAGAGAACAAATTAAAGCCATGCCTGGTGACTCATGCCTGTAATCCCAGCACTCTGAGAAGCTGAGAGAAGAGGATCAGAGTTCCGGCTTAGCCTAAGCAATTTAGGATAACCTGTCTCAAAGTAAGAAATAAAAAAAAGGGCGAGAAATGTCACTAAGTGTGATGGCCCTGGGTTCAAATCCCCAGTATTACAAGAATAAATAAAGTAATCTTTTTTAAAGAAAGTATGCGAAACACTGTACTAGGCTCTGCATAGAGCGTGTAAACGTTAATCATCTTATTAGTCATGCAGACAATACAAATTGGATTATATTTACTTTCAGAATATGTTTGCGTTATCCATTGGAAAAAATGAAAACTGTCATTTTAACTTATAAAATATGAAATACAAGAGCAGAATTTATAAAGTGTATATCAAGTGTTTGTACTGCTGTCAAAATATTTCCAATTCCAAATCTTGAGACACCCAGCCAGGAGGGCATTAAAAATCTATGCTTCCTATTTAGAGGAGCTGCAGTGGTATAGCTATGAAAAATGATCCATAAAAAGAGAAAATAATTTAGCAAGAAAGAACAAGAACAACAGAGATTATTATCTCTATGGCCAGAAATGGAAGAGAAATGAGAAGCAGTGATTGGGCCTAAAGCCATAGGTCTAGGCATGTGTCCATCAGAAGGTTGGGGTGGTGTGAACCCCAGATGCTGCACAATGAGAGTATTCGATGCATGACGAATAGGCGTTAGAGCTGATCTCATCCTGGGGAAGCCACGAAAGCAGAAAGTTCTGGTATCTCGCATTGCCTGGGTCTTCCAACACATAGAAGCTTGTGTACCCCCATGATAGGCTGCGACACAGATGCATCTCAGCTCTCAGGAGTGTTTTAACCCCTTCCTCCCCTTTACTTTTATCCATGTCCTGGTTGTTAGAGTGTAATAGCCCCAAGTCATCTTAGCATTGGGGCCTTGGAGTCAAGAGTAGTCAAAGACCCTTTTTAATGATACTGAGGTGGGGTGAGGATGTGAAAGCGAAAGGAACATCCATAGCAGGGTGTTGTGCACTGAATTCTGCCACTCTGTCCCTTTCCCCAAATCCTTATGTTGAAACCCTACCATACTTCAGTGAGGTAGTGTTTGGAAATGGAAATTTTGGAAGATAATTAAGATTAAAGGAGGCTCTTATGGGTGAGGACTTCATAGCCAGTTTGATAGGGAGAAAGAGAGAGAGAGAGGAGAGAAAGACAGAGAGAGAGAGGTCTAAAGTTAAATGAATAGTGATGGCTGTGGAAAGTGATGAAAAATGCTGTCGGGTGTGAAGACTGCTCACCGCAGCAGTCAGGAGTGGAGTGTCAGGAGAGGAACTCCTGAGGTGCAGACTCTCCCTTCCCTGCGGGTCAAAAGGGGAATCAAGTTATAAACTCACATTTCAGTGTTCCCTCCACATAAAGAGAGAGAGCTTGTTACAAGCATGATTGTCCTTAGAAATGATTCCATAAACTTTACCTGTTTTGAAAGAATGTTTGAAGAGATTTTATTTTAAACATTTTTATAAAAATCTTAAATCAATAGAATTAGTCGCAGTTTCCTTAGGTCAGAAGTCCAGAAGGACATGTGTTATGGTTCAGGTCTGGGGAGTCCCCCAAAGTCCTAATGTGTGTGGAAGAAGACTGGATCATGGGGTTCTGTAGTCACCCACAGATTCACAGCTGACTGCTGTTCCGAGGTGGGGCCTGGTTAGACACGGTAACTGGGGTGTGACCTGGAAGGGTACATCTCCCTCCCTGGCTGCTCCCTTCTCTCTCTGCCACCTGGCCGCCATCACGTGAGCTGCTCTCCTCCAGGGCAGCCCTTCCATGGTGCTGGTTCTGCATTTGAGTCTGCCGACCATGGACTGAAACTTCTGAAACTGTGAGCCAAAGAAATTTCCCCTCCTTTAAATTGTGGGTGTTGGGTATTGTGTCCCGGCAGTGAGAAAGTGACTAAGACAAAGTGTTTTCTGTGGAGTCCATGCTTGGGATCTCGAAGATAGAAATTTGCTTGGAAACCAGCAGGACTCCGAGGTAGAGCCCGTTTCAGGGTTCTTCAGGATGCCAGCAGAGGTCGCTCCTTGGGTTTCGGGGCTGAGAGCCTCCTCCCATTCATCTTCAGTGCCGGAGACGGAGCACTGAGCCCTTCTGATGCTGGGGGTCTCTGACTTCCTCTGAGGATGCCTCTCTGCCTCCCTCTGAAGAAATTGCTCTGCTCATCAGGGCTCCTAGGGTGGGACTTAATCCATCCAGATAATCTAGGACAATCTCCCTGTTTCAAAGCTGTCACGTTAATTATATTTGCAAAATCCCTTTTGCCATGTGGCATAACATACTCAAACTTTTCAAGACTAACATGTGAACAGCCCCTGCTCCCCAAAGATCCGTGTCCTTTCCAAATACAAAATATCTTTATCCCATCTCAATGTTGCCAAAGGTCTCATCCTATTACAGAATCAGCTCAAATATCCCACATCCTGTGATCCCGATCTCCTGGGCCAAGTGCTGACAAAGCACTGCATATGGTTCATCATTCATACTCCTGGGGCACATTTCTGTCCATCTGTGGACCTGACAGACTTAACAACAAGTGAGTTCTTCCAACACATGAAAATAAGACAGGCATGGGGTAATAATTTCCAGATGTTCCAGCTTAAACAGGGAGAAAACTAGGTAAAATAGAGCCATCAGTGCCTGGCAGCTTCCAATCAGTGAGCCCTGGGAGGACTTCTGTGTCCCTCTCAGCTTTGCCTTCTCTGTCAGCATTTGACCCATCCTCCCTCAGGGGCCCCAGATGGCTTCTGAAAATACATCAAAAGCAAAGACATGGATTTTTCTAGAAAAATTAAGTACACAGATAATTTAGCACAATTCTCAACTTTTAAAATAATTTTTCCTGTTAAAACCAGGATTGTGTCATCAAAAAAGACATTAAATGAGTTATTCTCCTATAAAATTCTAGTTTATTGAAGTTCCAAGTACATGGTATACTTTATTTGGTAAAAGGCTCATGGGCAGGTAGATTCAAGGGAGTGTCTGGGTGTAAATAATTAAAGTGTAAGTAAAAATGCTAAAAATAATTAATATTTAATATTTGTAAGCAATTTTTATTCCAGATAGTCAATATATTCCAAGCACTACCTGATGCAATACCAGAAAATAAAATGAAACCTTCTCTGATGTAGGTGTCTTTATGTAGGGGAGAGGAAACAGAAGTAATTCATAAATCCCAGATGCACAGAGAGGGTTAAATTATAATATTCACACAAAAACCAAAGCTGCGAGCCTGAGAACAGCTGAGAGCACGGGCTGCTCTGTAGGATGAATGTAGAACTATCTCAACTTTTCATGTCTTTTATTTCAGACCTCCGTTTTTTCTCCCCTAAATTTCTGTCCATGGGCTCCTTGCCTGCTTCACATCCATCTTTATTCTGCAGCCAAAGTAATCTTTCTCAAGAACAAATTGGATCCCATCCTACTCTACTTCAAGCCATCCAACGGCTTCTATGTTATTGATACAACATCCAAAATGCCTTAACTTGGCGCCCTGTACTCTCCTGACTTCACTCGGTTTAAACTGTGTCATTCTTCATCCCCTCCCATTCTACATACCCCAGGTACCACACATTTCTATTTGTCCTTGTTTGCCTGTCTCACCTGAAGCCTTATCCTTGCGGGGATTTTCTTGACTGTTTTTTGTACCCTCAACCCTTCCTAATCTTACCCCAGTGGGTAAGGCACCGACACTGCTCGGTGGCCCCGTAAGTCTCTGTAGTCTTCCACCTCACAGCCCTTTCACCAATGCGGGGAGAGTGCTGGCCTATGCTGGCCTATGCTGGCCTATGCTGGCCTATGCTTTGTGAACGTTTCTTACAGGCAGGAACTGGACCTTTTTCGCCCCGTCCCTGGATCTAGTTCTGGTAACTACTTATGGGCACAAAATAACAAATCATGTCATAAATGAATTAATCCACTCGGCTCTCATTATTCTGTGGTGATTCACGAATATCTTGAAATTGTATTAAATTTTTGTTCTGAAGCAAGGTCTGTAGTTTTTATTAATTATCAGAAGAATCATACAGAGTTCAAGAACTACGCTACTGTGTTATCCATCAACCTATAAATTAGCCAGTGTTGTTAAATGACTTTCTAAAGGTAAATTGAAGATACAGAATAAGAAGAGAATCCAAACCATTGAATGTTGCACATTCTTATGAAGGACACAATGTTTCTCCTATCAAATGAAACTTAGCATAAAACATATTATAGGTCTGGATAAAGCATTAAAATAGAAATACAATCAATAAATTTCACATTCTTTACAGCAATCTCTGTGGATCTCAATCCCTTGTCCCTCGAGCCCAAGGTAAAGACAGAAAGCTTGTTGCCTGGATGAATGAGAGAATGTGTAAATGAACAGATGATGAATGAACAAATCAGAGTATAAAGACTTTTAGACTCAAGTGACAGAATGTCAACAAGAAGTCCTTAAAATCAAGTGGATATTTCTTGACCCACATAAATAGAAACCCCAGGGCCGCCTAAGTCCATGGCAGAGCAATGCTGTCCATGGCTCAGCGATTCCAGGTTTCCCCTCTGCCACCTGGACACTGACTATGTCCTTCAGCACAAACTCTAGGTATCTAGTTTCTACACAAACAGGCTCAGAAGACATCACCCAAAGGAAGTTAACTGTTCATCCACAACGCCATCCCCATGAATGCCCCCGGAAGATGTCCACATGCCATGGGATTAACACCCATATCAGGTGACCAGGACAGGTGCCTTCCAATCCTGTAACAGGAGACAAGCCTATCGGGAAGAGTGGGAGAGGCGGCTCTCTGGGGCAAAACAGCAGGACCTGCTGCAGACACTCTCCGCTGGGCTAAGAAAAAATAGATTTCATACGAAAATTTAAGTTTAAATTAGCAACACTGCAGTGGGTGGGATAGATTTTTCCATCTTTTGAAGTGACAATTTAGAGAAGTAATTCCCAGATTAACAATAGAAATTTTGGCAAGATATTATACTTGGATAGTGTAAAAAAGATCAGAGATTTTGTACATATTCAAAATTCTGCTATAAGAGCTTATAAGAAAGTGATACAAGCAAATCATGGATAAGATTCATTATAAGTAATGGCAGCATAAAAGGAAAATTATTGACACCCCAAAGAGCATGCAGAGTTTACATTTTCTAAAGCATGAGGAGAAGACATGTTTTTCTTATGCAATTCTTGAAGAACAGCTGGCGGACAAGGAGCCACTTCTGGAACTCCCCGAGCTCTGCTCCCAGCCGGCTTTGTCCACAGTGTCGGGAAAATCCATCTCAGGAACTGCAGAGCCCCTGAGGGGAGTCCAGCAGCCTGAGTCGGAAGGTCTGAGTTCCAGTTCTCATCTGGATAGTTAACAAAAAAACTATTCGCCTTCCCCACTTCTGAATGGCGAGACACATTCCAGCTTCCACAATGGAAGATGGCAGGGTTGGGTTGCACTTCATGACTTTGGTGTATTTACCATTTTTTACCTTATTTTATCCTGTAAAATGAAATTTGAATGAAATGATCATTTTTAAAATGTCTTCTAGAGAAAAATCAAATGCTTTAGTGTGGAAGATAAACTACCTTTAAAGTTGTTTTTACAGCTTTATTGACGTATATCTGATATGAAATGAACAGTGTATATTCAAAGTGCATATTTTGGTGAATTTTGGTATATGTACACCTCTGCTAAACCATCACAATCGAGATAGGCAATGAGTCCATTACACCTCAAAGTTTCTTCCTGAACCTTTTTAACTAATTCCTCCCTCCAGTTCTCAACCCCCTACCTAGGCAACTACTCTTCCGTCTCTTGACTCTCAAACGTTTGCATTTTGTAGAGTTGCATATAAATAGAAACCTAAACTATGCTCTCTCTTTTCATAGTTTCTGTAACTCAACATATTTTCAGATTCTTCCAAAATTTTTTCATGTCTCCATACTTTATTCCTTTAATTGGTGAATAGTAAATCTACTCTAATGGACAAAGAAAAATAGGTGACAGTTGGACATTGTAGTTATTTTCATTTTTTGTCTATTACAAAAAAGTTTCTTTGAATATTTATATGCACTTCTGAGTGTAGACAAATGCATTTATTTCTTAGGTAAATACTTAGGAGGGGAAGTTCAAGGTTGTGTAGTTGATGGATATTTAATTCCTAATGAAGTTGTCAAATGGTTTTCAAGGGTGATTACATGATTTTACTTCTCACCGGCCATGTATTTGAGTCCCATTCCATCTTATCCTCATCAACATCTAGTGGTCTTGTCTATTTTAGCCATTCTGTTAGGCATAGACCTGTCTCTTGCTGTGGTTTTTAAATTTGCATTTCCCTAATAACTAATGACGTTTGCATCTTGTAATGTCTCCTTTGGAAATGTGACTATTTAAATCACTTACATGTTTTAATTGGGTTGGTTTCTGTCTTATTATAAATCTGTGAGTATTTTTATATATTTTAAATAGAAGGCCTTAGATATGGATTATAAAGATTTTTCACAATCTTCGGGTGTTTTCCTTCATTTTGGTAACAGTGTCTTATGAACAAAAAACTTCGTAAATGTCCAGTTTGTTAACATTTCAAGATATTTTTGTTGAATTTAAGAGTTTTTTGCTAAACACAAAGTTATTTAGATTTTCTACAATATTCATACTGGACATTTTATAGTCTTAGCTCTTACATTTAGATCTATAATCCATTTGAAATTAATTTGGTGTGTGTTGGAAGATTTATTTCTTTGTGAATGGCTATCCAACTATTCCAGGAGCATTTGTTAAAAAGACAGTTCTCCCAGTGAAACTGCCTTGGTATCTTTTGATGGAGATAAATAGCTATAGAAAAGTTAGGTTGCCGTGAGTCAGGCTGACTTCCCAGATGACATGGTACATTCTTCCCCCAAACACTAAGCGTCCTGTGACTACGAAAGCTTTTATGGTAGGGTCTGAAATTCTGTCAATAATGATGTCTTTGATTTGTCACAGAATGATCTTTAAAATGCCGATGACTTGTAGTGTTGACAAGAAGTCACACAAGCAATACTAATTACACCAACCAGATAACAGCCTGCTGGGGTCCCCAGACATTTTTTGGTTGAGAGTAAGGGCAGAGGAGGAAATAGAGGACAAAAAAGCAAGTCTGCTTAGCTTCTCACAATGGGACCCTTAAAGGGAAAGTCTGGCCTTGGTTGGGAGATTTGAAGTAACAAAGCAGGATTGTGTTCTAGAGGTAAGAAAAAGGAGGGAGTAGGAGATAAAAAGCCTTTTTATATAATTTTCCCACTCTTTATTGTGCCTCATATTCAAGAACAGAGATAAACCTTAAAACTGCTTTCTCTATCCCTTTCCTGTCTCCTGGTGTCCACTTCTGAACTGAAGTCTTCTCCTTCCTCTCTGTGTTTTTAGTCTCAGTTGAGTCCCTGCAGGCAACTACTGTTCAGGGAGAAATCACGTAAAAATGTTCCCGTGGGCCCGTAATGACAGTGGTACGCATCACTGTTCCTTAGGGATGCTACCATTTTGAGTTATCAAAGTACTTTGCTAAGAATGCAGCCCATCCTTTTGGGCCTGAGTCTGAGAGTTGGTTTTTTTTTTTTTTTTTTTAAATATTATTTTGAAATGGGAAGAAATTGTCCAAAAGGAAAGAGGAAATGTGGGGGGGGGGAGGAAGGGAAGAGGAAAAAAAAGATTAAAAAAAAGGATAAAATGGAAACAAGTCTTTGTAAATAGGGAGGGGAAGATGGATTGAAGGGAGGAGAGGGGCTTGGGAAGAAAAGAGGAATCAAAATACCTCATGTACAGGTACAAATTCCCTATGATGAATATGATCATTATGTGTATCTAAAATGTACCAATAAACTCAATTAAAAAATAAATAAAATAAAATGTCACCTAAATCCCAGTTCACTTACATGCAAAATGATCTTACCGTGAATATATTTTACCACAGTTTTATGATCTGAAAATTGAAATACACATGTGGCTGTCATGTGCCTTATTAACTAGATGATCATAATAACGAGAATGTGTCCATAGACACTAGTCCTTAAAATCATGCGTGAATGGAAGTTCATTGTATCATTTTCACTCTATCAGGAGTGATATAGCAGACACATTCTGGGTAGCAAGCTGAGAATTACCTTGGAGTTTATTTTTAAATGTGAGAATGTCTCATTTCTTCAACTAATTAAATCCACTAAGGAAGCCACACACTGGAACACTGAATTTATTTATTCCGGTTTGTGGTGTCTATATGTAGACTTGCAGTCAAAGCATTTCCAAGCTGGAAACCTAAAAACTGCAGTCATGTGGCCACATTTGTGATGGGGCTCCCAGAAACAGGAAAAATAGAACTGCATTTTCAGAGAATTTACAAAGGAACTCCAGTGACACTTTACTGAGAGCATAGAGGTCATGCTGCACAGGCCTTGTCCCTCGAGTCAGAGGCAGGTGGTGGGCATTGTATTTGATATGCCACGGTTTATCTCCTATTTAAAAAGCTGCTTCTACACCATGGACTACCCCAATTCAGGCATTTAGTATGAATCTCTTGCCTCCTGGCATTCTGTTTCCAACCCATGATAGATAGATCATAGATAGTTAGTTTTTTTAATTAAAGGAACATCTTTAAGTCATATCACTAATTTTCTTATTATTCTCCAAAAGCTCTTTTCTTTGTACAGAATGAAGGTACCACTTCAGCATGGCATTCATGCCAGCTGCATTTATCGCTCATGTGTTTTATACTGTGTACCGATGGAGAATGCTCACCACAGTTTCTAGTCTTTGTTCTTTTTTTAAACTTTCCACTTCATCTCCTGCAGTGTGATGAAATGGAGATTTAAATGAGTTCACATCACAGCTTGGATGGGTGGTGAGAATGTGGTTTTTCTGCTGCCCTTATCAACACTTGGGTCTTTCTCACCAAAACCTTCTAGAATCTGGCTATCAGGAAAAAAACTTTTTTTTATCAATTTGGACTGTATTTAGTGTGACGGCGACTTTGACTGACCTTTCAGGCTGTCCTCAGCCCCATGGACACCAGTGGCTGCTCTCAGATGACCACAGGCTACTTCTCACCCAAGTTCCCCAGGAGGACAGGGCAGGGGCCTGAGGGAAGAAGCGTTGTGTGGTCTAGGCTGTGGATGCTCGTGAAAGCCCTGTCTTCGTGTCCAGCTGTGCTCGGTGCAGTTCAGCTGAGTAACAATGCCCTTAGAACATCTCGTTGTCCCTCAAGGTCCTCACGACTCAGCATCCAGGACCCCTGGTGCTAAGAAGGTCTGGAATCTGGCTGCACTGCTCAGTTGGTCTCAGCCCAAATGCTAAGGATGCTTGCGGTCCACTCCGCTCTTCTGGAAGTTTTCTGCTCCGTGTCCTTGACTCCTTTCATGTCTTCTCACAGGGAGTGCAAGAACTTCTGGCAATGTTCTTCATCTCTTGGAGAATTGTACCCCATGTGACATGGCGAATGTCAGACCCCTGTCCACTAGACACCTAGTGGGCTCCTAGGATTCTTTTTTTTTTGTGTGTGTGTGGGTACCAGGGGGTCGACCTCAGGACCTCGCACGCCAGCAGGCGCCTGTGCCGCTGAGCGATATCACCGGCCCCTTTTTGGTATGTGGGTTCCGGGAGTCGAACTCGGGCCCTCGCGCTTGCCAGGCAGGCGCTTAAGCCGTTGAGCCATCTCACTGGCCCAGGATTCTTTAATTGATACCCAGGCCCAAGTAAACATACGGGCAATTTACAGGGCAATCTTTCCAACTCTTCCTCTAGGATACGGGTTCTTCCACCCAGGAGACTTATTCTAATTACTCTTCTTTCCGGAACTGGGGTTTTAAAGAAACACAGAGGGAAAGGGTTCCGGTTTATGATTTTACCCTACTTACAGGTTAATAAGACAGTCTGCTGTCATCACAGGTACTGGCAGAAGAAGCGAGGTTGCTACGTAAGAGAAGCACTCCTAACACAGCAAGTAGCATGAGAATCCTGTGATGCTGATTCTTGCTCCACCCCCAGGTCCCCGGAGAGGACAGAGACTGGCCTAGATGAATCCCGGGCACGCAGTGCTGTGGACTCACGCCTGAGGGTTTTGATCTTGGGGAACCTGCTGCTTTTGTACTAAGCCTTTCTCTGGGTGCAGGAATGTGACACCCTTCAAGGACTCTTGCTGTCAACGCAACCCTGAGAAGTGGGCCCAGGCAGGTTCGGCCAAGGCCTTGCATTCTCACCATAGCCAGCAAGGTACTCCGGGGCACCTGTGTCCCGTGGTGGACTGCTTCTGCCGCCCAAAGGTTCGTGCCCGCTCTGTGCAGCCCTGTTACATCTACTGCCTGTCCAGAGCGCACCTCAAGCCAGAAGGAGTGGGCTTTACTTTCCCTTACCCTGTGAAACATCCCTCACTCCCATGCATCCCTAATGCTAAGATTGTGCAAGACTTTAGCACAGGAGTTCTTCCCTGTGTATGGAATAAGCTCTCAGCTGCTCTTCCATTTCTAGCTCTTCAAAAGTTCAGGACCCCTAGGGAATACTTGAAGAGGTGATTCAGCTCTGGCATTTATGAGAGGACAGAAGAGACAAAAGAATGTTTGTGAAGAAGGTGCCTGTGATGACTCTTCAAGAAAGTCTCAGCCAAATGAGTGATTTCACACGCTCTTTCATCAACCAAATAAGTATGGAAGAAACTCACCTCATACAACACAGGCACACGTGAGAAGTTCACACAGTCAACATCAACCTTGACAGGGAAAATGAAATCTTTTTCTCTAAGATCTGGAGCTTAGGCATCAAGCTCGCCCGCACTCACTGCTTCTGTTCAACACTGTGCGGAGAGTCGGCGCTACAGCAGTCAGGCACACTAGGAATAAAGGATGTAAATCAGAAAGGAGAAAGAAAAAAATCTTGGTTTATGTTGAAATTATCCTATATGTAGAAAACCCTAAAGAAGCCACAAAAGAACAGCAAAAGCCCTTGTGGAAGTAATAGATGAATTCATTAAAGTTGCAAGAAACAAAATTTAAATATCAGTTTAATTTTTTTTTTTTTTTTGGTGGGTACCAGGGGTCGAACTCAGGACCTTGCACACCAGCAGGCACCCGTGGTGCTGAGCGATATCACCGGCCCTTTTTTCGTATGTGGATTCCGGGAGTCAAACTCAGGACATCGCGCTTGCCAGGCAGGCGCTTATGCCGCTGAGCTATCTCACTGGCCCCCAAATTTTTATACTTGAACAACAAACTATCTGAAAAAGAAATTAAGAAAACAACCCCAGTTACAATAGCACCATAAAATAAATGTAAAAAAAATGTAAAATAAATGTAAAAATAATGTAAAAATAAAATGTAAAAATAAATGTAAAAATGAAAAAAGCATAAGATAAAAAGTTCCAATTATGCAAGAGAAGTAAATCCTGGAAATATAACAAAGAGCAATGTGTTATGGTTACCCAATTGTTCTATACACTTAACATTTGCTACAGAAAGTATCCTAAATGTTCTCAACACACACACACACACACACACACACAATGGCAGCTATGTGAAGTATGGGTGTGCTAATTACCCTGATTGTGGTGAATATTTCACAATGAATAAAATATATCATCATTGACTTTACTCACTAAATATGTACAATATTAATTGTCATCTATTCCTCCACAAAATTTAGAAAAAAATAGGAATATACATAACAAGGAGGTAAAAGACTTGCATACTAAAAACTACAAAACATTGTGAAAGAAATTAAAATAGACACAGATAAATGGAAAGAAACCCATGTTAGGGCCGGTGAGATACCTCAGCGGCATAAGCGCCTGCCTGGCAAGCGCGAGGTCCTGAGTTCGATTCCCGGTACCCACATACGAAAAAAGGACCGGTGATATCGCTCAGTGGCATGGGCACCTGCTGGCATGCGATGTCCTGAGTTTGACCCCCGGTACCCACAAAAAAAAAAAAAAAAAAAGAAACCCATGTCAATGGGATGGAGAGATGAATTAATCTTGTTAAAATGTCCCTACTACCCAAAGTCATCCATAGATTCAGTGCAAGCCTGTTATCAGATGGTTCCACGTGGCTCCTTCCCACACTCTTGGTGTCCCGAACAAATGGGACAAGACACACAGAAAGGCAGCAGTGTGCATTTATCGAAGGCAGTAAGAAGTGCACTCTGCAGAGTGAAAGGGGCCTGGTGAAAAGGCTCCAGGTGGCCGAGGACAAGGGAAAGGGCTCTTTTGTATCCAGAATTCCTGGTCTATCTCTCTTTCACGCAAGCAAGGCACTGGGACAGTCCTCCCGCCTCTCATGTGGCATCACGCTATGCATAAACTGTTTGTCATTCTGTTGCATGCACATGAAGGATCAGGAATGGTGTCTTTTGACTGGTTGGTTCCCAGGCAAATGAAGGATTGAAAAGAGTACTTCCGGACTGGTCCTGTGCACAGCACCAGACTGAAATGAGTAATTGAAAATAGCAAGTTTCTAATTGGTCCAAAACAGCACTTTTCTAACTGGTTCTGTAGACAGTGTTGATGGTGTCATTGTATTGGAAGTGTTCTTCTTCCTGTTGCCCTGTCTTATGCCCTCTCACAACTCCAAGGACTTTAAAAACTAAAATAGAAAAAATACCCTAAAATTCATGTGGAATTGCGGATGTCTCTGAATAGCCAAAGCAATTTTGAGTAGGAAGTACAAAGCTGGAGACACCCCATTTCCTGATTCAAAATACACACTTTTTAAATTTTTATTTTTATTGGTACACGTTTGCAGTACATAATAGTCACATTCCTTGTGGGGAGTTGTTACATGTATGTGACACATTTTAACTCTTATTTTTATCCCTTTCCTGTCTCCTCCCTCCACATCCCTCAATTTCTTGGGTCCCCTCCCTTTTTCAAAACAAATTCTAAAGCCACTATGATTCTGGCATAAAATAATGATTCTAGTATGGTAATATTATGATTCTGTCATGAAAACAGACTTATAGACCAATGAAGGGCTGAGAAATAAATGGTCAATTTGTATTCAGAAAGGATGCTAAGAATACACACGGGGAAAAGACGGTCCCTTCAATAAACTGCTCAGAAGGTGGATATCCAAAAGAAAAAATGGAGCTCCCATTTTATAAAATGCACAATATTAACTCAAATGAATTGAAGCTTATTTAACATAAGACCTGACACTATGCAATGTCTAGAAGACAACATAATGGAAAAGCTTCTTCACATTTGTCTTGGCAATAATTTATTGGATATGATACCAAAAGCACAGGCAACAAAAGCAAAAATAGATATGTGGGACTACATCAAACTAAACGTCTTTTTCACACAAAGAATCATCAGCAGAGTGAAAAGAAAGCATATGGAATGAGAAAAATATTGATAAATTGTGGGTCTCAGAAAAGGTTAAGTTCCAAAATATAGCAAGAACTCCTATATAATAGCAAAAGTCAATCTCATTTAAATAGGCAAAGGGCTTGTGCAGACATTTTTCTAAAGGAGACATAGGAATGGTCAAGAGGTGTATGAAAATATACTTGGAACTGCTAATCATCGGAGAAACGCAAATCAAAACCACAATGGTGACATCTTTCATCCGAGGTTGTAGAAAAATTAAAACTAGAAGTCCCTGAGACGCGGCAGCCCCTCTCCAGGACACATCTGCAGGACAGCAGAGCTCGGTGTGTGCGAGAGGTCTCGGCACCCCGCCCACACTCACTGCAGCACTGATAACGACAGCCAAGGTGCAGAAACAGGCTAAGGCCATGGGTGGACGGTGGGTGGGTGTGTAGAGAGAACGTAGTAGATGTGTAAACCTGAGAGCATTCCTTAGCCTCCAACAGAAGGAAATCCTGTCTGTGACAACATCTGTGAGCCTGGAGCACATTAAGCTTTGTGAAATAAGCCACAGACAGGAAAAGCGTCACATGATCCCTCCCATAGGAGACATTGAAAATGGTCCCCTCCTATAGGAGACATTGAAAATGGTCCAGCATATACAAGAAGATGGTCGGATGGGAGTCAACAGCTGTTGGGAGGAAGGAAATTCGGAGAGATGTTCAGCACATCCACAGCTCCATGTACACAAGATGAGCAGCAGCAGCAGTCTTCTGTATACGCTAATGCCCGTACTTGGTAACAGGAAGTAGTAAGCACTTCAAGTGTGTTGAGAGTAGGTCTTCCTCTGAGTGTTCCTACCACCTGAAAAGAGGGGCGAAAGGGAGGGGGCACGAGGAGACTTTGGGTGGCAGTGGATGTGTTTATTACCTTGACTGTGCTCAGGCTCATGGGGTGTGTACATACGTTCACACGCACCAAGTCATGCGTATTCATCATGTGCAGCTCTCTGTATACCATTTTCACCTTGGTAAATCTGGGAGAAGAGAAGAGTTGACTGAACAAATACAAGTGTCCTCACCACACTGGATCATGGAAGTATTTCCCCAGGGAAGGGGTTTCAGCCAGCGGTCATGAGCTGATGTGGTGTCAGCCACCCACGGGAGACTCAGGGAGGCACTTTCTTGGTTGACATGGAGACTAAACAAATCACATCTTCTCTATTTTATTGTTTATAAAGCCCATCAGAGAGCTCAGACGTCCACCTTTTCTGCCTTGGAGGCATAATTGGCAGCTTGTCCTGCGAGGTGGGAGATTCCAATGGCAAAGTTAGAACGTACACTTTACTGTTTAAAAACTATTCCCACTGTGGTAATTCTCTCCTGTCCGAAGATGTTGAAAGCACACCTTCTTTAAAGTACATCTTTTCCATAAAGCTTTCCCAGAATGAGTCTGTAATTCTCAGGTCTATATTATAGCGTAAGTAGTCAAAACAAAGATTTCAAAAATCATCAAACCTATTGCATGCTCAGCATTTACCTGGGCTGTTTTTTCACCTCTGAGGACTGGGGGAGGGGCAAGGGAAAGCCTACGAATTTCCGTCTCATTTTCAAGACTTCCCTAGCTTTGTGAAGATGCTATTTAGTGATGGCAACTGCAGTCAGGTCCAGACCTGCCTGTCTATGAATAGAACCTGGTAGAAATGGAAATTTGTCAGCACTTTCTTGTCCTACTTTTTAGCTGAACAAGTCAGTCATTCCCTCAATGGGAACTGTGGCAAAGCTGTGACATATGCAACTTACCCATTCCCCTTCCCTGAATCTCTACCTTCAGCCACTCTCAAGATAGGAGTTCAGTCCTGGATATCTGTATAACCAATCTAGGAGAGCTATTTTGTGACATAGTTTTTACTTGAAAATCTGAGTATAAGGCAGCTTAGAGAATATGTCCTAACTCATAAAGAAAAAAGACTGGAAATTTATAGTAATGTAGCAGGAGTCAGCTGATATGAAGAGTAGTAGTGAAAAATGGCCCTGGAAAGGCACAGAATTGCTGTGGTGGATTAGTAGCCACAGGGATGGAGATGAAGGCCCGAGACCAAGGCCATGCAGGAGAGGGAGGTGGAGGGAGCTCGGGAGGCTGAGGATTGGAGAAGAGCTTGGTAGAAAGCTCTGTCTCGTGAAGTTTCTGTCTGTGGAGTCCAACTTCCCACGTGTTTAGTGCAGGTCCCTGTGCTTCTGATCTGCTCCTCCTGTCTGAAGCCATTTGTGTGATGATGACGGAATACCTGAGATTGGGTTATTTACAAACAGTAGGAACAGATTTTCTTACAATTCTCCAGGCTGGGAAATCAGTCTAAGATCAAGGATTCAGCAGGCTCAGTCTCTGGCGAGGGCCTCTTCCTTCTCCTTTTCTTCCTCCCCTTCCTCCCCCTCCTTCTCCTCCTTCTCCTCCTTCTCCCCCACTCCTCATCCCTCCTCCTCTTCCTCCTGGAGTAGCATCTCACAGAGCACAAGATGCCAGGCCACTTCCCTCTAGCCCCTTTCTCAGGTGGATAACTGCATTCCTGGGGGCCTATCCTCAGAATTTAAATATCTCCTAAAGGCCACAGCTCTTAATATTATCACGTTCGCAGTTAAGCTGCAGTACATAAATGTGAAGGTCATTCAGACCAGGTACCTGTATCTTACCTGGTATGTTTGTGGGCCGCTTGCTGACTGTGCCTGGTGTGGGTGTTGGTGTCCTCTGTATCTCCATGTAGACCCCCTCCTCCTTCCTCCTAACAACCAGCCAGAGCTCATTCTCTAAGGACGAAGCTCATGATCTCAGCAAGGCCTTGCCTTCCTTTGTCCTTGGACACAGCCCAACGCTGAGCTCCATCATTCTCTAAGGACGAGGCTCATGATCTCAGCAAGGCCTTGCCTTCCCTTGGACACAGCCCAATGCTGAGCTCCATCTCTGTGCTTCCTGGTACAGATGACCTTGACGCTGTGCAGTGTGTTGACTGACACACTAGCCTCACTCCTGCCCTTGTGACCCGGGTCACAGCTTGGCTTCCTTCACTTTCATACTGTTTTCTATTGCACAAGGTCCTGGGTCACATCACACCTAGTCACAAGACTTCCTAAGTCTTAAACAAGAGAGAGAGAGGATTATGAAATGTAAATATGGTGTAGGGAAAGGTGACATCGGTAGCAACAATTCAAAAGGAACGGTGAGTTTGAGAAGTCAGAAGCCGTCCATCCTCACAGTTGTAGTACGGTGTTTCCCAGAGTTGACTGAGCAAAGCGAGGACCGATGGAATAGAAACTCAGCTCCGGACTGCGGAAGGAGCCTGTGCTAGCGCTTGACCATCATCCGCAATTTTCCCTCTCCTCTTCCTCCTTGCAGTAACAGAACCCATTCACCGGTGGTTGACCACACACACATTACTCTCTTGCAGATAGGTAAGGACCTTCTGATTTTCTCCAGGAAAATAAATGTAAGCAGAAAGTGTATTACAAAGGCTTGCACCTGGCCCTGAGAGAGGAAGGTGTTTTTCGTCTTTCCTTTTTCTGCTGGCAGGAGTAGTAAACATCGAATCTGCTGCCACGGAGTGCAGGCTGCAATTCATGTGGAGAGCAGCCAGGGTACCTCTCCAGCCGTGGACTCTTCACCCTTGAACTTTCATGTGAGAAAGAAGTAAAGTTCTATCATATTTAAGCCTCTGTATTTGGTGGCTCCATTATTTACAATTTAAATAATGTCTTAAGAATTTTGAAGATTTGTGAGCGTGGATGCATCCACTGGTCACAGCTGACTGCACTGTGAGTGGGTGGGGCCTGGTGGGAGGTTGTCACTGAGGTGTGACCTGGAAAGATGGATTCTTGTCCCTGGCTTCTCCCTTCTCCTTCTGCTTCCTGGCTGCCATGGCTTGAGCAGCTTTTACTCCTCCGTGCCCCTCTGCCATTCTGTTTCTGACAGGAGCCCGCTGACTGAGGACTGAACCACAAACCAAAATGTAGTGCCAAAAGTAGTACCAACAATCAGGTGGGGACCCTGAGCAAACACATCCTGACTCTATGATATCAGACAGAACCTCACATTTTCTCTGGCTTAGCGCTTCCTAGGGCTAGGATCATATGAACGTGAGCCTCTCCAGCAAAAGCATCTCTGACCCCTCTCCCTGAGCTTCGCTGATGGTATCTCTTAGATAACTAATTGGCATTGGAAAAGTAATAGCGCCCTTTAGCGTCAGCCCTCAGTAATGAGCCAAGCCGATAAACCACGTTTTTGATGTGATATTCAGCCTGAAAGGAACCCTTCTTTATATTCCCACCAGAGTAACTTAGTGTTTCCCCTAGGCATTTTAATTAAAATCGCCAATGTTCTTATGATCCCTGGAAGAGAGACAAAACCTGTGGCTTCTAATCCAGTACCGCGTTGCTCAGGCCCATTGTCTCCTTGGGAGTTATCACTTAGCAAATGTTGGCAGAGTAGACGCACATGAATTCTTCTTTCTGAGGAGCTGTGGTCCTCGGAGCCTCCTCCCCAGCAAGGGGCCCTCAGAAGCTCCATCTGATACTCTCAGCAACTCTAGAAGGGAGGGTTTTGCTACTCATCTTACAGAGGTGGACACTGGCTTTGCAAGTTTCAGGAGTTTTCTCAAGACCACAGAAGAGCAAGAGTTAAAACCCAGTAAAACTGAGTCCAAGCTTGGTATGCTGGCACAACCCCAGGAGGCTGAGGCAGGAGGATCACAATTTCAAGCCAGGCCAATATGACTTAGCAACTTATGGAGACCCTGCCTCAAAATTTAAAAAAAAAAAAAAAGATTTTAAATGGGTCAGGGAACCGGGGATGTTGCTCAGTGGAAAGACTTGCGTTCAATTCCGTATGGAAAAAAATAAAAGCTTGCATCCACAGTCCCAGGTTTGACTCCCTCAGCACTGGATGGGGTACATGAGTGACCGAGTAGAATGTAGCAAGGAGTCAGGCTTAAAACTCCAGACTATCGCTTCCCAAACCATGAGCAGGTGGGTCTGTATGCAGCGACGTAGTTGTAGTCTGAGTGCCTCTATTTCCAGCTCTGGAGAGGTGATGCTTAGAATACACGGCATGAACGGAGTCTGATGCATATTTCTGGGCTGAAAGTTCTGCGCCATTTGTAAACACATCGAAGCCTGATCTACCCTCCCTTTGGCAAGATCACGAATCAGGTCTGTATTTGTGAGTGTGACTCATGCAAAATGGAATATATTTTAGGATCATTTTTCTTTCCTTTGAATTTTTCTGCCTTTTTAAGTGTTTTGAAATAGATGTTTCATAGACTTCTAACACGTCACGCCACTCTTTTCCATGGAGGGTTGTTTGATCCTGTGACATAAATACAGGGTTGCCAGCGATCACACGAGTGGGAGCAGCCGTGCTTGCGCTGTGATTTAATCAGCAGGTCTGGCTGGGAAGTTTTCGAGTGACTGGGCCTGTGATGAGCCGCTTGTTCCCAGGAATCATAATAGAAAGGGCACGAACCAGAAGCTGGCTCCAGACCGGTGCCTGGTGGCTGTCAGATGAGAGGGAGGTCTGCTCTGCGTGGTGCGATTCAGCCCTGTGAAACTTCCTGCCTGAGCAGCAGAATGAGAAATCTTTTAGTCTGCTGGTGGAGGAGGGGGATTCTGAGAACCGAAGCCGCTCCTTAACTGAAGGGCGGGTATCCGTCCCGATCCACAGAGGGGCGGCTTCCGTTCCTGTTTCTTAGGACATTCAGCTCAGCACAATGTGTGGTCTGTGGGTCTCCATGAGATGACAAGATTCTTGGACTTCGCACATGGCTGCTGGCCCAGGCTCTCCTCTTAGCTGTAGGATTTGGGTTTTCTGTCTTTGCGAGACTAACCATACTGTGTCATGTGCCTCTAGCAGAGTTGCAGTGCACAGATGCTGTTTATTAACTCGAGCTTTCCAAACATCCCTGCGTCATCTCAAGCTCTGTATATCCTTTATATCTGTTTTGCACTTAGATATAAATATACTCATTGAATAATGAGGGTGAATGATTCTTCTCCTTTTCAAAAATATTCTGAAGACTTTTGCTATTAGTAGCTCAATGCTGTTCTTTGTACCCTGGCCACAGACTTCCTACTTTAATAAAATTTTTTATATGTGGACAATTCTGACTTTCAAAACAATGATAGATCTATGGTTCAGTTTAGAGTTTAAATTTTTGACAAATCTTTATACTCATAACAATGTTATAAACTTAACATGTGTTTATGTAAATGAACTCAACATATTGTGACCGGTGTATCAAAGTCTTTTTTTATTATTTTAAAGAGAAAAAACAATAAAAACAATGATACAGAATTTCAAAACAATAGGAAAATTAACAATGGTTACTATATTGCATATTGTTATCTCCAAAGTAGTTGTTCAGATTACAAGATATAAGCACGCAAAATTGATCAGACAATATAAGCACAAACCATTCTTTTCACTGAACTATAAGAAATTAGTGGTATAATTATCTTAGCTATCTTATGTATATATATACATATATATATATTTTTTTTTTCTTTTCCCTTACTTCTTTTCTCCTTTCCCCCAACCCAGTTGTTCTTTCCTTTTGAGAAATTTCTTTCCCTTTCACAATATCTACTGTAGATTTTGGATCTTCTTTTTTTTTTTTTTTTTGGTACCGGGGATCTAACTCATGACCTCATGGCTTGACAGGCAGGTGGATTTTGGATCTTATTTACTCTTTCAGTTTCTTACACTAGGGAGACAATACTATGTTTACACATGTGAGTTTGATTTATTTCACTTATGAGTATGGTCTCTAGTTGCATCCATTTACCTATAAAACACTAGAGTTTATCCTTCTTTGTATCTGAGTAGTACTCCATTGTATAAAAAGACCATATCTTTTTTATCCATTCCTTGGTTGATATGCAGTTGAGTTGTTTCCAAGATTTAGCTATTACAAACTGTGCTGCTATAAATATGGGTGCACATATATTGCTGTGGTATGATGTTTTTAGTTCTTCTGGGAAAACATCCAGAGGGGAATAGCTGGGTAGAATGGGACCTCTAATCTTAGTTTTTGAGGAATCTCCACACTGATTTCCACAGTGGTTGCACCAGTCTACACTCCCACCAACAGTGGTGAAGTGTTCCTTTTTCCTCACAGTCCCTCCAGCATTTGGTTCTGCTCATATGGTGTATTATATTTATTGATTTGTGTATGTTGAACCATCCCTGCATTCCTGAGATGAATCCCACTTGGTCATGGTGTATAATCTTCTTGATGATTTGCTGCATTCTGCTTGCTAGTATTTTATTGAGGAGTTTTGCATCTATCTTCATTAGGAAGATTGGCCTGTAGTTCTCTTTTTTAGTTGGGTCTTTCTCTGGTTTTGGTATCAGGGTAACACTTGCCTCCAGGAATGAGTTAGGAAGAATTACTTCCCTTTCAATTTCATTAAAGAGTTTGAGGAATATTGACATTAAATCTTCTCTATATTTCTTATAGAATGCAGCCACGAATTCATCAGGACCTGGGCTTTTCTTTGTTGGTAAGTTTTTAATGACTTTTCAATTTCTTTAACTGATATTGGGTTATTCAAAATTTTTATATCTTCTTGATTCAGCTTTAGTAAGTCATACATTTTTCTAGGAATCTGTCCATTTCTTCTGTGTTTTCCATCCTATGCGAGTAAAGATTTTCAAAGTAGGTATTGATGATCTTGTGCATTTCCACAGCATCTGTAGTGATTTCAACCTTTTCATTCCATATTGCATGAATTTGAATTTTTTTCTTTCCTTTTTTTGATAAGTTTGGCTAGGGGTTTATCAATTTTATTTATTCTTTCAAAGAACCAACTCTTCAATTCATTAATTCTTTGTATTGATTTCTTAGTCTCAATTGCATTAATTTCTGCTGTGATCTTTATAATTTCCTTCCTTGTATGAGCCTTTGGCTTGACTTGCTCTTCTTTTTCTAGAAGCTTGAGGTGCAGCATTAGATTATTTGTGCTTGTTCTGTTTTCGTGTTGTGAGAATGCACCACTATAAATTTCCCTCTGAGGACTGCTTTTGTTGCATCTCACAGGTTCCGGTAAGTCATATTTGCATTTTCATTTGATTTTAGATATTGTTTAATTTCTTCTTTAATTTCACCTGTGACCCATTGGTTGTTCAGGAGGGTGCTATTTAATTTCCATGTGTTTATGGAGTTTTTGTAGTTTCTTTTGTCATTAATTTCCAATTTCATTGCATTATGGTCTTATAATATGCATGGGATAATTTGAATTCATTTGCATTTACTTAAGTATGTTCTGTGGGCTAGTATATGATATATTTTAGAGAATGTTCCATGTGCAGCTGTGAAGAATGTGTATTCTGATGTTGGGTGGAACACTCTGTAAATATCTACTAAGTCTATTTGTTCATAGGTTTGGTTCAGTTCTGTTATTTCTTTGCTAATTTTTTGTCTAGTTCATCTATCTCTTTGTGACAATGGGATATTAAGGTTCCCCATTACAACTGTGTTATCGTTTATTTGTTTTTTTCTGTCTATTAATATTTGTCTTATATAGTTGGGTGCTGGCGTTTTTGGTGCATATATACTTATGATTGTTATATCTTCCTCTTGAATTTTTCCTCTAACAAGTATGTAGTGACCTTTTTTATCTCTTTTGATCATTCTTGAAGTTCACACTGTCTGCAAACAGAATAGCTACCCTTGCTGTTTTCTGGGTTCCTGTTGCATGGAGTATTGTTTTCCATCCTTTGACTTTCAGTCTATGAATTTCTTTTTGAGTTAAATGTGTTTCTTGTATATAGTATATTGTTGGATTTTGTTTCTTGATCAATTTTGCCAGTCTGTTTCTTTTGATTGGTGAATTGAGGCCATTTACATTAATGGTTATGACTGATCATGCTTTTTTCCTGCTGTTGGTTCCCTACTTTTCCCCCTCTGTATAATTGCTTGCCCTGCTTGTTGGTTTCTTTCTGTTGTTATTTTTGGAATTGTGATTATTTTATCACTGTCTAGAATATCTTTCAGTACCCTTTGTAGTGTTGATGTGGTGGTCATAAATTTCTTCAGTTGTTCTTTGTCATGGAAGTATCTTATTTCTCCATTAATTTTGAAAGATAGTTTTTTCAGGGTACATCAATCTGGGTTGGAAATTGTTTTCTTTCAGGACTTGAAATACTTCACTCCAAGCTCTTCTTGTCTTGAGTGTTTGTGTTAGGAATTCTGCCATGATTCTGATGGGCTTTCCTTTATAGGCAATCTGTTTCTTTTCTCTAACAGCTTTTAATATTCTGTTTTTGTGCTGAATTTCTGTGATCTTGATCATTATATGTCTGGGTGTAGATTTATTTTGGTTATGGCTAATTGGAGTTCAATATGCCTCATTTAACTATATGTCAGATTCTTTTTCCATGCTTGTGAAGTTTTCTGATATTACTTCTGCAAATAGTTTTTGTACCATTTGTGTTGACTCCTGCTTTTTCATTGACACCAATTATTCTTATATTATTTTTCTTTGTGTCATCTTGCAGCTGTTGTATTGTTATTTCTTGATCATTTTCTATTTTCAAGAGAATTTCCTTTCATGATCACTAGCCGAGATCCTTTCTGTAAGGTCTGAAAGTCTGTCTTCAGTTTCATTCAAGCAGTTTTGCCAGCTTTCAATGGAATTTTTAATTTCCTGGATATCTGTTTGAATCCGTTTCATGCATTCTATATCTTTCCTATAGTGATCATTCATGGTTTCCATTCTCTTCCTATCATCTTCTATTTTTTTTAAATCTATCTCTACTCTAGATTTGCTGAACAATTCCTTTATAAATGTTGACATTTGTTTTTTTGCCTGAGAGGTCATTTCTGATCTGATTTCCTCTATAGCCTCATGGATTTGTTTCTTTACTTTGGTTGCTATCATTTCAGAAATGTCAGGTGTGCGTGTTCCACTTTCCTATGTCTTGTTGTCTCCTGGACTTGTTCTCGATGGGCTGGAGATCTGAGGTTGCATTTTGCTTCTACATCTTGTCATTTTCTATTTCAAAGTTTTTATTTTGATTTCTGTGTTGATCCTTATAAGTTTTTGTAGTAGGTAGTTGTATCACTAGTGTCAAGGCCTCTCTGGGTAACGTTTGTTCTTCAGGGATGTCTTCTGTGTGTAGGAGGTTATTGGTTTGTGTCTGTCCCGAGACCCTACCTTTCCAATTAATTAAGAGTGAGATGTTGGTATCTGTTTGGCTCAGTTCCCAGTCCTTTGGTGCTGGTGTGTGCTGAGGTTATTACCCCAGATCTTCTCAGTATTGTTACAGAAGTGAGAACAACTGATTAAAACAGATATGACATCCTAGTCAAAGTAGTATAATTAGCAATAACAATAGCATCAAGCACAGTTTAGACACTGACATCCTGTGGTAACTATTAATTTTTTAGCTTTAACCACAGGAGCAAAATCTACAATTATATTACAGAACTGATCATAAATTGTGAGTTTGTATGCAAAGTGTTTCTCCTTGGTAGAGCGGTTTTACCCACTTGTGGAGAAATTTAAGAAAGAGAGTGGATGAAACAAAGATAACTGAAAAGAAAGTAGAAGCCAGGCTGGATGACAAAAGATGATCACACAAGCTTTGGGAAACTAGAGAAAAGGGTAGAAGAGAAAGAATGAAAGAGTAAGCAATGGATTGTCTGAGCTTGGTCTCTGGTTTTGGGGGGTGGGATTAGTTTTCTGTGGCTGGATTTCTCCCCAGCCATTTAGAAAAGAGAATAAAAAATATAAGAGAAAAGAAAAGAAAAAGAAAAAGAAAAAAAAATAAAAGCGAAAATGGGAAGTCCCACCCGCCTGCTTCTATTCTGTGTGTCTTTGTCCCCAGGCACAATGCTGGTCCACCTAACTTAACACCTGTTGACTTGTATTGTTACTGTTGCTTCTGACAATTTCACGCCACTAGTTCCACTTGTCTGTCCTGTGCGCTCTGGCTGGGGGCCCTACTGTGTGGCTGATGTTCCTGCCAGTCTGTGTCTTCTGCACAGTTCACTTGGATCCCAGCAGTGGGGAAAGGAGGGGCCATCTCTGGGCCTTCCCACAGTGCCATTCACCTGGATCTCCTTGAAGTCTTAATGTTGGAATTTTGGTAATTCTTCAAGCATAGGTCCCTGGATTCCCTTTTCCATATTTTAGAGTCTAAACACATACACCCTCTTTATTCATAGAAATGTTTTTACACATCTTATCCTGTTCCAGACTGTAAGAAGGTGATAGTTGCCACTTAAATCTTTCACTATTATTCTGAGAAATTCATAAAAATAGATCTAGTTTACATTCAAGTTGTGGTAAGGATATTTATTTTTGGCTAGTAGGTTGCATAAATATTAAGATGATAACTCTTACTGCATTGTAAAATATCTAACATCCCCCTCAAAGCCTTTCCTGAATGGCTGGTGTGGGCAACCCATGGCCTGTGAGGAAGGAGGCGCTGAGATCCCTTCTAGGAAACAGAAAGAGATCAACAAAATCCACTATCTATATTTTTTTGTCACTTACACTTTTAAGTTACATAATAATCATCCTTTAATGATTGAAGCTCTAAATCATTGGGTAGAAGAAAGTCCTTTCATCTGTTATCACTCACTGTGTGTGTATAATCTACACACGTGTATGTGTATTTTTGCTTGTGTACTTACTTTAATGCTTAAAATATATCAGATACCAATTTTTCACTTCTAAGTGAAAGAAATGCTTTGGGAATTAAATACTTCTTTTATTTGGGGGGGCAGTTGAGGAGATCAGAGATTATAAATGCAAAACTGTTCACAGAGAAGTGTAATTAGTGCCAGCTCACTCTTGCTGCCCCCCAAGCTGTTGAAAAAAGCTATGGACCAACCCTGTGAACGCTGTCCCTTAGAAGCCAGGGGCAGAGGGCTCTCTGCTGTCACCAGAGCCTGAGGACATGTCCTGCATGTGTGTGGACACCAAGGGAGCCCTTCGCTGGTCAGGGCCACTCTGTTTCACCTGAATCGAGAACATTTTGCAGCACTGGGAGAGAGGCGGGTCTCTCCAAGCCCTGAGACTGCCTCATGATGAATTCTGTGCTGTTCTCTAATTACAGCCAGAAGATTTCTAATTTGGTCTCAAGTGTGGAATTTGGAGTTTACATTCCAGAAATAAAAGCTATTTTAACACCTGCTCTTCAGCACATCTATAGATCTAGCTCTATGACACGCTATCTTAATTGGATTCTACTGAATGCCCTGTTGGGTGCAGCCTGAAAATGACTGTAGTTTTTTAAATAACCATGGAACCCTTTCTTTCTCCTCTCTGCCTCTGTCTTTTGAAAAAAAATTTTAGTACCTGAAATATCAGTTCATAAATATTCTACATATTTTTCACACTGACTTTTCATCTGGCTCATTTTCTGACCTGTATCAATTTTTCAGAATGATCACCTGATGCTTTGAAGCAGCCAATTTAGCACCCCCAAAAAGAGAGGAAAAAATAGAAGCAAGTGGAAAATGCTACTCGGGGAAGCATGGCAGTGCTAGATGTACTAACCTCTCTCTACCTGCAACGCATGGCAGGTGAAGAGTTAGAGAACCCAGCTCTGCATTGTCTGAGTAGAGGAGGAACTCCCCAGGCACACAGCTGAGATGGCCCAGGAAACCTGGCTGGGAAGGAAAGGAGGAAATCTGGATGCTCACACCAATGCCTCTGCTAACAGGAATAGCATCTTCTTCAAATGTCCATGTCCTAAGAGAGTTTGACTTGGGGATGCCCTAGCTCTATCAATGAAATAAACTGAAAAGACCATGGAGGAAAGAAAGAGTCCTGCCAGCCCTCGGCTGAGGCAGGGGAGGCCTGGGGTGGCCTCCTGCTCCTCCTTTTCCTCTTCAGGGGACACACTTGGACCAGGAGCACCTCACAGAGCTGGAGGAAAGCAGAGACGAACGCTGGAGGCTGCATATCTGCCACACGTGGTCTCAAACACTCGTGTGCCAGAATGAACCTCACTTGAGCTCTCTGCCAGGTCTACACTGTTGCTTCAGTTCTGCCCTCACTTCCTGAGAAACAGTGTTTCCAGAGGGCTGAGCAAGACTTGAGCCAGACTGAGGGGACTCAGATCCCTGCTCTGCAGCTCAATAACCACAAAACTTTTCCAAATTGTGCAGCTTTTCTATGCCCCAGGTTGTTCAGTGTAACTAGGGCAAGGGTCATGATTCCTGCCTCAAAGAGATGTTTTCATGATTATGGGTGTTGCGCAGTCTTTAATAACCCCTCCATATTGTCACTGTGGAAGTGAAAGACTGTAAGGTTAAAGCAGCACCGATGTCACAAGATAAGGACAGTGTTTAATTTAGGCAGCTGGGTGGTCAGGAATGGGGTGTTAGTCAATGTTCTGACACACAAGAAATCAAAGTGCAGAACACCATGTGCTTTCAGACTAAGGTGGTGAGAAATCCTGACACCACAGGCAGAGGAGGCCAGGGCTGCTGTGAGTGTGACACCGGGTGAGGAGGCGCACGAGGACCGGGCCGGGCACCATGGCGAGACGCGGAGCAGAGGCACAGGAAGGGGACTTACTCTGAGGAGTCCTCAGGGCCTGGCGAAGGCTTCTCAAATTTCACTATCAAACCTCACTGATCCCAGGTGTAGGAAAGAATAGTGAACCCAACCGCTTGCAGAAAAGAGGAGAAAATAGAGATCAGATCTAGAGATCAGGTCGTAGGGTGAGGCTGGCGGAAGTGAGTGGCACATTGCTGTCGCAACACCCAAGGCTATGTGTTCACAAATACTCATGATGACGCCACCGTCACTACCAGTCAGGATAAGAGGGGGAGTGTTCCCCACGTGTGTCTGGCCTTGCTAAGCGCTTTACACGTATGATAGCACTAAATTCTCATTGCAAATGTGTGAGATAATTGCTAGAACACTAAATATCTACTGTGAGGGACTATAAAATAGATTATGGCCTAGAAACATAATCAAATGTGGAAAAAATAATCAACTATGGCAATGGCCACTACATATGCTTCATATACACCTTCCCTTTCTATGATTTTCTGGTTTTTCCCACTAAAAACAAATGCACATATTACAATGCTCTTTGTCTTGTCGGTCATGATTTTACTATAAAGGTGTATTTATAAAACAATAGCTTTCCTATGGAGAAAGCTACAAATACTGAACATAAGTTGACCATATTTCAAATATTTTTCAATAAAGTATGATCTGAAGAATTTGAGGATGCTCGTTAAATGTACTCAAAGCATCACAGAAGAGCTAGGCAGAAGTAAAATAATAAACAGTGGAAGTCCGTATGAAATTCAAGCATCCGTAACAATGTGACCTTGTTAGAACGTAGCACACTTCTGCATAAAGCCTGGAGATGAGACGGAAAGGTCGGCCGCAGTGGTTATGATTTGTGGGCTATGGACGCAGATGGATGTACTAAAGCCAAGCCAATCCTGAAAACAGTGCAGCGCAAGGGGCAACAGATTTTAAGGACATTTCCTGGGGAAGCTATGGTATTGCAAAAGAAATACCATAATGCAACAAGCAACTACAGCTTTCCAAAAGTCTCACTGTTAGAGGAAACTCATCCAGGCCAGTTCTGGGCCATTCCCAAGTGACACTGTCCCCAGCAGGGGTCCAGCACAGCCAGGGATATTTCAGTGGTTCCAGTGTGGACAACTAAGTGAGACTATGGAGAAGGAAGTGACCTCTGTACAGCAAGAGAGAGGGGTGGGGAGCCTAACAACTTATTCTACTAATTCTGACTCTTTGAAAGAAAAGTCTTCATTTAAAGTAGATACAGTGGCTCAGTGATCTCTCCCCACAGTAAGTTTAGATCTTCATGATGTCCGAAATCATGACTTGGAGTCCTTTTGAAGAACCTTTATGAGTCCTTCAACAGTGGTTTCTAGGCGTTTTATCAGCATCCCACCCGCGCACCTGCCCAACAACATTCTCTCGATTTATGACTTCTCCCATCTGTCATTGATTGTTGCTGGGGTTTTGTGCACTTGTAAAGCCAATGTGCACACTTTCTCTTCAAAGACTCTATATGTTTTGTCTTGATAAAATGGGATCATAAATTTCATTTATGAAATTTTCATTTATGAAACAGACACCTGTTTCTGACAAATATTTAAAATTAAATTTTCACTTCGGTAAAAACAAGACCATGCTGACGAAATTGTTTGTCCCAAGAAAGTAATGCACGGCTGTTTTCTTCTGCTGACTTATGACTGAATCTGTACTCCTCACAGGGAAACCAAAAACAGGGAGGTGGAGGCTGTCAGGGAGCTATTTCCAGCCCAGAGGGCAACCTTCATATTAAACAGCCAGAGTCCTCACAGGCAGGACAGCTCTGCTCTCTGGACAACCAGCTGCCCCTGAGTATTTGGTGATACCTGGATCATTTTCAGTGGCTTGGGTCTGTGATGTTTCTCAGGACCAGAGAGCTTGCAATTATAGATAACAGCAGAGAGAAAGGAGTCAGAAATGTTCTGTGTAAGTAAATAATCAGTCATCACTCAGGGAATATAGAAAATTATTCTAGCTTTTTGAACAAGAAAATTTATTAATAAAGAATCCAATTAAGAAATCTGCTATTTGGTATGATCGAGTTATTGGAACATGCCTAAACTTAATAAGTGTGTCTGATATTTTTGTTCTAAAAGATCTTATAATTCCCATTAACAAGTAGAAAATCATACTGAACCATGTGTTGTCTTCTATCACAAACAAGGAAGTCACAGTTTACAACACAAAACCATGGGGCATTAATTGTCACTGCTGATTGCTATAAGATACTACATTTATTTAAAAATCACTTGAATTGTTAAAATTTTCCACCCTGTTGTCAGTATTGGCTTATTTGTCTATTTTTACCATATATAGCAATAGACCTGGAAAATGAAAATTACATGTGAAGGGCCTTGCTCATTTTATGTTTGTAGTGATGAAGACAATTTTATAGTTTGCTAATTGAAAATACCTTCACTGTGTGACCATTTGAAGCTATTATAACTTGAACTTTTCATCCATGAAGAGATTTAAGCAGCATCGCCTTGTTGCTTCTTTCTTGACTGGGTGTGGATTGTTCTCTGCACACTCACCCTGAAGCTCCTCTGCCTTCCAGATGGGCTCAGACGGAAGCATCCAACAAAAGGAGGTCAGAGCAGGCGGCTGTGACGCTGTGGCCATCTGTTCATGCCTCCTGACGCCAGCCAGCTGTGACCAGCAGTTCCTGAGCAGCCACGCATCTTGTCCTGTGGGTTCTCTTCCGTGGTATCTCTGCTTCCGCTCCAGACACTTCAGGCCTGGAAGTGGTGACGAATCCTGGTCTCTTTCTTGCTTGAGGTCTCCCTTAGCCCTCCACATGCCTCTGAAAAGAGTCCTTCTACTGAACTCTCTTCAGATAAGCACCTTCTCCTTTCTAACCAGGGTGCTGCCTAATAGTACCAGGACTGGCCCTGGGGAATGAGCTCAACAACTAGTATTGATGTGATTACATATTAATGAACACAATGCCCATCTTCCCAGGAAAGGGTGAACTCCTGTGATCCATGGCATGCCGCTGACCTGTCTGGACCATGCTGCACCATGTCCAGTGAGCTGAAGATTAGTTTGAAATGTTTTGGAATTTGAGTCATATTAACTTTAAATATATTGGAAAGAAAAATGCTGTATGAGTCAGCTTTCCACTGCTGTAACAAAATACCTGAGATTATCAGCTTAAACAGAGGAAAGGTTTGTTTGGCTCAGATTTTGGAGTTTTGAGTCCACAGTCAGGATTGCTTTTGGGCCTGTGGTGAAGCAGCCCACCATGGTGGGGGTGTGCGGTGGAGGAGAGAGAGGTCAGGGTCCCATCATCCCCTCAGTGACTACGACCTCTCATTAGAACTTGCTCCTCCCTCCCAACAGGGCCACCTGGGAACCAAGCTTTTCAAGCACAGGTCAGGGAGGGCCACTTATCCAAAGCACAGTGCTGGCCAAGACAATGGGAAGAATGGTACCAGTTTTACTACTTGCATTTTTATCTTAATTTCAGAAAAGGTGACACGTACTATAATATTTATTGCCCTTGAAACCCTAACAGAAAAAATACAGATATGCAACTGTCTTCCATCTGTTTACAAATTTGTACAGCACTTTAGAAACTCTCTAGCCCAATGCCATCATTTCTTGTTGCCTGCTTTTATTGGCAAAAGTGCTGAGGACAATGGAAAAACTGTTAGCCTAACCATTTGTACAAAACAATGAGGAAATATTTTATTGGATTTTAAAATTCTTTTTGAAAATACTTGGTGAAGATACTTAAATTATCTAATTCTACCCATGGCACCATAACACAAACTACAGTGATAGTGTGTAATAAATGAAGGTCATTCTCTTGTAAGACAAATATACATAAAACAGAATCAGGTTGTTCATAACAACCAAATACTGAGTAGTGTTGCTTGGTGATTAGATAAGAATTTAATGAAAGAAAGGTAATTAGGAAATCACACTGAGCCCTGTTTTTCGCTATTGCAAACTACTCTGGCAGGAAATAATAATATATTTTCCCATACTCTCTCCTCCTCAGAGGTAGCCAGGTCAAGCCCAAGTGTTCCTCACCTCAGAAGACAATCTGCAGTGCTTCTAGGGCAGGTCTTTGACATCTCCACTTTTCAGAGGCCAGCAAGCTCCATTACTGGAGGAAAGGAAAATTCACTATGAATTAGGAGGTCAGGGAGGACATTTAAGCAACCTCTGGGCATCTCCAAGGACTAAGGATAATCACACAGTCCACAGCCCCAATGGAGGGGATGGAGACACCTGCTCAGTCCTCTCCAGCGCTGGGTGGGAGAAACTCTAAGGCAAGGGCAGGGCAGTAAAGGGTGAAACCTGTCGAGCCCAGGAATGGGTTTTGGGGCAATGTGGGAGCATAAGAAAAACCACTGCAGAGGGTCTGACAACCCACACTCAGAGGTCATCTGCAAGGGCAGGGAGCAGCTCCTTCTGCATCTAAGGCAAATTTCAAGTAGTAAATTTTATGTCCCCTCAGACACAGAATTTTCATCAGGAGAGCTCAGAGAGAATTCAACATAACACACACAAAACTGGGATAAAGCAAAGGAGAGGCTGTGCTCATGTTCACATTAGGGAGTATGCATTTCTAATATTGTCTTGACTATTAAAAGAGCTCCCTATTAAATATTGATTGTGATTATGCAGGTTTAAGTTATCCCCAGATAGTAAATAATATATCAAATATTTTAAAACCTCTTGCACTTATAAATAATTCAACAGCCTTGTAGTGATTGAAAATATAAAAGCTGTGCAATACAGATGTAAGGCCGTCCCTGAAGACAGAAGCCAACGAGGATAAGCTTTCCTGTGCCGCATGCATCACACAGCTTCTGAAGGACTGGACACGGTGACAGACAGGTGGGACTCAGGAGCTGCAAGCCAAACCCAAGAAAGCTGTCTGGGGGAGGGTGAGTCAATCAGTGCCAATATCGAGGAAAGCAGGAGCTCGGAGAACTCAATTTTGAAAACTTTGGCAGGTGAAACGTCTAGAGCAGTATTTCTCGAACTTCCCTAACTTTAATTTGGCTAGAACTATCTACGGATTTTTTTCAGGTGAAGACTGTGGCTCCCTCGTCTGGGGTGGGGTCTGCAGTCCCAAGGAGCTCCCAGGTGCTGTTCCCCTGCGTGTACAGCGAGCCAGGGCCAAGAGCACAACGTTCAGACTGTGACGGCCAAAGAGACCGCCCGGAGGGCTTCTGCCACACGACACCGGCCGGAAGTGTTCCGCTGCTCAAAACAGGACATGGGGCCAATTCCTAACCTGCCTTCAGCTTCTTCCCTTGAAGTCCAAAATGGTTAGAAAGGAATAACATAATTTTGGTTGAATATTATATGCCGTGCATTGATTCCACAGCTTTACATTCATTACTTCATTTAATCTTCATTAGCCACCCTTTGAAGTAAGTAGGAAATAAGGTCCCAAAAATGACCTCCTCAGAATAATAAACAGAATAACATGTAAAATGCAAACACAAAAAAAGTGGCTACATTTACTACAATTCAACAATATTTTGAAGATTAAGGTCAATTTCTTGAGTCGTGAAAGAAATAAGCTGTATATTTGTCGAAATGAAAAAAATTGTCATGGTTCGAATATGTTGATTATCTAGAAATGTTTGTATCCTATAAAATTATTACAACTACTATAACCAGTAAAAAATATGATTTAAATGTAGAAATAAAAGTGTGAATCAAAATGAAAGGAATCTACATATTCTATATAATAAAATATACAGGAAATATAGCTACAAAATGATTAATGTAACAGACTGTAGTCAAGAAACATATGCATGTGTACACACGAATGCGTACACATGCATGATCACACATTCATCATTTTAATTTATAATAAAAATAATGTGCAAACTAACAGAAAGTATTCAGGAAAATTGAAAATTCAAATGTTGGGAAAATAGTCTATTTGTTGTAGCCTAGATAAAATCACTTCTGGATGAACCTGAAGTCTGAGAACAGCTGTACGGAGGCTTGAGACCCTGATGCATCACTGCAAGCACATTACAGCTGTAAACTCTACAGAGCACGTTAGAGAGGTGACCCAGGGGCTCCGGAGACCAATCAGAAGTGAGAAGCATTTGGAGGGACGATGGACTCAGCGCCAGCAGCCTGTGCAGAGTGAATTCGGCATCCCCCAGGGAGGTGGAACCGTGCGGAAGCCTTGAGAAGCGAACAGCGGATTGGAAGAATGAGAGTCGGGGCTGGCTCCTGGTGCTTTGGAATAGTTTCGGTGCTCAGCCTTCCTCTCTGACCCTGCGGAGGCAGACGCTGCTGCACGGGAGGCCAGGGTAGGCCAGCTGCTGCGGCTGGAGAGGCCCTCGGCGTTCTTGGAATCCATCAGTACGGCTACATACTCAAAGGACTTCCTCTACATCAGACTTCATCGACAGCGCACGTGACACTTGATATCCATCTGCTTTATGTCCCGTCTTATCTTCCTTAGTTTAATCTCCAGGACGGAACACAGCGTGTCTGTTATTGGAATCCTCGATCCGGTATTGATTGGTGGAAGTGGTTTGGGCTTTGAAGTCAGGCACACTTGTTTCCCAGCCCAGATTCTCACAGCTACAGCTCAGCTCTGAGGTCTTGCGGGGGTGGGTGTTGTATGTGCTCTTACTCTTAGAATTATTTTTGTTTCAAAATTCTGAATAAAATTTAGTTCAGAACTTTAAGTGCATGATAGGTACTCTCTAAAGAGTAATTGCTCCTTCCTCACCAAGAACCCTAATGCAGATGGTCAGGGCCATTCATGGGTGAGAGTCTTACCATGGAAAGCTGGGGTGTAATAGTGGTCTTCAAATCTTTTGACCATAAACCTACATGAATTTTTAATAAGAATAGCACTTTTATTCATGCATTTTAAAGCTATGAGATTTCCATCATATTATAGAAATTTCAAAAAGAAACAATTTATCATTATCTTAATTATACCCAGTGAAATCTAAAACATCATTGGTATATAGACAAGTTCTTCTTTACATCTGAAATTTTACAGCATTCATTTGCAAGCTGAACTTGTGTATCTATTCCTTATGTCTAAAATCTCTTATTACAATTATACTAACACATTTTTCTGTAATAGATATGTGTATATAAAATTAAAATGTTACATTCCCTTTAGTTCTAAGATGTTGCTAAATGCTTTATTACTTAATTTATCATAATAATTATATTTAGTATAGAACTAGTGAAAACAATTGACAATCTGGAAAATATTTTTTTTTTTTTTTTGTGCGTACCGGGGGGTCGACCTCAGGACCTCGCCTGCCAGCAGGCGCCCGTGCCGCTGAGCGATATCACCGGCCCTTTTTTCATATGTGGGTTCCGGGAGTGGAACTCGGGCCCTCGTGCCTGCCAGGCAGGCGCTTACGCCGCTGAACCATCTCACCGGCCCCTGGAAAATAATTTTTAAACATGAAAAGAAGTACTTTAAAATTTTGTTGAAGAGATATTTTGAATAATCGTGTTGTATAGATTAGAGTAATTGTTAATTGTCCCTTTGTAAGGTGTTCTAGAGTTTTTCTTTTTAAGTGAATGAACAATGGTAAGGTTTAGCCTGGAAAAAAGGTAAGGTGCTTTCTCATATTAAATGCATAAAGACATTCCATTCTTTCATAAGGGCAGGTAGGGAATTGGAAAGACGGTAGCAGACCTCAAGAATATCAGTTTCAAGAAAAAGTATTGAGGGCCGGTGATATTGCTCAGCAGCACGGGCGCCTGCTGGTGTGCAAGGTCCTGAGTTCAAACCCCGGTACCCACAAAAAAAAAAAAAAAGGGTATTGAGAGAATGTACAGGGAACAGACCTGGAAGGATGTTCCTTGGTGGTTGGAGATTGGAACACTTGGAGTTCAGATTCTGGAGATGGGACAGTAATTGCAGCGACAAGTCTCGAGTGTGACCGTGTCAGTGGAAAACAGAGAGCAGGTTGGAAAGCAATCGCTGACTCTGAGAGTAAGGAACTGGCAGCTCCAGGTGGGTGTTGAGATCAGACAGCTTTATTACAGTGGTGGATAGGAAGACAGTAAGTGTGGTATAACCTAGTATGTTCAGAAGAACTATTGGTTTGGTATTTTAAGGTAGGAGTGGAAAATAATTTCAAAAGGTAGCAATGAAGAGCAAGCATCTTAGTCCATTTTCTTTTGCTTTAGCAAAATTCCTGCGGCTGATTCTATAGAAAGGAAAGTGACTCATTTGCCTCATAGTTGTGGAGATTCAAAAGCATGATAGCAACTTTGCTGGCTCTGGTGAGGGCTTTCTGGCTCCATCGCAATATGTTGGACAGCATCGTGGCAGGAGCATGGGCAATGGAAGAGACTGTACAGCAGGATAAGAAGCCAGAGAGATTCCAGGGTGGGGCTCCGTCTCTTCAGAATGACCCTCTCTGTGGAAACTGCCCAGGACACCTGAAGAGCCACGTGAATCCCTTATGAGGGCCCTACCACCAACGACCTACTTACCTTATACTGGCAAAACTATTCAACTTCCCCGAACCCCACACCACCACCCTGAGACCACACTTGGAGCACATGGGTCTTTGGGGAATGCTACTAAGCCATATCTAAACCATAGGAGGAAGAATAAAACAAAATCCCTTCAGATGCCCAGTGGTACTGGAGATGAAAAGTACAAAAGAGCAACAATAATCGGCAATAAGCCAAGAGCCAGATGAGAAGAATGGTGGGAGGACAGAGTCCGTGCTAACTGGAATGTGCCAGCATTCCTTGATGTAAAACTTTGGTATTTTATGCGGGATGGATCTTCGGTAGCATGAACGAAGCATCAAGAGCATCGAAGTCCTCCAGGCCAGGTTACCCTCCAGATGCCAGGGAAGCTGCTGTCCCCATGAAAGACATTCCTGGACACATTTCCAGTCCCATAGGCTGGGAGTTTCTCAGAGCAAGAAAAAACTCTGAATCAGGGAAGTGGTCGACTGGGGATTTTGTTCAGGACAGACCCTAAATTCAGAAGGACTCCATACATTGGAGGAACTGAGGCTTTGATTCCTGATTCAGGCAGTGTACAGGCATACAGGTATGGCATCAGAGGCTGGACAAGAGACTAGATAGAATTTCCTTGGTGATCTCCTAGAAAGCAGCGAGGATAGGTTCTCGTGCAACTTTCTCCTGGAACTCCCTTCTGGAAGCAGGACAGTGGGGAGAGATCTCGGGGAATGGCACCGGGAGCATTTTCCAGTCTGGACCTCACCCTAAGGCAGGCCAGGCTCAGCCAGCAGAGGGGCAGCTGACTTCATGGAATCATCTAGAAAACTAGGTGCTATTGTGTGTAATTAGGTACTTATCATTTTTATAGAAGTAGATTTTTTTTTTTTGTGGGTACCAGGGGTCGACCTCAGGACCTCGCGTGCCAGCAGGCACCCATGCCGCTGAGCGATATCACCGGCCCCTTTTTCATATGTGGGTTCCGGAAGTCGAACTCAGGACCTCGTGCTTACCAGGCAGGCGCTTATGCCGCTGAGCCATCTCACCGGCCCTAGAAGTAGATTTATGATACCTCTTGGAAATGCGAAATTTCATACCTGAAGCTAATGCAAATCGGACCTGAGACATTCATCCTGTCCTATTATGTGATTCCTGCTGCCATCTGGCTTTTATCTTGATCTGTTATTTTAACCTTGGGCCAGACCCTTCTGCAAACTACTAATAAATCAGGGGAGGCTGATTGCAACTTCTCAGAAATAGAATTTTTAGCATTTCATATATGAGGTGCAAGTTTTAGTTTGTCTGACTCATTTCAGATGCTTCTACATTTTAATTTAATTTAAATAATTTAATAAAATTGACTGTTAGATTTTAAACTAAATTTAAGTTCTTCATTTAGGCGGCTTTCAAGTTCAATTAAAAATTTTAATTTATCTCACTATAAACTAATGTAAATTCATTTTAAAATTCAGATTTTGGTCAGATTCCATTTGAATTGGCCTGCTTCCATTTTAAATCATAAAACCAGATGAATCAACTAAGATGACACAAAAAAGAAAGAAGAATTTTAAGACAGAATGTTGGAGACTCCTCACATTCACAGATTTGGGGGAAAAGACAGAGTCATTAAAACTGTTTTGGAGAGGAAAGAAGCTTCGCATTTGATAAACCCTGAAAGTTGAAGGAGTGATTTCTTTCTTTCTTTTTTTCCCCAGCAGTACTGGGTTTGAAGCCAGGGCCTTCACATTGAGCCACATCCTCAGTCTTTGATTTTTATTTTGAGACAGTCTTCTCGAGTGGCTAAATTTCTTCGGCTGGGTTCATATTTAGCTATTTCCTGCCTCAGCCTCCCAGACCCTGGGATGAGCAAGGACAATTTACCATGAGAGCTGTTCCTCTCTTCAGTCTGAGGAGGTCTGTGGTCCAGGGGAAGGCCGGGCCTTTCCACGGTCACATCACTGAGTTTGCTTGCAGTGCAAGTCTGGGGCAGTCAGGGCCCCGGGGGACAAAGACCTTTCCATGTGGCCTCTTCGCTGGAGCTGGGGGTGATTCGTAGGAGCAAGCAAAGATAGAGATGGTGCAGACAGGAGCTATACCCTGGTGGACAGAGGCGAGAAACAACTGGATACCTAGAGATGACGGTCGTCATGCCTGGTGTTCAGATTGATCTGTCACCATTTCCATCGTGCGTGATGGAGAGAGTCTTAGCATCATGGTTTCTCTGGTGTCTTGCGTCTTGTTCAGAATGTTATGCTAATTAATCTTATTGTTAGAATAGCTGATATTTGGGTGGCTCTAGAATAATGTTCGTATAATTCCTATCATTTGAATATTTTAGTAATAATTTCCACAAAAGTCTAAATATCTGCAGTCTTATATTTCAACCTGCTATTCATTAATTGATTAACATATAGCCATTCTCTAGCTAATTTTAGTTATTAGTGTAATTCATGGTATCTGAGATTATTATGATTATACTTCTGTTATCACAAATGCTTTAGAAAACCGATGACTTTTTTTAGTAATCACAAATATCTATTAGTTTTGTTGTGTTTCAAACAATTTATGGTGATACTTTTATGTAATTTCTACTTCTTTACAATAAAAATTTAAATTATAGGCACATATGTGAGTAACATTTTATTTAATCAACTTTCCTCATGATTAAAAAGAAGAATTTCTTCACACATTACGGGGCAGCTTAGGATCAGTTATATTTAAAAATGTTAAATTTTGTATGTTATATTCACATTTGGCATGCAAATAACTACTTTATCTGACAAGTATAGATCTCCCCAAAATCTTTGTACTGTCCCTCCCTAGTATTAGCATTAGAAATTACAATTTCTATGAGTAGGAATGTTAAAGTGGATATATTGTGCATAAATCTGTTCTCTTTGTGAATAATTATCTATGTATCATTCACTCTGTTAAACTTACAGCAACTTCCTGTTAAGCAAATTCTCCTTTGAGGAGAGTAACCAAGCCTGGTTCTTAGGAAACCAGGCTTCCACTGCAGGTACTTTCATCTCACCTCTGTGTTCTGCAGACCTCAGGAGTTGTCTATATGCCTGCTGTGCTTGGCAGAGAGAAAAACTTCCCTTCCTCTTCTATTTTATTTTATTTTATTTATTGGTTGTTTTGAGACAGGTTTCTCTGTGTAGTTCAGGCTGGCCTGGCCTCACTATATAGCCCAGGCTGGCCTTGAACTCACAGCGCTCCTCCTGCCTCAGCCTCTCAAGTGCTGGGATTACAGGCGTGTGCTACCGTGCCCCCTCTTCTACTTTATATTACAGAGCCTGCTTTGCTCCTTAGGCTCAGCCTATCATGATGGGCTAATTAAGATGACTTTCTTCCTTCCTATCTTTTTCCTTTCTTTCCCAATTCCGCCCGTGGCTTACCCAAGGTCAAAAGAGGAAAGCGAGCTGCCTCAGTGCAAGCAATAAAGGTGTGGATGACAATGTAAAGTCAATAATAAAACTAAAAGTCCATTTGCCTTTATTATCACAATACACCAGCAATTCTGAATATTGAAAGTCTTAAAAATGATAAAATGCTCATCTCTGATAAAAGGTGTTGTTGATCTCAGTTCTAAAGAATGGTGTCTTCACTATTCAGATTTAACAGTAGATTTAAATTGGCACAACATTACTACTCATCTTTTAAAACATTATATTTGGTGTAGAATCTAACTTGGAGAAGGCCTAGGGACCAGGGTGTGGACTCAGCGCTCCGCTCTGCTTGCGCAGTGAGCTCACGAAGGTGTGGTGTCGCTTAAGTTGGCTCTGGTGTGAGTCCCATTTCGGCCCCAGTTAGTATGAAGTATTTCTGTATCTAAACCTAAAATTCAAAATAAACAGTGACAGTAAAGTTATTGTAAAGGTAAAGACTGTACACTATGAGTTATGTTATTCTGTGACCACTTGGAACATTTTTTCTCTGTAATTAAACAGTGACACACAGTACAAAATGCAAAGCGTAATAATTTAATAAGGAAAAATTTTATTGATCATGGTATCCTTAAACTTGAAATATAATTTTAAAATTTGATCTTATTCATTATTAAACCATAGTTTTTATTCATCACTACAATTGACTGACATATAGGTATATATCTTCCCCATTTTATGAAAATTAATTCCTTTAGTCAGATGTATTCATATTTTGTGCTCATTTTTTCATACTGTGATATTATTTATTTATTTGTACACCTGTTTTATTATATTTATATTTATGGAGAGAAAGAGGGAGGAAGGGGGAAAGAAAAAAGATAAAAAAAGGAAAAATTTATATACATTACCTTTATATTAGTAAAATATTGTCTCTGCTGTCCTTTTTCTAGCTACTAGTCTATTAATTTCATCCCGTGATTGCTTTAGAAAAGAATTTTGTCACGGAAGGGGGTGCTGAAAACACAAGCCTCACCCATGTCGAGTAGACTAGGAACACCATCCCACTCTCCCTCTCTTCCTTTCTACCGCTTTGTCCAAACACCTAATCTGTCCCAGTATCAAAAGCCGAAGCAAAACCTGAAATATAGATGTTAAGTTTAGATTATTCATTGTGAATGGAATGATTTTCAGATTACTAATGTGAAAATTATGTTAATTTACAAGAAAAATAAAATTAGCATTAATTTAATCAAATGCATCCTACAACAGAAATAGTGTATGGTTGAAGCTATTCAGCAAAATATAGATACTGATGTTTTATTGTACTTGCCGATACTCAACTATGCTCATTTATCAGGCATTAACTAAAATGACCATATGTCCTAAATTACACAGAACAAACCAACACAATTAGGGTGGTTCCAGTTTACCCCTCTAATTTCCTGTGTAATCATTAACAGTGCCTGCTTTCCCTTTCATAAGTCCCCGTTTGGGCGGCAAAGTCTAAAGTGGTCTCCTAAGATTACCCCCTAATATTTGTGAAGCCAAGACAAGAATAAACAGAAAGGTCTATGTATTATAGATCCAAATATTTACAGGCTATAAATCAAACTGTCAACTATTCAGCAAACTGCCTCGTTTCAACTAGGCATCATTTTAACTATGTAAAAACTATGTAACTATGTAAATATTTGTCCCTATTTTTAAGAAATGCAATTGAAAGAAAAATATGCACACCTGCACGTCCAGATGTTCTACTGATGGTCCAGTTGTTGTAATATTTGCATAAGCAATAAAATAGAAAATATATATAATTCACAGATTTTTTGTTTACCCTACATAATTAGTTTTGTGTGTGTGGGGGGGACCGGGAGTCGACCTCAGGACCTCGCGTGCCAGCAGGCACCCGTGCCGCTGAGTGATATCACCGGCCCTTTTTTCATATGTGGGTTCCAGGAGTGGAACTCGGGCCATCGCGCTTGCCAGGCAGGTACTTACGCCACTGAGCCATCTCACCGGCCCCATAATTAGTTTTTAAAGTTGTGCCGTTTTAATTGCCTTCTTATATCTCATATTCTATTGATAATATTTTGAATTTTAACATTTTGCAAGTCACAGTTTCTTAGCTTTTATTAGCTCCATGTTGTAAATCATTGCAATTGGCATCATTAAAAAACTCCTTTTGAAAATATTTTAGTTGAAAATTAACACCTGATTCTTCCTATTCACATTTCAGCATTCTCGTGGGACAAATTATTGTTATTGAAAAATAGTGCAAAATATTTTAAATTTATCTTAGAAGGTATCATGTGCAGCACCATGCAAACAATAATAAAGAAATCATTCACTCTTCACGTATGTTATATTTAGAAATATATTAAAAGATAACTTTAATAATCATATAAATTTTTAATATTGTGGAACATTCCCCGGCCACCAATTCCAGCTGCTGTGAATATGGATTTCTAGGGCAATAAATGTGAACTTTAAGAGAGACGAGAAAACATGAGCATGTTACTGGAAAATGCTACTTCGCTGGGCAAGGATATTTTACATTCACGCCATCAGAGAGAAAAGGCTTTTTGAGTAATTATCGTCCACTTCCCCAACTGCTTCTGCCTGCAGTTCAAGTACCCTGCACCTGAGCAGCGCCTGTGTCTGGCACTGGCTTCAGCTTGCGATCTCGCCCACTTTGCAGCGTCTGCCGCCCGGCTCCATGGGTCTGCACGACCAGGACTTCCGGCATGGTCCCCATCTCTGAAGGCCGCTCTGTGCTCCCGTGCTAGCGCCTGGATGAGGTCTTTCCTCTCGCTCCCTTCCTCGACTGTCCTTTTGTCACTCATCGTCTTACCTAAGGTGTTGCTATGGTCTGAAGGCCTGCGGCCCCTCAAAATTCAGTTGCTGAACCCTAACTGCCAGCGTGGTGAGGTTAGAAGGTGGGGCCTTTGGGAGATGACTGGGTCCTGAAGGCTCGGGAGCAGGAAGAGAGCCTCAGAGGTCCGGCCCAGAGGGGTCCCACCCCTTCACCGCAGCCCACGGGAGGACGCGCAGGAGGAGCAGCGTGGCCGGAGAACTGGGCCCTGGCTAGACGCCCTGGCGCCTGGACCGTGGCTCCCAAACTCCAGCCCTGGGAGAAAAGAAAAAGTTATTTTCTTTATAAGTCACCCCGTCTGAGGTGTTTGTTATGCAAACCTAAATGGGTTGCGACAGGTGCTTACACCCTTTACTGCCGTGGTGACACGGTATTAATGTCACTGTCAGTGTAATCTGTGTGCCCCGCGAGACTGAGAGGGTTGAGTGCACCGTTCCCAAGCCTGGACCAACTTCTGGAACATACCCTGGGCGCTTGATAAGCATTAGCTGTGGAACTGGACCACGTTATGCCAATTTTCTTTATTTTTATGTTGGATTATTTAATGAGGAAGAAAGAAAAAAGGCTGTTATACTTATTGGTTGTCATATTATTTGGAATTCTAATTTTCTAAAAAATGTAATTTTAACAAAAATCTATGAAATTTGATTCAGAGAATGAAATAGAATTGATGGCGTTAAAAAGATTGTTGAACAGGCGTCCTAGGAAAAAATTAAGTCCCCCATTTCACCATATTTATATACTATCTTTCCAAGTTCCTCAAAAATCTGAACAGATTCTAACCTTTATGATTTAACCTACAGAAGAAACTGTTACTTCACTTGTAGACCTAAGAAAGTTCAGCTAGAGTTGAGTCCACACAAATACCATAGGTAGTGATTGCTCTACACTGTCTAAAACCTAAAGCGGACTTTATGATTTAGTCCTGTGTCTCCTACTGGAAATGAATCACAAAGACAGAGGCCCAGATGCTAGATATTGGGACCTCTGAGACTCCCGAAGGTGATTTTCATTGATCTGTAACCTCAACAACAGGAGCGTGGTCCAAACGGCATATCTGTTATTTTGCTGTGGGATTCTGCAAGAAATTTAGACTTTCAAAAGAAAAAAAGGTTGTATTTGAATATTTAATGAATGAATAAATGTAAAGTTCTTAAGATAGTGTATTAATGCTTGTCATTGTTTTTTTAAATTTAAATGAGTCCCCTAAGGTGAATATAGTTCTCTTTTATATGTCTTTGATTTCATTTTATTTTGATCCTGGGAAGCAGAAGCAAGGTGGGTGGGTACAGTTACTCTAATTTTCTGAAGTGGAATGCTATATCATGGAAAAGTAAGTGGTTTTCATCATGTTAGGACAATGGAGTTAGAGAATATATTTTCACATAGTTTGGCACAAGGGATGCATTCAGAGGGTTTGCTTTAGTAATACAAAATACTTCACTTAGTTCTTTTCCAAAGCCACTTACATAACCTGAAGTTGCCAGTATTTTTCTTGTCACAATTTTGTGACTCGTGAAGGTCAAGGGCTCCGATAAAAATGAGTTGTTTTGCAAGGCGGTAATTGTTGAGATTATAATATTCTTAAGAGCATCTCAGCAGCGATTCAGAAAGGACAGGGACAAGGGCAGAGCACACCATATGTGCCAAGGCCATAGCCCAGGCAAGCACAATGGGTCCTTTCCCTGAATAATTCCTGTCTCTCTACCAGTGATGTCTCCTAGGCTCCTCATTCTTCTAGCTCTTAAACATTCTTGATAGCGTCCAGTCCACGATCAGTCTCTTTTTTATCCTTCCTCACGAAAATCCAGCACAGGTCAAAACCTTACCAGGGACACTGATGTCATAAGACCCAGTTCCGACCTGCAGGATATCAATGCACATCCTTTGTTTTTTAAAGTGGATCTGTTGAGATGGGTAGTCCTTGGGCTTTAAATTGTCCCCTAGCTTGAAGACTCCAGAAGGCGACAGAGGACTATACACTCTAGGCATGAGCACTCATGGCTCAAGTGTTTGGGCTGTGGTATCAAACCCTTAAATTGATCAGAACTGATTACTAATTGGCTGTGAAGCACAAAAGTTAGGAAAGACAGTATTTTACCTGTATTAATGTGACTTTAATGTACCGGCAATTTATCTTAAAAAGTACACTGTGTTAAACTCCTTAGACAGATTGATATTTTACTCTGATTTCTTTTTTCAATAGCCTATCAATCATCTATGAGATTAAAAAAAACTTTTTTCTAGATTTAGTTTTTCAAATTACTGCTAGAACAGTAATCTTTGTATAAATGCAGTCTTACAAAATCATTACATACTCAATTATTTTAAACAGATCATGGGAGTGCATGACATTATTTAGGAAAGCACAAATGCATATTTTATGAAGCTAGCTAATTTTAGAGCTCAGAGTCTGTCTCGCTGGAGACAATGCTAGCAAAACCATCCTCCTGCTCTTCCCTGGGTATATCTGGGTGGCCAGGGTGCTGCACTCTTAGCAGCAAAGTCCACAGCACTAAAAAAACTAAAACCAGTCATTGCCATTTGGTTTAAATAATACACCTGAGCAAGAGTAGCACTGGTTTTCTTCTAATCTTTTTCCTATTTTTGCTCTGGGTTTCTAGTTTGTTTCTGGTTATATGTTTTATCAGGACTTTTCTTAAAACGTGCTGATGCTTGCAGAATAATCTGTGGTGTGAGCTCTCCAACTGCTGTATCAGTTAAAAATCACATTGGTCTATAAAAACCCAAGAAGAAAGAGAAGTTTGGGCCCAAACCAAATGATTTAAAGTGGAGACAAATCCCCCTGATCCTTCTCTTTCTAGATGGTCTCCATCCACCGTCTCTGGCATCCCTCACGGTACAGGCTGTGAAATGAAGCTCCATTCGGGGGCTGTGGCAGGCAGCAAGTTACAATTCCAGTGTGAATAATCGCCAGGTTATTCCTCTAGGTAGAGGCACAAGTTGTAGGGTTTATTGATTTAAAACCACTCCTGTACTGCCAGATGTTAAATGGAGCTGCGCGATCGGTCTGTATTTTTCACTGAGAAAAATATCCACTGGCTATGGGAAGAACAGAGGCCCATTATTTTTAAACATCGACACTAAAAAGCTGACCCTGAGAGGTCCTCATCACTTTAAATCAGAAGCGTTTTGGGGCCTCAGTGACTGATCCTCAGGCCTGATTCTAGATCCAGGACTTCTGACTCTGCAGGGCTATATGGGGCAGTGGCAGAGGGCCAAGAGAGAACCAAGGGGCACAGCAGAAAGGTCACTTTACTAATATCCCCGACTCTCTGCTAGTGTCCCTTGATAGAATTAAAAAGAGAACAACCTAAACATTTCTGATTGGACAGACTGAAATCTATGAAAAATAATATACCCTTGTTAGTATTGTGCCTTACTTTATGTATTTGAAGTATAAAGTCAAAAGATAAAGGAATGGAATTCTGTTTAAATGATAATAGTAAAGCTGAGATGGGCAAAGAGCTTAAGTGAAAATGTAAATTAAAATTGTTAGATTCCAATATTGAGAGTAAAATGCATGTCCTATCTTAAGTTCCTTGTCTTTTATCATTATCTTTCTTTATTAGCAAAGTAGTCTTGATGTGCTTACAAACATAATTGTTGATCAGTAATTCATTCAGCACAGTAGTGCGTATCATGTGCCAGGGATTTTTTTTTTCATACACAGAGGTTAGAGCAACACTCTACAGAAATGTGTCAAATATGCATCTTCCCTTCCTTGGGGCAAAACTACATCCTACAAAGTTGTAACGTCCTAGAGAGCTTCTTAATGCATGTGTAGCCGACGCTTCCAATCTCACTTTACACATCCTCTCTTCAGAGCGGGTATCCCTGGCTACCCTCCCTACACTGTGTCCCCACTGATATTTATTAACCCAGTTCTCTGTTTCCCTCATGGATGGCATGAACACTTTCAAGTACTTTTCTAATTTTTAATTTTTTAATTTTGCCTCTTACTTTCTGTGTACTGAAAATAATGTACATTTTCTGATGTCAGGGACCAAGCCAGTGTGATTCGCCATTAGATCTCTCACATTCACCACCATGCTTGCCCCCAAATACATGCACTTTGTCTTCATCAGGGGCTTCAACAAAGTTTACTCTTGATTTTGGTGCTGTTTCACTCTGAAGACACCGTGGTGGACACATGAAATGAGCTTTATTTCACTGGTGTTAGTTCACAACCAGAGTAGGAAGTAAGGCAGAAGAACAACATCAAATGTTTCATCATGCAATTTCTTTTTAAAAGTAACAAAATAAATAAAACTTTATTCATTATGAAAGAAATGCTCACTACAGAATATATTATCATACAGAAAAAATTTAAGCTTTTTGTTTGGAAATGTAGCAGAAAATGCGCCCCCCCCCAGCCAGTATACTTCAGTTTCTTAGTTGCCCAGGTAATAGTTCTTGCTTCAGATCTAGTTGCTCCTGTTTCTTAGAAACAGCTGGTCACTGTGATGCAAAGCTGGTCACTACAATGCACACTGTATAAACCAATCCCCAATTGACAAGCCATTCTGCCTCTGTACTTCCTGCCTGCTTATCCCATAAAAGCCCTAGACCACCAGAGTTCAGGGCCTGATATTCTGGAAATGATCCCAATCAGTGCCCATCAGTGTAAATAAGTCTGCCTCCAAATCCTGGGTGTCGTTTTGGTGTTTCTGCTTGCTGTTGCATCTGGTGCATCTGCTGGGAAGATTGAGCATGCTGACCCCTTTGGTCACTGGTCATGGCCCTCGCAGATGGAGCAAGGACCTCTCCAGGTCCCAAAGGGAAAGCATGCCCTCTAGATTTCTCGAGTCTCCTCTGGAGGAGGATTTCTGGCTCCCCACTCAAGCGATTCCCATCAGACCCCAAAGGGAGGAGGACGCAATCTGTCTGTCTGTCTGTCTGTCTGCCTGCCTACCTGCTTGCCTGATTATGGTAAGACCCCCAGGGGCACCCCAGTTAGTCAGTCTGTCAGTCCTGCTCAGTTTGAGCACAAGAGTTTGATCAACTCTTGTTAGTTCAGGCCACCCTCGAGGGAAGGATGTTGGAATGTTTAACCTCTGAGTGCTGCTGAATGACTGTGTGAATGAATGGGACAGACAATGTGAGTAATAGGCTGCTCCATCTGTGCACCAAGACTGGAAAGCACTGGTCACAGTGGCTGATTGGGCCTTCACCTGTGTTTCGTGGTGATTAACACATGGCATAACGGAGGCTTCACACTCCTTAGCTAAGTTGCACATAAGTCCCTGCAAGGGGTGCAGCCAGGCAGGCATCTGAAAGATCTCCCTCTCCGAGGGGCATCACCCACCCTTTGTCTATTGCACCATCATTAAAGAGTACACAACATACACCATAGGGAGATAGAATGGTAGCTAATTAGTTAAAACCCACCATCCCTAGGGCAGGAAAAGGGGCTTTACAGAATTAAAAACGAAACCAAACTGGTCCCTGCATCTCAAAAAAAAAAAAAAAAAAAGGAAGAAAAGGCCCATTCTTCTTGAGAATTCCTCCTTGGCACCCTTGTCAGCTGCTGCAGTTGCTCCCAACACCTATGGCTTCACTCCCTACTCCCGACTCGTCTACTTCCAGCCAATTGAACCGGTTCCAGTTCATTGCCTGCATTTGGCCACAGAGGCCCCCTCCCTGAGACATACCTATCCTGGTCATATAGCATCATCTAACACCCACCTAAGAAACTGCCAGCAATTCCTTCTGAGTTCCACATTCTGACTGAGGAAAATTGGACTGTCAGCCTGACAAATGAGTTGCACCCTGTCAGGCCTGAATAGATAGGACAAACTGAGCTCTATCAAACTGTGCCCCTGAGAGCCCATGGTCATTGCAAAAGTTGGGGGCAAAACTGTGACTTTCCTGGTAGACAGTGGAACAGAACTCTCTGCCTTCAGAAGTTCCCTCTGTCAAAGAGTTACCACCACTGGGGCAACTGGGACTCTAGCCTCTTGCCCCTTCTGCCAGGCACAAACTTACAGCCTGGGAGGACATCTCCTTCACACCAAGCCAGTCAGCCTTGCTCTCATTTAACTCTCTACTTTCAACTCTGACTGTTCCCCGAGAGGAAAATGATGCCTGCACCAGCCTAAGACAGACAACCACAATCCTAAAGTTCTGAAAACTCTCCTCCCAGAGGTATAGACTAAAGACTTGCTTCTGGGCCTGGACATCAACCATGCTGCCTCACCACCACCCCTGTTGCTGTCAGATGTCATGGGAAGCACAAACAGGCATCCAGCCACACATCAGCCTGCAACAATGCAGAAAAGATGATTCCTCTGCTTGCAAGTTGCTCCCGTAAGCCCCTTCAACTGGGAAAATCCTGAGATAAAAGCCCAGCTCACTTGGACTCAATTTCCATAAGGAGTTAACTCTCCCACCTTGGCTCTGCACCTGTGTACCCACCTGCCAACATGGGACGACTGTCACAACTCCTTCTGACTCTGTTTAACACTGAAAAACACCACCACATTTTAGATGGGGCCCAAGCATGGTTGAAGTCAAAAGTCCCCGCCACTGTGCTTGATCTTGATGCTTGGGTGAACACAGTCCAAGTGCATCCAAACTGGGACTGTAATGTGACAAAGGGCCATGAAGCCTTAGAACAGTACCACACTGCAGACCTTTGAGGTGCCACATCCATACGCTATACTGGGACGAACCGTTCTAAAAAATGGACCCCTGACAGATGCTGAGTACACCTTGTTTACGGATGGAAGTAGCTCTGTTAGGAATGAAGTTCAACAGGCTAGATATGCTGTGGTCACCTTGGACAAAACCACTCTGGCCAAAACTCTCCTGCAGGGATGATCTTCACGACAAACTGCTGTTTGGAAACCTGCCCCTGATGATGCAAAATAATCTGGTCCAGAGGCCGAAGCCCCCTCTAGGAATCCAATTGACTGAAATATCAACCCCAGCCACTAGACCTGCCCCCACTATCTGTTCTGCAAGCTCAAGCTGCAGCACTGGCATCCGTACCCCTGCAGCCAGCTCAGGCTTCAGCATCTGTGTAACCAGCCCCAAATTCCTATTCCCTACCCATACTGAGAAGACAATAAAAGTTTGTAGGGTCCTGCTGTAAAATATCATCCCTAGATATGGTCTACCCTTGGTCATCGACAGTGACAAAGGGGGTACATTTGTAGCAGATGTAACTCAAAAACTAGATTAAATAAAAACTACATACAGCTTGTAACCAGCTATATCTGTAGACATTCCCGCACACACATATAACCCAGGTACATATTAACTACCTCTACAGGTTTCAGAAATCCAGCTTTAGATCAGCTGAAAAATTTACCTGGACTGCTCCTCCGAGGATCACTCTGAAGAGACAATGCATGTACAACTGAAGCCTGAGGACATGATTGACAGGATTGCTCCATACCTATTCCCCTTGATTTTTGTGTCTTTTCAGGCTGCTTACACCAGTCCTTGCTTCCCCACCCCCTGCTTGCTATTTCTCTATGGACGGTTGCCCCAAGTGAATGGAACAATCAATCAAACATTTGACCAAGATTTGATGAGCATCTAAGACCCACTGGACACTCTCCTAGATCGGATTAACTCCCTCACTCCCTCGACAGAACAGACAGGCCTAAATTCTAGTTGAGCCTTGTCTCAGAAGATCACGTGTAATATGCCCAGCAAAAATTTGCCAGGGAAACTAAAAGAGGGGGGAAATGTTGCAGAAAATGCCCCCCCAGCCAGTATACTTCAGTTTCTTAGTTGCCCAGGTAATAGTTCCTGCTTCAGATCTAGTTGTTCCTGTCTCTTAGAAACCGCTGGTCACTGTGATGTGTAGCTGGTCACTATGATGCACATTGTATAAACCAATCCCCAATTGACAAGCCCTTCTGCCTCTGTACTTCCTGCCTGCTTATCCCATATAAGCCCTAGACTACCAGAGATCAGGGCCTAATATTCTGGGAATGATCCCAGTCAGTGCCCATCAACGTAAATAAATCTGCCTCCAAATCCTGGGTGTCATTTTGGTGTTTCTGCTTGCGACTGTAGAAATAATTACAAATACAGACAAATTGCAAAGGTAGTACAGAGAGGTCTCTTGTAGCTATTACCCAGTTTTCTCCAATGTTTACATCTTATATAATCACATCTTATATAAACTCAGGAAATTGCCACTGGCACTGGTGTGTGTGTAGTTCCGTATTGTGTTGTCACATGCGTGGATCTGTGTGACAATCACCACAGTCAAGATAAACACAACTCTACCTTCACCGCCAAGCACTACATGAGCACCACCTTGGGCTGCTCCTAACAGTCACTGTATTGTCAGCTTCCCCAGTCCTGGATACCAACCCCAACACCCATGAATTAAAGGAGGAGTGGTTTGTTTTGGCTCAGGGTTTTGGGGTTCAGTCCATAGCATGCTCAGTTCATGGCGGCCAGGATGCAGAGAAGGGGAGTAGAGTACAGGAGAGGAAGGGGCCAGGGCCCAAGATCACACCTCGATGACCCACCCAGACACACTCAGAAGCATGTTTTCCTAATCCCTACTGTTTCCCAGCCCAATCAAGATGACAGTTTTCAGTGTCACCATCACACGTGCCACTGCCACCTCTGGCCTCTGAACTACCATGTACCTCATCCCTGTAATTCCCTTTCTAATGCTGACACAGACTGCCACAGTACGATATCACATGGTATGTAATGTTTAGGAATTGGCTTTTTCATTTTTCATGATGTTGAGATGCACCGAGATTGTAGCAGGCACCAACAATTTGTTTTTAATTATTTTGCAATGTTGAAGATTAAACTCGGGGCTTCCTCCATGCTAGCACATGCTCTATCACTAAGCTACATGCCTAGCCCAATAGCTTGCTTTTATTCTGGAGTGTGATCTAACTGTCTGAGTACCACACAGACTCTTTCACCTTTCAACTGTTGAGGAACATATAGGCTGTTTCCAGTGTTCGGTTTCCAAATAAAGCTGCTATGATCAAGTGTGTAAAGATTTTTGTGTATACATAGTTTTCATTTCTATTTTTATGTGGACATAATTGCCAGCTATTATTTTTACTTCTACTAATAAAATAAGTGAAAAACATAAAAATAGTATAGAAAATTTGAAATGATGGAGAATACTTAAAAGAAGGAAAAAATATTCATATTTTCACAAGTGAAAGACAGTCACTATTTTTTCTTTTAATTTTGTCTATGCACCAGATTTTTGTTGGTTTATAATTATTCCAAATACAATGTATAATGCAATTTTGTACCTTTTTGTCTTGTTATTATGAAATAGTTATTGTAAACAATGTAGGAATGATACATACATGCACATATAAACATATATTTATTTGAAATAAAGCATAATTGTAAAGAAAATGTCCCCAAGCCAAGGGCTCAGTGTAAGAAACAGAATTCAGCATCACCTCTGACACTCCCTTCAGGTCTGTTGGTTTTATTCACTAGTAGGGTATTTTTTTTTTTTTTTGGATCTTTCCAACCATACAGCCAAAAGCAAATTTCATATTATCTGAAGAAAACTCCAGAACAGTAGGAGGCCCACTGATACTTTTCTCCGCTCATCTACCCATGTCCTGTGCCACGTATTCCTCCCATGCATTTTCAAAAATATCCACTGGAGGCATCATAACTTTCTTCCTTTGAGAACTCTGTGATTTAAACCTCATAGGCCTTTAAAATATAGTGGAGTTTAATACCTTCCCTGGTAGCATTTTATATTTGTTGTACAGTTAAAGAAGCTGGTCAGTTTTTCATTTACATTATGAAGCAGAAAGTTGCACTGTTCTCCAATGGTAAATATAGAGATTCTGAGTATAAATTAATTTTATTCTGGATGCTACATCAGAAGCTTGTTGTGGTCATAATTACACACTGAATGCATGATGCTTTCTTTCTTCTATGTATTGTGATGCCACTAAATATCATAACATCTATATCCTTCAAACTAATTATTCTTACTTCTAAGAGAATATGAAATTTAGATTTATGCATACTTCTAAATTTGTTCACATATCAGCTTTCTCTTTGTCTTAGAAAAACTGTCATTGTTATTGTTATTTGTTTTGAACATATTAACATTTTAATAAAGACGTAATTTACTCTTGGCATACTCAGATATACCATAAAACCAGATTTGAGAAGCTAAATACAGATTCCAATAATTTTCTTTTATTGTCTGCTAAATACTTGGAAAAGCTGCCACGAGAGTATATTTCTGCAGAGATTCATGTCAGACAGCAGGCAGGCAATGATCCATAGGTGCAAAGACAGATGCCTGCCCGGAATGCTCGGTGAGGTGCGGGTGTCTGTAAACAACGTCGCAGTTTGAGCAATTCTGTTTCCCACTTGCCCTTGGCCTGAGGGTGACCTTCAAGTGCAGCCCTTCCAGGAAAAGTGATGCTAAACCTGTGACATACTGGCAAAGCAAAGGGCTGTTGCAATACACTGGAAACTGGCAGAGGAAACGTGTGAAGCTCCTAGATGAAAACTGTTCCTTAGATGGGAGCCTGAGCAGCGTGCCCCACGTGTCGCAGTCTTTTCACTTTGAGACTATTAAGTCATGTTATTTTATTTAAATAAAATCAGATATTTTATTTAATTCTAATGAATAAATTCTGGAAAATTTAACCCTTTCCATTTTGATTGCTGCAAATTAGTTCCACTTAAATCATCAGCCTGTTGTGTACAAGCTTTCTTATGTGTATCAATAACAAGTCTGCCACTAGGATCACTATGCACTATTTACCCCATTTTCCCCTTCCTAGTCTGTCTATCCTAAGTCTGTTACTGCTGGCTGCAGAGCCACCAGACACAGCCAGACGTGGCCTGATCACGACTGATGACCTCAGGCTGTCTGAAGTTTTCTTCTCTAGTCATATCTACACTTTTGTCTCCAGGGCCTTCAAGTAATTCTCACAAGCTTTTTCTGCTGGGTTCTGACCATTTCCTACCTCAATATTTCCAAAGACTCTCAAAAAAGAAAGTAAACAAATGAATAATGAACAAAATAAAACCAAAGAAGGCCAAATCCTGTTGTATCTATTTCTGGACATACCTAGCTGGGGGAGCCCAAGTTTGGTTTGCAGGACAGGACTTAAATAGCACAGCTGCGTGAGTTTCTCTGTGTGATTGTGACTGTCCATTGTCTCGCCCTGGTCTCCTATGCAGGTGGAGTTTTTGTTCTTTTCTATAAACAGATATTGAGGGAGGAAGAGACTGTAGCTTTATCTACACTCATAGCACCTGGACCTAGATCAGCAACCTGTTTATTCATTAAATGTTTATTGGCTGATACTACTAGGTCGTAGGCAATATATAAACTCTGGAAGTTATCTTCATGGAGTTTGCATTTTAGAAGGAAGATACAAGCAAACAAAAAACACAATTTGGAGGAAGTCGTGTCAGTAACAGGAGAAGAATACAGTATCTGTTAGCAGATAATGTGGGGAGAATGCAAGTTACTCAGAGGGTATTTAAGGACAGTGTTCTTTGAGAAAAAATGTTAGAAAGATGCCTTTGAACATAGCTGAAAATAAGAATGTTCTATGGAGAATGGAAGATGCCATAGGAGAGAGAAAGCCTTGGGAAACTATCAAGAAATCAAAACAGGTGCACTGTAGTGTATTCTTTCTAGAGAAAGAGAAAGGACAGGTAAGAAGCCCAATACCAACCTATGTTGTAAAGAGTAGAACTGGGCAATTGCTGGCCAGACTGCGGGGTGAGCGTAGAGAGAGAGGTTTGGGGGCACAGTGTACTCTTGTAAAGTTAGGACTAAGAGGAAGTAACAGCCAAATGATGTGAGCTGGCCATAGCAGAGGAAGTAAGGTTGAACTAGAACAGATACAGAGGTATCTGGATACATACATTTGAAGACTGAGAACACTTTTATGATTGTAAAATACAGCATCAGGTAGGTCTGTTTATCTGATGAAAAGAATGAGGATTTTTCCTCTAAATTGGGAAAACTCTCTTGGTTAGATGAGGAAAAATAAACAGACGAGGAAAAATGGTAAGTTATTACGATGTTGAGAGCAGCAAGATGTTTATGTTATAGAAGTCTCATATCTTTCATAGCTTAATATTTCTTGCCAGAATTTTACAATTCAACTGATTAATTTTTTAAAATGATAAATATAAATTTATCCTTTATTTCTGCTTGTTTGATCATTTACTGTGACTCAGAGAGAAAGATGTTAACTTACCAGTCTGGTGGTAACTTGAATTCCCCATATCACATCTAAGAATATCTTAGCCATTCCCCTAACAGGAAAATGGCCTCAATCTTTTCAGCAGTAGATGGCTCAGGTCAATGGATATTTTCTTAAATTATCAGTGCCAAAGGAGGGCTGACCAACAGGAGTAGAAGAAAAGATAGTTTTGACATAGAAATAGAATTCAGATACTATTCAGAATTTTATTTTTAAACACACATGAGGGAGTTTTCAGAATTTTGAGCACATTGGTTAAAATCATTAATGAATCAGAATAAGTTAGGAAGAATTGTTATCACCATTGAAATAATTTGAAAATATCAATGAAATAAATTTTGCAGTGGATTTCTCTATATTTCTGCTTTTTATTTATATAATATATAATATATGCTTGTTTTAGAATTAAATTCTTCTGGATAAGTATGGTTCAATATTGCTTACATTTTTATTTTGAAATTATACATAAGATTTAATATCACATTGTTTCTCTTACATGAGAAACTCAAAGTATAAGTAAAGACCAAAATAAAAAAACAGATAACAGGAAATAGGGCAATAGATCTTTTGCAAATGGGAGTGGGATCAAGCGATGGAAGGAAGAAGAGTTAAGATGTACAAGTACCAACTTCCCATAAGGAATGCAATCGTGCTTTGCAAACGTGTACCAGTAAAAAATAAAAATTGAGAAAAATTACGTCTAAGATTCAGAACAGTATGTATTGCCACTCATTTAATGAAGAAGATATATACTGCATTTAATTGATATATATATTTTCTAGAAAAATGAAGTAACAGAAACATATAAAAGTGAGTCTGGAAATATTTTTTTAAAAAACCTGTGTTGTTTCTTTCAAGAGGTAGAACAGATTAAGTGGGAGTTAAGGGAAATGTTTTTACTCTTCCATTTTGTATCTCGACATAAAGTTACCTATGCGAAGGTAAAATGATGTAGTAATAACACACACTGGTCCATAAATATGTGCCAATTACGTAGCTGTATTTAAAACCTGTGGCACTAATTTATTTCCCTGTTTCATGTTTCTCCCTTCCATTCTGCAGGGTTTTAGCTATTTGAGATTGTGGACCACCAATTTTGTACTTCAGAGAGAGATTTCAATCCTCTAATTTTTCAGAAATTGTGGTTAGGTAGCAAAACAACCCTTTGCCAAAGTTATTTAGTGTTTCTTGCTTCTGACCCACTGGACATAGCGCACTCATTGTGCAAACTGTTGGTTCAGAAAGACTGACATAAAAGAAGAAAGGAAACTGCTGAGGAGCTTAGGAACTATGGGTTCTGTGCATAGTATTTGGCCTTCAAGCACATCCAGGGTAGGCTGCTCTGTGACTGAGGAGTTTTCAAACCAGTTTCACACCTCAAGAGAAAGTCCTTGTGATTGGTTATTTACTGCCTGCCAGTAACTGGCATTTAAGATGTTGAAGCTGGATATTTCATGATAGTACACATCTCTCGATCTGTTTCTTTTTATTCCATCACTGTTTACCCTTCTTTTTTTTTTTTTTTACTTTAAGCTATACTTATGATGCTCTTGAATTGTTGATTACACAAATCAATTTCATTAAAGTCCAGAGACATCAAGTCTGTAGGTATATTTCGTATCAAATTAGAGGACAAACATTGTGTTTCATTGTTGCTACAGAGATAACTAATGCAGAGATTTGGTGCCAAACAAATATATACATACATATATATATATGTTTACTTGAGGAGTGTTATGCTTATTTTTTGTTAGTATCTTTGTAATCTGTTTTCTATATAGTGAAAAATAAGACTGTGAAAAATTTAACCACTCTGAATATGCAACCAGACCAGAGCTTATATTGTGGCAATTGTTAATTCTACCCTGAAGTGAGGGACTACATATTACAATTTGTGTTACCTATGCATCAATTAGGAATATTAGCAAATCTCCAAATATTAGCGACCATAGTCTGCTTCCCCAGTACATTATTTATTATGACATAAAAATGCTGTAACTGGGAGGCCCTTTAAAAATGATTTGCAAAACAGAGGGTGTTATTTGTTCTTAAAGTGTTTGTAAAGAAAAGCTTCAGAAATGTTTTCTTAAAAAATGAAATCTGGGGGGCCGGTGAGATGGCTCAGCGGTGTAAGCGCCTGCCTGGCAAGTGCGAGGGCCTGAGTTCGACTCCCGGAACCCACATACGAAAAAAGGGCCAGTGATATCGCTCAGCAGCATGGGCGCCTGATGGCGCACGAGGTCCTGAGGTTGACCCCTGGTACCCACAAAAAAAAAATAAATAAATACAATAAAATCTGTTTGAAGAGATCAAAGAAGAAGCAAGAAATGCATAAGATGTTAGGTGAGAGTAAAGAGGAGGTAAATAAACAGATAAAGGATCTAATTAAAAAGCTCAGTAAACTTAAGGAAGACACAAACAAATAGTTGACTGAATTAAAGAAGACAATGCAAGATATGAATGGCCACTTTTGTAAAGACTTAGCGATTATGAGAAGGAAACAAGCAGAAATCCTGGATATGAAAAATTCAGTTGAACACAGGGGCAATGGGAATGAATGATCAGAGGTTGGACGGGCAGAAAGTGGAGACAAGGTTGAGGTGATAGACAACATAGTCACTGATATCCTACAAACAAGAAGACACTGTGAGAGCTGGATCCAACAGCAGCTAGACAACTCAAAGAAAACAAAACAAAAGAACCTAAGAATTATAAAACTTAGGGAAGTGTTAGAAAATGACACTAAAGTTGTAAAATTTTTTCATGAAAATCATAGCAGCAAATTGTCCTAACCTAGGACAGAATGCACTATCCAGGTGTATATAGAACCCCAAATAGCTACAAATAAAAAAAATCTTCATGGCACATTGGAATAAAAATTGCAGAAATTCAGCACACAGAGAAAATACTAAAAACTATTAGAGAAAAACACTAAATAAATTATAAAGGCAAGCCTATCGAAATAACAAATATATCAATACAAACTTTAAAGGTCAGAAGATCTAGGAGAGGTGTTCATTCCCTAGAAGAAAATAATTTCCAATCCAGATCATTATATTCTGTAAACTTATCCTTCAAAATTGACAGAGAAATAAAGACTTTCCACAACAAAGAGAATCTAAAGAAATTCATGACACCCAAACCAGCATTGCAGAAAGTACTCAAGGGAATTCCAGACAGAGACAGCAAGGCCAACACCACCAAAGAGCTCAAAAGAAAGAGTCCATCCAACTGGGAGAATAGTTCAGCAAAAGGAAAAAATAAAGGAATCAGCACTGGAAAAATAATGCAATGACAGGATTCAGTAAATATCTTCCAATAATAATACTCAATGTCAACGTTGCTAACGCCCCAGACAAAAGACAGATTGGGAAATTAGGTCAAGAAACAAAACCCAATCCTATGTTGCCTGTAGGAGACTTATCTCATCCATAAAGAACACATACACTGAACGTGAAAGAACGGAAAATTACACACCATGCAACCGAAGTCTGAACTCAAGCAGAAATAGCTATTCTATTTTCAGACAGGTGGACCTCAAGCTAAAACTGATCTAAAGAGACAAAGGTCCCTACATACTGGCAAAGGTAACAGTTCAACAGGAAGAGCTAACCGTTGTATATGCATTGAGTACTAACACACCCAATTTTATTAAAAAATATCCACTACACATAAAAGGACAAATAGATGTCATTACAATCATATCACTGGACTTCAATACTCCATTCTCACAAATGGACAGATCAACCACACGAAAAATTAACAAAGAAGTGTCAGATTTGAACCACACAATCAAACAAATGGACATACAGATATCTACAGACTGCTTCATCCAACACGAAGAGAGTGCACGTTTTTCTAATCAGCACGTGGAACTTTCTTTAAAATAGACTATATCTTAGCTCATAGGAATGCTGAAATAAATACCAAAGAATTGGAATACTCTCTTGCTTACTATCAAATCATAGTGAAATGAAATTAGAAATCAGAAAAATTTATACAAACACATGGGGATTAAATAATGAATGAGTCACAGAAGAAATCAGGGAAGGAATTTTAAAGTTCCTAGAACCAATGACAATGCAAGCACAAAGTATTAAATCCTTAGAACACAATGAAAGCAGTTGCCGGAGGAAAGTTTATAGCTGTGAATGCCTACATTAAACAAAAAAAGAACTAGAGCTATACCAAATAAATAACTTACGATGCATCTCAAGGTCATAGAAAAACAAGCACTCTCTAAATCCAAACTTTTAGAAGCAAAGAAATTATAATGATCAGAAGAGAAATTAATGAAATTGAGGCTAAAAAATATAAAAGATCAATGAATAAAAGAATTGCTTCTTTCTTTTTTTCTTTTATTTCAGGGGGTGGCTTTTGAGGCACTATATAGTTCAGGCTGGCCTCAAACTCATGACAATCCTTCTGCCTCAGCCTCCCAAGTTCTGAGATTACAGGCATGTGCCACCATGCCCAGCTAAAGAATATCAACAATGAGCCCACTGAGAAATCAGGAATATAATCCTATAAACAGTAGCTTCAAAAATATTAGATACCTAGGTATTACACTAACAAAAGAAATGAAAGACATCTATAATAAAAGCTATAGTACTCTGAAAAAAGAGATTGAAGATGATGCTAGAAAATGGAAAGATATCACATGTTCCTGCACAGGCTGAGCCAATATTGTCAAAATGCCCATATTACCAAACTGATGTGTAGATTTAATGCAATTCCAACCAAAACGCTAAAAGAATTTTTCACACACCTAGAAAAAGCAATCCTAAAATGTATATGGAAATTGAGGAGACCCAGAATAGCAAAATCAATCCTTAGGAACAAGAGGAAAGCAGGAGGCATCACAATTCCAGATTTCAAACTATGCTACAAAACTACAGTGATTAAAAATTAAAGAAAGAAAAGAAAACAAAACCAGCATGGTATTGGCACAAAAACAGATATGTTGACCAATGGGATAGAATTCAAGTTGCAAAAACAAACCCATATACCTTCATCCTTTGATTTTTGTCCAAGGGGTCAAAGATACGTGCTGCAGAAAAGATAGCCTTTTTATCAAGTAGTTCTCAGGAAACTGGCTATATACATGCAGAAGACTGAATCTAAAAGCATATTTCTCACCACATTTTAAAATCCAAACAAAATGGATAAAATCCTAAATATAAAAACACAAACACTTAATCTGCTGGAAGATAAAATTTGTAAATCTCTTGCAGAAACAGTCCTAGGCAAGGACTTTCTGAGCAGAACCCCAAATGGTCAAGAAATAACAGGAAGAATCAATAAGTAGGATTATGTCAAATAAAAAAGCTTCTCTGCAGCAAAGGAAACAACCAACAGAGTGAAGAGACAACCTACAGAATGGGAAAGAATTTTTGCAGCTGCTTCTTGGACAAAGGACAACATGTAGAATATATAAATAACTCAAAAATTAGACCAAAAAGAAATGGAAAATTTAAATAAATAGCTCTCAAAAGTAGTACAAATGGCAAATAGGTACACGAAAAAAAATGTTCAGCGTCTTTGGCCATTAGGGAGATGGGTTCAAAACAACACTGACACTCCATTCTAGTAAGAACAGCTATCATCAAGAACCCAAAAAACAAGCGAGAGAAAGGGATCCTTCTACACAATTGTTGGAAATGTAAACTAGTGCTACCGCTATGGAAATCAGTGTGGAGATTCCTCAAAAACTGAAAATAGAAATTCCATTTCACCCAGCTATACCTCTTATGGATATCTTCCCCAAAGAATTTAAAGTCACAACATTACAGTGGTGCACCGTACACGTGTTGATAGCAGCACAATTCACAATAGCTAAATTATGGAGGTGCCCTATATGTCCATCAACAGATGAATGGATAAAGAAAATATGGTATTTGTACACAATGGAGTACTGCTCAGCCATAAAGAAGGATAAATTTCAGTCATCTTTAGGAAAATGGGTGCACCTTGAGACCATAATGCTAAACAAAATAAATTAGACATAGAAGGTTAAATGCAACATGGTTTCTCTTATATGAGAAGCCCCAAATACAAATAATTTGAAGATCAAAATAAAAGAGAGATGGGACAAAACATGGAGGTAGACTTGTTGGAGATGTGAAGGAGATCTGGACAAAGAAGGAGAGAGGAGGAGAGGGAGAAAATGGGAGTAAAAATGATCAAGATGCAATATGTGTATGTACAATTTCCCCAAGATGACTGTAATTATTATGTGTCACTGACACACACTACTAATAAAAACAGATGCACACAGTAGAGCTAAGCTGAAGATACACGGATCTGATGTTCAGCCATCTTGGCAGCAGCTCCCTCATGCAGTCGTCCTCAGTGGCTGCCCTGGAGCGGGCCAAGGTGTCCCGTGCAGAATGCATAGCTTCAGGGCAAAGCTGTTACCCTCAAAATCATGAAACCTTATGTCATGGGAATTCCTACATCAAGTGCGTTGATATTTCCTTTGTTAGCTCTTCCCTCCTGAATAATGACACCCTCGTATACCTGCCCGGTTGGGGTCTAGATCAAAAGATACCGTCTTTCCTGATGTGAACGTTTCCAACCTTCCTGACAAGCCTGCCTCCGTGTGATTGTAAACAGGACGTGTCGTGCCACGCCTGCAGTGAGCTCGATGCACACACAGCGGAGCAGAACTGGCCTTACCTCAGACTCGTAGCCATGGTCTCTTCTAAGGTTGTGTAGCAGGGAACATTTTCCCATCATTTTACAGAACAGCTGAAAGATGGTTTTTGAAGTAAAATAGAACAAAATACAGCTTCATGTGATGTATACAAGAAATTTTCCCCTACACACCCAGTCACGTTAGACTTCCCAAATGTACACTCATGGGTTTTAAGCTAAGAAGTCCTATAGTTTCAAATGTTTAATTTTTAATCTAAATTTATTTCACATATATGACAATTTATTTTTTTTACTGTTGAATATTCTCTGAATAGTCTATAAAATATTTGAAAACTACAGACAGATAATAGCATTATTCTTGTTGCTGTGTAATACTTCAATTTATTGGTCATCAACCAAGTGAAATTATTAAATATGAATATGATATTGAGAAAAATCCTATGATAATAAATTCAAAACCCTTCAAAACCAGAAGCAGCTTACCTAAATTTGGTGGTTTAAGAGTTACTGAGTTAATCTTGGGAACTGGTTTGTGGACAGCTAATCAAATTGCATAATTCAGCAAGAAATGAAATCAATCAATAAAATAGAACCTTTTGTCATCTTAATATTGAGTCATTGCTTTAAAATGACTATCCACTTCTTTGAGTCAGAATAGTGTGGAAAACATGTGAGTCGGTAATATTTATAAAATTGTGTCCTGTGATAGAGTATTTTTACGTCGTGGAGGGAATTGTAGATGAGGACCTGCCAAGTGTGTATGAGGGGAAGGCAAGGTGCCGAGCACGGGTAGATGGATGAAGCATAAGCTGCTGCTCTAACCTTGGCAGTGAGTTATAGGAGAGTGAGAATGGGAAAGAATGGGATGGCACCGAAGTACTGCGGCATCCCCGGGACTCCGGGAATCCAGGATCACCAGAGACCATGAAAAAACCTTTTTTATGAGTTTACCTAAATGAATTTAATCAGCCTTTCATCTTGTGCATTTTTTGGGGGGAGAGTGTGAGAGACTGAAGTATTTGCTTTTAATTATATTTCCTACCATTGGGACAATGAATTCGTCCCATATGCATCAGAATCTGGATAAAGAAAGATGTCCAGCCGACCTGGAAATAGAAGCATTGAAAATCGTGGACCACAGCGGTTGGGAATGTGCCACGGGAAGTCTTTCTCAAATCACTGCTTATCTCAGAGGTGTAATTTTATTTGGTCATTATAAGAAAATGGTGTTTTTTAAAATATACAAAACCACTGGCTGTGCTTCATGGATTATACAATTAAATGAAAAGGATCTGAGACATGTAAGGCATCTTAAACCAGGCAGAGTAGGAAAAGATGGCATTTGAAATAAGGACAGGAAATAATTAGCAATGTGGGGAATTAGCTTTTTAAAGGAAGAGGTAATTTGATAAGTTGTCCTGCCGCGGGGGCATCTGAGTTCCTGATGACTGTATAGTTTTCAATTAATTAACACCAATGAGCGAGGGAAGCCGTGGACACTTTCCATTTACGAGGGGAAGGCTTTAGATGAGGAGCACGCCGAAGCTGTAGCCAAGCTTCAGATTCAGCTGAGTAAGGATGGCTGAGTCTCCAAATGCGGCACATTAGCTAATTATGGGCAAAGTCTAACAGCCAACACAAACCGCTCAATGGGCTACCTCTTACTGGCTCCTCAGTTAGAGCAAACGTGGTTCCAGAGATTTTCAGCAAAGGAGGCACAGGTACAATGTCAAGATGGATTATTTTGAGATGGGTAGGACTTGCATGTGTAGCACACAAGCAGCCATCTCGTCGACCGAGTGCAGCCTTACACTGAACTCACACTAGTGTGTGTCTGGCTGGGACAAGCACTCGTACAATTTCATGCACACTGAGGTCTGAGAAGCATTGCTATCAGAGGCAGAGACATTCATCATACTGCAAGCTTTGTTTTAAATTGTCTTATTGTTATAATTTGCAGAAAATTATTTCCCCAATTTATACAGTTTGGCTGCTGAGGCTCTGTACTTTGGACAAAGGACCACTGCCTACTGAACACTATTTCCAATCCCACGAATTCCTTGCTGGTGGAGGTCGCTTCCCGTTTTTAAGGCTGAAATGGAGAGATTCACTTTTCTCTACCTTCAGCCTGACTCAGATAAGAGAAATGTAGAATTGTCTTACAGGGTTTCTTCTTTGATACAAAATATGTACACAAGGAGAAAACCCCTTTTCTTCGCTCTTTGAATGTTTTTGTGTAAGCTATGGCGCTTTGGGCTTTGGTGGTCATCCTGTGGACATTAAATGAATGCTAGGAAGCCAGTTCAGGAGCCTGACGTCCCTGACCAAGTCTGGATCCAGCTACTCCGGATTTCTTTTTGTCAGATATTCCTCTTCCATTGCTTAAGCCACATTTAATCAGGAGTGTGTTATTTTCTGTGGTAAACATATTAAATGATCTACTTCGTGTTCCACTTGTTCATCTCAGATGGCCATGGGAAGACAGATTATCTGCTCAGTGTTCTGAATAGAATTTTTTTTCTTCTCTAGTGCAACTGATTCAAACAACAGAAGAAATACACCAAAAGCTGTGTAGTTTTCCCACATTATTCCTAAATCAGTCACCATGACTGTAGATATACAACATGGTAGCTAATAAAATCTTAACCCTTCTTGGTAGTAGAGAATACATAAATTGAATTGTGCTATTATAAAAGATATCTAAGAACTCGGGAGGTTTTCTGACCAGGTAATAATCCAAACTTAATCCTACAATAAGACAATTAAGCTACTCTCATTTTCTCATTCTATCCTTTCAGCTTAGCATTGGTATGTTAGTCACTTTGCCTAATAGCCAACATGTTAACACACAGATAAATTATAAGAATTTGTTCCTTGTTTGTTTATATTATTAAGGTATTGGCACAATTTAGGTACACATAGTGATCACATTCATCATAGGGAACTTGTACCTGTACATGATATATCTTGATTCCTCTTTTTTCCCTGATCCCCCCTCCCATCAACCCCTTTTCCCTTCTTTATTTACAAAGCTTTGATTCCATTTTATCCTTTGCTCATTTTATTTTCTTTCCCTTCCTTCCTCCCCCCCCCCAGTTTCTCTTTCCTTTTGAACAATTTCTTCCTATTTCAAAATATCTATTATACACTTTGGTCCTTATTTACACTTTCAGTTTCTCATACCAGAGAGACAATGTGATATTTACCATTTGTCTGATTTATTTCACTTAAGAGTATGGTCTCAAGGTCCATCCATTTAGCTATAAAAGTCTCAAGTTTATCCTTCTTTATGGCTGAGTAGTACTCCATTGTATAAAAAACCCACATCTTTTTTTATCTTTTCCTCGGTTGATGGGCATTTGGGTTGTTTCCAAGATTTAGCTATTACAAACTGTACTGCTATAAACATGGATATGCATGTATCGCTGTGATAAGATGTTTTAAATTCTTTTGGGAAGATACCAAAAAGGGGAATAGCTGGGTCAAATGGGACCTCTAGTCCCAGTTTTTTCTCTTTTTTTGTCTTTTTGAGACAGAGTTTCACTATGCAGTTCAGGCTGGCCTTGAACTCACTTTGTAGCCCAGGCTGGCCTCGAACTCACAATGATCCTTCTGCCTCAGCCTCCCAAGTGCTGAGATTAAAGGTGTATGCCACCACACCTGGCTAGTCCTAGATTTTTGAGGAATCTCCACACTGAATTCCACCATGGTTGCACCAGTCTATACTCCCAGCAACAGTGGAGAAGGCTTCGTTTTCCCCACAGCCCCTCCAGCATTTGTTATTGGTTGATTTCTTGATGACAGCTATTCGTTCTGGACTGAGTTAGAATCTCAGAGTTGTTTTAATTTGCATCTCTGGAATGATCATTGATGTTGAACACTTTTTCATGTATTTATTTACTGTTTCTACTTCCTCATCTGAGAAGTATGTATTAATCTCACAGGCCCATTTTTGGATTGGGTCTTTAAATTTGGGGTATCTGATTGTTTTCAGTTCTTTATATGTTCTAGATATTAGTCCTTTGTCTGAGGAACAACTGACTAAAATTTTTTCCCAGTCTTTTCACTACATTGGTGATTTCTTTTGCTGTGCAACAACTTTTTAATATGATGAGATACCAGCTGTTGATTCTTCGTACTATTTCCTATGCACTTGGGGTTTTGTTCATGAAGTCTTTGCCTACACGTATGTCTTCAGGAGTTCTACCTGTTCTCTCTTCCAGCAGATTTAATATTTAGATTTAATATTTGGATCTTTGATCCATTTTGACTTTAGTTTAGTGCATGGTAAAATACATGGGTCTAGTTTTAGTCTTTGGCACGTGGAAAGCCAGTTTTTCCAGCACCATTTATTAAAAAGGCTTTCTTCCAGTGAACATGTTGGCCCCTTTGTCAAAGATAAGGTGTCTGAGTGTGTTTGGAGTTGTTTCTGCATCATCTAGTCTGTTCCACTGATCTTCATGTCCTTTTATTTTTCTTTCACCAGTACCATGCTGTTTTTATCACAGTAGCTCTGTAGTATAATTTCAAGTCAGAGATTGTGATGCCCCCTGCCTTGCCTTTGTTGCCTAGAATTGCTTTTGCTATTCTAGGTCTCTTCTGGTTCCAAATGAATTCTAGAAATGTTTTCTCTAGTTCTGCGAGGTATGCTAGTGGGATTTTGATTGGGATTGCATTAAATCTGTATAGCAATTTTGAGAGCATGGCCATTTTCACTATGTTGGTTCTTCCTACCTAAGAGCAAGGGATATCTTTCCATTTTCTGATATCCTCTTCAATCTCCTTTTTCAGGGTACTATAGTTTTCAGTATAAGGATCTTTTACTTCCTTCGTTAGATTGATTTCTAGGTATTTCATTTTGGATGCTATGGTGAAGGGGGTTGTTTCACTAATTTCTCTCAGTAAGTTTGTTATTTGTGTACAGGAATGCTATTGATTTTTGAGTGTTGACTTTGTATCCAGCTACACAACTGAATTTGGTTACTAAATCTAGAAGTCTTTCGGTGGAGTTTTTGGGGTCCTCTATGTAAGTCTTCTTAAGTTGTTAAGTTGCCCAGGTTGGGCTGGAACTTGTCTTCCTTGCTCCAGCCTCGAATGCTAGGATCTCAGGTATGTGTCACCATGCCCAGCTTGTTCCCTTTGTTAAAAACCAATTTATTGCTCACTTCACTGGAGGATTAGATATATTATTAAGTTTCTTATAACTAATTACTCTTGTAGTTCACAGTCCAGACTCACATTAAAATTCCCTGAAAATCTTTGAAAAAACAAATTACCAGCCGCAGAGACTGACTGAATTGATCTGGGGCAGGCCAGGTATTTTCTAAAAGTTCCTCCAGTCGACTTTAATAAGCTGCCAGTGCTGAAATTGCCTGGGCTGAGCCTTCCTGAAGGAAGCCACCACGGAGCCTCATGATGCCCCAGACCTCAAGCTAACCTCCCAGCCTGGTCTGGAGAAGGCCCTGGGGCTTGGTTGTTAGACTGGACAGAGCTGATTAAAAGTGGCTGCACGGCAGAGAGGAAAACAGTGAGGTTGCAATAGTTCCATGTTGTCACGGGGAAAAAACAGAGAGCATGTCATCCTATTTAATAGCACTTCGTAGTCTTCAAAATACCCGTGTTTATTATATGTGACTTAATATGGAGAGGAATGGGTGACTTATAAAACTGTTACATTTACATCAGCAAGAACCCTAAAGTTGGGGTAATTAACAATATTACACTGCTTGGATGATGTATGCGGGAAATACCAATGGCAGTAAGTCCCCGGCTTATGAACACTCGAGTTGCAACTTTCAGGGTATGAAAGGATCGGATCTCACTAACGAGCACTCGTCGGTGCCCGCAAACGCTGGCAGTCCTCGTGAGTGGGCTCACTGCCGTGCGGCCGCGTGCCCGCTGTGCGGCGTGCGGTGCGCGGTGGTGCAGCATGGAGCCCAGGACGACCCGACGCCGGGGAAAAGCAGCGGTGAGGTGGAGCGGGCTGCTAGGGAGTGCAGAGCGGCGCTCACCGCGCACCCGTGTCCACCCCGGCGACTTAGCAACTTGAGACTTACACAGAGGACCCCGACACACACCTGGTTGTACTGCATTGGCTCCCTCGTCCTCTTTCACAGCCTCTCGCTCTCATGTCTACCTGGACGGAACACTGCGGCCTTGCTGAAACACTCTTTGTTCTCTCTTAATCTTCGGTTTCCCCCTCCGTCGCTGGTGTTCATCAGATGCACCTGTGGAAGAACTGCACCGCTGCTCCTGGAATCCCCGGGGGTGGGTTCAGATCGGAGCTCGTCGCGCGGTTCGCGCGTGGACGTGCCCCGGGTTCCCGTGCACTGGCAGCTGGAGCCCGGTCCTCACTTAGACTCGGCTCGGTCCCCTCGAGGGACCCGCGGCAGCGCTGCGGTCCCTCACCGGGACACCGGCGAGCTGCCTCCGCGTGGCACTGTGTCAGTGGGTGGCGACGTTCACTGCGAAGACCCGTTAGGAAGTGGCAGATGGGGACTTGGAAACTATCATTTCTTCATGCTTTATTTGCATGAAAACTTCCGTAAAGAGGCTCCTTTCTTCACCTGCTTTATGCTTAGGGTTAAAGTACAGAGGACACAAAAGCTAGATTTTCTCCTTTACTAATTTTCAAAAAAGTAGTTTCCCCATATGGGAATAATTATTTAATATAATGAGGACTACATAGATTTAAACATATTTTCTGGATTTACCCACTTCAAATACTATTTTTATTAAAGCTCAAGTTACGCCACCTCAGGGCAAACCTTGGGTCTTCTCCACACCTTCCTAATAGTCTGATGGCCTCCTTTTTACTTAGTACGAAAAGATGCTTCAAGTTTGAATTAATTTAAACTTGTTCCCTATTACATCTCTCTCACGCCACTCTTCCAGCCAGGAAACCTAGTTTCCGATGACACATAATGAAAAGAGTTAAAATTTTCTATAATAACACCCTGCTTTATAACATTATACACACAACCATTTCAGAATGGTTCTGTTAAGCTTAATGAAAAGAAACTAAATTTAACTTTGAAAAGTGTATAAAATATCTTACATATTCTCTCTCCATTAAAAGAGCTGCACTTTATCTTTTTGGCTCAGGTAAACTCTTTCTTGTCTAACTCTCGTTGCATTTGCTCTGTAAGTGACTGCATGCTGAACACTGACCAATTTCTTCAGAGCGACTGCCTAGGTGTTTTGGTTCTAGGGGGGTTTTCTTTGACTACTTCCTCCATGATGATAAAAGTTTTTTTGTGCCCTTCATAATTGAAAGTAAGTTTTGCTACACATAAAATCATTTGTCCACATTTTCTTTCCTTTAGCATCTTAATTACTCTGATTTCTTCTGGCATAAAGAATTGCTGGTGAAAAGTCTGATGGCAAGCTAATTTTATTTCCCCTATGAGTCACTTGCTCTTTTTGCAAGAGCAAAGAGTGTTTTAATACTTTAAGGATTTTTTTTTTCTTTTCTTTAACGGTGAGTATTTTTATAGAATATGAGTCGGGCCTGTTCATTTTAAGTAACATTCTCATTCATGCAGTGTATTCTTTTATGAAGTAGTGCTAAGTTTTTAATTCAAGAATGTTTTCTTGAACTATATTTTTATTTCTTTGGTTTTGTTTTCATTTTCAGGGATTTCTTTTTTAATTAGTACATGTTTGCACTACATGTTCACATTCCTCGTGTGGAGTTGATTCATGTACAAAACACATCTGAATTCCTTTTTCATCCCTTTTCTTCCTTCTCGTGCCTTTGATCCCCTTCCCATCTGAGAAACATCTACTTCCCTGCTTCCAGTTATCTATTATTCCTAAGTTGCGTATTCTTTGTCCATCTAATATACATACCCGTGCACATGCACACACACACACACACACACACACTCCTGTGTGCACACGCACATTCTTTGATTCCCTTTAATCTTTCATTATTTTAAATTTAAACTAGTTCAGTATTTTTAAATTTAAGTTGAATTTTTAAAACCAATGCTTGAGAACGGTAGATGAGGTTCTATGTGACATTTCAATACATGCATACAGTGTGTGATGTTTAAATCAGGTTAAACATACATACTTTCTGTGTCTCCTCTTTATGGTGATAACTTACAAAATGCTTTCTTTTGCTTTTTGAAATCTACATTATTGTTTTCTATGGCCACTTTGCTGTATAGTAGAATATCAAGACTCTTAATTCTATTTAACCACAATATTTCAATATTTGTATTTCTCTGAAGGCATTATTTCTTAATTTTAATATTCCTTCATTTTTATGATATTTTACAAATTTGTTTCCTGAGATTTTTCAACTCATTTCTAAATTTGAAAACTTCTTATTTAGGTTTTTGGTCCTTTTTTTTATCATTTTTCTGTTATATTTCATCTCATATTGTTCTGCTTGTGGTGTATTCTCATTTTATTTTCATTATCTATATGATTGTTAGTCTGCTTTTCATTCTGTTTTTCTTATGACTATGTATAGGATTAGACCTTGATACTCTATTCTTGTTTTCCTGAACTTTTGAGTGGTCTATTTTTGTAGTTCTTTATATATTCTAGATATTATATATTCTCTTTCTAAGGAGCAGCTGGAAAAAATTTATTTCCCTTTCTGTAGGTTGTCTCCTCACTTGGTTCATTTTTTTCTTTGCTGTGCAGAAGCTTTTGCTATATTGTAATCCCACTGTTGATTCTCAAATTTACTTCTTGTGTAATTTGGGTTCTGTTGAGATAGTTTTTGCTGTGCTTATGTCTTCAAGATTTTACCAATTTTATCTTCCATAAAATTCGGTGTTTCTGTTTTTGTATCTAGATCTTTGATTCATTTTGATTAGATTTTAATATGGGGTGAGGGATGTGGGTCTAGATTCATAATTCATAATGTTGATAACCAGTTTTCCTAGCACCATTTGATGATTTTCTTTCTTTCTTTCTTTCTTTCTTTCTTTCTTTCTTTCTTTCTTTCTTTCTTTCTTTCTTTCCTTCCTTCCTTCCTTCTTTCTTTCTTTCTTTCTTTCTTTCTTTCTTTCTTTCTTTCTTTCTTTCTTTTTCTTTTCCTTTTTCTTCTTTCTTTCTTTCTTCCTAGCTCTTTTATTTATTTTGCTCTTCTTATTTTTTTTTTTAGCTCTTTTTATTTATTTTAGCTCCTTTATCTAAGATCAGATGGCTGAAGTTGTACCAGCAGGGTGTATTTGTATTCTACCCACAGATCTCATCTATGTTTTCTAGAGTCAAATTCAGATTAAGTGAATCCACAGTAACAAAAGGGCCCATGCCCCTCATCCAAAAACAAGGGGACTAGGTTGGTTTGGTGCAATATTGTACATCCTGTATCTAGCACAGTGCCTGGCATGAAAGAACTTAACAAATGTATGTGAAGAGAAAGCATAAATTAACAAAAGAAAGTTCAGTATTGAACAAGTATTCCAATTACATCAAATTTAGTTTGGCCTAACTGCTGAATTGGGTTGACAGATGACTGACCCCATTTTTACAGAGATAAACTTTTAGTTTTTCACTGGTGAAGAGGCAGCATCAGGCTATTTCTACATCTGGTCTTTCAGATGGTCCTAGATTAGGTGAGGTTGACTACTCCGGCATTCACCCAGCATGGTGCTAGGTGCTGGTGAAGAAGGGTGAAAAGGAAGAGCCTTCCTACATGGTGTGATGAGGAGCACAAGTGATGTGCATTTTGGTGGAACGAGGACATCATATTTAGGATCTACATAAAGGGGACACAGGCAGACACAGAGGGGGTTAAGGAAGAAATCTGAAGTAAGTGTTAGTCACGCAGTTGTTTAAAGCAGTGTAGAAAGTGGCCAGCTAAAGGAAAAGAGGAGCTTGGAGAAGTGTTTCAGAGGAAAGATCTGAAGAAAGTGAGCAGGCAGAAGGCAATGCGGGGGGAAGGCTGAGTTTCTCTTGCTGTTTAAGCTCCACAGCATTCTACTCCGAAATCATTTAGAATGGCGTTCTCTGTGACTGAAGTGACATGTTAGATGCTGACTTCCTTCCTTCATTCTTTGTAAAAACATTTGGATTTCTTACCGAGGCTTTTCCTCATCTGCAATAGAGTAAAGGGTTCAAATTTAGGCTGTGACTTGCAGCAGTAAAGGATAGAAGCTCCTTGTCATTTCTGTTACATCACCTCTATCTCACATACTTCTTGGTTGTCTCACATCTCCTCACTACCGTTCCCAACCCCAGGGATACTCACCCCTGCTTCAGATGGCCCAGGTAGGATGGCTGTCAGTGCAGCCTCTGGGCAGACACTCTTCCAGCAGGAGAAAGCCGCCCTAAGGCTAGGAGCCAGAGCACCGCCATGCGGAGGCGGAGCGATGGGCTCAGCTCTGTGTTAATTCTGTCTGTGCTTTTATAATTGAATTTTGAATGCCTAACTGAAAACTTTCGCACAAAGTTGTCTTAGATTCATGCTTTGCAATTCTTTAAAAGTTGCATTATGTAAAAATATTAGTAAAAAGGCTTTTTCTGTCCTAACCTTTTATAAGCTTGATATATTCCTTTAAATCAACTCTTAGCCATGGGGGTAAACTTCATAGCTTGGGTAAAATATGGGCATCGTAATGATATTTCTTCTCCCCCAAGAACTAGGGCTGCAGAAGTTTTGGAAATTAAGCTCAGGTTTCATTCTTGCCTGTGTCTAAATGAGCTGATTCATTAAAATATAAAATTTTTAAAAAATGAAATGAGTATGCATATTTTACATTTTGAATTTTTAGGGAAAATTTGAATGCAAGTAGAATTAAGCTAAGTACAGATTAAACACAGCTGTCCAGATGTCTGAATTATCAAAAGACTTCGCAAATAAGCAGTTCTTTAGAAAAATGAACTCTTTTGTTCAATTCTTGTAGTGGAGCCCACATTTATTTGTATAGGAAAATTCCATTTTACAAATAGGGTAAGAGTAGAAATTAAGGGACTTCTTAATAAATGTATTATTTTTTTTTTTTGGAGTCGAGAAGAAATAATCAGAGTCCAGGAAACTCATGGAAATGATTATGATAGATTTACATTAATTTACATATTTTTCTTGATGCTAAGATCTAAATTCCCCTTTAAAAGCCACATTAGTCCCGAAGATTTCTGTTGCCTTCTTCAGACTTTAGACAACTAAAGAATTATTTAGGGCCAGTGAGATGGCTCAGTGGCATAAGCACCTGCCTAGCAAGCGCGAGCACCCGAGTTCGACTCCCAGAACCCACATACAAAAAAAGGGCCGGTGATATCGCTCAGTGGCACGGGCGCCTGCTGGTGCATGAGGTCCTGAGGTCGACCCCCACTACCCACAGAAAAAAAAAAAAGTATTATTTAGAAAAAAATCTACAAAATCATAACATTTATTTGTTTATTGGAATGTTAGTAGCTTTATTTATTTAATATATATTTCCTTATCATAAAAGCAAAAAAAGGGAGACATTTTATGATTACTCTCTATTTCCATGGTCAACATGTTGCATGTTCTGAAGTCTTTCTTCCTTCTCAAGTATACTCATTAAACATCTTACAAAATTGCGAATATTAATCTAGTCCTTCCAATTTTCTGCAGGAGGCTAAAACAAACTGGATTCTTATATCAGCATTTGAGAACATTGTGACTAAAATAGCAAAATCTGGAAGAGAAATTAACATTTCACGTAATGCAACATTTGATAAGATTTAACAGAATTTTTTTCTACCATTGCAAAGAAGAAATATTCCTATGGAAATCAACACCTCTTCTGTCCTTTTTGAATGTGTTTTCTTGAAGAAGATGCTAAGCAGAGCAAAGGCCACGATAGCAATTACATCATTATGTGTATTAAAAAGGTGACAGTGCAAGGAATTCCTCTAGCCACGGAGAAATGCGGCTTTAGTCAGGAATGGGCTTTGAGGGATGTGAAGTCTCATGCGGTAATTATGAATCAGTAGCTGGAAACTTCACCCTGGGCAGATGCTACTATTAAGTCCATCGTGTAGCCGATACCTTAACCTTTGCACTGAGCTAACATATTTTTGAGTGCATGCCGTATATGACTTTCTGAAGAAGACTCTTTAACATTGAACAATCCAAGGATTATCGTTTTTAATTTTTAACTTCAAGTTTTTGAGGATAAAAACCATAAGACATCAAAACATCGTATAGGTTCCTCTCCGCCCAGTGACTTTATAAAACCGGTACAGTTTGGTGTGAATTACTCCAGCCCCCCGCTTCCCCGTGGAGACGCCCTGCTCGGTAACGCAGTTTCTCCCTGCGGCGCGAGGTGGCGGCGCGCGCAGCTCCGGAGGCGCCGTTCTCGCTTGGGGACGAGGCCGCCGCGGAGCCCTGGACGGTGGCTTCCGGGACAGTCGACAGTAGAGTAGGACACAGGAGTGGCCCGAAAGGAGGAAACAGCTTTCCGAACTCAAGCTGTAGAATTAAAGTTCGATCTTGGGAATAACTTTACTGTCCACAGGCAGGGGAAAGGAGAGGTGCGATTCCCGCGGCGCCCACTCAGGCGTCTCCGTCCATCCGCTGGGGCGCAGGGCGCAGAGCGCGGGCGCCGGACGGAGCGGGGGGCGGACGGAAACGGCAGGGCCGGGGGCGTCGAGCGCCTGCTGGGCACGGGGCACGGACACCGCGGGAAGGGGACCCGGAGTCCCCTCTCTCCCTGCAGGGCGTCAGGACGGGCTGCGCCGTGTTTCGTCCGCGCGCGGAGCAGGGGGAGGCCGGAAACCGCGCCTCTGCTGCTCGCCGCGTTCGCAGCTGCAGCTGCGTGATGAGCGCTGCTTTCCTGCCGGAACACAGCCGCGCCGTCACTCTCAGAGTTAAAGCCGGGCTCCCGGAGTCACTCAGACGACCCGACTTAGCTGCCGCTGCGGATTCGCCGGACGGAAGACACTGACGACAGACGGAAATAATCCACCAAGTCCTTAAGCGCGTTGTCGAACTCGTGACCCGCCCCTTTCTCCGGCAGCCTTTCTAGGAAGGAAGGAGCGGGCCTCGGGTGACCAGGAGCCGCTGTCTCGCGACCCTCTGCCCTCCTCCGCCTCTGCTTTTCCTGACCCTCGCCTTGGGGTTCGAGCGGCCGCGCCCTCGCAGCACCGTCCGTGGCCGGATCGAGTCCACTGTTTCCCTACAGCACCCGCCCCGCCTGCTTCCTGTTCGTGCAACACCGACCCATGCTGTGCCACATTCCTGACCCCGGAGAAGCGTCCGGAGACCACCCGTCCAAGGCAGGCTCTTCCACTGCTGAGCACTCCCTTCTCTCTCCTTTAGGCCTGGAATCATAAATTCTGACTTAAATGCATGCAAGCGACGAACAGGCTTCCTGCTTCAGACAGACTTGGGCGGGGCGTGCGAGGCCCTGGAGCGAGCCACTTGCTCCCTAGACTAGGACAGATTTGGGGAACACCCGTTCTTAAGAGACCTACTGAAGTTTACTTAATTCTCAGCTTCCAGAGCTATTGTTTAGTACTAAATATCAGGAAGCTGTAAGAAAACCTTTCAGAAAACACTGCCCACAGCCCTCTGAGATCTGCACTTTATAGAAGAGGAAACAGGCTCAGGTCAGCGATCGCCCAGGCCATAAATGTAGTTATATACAGTGAAGGGCTGTGTTCCGGGGACACAGTGAAATTGATCTCACTCTTGCTTTGCTTTTCATTACATTTGTCTTACTATAGTTGGGCTGCATTTATAAACAATCTTCGTTCTAGTAACTATTTTAAATCATCACAGTCTCAATTTTATCAGAAAATACACAATATTTATTTGGCTACTCCCTTCTTCTTTTTTTTTTTTTTTTATCTCCATTGCTAACCCTAAAATTCAGTTATTCACCATTCCATTGCATTCTGGCAGGGCTGTCTGGTAACCTGGCTCAAGTAGAATCAAAAAGATTTATTCCAGTGTCTCTCTCTATTTTCTAATGTGAGCTTTTTAAGGGCAGGGGGTTGTTGTTATTCACTCTTGTACCCCTCAGTTTTTTCAGGGCCCTACAAGAAATAAATGCTAGAGGATATAAAGGATATATGTCCACATGAAGACTGTTTCTCAGTAGGGAGATAGAGATAGATAGCTAGAGAGCGATAGAGGTAGAGAGAGATAGAGATAAGGATAAAGATAGAGATATAGATACAGACATAGATAAAGATACAGATATTAGTCTGGAGAAGAGAATAATGCAAATGCAATCACCCATTGACAATGATGCATGGCAGGAGAGGTTAGTTGTGATAGATATTCTGGGATTGTTTTCCAAAGGTGACAATATCTGAAGTAGAGGGGACAAAAGGGAATGGCAGAAACAACACCATCACCTAGTCTTGCTGTGTTTCCTACCCAAGTTAAATGCTGCAGACCTAAAGTAACTGTCCCTCTCTAAGACCAGGTTTTCTGGAGTCCTGGAAAACCCAGCCAGTGTGGCTTCCAATCATTCCTTTCATTGTCATGCCATAGAATCCTGACTTAATAGTATGCATGAAATGATAGGATTATTTTCCCTTCACATTTCCTACTAGAAAGGAATCACCACAAGGGCAGACCCAGTCTTTTTCTCATGGGTGGATCCTTCTTACAGAGTTATTTGGTGAACATAAGAAAAGGCAGAAAAGTGGATGAGTTGCCTGGGGTGACAGGCAGGGACAGAAGAGGAGAGGGATACAGAGACGGAGGTGGATTTGTGAGACTCTGCTGAAGAGTCGATGCTGTTCTACAGCTGACAGGAAATTATTGAAGTTGTTGGGAACGAGAGAATCAGCCGAGGTCATGCACTAAAAAAATCAAGATCTTGTCCCTGAGTTTACAGACTCATGAAAATCACTGATCCTGACCGGATGTAATGTACAAGTTTCGTGCACAGGTGTACATGCATTCTTATAGTGTAAGTTAAGAGTTGTTTTACTAACAAAATAGTTGTAAATTACAGTCAATAACAAATGACTTTCTTACACCAAGATATTTCTTAAATAGCCTGCCCCAGAGAAACCTACACATCTAGCTCTCCTTAATTCCTATTTTTTTCTGGATTGTACTGTAATATTAGGCTAACTGTCGGTTATCTGCAAGTGTTCACAAACTGTCTCAGTGCACAGCAATAATTAAAACTATTGAATGTTTCAGATCTCGTCTGTCTGATGCGGTAGCTGTAGCTCCAAGTGCTCACTTAACTTTAAATTCATTAAAATTAAACAAACTTAAATTGCAGTTTTTCTCTTGCCACTTCTCACATGCCCATAGGCACATTTTCAAATGCTCTGTTGATTACTTGGATTACTCAGTCGCAGGAAATTCTGGTGACCAGTACTGTAGCTTAGACAGTAATAACCAAACAAGAACTGTATCATGGTGTCGTCCACTGTGTAGTACTATATACGAGTCGGAATCCCTGTTCCTGTGACATCTTCTTTCTCCTGAGGGGAGCTGGTGAGGCAGGGTGCAGGGAGTGGCGCCGTGCCCCTGGCTAGGATTCGCTGACTCACCACCCGCACGTGGCAGCGGCGCCCAGCTTAACTACAGTCATTCTGATTCAACGACGGACACCTTTCATGGGTGAGAGGTAAAAAAACAAAAGAAAACAAAACAACAACAACAAAAAAAAACTGGGTCGTGGATTCTGGGAAAATCACATGCCAAGTAAGAAACAATTCAAAGAAATGGGGACCCTGTGGGATGCACTGAAATCCACTTCCTATTATTCTCTGTGACAATTTCTTGGCAACACGGAAAAATATGACGAGATGATAGAATTATCTGCGTTTTAATCAAATCGAAGGAAATACGGTTAGGCAAGCGACCTTCAGCAAATCCTGTAGAGAGCTCCGAATCCTCGCGTCATCCCTGCAAGCCGCGAGCTGATTGGCTATGGGGAGCGCAGCAACGGCTTCCTAGCAACGCCCTCGTCTAGCATCTCAGGCGCTGCCGCAGCGCTGCATCTCCTAGCTCTCTACGTGCTTCTGTTTACACGGGGCAGCGGAGAGCAGCGAGGAAACTGGAGAGCATCCTCGCGGCTCTATTAGGAGGATGCTCTCCATAATGCAGACGAACAGGAGAAATACGTTTAACAAATAAAACAGGCTGTAAAGCCTTCAGCGGAAGACTCAAAGCTGTAAATCACATAAAATCCGTGGTCTGAAGTGCAACGTGTTACTCATAAAATTTCAATTTGTGTAAGTGGATGTTGTTCTTGGTTACACATAAAGAGGTCAAGCTGCTACACAGCTTTCACAGGAGACGCTCTTCCAACATCCATCCCTGTTTTCACGTGTGACCTGCAGGACTTTTTTTTTTTTTTTTAATTTTTATTTTTATTAGCACATGTTTGCAGTACATAATAATTACATTCATCTTTGGGGGGTACATGTACATATTGCATCTTAATTCTTTCTTGGGGATAAACATTTGGCTAAGCATGTAAGTGAGTCATGCGGATAAAAGATATTTCATGTTTGGTGTATTATGTTTAATATTGCAGAATACAATTTATTAAAGGAGAATAAAGTTGCTAGGCACTTTACAAGTGGGTACAAGTAGCAATTGAGTAAGTAAACACTTATTTCGGGAGGGTGTATTCTTTCTTTCAGGTTATCTCTGGGCTAGTCATCATTATTCATCAAAATTGAAAAGTTGCTTAGTAATAGTAACCTTTAGGGGTTTGCATGCCAATATTCACAGCTCCCTCCTTCCTTCCCTTCTTCCCTCCTTCAACCCCATCTTTCATTCTCCAGTCCTAATTACAGTCATTGCTCAATGCATACTACTGGCACGATCAAGAATTCATCACTATTTTTAACTCAGAAAATCCGTACTTTAACATGTATTAAGATAGTAAAGAATAAAATTTTAAAAAGACTTTTCTGGAATTAAAGGAATGAAGATTTTCCTTTTCTTTTTTGTGGGTACCGGGAGTTGAACTCAGGACCTCACACTTGCCAGGCAGGCGCTCATGCCACTGAGCTATCTCACCGGCCCAAGATTTTCAATTCTCAATAAGCTCTCTAATTTAATGATCTGTTTGAAGATGTTTTCATAACAAAGGGAATTTATTTGCTTCCAAATATATTCATCTTTGCTGTCATTAGTCTTCTTTATTTTACACATGATTATTTACTCCTTAAGTAGAGTGAACTTATAATTTATCCTCTAAACCAGAAAGCACTTAGAAGTGAAATGAGCACAGTTAATAACTAATTACAGAAACACAAAAGCAGCTACTAACAGCATGGAGACACTATGGCATGTAATTTTCCTGATCCTCATTATCCAAGGTCTTTATCATCAAAAACCCTTATTATCATCATAATACTTTCAACAACAGTAAACATGCAAACAAAAATATAACTCTTTCTATATATCTCTGCTGACAAGTTTGAATGTAATTGCTTAGTAATAAATAGTATAGAATTATTTTGTCTGCATTATTCAAAAGTCTTTTCTATTTACTTCTTGGTGAAATGCACAGTAATGTTACTTATTTATAAGTCTGCAGGCTGAGCAGGTTAAGAAACAACTTTTCTCTCTAATACTCAGGAACCTATGGTGGTGGTTTCCAATTTCAAATTTGGTGACACAGGCCTGTCCAGAATTCATTTCTCTTTTAGGTACAACATCACAAGTCTAGAGCACTTTGAAAATGGTCCTACATGTTTGGTTCAAATGTCCAACATTCCTTGTGTTCAGCAATATACGAGTTACACGATTACATGGCTCTCTTTTTAGTTCATATTTCAGAAGCTCACTGAATAGCAGAACATAGGAATGTAACATAGCTTTATTATATGAATTCACTCTTTATCATATCAATTCATTCTGATTCCACCCGTAGTATCCCTGAGCTGGTTAATGATTATAGAACAGACTTAATAACCACATACTTTCCAATAAAGTTTTGTGCTTGGAAAGTGATCAAGGTTAATGGGAAAAATAATATGATCTGACAGGGAATTAAATGAGAAAGATTATAGAGGCATCTTCATTACGATATGGACATACAAGGGAAACAAGGTCAAGAATTGCAGGCCTAGGGACATCAGCATTGAGAGCAAAACAGGGTGGAGATAAGAGACATGTCCAGATGTTGTCTCAGAAGTATGATATGATTGGAGTTCTGCTTACCTGTCCCTTTTCAAAAGAATTATATTGACAAAATTAAAACCATTTCTAAATAAGCAAATGCATACAGTAGGCAAAGTTTAACTTCCAGCTCACCACACACTTTTCCTCTCTCCTTCCTCCTTTTTAAAAATATCCTGGTGGGCTGGCGAGATAGCTCAGCAGCATAAGTGCCTGCCTGGCAAGCACGAGGTACTGAGTTCGACTCCTGGAACCCACATACAGGAAAAAAAAGGCCGGTGATATCGCTCAGCGGCACAAGCGCTTGCTGGCAAGCGCGAGTTTCCTGACTTCGGTTCCCGGTACCCACATTACAAAAAAAAAAATTATATATATATATATATATATAGATATATATCTATATATTTATATATAGATATATATCTATATCTCCTTAAGGTACTCCCAACAGAAAGAAATAGAAAACATAAAACAAATGGACCTAAACATTAAAAGGCTTTTTTTAGATTATGTGCCTAACCATTCCAAAGGAAGTGAGACCTGCAGGCTCTGGCACCCACTTGCTGTGGGTGCCTTGGGCACACCAGTCCCTCAGGTGCACCCCTCTGTGCTCCAGCTCCATCCTTGGGAGGTGGCATCCTTCAGGGTGGAAACTGCTTGAAGCAAGTCTGAATGCCACACAGTTTAGATAGAAATGCATGTTCATTCTATTGCATCACTGGACAAAGTCTCAAATTCTATGCTGATTGCTTGGTCTTGGTAAACAAAAAGAATTATGAGGAGAAATGATTCTCCTAATAGAGTCACGGGTGAATTTATGCCTATTCAAATTGGCTGCCATGCCTTTAGGAAGGGTAGTGACATCTTAGAATAAGTGACACTTCCTAGAGGAAACCTGACTCCCAGTGAGGAACAGTAAGGGAGGAAGTAGGTAGACATGCAGTTGATGTGTGCTTATTTCTACCAGCTGCTCCTGCCTACCTCTGTCTCCTAACACCTACACATTTCCACGTTCTTGTGTCTTCTTCACATTAAGAGAACCTACAGTCATAAAATTCTTACTTCCGTAATGTGGAAAAAATAGTTTTCAAGAGATTATTTTCACAGTAGAGCAGCAACACCACTATCACTTTCGATATCTTTATATCATAAATCTAAATGTCTCTAGCCTCTAATACTCAATTTGGCTTCTTTTGGAAATGCCTGTTTTTTTCTTTCAACACAACTTTTTACAGTGACTCTTTAAATAGGTTAAGTCCCACTCTTTTCTTCTATTTTAGAGAGATTTCAATATGGTTATAAAGAAAAAAACAAGATTAGGTGCAAACAAAGTTCAAACTAGGCAATTGACATTCTGTGGAATGCATTTTTTAATATGTTTCGACATCAAAGTAGGGCAACAAAAGGATCATATAAAACCACATGACAATGGAAAGACATACTAACTTTGGTGGAAAAGTCAGCCTCTGATTTTGCCAACTATAATGTACAGTACTTAATATAATTTGGTATTTTCAATGTTTCAAAACCTGGAACTACTTTGTGGTCTTTTCTCATAAAAAGCTCTAGAAGAAGATACTGGGAAAATTTGTTACTTTTTTGCACAATCACCCCAGTAAATATTTATTTTTATTTAGGTCTCTTTTCTATGGTACCTCCATACTGAATAGAAATTCTTTAAATTGGGATGTTTCCCCACTTGTTTATTGTCATAACCTAGGACGTAAAGAGGTGGCTGACATGTATTAATTAAATTATAACTATTTCTTAAATGAGTAAGAATATTTTTAGATAAAATGCTGGTTCCAAGAATGCAATAAGCCAATGAAATTTTCAAGAATTTTTTTTTGGTGCCATTTAAAATTTTTTCCTTAGAAGGGAGACTACTAACAGACAAGAGGAAAGGAAACAGGAAGGAGGGCGTAAATGAGGTTAAGAGAGGGGATAGATTTCATCAAAATATGCACATTGAAACTCTGTATTTTATAAAATTAAAGGGGACTAATAAAACTATTTAAAGGCTTTCTTATTAATTCTTTTTATATTTTATAATAATATTACTTAACTTTCATGAACAATTCCTTTATGAACTTTCATCAACATTTATGAACAGGGCCGGTGAGATGGCTCAGCGGCGTAAGCGCCTGCCTTGCAAGAGCGAGGGCCCGAGTTCGACTCCCAGATCCCACATATGAAAAAGGGGCCGGTGATATCGCTCAGCGGCACGGGTGCCTGTTGGCGCGAGAGGTCCTGAGGTCGACCCCCCGGTACCCACAAAAAAAAAAAAAAACAAACATTTATGAACAATTTTTCTGGCTTATATTGAGGAACCAGCTTCAAATCAAATCAAGAAAGACACAGACTAGAAGCTGGGCAATCACCATAGATTTTCAAAGGAAAAATTTTCAAAATAATTGATAATTATCCCCCCAAATAATCCCTTAGGCTTAAGACAGTAAATTAAATGAACCAATAGTTTGCAGAAAATTATAAAAAAATTATTTTGACACAAAAGTGATTACAACAATATAATTTTCTTTAAAATGCCACTTTCTTCAATATTTCACTCTAGATGTTGAAAGCTGTCTCTCTAACAACATCCTTTAGATTCTTGAAAATTCATCTTGCTATCTTAGGAACTTGATGTCTTGTACACAAAGACTGACTTATAATAATAGTCTTCTGTTAGTGGTTATCTATTTATTTACTTAGGATACTATAACTGGTACTCCAAGTGTTTAATGAACGCCCTGAAAATTCATAACAAGCCACGAACATCTTTAATATTCACCATGCTGAAGAGAATTGTATTGACTTTTGACTGGAAAGCTTAGAAGCCATGCATTCCTGCAGTTGGTAGTAATAGCCTCTGCTTATTCTTAAGCAACAAGGACTGGTGCTAACAAAACAGACACCTGTCATGATACCACACTGCAAGTAATAGAAAACGTTCGCTTTATTTATAGCAAATATCCTTGACAACCCATTTTAAATTTAGCAATGTTTTCCCTGCACATGACTCAAGACATCCTCTTACTTCTATAAATGATGCAGGAGGAAAGTCATTTGATCTCACCTAAGTTTTTATAAAAATTTTAGTAGCAACTTTCAGAAATGATCTAAGCCACTGCTCTGAGCCTTTTCTCTGGGAGCCTAAGTCCATTCCAAGCCCCATCGCCATCTTGCATGTGAAGTCAGCCTCAGTGTTGAAATATGAAGGCCTGTTTAAAACTGACACATTGATTTTCAAAAAGCCACTAGGAAAATTGACAGAGAGCACAAAGATAGAGCTCTTGAAAAAGCCACCTAAGGTATTAATAAAGCACACTTCTGGATGGGTCTGGGTGGGTAGTGGAGGTGGGACTTTGGGGATTATGTGGTCTCTGGACCTTTCTTCTCTGGAGCAATTCCCCTGTGTTCTTCCTCGCTGCCGTGAAGTGAGCAGTTTCCTTCCACCGCACACTTCCACCATGATGCTCCTGCCTTGGAGCCAGCCAACCATGCACTGAAACCTCTGAAACTGTGAGCCAAGTTAAACCTCTCCTCCTGTAAGTTGTGTTCATCAGGGATTTTTTCCTAGCCAGGGAGAAACAGAACAATGTGATAGTAGTCTCTGATTTGTGTACAAAGAAAAGAATATATGTGCAATCTTAAATGGTAATTGAATATTTCTTGAAAAAGATGCAATATTAACCCAGTAGTTTTCTCTAGGGAAATACACTGAAGTGCTATGATAGAAAAAAGACTTTTCATTCTATTTTGTATATTCTTAGTTTTTATGCCAATGTGCATATTGCTTTATTTTCTTAATATGGAGTTTATGACATTTACAGTTATAAAATCAATTATGAAGTTTTCTGATTATGATAGAGCTCATTAAGCCTATTGTTTGTTTTCAATTGATCTCTCAATGTCATGGATAATTAATCAATATTTAAAAAGTGAAAAGATGTGAGTTTGTTTATAGTGATCTTTGCATGATGGTGGTGGTGAGGCCAATGCTCCAGTGTGCAGAACAGTTAGGAGAGGTCATCAATCCAAGGCAGGGAGAAACGCCTCTAGCACTGCAAAGGGTGTTGGGTTGATGTGAAGTTTTCTTAGGCAAAATGAATAGGACTTCCTGGATACATATATTTGAGAAATATTGGGCCAAAGAGTTAAGTAAGTTTCTTAACATAAGAGGTAAAAAATACTCTTGAAAGTCATATTTCCAAGCAGAAACTTGGATAGTTTCCATATAGTTTGAAAACTCTTATCGTGGGAGAAGGGATAAAATTTTTGGCACATTTTAAATAATAATAATCCAGTAACTTTATAATCTAGTAAAGTAAAACTTTAAAAACTCAATATTTAGCAGTGATGGGAATTTAAAACTTCTATAAATATTTAAATAGTGATAGCAAATTCAGCTTGATTGAATCTTTTAAAGATTTCAAATATTTAAACAACAGACAAAACCTGTACAATTGCTAAATTAACATTGAAACACATTTTAAAACATCAACATGGACTTCTAAATTATTTTTTATTTTATTATTAATTATTAATAATTTATTATTAATTATTATAATTAATTATTTATTATTATTTTATTATTATTATTTCTAATTTTTATCATTTTTAAGATATAAAACTACACATATTCAGTTATGTTCTTGTGGCAGAAATAATTTTTCCCAAATAGAAACAAACCAAAGACTTATGACCTGGATTCTTTTTTCGAAACCTGTGTGTTTTTGTCACATCTCTATTTTAAATTATGTTCAACATTTTTAACTTTCAATTTCCTTAATGGTATTTTTTTCTGAATTTTCATATACTTCTTGGGGTATTTTTTATCATCGATGCTAACTATGCCATCATCAAGTCATTATATCTTGGTTTGCTTTGTGATTATTACAGTAAATGTATGCTATCCCTCTTATCATTTGCTCAGTATAATTCACGGAAACATCTAGAGCAGGAGTTTATACATGGAGCTATTATGTTCCACACGAGTCATGTGGCAACCTCTGAAGACTTGTTTTTGTCACAGTGTGGGTGGGGGCCTACAGTGTCTAGTACAAACAGGCCATGGATGCTACCAACCACTATAAAATTCACTGGACACTTTCTCAAAATAGACTTACAGCACACAAATGTCAACAGGGCTGGGCATGAGGAAGTCATATACAGAGATGAGTAGCATCAATGTCTTGAAGTCCTTCTCAATACTATAAAAATCAAAATCCAGGTTGACGTGCAGGTGAAACACCTAGAGTCCTGTCTGAAGACGGATTCTGGTTCACTGATGAGGGTGGAGAACATGGAGAGAATGAAGGTGTTTCTTCCCCCTTCTGACTCCTCTGTTTCAATGCCTTATTGTAAGCACACGTAGGGCCCAGCTCTCTCCTGAACGGAGAGAAAGAATGCACAGTGTCACTGACAGAGAGGATCAGCCAGCACACTGAGCTACATAACCAATGCTGTGCTGTCAAATTCAATGCATTATTAATAAGAAAATTGATTGCTTGAGCTCCAGAGGATTGGGCTTTGTGTTTTTTTTTTTTTTTTTTTTTGGTTAAAGAGGAAGAATGGTGCTATTCGTTTCTGCTTCCACAAGAATTTCAACATTTTCATCTGTTTTGTGTTTATATACCTACAGTATGACTTCTGGTCACTTTAATTTGACTCTCTTTTCTCTTATCACTGGCTCGTATAATCTCAAGGGCATTTTTGCTATAAATAATAAAAAAGCTATTCCATCCTAACTGCTATTTTTCTAATTTTGAAATCATCATGAAGTGTCCTATTTACTTTTTAATATTTTATTATGCAAGTATTATATTTTTAATCTTTTTTGTTTTAAAGAGAAAAAACAATAAAAAGATACAAAATTTCAAAACAAGATAATAGGAGAGTGACAATGATTAATACATTGTGTATTGTTATCTTCAAAGTAGTTGCTGAGATTAGAAGATATAGGCATGAAAAATTGACCAAACAATATAAGCACAAACCTTTCTTTTCAATGAATTAAGAGTAATTAGTAATATAACTATCTTAACTATCTCATATATATATATTTTTTTCCTTTTCTCTTCCTTCTTTTCTCCTGTCCCCCATCCCAGTTTGTCTTTCCTTTTGAACAGTTTCTTCCCAGTTCACAATATCTATTTAACATTTTGGATCTTCTTTACTCTTTCAGCTTCTCACACTAAGAAGACTACACAATGTTTACACATGCGAGTCTGATTTATTTCACTTAGGAGTATGGTCTCTAGTTGCATCCATTTACCTATAAAAGTCACAGTTTTATCCTTCTTTATAGGTGAGTAGTACTCCATTGTATAAAAATACCACATCTTTTATCCATTCCTTGGTTGATGGGCATTTGGGTCATTTCCAAGATTTAGCTATTACAAATGGTGCTGCTATAAACATGGGTGCACATATGTTGCTGTGTTATGATGTTTTTAATTCTTCTGAGAAAATACCCAGAAAGGAAAGAACTGGTTCAAATGGGACCTCTAATCTTAGTTTTCTGAGGAGTCTCTACACTGATTTCCACAGTGGTCGCACCAGTCTACACTCCTATCAACAGTGGAGAAGAGTTCCTTTTTCTCCACAGCTCCTCCAGTATTTGTTATCAGTTGATTTCTTGATGACAGGCATTCTTTCTGGGGTGAGATGGAATCTCAGTGTTGTTTTAATTTGCATCTCTCAAACGATCAATGATGCTGAACATTTTTTCATATATTTATTTGCTACTTGTATTTCTTCATCTGAGAAGTGTATATTCATCTCTGATGCCCATTTTTGGATTGGGTCTTTGAATTTGGGGGGGTGTAATGGTTGATACATTGTGTCAATTTGAGAAGTCTAGAAGCTTAACTAAGTAACTCAGCAGTTTTACATCCTGGGGCGTAGAGAACATGCCCTTACTCTAGGATGTTGTTCATTGTGTCAACTTGAGAAGTTCAGAAGATAAGTAAGTGATTCACCAGGGGGCCAGGGTCCTTATTTTGTTAACAAACTCATCCTGTGGAAGAGGAGGGCACAGAGATGGTGTGAGTGCTACACCCACCTTGAGGGGTAGGTAGCCTGCATACAATATAAGGGAGGAAAAGAGGCTTGCTCACTTTTTTGGTCTTGTTGTTTTTGCTGTCTTCTGCCACCTTGAAGAGTTGCCCGTGTGCTATGCCACCATGTCTTGGAGCCAGCTGATTATGGACTGAAACCTAAACAAACTGTGAGCTAAATAAACCTTTCCTTCCTTAATTTTGGGTGTCAGGAATTTTGTCTCAGCAATGAGAGAAAAGTAAACAAGACAAGGGGTCTGATTTTTTTCAGTTCTTTGTATGTTTTAGCAGTGGCAAAATCACAAAAATTCCACCTTCATTATTTTTCTTTTTTACTTTGAAACAGGGTCTCACTAAGTCACTAAGTTGCCTGTTCTGGTCTAGAACTTCTGACCCTTCTGTCTCAGCTTCCCAAAGTTCTGGGATGTCAAACATGTGCCACCAACTCCTCTTCATTATTTCTTTTTTTTTTTTTTTTTTGTGGGTACCGGGGGGTCGACCTCAGGACCTCGCGTGCCAACAGGCACCCGTGCCGCTGAGCGATATCACCGGCCCCTTTTCCGTATGTGGGATCCGGGAGTCGAACTCGGGCCCTCGCGCTTGCAAGGCAGGCGTTTACGCCGCTGAGCCATCTCACCGGCCCTCTTCATTATTTCTTTACTTCTCCTTTTTACTCAGTTCGTTCTGGTCTTTTCACTAGTCCTTTAAGGTAGGATCTCATGTGTATTCTGATCTTCTTGGGTAATGTTTTAAATGCACATTTACTTCTTTATCATTTGGACTTCATATGTTCTTGGCGTACAGAATCTTAGGCTGGCATTTTTTTCTTCTAGCTCTTTAAATATAGAATTCCATTGCCTGTTGGATTCCATTGTTCATTGTGAATAGTCAGATGTCATTGTTTTCATTGTTTCTGTTCATGTCTTTCTTTCTCCTTTCTTTGGCTACATTGAGATGTTAGAATTATTCAATATTATCCCACATGGCTCTCATGCTTGTTTCATTGTCATTACTATATTTGTTATCATCTTTTAAAATTTTCTCTGTATGCTTAAGTTTGGATAATTTCTTTACTCGGTATTTGAGTTCTCTTTTTTTCCCTACAAGTCACATTTTCTTTTAAAGTGTCATTTTCAGATGCTATTTTTTTTCTGTTTTAGTATTTCCAATCATTACTGTTATAATTGCTTTTAAGAGATCACATTTTTTTTTTTAGTTCCAGTGATTAAAGCAGGGACTCACACTTGCTAGGTGAGTGTGCTACCATTGAGCTACATTCCAGCTCTCTAAATGTTTATACTTTCAGAAAATCTTTGTTAGTTTCAACATTTTGGACTCTTTTTGAAACCTTCTCAGTGTTTATTTCTTTCTCTTGATGGTAGGTCATGATTTCTGATTCTTACTGTATCTCAAGGAGACTAGAATAAATATTGTCATCTGTAAGTGGCATCTCCTTCCTTCTTCTTGGCGACTAGCATGAGTAGCTGAGAATTTTGATCCAACCTAAATAGTTAAACTGAGTCAGAGCTGTGTTTTTGCTATTAGTTTCAATTTACCATCCCTTTCAAAAGTCATTAAAGGCTATCTGTTTGTACATTTTTCATGTCCTTCTCTCTAGCAAGAAATTCAACAATTGAAGATATCTGAAATTCTGTATCTTCCTTCTAGCCAAGACCTGAAAGCATTTGTCATACCTACACTTCTACAAATTAAGGGAAAGCCCCATACAGCTGAATTGGAATGGGAGTGAAGAGATCTAGATACCCTGCAAGAGCTCTTATTTACTCCAGGCATTTACCTCTGCCACAAGTCTGTGAAGACCACTCTGTCCTAATCTAGTAGAATCCCAACCTCCACTCACCTGGGCCCAAATCAGGAAAACAAGGACTGCAGATCTCTGCTAGCACAGAGACTACTTACCCACTGTCAGAATTTAATCCCTTTTGGCATCTTTATGTTTGTTGCTCTGTGGTGCTTTTAATAAAAACATATTTTATAGTGTTTCCACACATGCCTATTAATGTATAATTTTATTGATGATGTTCTGTTTATACTAGGTGTATTTCCTCTTGGAGAAGAATTCTCCAAAGATGGCCTTTATAATCCTATATTTATTACTGTACTAATTTTATTCTTAGAAATAACTTGAGCAATACTGAAAACCATAAGATCCCTTCTTCATTTTATCAAATTCTACCACAATCCAAAGACACTAAAAAACAGTGATGCCAAAAGTGGTGACACATGCCTACAATCCCTGCTACTCAAGAGGATCTCAAGCTTGAGGTCAGCCTGGGTGACTTATGTGGACGCTGCCTCAAAATAAAATTAGAAAAGACTGAGAGTGTAGCTCAGTAGTAGTGCACTTGCCCAGCATACATGAAGCCCTGGGTCCAACCCCCAGTACCACAGATATATATCCCTCTATAATGGCATATTATGATTCTTAATTTTTAATTTTTAAACAGGAAATATATAGAAAAATAATAAGACAATTCAAAGACAAACTATAGTGAATATAGTATTAATGCATGCTTAGTTCTTCAATTCCTAAGAACTAATTGCTAATAAAAATTTAATTTTTTTACTTAATAAAACATGCTTTACAATGAAATTTTTCAGTATAAAAAGTTACAGAATGTGAGTTACTTGACTCCAGCATACTCAAATCTACACATGTTCCTTTATCTTAGAAGCCATTATCTTCCTAATTTCACTTTCGAAATTTACTACTTTTTCAGCTCAGCAAGATAATTTCTCCATTTTGTTTTCTTTCAAATTGCTTCTTCATGAGCCATTCCAACTCATTCTCTTCATAAAAATAGCAGAAAATTACTTTTGAAAAGAATGGCTCAACCTTACCCACAAGATGCTGTTTTTTATTCCTTACTAAATTTCAAGAAAAATTCACCAATCTTATACAAATTATTTCCTGCCCAGTCAGCTTTCTCACTGAATAATGATCTTAATTCTGATAAATATTCAGGGAGATCCTTCCTAACTAATATAATTCAAATCTGGAATACAAGAAAAAGTATCTTATGGCTTATGAATTTTCCTATAACCAAATTGATAATTTTTGCTCTCTGCATCACTCGATAGACTCCCTTTTACTTTCCAGAGCTCACATTTGGAGAAGTCCATCTCCTCTCTCTGTGACTAAACCTCAACTGGGACCATGGAAAATTTTCAATAGTGTTTAATAATGGTGGAGTTATGGTTCTAATAATGGTAAACACAATGATTACTGTTCCTGAACAGATCTGCCAAGACTTTTCCTAATCTTTAATAGAAGTAGTTAAAATTTCTTTAGTTAGGTGTATTTTCTTTTATTCTTAAAATAAATCCTTATGATGTAGATATCATTATGTATGTGGTGCATAAAAAGAAGTGGGGAATCGATGAATTAAGAAAATTCCCCAAAGCGATAGGTGTATGTTATGTGCCCATGGTACTGTAATATCAGAATCCATTAACAATCTGACACCAAAGCTGATCTTCTCAATCACTATACCATGTTGCAACCTCACACATACCTTTGTACCATGCAATTCCCACTCTTCCTGGATCCTGCCACCTCCCAGGGACCTGGCCAGGGATACCAGCCCAGTTGGTCTCCTCTACTCAATCATGTAAAATTCATCCTCTTTCTCCCCATGCCCACTCTGACCCTCACAAATGCACACCTATTTTTCTTTCTTCTTCTGGATTGCCTGAGCCAGTGGTTGTCAAAACTCTTCCCCTTTACTTCCCTAAGAATTATTTAAAGATCAATAGAGCATTTGTTTTATTCAAGTTCTATTCCTTTGATATTTACCATGTTAAGAAATAGATTTTGGAGCATAAAAATATGCAAGCCCATATCCTGGTTACTCTCCACCTAATGCTATCACCTATCATGTAGTTACTGATGAGAAATTGTTACAAACTTGTGGAGCCATACCAGGGTCTCAGAGATGCCCAGACTTCTTAGCAAGTTTAAACTATGTTTTTTAGGAGAGATAGAAGATTTTTGTGTACATAATGAGCTTAAGGTTCTATGGGAACAGTGCTTTCAAAATCTTCTATTTTCAGCTCCACAAAAGAAATCTGGCTACCTTCAGGGAATAAAATAGAAAAATACAACAATATAATAATAATAGTTTCTTCAAAATATTTACAGCCATGAAAAATCAAATAAAATATCATGATACCATACATTAATATTTCTTTCCTTATAAATCCACTGGCAAAGAAAAAAAAAGTTTGTGTCTGTTGTCAACACATACACTGATATCAGAAAAGTAAGGTTTTGCCTCCATAGATACTGAGAAAAATGCCTAGAACATAATCATAATTTTTGCTATGTTAATACAGTTCCTTATTTCATGCTTTGTAATCATTCCATTTAATTACTAAACTACAAATTGTGAGACAAAATATATAGAACACCATTTATACTTAAAGAAGTTTAAAATATGAGTCTATTTCTTGCTATCAATTCTCATTAAAAATTGTTATATGTATATCGGTTTTTGAGCATAATATTGCTGTTTGCTTTGATGTTTGACTTGGAAAGTATGTGGTCATAAAGATGCTGATCATTATTACTGCAGACCAAGAGGAGCCTCGTGCCAAGTGTAGAAGATGGCTCACATACATCTGCAGGGAAATACTTTGATATTAGTGTCAGCTGTAGCTTTTCTACGAAAGCAGAGTTCACCTATGAATGGCCACAAAGCTGTGAATTCCTGTACGCTGAAGTAAGTAAAAGGAGGTAAATATTAGAGAAAATGCTCTTCTAAGACTTTTTTTAAATGGGTCAATTATCAAAGATGGTAGAAAACAATTACTCCTTGGAGGATTTTGGTCATTTTATTTTTCTCCCAGGAGGGCCGCAGATGAATTCCATCTGTGGTACATGCGCTGAAAACATGGCCAGAGGTGTGCAATTTCTTGAAGATTTCCCTGTCTGTTTTCCTCCAGGACTTGCTTTTGAAAAGCTGCTAATAGTTTAGTTTCATGTCTGTAGCTTCATTATTTTGATTTATTAAAGACTTGAAAAATTCTTTTGAAAAACTATTTGTCCACTTTATTTTTAAAGGCAGTGAGGCTGTGCTTTTATGGCTGCAGATTAACCAGGAGGCAGTGGTCGAGATAACTGCCAGTTTCTCTCAGGGACCCCTCCAAAAAATAAAAGACCATAAAACATTAGCAAAGCAGATTTAGACGTTTTGGCAGTGTTCTTTAGCCTCTGTTTTTCTCTCATAGCATTAATGCACATGAAATCATGATTAACAAAACTCTAAAACCAAACTTACATTAAAAAAATTAGATTAAAGGTAAAAGACTTGTAAATGTATATATTACTACTTTTAACCAAACTAATAAACTCAATGTTGCATGATAGTGGTTTCTGTGAGTTCTAGAGAATTCTGTAATGCTTGTCATTAGTGAAGGCAGAATAGATGAGCTAACAGTATTTCCAAATCACATTACTATTTTTAATTGTCAACTTATCCAGTACTCATCTCTCTCCCTGTCATGGTATATCTCTTCAACTCCTCTTTTGTTATTTTTAACATTTTGAGGCTTAGCACTCATTCTCCAGCTACCAGATTTGTTGTCTCTAGAGCTTCTATAGGTACTTTCCAGTTTAGTGTTAATTTTGCTTTAATTAACAAGTAATTTCAGTGGTCTGTTCTACATCAACACTATTCTCAGTAGGAAAAGAAGATGGGAGGACAATACCCAAAGGCATGTAAAATTACGCTTACATAAGCACCTGAACACAGATGCCAGGAGGAGCTTTATCCATTACTGGCAAGGCACGGAAACAACGAAGTTGTTTTTCAAATGGTGAATGCATAAATAAACCATGGTTCATCTGGGAGGTGAACTACTACACAGCCCTAAAGTAAATACCTTATCAAGCCATGGAAATACCTGGAGAAAACTCCAATGTATATTACTTAATAAAAGAAAGCAACATAAAAAGACTTCAAACTGTGTGATTACAACCATGACATACAGGAAAGGGAAAGCTTGCAGACTGTGGGGAGATCAGGAGTTGCACGGGAGAAAAGGATGAACAGGCGGAGCCGGGAGAACTCACAGGGCCATGAGCCTGCTCCGCATGATAGGGTAATGGTGGATGTATGTCATTATACTTTTGTCCAAACTCATGAGATAATCCCAGCACTAGGGAGGCTGAACGAAGCAGGAGGATTGCTGCGAGTTCAAGCCAGCGTGGGCTACAGAGTGAGTTCAAAGCCAGCCTGAACTGCACAGTGAAACCCTGTCTCAAAAAGACAAAAACAAAACAAAACAAACTCATGAGAAATACAACACCAAGTAAATGTTAATGTAAACTATGGAGTGATAATGATGTATCAACACAGGTTCATAACATATACATGACTTTGGTGGGTGATACTGATAATATATAAAACTATGCCTATATGGATAGATGACAAATTTCTGTCCTTTCTACTCAGTTTTGCTGTGATCTGAAAACTGCTCTAAAATATAAAATCAATTTAAAGTCATTATACAAAAATCAGTTGCACTTCTATACACAACAATGAATAATCTGAAAAGGAAATTGTGTGAAATTTCCTTTACAATAGCAGTGAAAAGGAAAAGATTCTTCAGAATTCATGAAGATGAAAAACTTATAGAATGGAAACTGTAAGATTGCTGGGAGAAAGTCAATAATATATGCATAAAAGAAAATGCATCCCATATTAATGGATCAGAAGACAATATTTTTAAGATGTCAGTACTACCCAAATCAAAGTATGGTTTTAATGCAGTCCCTACTAATCCCTATTATTATGTAGAAATAGAAAAACACATCCTAAAATTCCAATGGAATCATGAATAAACCCAAATAACAAGAACAATCTTGAAAAAGAACGAAGCTGGAGTACTCACACTTCCTGATTTCAGAACTTACTATGAAGTGATAGTAATCAAAATAGCTGGGCATGTGGTGCATACCTGTAATCCAAGCACTCAGGAGGCTGAGGTAGGTGGACCACTGCAAGTTTAAGGCCAGCCTGAAGTACATAGCAAAACAGCGTCTCAGAAAAAGAAAAACAAAAGGCAACAGTAATCAAAATAACGTAACACTGGCTTAAAGGCAGATATCTAGACAAATTAAACAAAATAGAGTTCAGAAATTAACTCCCATATATATGGCCAAATTATTTTGGAAAGGGTGCCCAAAACCATTTAATGGGAAATGGCAGTGATTTTGACAAATGATCTGAGAAAACTGGATATACACATGCAAAAAATGGAGTTAGACTCTTACATACACCATATGCAAAGACAAACTAGCAATGGGACAAAGGCCAAAATGGAAGCCCTAAAATCTAAAACAACAACAAAAATAATAGTAAAAACAAAAAATACAGCAAAAAGCTTTATGACATTAAATTTATGGATGGTTTCTTGGATTTGATATCAAATGCAGAAGCAACAAAGGAAAAAATGGACAAATTGAGATTCCTGAAAAAATTTAAAGTGCATAAAATGGCAATGTTTGTAGTAAAAGGCAATCCATGCAATGGGATAAAATATGTATAGATAATATACCTGACAAAAGACTATTATAAAGAATACCTGAAGAATGCCTACAACTCAGCAATAGAAAAAAAATAGATTCAAAACAAGCAAATGAGTCAAAAAAAATTTCTCCACAAAGATATACAATTGGCCAATAGCACTTGAAAAGGTGCTCAACCTCCTCATGATTAGGGGACTGCAAGTAAAAACTAAGCAAGGTGATACTTCAGACCCTCAGAATGAATTCTATAAAAAAGAAACTAAAAATAATACTTTGTTAAGATGCAGAGAAATTGGAAGATCTGTGCACTGTTGGTGGAATATAAAATGGTACAGTTTCTCAAAAAATTAAAAATATAATTATCACATAAAAATTATCATATGATCTAATAATTACATTTCTAAAAATAGAATTATCATATGATCTAATAATTACATAATGTACCTAAAAGGATAGAAAAATAAGATATCGAAGAACTATTTATACATCCATGTTCATAGGAACATTATTCACAATACTAAAGCAACCCAAGAGTCCAAATGGGGAATCAGCCCAAGAAAGAGGACGCAGACGAATGAACGGAGAAGCAAAATGTGGAGCATTCCTACTGTGACATACCTTCAAGAGAAAGCACATCCCGACTTGTGCTACACCACGAACGAAGCTTGAGGGCATTATGCTAACTGAAACGAGCCAGTCATAGAAAGATAAATACTGGACCTATATGAGATAGCTCATGTAGCCAAAACACCTCAGGGACAGGAAATAGAATGGTGCTTTCCAGGGAACGGAAGAAGAGAGAAACAGGTATTGCTGTTTAATGGGCCTAGAGTTTCCACTGTAAAGCTGAGGCGTTATGCAGACAGATGGTAGTTATGACTCCATAACATTACAAGTGCATTTACTGCCCCAAATGATTACTTTAAAATGGAAAATTTTATGTCGTGGGTATTTTGCCATGAAAAATAAAAATAATTGGTAGAGTTACTACCAAATATATAATCTGTGTGCAAGCTATTAGTGGATTAGAAGCCTTGCTTTGAAACTCAAATTTTTCTTATTTTTTCTCTTTGTTGTAAATTTTAATTATGGTATGCAAGTAATCATCTTCTTTTTTTGTTTTTTTTGTGGGTACCGGGGGGTCGACCTCAGGACCTCATGCGCCAACAGGCACCCGTGCCGCTGAGCGATATCACCGGCCCCTATTTTGTATGTGGGATCTGGGAGTCGAACTCGGGCCCTCGCGCTTGCAAGGCAGGCGCTTACGCCGCTGAGCCATCTCACCGGCCCAAGTAATCATCTTCTTAAACAAAAAAAATGTGGAATTTATTATAGTAGATTTAACATCTTTAAATTCATGTCAAATCTTTTAGTGAGTCACAAGAAAAGTCAGTAAAAGAAAATACATTTCATATAAATAAGTAAGAATCTCATTTTTTCCCCTGCATCAACCCCAAAGCTCAGTCTTTATGTGCTTGCTCCAGATCTTTCTCCATGAGGTTTTCCACCTGTTTCCTTTCTTCAGTAAAGAGTCAAAGTTGTCCAAGCAGGAGGTGACGGCTCTGATGCACGTGGTCATCTGCGTCGTGTATTCAGTCTAATAGAAGTGTCGGATTTTTAACTTCAGGATTTTTGCTTTCATAGGTAATAAGCTCAAAGACATTATCCCTTTACAAATGAATTCAGAGGAAGATTAAATCCAACCTTCAGCATAGTATGTAGAGGATTATCAAAAATCCAACTAAAACCAAACAAAGAAAAAACCCTAAAACTTACATTAGCAGCTTCCACCTGAAAATACGTCTTTTTTCCTACTCCTAAATTCTCTCAACTACCATCTCACTAAATGTATGTAGCCATGGAAATTATGATTTAGGCTGCCCGACATGGTCTACTTTTCTTTTTTTTAATAGTAAGAAAATTTATCTTTGGAAATGGCAGATAACCATTCCTGTGGTTTGAGTGCAGCAGCTATGGGCTGATCACATGAGGGAAAGCTGGCCAGTCAGATTGCCCGGCTTCAGTTGCAGGGTCACACTGCTTTAGGGGTTGGTACACAATACAGAAAAAAAGCACAGGACAGAATGCTAAACCTCACTATTAAAATATTGAAGGTGAGCCCACTGTTAAAATGATAAAGGTGAGGACTGTTTGATTCATTCTCTTTTAAATGTTCCAATTTTTTTTTTGTGTGTGGGTACCGGGGGGGTCAACCTCAGGACCTCACGCGCCAGCAGGCGCCCGTGCCGCTGAGCGATATCACTGGCCCCTTTTTCGTATGTGGGTTCCAGGAGTCGAACTCGGGCCCTCATGCTTGCCGGGCAGGCGCTTAAGCCACTGAGCCATCTCACCGGCCCCCAAATGTTCCAATTTTTAAAGAATGTACCTAAGTAAAAACAAGTGTACCTCACAAGGGAAATGTTTGTCATGATCTGGATATTGGTTGAAGACAAAAGATAAAAGGGTAGAGCTGACGATACTGTTTATGAAAAAGTTGGAGTGGAGCTTCAGAATGGGAGCCACCCAGGGGAATAGATTTTTAGCAAACCATGTTTTATACGTGTTATCAATGTGTTAGAAAATATTTTGGGCAAAGAATATGAGGATAGTCAGCAAATGCTAAATTGATATAGATCCAAGAACAACAGAAAACAGCACTCAACGGTAACACACGCATTGAAGCCGAAAATGTTGTACTCTACTGATGATACAGACGCTTTATATGATAATATGGGTAAGATGATAAACACCTACACAGTTAGAAATCTTAGAGAGTATTTTAAAACTATCCGTATCTATATCTATAGTTTCAGCAGTAAACCTGAACTATGATCAGTAAATATAACTTGTTATCAATTGAGCTTATTACTATAATTCTTATGAGAAAGTTTTCAGGATACATTGATTTATTAGAGTGAATGATCACTAGACTGAAATAGTAGAAGAAGGAATTAGTAAAACAATTGGACTGTTAAAGTTAATTCTAACAATACTGAAGTTAGCCTGAGATGTTTAACATTCCTGGTCCCTGGATAAAGCATAAGTCATACTGATTAGAAGCTTAGCTTTGTAATCACAGGTCTGAGGAATTTGGTGTCAGTTCATATCAGTTTGTCGGTATTGTTTATGGATAAGAGTAAGATCGATAAGTTGCAACTGACCTCTGTGAGCACTCTTGAGTCTGTTACTGAAGCTGCTTACACTGCAAGAATATTTTTGCAAAACAGTAGAGGACATGTGACCTCCACTGAGCCACCATCTGGGCTCTTAGGTTCTGGTATTTTCTGTACAGATCCCAGTGTTCTGGCAGCTCAGCCTGGAAAATGGCTTACTGGGGAATAGGAGAGTTTTCCACACAGGATATTGCTCTCTGGAAAACCTTACAGAAGTTTTGAGGGCAAATTGAATAGGGCACATTTATGTTCACTAAAGAAACTTTGTCAAATCCCGAAGGTGCTTGAATCAACAAGTTCATGTCCCAGTTCTGTCTCTTGAAGGTCCGTGAAATGAGGACATGTGAGGAAACAGTAGTGATGAACCGAATCCACAGTACATATCACTGCCTCATGCAGATGCTCAAATTGTTACTAGAAACGGCCCTATTCACTAATATGAGAGATAGCATTTGCAGTTCACGCTGGGGAGTTTTGCCAGTGGGGGCTGGCACATAGCTGGCAAATCCATGGCACTGGCTTTTTATCTGTTTCTCTGGTGGGTAAAACGGATATTGACAGAACTTAATATATTCTGGATTTAGCTTTATATAAGCAGTGACTGAAGTTAGTGCTGCTAACACTATCAAAGAAATCAACAAAAATTGTGTAAATAGTTTCACTCTTCTACTTAACATTTAATGAGATCAAGGCAAGGCCTCACTTTCCACGCAATGCAGATGTGTCAGGGAGCCACATGCTGGAAAGACGTTTCATGTTCCCTAGCATTTCTCTAGGTAACAGATTAATAGAAAATTAGATTGGACAGGTAAAACACTTCTGCAAAATACGGGGTAGGTGAAGGATTGAAGTCCTGCATGTACCGCATATTGTTTACGATTTCAGCAGAGGCGTCAAGCTATCTCCCGCAGATGACTGTTCAGCTTTTGTGCAGGAGTTAGGAAGGGAGGGCGAGGGGCTGACATGGGAACTGATGTACAAAATTTCCTACCTCACCAGTTTTATTGTCACTGCTGGATCAAATAGTCCTTGGACTAAGGTTGATACTAAGGATCCATGAAACTGTAAATACTTTTAAAAATTCAGTGCCTATTAGGTGGGACATAACTTGCAATAATTCTAAGGGAATTTATGAAAAGGCTTATTTCTTATCCACATATTAGCAAGTTGGGATGACTAATCCATTTTTCTGTTCGTATCATTGCAAATCATCAGAATGGAAACACTAGCCTAGCACATCTGGATACCAGCAAAATGGTTAGCTTGATGACTTCGACAAAAGGGTCTACTTCGGAGTAAAAGTTTGCATTAAAATCTGTGATAAATTCAAGAAAGCAGGATTTCTGTTGAAGGAAAGGCAAGCACTGAATCATTGAATGGGCTTTAAAAAGTGAATTCTAATCCATAATCTCAGAGAGTTTATAAGAAGAAAGTAGCAGGCTTACTTAGCTTAGCTTCAAAAGTGACTCCTTGGGGAAAGGACTTTGCATGCCCAAACATCTTCATTTTAAAAACTAATAAATGAGGGCTGGTGAGATAGCTCAGCAGCGTAAGCGCCTGCCTGGCAAGCTCGAGGTCCTGAGTTCGACTCTCGGTACCCACATACGAAAAAAGTGCCGGTGATATTGCTCAGCGGCACAAGCTCTTGCTGGCACGTGAGGTTCTGAGGTTGACCCCCTGTACCCACCAAAAAAAAAAAAAAAAAAAAAAACTAATACGTGAGCTTGTTGACAGTGAATCTAGTGAACCACTTCTGGAGTGTTCTACAGCCTCATGACAAATGAGCAGAGCAGTTTTGTTGACCGCTGTATGGAACCACCCTAACGGGACTATATGTTTTAGTTCTCATTTTGCAAAGCATTGTGGTTATCAAGAACCCGTGTTGTGAAGCGACTGTGGACAGAAATATCCAGATGAACTTGGAGAACGCTGAAGAAAATTGGCTTTCATCAGAAACAATGGAAATAAAACATAATTTTATATTTTTAAGAGGTGTTTGCATATGTTTTTCTTATAAATATTTTTTCTCCAATTTTTCTTCTGTTGTTTTCATATTTTCTTTTCTTTTCAGAATTCTTTGCATAATGAGGATATTAAACCTTTGTTAGTAATATAAATATCAAATTTTTAATGTAGATTTTTATTTCTTTTTATTTTGTTTATGATATTTTTGCCATTTTTCTTTCTTTTCAAATTTTCTGGTTTCCGATTTCATGTCATACTTAGGTAAAGTTTTCCAATTTCAAGGTTATATAAGAAGTAACCTATATTATTTTATGATCCTGTTATGGTTTTTGTTCTTTACATTCATTTCTCTGATCTTTTTGTCCTGATTTGTGTTATGAATTATGCATAAAATTTTACATTTTAATAAGGTTGTCTTATTACTGCAATGCCAGTTATTAAAGAGAATGATTTTCTTGAGAAAGTACTCTTGAGAAACAAGAGTAACTGGACTCCTAGTGTATCTGTATGTTTAAGGCCCTACATTAAAAAAAATTTTATATACCAAATATTTTATGCAAAGAAGTAATTTTCTGAGATTGGCATTTAAATGATATTAATTTGATAAGATTGTTCAAGATATTGTTTGGGTTTTTGTTCATTGAATTTATGAATTTAGGCTCACAAAACCCTGAGATCTGTGGGTCAGAAAACAGACCATTTACACAAAGAGCATCTGAGCAGAGCGAGCCCGATTCCCCAGGCACAGATGTGGACCTGGTGCCATGTGTGTGCGCAGCACCCTTTTCACCGGAAGAGAGGAGTTCCTGAACTCTGGAATGTGGAGTTTCTGTAGGAAGGCTGACGTCCACCCCACTTCCCTTCCTTCCCTGGAAAGAGGGCTATCCTGGAAGTAACCAGATGTCTCCCAGGAGAGGAAAACGGCATAGCTGGATTTTATTACCTTTGGAGCGTGAGCACAAGACACTGGGAGCTGTCATAGTCTCCCAGGGTGCTGGTCACAGTCCATTAGACAGGGGAGCTGATAAATAACAGAAATGCACTCCTTACGGGTCTAGAGGCTGGAAAGTCCACGATGAGGCTGCCAGCAGATTCAGTGTCTGGTAGAGGCTTTCTCTGTTTGAGATGCCACCTCCTCACTGTGTCCTTACTTGGTGGAAGGAACAAACAGCCCCCTGGGCTCCTTTTATAAGGGAACTGGTGCCATTCATGAAAGCTATGTGTCCATGACTTAATCACTTCCTAAACACCCTCCCTCTTAATATATTGCACTAGGAATTAGATGTCAACATATACATTTGGGGGAGACACAATGTTCAGAACTTAACAATGTGCCTTTAAATTTTTCCAGAGCAATTGGTTATGCCTAACTTCCAAGACATCTTCATCATTTAGTCGTTCTTTAACCTGCGTCGTGAGTACTCTGCTCAGAAAGTCCAAACTGTGCAAAAATGGGAAAACATACCTAGAGGATTATTTTTCTAACAGAGACTGGTTATAAGGGAGACTGACATTGGGAATCTAGCTAAGAATATGCTTGCTTAGCATTTCATGCTCTAGAAAATGATCCAGTTTCAGACCATTTCAGTGGGAATAAAAGAGAGGATGAAAAGATAAAATAGGCATATATTAGGTGAAACTTGACAGGACTTTGTGATTGAATAAATACTAAGGAAATAGAAGAGTTAAAGTTAGTAGGTGCTTTCAGTGATGGATGCCAGAAGTTGCAAGACAGTTGTGATAGTTAACACTCCTGTCAGTTTGAATAAGAAAAGCCCAACTGATTGGTTTAGCACAGTTCTGGTATGTCTGGATGAAGAGAGAAGACCCACCCTGGGTATGAATGGTGCCAACAAATAGGCTTGTAGCCTGGATGGAATAAAACGGGAAAGAAGAGGGAAGTCTCTCTCTGCTCCTTTGAAGGAGCTCTAATCTTCACCATCACTTTTGGACATCTGTCTCCAGGCTTCCAGCTCAGACCCTTTGGTCTCCTGCTAGACTCCAACCAGACTGTGCGGTGAGTTCCAGGTCTTCCACCTTCTACTGGATCGTTCAGCCCTTTTACCATTCTCCCAGCCCTGACTCTGCAGACCGCATTGCCAGCCTGCCTTGTAAACCCTACAGAAGTTAAAGGGAAACACTGGATTGAATGCACCATGTTTGACACATGAGGGAGAGAATTGGGGTTGCTCTTCCGAGACAGGATAATATGAAATATTTGCTGGGAAGAAGATCAGAAAGAAGCAAAGATTCTTTTTTAATGGGATAGAAAAGAATAACAGAAAAGCATTTGTCATCGGAGTAGAGGCTCAGCAGTCCAAGGAGCCACCTTCCAGAGGAGGTGACTGCACACGGCACAGAAAGTATGGAGAAAGGTTGTGCGCATGGGCTATTGGATTCAGCCGGAGGCGGGTCAGCCAGCAGTGCCTCTGAGACAAAAGCTCTGTGGAGAAGCTGAGGCAGAAGGCAGTGTATGATAAGAGGAGGCGAGTCGAGCGGAAGTGAAAATAAATGTGTGTCACTCCATTACACAGAGGGACCAGTGTCCAATTAGTGCGAATAAAGCATTCCTCACCTCTCTGGCAGCTTGGACCTTGCCTCTCTAAGCAGCCTCATGTCAACAGCCTTACTCTGCTCCCTCTGAGACTCCAAAATACAAACTAATTTAGAGAAGCGGGTGTCTGTATTGAACCAATAATCCAGCACTTTCTTTAAATAGGTTTACTCTGTTTTTAGATGAGTACTCCTGGGATTGTATCCAGCCTTCAAGTTTTTTTTACTAATGGATTCATTAAATCAGCAAAACACAATTATGGTGGACCTCTCGCAAACAAAAATTTTCAGTGTATGATATATAATTTCATCTATAAAAACACAATATATGGGGCCAGTGAGATAGCTCAGTGGCAAAAACGCCTGCCTGGCAAGTGTGAGGTCCTGAGTTCGACTCCCAGAACCCACATACGGAAAAAGGGCCGGCGATATCGCTCAGCGGCATGGGCGCCTGCTGGCAAGCATGAGGTCCTGAGGTGGGCCCCCGGTACCCACAAAAAAAAATGCAAAATATATGTTTTGTACCTTTTCCTATGATTGTTGTATTATATATTTTAAAAGTTCCTCACACTGAGAAAAATAATTTCTAAAGGATCTTTAGTAAACTTTGCACATAAATAAGAGCTGCAGATTATATATGAGCCCTTGTGTTGACACAAGAGATTAATACTCAGCTCTAAATTGAAAGTCCAAACAATTGCTAAGAGATAGCTGTGCCAGGATAGAGCGTTATGCAGCCATCTGGCCCTCTCCTGGGGAGACGTGAACACCAAAGCCTGTCTTTATTAGTCTGATTCTGTTCTAGGTACACATACACACTGCCATAATTCCCCACAAATCTCCCAGTAAAGATTCCATGTCGAAAGCACTCAGCATCGTGTAGAGTTTGAAATGATGTTAAAGTACCCAGCAGCTCTCTGTAACTTTGTAATTCACTCAGATGCCTAAATGAGGACAGGGCATGGCTTTTTTCTACTGCTTAATCCAATCTGCACAGGGAAGCTTTCAGAAAGAAGTTCAAAAGCTTCCAAGTTTCCAGACAGGAGTGTGCAGCTGAATCATGCAGCTGAGCTATCCTCGTGAAATTTTATCATTACGAAAGGTAGCAGAGAAGAAATCGGCATTCATTGTCCTTTCTTTAAAAAGATGTGACATATTTTTTTGGCAAGCAATGCCACAATGGCAAGCAATTGGTCTTCTAAATATGAAGAATGTTGAGGCTATGTTGCACTTTAAGGATAAAAAGACTAAACAAATACTATTTTAGATGTCATTCCAGAAAATATTTGTATTAGTGTATCATATTATTTCCATGGAAAATTTTGAGAGCAGTTATAGGCAATCCGATTTGGTACTGAGAAAAAACCTTACGAAGTTACTATGTAGGTCATTAAGGGAGCTCGGCCACACAACTGTGTCACCTGATGTCCACCACACCTCTGCAAATGTCTCGCAGTAGACTGCGAGGAGCCGAGGTAGCCATCCAGCGGACAGGACGAGCTCTGGTCTCCGTTCGTTGCCTCCAGGCTCCATCCTGTGAGTTTTATATGTATGAGTCCTTTTACTGTTCAGCCACCCTTGAGGTCGATGCTACTATTTCCTCCTCAATGCCAAAGAGACCCTGAAGTGACTTAGCAAAAGAACAAGCTGTAATCAGTCTCCAGATTATGGGGAAGAGCCGGAGTATGATCTATTTCTAGAGCAGCCCCTCCTCCCACAAATCATTGTTCCTGGACCACTACATCAAAATTTTCTGGGTGTTTTTGTAAGAAATGGAGACTCTTAGCTCACTCCCTTCTGCTGTGTAGTCCTTCAGCCTGTCCCTCAGCTCCTCCCTGGAGCAGCTGCTCAGGGCCACCAACCACCCGAGGGACCAGCTTGTGGGCTTCGTCTCTGGGCTCTCTGTCAGCGCTGACAAAAGTCTAATGCCTGGAAACACACTTGTTTCCATATTTTGTCTCCTGATTGGTTATTTAAGGCAATATGTAAATTTGGTCCTCATTCCTTCATCTTGGTCAGAAGTAGAGGATCTCTTGAAATTTTAAAAACGTTACATTGTAATCTATATTCATACGGAAAACTGCACTTGTTATAAGTATGTAATAGGATAAGCTTTCCAAAACTGAAATCAAAGGATGATAAAACCACAACTCAGTATCTAAAGTAAAAAGAGAATTTATTGCTCATTAGCAAGTCATGGGGCCGGTGAGATAGCTCAGTGGCATTAGCTCCTGCCTGGCAAGCGCAAGGTCCTGAGTTTGACTCCCAGTACCCACACACAAAAAAAGGGCTGGTGATATCGCTCAGCGGTACAAGCGCCTGCTGGCAAAGCGTGAGGTCCTGAGTTCGATCCCTGGTACCCACATAAAAAAAATTAAAAAATAAAAAGAAGTCATGATGCCTCTGGATAGGGCCGATTGCTTGTCTTAGACAAATGTTGGGAGACATACGGGATTGTAAACAATCTTCTACACAAGGTTGAGACCCTTGGAGAAGCTAAGTGGGCTAACACCATCCATGGTATTCGCCCAGGTGAGAGTTTGGGTCCATCAGCAGTCACTCAGAAAGGTACCTTTGTACAGAATTTGATTCTGGTAAACTGACATTCAGAATCAAGGGCTGCCACTGTTGTAAAGGCGCATTCCCTGAGGGGAGTTTTGTCGGAACAGATTTAAAAGCTGGCTGCGGTGGCTTCTTGTCACCATGGTTAATAAGCAAATCAGTCTCTGCTTCTAAATTGGTGACTTATTTTTGCATTTGCTCTTATTCTGGATTGCACTGTGAAACATTAATAAACCTCTATAGTCCACTAAGATGCTGCCATTTTGCCTCAGTGGAATGATGCACACGTGTGCACCTATGATGGTGTACGCTAGGTGGTGGGTTGATGGCTCATAGAGTTGCTTGGGTCCACCCATGAGGGACTTTGGAGACCGTACCAGCTTGTGACTGAGGACTACGAGAGGTTTGGTTGCTCCTCGTCTTCACCAATCCATGCTACTCATTATCTGAGTCATGGTCATTTCACGTAGTTTTAATTTTCTTTTCCCTGATGATTAGTTTGAACAGCTTTCCTCTGATTATCAATTTTTCAACTCTGTCCATCTCTTGGATTCTTATGCTTTGCAAAATAGGCTTACTATATGCAAGACATGTAAAAATCACTCTCTAGGAAATCTACTAGGAGACATTCACACATGCATATATTGATGGTATCCAAAAGAAGAATCCAGTCATAATCTTCTACAATGAATCCATATTTGAAAAATCTGTCCATTTGAACACACAGCTTCCAATTAGCTTTCCAAATTTTTAATAATAAGCAAGGAGGAAAAGTTCATTAAATGTTTAAAAAATTATCTAACATAGCATGTGGACACAAAGCTAGGTGTGGTGTCACATGCCTGTTATCCTAGCAACATGGGAAGCTGAAGCAGGAGAATCTTGTCTTGGAGGTCAGCCTAGGCAAAGTAATGAGACTGTACCTCAAAAACAAAAATAAAACAAAACCAAAAAGAACAAAAAACTAAGCCAAGCCAAACATGGGCTCAAATCATAACAAGAAAGATCAAAAAATAATTAGAAAGACATAGAAACTATTGCAAAGAAAAAACAAGTATTGTTTTTGTATTTTATTTTATTGCTTTTATTTTTTATTAGTACACGTTTGCAGTACATAATGATTACACTCCTTGTATGGAGTTGGTCCGTGTACATAACACATTTCAATTCTGTTTTCATCCCCTTCTCCTCCCCTCCCTTCTTCCTCCCTCCATCTCTTGATCTGCTTCCCATTTGAGAAAGATCCACCTCTCTGCTTCCTATTATCTTTTATTCTGCTCTTTATATTTTAGGTTTCTTTCATATGAGAGAAACCATGAGGTATTTAAGTTTATGTGTCTAGTTTAGTTCACTTAGCATTATGGCCTCAAGGGGCATCCATTTTCCTACAAATGACTCAAGTTTATCCTTCTTTACAGCAGAGTAGTACTTCAGTGTACCTAACTAGCACACTTTATCCGTTCTGCTGATAGACGTGCAGGCCACTTCTCAGTCCTGCTCTGAGAAAGCCATGCTATACCCCGCAGGGAGGATGTCTGCGTGGGCTGCAGGTCTGCAGAGGCACGTGTTTTATGTGACATGGCATACAGTGGTGCCAGCGTGCTGTGTGTGAGAGGAGACTTACAGAAGGGATCTGAAATTTTCACTTCCGTTACAAGCAGTCAACACAAAATGCTTGAGGTTAGTAAAGACAACTAAGCATCTCTGTGTGTGATTGGGTGATTGGGATGATAAGATAAAGAGAAATAGCGAGACATTAAAAGTGACTGACTCCGAGATAATATGATAGTGCTAGACAGGAAGCCTCTTTTCTGGTAAGAATCTCTGTAAAAGCGTGTAGCTCCTAAAACTGTGCATGGATAAGAATAAGAAAAATCCACGGTTTTGGTGAGCATCTCAAGGAGAGAAGATTCACAAGCAGTGTCAGTTGGTCAGACGTGAGCAGTCTGTCCCTGTAGATGCTCACAGGCTCTCGGTCCAGAAAGAGCACCCAGGAATCCAGTTCCTGGAAGCAACTAAGAGAAACTGCATTATTTTGAAATCAAAAGCCAAACAAAGAAATGAAATTGTGACATTCTTGATAGATGTGATCTTTGCAATGAAGGGAACACTGATTTTATAAAAAGATAATAATAAAATAAATAATATTATCTGCTAGATTGGATTATTATTCTCTCAATAAATATTTGACTGTTTTTTGTGTGCTAGGTGACCAGACATATTTCTTTGCCCAAGTTGCCTTGATCGAGTAGAGGAAGTAGGAAAGCAAGCACACAGCTGCGGTGCTGTGCCAGGGACAGTCTGGGGACAGGGACACACCCCGTTCACGTCAACAGGTCTCAGCCCTTCCAGAGCCCTTCCCCGAGAGCAGGCCCCCCAGCGAGTCCTGGAGATGGACACAGTCCGATTACATAACACACACAGCGACTTTCGCATACTGCAGGCCCATGGGTGTTTGTCTGAAACAGTTACTAGGAGGAAGGGGAGACCAAGAGCGTGAAGAAGTTAGCGAGCTGGGCACAGTGAGAACAGTCCAGTTCCTTACCGTGAGCGTGGCCCCACAGCTGAGTCAATTCTCAGCTCAGCTGCTGAAACCTAGACACTGGACAGTAGAACTCTCAAAATAATAACAACAGATTTCAGCTTAATGTGACCATTTCTGGAATAGCATCAAGAATCTGGCCATTTTCAGTGGTGCTGTTTACCTAATGGCTGTTGATGTAAGATCTAGGTTTTTTCTCTTCCTGGTGGCTACTGTCTCTCTGGGCACATTCAGTTCCCTTTCAACTCGTCTTTGATTCTCCCCAGAACCTTGGCTCCCAAAAACATCTACTTATCTTGGGTACTGACCTTGTGGTTCCTCACCATAATTGTACATATTATTTGTTATAAATTACTTCAATGAATTCAATACAATTTTATTTCTCATGGTTACCTAAAAGTTAGATTTCAAATATTTTTTAAAATAGACAAGCCTGTCTACTATTTTCTCATGAATACTATTTTGTGGTTTTAAATTTAAATAGTATGAAAAGGTCGAATGCATGAAGGGTAAAGGACTTGAGACAGTTGAATAATACATTGATGAACACCTTCTAAAAGCATAAACATTAACATCACTAAAAATGTTTCAACTTTTCCTTTTTCTTTCCTTCTTCAGATATGAGATATAATAAATAAAGCTTAATCCATCCTTTTTCATCCTCCATTCCCCAATTTGTTATTTGAATAGCTGTTTCTTATACACTATTATATGGGCACAACCATGAAACAGATACTTGATTTCTGGTGGCCACTATAATTTTGTGCCTGGTTATCCCTCCCCTCCACTTAATAATATGGGAACACATCGATACATGTGGAACTACTTTGGCCATTTTAATTACCTTACAGTAATTATGGGATGAATAAAGTAAATTTTTCCCATTCTGCTCCTGGAGGAGAGTGAATTTTTATAAAACATTGTATAGTCATAAGCAGTGCATTTTTATCTGCAGTCTATTCTACTCAGTACTTGGCAGCTTTAATTTACATTTTTTCAAGGAGTATCTCTGTGCTTCTTGCCCATTTAGACACCGTTGGTGAAGTTGACTTCCATGTCCTTTGTCTTTTTTTTTTTTTTTTGTGGGTACCGGGGGGTCGACCTCAGGACCTCGCACGCCAACAGGCACCCGTGCCACTGAGCGATATCACCGGCCCCTTTTTCGTATGTGGGATCCAGGAGTCGAACTTGGGCCCTCGCACTTGCAAGGCAGGCGCTTACGCCGCTGAGCCATCTCACCAGCCCTGTCTTTTTTTCTTTTTTTTTTAATTGGATTGTTTCTTGTTCATTTATAATTCTTTCCATATGTTGAATAGGAGCCCTTATCAGATATGGAATAACTTCACTCTCGATATTTCTGGTGAAGAGAAATTCTTAGTGTTTGTAAACTGCAGCTCATCCATGTTCTCTTTTATAGTCTGTGCTTTCTGGATCTCATCGAAGACATCTTTCTCTACCAGAGTCATATAGATCTTCTCTTTTTGTCTCTTAATGCTTTCTAGCTGCACCCTGCACAGGTAAGATCTATGATCCATATTTTTTCCTTTGTTGTTGTGGATGGTAGGAGCCCAGATTCATTTTGTTTTCCATTCAGATATTCAATTGATCTGTTCTTCTTATTGAAAATATCACAATTCTTACTGTACTTGCAGTAGCATCATCGCTGTAAATGTAGAGGGACATGGAGAGAGCTGTTCCCTCAGTCCGTTCCTCCTCGGGCGTACCGTGCCATGGGTAAGTCTTCATTTCAAGATTCTGTGCATTCCCACATAAATTTGTGGCACAATCTGTTTTCACCTGCTAAAACATTTGAATCATGTATTATTATTATATTCTAGAAAATTAACTGATGTTATTTCAGATCCTGATTGAGGTCATTTAGTGAATTAAGTTAAAGGGAGACAAGGAGTAAGAGATTTGGTACAGATAGTCATTTGGGGAGGTATAATCTCACACTTGCAATTAATGAATAATTACTTTAAAACCATTTAAGATATCCTTTCTAAAGCCATACATGAAGCACTATGTTCTAGAGGTCTCAATGTATACCCCCATGAAATATGTTAAAAAACAAAAGGAAAAGCAGGCAATCCTAAAGGAATGTGGATAATCCAGCTGGCATAAAATTAAAAATGTCACCACCACATCCTGATTTTAAGACAGTGCTGTACCTGATTAAAACATAAACGTGGCACCTGAACAATTCAGTTAGCCGAAAGTAAACATGATAGGTTCTGAAAAGTTGCTGATGGGTTCAAGATCACTTTTAGTCATTATAAATGCACCAATATCAAAGTTCTGTGTGAAGACATTAATAAAATAGTGTGATAAAAGCTAGGAATAAAAATATATTCTTAAAATGTTTTACATAGAATATTTTAGTATATTTGTAGAATAAAATGAAAAAGTAAAAAAAAAACCAGAATTGTATCTACGTCCATAAGTCACAATATACATTTCTAATTAGGAAAATGTGGAATTGACTTAAATTTGGTGATGCCAATTAAATGAAAATATACAGTACATAAAACTAAATGAACAATATTGATAGCCAAGCTACTTAAAATTTTTTTCCAAACTTTAATTTTCAGTTACACTTTTTCTGATATAAAACAGCACTGTAAAATGTAGTTGTATTTCTATGTGAAAAAAATCTTTATATAAAAATGGTAAATTACCTTTTAATGGTTATATAAATTAGGCAAATTATTCAATTCTTCAGCACAAGAATTCCAGAGTAAAAATTAAAGAGATTCCATTAAAACAATTGTATTTTTAAAATAGAAAACAGTATAATTTATTATCATAATAGAGTTTCTATCTTTAAACTAAAGCATTCAAATCTTTAGATATATGTTCTCTGTTGATTCTCATAATTACAACATTTTCGTGAGTTTCTACAAAAGATATGTGCAAATTAGGTTATTTTAAACAATACTAATATTAAATGAGATACATAATTTCACTATCTTTAATTTTTTTTTTTTTTTTTTTTTTGTTGGTGGGTACCGGGGGTCGACCTCAGGACCTCGCGCGTCAGCAGGTGCCCGTGCCGCTGAGCGATATCACCGGCCCTTTTTTCATATGTGGGTTCTGGGAGTCGAACTCGGGCCCTCGCGCTTGCCAGGCAGGCGCTTACACCGCTGAGCCATCTCACCGGCCCACTATCATTAATTTTTAAAAATCAGAGAATTCAAAACACAGAGCACACACTGCCCAATCACATATTCTCTCTTAAACGTGGTTCTTAGAAAACAGACTCTCGGTATGGAGTTCTGGGAATGAATCAGACAGCACTTAGCAGACATAAATTCTGAATTTTTTTGACAGGTAAATTTGAGTTCAAAGAACTGTTTTTATATTTGGTACTTTTTAAATCAGGTGTTGGTTTTAAGTGCCTCTGGAAATTTCATAGTTTATAAAGTATTCTGATTATCACTGAAAAATCCTAGTTTAGCTGATCTCATCACACAGTACATGAGAAGAGTCAGAAAAAAATTTTTTTTCGACAAGCAGTCCAACCTCAGTTTCTTCATTTGTGGAATGGATGGTGACAGATATTTCACAGCAGTGTGCAGGCAGCAGACCGAGCCACGGTCTCTTTAAAGAGGATAAGGTTCATCTCTCGATATTTACTCTACTCCTAGCCATGTCATTTGCTTTGCCTGTAATTGCATTTTCTCTTGTGGCATCCAATATCTGTGTTTATAAGGTTTTAATCTGTGGGTCCCCAACTTTAAAAATGTAGCACATTTATAATAAAGTGTGTCAAACACAAAGGACTAGGGCATTGCCATTGCACTGTTTTGATTTGTGGGAAAGGATTTCATTGTTACCTATGGATGCACCACTCAGATTTCACACCGGTGACATCCCGTTGTCCCTGCTGTGGTGGAAGTGTTGTCTGGTTCCCTTCCGCTGCCAGCCCCTGTAATTCTTTCAGCTGAGCTTCCTGGCCCAAGACCACGTGGCCAAGGTCCAGCGACAGATGAACTGTGGGGTGCAGAGACGCAGTGCTGTCCTCTGAACTCAGCACACCTTTGGGGGCTGTTGTAGCTCCCAGTCTTCCTTCATCACATATAAATATCTTACAGGCTAAATTCTTTCTCGGGTTCCGCTATAATGCATACATGACCTTACATAAAATGATATGATGGTGCCTAAGTAAGATTTGCTTATCTACATAGTAAAGTCATGACTCACGTATGATGAGAGATTCTTAGTGGATGAGTATAGGAGTATGTGTGCACAGAGCAGAAACAAACGTGTGGGTCTGTGGCCAACAGAATAATGTTAAGATCAATCTTAAAGGTCCCCTTTCTTTATTCATAATCAAAATATAATTTTATTTAGGAAAACATTATTTCTCATCCCAGGGATAATGTTAATTTCTCCACCTCATTTGTGCCGTGTAACACATTTAATAATGCTGGAGTAGAAGCAGCATCTGGCTGTGTGTCGTAGGAAGGCAGTTACCCTCTTAGCACAGGGAGCAATGGGACTGGCACCTCCCTTTCCATCCTTCTTCCTGCCTTGAGCACAGATGTGCTGTCCGGAGCAGCAGCATCCATCTGATGGCTGTAATGAGGGAGAAAGGAGGACAGGCTGAAGGAGATCAGGGACTTGCCCCAATCTTGCTGAGCTGCTGACGGAACCAAAACCCACAGCATCTCTCTCCAGATTGTCTCGTACGGAGGGAAAATAAATACTTCTCTTAAAGCAAAAGGGCCTCACGTTAACTTTTAATCACAGAACTGGCTTTCTTCATTCCTTTAAGCAGTTATAAATAACTCTTTTGTCATGAAATTTTAAAACATTTAAAATTTTTGGCTCTGCCTCATTACATAAAGCATACAGTAGAGTGCCACCTTTTATGTGAAGGGTGTGAAGGAGAAAACCCCCAGTCTTTCCAATTCTAGTGTATTATTGGAAATAAAAGGAAAGAGTGAGGAGGAGCAAGGATATCAGGGCAAGAGTTGCCTTCCCTCCCCATCCTCCTACCTGGCCTACTCCTCGGGTTGGGTGCTGTAAAGGTGCCCAGATGTATCTGAAGGGCTGCAATTTTAAGTCTCAGGAATAAGTGTCTACCCTCCAGTTCAGCCATGTGAGTGTGCCCTGTGGGTAGGAACACGGACATGGCAAAGGGAAGTGGATACTCAGATTAATCTGGGACTCTGGTCTTGTTCTTCAAAATGTGCATTCTATGTTGGGGGAAAAAAGGACTTAAAGAGGTGGCCTGTAACTTGTTTGTACCTTGTAAGTGGAGAACCAAGGATGTTCCAGAGGAAAAAGGAAAACCAGGTAACATGGCCCAATCTTCTTACAAGCATAAGTAATAATTTTCCCCCCAGAAAATAAACAAACATTTAACAGGAGGGGAATTTTTACCTACGGAATTCTCTTACGAGGATTTCCCTGGCTTGATGTTGCTTAGGGAAAACAAGTCTAGAGTCTATGTACTTATGAAGTTTAATTGTAATCAATGTTTTCTAAGTGGTAGGACTCTATGGGTATAAAATGGGGGTGTTTAATAACCTGTGACGCTCACACAACTTATTATTAAAGACCTCATGGATGATTGCGGGTCACAGAGCATCACTTCTGTCTGAAAGACACCTGGCGCCTGGAATAAGTTGTATCTAGACTTCTCCCCTCACCATTTGATCTCAGTTACTTGACATTATTAGTAAAGCTTGATATGAGTAAGAGACCTGATGTGTGTGTCCCTTGGATTTGACGCTCTGATTCTCTGCATTTGTTAGCTCACCTGTAAAGGACTCTTGTGCTCAACAAAGAAGAGGAAAAGGTATAAAGAGGGCAGGAGGCTAAAAAACCTTAGCTTAGAAAAAAATGCCACAGTGCTCAGGGAAATATATATTTGATCCAAGCTTGGTAAACTTAAAGTGATTCAATAATTCCAGTAGAGAAAAGCCCATGAGCATGGATATTTTCTTCTTTTGTTCACTGTATTATTAATGTAATCGCAGAAAAGAGTTCTCGGGGAATAAACTGAATTAGATGTATGAATAAACAAATGCATACATATATGTGAGAGTACTGTAATTATCCTGTTTGGGTGTCTCGAGTATGTGGTTTTGTCCTTTCTCCTCCTCTCTAGATGGTGCCCGTGTGTGGAGGAGGAGCTTATGTAACCATAGGATAGAGGCAACCTCAAAGAGGTCATGGAATTAGTGTCAGCATCTTCTGAACACCCTGAGGCTGCAGCAATGAGAATGAGAGGGCTTAGATGTCACTGTGCTGGCATCAGATGCACCATACCCTGCCCATGCGCTTTCCTCCGCAGCGTCCTTGAGTGAGTTCTTCGTTGAGAATCAGTGCAGGCCTCTTCTCATCCTGATACAGAATTTACTCCCTAATATGGACATGTTGGAACTCCCACTCTTTTGGAACACACCATGAAAGACAGCCTGTAGAACCTCACCACAATTATATGTGTTTTGAAGCTTTTTCATGCCATTTCTCCCATGCTTTATTGTACATTGGAACTGATAATGAAAGCTGTAATTATTCTAGAGGGCCAGTTTGCAGATACCCTGAGTTTTTCTCCCAAAACAATGGACCATTACAACTTTGATCTCGACTTGGAAACCCCAATTTATAATTCTTTAAGCGTTTAGTTTGCAGCACATTTCTTGTTTTCCTGACAGTCCTAAAAAGAAAGGGAGTTGAATTTTGTCTTTTTATTTCCTTTGTGTAATTTCCTGTTACTATCCCAGGACAGTAACAAGCCTCCTAGACTAGCCAACATACGAACAGGAGCAATTTATCAGAAATTTCGAACAAACGCAATGATCTGAATTTTCCAGTCTTGAAATTAATATTATTAAAAAATTATTTGCAGACTTCTTTCTTTATAGGTACTTCAATAACCATTGTCACATTAAGTGTGAAGAAATTCAGCTTCAGGATGGCAACTCACCTATCTCCTCTTTCTTCTCGGATGTACCATTCTAAGCCATCCTAAATAACAAACTATATGAACAGACTTGAATTTGGGAGGCTGTAAGAGAGCATGCTTTGAGGGCAAAACACAATCAGTGATTTAATATTTTGAGATTATTGCCTTCCTTACCTAGAGTGAAAACAGCTTTCCAACTACTCTCATTTCCTGTCTGCTTCATATATATATCTACTGCCTTCCTGTACATAGAAATCGGTGGATGACTCCCACCATAGAGTGGAGAGCCAGAGATTTCAAACACACAGGAGAAGGTGATACTAAGAACTGCAATCTAGGGAAAGAAGAGTTATGGATCCAAGAAGAAAAGGTTGTTTGAAGGAAAGGAAGTCAGTGAGAGTACCTTCTCCTCTAGTCAGTGAAACAGCTGTGCAGGTACACAGTTCAGTGAACCCCAAAATTGAGTCAAATGGGTTATCTAGATGAAGACCACCATTACCTGTGTTTCACAAGAGAGCTCTTTCCCCATCTTTGATTTCTGGCAGGTATTAAACCATTCTTACTGTAAGCATAACAAGATAAGACAGCAAGTAACAATGATAGCTGAGTGACCAGGATTGCTTAAAAGTGCCAAGTGAAACTTAACCTTTCAAAAGGAAACAGGTTAGTTAGTAGAAAGAGAACATAAGACAGCAGTGCATTCAGGAAAACTGCTATAGTCCAAAAGACCTAGGGGAATGTTATGGTTTAGATCAAGAACAGCACCCAAAAGCCTCATGTTCTCACAAGAGGGACTTTTGGAAGGTGATTGGATTATGGGGGCCTGGAGCTGACCTGCTGTTAAAGAGGCGGTCACTGGGGCAGTGACCTGGAAGTGTTCATCTCCCCACCCTGGCTCCTCCCTTCTCTCATCTTGACCACCAGGCATGAGCAGCTTTCCTCCACCCAGCCCCTTCCACCATCTTGCGTCTACCTGGTGCTGGGCACTATGCCGGGACTGACACCTCTGAAACTGTGAGCCAAAATAAACCTCCCCTCCTTTAAACCGTGGGTGTGGTATTGTGCACCAGCAATAAGGAGTGCGACTAAGGCAAGGAGAACTGGAGAAAATAAAAATGGGGAAACTGTAGAATATTTTTATTCTTATGACTATGACATAAAGAAAGGGAAGAACATCATGGGAGTTAATCGAGTAGTTAAGAGGTTTTTGCATATAGTATTGAAGAGAGAAAGTAAGTACCGAGAGCTCAGGTCATGCAGTGACTAGTTCCACCCATCCTGGAAAATGCCCAGTGAGTTTGGGGGAGTTTCTGACATGGAAAAAGATCAAAGGAGCTTTGTTACGCCTCAGGACAAAGATGTTCTGTGACAGACGGACCACATAGGCAGAGGAAACCTTTGCTGGCTACCTAACAGTACATCCAGGAAGCCAAGGATCAGTACAATTTAGGAAAATTAACAACATGAATGAGAAAGCCTAATAATATAGACAACCAGAGCAGATGACAGGGAAGAGAACAGATAATTTAGGGAACAAAGGAAAATCTTGTGATAAGAGTCCTCACAGGGACTGCAGAGGATAATGCTTCAGAAACAAAACCAGGTTTCTATAAAAAGGAGCAGCCAGGGAACAAAAACTTGAGGACCATACAAAACAAATGCAGAAGTTCTCTTAACATCAACAAAAGGCCTAGATGTTAGAATTTAAGTGACAATCCACTGAATAAGTAATCTAAAAGGTAAGCCATGAAAATGCCCAGAGATTTTAGGAAATTAAGTCTTTCCATGTATTCCTAAAAAAAGAGTTCCAGGTGGAATTAAATTAAAAGGTAAGAGAAGGGGAAAAGAAATTCAAAATATTTTCCTTTGCTTGAATCAAGAAGAAGAAGGAGAAGAAGGAGAAGAAGGAGAAGAAGAAGAAGGGGAAAGTATACTTTTTCAGGCTGAAAGTCTTCGGAGTTGAGCAAAAACCAGCACTTCTACAAACCTTGGAGGAGTGTTATGATTTCAAACATAAAGAAAATCTTCCACCACTTAACCATGAAAAGAATTTTTAAAGTAGGTGTGCTTCAGATATCTCATCTTTCATAATGGGTACAAGAAGAAAATGAAGTGCTTTCCAAATTATAAATTAAAAAAAAAGAACTTAACCAAGCAAGACTTTATTCATGCATGAAGCAGGTTTTTATCTAAGCAAGTATTTATTCACATATGAAGGAAAAATACATCCTTAGGTTTCTAAGCATGCTGACATAGAAAGATGTTCAATCTTCCTCTAAAGATTTGCTCAAATTGGTACTATCACATGTCAAAAAACAAGCTGCCACCCTGGGAAGGCTTAGGAGTTAAGAAACAGTCATTAGATAAGAGATAGTAGCTATTAAGGGGAATTATAATTATTATAGGAAATTATAGTTTTTAAATAAGGCAAGTACAGATTTGCCAATCAAAATAGATAATGCCGAATGGAAAGATAGTATCATTTATCTATGATGATCAAAAACACGGTCAGGTTGAGAAGTAGGTGGGTTTCAGTAGTTGGTCCAGGGCTCCAGGTTGGCATAACAAAGCATAGAGACAGGAAAGAAAGAGTGATTTGGGGACATAATTAATGGATCCATCACATTTGTATACCTGTTAGAAGGTAGAAGGAGTTTAGAAAAAAAAACTAATGGTAGAAATAACAATAATCTTTACTTGAGATTATATTGAAAATAGAATGTTGGTCACATTTTAATACTATTTTCACTAAAGCAAAGCAAATAAAAAGCAAAATTTAAAGCAATCTCAAAGTTTGACCAAGTGTTCTTCTTTTTGTTATGTAGCTTAACTAATGTTTTTTGTCAGAGGTAACATAATTAGAATTACACTAATAAGTACTTTGCTTCTATATTCCAAATTTTTTCTTACATGTAATTGTTCATTTTGTCTTTGTAATGTCTGGCTATAATTCATAAATCACTCATAAGAATGAGATAGCAGGCCGGTGAGATAGCTCAGTGGCACAAGAGCCTGCCTGGCAAGCGCGAGGTCCTGAGTTTGACTCCCAGTACCCACATAAAAAAAAAAAAAGAATGAGATAGCAGATAGTGGAACTTTCTTTCCACCCATATAATAATTTAAATATTGCTATATCTTATTGTAGGCAACCTAATAACTAATGTTATGTGTTTTATCTCTTAATTAAAAGATAAAGAAGAAGATACAATGAAAAATTAAAAAGTGAATTTTAATAAAGTCCTCAACTGGCATGTCGTATACAAAAGTTGGTTTTACCAACATAGAAAATATAAGTGCATATTGCCTTGAGTAACTTTGTGTTTTCTTGCATTATTATCCCAAAAAAAGGCCATCACTGGAAGCTTCCTAGAGATGTTTCTAAGCAATAATGATTTTAATTAATCTTAGTAGCAATCTGTCTTTTTTTATGTATATGCACTTAATACAGCCTACCAAGGTTATCACTTCAGTAACACCATAAAGAATACATCAAGAAATTGTTAGTGTTTGTTTTTAAATATATTTTATTATTAAAGTGGCAGTTTTCATTCATCTTTAAGTGGCAAGGAGCCAAAATAGGATGGGTATTGTTTTCTTAAAGCAAAAATGGTATCTTTTTGTTGTTGTTTTTGTATGTCCTTACTCTATGCCAGCTTGAGTCCTCTGAGAACAGATAACACGGTGAGCTTAGGCATGTAAATGGTTTATGCCAAAAAATGCTTGGAAAGATTAAAGAGGGAAGGGAGCAGAAGAGGGTAGGGGAGCCTTGGGATAAATGGGCCTGGACGACTGACACCCGACACCTATGAGAGGAAAGAGAAGGAACAAGGAGATGGGGCAGGAGAGCTAGAGTTCGCAGTGCAGCTCTGAGAAGTATTGGTGAGGCCCTGAGCAAAGGCCACCCTTCAGCAGAGTCCCGGGTACAAGTGGAAGTCATCAGCTCTTCTCCTGCGTCTGTGCCTGACCTGTGGCCAGGAGCTGTCCCCTGAAGTGTCCCCCTGAGCCCTCGTGCAAGACGAAGGTGTGGCTGAGGGTGCAGCCAGCCAGCAAAGCCCTTTGCAGCAGGTGCCTCTTAACCCCACAGCCATGTGCCTTCCTTTCTCAACTCATCGTCCTCTTGCTTTCTTTCGCTGCTCTCTCTTATTTTACGGTAGGACCAGCAACTAAGATACATATTGTGTTTTTATTTGTCTGAATATTTATATCCTTCCTCCTCTGGTTCTGTGCTGATTTATTTTATATTATAACAGGGCACCCAGCCAAAGGGGGTATTAATGGAAGCAAAGCTTGGGACTTCTGGTTCATTTAACTCTTGCAATTTGGTGTCTATTTTAAGGCCATTAGAAAAATGTGACTGATTAACAGTTTTCAAGATTTTGCTTCCTGCATCTGGTCAGATTCCTAATGTGTATGTTTGTTACCACACACTTACTGGACCAAATGGGGACCAACTACAGTGAATTATCTTAGCTCACATAATTACAGAAAAACTATTTAATACAAGCCATATATGTATAAAATATTAAATATATAAATATATATTAATATTTAAATAGTAATATATTAAAATAATTAATATATAAATATTAAATATATTAAATAATTATTGCAGCATATATATATATATGTATTTTTTTTTAATCTCATCAAATCCAAATTCTCTGAGTTGCCACATGATACAGTTAGACTGAAGACAGTAATGGGGGTGTATAACTGACAAGATAGACTTTCTGAAGGAATGTAAAAGGGTGTCTATTGGGTGAAGTAGCTGCAGGCGGTTATGGAGGCTTCAGTTTCATGTAAAAGGAGGAATGCTGTATAAAAGGATATATTACACAAGAGCTCTTGAGCAAGGACAATGAAAAATTTTGATAAACCTTAACAGAGAAGTCTATGAAGGTTAAAATATCCATTTAAACAACTCGGGGTGATTTAACTTTTAACCATGGGGAAAGAATAAAGAACTATTTATTGATGTGGAGCTGTGGCAACTGGCAGGAAGAGGGTCCGAGACGGGCTCCTGCTCCCTCCATTGACAGGACTCAGGGACTGGAGACCAGCAGGAAAGCCAGCGACACAGTAGGTCCCCCACTAGAGTGCACGTGATGGACGGGTGGGACTAGTGACATGGGAAAGTCGAAGCAACAGTAACAATACGAGCCAGCAGGTGGCAAGTTAGGTGAGCCAGCCTTGTGCTTGGGACAAAGACACGTGGAATAGAAGTGGGCTGGTAGTGACGCCTTCTTTTCTTTTCCCTATTTTTTTCTTTCTTTCTTTTATTTTTTCTTCTCCTTTTTCTTTTTTTCTTTTTGAAGTGGCTGGGGAGAACTCCAGCCACAGAAAACTAATCCCGTCCCCCAAATCCAGAGACGAAGATCAGCCCCGACCCAGCACAAGTCCACCTGCAGTCCTGGCTGGGGCACACATTCCGGGGTCGGACTCGGACCCGCCACAGAGCTGCAGACAGAGAGGAAGCTCACTGCTTTTATTCTTCTATGTCTGATGGGTTTTCCTCTTGGTGGTCCGCTGGAGTAGAGTGTTTTATTCTGCTGTTTATTTTTAATTAATTTATTAATTTATTTATTTATGTTGTAGTTTGTGCTTTTTCACTTTTCTCTTTTTCTCTCTGTTCTGTTTGACCCTGTTTTGTTTTTCTTTCTGTATGTTTATTGTTTTTTTCTGTGTGTGCGATTATTTTTATTTCCTGTTTATTTTTCTTTTCTCTTTTTTCTTCTCCTTCTTTTTTCTTCTTTCCTTCTCTTTTCTACATTCTTTTCCCTCTTGTTCATTATTTAGATCTCTAAACTTTCCCTTTGTACTATTCCCTTTGTCCTCTTCCTCTTTTTTCGTGAACTATCTCACTTAATTTTATGAGAGTTTCATGCAGGTAAACATTGTCTCTTCCCTTTCTGGTTTACTTCAATACTCCTAGGCTTTCTCTTCTGACCTCTCCCTCTTACATCCTACAATTACCCAAAACTTGGATGATCATCCTTTGCCCACCAAATTTGCTCCTACTATATTTAACCCCATCCACCTCTCCATCCTACCCTCTACCCCTCTTAATACCCCCCCACAACAGGGTCATACAACTCTACTAAGTGGAAAAATATTGCATACAAGTTCCTGGTATAAATTGGATTATATTATATAACTATAGTACTTGTTCCTACAGTTAAATATATCAGGCTAATATTTACCACAGTTCGTCAGTAGCCAGGCTGTGCTTCAGTCTATCGTTATTGCTAACTGTACTACTTTAACCAGGATGCCATACCTGTTATAATCAGTATTTTCTCTCCTGTATGACAACACTGAGATTTCAAGGAGCCATAACCACACCACAATCCAGTACCAAAGGAATGGGACTTGAGTCAAAAATATAGCAACTCCACATTCTTAATATATTGGGAAGGTAGGTTCTTGGGATAGACAGAAAGACCAAGAACCACCTATATCTAGAAGACATCCTTGAGGAACAAACATCACCTAGAAAAGCCTCGACACCAGGGACAAAACTGTCTGACATAAGGAATCTACAAGCACCAAGACAGTAAACAAAATAATAGAAAAAATAGAAAATGACAGAAGGAAGAAGCAAAATGCCACCCTAAATGCCCAGCCCACCCAGGACAACTCCAGAGCACAAAGAGACAAAGGAAATCAGAAGCCCACCACTGAAACTCTCGGAAATGATAGCAGCAGAAGTGAAAAAACAAATGGAAGAGGCCATAGAAAAAATGTCTAAGGCGCAAAAAGACATGACAATCAAAATGAAAGAAATTAGAGCAGACATAGATTAAAAAAAAAGAAGAGGTTAGGAAAATGATGGAACCATGAATGCCCAACATAAACAAGAATGGAATCCATGAAACAGATCCAAACAGAAATCCAGGAAATTAAATATGCCATTGAAATTATATGCGACAGATTGAATGAAGGCAAGGATAGAATATCAGACCTAGGAGACAGGAATGTGACTAGCGACCAGGAAAAGAAAGATACCTTAAAAATAGCAAGTGACCATGAAAAATTAATCCAGCAGTTACAGGATGAAGCAAAGAAGAGCAATATAAGATTGGTAGGAGTCAGTGAGAAAGCTGGAGACAGCGCAAATGCCATTAAAAACCTCTTCACAAAAATAATGGCAGAAAACTACCCAAACATGGATAAAGAATTCAACATACAAATAAATGAAGCATATAGAACTCCAAATAGCCATGACCAAAATAAATCTACACCAAGGCATATAATAATAAAGATTCCATAAATTCATCACAAGAACAGAATATTAAAAGCAGCTACAGAAAAGAAATAAATCACCCACAAAGGAAAGCCCATCACAATCACAGCAGACTTCTCAAAACAAACTTCCAAATCAAGGAGAGCCTGGAGTGAGGTATTTCAAGCCCTAAAAGCAAACAATCTTCAACCCAGATTGATGTGCCCCGCAAAACTATCAAATTAAATGGAGACATAAGATACTTCCATGACAAAGAACAACTGAAGAAATTCATGACCACCAAAACAGCAGTACAGAATGCTCTGAAGGATATATTAGAAAGAGATAATGAAGACCACAAACACATGAACACCGATAGAAAGAAACCACCAAGCAGGGCAAGCAATTCAATAGAGCAGAAAGATAGGGAACCAACAACAGGAAAATAACACAAAAAAGATAAGCTAATACATACCAGTTACAACCATCTATGTAAATGGTCTCAATTCCCTGATCAAAAGGAACGGACTGGCAGAATGGATAAAGAAACAAGATCCATCAATATGCTGCATTCAAGAAACACATTTAACCCAAAGAGAAATTCATAGACTAAAAGTCAAAGGATGGAAAACAATTCTCCATGCCACAGAAACCCAGAAAAAAGCAATGATAACTATTCTATCTGCAGATGGTGTAAACTTTAAGCCAAAACTGATCAAAAGAGACAAGGAAGGTCACTACATACTTGTTAAGGGAAAACCCCAAGAAGAGAAAACTATCATAAATATATATGCACCAAACACTGGTGCACCCAGCTACATAAAACAAATATTAACAGACATGAATAACCAAACAGGCACTAACACAATTGTTGTGAGGGACCTTAATATCCTACTCTTACAAATAGACTGACTAGACAAAACACAAAACAAAAAAGAAATATCAGAATTAAACAAAGCCTGTGAACAAATGGACTTGGTAAAATTCTACAGAAAGTTACACCCCCGAAACTTCAGAATATACATTCTTCTCAGCTGTACATGGGACGTTCTCTAAAATAGACCACATACTAACCCACAAAACATGTTTAAGTAAATGTAGAGGAATTGAAATCATTCCTCACACACTATCTGAACATAACTCAGTGAAACTGGAAATCAGTGAGAAAAGAAATCACAAAAACTACACAAACACATTAAACAACACACTTCTGAAACAACCAATGAGTAACAGAGAAAATTAAACACAAAATTATACAGTATGTACAACTAAATGATAACACTGATAAAACATACCAGAACTCATGGGATGCAATGAAAGCAGTCCTAAGAGGGAAATTTATAGTGATAATCTCTCACATCAGGAAAACAGAATGAGCTCAAATGAACAACCTAATGTTGAACATCAAACTTCTAGGAAAAGAAGAACAAATCAAACCCAAAACTCATATGAGGGAGGAAATTTTAAAGATAAGAACAGAAATTAATGCAATTGAGACTAAAAAAAAATGCAAAGAATGAACAAATAAAAAAATTGGTTCTTTGAAAGAATTAATAAAATTGACAAACCATTAGCCAACCTCATCAAAAAGAGGAAAGAAAACATACAAATTCAAGCAATTAGGAATGAAAAGGGGGAAATCACAACAGATCCCACAAAAATTCAGAATATCATCAATGCCTACTATGAGAACCTATATTCTAATGAGATGGAAAACACAGAAGAAATGGACAGATTTCTAGACACAATCCAACTGCCAAAACTAAATCAAGAAGATATAAAAATTCTAAATAACCCAATATCAACAAATGAAATTGAAAATGTAATTAAAAATTTACCAACAAAGAAAAGCCCAGGCACTGATGGATTCACTGTTTTATTCTACAAAAAAATTAGAGGAGAACTAATGCTACTAATGCTGAAACTCTTTAAGGAAATTGAAAGGGAAGCAATACTTCCAAAATCATTTCTGGAGGCAAGTATTATGCTGATCCCAAAACCAAAGAAGAACCCAAGCAAAAAAGAAAACTACAGGCCAATCTCCCTAATGAACATAGTTGTTAAAATCCTCAATAAGACACGCAAACAGAATGCAGCAAATTATCAAGAAGATTATACTCCTTGACCAAGTTGGATTCATTCCAGGGATGCAGGGATGGTTCAATATACACAAATCAACAAGTGTAATATGTCATATTAATAGAACTAAAGACAAAAATCACATGATCATCTCAATAGATGCAGAAAAAGCATTTCACAAAGTCCAACATCCATTCATGACAAAAATCTACAGAAAATTGGAATAGAAGGTCTGTACCTCAATCTGATAAAAGCCATCTATGACAAACTAACAGCTAACATCATACTAAATGGTCACAAACTGAAAGCTTTCATTCTGAAATCAGGAACAAGACAAAGATGTCCACTATCACTTCTCCTATTCAATATAGTTCTGGAAACATTAGCCAGAGCACTTAGAAAAGAGAAAGAAATAAAAGGAATAAGGATAGGAAAGGAAGAAATTAAATTATAATTATTCACAGATGACATGATACTTTACATAGATGACCCCAAAAGCTCCATCAAAAGACTTATAGATTAATAACCAAATTCAGTAGTGTAGCTGGTTACAAAGTCAACACTCAAAAATAAGTAGCATTCCTGTTCACAAGCAACAAACTTACAGAGAGAGAAATTAGGGAAACAACACCCTTCACAATTGCATCCAAAAACTGAAATACTTAGGAATCAATCTAACAAAGGAAGTAAAAGATCTATACATTGAAAACTACAGTACTCTGAAAAAGGAGATTGAAGAAGATATCAGAAAATGGAAAGATGTCCCTTGCTCATGGGTAGGAAGAATCAACATAGTAAAAATGGCCCTACTCCCAGAATTGATACACAGATTTAGTGCAATCCCAATCAAAATATGATTAGCATAACTCACGGAATTAGGGAAAACATTACTAAAATGCATTTGGAACCAGAATAGACCTAGAATAGCAAAAGCAATTATGGGCAACAAAGGCAAGTCAGAAGCATCACAATCCCTGACGTGAAAGTATATTACAAAGCTACTGTGATAAAATCAGCATGCTGTTGGCAAAAAAACAAACCTGAGGATCAGTGGAAATAACTAGAAGACGCAGACACAACTACAAATACACTAAACCACCATATCTTTGACAAAGGAGCCAAACATGTTCACCCGAAGAAAGATAGTCTCTTTAATAAATGGTGGTGGAAAAACTGGCTTTCCACATGCCAAAGACTAAAACTAGACCCATGTCTATCACCATGTATTAAACTAAGGTCAAAATGGATCAAAGATCTAAATATTAAAATAGAGATACTAAATCTACTGGAATAGAAAATAGGTAAAAATCTTGAAGACATAGAGTAGGCATAGACTTCATGAACAAAATCCAGACTGCTTGAGAAATACAACAAAGAATCAACAAATGGGATCTCATCTTATTAAAAAGCTTTTGCACAACCAAAGAAATCACCAACAAAGTGAAAAGACAACCCACAGAGTGGGAAAAAATTTTAGCCAGTTGTCCCGCAGACAAAGGACTTCTATGTAGAACACATAAAGAAATGAAAAAAAATCTGGCCCTCAAAATTCAAAGACCCAATCCAAAAATGGTCATCTGAGATGAATACACACTTCTCTCATGAAGAAACATGAATGGCAAATAAATATATGGAAAAATGTTCAACATTGTTGGTCATTCAAGAGATGCAAATTAAAACAACACTGATATTCCATCTTACTCCAGAAAAAATGGCTAACATCAAGAAAACAACCAATAATAAATGCTGGTGGGGCTGTGGGGAAAAAGGAACCGTTCTCCACTGTTGATAGGAGTGTAGACTGGTGCAATCACTGTGGAAATCAGTGTGGAGATTTCTTTAAAAACTAGGATTAGAGGTCCCATTCGACCCAGCTATCCCCCTTCTGGATATTTCCCAGAATTAAAAACATCATACCATAGTGATATATGTGCACTTATATTTATAGCAGCACAATTTGTAATAGCTAAATCTTGGAAACAATCCAAATGCCCATCAACTGAAGTATGGATAAAAAAAGATGTGTTTTTTCTAATATAATGTAATACTACTCATCCATAAAAAAGATAAACTTGAGACTTTTATAGGTAAATGGATGCAACTCGAGACCATACTCGTAAGTGAAATAAAGCAGACCCACATGTATAAACTTCATATTGTCTCACTAGTGTGAGAATCTGAAAGAGTAAACAAGATTCAAAATGTACAATAGATATTGTGAAATGGGAAGAAACTGTTCAAAAGAAAAGAAAAACTGTGATGGGAGAAAGGGGAAAGGAAGGAAAGGAAAAAGAAAAAAATGCAAACACAAGACAGTTAAAATAGTTATATAGCTGGTTTCTCTTGGTTCATTGAGGGAAAAGTTTTGTGGCAGTAATTTGCTGGACAATATTTCATGCCTGTATCTTATACTCTGAACAACTACTGTGAATGATTATTGTTACTCTCCTACTAGCCTGTTTTGAAACTGTTTTACTTTTTTTTTTTGTGGGTACCGGGGGGTCGACTTCAGGACCTCGCGCGCCAGCAGGCGCCCGTGCCACTGAGCGATATCACTGGCCCCCTTTTTGTATGTGGGTTCCGGGAGTTGAACTCGGGCCCTCACGCTTGCCGGGCAAGCGCTTAAACCGCTGAGCCATCTCACCGGCCCAAAACTGTTTTACTTTTATTTCTTACATTTTTCTGTTTAAAGAAAGAATAAAGAAGTATTTTATAGCTGCCTAAGAGCTTGGCTTTCAGATTTTAGGAAAACTGCACAAAAATCTTGAAATACACACAAAACAGTAGGTGAGAGTGGCGTTGTGATCCTGGTAGGACAGATGACTGGGACTTGTGCTGCACATATTTACAAGGACAAACTCTCAAGAGGAAAGCACTAAAGCCTACCTGGAAAACTGTATGAAGTTTTCCAGACAGGCATTGTACTACTAACTTTCCCATCTCTGCAACATCATAACCCCACAACTTAAAGGACATGATGTTAATGTTTGGCTCACAGACTCCGTGGTTTCAGTCCATGGTCAGTGGGCTCAAAGGCAAAATCAGCATGGCAGAACAGCGTGGCAGAGAAAGGCTGGGAAGCACTGAAATAGGAGAGGAGCCAGGTAGACTACATCCTTCCATGGTCTCCCCCAGAGACCCAAGCCTCCCACCAGAACCCACCTCCAAATAACACACAGAGCTATGAACTCATCAATGGACAACTCCAATGATGAGTTCAGCTCCCCCATCATCCAATCACCTTACAAAAGCCCCACCTCTGAACCTGAATGCTAGACTTGTGGGGAACATTTTATATCTAAACCATAACAGGCATTTTCAGACAATGACTCTTAATTCTTCAAAAGTGTAATATCTGACAGAGACATAGAATTTCATTCCAAAACCATGTGTGTAAACTAACATGGCCTCTGCCACAAAGTGCTGGTGTGTATTACACTACCTCTGGAGTCTGTTGTAAGAGAATAAAGAATAAAGCACAAGAAACTAGTAAAATAATTATTTGAAATGATTTGGTAGTAATGCTTATGTGACATAAAAATCTGCGGTTTTAAATATCAATATGGAGTTTTTTCTCTCTTATTTTTGGTTTCTTTATTCTTTATCATGTCAGAGAGACTGAATCTGCTGCTTTGATCATAGCAAGGGCATGTAAAGTATGTATTCATTAGGTCTTTTTGATTGTAAATAAACCTGCATAAGAAGAAAAGACAAATATAACATAGGAATCCAGGAGCAACTCATGAATCTGAGGGCAGGGGTGTGGTCATATTTTAGGAATATAATGGAACTGAGAATCTGCTGCCAGCATGAGCCACTTTCTTCCATACGTTCCTTTCTGTAATTTGGCTTCTTTCTTTTCTCAAGTTGCAGCTTTTTAAAAATTACCTGCCACATGGCAGAAAGAAGCCCCCAGAGTCCTCAGGTATTCATCTTCTCTACTCAAGAAACCAGCAACATTAAACTAAGTTGTTTTGGTAAAAGACCTGAACTCTTATTGGAAGAAGTGGGTCCAGGGTGTAGATTGGCTGCGTGTCCCTAGACAGTCAACTGCGGCAGAAGTCACAGGTATTCACGCAGTCCTTCCCATTGTACAAGTGTGGCTGCAGGGGTTTTCAAAAACTGGGATCTTGTATAGACAAAAAAGTAAGTAAAAGCCTGTATGACATTGTATTAGAAAGTTTATCTGCCTATCATTATGAGATATCTAACTAGTTCTACTTACAACATCTAATTCAATGATTTTATCTAAACAACCCAAGACTTTGAGGGACCAAGTTTCCTAATCAGACATAAAAATAATTCTTAGTGTATTTCTGGAGTCCCTATAAGCTATAAAATTCATGTTACTTCCTTATCCTTTTCTAATTTAGCCAAAGGAAGTTACTGGAGTACTCACCAATGGAGATCCAACGAATGGATTTATTGTGATAAAAAAAAAAAGTCAAGACTTGGAAAGAATTATTGTAAGTTCCCAAAGCTTCTCCTAGGTGGTCACCACCTAGAAATGGTCAAAGCTGAGGTAAATCAGACTTAATTTCTTCCACTGAAATAATAACAGAATACAATTAGCACCACATCTCCACCTTTCATGTTAATACACCATGTTCACAGGCATGCATAATATGCCTTCTCACCAGTGCACAGTTCATACCTTCAAAATTTTGGTATCTTCTAAACATCCATTTATCCAATAGTTATAGTTTCCAACACACATCACTCTCCATTTCTTATATAAGCCAAACATCATTTGTGAAATGATGTCACAAGTCAACTACTTCACTTACATGTGCAGTTCACTCTTTACAAGATAGTATAATCTGCTTTCTCATTTCAAAAGCTGAGAATATTATGCCTTATAAATACATCATCTAGCTAGGCATGGTGGTGCATACCTGTAATCCCAGCACTTGGGAGACTGAGGCAGGAGGATCTCCTTGAGTTCAAGCCCAGCCTGGGCAGCATAGTAAGTCCAGGCCACCCTGAACTACATAGCAAGACCATGTCCTAACAAAAGAAAATAAAATAAAAACAAATAAATATATTGTAAAGGTTGATTGTGTCAACTTGAGAAGTTTAGAAACTTAACTAAGTCAGCTTAGCGATTCTACACCCTAGGGTGTACAGGACCTGCCCTAGGGTGGTTAATCGCCTGGACTGTATAAAAGGGAAGTGAGGAAGAATGGATTGGCTTCTGTTCTTTGGAGGAGCTCCGGTCTTCACCTTCAGCTTTGACATCATCTGCTGGCTTCTAGCACAGACTCTTCAGCTTCCACCTCAGATTCTTCAGCCTTCCGGTGTAGACTCTTTAGCCTTCCATCAGAGACCCATCGGCCTCCTGATATGGGCTTGCACAGACATGCAGTGAACTCCAGACCTTGGACTAAAACCTTCAGCCTCCAGTGTGTAGACGCCCTCTGCACGCTTCCTCATCCGACTCTGTGGCTGACCATGATAAACCAATCTTGTAATTTCTTATACATTTGTATATCTTGTGTTATATCTGTTTCTCTAGTAAAACACTGACTGATACATACGTTGTCTAAGTTTATGGAATGAATTCTAAGAGAACTTTCCTTGACTCGGTTATGGTTTGGTTGTCTCTTGGGGGTCCATGTTTTTGAAATCTTGGTCCCTGAGGAAGTAGTATTGGGAAATGCAATGAAACCTTGTGACTTGAGGACAGTGGGAGGTTTTTGGGTCACTGGGACACTTCCTCCTAAGAGAATAAGGTATTTCTCTGAAGATTCTTGAATTTGCATACAAGGGTGGTTATAAAAGAGCAAGCCTGGGCTCCTCCTCTCCGTCTGCTCCCTGCCTCACCCTGTGACCTGTCCCCAGCTGGCCTCTTGCTATTCACAGGGCTCCTTCACTAGAGCCTTTGCTCTGCTGTTGACATTTTTCACCTCCAAAACTGTGAGCTAAATGTGTTTCTTTTCTGTATAAAATTAGCTCTCTCAGGTACTTCATCATAGGGGTGAAAATCCACCTAACATAGAAATTAATGTAAACGGGGGCTATTTCAGCATTTTTCTTTTCTACACATCAAAATATAAACTGGGACACACTTATCATAACCTGGAACCCCATCTCCTTCCCCACATTAGAGGTTGCCTGGCTGCAACCACTGGTCTATTTAGAGATTTTTTCATCCAACCAAGGACCCTGATTTCCTGTCTTTCTTTGCTTCTCATACGCCACATTTGTCCTCACACTGTGTGGGCCAGACAAGCACAAGTAAATATTAAAATGTCTGAGGTCATGTCGGGGCATAAATCAGAAGCACAGCTGGCAGTTCATGAATACACACTCAGATGATTGTTCATTTAGCTCAGAACAAATTTCAAGTCTGGAGGAGTTCCTACTAAGAGTTCTCTATCATTTCTCTTATAGAAAGCCATTCCCTTCACTTCTAAACCATTTGACTTATTTTCATTTTCTTTTTGGAAATTTTTAAAGTGCATTTGTTCTGTTTTAGGAACTATGCCATGAACTTCCCTAGATATTATCATTTGCTCTCCACAAAATGTGAAGTGTATTAGTTTTCCATCACTCGGAAATAACAACTGAAGTAATCAGGCAGAAAGCAGGAAGGATTAATGTTGGCCCACAGGTCTCACTCTGTGATCTCCTGGCTCCATGGTGTTGATGCCCAAGCTGAGGTAAAACTTCAGCATGGGAAGCACATGGCAGAACCAAGCTGCTCACCTCATCGTGGCTAGGGAGGAATATTTGAAATAGGAAGGGATAAGCCCCAATATTCTTTTCCAATGCATTCTCAGTGACCTACTGTCTTTCTTTCTTCCCCATGCCCACAACTGAAGGCAGGAGAGGTTTGTTTTAGCTCACAGTTTGTAGAGGTTTCAGTACATAGTAAGTTGGCTTCAAGGTGGGGGAGCATGGCAGAGGAGAAAGAGCTCATGGCATGGAAGCAAGAAGCAGAGAGGGGGAGGGAAAGAGAGAGAGAGAGAGATCAAGGGAGAAGGAGGGAGATAGACCCTTCCAGACCACACCCCAGTGACCCAGCTCCTCCACGCAGGCTTCACCAACATCACATTCAGCTATAAACTCCTCAGTGCACTAATCCACTGATGAGTATCATGCAACCATGAACCAATCACCTCCCAAAAGCTCACCCATGAGCACATGCAGCTTTGAGGGGATATCTAGGTATAAACCATGACACCCTCCTTCCTTCCCTAAGTCTCAGCTCCTGAAGATCCTTCACCTTCAATAACATCACAGGCTGGTGACAAGCCTTTGACCTGTGACCCTTTGGGGCACATTTAAGTTTCAAATCATAACAGTTATGTTACAAAATATCTGACTGAACTGTGAAAATCTTCTGTTTCTACATCAGCATACATCACTTTGAAGTTCAGGTCTCTTCACATTTGTTTCTTATGGCTTTTTGTCAAAATTCGGAATAGTTTCCCCGCCAGGAGCCTCCGGTGTCAACCAGTATGTGTGTGGTTAATTCAGTATCCAGTATGTCCTGCCTGTCTGGTGCCCTGGTTATCTGAAACTTTAAACTACTGTCTTTTTAATAGTGAGACCTTGGTGCACAGCCTTTCAGTCCTCTGAAAAGATCTGTCGCAGTAACCACGTGACTGAGAAGATGTGCTGGCTGAGCAGCTACACTACAGGCTTGTCATGGTGGGAAGGTAACTATAGTCACTTGAGTGAATTATAATGATGTAGCTTTTGTTCTGGCTTGTTTTGGGAATTTACTTCTTCTTCTACATGCAGCTGGCATTCAAATATAAGTGCAAAGCATCGTATTTTCAGCAGCATCTGTTGAGACTTATGCTAGTTTGCCAGAGCTGTCACAGAAACCAACAGAGATTTATTTTTTCACAATCTGCAGGTTGGAGGTCCAAGATCAAGGTGTTGGCATGGTTGGCTTTTATTAGGGAATCTCTCAGCATGCAGATGGTGATGGCTATGTTCTCCTAGTTAGCATCAGGTGGTCTCGTCCATCTGCGTATATGTAATGGTTGATGATTGTGTCAACTTGAGAAGTTTAGAGACATTTAACTAAATTGGCTCAACAATTCCATACCTAGGGTGTAGAGTACCCACTTTAGGGTGGCTCCTCGCCCGGATGGTATAAAGGGAAATTGAGGAAGGACGGATCTGGTTGTTCTTCAGAAGAGCTCCAGTCTTCGCCTTCAGTTTGGATGTCGTCTCCTGGCTTCCAGTGCAGACTCTTTGGCTTCTGGCACAGACTCTTCAGCCTTCTCGTGCAGATCCATCCGCCTCCTGATACGGACTTGCATGGAAACTGCAGTGAGCTCCAGACCTTGGACTGAAACCTTCAGTGTCCAGACACCCTCTGCACGCTTCCTAATCCAACTCTGTGGGTGACCACCATAAAGCAATCTTATACATTTGCAATTTCTTATACATTTGTATATCTCATGTTATATCTGTTTCTCTAGTAAAACACTGACTGATACAGTATAACTGAGTTGTAAACTCTTTTTTCCTCTCCTGGGGATCAAACCCAGGGGATGTTTTTCCACTGAGCTATAGCCCAAGTCCTTTTTTTTTTTTTTTTTTTTTGAGTTGGGGTCTCACTAACTTGCCAACACAGGACTTATAATTGTGATCGTCCTCCCTCAGCCTCCTCAGGGCTGGCATCACAGGCAGGTGCCACTACAACTTGCTCTGATTCTTTTTATAAGAACACCAATGTTTGGATTAGAGATCACATATATGACCTCCTTTACCTTAATGATCCCCTTTAAAGCCCTATATTCCAAAAGTACTGGGGATTAATATTTTAACATATCAATTTTGGAAAGGAAAGAATTTACCATATAACAAAGTTTATCATATTTGAAAATAGCTTGCAGGTTTGGAAGAGTCAAGTTCATTTTGTATTCAGTAGAGATGTGGACTGTGTATGTCTACATGTGTGCTGTGTGTGTGCGCGTGTGTGTGTGTGCATAAAGTGATTTTGGATTACTCAAGTATATAAGATTTGATATTAGAAGCGAAAATAGATTTAGGAATTTATTTTAATTTTATATGCTTATAAAAATATGACAAACTTTCACCAGGTTCCACCTTCATGCTTAGTGATAATAGAAACATCCTTTCCTTGTCATATGCAGTTTCCTATGTTTTCCAACAGGAGCATCATAACTTCAATGTCAATTTCTAGGTAAACTGTTTAAAATAGATGTGGTCCATGTGGACATTAATTTTTAAATTTCTTCTAATGGGTCTCTCACTTCATGAAATTATCTAAAAAGGTTATCACTAGACAAAGGAAATTAATGGAGGGCATCTGAAACAACACATTTTCAGATTATTTCTGAGTGTGAGTCAAAAGCGTTTCCTCGCTACTGATGACAATTCTTGTTATATATACTTAAGTTTGGAAAATGATGATAAACGGTGATTTTCAATACCAATAATGGTTTTGGGAGAACCATATTGCAAAGAAGTCCTGCTAATGATAATTAGGATACTCTAAATTAATGAACAAAGAGATCATAATGGTAATAGCATTACAAAATGTGCACGCTGATATAGGTAATTAACTTTAACACTGGCTGTGATTTTTGAAAGGCATATGTAACATTTTGCACTTTAACATTGTCCAGTATGGCACTACTCATTAACTTTTCCCATTATACTTGGATTCATTATTTTGGAGTTAACAAAACAATTTTGCCAAATATACCCCAACAGAATACTTCCTTTACCTTATTTCTTAATGACTCTTATGATACCAGAAGACAGTCTCATTCAGGACAGGAACTGATCAAAACAGGCAATTGGTTCCATCATCTAATTTATTATAATAATTCTCAATAGAAGAGTCATTTACTTTAAAGTATGAATTAGAAATATGTTGACCTTATTACTGTCTGTCTGGTCACTAAATGTAGTTTTTTGGTGGACAGGAGCAGCATTTTTATATTTGATCATTGCATGGGTTAATTAACTGAGTGTTATGGTTATAACCTATATTTGAACACTAAATAGACTGTATATAGATAGTGTCAAATGCATGAATTCATTTTCATAAATTTGAAATAGTTGGATAATTGACATAGTCCCAAGGAAAACATTTGTATAGATGATTTCAATAGTTGACCTTCTAACTCTACCAATTATAGTTTTAAACTTACAATTCAAAATATTTATTTAGAGAATGACCAAATATTTTCAAAAATCCAGGTGGATATCTTTAACAAAGGAAATCATATTAGATATTTATTTTGTTACTAAAAACAATCAAGGGGCCGGTGAGATGCCTCAGTGGCATAAGCGCCTGTCTGGCAAGTGTGAGGTTCTGAGTTCGACTCCCGGTACCCACATACGAAAAAAGGGCTGGTGATATCGCTCAGCGGCACGGGCACCTGCTGGCACGTGAGGTCCTGAGGTCGACCCCCGGTACCCACCAAAAAATAAATAAATAAATAAATAAATAAAAACAATCAAGTTTCTCTAATTAAAAAGGAAACATTTTTGATAAAACTATTTCAATTAAAGCAAAACATTATAAATCCTCCTGAAAATATATGCCTACATACGTCTATATATAGCCACACCCTATAGCTATTTTTGTTAATAGTTAAAATATGGATCTTTTCAAAGTTTGCTCATATCTAAATATATTTCTAAAAACAAAACAACGAAAAGAAATTATTGCCCCACATATTCTTCTGCAACTTGTTAAAACAGACGTGTATTTTTCTGACCACATTCATAGTTACATCTCATTCTTCTTAAAATTACATTATATTGTGATTAATAGAGTTTCTATTATTTGCTTTAACCAAATTGCTACTTATGATGTGCCTATCAGTTAAATTTCATTTGTTTAAACTGAACTGAAATTTGCTTGCACAGGTTTGGTTAAGCTAAAAAAGAATTAATTAGATGGTTCCTGGGATATCGTTGGAAGAGCTGTGACAGTGACATTTGGGAAGGTGCTGAGGTGGCCGATCAGCTTTGGTCATGGCCACAAAGCAGTAAGATGATTTATAGAGCCCAGTTGTGGGTGGGCAGTGGTCCCAATTAGGGGACAGGTAAACCACCTCATCTGTGGTGTATTTCTATGTTTAAATTAATCAGTATTTTTACTAATACTAGCAATACACAGTTATGCATAAAGTGAACAGATGAGCAGCACAGCTATATAATTTGCAAGGCCCAATGTGAAACAAAAATATGGGTCCTCTTGTTTAAATATGAAGAATTTCAAGGTAGTGACAACAGAAGATTATACTGGGCAGGATCTGACTGTAAAGTATGTTCGTAAAACCAACCATGCACCTGAGGAATCTATTGAAATTTTATAGATTTTTGAAAGTTTTATTAAAAGTGAAAGGTAAATAATAAGTCTGATTAAGTTGTATATGTGTGTTTGCATCTTCAACTGTCCTTTCCCAAATGAAATGATTTTCCAAAAAAGCTTGAAACATACATGAGGTGATCAGAAAATACGGTAAATGTTTAAACAAATTCATTACAGTAAAAGACTCATTGCCCGTTGCCCTCAATATCCTCCATCTTATTATTCCAACATTGTTGCCAATTTCTTGAAGCAATTCTGAAAGTCTTTTTTGTGGGTTTCTTTACAAATTATGGTCAAATATGTGGTGAATGCAGCTGCTGAGTGCCAACCAGTGGAAAGCATGCTCTGAAAACAAGATGCTATATCATCATGTATCTCACTAACCAGATCTAGCACCATGCAACTTTTGGCTCTTACCCAAGGTCAAAATGTCCATTGTATTAGGCAGCTTTTCTGTTGCTGAGATACAATACCCAACACCCACAACTTAAAGGACAAGAGGTTTAATTTAGCTCATGGTTTTAGAGGGTTCAGTCCATGGTTGGTTGGTTCTAATGCAGCAACATCATGGCAAATGATGTGGTACAGCAAAGCTGCTCAGTTCATGGCTGCCTGAAGGGAAGTAGAGCAGAACATCCCAGAGAGGAAGGGTTAAGGGGACCAGATATAGAACTCAAGGTCACGCCTTCATGACCCACCCAGCCACACTCAGTAGTGTGCTCCACCAATCCCCCATAGCCAATCCAGTTGAGACTCCACCATAACCACCCTGAACAATTACCATGAAAGGTAATTGTTTTGAATCAATTCAGGACACTGAGGCAGCCAGAACAGCAAAACTGAAAGGCAACTATCAGGAAAGATGTCTTCCAGAACTGCTTCAAAATGTGGCAAGAAGAATGGGGTAAGTGTGTTTGAAGCATGAGGAAGGATTTTGAGGGGGATTAATAGCAATGTATCTTTTACTTGAATAAATTTATTTTTATTTAAGCACAGACCATATTTTTCCATCTTACCTTCTAGTTACATATGGAACACTGTGCTAACTAAACAAGGGGACACCCTGCATATCCATATGGTAAAAATAAAAGTATTTTTCATGTTATTTTTAATTCAAAGTTTTATTTTGCTCATTTAGATCAAAGTGCATTTATTCCTAGGAGTATTTATCCTCTCAGTTGAATTCATATGTCACTGTAAATCAAAGTTGTCATTTGATATTAAGTAAGGAGCAATTTTATGGTTGGTTAAACAGGTGAGAGATTTAATAGTAAATTATTCAAGGCATGCAAGTGTTCTATTATTAGTAGACAACACACCTGAGACTCTACTTCACTAATCTACTTATGTTAGATACTGTGTCTTTAAAATTTAACCTATTTGTTTCTGCTTGTTGACAACAAAAGCTATTTATTTTGTTTGAAAGTCTCAAATAATCATAAATTAAAGGCAATGTTTATTTTCATCCAGATATGTTTCTGCTTATTAAATGTTTTCATGGTGCTCTAACTCAAGTAACATTTGGCTTCCCTCATAAAAGGAGACAATAGCGCAAATACAGTGAAGGGTAAGGGGGAAAATTGTTAAAGAGTAGGCCAACACTGAGAAACTGTTTGAAAAGGAAATAATTTCTGACAGGTGAAAAACTTTCCTCATTACTCAAATTTGGAAGCATATACATGACTGCTTTTTAAGTACACACTTTTATTTTTAATGAAAAATTATTTTACATGGATTTGCTTTACAAAGTCTTTGCCTCTTTGTTTTTCTTCCCAAGATTACCTTGCAAAACCTTGAAATGAAAAAGTAGTAGAAAACAATGGATGAAATACTATTTGTTTAACAAGTATTAATTCTAATAAGGTGAGAGAAAATTGCATGTAGCACATCTGAATCTTCTAAGCAGTGCACTTTATGATAATCTCATCATTTTTAGAGCCACTCCTGAAAGACAGACATATTGATAAGACTTGTGAAATCTGTGCTGTTTCTTTGTTTACTACAGGGCCTTGTTTCTTCGTTTTCTTTAAAATAACTTTAGATATGGTGTTCTGTACGGAGATTAGATGTACACAAAGAAGACTAAAAATGAGTAGCAGCGATCTGATATAGAAAGAAAATTTTTGTCTGAAAATGTTGGGGAAACACAGAGGCAAGGACCTTACACTGATCGCACTGAATGAAACACTGCTGCAAGTGTCTTAATCGGGGATTGGGAAATCATTCAGTTCAGGCACTGGTGTCTGCTCTTAGCCAGGCAAACACCAGGTAAAGATTTAAAAACAAAGCATTTCACATATAGTCATGGTTTCTTTAGACCTCCAGCCAGCCCATTAGTATCTCATTCATTATCACCGTTATCTTCCCTGTCTCTAACAACTAGACAAATTCACCCAAGTGTAAGCTCCTCAGTCCCTTAGACTGAAAATGTCTCTACGCACACTGCGGACACACATGGAGGCAGTCTTGCACGATTCCTGGTGTAACAAGGTGTTGATGACATCTTTTTTTTTTTTTTTTTTTTATAAATAAAGCACTTTATTTTCAGCAGGACTAGTGACTTTGCCCGAGTTATGCAACCTGTGTCTGGAGGGCAACAGAGCTCTGCTGCCCGCAGTTCACCAAGGTGTCCCCTGGTGTGGACCTTGTGCCATCTGAGACTCACACAGCAGTCAGCACTGCATAGGGGTTGAGAAGCTACAGACTCAGCACCCAGACACCGCTGGACTGTTAACTAAGCAAATTCCCTGCAAGACATCATTCCATTCCACTGTGTCCTCAGAAATGGAAACTGTTGCTGAATTTGCCAATTTGCATAACTACCTTTCTAATTCTTTGTTGCACACAAATATCCCTTAAGTCTTCCTGAAAAGTCAAAATTCCATGCAGTACTGCATGCAGTTAATATTTGAAAATTAGTTTATTTAATCAGCATGGTTCTGGAAAATATCTTCCCATTCAAGATTAGGTCTCATTCATCAGAGCTAGAAATCTAAATTTACTGAAAAGAAGATAATCTCTGAAACTCCAGGTTATGATTCCAGGCACGGGGCTTCAGATGCCAGGTTAACTATTGTCTACACTGCCTTGAAATGTGTTATATGAAGGGTTTTCAACACTGGTTTTGCGACTGTTAAATCTGTCATGACAGCAGCTGTGACACTCGCCCAGCTCTCCTGGGCACAACTGTGAAGTGAGCTTCCAGGGACATGGAAGTGTCACTCAGCACTGGGGATGACCACCTGGGACAAAATCTCCCCTCTGCCACCCACACACAAGGAGCATGAAATAAACTCAACTTGCTACTATGAAGAAAGCCCTGCTTTGACATTTAAATGGCAGTGAGGGAGAGAAAGGAGCAGTGCTCAGCCCACAGCAAATGCTGTCTGTTGGTCAGCTGAGAGAGCGGTCAGCAAGGGCCACGGAGCAGAACCACTGATTCCCCTGCCTCTCGGCGGCTGCTATTGTCCCTCTTTACCCCATCCTGTGCTGTGACTCCCAGTGGGAAAATATATCCCAAATATTCAAGGAGTGGATAGCTGAGTGCTGAATGCATCCCAGTTTCTTAACTAGAAGGCCACAGGGTCTTACGGCCACATAACTATATTTTCCTTGTATGAAAGTATACCTTGTCCCAAATGAGTGGAAAATCCAGTTCAATGTTCCCAGGTTTTCTGTTTCATTTTTTAAATTTTTGTCCATTCTATTTATAAATAAATGTATGGTATAAAAATCTGGAAAATTCCCCTGAGCTCTGTGCAAGGGAAATGCATTGGAAATTACACAGCAGTTATCCAAATCCACAGCGTATGACATGGTCACTTCACCTATAGCTGCCTTCAAACCACTGTGCAACAGGACATGGACAGTCAAGAAATCAGACTTCTAAGATGACCTTACTTGCAAAATATAGTCCCAAAAGGTGCACTTCCTATCTGCTTACAGCCCACACACAAACGTGCACATATTTTATACTATCTTTGTTCACTTTTCTAATTTAACTGTTTCTTTTATTTACTTGAGTAAAAGAATAATTAATGTTTCTGACATAGCCATGTTGGAAGTAACTATGTTTTAGAAAACCACACATTAAAAGAGTTGATTTTGCTATTCTTGGTATTCTTTGAGTATGATATATGAGTTTTATAATGAATTATATAAGATTATCTATTTATTGAACAGATTAGTAACTAGGAGCATAGAAACCAGGAGAATAATCATGCATTCTAATTGCATTTTCTAATTTATTACACAATAAAGAAATTGTATTTAGATACAAAATTTATTTTAAATTAAAGGATTGTTTCATGATTCATAGTTAGTGTTGAAAAAGATTAATGAGTTTATTTATTGCAAGGAAATATTAAAGAGATTAGTGAGACCAACATGTCACAGTCTGACTTGCTAGTATTGAATGCACACAATGAGAGGAAATATTATTCTTCCAATCCTCCTTCAAAAGCCATCTTACTAAGTCAAATAAAGCAGCTTTGAATGCAGGGGATGATAAGGATTAAAAGTATGACATCCTTGGTTTGTTAAAATATAGTGTCCAAGTTGAAAGGCTTTAAAATGCACATTTAGTAATCCCATACATCTAGTGTCAAGAGATTTAGTGACTAAATCTTAAATCTAAGAAGTGCTGCTGCCCGGCTCTACCCAGTGGTAGAGCGCGAGCTTAATGCGCAGGAGGCCCCTCGATCCATCCCCAGCACCTCAGAAAAGGATGAAACCCCGCCGATGCTGCACAAGGCTCTTCGACTGTACTGATGGCCTCTCACGCTCTGTTTAGGGGAAGAGTCAGTGGGCAGAAGCAGTATCACGCAGACTCTGGCAAATTCTTGCCATGCTTCTTGGATGTTTTTTACAAACCAAGTACAATGTATTCCTAAATGGAAATTTTCACTAGTAATGGTTGAAAAGAGAAAGTAATGAGGAAGTTAAATTGAAAAACTGTTAAAATTTAAAGTTTTTGAGACAGTAATTTAATTAATCAGTCTCTCAGAAAAGATTTCACCATAGAAGTTAAAAGTTATATAACCTTTGGTTCTGTTGATATGGTGTATTACATTTATTGATTTACGTATGTTGAACCATCCCTGCATCCCAGGGATGAATCCAACTTGGTCATGGTGTATAATCTTCTTGATGATTTGTTGGATTCTGTTTGCCAGTATCTTATTAAGGATTTTTGCATCTATGTTCATTAGGGAGATTGGCCTGTAGTTCTCTTTCTTAGTTGGGTCCTTTTCTAGTTTTGGTATTAGGGTAATGCTTGCTTCCAGGAATGAATTTGGGAGTATTGCTTCCCTTTCAATTTCATTAAAAAGTTTGAGAAGTAGTGGCGTTAGGTCTTCTCTAAATTTCTTGTAGAATTCGGCAGTGAATCCATCAGGGCCTGGGCTTTTCTTTGTTGGCAGGTTTTTAATTACATCTTCAATTTTATTGGTTGATATTGGTTTGTTTAGGATTTTTAAATCTTCTTGATTCAGCTTTGGTAATTCATAAGAATCTAGGAATCTGTCCATTTCTTCTGCATTTTCCATCTTAGTAGAATATAGATTTTTAAAATAGGTATAGATGATCTTCTGGATTTCTGCAGGGTCCGTCGTGATATCACCCTTTTCATTTTCAATTGCATGGATTTGAGTCTTTTCTTTTCTTTTTTTAATAAGGTTGGATAAGGGTTTGTCAATCTTATTTATTCTTTCAAAGAACCAACTTTTTGCTTCATTGATTCTTTGTATTATTTTTTTAGTCTCCAATACATTAATTTCTGCTCTGATCTTTATAATTTCCTCCCTTGTACGGGCTTTTGGCTTAACCTGCTCTTCTTTTTCTAGAAGTTCGAGGTTTGCCATTAAGTTGTTTATTTGCACTTGCTCTGTTTTCCTAATATTAGTATTTAATGCTATAAATTTCCCTCTTAGGACTGCTTTCATTGTATCCCATAAGTTCCGGTATGTTGAACTGTCATTATCATTCAGTTGTAGAAATTTTCTAATTTCTTCTTTAATTTCATCTGTGACCCACTGGTTGTTCAGGAGGGTGCTGTTTAATTTCCATGTGTTTAGGGAGTTTTTGTGATTTCTTTTGCCATTGATTTCCAATTTCATTGCACTATGGTCTGATAATATGCATGGGATAATTTCAATTCCTTTGCATTTACTTAAGCAGGTTTTATGAGCTAGTATGTGGTCTATTTTGGAGAACATCCCATGTGCACCTGAGAAGAATGTGTATTCTGATGTTGTGGGGTGGAACACTCTGTAGACATCTACCAAGTCCATTTGTTCAAAAGTTTGGTTCAGTTCTATTATTTCATTATTGATTTTCTGTCTAGTTGATCTGTCTTTCTGTGACAGTGGAGTATTGAAATCTCCCAATATAATTGTATTAGTGCTTATTTGATTTTTCATGTCCTTTAGTACTTGTTTTATATAGTTGGGTGCATTGGTATTTGACACATATATATTTATGATCGTTATCTCTTCCTCTTGGATTGTTCCCTTTACAAGGATGTAATGACCGTCTTTATCACTCTGAATCATTCTTGGCTTGAAATTCACTTTGTCTGCAAAAAGAATAGCTACCCCTGCTTTTTTCTGGGTTCCTGTTGCATGGAGTATTGTTTTCCATCCTTTGACTTTCAGTCTATGAATTTCTTTCTGAATTAAATGTGTTTCTTGTATACAGCATATTGTTGGATCTTGCTTCTTGATCCATTTTGCCAGTCTGTGCCTTTTGATTGGTAAATTGAAACCGTTAACATTGATGGTTAAAACTGATATGTATTGACTTATGCTTGTCATGATATTTTCCTGTTGTTGGTTCCCACTCTTTGTTTTTCCCCTTTCCCGCTATTTAATTATCTGCCCTGCCTGGTGGATCCCTTCTGTTGGGGTTCCTATCTCTTTCTAGAATGTCCTTCAGAACATTTTGGAGTGCTGGTTTGGTGGTCATAAGCCACCTTATCTTTGACAAAGGTGCCAAACACATTCACTGGAAGAAACATAGCCTCTTTAATAAATGGTGCTGGAAAAACTGGCTCTACACATGCCGAAGATTAAAACTAGACCCATATCTTTCACCATGCACTAAACTAAATTCAAAATGGATCAGAGATCTAAATATTAAAACAGAAACATTAAATCTGCTGGAAGGTAGGATAGGTAAAACCCTTGAAGACATTGGTGTAGGCAAAGACTTTATGAATAAAAACTCAACTGCACGGGAACTATCCCAAAGAATCAATAACTGGGATCTCATCTTATTAAAAAGCTTTTGCACAGCAAGAGAAACCACCAACAGAGTGAAGAGACAACCCACAACGTGGGAAAAAATGTTTGCCAGCTGTTCCTCAGACAAAGGATTACTATCGAGAACATATAAAGAACTCAAAAAAATCAGACCTCCCAAATTTAAAGACCCACTCCAAAAATGGGCATCTGAGATGAATAAACATTTCTCAGATGAAGAAATACTAATGGCAAATAAATATACAAAAAAATGTGCAACATCACTAGTCATTCGAGAGATGCAAATTAAAACAACACTGAGATGCCATCTCACCCCAGAAAGAATGGCTACTATAAAGAAATCAACTAATAACAAATGCTGGAGGGGCTGTGGGGAAAAAGGAACCCTTCTTCACTGTTGGTGGGAGTGTCGACTGGTACAGCCACTGTGGAAGTCTGTGTGGAGATTCCTCAAAAAACTAGGGTTGGAGGTCCCATTTGACCCAGCTATTCCCCTTCTGGGCATCTTCCCAGAAGAATTAAAAACATCGTACCACAGTGATATATGTGCACCCATGTTTATAGCAGCACAATTTGTAATAGCCAGATCTTGGAAACAACCCAAATGCCCATCAACTGAGGAATGGATAAGAAAGATGTGGTATTTTTATACAATGGAGTACTATTCAGCCATAAAGAAGGATAAACTGGAGACTTTTATAGGTAAATGGATGCAACTCGAGAAAATACTCATAAGTGAAATAAACCGGACGCACATGTGTAAGCATCGTATTGTCTCTCTAGTATGAGAAACTGAAAGAGTAAATAAGATCCAAAATGTACAATAGACACGGTGAATCAAAAAGAAATTGGTCAATAGGAAAGAGAGACTGGAATAGGGAAAAGAAAGAAGGGAAATGGGAAAAAAAATTGTATATATATATAAGATGGTTAAGATAGATACACTACCAATTTTACTTAGTTCATTGAAGAGTAAGGTTTGAGCCAATAATGTTTGGACAATTGAATCCTAATGTCTGGTATCCTGAATAACTAACTTAAAGATAATAATACGTAATGCATTGACCATTGTTACCCTCATATTATGTTGTTTTGAAAATTTGTTCTTTTTTTGATTTGTTTTGTTTTTTCTTCTCTTTAAAATTAAAAAAACAAAACAAAACAAAACAAAACAAAAGTTATATAACCAATTGTTTTTGTTTTTGTTTTTTTTTATATGTGGGTACCAGGAGTTGAACTCAGGAGCTCGCACTTGCCAGGCAGGCACTTATGCCACTGAGCTATATCACCATCCCCTTAACTAATTTTTAAAAATATTGATTTACTAATATTTGACTGCAGACATAAATGAGATTTCTTTCATTGTTTACCTTTACTTTACCCCTCCTGATATGTGTGTGTGTGTGTGTGTGTCTCTCTCTCTCTTTTGCAGGGGGAGTAATGAGGATTGAGCTGACCTGTGGACCTTTGCACTGAGCTACATCCCCAAGCTCTTTAATTAATTAATTGTTATTCATTGATTCATTTATTTGTAAATTTTGAGACAGGTTCTCACTTCCAGAGTGCTGGGATCGTAGGCATGCGGCACTGTGCTCTGAGTGTCTCATATTTAAGAACACATTTCAACAATTAGACTGCTGAGCCACTAGCATGCTCTTTCAAGGGGCGAACGCCCTCTCTAAAATCCTCCATAACCTTCTTAGCTGAACATGTTTCTAGGATCATATATGAATGTTGCATAGTAGCTGAGCAAAAGGAAAGTTAAAGATGATGTTCAATGGCCTCACAGAAGAGGGGAACAAATGTGCCAATTTATTTCTCATTTCCTAAAATTCTAACATGGTGACAATCCAGGCTATCTGCAGAACCTGTGACAGAGTATTAGAGTCACCGCACTGTCATGGCCTCTCCTCTCCAGGCCTTCATTTCTGTCTTCTGGGGTTAGCTATCCTAATGAGTCCTGGGCAACCCTCTCTCTCCTGGTTTCTCCCATGGCCCTGGCCTTCTGCTCCCCTATCAGGACCCTGGCCTAGGACCACCGATCTTCTCAGGGATATGAAGAAGGAATAAAACAGACAAGATATAGATTTTAGTTACAAGGGGCACCGGGATGGTCAAAGCCCAGAGAAGGACTAAGACCCCGAGGCTCGGTGTCCCTGGCCTTTATTAGGTGCACAGCTTGATTGGGGGTGTGCTGGTGGGCTGCAGCAAGTAGTGGGGGTGAACTGCTGATTCAGACAAGGCTCAAGGATTTGAAATACAAAGCATTTTTAGAAAATCACACAGGAGCAGATCATGGTTAACTAGTAATATGATTGTCTGGTAACTGAGACTACTGAGCTTGAAGGAATTTGGGTGAGTCAAAGTCCTCAGCTGTAGTGATTCTCTTGTTTTGAGGAGCCAGGACTTCACAGACCATTTGCTGGTTTCGGTCCTGGCCTTTGGCCTGGGGATTAATTTTGTCAGCTGTGGACCTCACCATGAGTCCCTTAGCCCTAGGACAGACTCTCGATTCAATTTATTTTTGTGTCAGTTTATTAATATCAATCATTGCCTGCTCTGCACTGTGTCAGGCTGGTCCCCAGCACTCCCCAGGTCTTCCTGCCCTTCTTCCCTGGAACTCGTGTGCTCTTTTCAGTGGGCGAATAAATAAATACATTAATATCTGCTAAGGTATAAATAAAATTTTCCAGCTCCATCCAGATTTAACTATTTTATCATTGAGTAGCAGTTCGAAAAAAATAAGATGCTGCATGGAAATAACACTGAATAGATTAATGATGGGGCACGAAGCTCAGGACTGTGGAGCTTGGACAGTGTCTCCAACTGTATCTTCGTGACAACCCATTTTTCCTGTTGCCTTGTGTTCCTAGCTGTGAGTTAACACCAAAAAATAATGACAAGGCCTTCCCAAGATGAAAGAAAAGGGAAAAAAAAAAAAAAAAGAAATGGGAGCGGGTTGTTTGCAATATTTCATCAGTTTTTTTAATGATTGCATTCCCAAGGCATTTTCAGGCTTAGAAAATAATAGAAATTCTAAATATCTCAAAAAATTATTTTCTTTCCACAGAGGAAAGCTTCTAAACTCTGCTAAAAAGCCATTCTTTGGTGTCTTGACTATAACTAAAAAAAAAAAAAAAAATAGGTGGCTCTCTAATTTCTCAGTGAAAAGGGCCTAAGACTTTAAACTATTATTTTGAAACTATGCTTCATAAACTGAGTTGGAAATTTAGCAATTTTGCAGACAGATGATTCAGAACAAAAGTGTTTCCCGGGTAAAGCTCAGTTCAGAATGTCTTGATGCAGCGCTCCTACACAGGCTTCATAAGAAGCAGGCTGCATTTCCAGTCAAAATGAATATCCCTGAATCACTCACTGACTTTCACTGAGTCGCAAGACCCTTCAGGGACGCCCCCATCCTTATCCCCCTCCGAGCTTCCTTCTCTGACTTTGACTGTGACTTTTTGCTGTACTCTGAAACCTGAGTCTGGGCCTCATTAGGACAGGCAGAAGACAGGAAGGGTGATTTTTTTGTTTTGTTTTGTTTTTGTTTTTTGCTTTAAATGGTCTTTATAGAAGCCTAGCAGACACACAGAAACAGCTTTTTCCTGATTCCAATTGCACAGCCCTGACAATTATTGGAGAATCCATGAGGAAGTTGTGAATTCACAGGAAGTGAGTCTGATCTGTTGCTCTATCTTTTATGCCCCAGAAGCCTACGCTGTAAGATCTCGAAATCATGAGCCCCTAGTTCTAATAGTGGTAAGAATAATTTTTCCACTGCATCTTCTGGCCCTTTGGTCCTCTTGCTCTCTCCATTTCAGGGCCTCAAAATTTAGCCGGCAGTCCATCTTTGGTTCAGCAAGCTGCTTATTTGTGAGCTCGTGGTGGAAGGGTGTGGCGGAAGAAAGCTACTCAACTCATGGTATGTGGGAAGCAGAGAGCAGGGGAAAACCCTGAGATGAGCGGGCCAGGCACAGATAGCGTCCTCGAGGCCACACCCACTGTGACCCACTTCCCCCAGTGAGGCCTCATTTCCTAGTAGCTCATCCAGCTAGGGTGAGGTTAGAATCCACAACCCAGCCTCCTCTCCAGAAGTCTCTTAATCAAGTCAAGTGAACAATCAAGCTTCACTGCCACAGATGCATTCTGTTGCTTAAGCCAAAATAAGAAATTTGCCTAAAAATGATAGTTATTACACTGAGTATGTGAAGCCAAGGCAGAGATGTGACTCCAAGGCTACACTCATAACTGCGATGCTACTCTGCTTTCCCCTGCCAAGCCCTCAATTATGTAACAGATTGTTTATTATATTTCAGACACTGCGATAGGTGTAAGCACAATCACACACAATGTTGCTGAGCCCGGGGCCGTTTCCATTTCCCACCTGACCGGAGACCCTGGTTTGGGGCATAGGCTGGCATCTGGATCAGCTCCTGGACACATCTGAGATGGAGATGGGGTGTTTAACTCCCCCGCACCAGGCTGGGCTAATCCTGTGGGATCCCTGAAGGCAGAGTACTGTCTGGTTGGCAAAATTCAGTCCACAAAATGGGTATTACACTTTGGTAGTGCCTTGGTTACTTTTCTCATTGCTGAGACAAAATACCCGACACCCAAAGTTAAAGGAGGAAAGGTTTATTTAGCTCACAGTTTGTGGAGGTTTCAGTCCGTAATCAGCTGGCTCCAAGGCAGGGTGGCATGGATGAGGGGCAGCAGTTCATGGTGGCAGAATACAGCAAAAGGAACCAGAGCAAAAGGGGAGAGCAAGCCTCTTTCCCTCCCTTATATTGTAAGAAGGCTACCCACCCTAGGGTGTGTCCTCTACACCCTAGGATGTGGACCTGCCAAGTTACTTAGAAGCTTCTAAACTTTTCAAATTGACATAATGTATCTACCATTACAATCCACTCCTTGTCAACTTGGCAACCAGACACATTTCTTTAAACCGGTTTCCAGATACAAAGACATGCTTATTCTTACCATTTCACAACTTGAACATTATAACACAGGTTTAACAATCTCTTCGAAAAGCCCGCCCCCCCATGACCATATGAGGCTTTGGGGGGACATCCAGACACAAACCATAACAGGTAGTATAATTTTTAAATACACTTTATGTTTTTAATAGTTTTATATTTACAGGAAAGTTATGAAGGTCCCTATATACCTCACACCCAATTTCCCCCATTATGAATCTTACATTAGGGCTACTTTTTTCCAAATTATGGAACTAAATTTGCTATTTGTTACTAACTGAAGTCCACACTTAGCTCAGATCTTCCTTGTTTTTACTTAGTGCTAATGTTTCTGTTCTGAGAGCTCATCCAGGAAACCAAAGTACATAAACTCATTGTGTCTCCTTAGGTTCCTCTGAACTGTACCACTTCCTCAGATTCCCTTTTTTATTTTTGATGACCTTGACAGCTTTGAGGAAAACAGTGGTTAGATATTTTGCTGATACTCAGTTGGGATTTGTTTGAGATTTTTCTTGTGATCTGGCTGTCGCACCATTGTCATCCCATCACGTCACATGTACATGTGATCACCCTGACCTCTCACCATGGATGTCGACCTTGATCGCTGGCTGAGGCCCTGCTCCTCAGACTCCTCTGCTACTGATCTTTTCTCTTTCTGCACTCATGCTTTGGAAGAAGTTATTTGTGCAGCCAGCATTTAAGAAGGAGGGAGTTATATTCAACTTCCATGAATTAACTCCACAATAACTATATAAATTGTTTGGAATTCTGCACGGAAGACTTGTCTCTTTTCTCCAATTTATTCTTTCATTCATTGCATGATATCTTTCATTCCATTCCAGGATAAATGAACGGATACTGTTTTATGCTTTGGGTTATAGTTCAGTGCTGATTTATTTTATGGTTCATATTGTTCCACCCACAACTACTGGAAGCTGTGACAACTCTTGTGTCCATTTGCCATACCCCATCATCGTGAGTTAGCTATCTGGTCCCTTCTTACTTTTGGTTACTACAAGACGTCAAGACTCATCTCCCATGTTCTCTGCCTCAGTGCTAGAATCAGTCTAAGAAGGGCTGGTTCTTTTTATTGAACAGTATGAGAAACCATAAGCTGGGGGCTAAATGTTCCCTCTGCTCCTGAGATATTGTTTCTTCTAAGTTTGTCCTCAGACTGAGCAAGGAAATGTCTATGTAGATACTACTTCACATATTTCATGTCTGTAAATAGTTCTCTGTGTGTACATGCCCATCTATACTAAGTTAAACATGACTTTATACTGATATTTCCAATGCCGATACATCACCACAAAGATCATAGAGCCCTCTACTCTTGCTTGCCTGTGAGCCTCGAAGTGCTCAAACCCTCCAAGAGATCCCTATCTTACCAGAGGAAAAATCTTCGCAATCTAGTAGCTCCTGTGTATCTGCACTCCACAGTGTCTCTTCCACTTGAAGAGTACACATCACTAATATAGTGAGAAGAGATACAGAAATGTTAAACACCTTTTTCACAATTGGGTTAGCATCTAGGTGGATTTTACAGGCTCCCAAGTTATTAGTATGTATTGATGCATAAATACTTTCCTGAGCAGTATGAAATAGCTTATAAATGTACATTCTCAGTGACACCAATGACTGACCTAAAATTTTATGTTTTGTATTTAGTAAGAATGTGATCATAAAACACTCTATTCATTTCTTCACCAGTCAGTGTAACCCCTGCTCGGTTTCTAAAAGCTGCTAAATTTTGATGGAGGCAGGTTGTGAACACAGCAGAGAGAGTTCTTCCATCCTCTCTGCCAGGCTTCCACCATTGTTTGCATTTGGCATAACTGCTGTATTAACTGAAACCGAGAAATTAATATTGGTACTGAACTATTAGCCAAAGTACAGATTTCACTCTGATTTCACAATTTTCTCCACTAATGTCCTTTTTCTTACTCAGCATCCATCCAGGATCCCATGGTGGATTTAATTCTATTTCCTGAATTTCCTTCCATCTGTGAGAATTCCTCCAATTCTCCTTGTTGGTTATGACATTGGGCTTTGTGCCAAGCACCTGTCAGGTGCTTTGCAGAATGTGAAGGCCCTGGGTGTGTCTGCTGCTTTTTCATGAACCTTTGTCACTTAGTTAAAATGCGGCCTACTGGTAGCATACTTTTTCACTATAAAGTCGCTGTTTCCGTCCTTTATGATTAGCAAATATGTTGCAGGAGATACACTGAAACTATGCAAATATCCCTTTTTTCTTAAGCTTTTGCCCAGTAATTTTAGCGTCCTTTGGCAGATTTTGCCTAAATCATTAATGTAGAACTATCACAGTGACTTTTTTTTTGTTTGATGGGTTGTTCAGTAGTTTGAAGTCAAATAATGCAAACATAGAAAGTTCTTATTTTATGTCAACTATTTTATATTATTAATAATGACCCCTGCATATTGAAGGTTTACTACGTGTCAGGCATTGTCCTACATATTTTATTAGCATGTCTTTGTGTAATTATCACAATGACTTTATGAGGAAAATATCTTTGAAATCAGAATCTTTTAGAGAGAAAAAGTGTGACACAGACTCGCTAAACAATAAGAGCTTGGACAGTATTTTAGCCACTAATGTGAGAGGGTGTCTGGGGAGTGTTCTAAGTCTGGATTTCAGAACAAAAAAGAATTGAAAAATGTATGCCACTTCTGCAGATCTCTTTCCATAAATGCACAGTCCAGAGCTAATCATGGGAAAACATCAGACTAACTCGATTTGAGGATAACTTGAAAAATAACTAACCAATGCACGTCAAAAAGAAGACAAATGGCACTATTCACAACCCCGCCACAGTCAGGGGCTGCTAATGGTTCTTCATGATGTAAACTTGGGAAACCTATCAAAGGCAGAGGTTTCCCCTTTCAGAGTTTCAAGTTTTAGAAAAATCTAAAAATAGTGTAAATATGCAACTCTCTTTAGTCACTGAAGTTGGTAAAGCAATTCAGTTTTGAGAAGGGTAGTGTAAAAAGCAGGTTGCTCAGTATAAAAAGGACTTCTCAGATAAGGCCTTGCTTAGGATGACTTGGTTGTGGTGACCAAATAGGATTTTCAGTTTAATATAACATAAGTGAAAAAAATACATATATATATGTATGCTTGTATATATACATGTATATATGTATGCTTGACTGGTGTGCAGAAGAATATGTTGGCAGTGTGGCTGGAAAGCTCCGAGGGAGTGGAGTAGAGAGTATATATATATAACTTCAGTGGCTGGCAGTACCTAAACCCACCCTGTCTGTTCTGCACAATCAATCTGTATCTTCCAATTTATCAATAGATGTGGGAGGCAGCAAGGCTGTGGTTCTGGGAAGAGAAGTTTTAACAATTATGGGTAAAATATGGAATTATACATTTCTAATTACGGCTGCATCGAGAGTGCTCCTTAACCAGAGTGGGTGCATGAAAACTCTTGGGTCCCGACCTGAGTCTAGGCTTTTTGCTCCTTACCAGCCATCTCCTCTGTGATTGGTGCCAGCTGCCTCTCTCTCTCTCTCTCTCTCTCTCTCTCTCTCTCTACTTTCTGGGTTTTCTAAGACGCTAGGATTTGGAAGGATTTTGATCTTAAATCAGTCGATGCTGTTTTGTGCAGCGTCTTCTGTTTTTGTCTGGGGACATTCCTACTTAATGAATGTTACTTCACAAAGGAGAACTAAGTGGTGGGAGGGGGACCACGCTCTCCTAAGTTGGGAAGATGTGGTGAAATTGCAGTCCTTGCAGCTCTGATGCTTGTCTCTTGAGCGTGCTGATACATGCTCAGAGCAGATGAGGAAGATTCTAGAACCAACTGCACCTTAACTGGACTGGACCAGAAGAGTAGTAGTCTAAGGGGAGGTGACAGGGTCCAGCCGTGTCAAATCTTTGCCCCCAACCAACAGCGCTGTGCAGCGTAGAGAAGAGAGGGAACTGCTCTAGGAAATAGTGAGGGGAGGCACAACTGTAGGAGTTTAACAGTGACTGTGTGGTACCTACATTTCCAACAACAGATGACAAGGAAGTGACTTATAACATCCAAAGGGAATTTCTCTTTGAGTTCATCAGAAGAAGCATATTATCACTCAATTTCACCCATAATCTAGTCTCGTGATAGGTACCCTGCTAATCTGTCATTTATTCACTTAATAATTCTTATATTCACAAAACTTTAATTGCATACCTATTATGTGCCATTTGCGGTTCTAAGTATTAGAGATGAATCAATGAACAACACAGAAAAAGGAAACTCCTGCTGTAATGTAGCATACATGCCAGTTGAGAATGAAAAATAAGTAAAATAGATGATATACCAGGTGCAGATAAGTAATGTGAACAAAAACAAGATGACCGCGGACAGTAAGGGCTACTTCTGCGGGCAGGGATTACATTCTGAAGAACCCGTTCATGTGTGTTCTCTCTGAAAAGCTGGTACTGAATCCAAGAACTGCAGAGCAAACCCCTAGGAAGGTGTGGGGACACAGAGAGAAAGAACATTCCTGGCACAAAGAATGGCAAAGACAACACCCTGACTTGGCAGCTTGACTGGTGTGCAGAAGAATATGTTGGCAGTGTGGCTGGAAAGCTCCGAGGGAGTGGAGCAGAGAGACCTAGGAGGAAGGGGGGCTGGGCAAGGTCACGTGGGCTCGGCAGGCCCTTGCCAAGTCTTTGCCTTTTCCTTCGACAGAGGAAGTCATTAGATGCGTCTGGGGTGCAGGAGTGACAGGATTCGATGGCATCACTCTGCACCTCACTGCGTGGAGCACAGACTGACATCCAGTCCAGCAAGAGGAGAAGGCAGCAGACCAGGCAGAATCTGCTGCAGGTTTCAGTAAGGATATGATCAAACAGCCACGTAGTTGCAGTGTCAGAAGTGAGAGATGTTTAGATCCCTGAGGAATTTTGAAGCAAGAGACAACAGGATTACACACGACATGTAAGAGAAAGCAGAGTTAAAGACGATCCCAAATTCTCTGGTTTTAGCTGCTACAGGGATGGAGTTATCATTAAATGAGACGTGGAAATGGGTCAATAGATCGGAGGTCAGGAGTGGAGGTCAGTACCTTTGGGCATGTTGTTTTGATATAGCTATTGGATACTATGTGGGCTGGACATTTAAACCTGGGTGAAATCAACTCAGCTACAAAGGGAAGAAGGAAAACGGGCTACAGCTGGCAGGAGAAATGCAGTCAAAAGAGGGTTTTTAGAAAAACATACTGAGAATAGAAACATCCTCATCTCTGATCAGAAAGACACACTAGAGAGGAAATATGATGGTGTTGAATCTTTGATTTAAGCTTTTGGATCTCAGAACTTGGATGTCAGTGAGTATTTATAAAGTTCTTCTCACAGAAAGTAATTTAGAGGAATAAAGAAATCATAGATTACCATTGATTTATTTTATAAGCACTTTGCTAAAGAAATTAATCCATACTTATTTGATTCATAGTATTTCAATCTAGCATGTGACATTTGCAAAGCAACTGGTTCAGAGTTGTACAAAAGTGAGCAGGATTGGTGTCACAGAGGTGCCACGTTGAAAAAGGTCCACGAAGCTCAGGCAGGATGAGGGTAGACTTGAGTTGGGGTGAGAATGCAAACACAGGGTAATATCTGACCACTGGCAAAGAAAAAGGGATAAATCTTGGAAGGAACATAAAAGTCCATATAAGGGGCAAAGGGAAAATAAACTAGGAAGGACGTATTTGTGCTTGAGATAATGGACTGCAGAACTTAACAACCTCCAGGAGAGAAGGGATCTCAAGGGACACAGGGATAGCTTGGGCCAGACTTTTTCCTGAAACAATGTAAAAATGTAAAGTGAGCCCAGAAGGTTAAAAGGAATTTTAACATCAAATCTGTAGTGAGCTGTATGACAGGTCGATCTTTCATAGCATCTATTAGGCATTTAAAAATATTGCTAACTTCTTCCCAAAGTTTGATTTAAGCTTTTGGACCCAGAGAATTTATGAACTCCAGAGACATGGTTTGTAAAAGAAGACAAACCAATATTAAACACTGACCTCAAACAGATTTCTAGAAATCAGAATAGTTACAAGGAAGGTCAGTTCACATATGCCATCTTAGAAATTATTTGAATAGGGGACTATTCTTTGCAGCTACTAGAAAACATTCACAGCAAAAATCCCCCAGACATGAATTTAGCAGGAAGATTTGTTCCTTTCATATTTCCATCACTATTATTCTACCTACACGATTGTTAATTGCAACTCTGACACCTGCAGGTGCACAGGAAGTTCAGTCTCTCACTGATGAAAATTTGGGCACACGAACTAATGTGCTCAGAGGAAAATCAATAATAGGAATCAGAGAAGACGCAAATAAGAAAATGTGGCTATATCTACAGTTTACTATACATTTGTCCCCATTGTGAAAAACATGTATTTCAATTTTCAAATCTGAAATCAGTTTAAAACTGTGAGCCCTAACTAGATACGACTAATTGGTAGAAAGACTGCATCCTGTCTTGGTGGGGGTGGAGACTACCAGAGCCAAGCCCAGGATGTCTACAGGAGGCAGGAAGTGCACATAGCTTCAGGAGTCAGGAGGAGCTTGAAAGATGAGGCTGCTACATGACGACAGCTGATTGTTGCCAACCCAGAAGGAACTCAGTGCTTCAATTTTTCATATTTCAAAAAAGCAAGAAATCTAAATTTTCAATGGGAAATATCCCAATTCAAGCAACAGCACATGAAAAAATTACTGCAGGGGGCTGTACAGAACACATCTGTGTGGCATATTGAGTCCTCAAGTGGTTGGCTCGTCATCTCTAGTCACTTCAGGTAGAGGAACTGCACATGTGATCACCATTTCAGCCAGACATACCTGGAAAAGAATTCCTAAACCTTGCTAAATGTTCTTGCCCAAATGCAATTCTTGAAATGAATCTGTTGAACTCAAGGATTTGTTCAACTTTCTAGTTTTGCTTTTAAGTTAATTTTGATTTTGCCTAAATATTTTCTCTGCATATTATAATTAATGTTTTAGGAATGGTTACGGTTTAGACCTAAAGAGCCCCAAAAGTCTCATATACTCAGGAGGTGTGGCCTTGTAGGAGGAGGTGGGTCTGAGGATGTGACCTGGAAATGTAATTCTTGTCTCTGGACCCTTCTACTCTCTCTGCTTCTTTGCTGCCATGGCTAAGCAGCTCTCCTCCTTTCTGTGACCCCATTTCTGCATTGAAGCCAGACACCCATGGATTAGATCCACTGAAACCATGAGCCAGAAATCAACACCCTTTAAGTTGCAGGTGTCATGTATTTTGTCCCAGGGCTGTGTTAGCTGACTAACACAGGAAAAAACCAGATTATAGTATCGTCAGATGGTGAAAAGGTGTTGTGAATGATTTTGATAGTTCATGTTTAAAGAAACACTGAAATTTACCAGGGTATTATAAATATTTCTAAGTTTTTAAAACATAGCTAAATTCTTTTCCATATTCAAGTTTGCCATCACACATAGAAGAGATCATCCAGTAGGGGCTCAGCAGAAAGAGCTCTAGTCCAGGCTTAGATAATGAATTGGAATTACGCCTCCACTATATCCAAACGTGTGCCCTGTCTAAATGCTCACATTCCTAATACTAATAGCATAATGTGTTTTTCTTCCCTTATTGGTTTTGTGTGTGCTACAGGATTTGAATGCATGTTGAAGAGTCATTCGTCCAGGTGCCTAAGGTAGAAAGTGCAGAGCATTTATTCAGACTATCACTTTAAAAACAGACTGTACAGCATCTACTTCCCCATTTTCCCTGATCTAGTTCAGGTTTCATTATTCTTATTCATTGTCTCGAACTTTGATGTGCACATGAATCACCTGGGGATTTTGGTAAAGTCCAGATTCTGATGCAGTTGGTCTAGGGTCAGGCCTCAGAGTCTGGTTTTTCCATAAACTCTTAAGATCAGTAAATCATTAAAATCTCTAGGATCAGTCAGGTCCCTCTTATTGCTTACTCTTTCTTCATTTCATTCTCTTCTGGTTCTTGTCCAATTCTTCTCATGAAATATTCCAAACTTGAGCTACATTTCATCTCCCCTCAAACAACTTTAAATCTCTGCATAGGATAAATCTTTTTCCCAGAAGCAGTAGAAATTATAGAGATCTTGAGCGAAAGTATCTTCCTTTAGACATAACTTGCCCTTGCTCTTGTCTTTCACCCAAAGGTACTAGTGGAACAGTCCAAGCCAATTTAATATTAGAAACATAAAGTATTAGATGAGTTGCCCTGTGTCTTGGTCACTTTCCCATCACTGAAATAAAATATCCATCACCTGCAACTTAAAAGACAAAGGATTTATTTGGCTCACAGTTTCCAGTGGGTTCAGTCACTAGTCAGCTGACTCCAAGACAGAAATGCATGGTGGAAGGACGTGGTGGAGAACAACTGCTCATACCATGGCAGCCAGGAAGCAGAAAGGAAAGGGAGAAGCAGTGAACAAGAATACATCCTTCCAGGTTATGTCCCCTGGGGCCCAGCTCCAACCAGCCTGCCTCCTAATGACACATTCAGCAACTCAACTCATCAACCCATTAGTCCCCTGATGGGTACAGCACCCCATTGATCAAAGCACCTTCCAAACCCAGAAGAATTTTAGATAACATTTGAGACCTAAACTCTAACACCTTGCAAACTTTAAAGAAGGAAGTGATCATCTTCCAGTTTACTCTCAGCCTGTATCCCTTTACTGTCCTGTTTATTTTTGGAGAATCTCATGGTAGACTCATGGCAGTTTGCAGATTTAGGATTTTACTTCACTCCTGCTCACCAAAGAAGGCTGCTGGAAGTTCAGACTTTTGTGAATCAGTAAGTATCAGTGCAAAAAGCAGCTCTCTTTCCCTTTCCCCTGAGTTCAGGTCTGCAATTTCCTCTCTAAATTGTCAGCTCTTTGAGAACTTTTCTATTCATTACAATGTAATTTATCTGACTTAGTTCTTTTTAACAAGGTAACTTGTTCAAACAACCTAGCTTTCATCCTCAAAAATAAGATGTCTGTAAACACTTATTAGAATCAGTCTTTTTCCCTTCACAGGACACTAGCTCTTCATAGGATATACCTCGCAAACAGCAGGTGCTGGGAATGGTTGCTGTATGGAGGGAGTTTGCCTTGCTGAGAAGAACCAGGAGGTCACCCCTAGCAGATAAAGTAGACAGGCAAGACAGAGAGCCCAAGACTTGCTTCCTGGCCACCGGGACCAAAGTGGGAAGCTGTAAGGGATGGCCATCAGATGGTTCATATTTCTTCACGGCACGTTTGAGAATGGACTGAAACGTACATGATGACTAGAAAGAAATGACAGTTGTCTCCCAAAAGAACCTTTCCTCTATGAAAAATCTCTCAGATAGTTTCCCTTTCAGTATTTTACTATCCACAATTAAAAATAGTCACTGCTTTCTGCCAAGGATTACAAGAAAATCAATAAAAGAACATGATTGTCTATCTTGACATGTTACTTATTAGACTGATACATTTACATTTATTACATTTTTACATTTTACTTTTTTTTTTTATTTGAGGAGCTTAGGTTTTAAATTTGTCTTTGGCTCTATGAGATAGATGATGAGAATAAAATGTTTGAAACATTAAACATTTCCAATGGTAAGTGTAAATGATTCAAGAGTTATGTTGGAGACTGGTTCATTAATTCATTTTTGCAGTATAACAATTTGTAAAACAGACCAGCAATGGTGAGTGCAGTATGGCTTGGCTGTCAGTTTTCAAAAGTTTTAGGGCCCTGTAGAGAAGGCCCTTAGAGAACATGAAGCACTGGTATTACAGGCAGGTTACGGACCATCTGCTGACAGCAGCCACTGATCCTTTCATGTGAGCAATAGGTTCAGTGGGGGAGCCTCAGGCAAAATTATATAAAATCCTCAGCTTACTCATCAATAATTAACCTGGCAAATCTAGAGTTTGCTTGGAATAAAATTAACTATCCCCCACATGCCTCTTGAAATGGTGAAGAATATAATTCTTACCTATAACTTGAGGAAAAGACATCTAGCCTTAAATGAAATAAGATATAATAAGTAGATAATGGTAAAGGTAATTTCTTATCAATATATCTCATAAAATCAGAATAGTATTTTTAAAATATTTTAATGTTTTCATCTCTTTGGTGGCATGGGACATTTAGACATACAAAGTATTAACATAACTATGATTATGATTTTTGGTGAGCTTGTTTAAGGAAGCATATATGTTTCCAAAATACATGTTTGATGTATTCTCCTACCTTTGAAAGCGGCCCCCAGGGACATTACCCCACACATCTGTTTGGTCTTAGCAGAACTATCTTTTCCAATTAGAAATTGAAGTCATTTTATTACAGGGGAGAAAATATTGGTTTTTAGATTTGTGTGGAACCAAGTTTGAATTCTACCTTGCTATTAACTAGTTAAATGAGCTTAAATTTAAATAACTTTCCTGAATTTCTGCAGGGTTTTTTGTTCATAAAATGGACAAATGTGTAGTTAAATGATAACAGTGTCAGAGGATTGATTGAGATAAAACACCTAAGAGGACCTTTATAACATATTAAATATAATATTTATGGGTTAGATTTGTATCATACTAGATTCTTTGATCATGCTCACTTCAGCAGCACAAATACTAGATTTCTTGGATCTAAATTAAAATATTCCCTTATTTCCCCCTTATAGATGTCTTCTACAAAGTAACTGAGTATAGATTTTGCACTAGTCACATTTTAAACTGAAGACTTCTCAGTGAATACTGCATCTCATGTCTGTGGTTTGAGCATTCACTATGTGCACTAGGTACCAACAGAATTCCAAGAGAAGTACCAACACTTTGCACTATTTCAGGATCTTAGTGCCAAAAATGCTCAAGCAAATAAAGCCAGATCATATGTACATAAAGGACAAATGAATAATAATATTTTCAAATATAATTAGAGTAATAGTGGGCTTAAAACGAGTGATTGGGTTTTGAGCTTGTCCTACAGAATGCATAGGTGGACAGAGGCCAGGAATCAACCCAGGCTAGAAGAGGAAGAGCAGAAACCAGAGTAGAAGGGAGAGAAGGTGACATATTTGGGGACAATGAGACACCTAGGTTTACCCATCCTGCTAGCTTACACAAAAGGCACCTCTTCTATTGAAGTTAGTTTCCTCTGAAAGGAAGTCCCTTCCGTCACTTGCATTAAGGAAACACTGACTACCTTCTTAAAGATCTATCATCTCATGTATGAAACTGCCAGAGGAAGCTGTGTCACTTATCTTCCTGTCACTGGGATGGAACACTCGGGACACAACACTTGTAAAGAGAGAAGGCTGACTTGGTTCACAGATGTACAGGTTCTGGGCTGTGAGCAACAGTTCCTGTTGCTTGAAGCCTGTGATGAGGCAAAACATCATGGTAACCATGTGGTAAAGCCAAACTCCCCTCCTCATGAGCAGTGAGCGAAAATGAGTGAGGAGGGTCCAGGGTCCTATAATTCCCTTCAAGGATGTGCCCTGATAGCTTACCGGCTTGGTCAATTTCTCACTGATGGGACAAAATATCCAACACCCACTGCTTAAAGGAGGAGAGGTTTGTTTTGGTTCATGTAGATATAAACCATAACACCTGCTGACCTCCCACTAGACCCCAACTTTTACAGGTTCTACCACCTCCCAAAAAGAGACACCCTGGGTACCAAAACATTAACACATGGGCCACTGGGGGACATTCAAGATCCAACCTGTAGCAGAAGGTGATCTTAGCAGAGGAAGGCAGAATTCCACACACTTGTACTAGTGAGCTCTGCCATTTTGCTGAGACACAATGACCAGCACACACACGTTATAGGAGAAGTGTATTTTGGCTCACAGTTTCAAGAGGATTCAGTCAATGGTCAGCTGGCTCCAAGGTAGAAACAGCATGCTAATGGATGCGGCAGAGCAAAGGCACTTAGTTCATGGCACCTGGGAAGAAGAGTAGGGGAACAGTGGCTGCAAGGAGAGGGGCCAGGGACCATATAAAGTAACCACTTTCATGCCTCCATGACCCACCCAGGCACATGCAGGAGTGTGCTCCACCAATCCCCCAGCAAATCCAAGCCAATGAAGACAACACTCCAACCTAAGCACCACAGTCTCTCTTCTATGGACTCAGCCAATGGCTCCACTATCTTCAGCTCATGGAACCAACAGCGTGGACCTGTGCACTCCATCCTTGTCAACCTCAGAGATGCACACACTAGAGTTCCTTTGTACCTGGAAGGAACATATTTTTATCAGGTGAAGGTTGGTCACAAGGTCACACATAACTGTAAGACAGTGTACTCACCAAAAAGAGGATAATACTGATGTTAGTGAAGTGTAAGCATCTTTCACCTCAATAGAGAATGTAAACAAACAAATGTTCCAGATCCTATTTATTTGTTTTATTAAACATGACATTCTTATATCCCCCAAAAGCCCTCTAGTTTTAGTTTATCAGGTTTGTGTAAGTATTCATGCTAATACTTTTCAGTAAGAGGCTCTAATCTTTTTCAATTCCCCTCTTCAGCATTCCACAACGAAGTAGTTAATATCTCTTTTCCTTTAGTCTGCAGGGCCTCTCTAGCTCCATCACCCACATTACAAAATGCAGTGGCCAGAACTATACACGAATTTCCAAATGTAGATATAGTACTGTTTTGAACAAAGTAAATCAGTGTTTTCTACCTCACTTCAAAAATAATTTCTGATGATGGCATCTGCATTGCTAAGGCTTTGAATATAGCTTCTCAGCAAAGTCTAGAGTGAATCCTATGTGCCTTGGTTTTGTCTTTGGTCTTGCAATTCTGACATTAAAGTTTATTCTCCTTTAAAAGCATTGGTTCTCAACCTAAGCTGTACATTGCAATTATCTGAGGAGCTTTAAAAATGCTGATGCTCTCTTCTTTCATCAAGATTCTGAATTAATTTGTCTGATATAAGACTCAGGTGTTAATATTTTTCAAAATATCTGTAGATTTATGTAATATCCTGTTGGAATTTTAAGCACTGTCATACAGCTAAATTTGTGGTTTTTCCAATTGTATCCTATGTATCCCTATTGAAATTTATCTAATTTTTCCTGTTTGCAGATAGACTTATGCAGTATCAAAACCTCCCAAAATTTTCTCCCATTAGCTTGGAATTAGCACATGGGAAAACTATGGGGCCCTCTGCACCCCATAACAAACCTTGTACTTCAGCACATATGATAATACAAATGGAAACACAGGTGTTTGTTGTCCTTTGTCCTCTAGTTCCTGCGTATGAACACAACACCTGCATCGCCTGTGTTGGTCATGCGTATAAACTTGGATACAAAGTTCTGCATTTTTCACTCCCCTCACCTTCCACCTTTACTCCCTCTCACAGTATCCATGCATATATTAGTCAGAGTTCTCCAGAGAATCAGAACATATAGGAGTGGCATGCTGTACATTATAGGAAATTGGCTCACACACGATTTTGTGGCTGAGAAGTCCTATGATCTCTATTCTGTGAGCTAGAGACCCAGGAGAGCTATTGATGTATTTCAACCCTAGGGGCAAGAGAAGACCAAAGATCCAGCTCGAGCTGGCAGGCAAAAAGGGATGACCTCTAACTTTCTCTGCCTTCTGTTCTATTCAGGCCTTGAATGGTTGTGGGATATAGACGCATATTGGGAAGGATGATCTCCTTAGAAAATTCATTGATTTAAACACTAACTTCACCCAGAAACACCTTCACAGATACATTCAGAGATATGTTTAGTTGAGTATCTGGGCACCATTTGACCTACGCAATTTGACACAAAGGCTAACCATCACAAGCCTACACGACTTTAATAATGTATATTTTCTGGGCATTTTGATAAGAGGAAGAAAGAAAGCTGAGTTTTATACTGTATATTCTATATAAAATACCTAGAATCCTCGTTAAGGACTACTAGAGGTAGCATTCCCTTGTAGATTCATCTAATTTTGATCTCCAATCCATACCATTTCTAATTCAAACTGTTCTCTTTTTATTCTTCAGTGAAATTCTTGCATAAATCCAAGGAGGTATTCTCAAAATATCTGAACTGCAAGCCAATGCCAGCCTTGATAAAACTGGCTAACCTCTAGTTGATGTGATTTCAGTTCTTTTAGAATTCAATGTGAATATTAATGGCTTTACTGGCTATATATTAAAGGCACTGTTATATAATATACAGTACATCATCTTTACTACACAAAGTTCCACACATACTTTTGAGCCTCTGACCCCAAGTGTTTCATTCAGGGATCTACAAACCTGTTTTCTAGTCAGTAATCTTCTGTGGACCTTGTCTAAGTTACTTTTCTCATTAGTTTATTTTGGCTTACAGTTTGTAGAGGTTTCAGTCCGTAGTTGGCTGGCTCCATGGAAGGACAGCATGGCAGAGGGGCATCACAGAGCACAAACAGTCCATGGCAGGGCAGGCAGGGAGCAGTGAGCAGCAGCAACAGAGAGCCTCTCTTTCCCTTTTATTCCATACAGGTTATAAGCCTTTTGGGTGGTGTCACCCACAGCCAGGGTAAGGTCTTCAGCAAATCCATTCAGCCACACCCAGAACTATGCTAATTCCAATAGTGGTCTAATTTAGTACCACACACCCTTAATCATAGTATGACATATACTAGATCCAGCCAGCTCTGAAAAGCCTCACCTATGAGCACATGAGGCTTTGGGGGGTATCTAGATACAAGCCATGACAGACCTTGAGTGTCATTCTCCTCTGCAAGTAGTTTCTCAGATAAATGCATACATACCTCTGGAGAAATCCCCATGAGTAAACTTTTTGTTTCTTTATATCACTTCACACTTGGGTAGTGTCACATAATTTAAAAATTATCTTCACATATATTTTTGTGTTGCAGCTTTTCATGGAAGGAGCATGTAAAAAATGAAATATCAGTTATATAATTAACTAAAACCCCAAATGAGGTCATTTAAAATAACTACTTATTGGCTGGTGAGATGGCTCAGCGGCATAAGCGCCTGCCTGGCAAGCGCGAGGGCCCGAGTTCGACTCCCGGAACCCACATACGAAAAAAGGGCCGGTGATATCACTCAGTGGCACGGGCGCCTGCTGGCACGTGAGGTCCTGATGTCAACCCCCGGTACCCACACACACACAAAAAAAAAAACAAAAAACTACTTATTATTGTCATTCTATGGGAATCATCACCACCATTATCATCTTTTGTGATACTCCGCATCAACTGCATATGTATGGTGTTCTAGTCTGGTTTACTGATGTGAGTGCAGCCATGGGGTCTCAGAGGGGCCAGTGTGCTGTAAGTCAAGGGTTGCAGCTGCAGTCAAGGGGTGAAGAACTGCTGCCGCCTCCTGGTGGAAGTGTGGCAGACATGAGGACTTGTGATTCACTGGACCAGTATTGCAGCAAAGTGTGTTCACATCTTTTTCTCATTTAATCATCACAACCACTCAGAGAGGAAAAAGTGTTATTTTCTACATTTTTACATTTGATGAATCTCAAGATTTGAAAAGTCAATGACATAACCACCCAAATTGTTTTAAGATGGCAGAACTAGGATTTAAAATTAGGCATTGTCAATCAAAACTCATGATGAATAAGACAATGTACACACATACCCATTTTACAAAACTGGGTTCTAAAGTTCACTGAAAAATTGGTAAATAAATAATTTCCAATCATCTATGTTATAACATATGACTTACTAATATTTTAAACAAATATTTTAAAGCACAAAAACTAATTTTATTACTTAATATTTTATGTCTCTCTGTCTATAGGAACAGATTTTAAACACCTTTTCACTTTAAATGCTTTCTAAGAAAAAGTAACTTTCTTCTTTATTCAAATTACAGAATCATTTTGGAATATGTATAGAAGGAAAAAAAGTGGTATTTCAGATCTCGGTATAGAAAAAAATGAATTAACCAAACTTTTCTCTAAAACATTTTTCATGATTTTTGGCTCAAAATTTAGAAGCCCATTCATAATCAACTGAAATCTCACTGTATTTCCTCCACCCTAGCTGTATATCCCTCTTTAAAGTGCAGCCAACAGAAATAGCTGAGAGGAGAATTCCAAGTAGCAACCATCACAGAAAATGAAGGGCTGGACCTTTAGCCACTGTAGGTTCTTGCTTCATGACAAGAACATAATCTTTGCTCACCTCTGCTAGACCAGGAACATTTTAGGAAAGATAGGTATATAAGCCTATATAAAACTGAGAAGCTATGCTGTCTATATTTCTATAAACATGGATTTTATAGATCCATATGTGCACAAATATGTACATAGTTTTAAACAGAAAGAATAAGAACGGTTTGACCTGTATCAATCATCACATCGTATGCAAATCCTGTTACAGTATTATACTGTCATTGTTATTTTTTTCCCTCTTTTTAAAAAAATGTGATAGGGCATTTGTTACAAAAATAGCATTTGCATTTCCTACGATACAGGTGCCATTATTTTTGTGGTTATTTAAATATTAATGATTAGTAGTAAGTACTGGTATTTTTACATTATAAAGAAACCACAAATTCACTTGGGAATATTGGAAATTACAGAAAAATTTTAAAAAGTATGAGTACCTTTTGTTCTCCCACTAAATACATATGGCTTTTGTTTGCTGATTGGTATAGTTTTTTTCCTGTTTTTTTTTCTATGCATTTTGGTGGATTAATTTTTATTTTATTTTTTGCATATGGTCTTGGCATTTTCTCCTTACCAGAACACAATGCCTGACATCTGCAATTAATGGAGGAGAGGTTTGATTTGGCTCAGGTTTCAGTCCATGGTCAGCCAGCTTTAAGGAGGAAGCAATAGGACAGAGGGGCCTGGCAGAGGAAAAGCTGTGCACCTCGTGGTGGACATGAAGTGGGGAGAAGGGAGGAGCCAGGGAAAGAGAGAAATCCTCCAGGTCTGAACCTCTTCTGACCTCTTTTGGACAGCAAATCAGCTATATCACCCCCATAATTCAATCATCTTCTAAAAGCCTTGCCTATGAGTACATGTGGCATTTGGGAGAACCCGATCTAAATTGAAACACATATTTATGATTAGATAACTTTATGAAAATTTACCTCCTGTTTTCAAATGGATCCTTGTGAAATTTTCCTGTTATGAACTTTTCAAAAGTGTTATTAGAATAACTATTTTTATAAAATACTATCACCCAGTTGCCTATTTCTCCATTATTCTATATTGAAACAGTAATGATTATTTTAACTTATTGTTATTAATAAGCACGGCTGAACACCGTGCTTCAGTTTTTGTAACTGAAATGAGTTTTTTGGATGTATTTCCAGAAACAGACCGCAGATTAAAATTCTTTTTAAGGCTACTGATAAGTATTGCCAAATTACTTTCTAGCTATTCCTAATGTATTTGTATTCTCAAATTTACATTATGAAAGGGCCTGTTTTACAGCATTACCATCACTTAAATAGTTTTAGTGGGACATAATGGACATATACTAAATAACCAAATTCTTAGATTATATCTTTCTAGGTAGAATTTAATGCATATATACTTTTATAGTTCGTTAAATAGGAAAACATACAATATATAATTTAATGGTACATATATAAAAGTAGTGAGACTATACAATTTCAATATTGTAAAGCTATTCCAATTGTAACCTTGAAGAGTCCTTAATTTATTCAGATATTTTATATATTTTGATTTCATGTTCTGCTGAATCGTATCTGCAAGGACATGAGTAGACTGGGCCACCCTGTTCCAAGATAGCATTCTCTAGTTATGTTTAGTTGTTAAGTGTCGTATTAACATTGTGTGGTGTTTAAGTTCAATCATGCCAAATTGACTGACTTGGGAATTGCCTAGGGGATTAACAAAGCACACTTCTGTGTGTGTCTGGTGGGGCCACGGAGGCGTGGCCTTAGGGTCTATGTCTGTCCCTGGTCCCTTCCTTTCTGGCACTGTTCTCCTGCTCTGCTCCCTATCTGCCATGAACTAAGCATCTGTTCTCCACCACGCCTATCTGCCATGATACTTCTGCCTTTTGGCACCTGCTGAACTTGGACTGAATCTCGTGAAACTGTGAGCCAAATAAACCTTTCCCCCTCTCAATTGTGGATGTTGGGAATTGCATCCCATTGATGGGAAATCTGTCTAATACAATTGGCTACTGTGTACAAACTGGAAACTACCTGGGAAAGTGAGACAACAATTAAATGAAAGGCAATCTTTGGTTCTCTAAAATTTCCATTTTCAGTGATGTAAGGTAGGTATCAGTAGAGGTTTTCAGAAATTGATTCCTTTCATGATCAATCCATTTGGTGGAGTGAATCAGAGCTAAAGGATCAGCTTGTTCAATTAAATCTAAAATCAAATGAACAGTCATTAGAGTAACTATATAAAGAACAAAGAGTGTCTTAGTTACTTTTCTCTCATTGCTGAGACAAAATACCTGATGCCCAAAATTAAGGGAGGGAAGGTTTATTTGGTTCACAGTTTGTGGGGGTTTCAGTCCATATTCAGCTGGCTCCAAGGCAGAGTGGCACATGGCAGAGGGCAACCGTTCATGGCAGCAGAAAACAGCAAAAGCAATAAGAGCAAAAAGGGAGAAGTGCGAGAGGAGATTCTTTCTGTCCCTTATATTGTATATAGGCTACCCCCCTTAGGTGGGAGTAGCACTCACACCCATAACCCCAGCACTAGACAATGAATCAATCACAAACTCTAGAAGCCTGCCCCACATGACTGCATGAGGCTTTGGGGGGACATCTACACACAAACCATAACAAAGAGCAACAAATTCTTGAAAATAACACTATTAGTTTGTTTGCATAGTTTAGTTATATTTTTCTGGGTAAACATGGATAAATTTAACTGTGGCACTTAACTTCTTTCTCTTCCTTGTATTTTAGACGTTGGAGAATTCACACATAAGAAATACAACTGGACAGAATCTGAAGTACAAGCAAACTTAACCCCATACATATGACTGGAGAAAGAAAATCACTATTTAAAAGTCAGGGTTACAAGCATCCTAAAGGCAAAATAATTTTAAAATGTTAACAATCACAATATTTCCCAAGGGCTGTCATCCTCCTATCTCTTGTTTCACAGTCCATTTACTTTTCCCACTACACAATTCCTTCTATTTTCTGATGATGTTTGCTTCTGGGAGAGAGGAGGAGAGGAGAAAGCAAATGCACATCTTTGTGAAGTGGACTACGTAATATTTTTATTGCAAATTGTAACTTTTTCTATGTCAGCATACTTTGTGCATTATCACTCATTTCTCTTTATTATTTGCGTAGCTATTTTCCATCTACAGTGGAAGATAATACGGAATTAATAATATATTCTCTCAGTTTAATCACTCTATGAATGATACTGTCTGAAATGGTATCCATTAATTTTTGAAGCTTTTTGTTTGTGAATGTGGATAAGCACAAATCTACACATAGCATGTGAATGATCTGTTTTTCTTCACTTTCACCTGTGAATGTTACTGATTCCCTAGCTGCCTGGACCATGGACCAGCCACACATTTGGACTATGATTCACGGTGCTGTATCTGACTGGTCTTTCTTTGAAGCAAACTGACTTCAAGAAGGCATAAGCACATTTTATTTGCCTCCAAATGTGACCATCAGAATGTCAGGTTGCCTAAGCTTGATTTATTTGTATGAAGTGAGACTTCTTTATTGCCACAAATAACATCTTTGGAAATCTTATCTCCCTATGGCATCAGAGAATCAAAGTTTACTCAAGGTTTGTTGTAGTTTTTGAAGCAACTTCATCTGATGAGTAGCCATCTTTAAAAGCAGCAAATGTAGCCACAAATTGTTACACCTGCTACTTTCAAGTTTTAAAACAAGTGGAAGGCACAATATCTAATATACAGATAGACATATAATGCTTATTGCAAAAAGTCGTAAACTTACTTTCTGAGCTTATTCATTTCTGTTTATTTGCATCCAATTATTAGCTTTTGAGATGCTTTAATGTCAACATTAAGTCCACAGCAAAGAAGCAAGCAAAATTGGGGTTACAGATCTAGTGCTGAGCTCCCAAAGCCCTTAAGACAAAGAGTAGCTGTGCGCTTGGGGAGGGTGGGCAGGTGCAGCGGGGCGAATGGCAAAAAGGGTGGCAATGAAATCACGTCTTCAAAGCACCGTAAGGTCTTAGTACTGAGTGGATTTTGCTGCGGTTCCGGGGCCCAAGACCTCCTGGGTGGGTCCATTTAGGGAACAACACGGCCCACCAGCTCCAGATCCACCGCTGTGCACCGATGCGGGCGCGTCCTAAGTACAGTCGTTTCAATCTAACTGCTCTGGTGGAGTGCTAATGCAAAAAGCCACTCTGAGCTCCTTCGGCAGACATGTCCCAAGGTATGAGGGCCTTTCTTCTTTGTTTTCAGTTACTTGAACCCCTTCTTGCGATCTCTTAACCCCCAACCCCAAAGAGAAAGAAGGACCCAGAAATAAACTACAAGTCCTAGACGTCAAGGCTGAAATAGCCCCACCTTTCCTGCTCTTCCCTGCTCCCCTCAAATCCAGAACGCTGAACTGGAGTTGAGATATCCTGAACCGCGCCCGCCGCAGGCTCCGAGCGCTATCGGCGCTGAGCGCGGAGAGGATGCTGAGCGGCGCAGGGCGGGGAGGGCGTGGGGCGCGGGCATCACCTGTTCGGGACGCGCACGCGCACCGTGAGGGCCGGCGAAGGACATGGGGCGCGGGCATCACCTGTGCCGAGGCGCACGCGCAGCGCGAGGGCCGACGGGAGGCGGGGCGCGGGCATCACCTGTTCCGAGACGCACGCGCAGCGCGAGGGCCGACGGGAGGCGGGGCCCGGGCATCACCTGTTTCGGGGCGCGCACGCGCAGCGCCAACCGGCGGGGGGCGGGGCGCGGCAGCAGGGGCGGGCGCCAGTCAGAGCTGCTGTCGCCGGCCGGGGTGCTGAGGCGGCGTCGCGCGGCTTCTTGAGGCGGGCGCTGTCCAACATGGAGGCGGCGCCGGCCGAGCGGCACTGAGGCGGCGCTCGGGCCCGGCGCCGCGCGTGCCCCGCGGAGGAGCCATGGGCAACGAGGCGAGCCTGGAAGGCGAAGTCCCGGCCGGCGTGGACGCGGACCTGAGCCGCCTGAGCGCCGAGGAGCGGAGCCAGATCGCCGCCGTGCTGTCGCGGGCGCAGGCGCTGCCGCCGGGCGCCGCGGAGCCGCCGTCGCCGCACAGGCAGGGCGCGGGGGGCGCGGAGGGCGGCGGGCGGCGGGCGGCGGGCGGCGGGCAGGGGCGGGGGCGGGGTCCTCTCGGCCGGGTCCTGCGTGTCCCCGCCCCGCGACGCCCCGGCCCGGCCTCCCTGGCCAACCCGGCCACCCCGACCACCCTGCCCACCCCGGTCTTCCCTGTCCTCCCTGCCACCCCGACCACCCTGCCCACCCCGGTCTTCCCTGTCCTCCCTGCCACCCCGACCACCCTGCCCACCCTGGTCTTCCCTGTCCTCCCGGCCACCCCGACCACCCTGCCCACCCTGGTCTTCCCTGTCCTCCCGGACCACCCTGCCCACCCCGGTCTTCCCTGTCCTCCCGGCCACCCCGACCACCCTGCCCACCCCGGTCTTCCCTGTCCTCCCGGCCACCCCGGTCACCCCGACCACCTCGATCTTCCCTGTCCTCCCGGCAACCCCGGCCACCCCGGCCACCCTGCCCACCCCGGTCTTCCCTGTCCTCCCGGCCACCCCGGCCACCCTGCCCACCCTGGCCGGGCCGGGCGTGCTCGGAAAGCGGGTGCAGCGCGGCTCTGCGACCCGGAGCCCCGAGTGTGCAGGCGGGAAGCAGATGGCTCGGTCACAGCCGGCAGGTGCTGTCCGTGGAGTGGACATGATGTTTTGTAAACCGCTGCTCTTTTTTATGCAAAAGTGACTTTCAGGTTTTGGAAGAACATGTCGATTTGCATTACCTTAGAATTAGTGTTCAATACACATATCGAAAAGCAAAAATACATGATAGTTTGCAAGGCAGTCGTAAGAGCTAATCTGTAATATTAATGCATTCATTCCCCTGCCTCACTTTCCATTCCCTTCCATCCCGATAAATGAGCTGTTTTCTGTTGAAGCACTAAGAGGCTGTCATCACTGTGTGTGCCCTGTCTTTCACATTGTAATCAAGCCCTTTAACTTTCACACGTTAGCAGAGAGCAGTTCTCCTCCCTGGTCTAAACCACTTCTTCTTTAAGACAACGGAGGGGAAGTCTACAATTTTCATTTGAGATATTGGAAATAGAAAAGACATGGTCAAATAGATGTGGAATCCTCTACTTCATAAAATAAGACATGTTGACTTAGTCACTGTCCAAATTAAATAATTAAATGTAATATAGGACTGAATATAGGACAAATGAAAAATTTTAAGATTGGTGATGTTTTCATATATCTAAAATATCAAAAATTCGTCAATAAAAGCGCTATTAATCTTAAAATACCATTAGATAAATATAGCCCCATTATATTAAATATGGCGATTAGTGTTTTAAAACTGTTAATATATTGGGCTGTTTCTTTAATATAAAATGTTTCTTACCCATTATACTAAAAACAATAGTTTATGATATGTACTGTTTTTTTCTAGTTGATGAAAACTTGACATGGAAAAATTGTAATGTCCACTTACTTGATTTTCATAGGATAATAACAAGCTCTAGTATTTTTATTACCCATTAAGAAATGCTAGCCAGATTTTAGATAATTTTTCCAAAAGGCACATGCAACAGGTCTAACATAGTGGTTGCGAATACTGAGAAAAGTATGATAATTTTTCTTTTGCTCAGAGGCTGGATGAAAAATACTATTTCAGCACATAAATCTTTGACTTTATATGGTATCAGATAGTATATTATTAAAGATAGATAAGACAATGTGTACTTTAAAGCTCTCTGTTTTTTTTTTTTTTGTGGGTACCGGGGGGTCGACCTCAGGACCTCGCGTGCCAGCAGGCGCCCGTGCCGCTGAGCGATATCACCGGCCCCTTTTTCGTATGTGGGTTCCGGGAGTCGAACTCCGGCCCTTGCGCTTGCCAGGCAGGCGCTTACGCCGCTGAGCCATCTCACCGGCCCCCAAAAAGCTCTCTGTTAATAATTTTGTTACGGTGGAATTATTATTAGATAATCTGTGTTTTAAACAGCTATTAGTAAAGACATCCTCCACATGCTCAAATAAAAATGGGTCTGAGTTTTGCAACATGCTTGTATATTACTGACAGATTTTTATGAAAGGTACATATATTTTGGAAAGTTATACCCATATATGATAACTAGGGAAACACTTTGTTCATCATTTAGACTTTCAGAATAATGTTAATTTCAACATACACATGAATGTGTATATATATGTATTTGAAATTTTGAGTGCTTAGGAAGTACGAATTGCACATGGTGGAATTTACCTTCTATTTTTCAGAAATAAAGATTGGCAGCTTGAAGACCTACATTCTCATCCTATTGATTTTAACTCACTCATAGCGATTTCCATGCACCTCTCCAACTGTGTGTGTCTCAGATTCCTTGCCTCCAAATAAGGCTAATAATACCTGTCTTAAAGAGTCTTACCTATCTTAAAATTTGTGAGAATTAAAAATTGGCAGTAATGTTTTTGTTGGATTTTTAATTTAAAGAAACTCTGCAAAGAATGGTAATAGGAGCAATAGGAGATGGTGTGATGGCTACAGATAAGTTGTGTATTGAAGTACACATTGCTATGAATTATTTTGGTGCATTTCTATTCCTTTACATATGGATAAGGCATTGTGATGGGGGAGAAATTCCTATGTGTACACCCCAACTAGGAGCCAGATTGCCAGGTTTCTGTGATGAACTAGCTTTATGACTTTGAATAAGACTGTTAGTTATAAGTTCTGGTGTCCTCTACAGTATGAAAATGAATAGATCTTCCTAAGGTTGCTTGTATTTCTAGTATCATAGAATTTCACGTGACTCAGCACTCTCAAATTAAGTGTCATATTTCATCATTCGAGCGGCTTTTACATCCCTGTATTTACTTAAATGTTGACCTCATTTTAGCTGAATTTTTTTTTCTGCTAATTTATGAAAGAACAGTTCTAATCTGGGGAAACAACAGTAAAATGGAAAGGGAGGTACTATGAAGCATGAATAGCTACAGGCTAGAAGATGGGCTACAAATGAAGTGCTCTTGGATTGTGCGTTCTTTGTAGACCCAGGGAAGAGCAGTTTTGTTGCTTCTGTTTATTCTATTTACAGCTGGAGATGTGTCATATGAGAAGGGCTTACTGGAAAATGTTCCTGATAGAATAGTTGAGTTGGAACCTGGCAGAATTGGCTATTTCCTGTCGTGCCCCTTGGGACTCCCCCACTGAGCAGCCACCTGCACAAGTGCTTTTTCCCCAGAGCAACAAGCTAAGCCTCCATTCTTAAATGAACATGGAATGCATCCATTCAGATCTTAGACAGTCTGTGGAAGAAACCAAAGGGAAAAGAATCCAAGAAACAGAGTAAAACAAAAGCCCAAGATGTTCATTCATGGATTTGCTCCTTGTTAACCATCCATTTATTCATTAATTCATCGAACATTAACGCTCATGCACTAGTTGCCAGGCTTGGTTCTAGTGGCAAAAAGATGAGCTAAATGTATTCTCTCTCTAGGAGTTCACAGTCCTGTGTATAAGGCACAGATTACATTTTAGTTTTCTTTTTAACAGAGCAACTGTTGCACCAAACAAAATTCATGATAAGCAGAGAGGCGTTCATTAAGCTGGTACCATCTCTTAATGATTTATTTTCTATGTCCCACTCTCAGATCTCAGTGCTTTACTTTATTTATATCATCATAGCAACTTAGTTTAAATTGTGTGTCATCCTTAATGGCTGTATAGGTCCTATGTGATTGGGTGATTCTGTAGCATAGTGTAACTCAGTATTTATAGGAAGTTTAAATTATGTGTCAGCCTTAACGGCCATATAGGTCTTGTCTGGTAGGGTGACTCTGTCGTGTAGTGTAACTCAGTATTTATAGGAAGTTTAAATTATGTGTCAGCCTTAACGGCCATATAGGTCTTGTCTGGTAGGTGACTCTGTCGTGTAGTGTAACTCAGTATTTATAGGAGGCACAGCCAGTTATAAGTTGTGGTGCAAGTAACTTGCTTTCCATTTGGCTATTCACTGTTATCACGTGTATTTAGTATTCATGAAGTTCATTTTTTCGTTTTACACGTGTGTTGGAATAAATGAAATAATGTTAGAAGACAACAATTAAAATAAGTTTGATAATATTTTAGAGAATAATTTGGTAAATTCAAGAATATATTTTTTGTTTTCCATTTAAAGATAGGTTTATAAGATCCTATATAAGGAACTGATTCAACAAAATGCCTGGATGACTACATGCCACATTGTATGCCTTATGCAATCAATGTAACTTCTCAAAATCAAGTTAAAAAAATGCAGCAATCTCCTATATTTTAAAATAAATATTTTTACTTTTCAATGCAGCTAGTATTTAGGAGACTTCTGCTAACCATAATTTTGATTTTAAAAAGTACACTTGGTGACCATATATGTACTGAAATATGGCATTGCATTGATTTATTGAGGTTTTATGTTAAACCTGTATTTAACTAGGTTTTAAATATGGTGAGATTCTATTAAACATATGTAAATTATTTTTATTATAAGACTTTATGTATTTTAATTTCACCATCCATGATAAGTAAAGTGGTACCTCGGTTCACAAACTTCATTTGTTCCATGATTTTGGAAAAGATGGCCATGTGTGTGTTTGTGCGGGAAAGATGGCCACAGTGGCAGTGTATTTGTCATCTGATGTAGAGTTTGCAAACAATAACAAAATTTTGCCAAATGCTTTTGTTTACGAACCAAGTTGTTTGCAAACAAAAATGTTTGTGAACTGAGGTACCACTGTATTTTTTTCTTTTCTTCACTTCCTTGTTGAAAATTTCTTCCTATTTAAAAAAAATAACAAAGATATTAAAAGTTTTCTGTTACTAACAGGATGCTATAAAATTGCTTGTACTCATATTTATACACATAATTTTGAGAATGTAAGAAAGCAATACCATTTTATATTTGATTTGAAGTAACTTCCACCATTTCACTTATTTTTCTTCTACTCTTTCAGGAAACAAGATTTGGATAGTAGTCATCCTACAAAGCAACCTGGGAAACCTCCAGACCCTGGGCATCCAGTTCAGCCTGGTCTCAGTAAGAGCAGAACCACAGACACTTTTAGGTTGGAGCAAAAATTACCTGGAAGGAGTCCTTCCACTATTAGCTTGAAAGAATCCAAGTCCAGAAGTGATTTCAAGGAAGAGCACAAGTCCAGTATGATGCCTGGTTTCCTCTCAGAGGTTAACCCTTTAAGTGCTGTCTCCTCTGTTGTAAATAAATTCAACCCTTTTGATTTGATATCAGACTCTGAGTCATCCCAGGAAGAAACCACCAAAAAACAAAGAACAGCTCAGAAGGACCAAGGAAAACCCGAGGGAGTCACAAAACCTTCATCACAGCAGTCACCCAAGCCAGTTCCTAAACAGCAAGGACCTGCCAGGGACCCCATTCAGCAAGAGGGTGCTCCCAAATTAGTACCTTCTCAGCAAGCTGAGAAAGTTAAATCACAGTCTCCTGCTACAGGAAAGCCAGTTCAGGTGCCTGTGCAGCTGCCTCAGACAGACCCTGCAAAGCTGACGCTTCAGCGTGATGGAGCCAGGCCTCAGGCTAAGCAGCCAGACCCAGGACAGGGAGAGGCGGTTAAACCCTCACAGCAGAGCCCGTCCAAACCACCTGTGCAGCAGGCAGGTCCGGGGAAACCTCCGGCCCAACAGCCTGGACCTGGAAAACCGCAGCCTGGGCCTGCAAAACCTGCAGTCCAGCAACCAGGACTAGCAAAGGCCCTAGGACCACAGCCAGGGACAGTGAAGGCCCCGGCCCAGCAGCCGGGAACCCCAAAACCCACTGCTCAGCAGCCTGCGCCACAGTCTCCAGCCAAGACACCTGGGCCTACAAAGCCTCCAGCTCAGCCGCAGGGCCTGGCAAAGCCCCAGGCTCAGCAGCCCAGTGCAGGAAAACCCTCAGCGCAACAGCCTGGCCTAGCAAAGCCCCCAGCTCAGCAGCCGGGCTCAGCAAAACCCTTAGCTCAGCAACCTTCAAAACCAATAACTGGGAAACATCCACAAGCACCACCAACTTCTCCATCTGTAACTCAGATTCCAGTACAAGGCTCCTCTAAAGCCATCTGTCCTCTTTGCAATACCACTGAACTTCTGTTGCATGTTCCAGAAAAGGCCAATTTTAACACATGTACTGAGTGTCAAACCACTGTCTGTAGCCTCTGTGGTTTTAATCCCAACCCTCATTTAACTGAGGTGAGTGCATTTACCCAGTTCTTAGGGCATGTGGGCACCTTGCATACGTGATGCTTGATTTGTTACTGATAGGATGGGCTTGTCTTTCTGTTTCCTCTTCCCTCCTTTCCTGCCCTCCTTCCATTCCACCCTCCTTCTTCCCTCCCTTCTTTCTTTGCTACCTCCTTCCCATCTTCCTTTTTCTTCTTCTCTGTCAATTATGAATTGGTGTTTTATATTTTCTCCAGTGATAAACCCAAAATATTGCCTGTTTGGCATTAAAAACAAGCATGAGTTGACTGAAAGATGCTGAGTGCCTACTCAATTTTGTGTGTAAAGTCTACATTATTATTTAGTGTACAATGATATTACTTTAAGTTTGAAGTTGATTCTGCTACCTATTAAATTTTAGTATTCTTAACTAGGATTACATTTGTGTTTAGGAAAAAAGCAGGGAAATACAATGCTAATATAAAATTGAGAGTTTTTCAATTTGTTTCTTCCCTTCCCTATAAGTGATTCTGATACACTCAGAGGGCAAGCTTCCCTCATTAGTTGAGAGTCAGGGCAGCAGCATGATCAGCTCCAGAGAGAAGCCCTTAGAGCAGGCTCAGCATTGCTGGGGGTCCTCTGAGAAGATCACCTTTGGCATCTCCTGACCAGTGCCTGGGTCAGCCTTCCTCACTATCAAATCACACTGGGGCCAGCAGTGATCTGGGTGAGGGCAGGGCTGTTTACTGAGGTTGAAGATGGAAAGGTAATTCTCAGCCAGTTAATATTAACTCAGCTCTCAGAGGCCTAGAATAAAGTAGTGTTTGAATGGATAGAGATTTGGGTGCATTCTAGAGCGAAGGGACCAAAGAACCCCCACAAAACAGCAGAAAAACCAGAAAATTCTGTGGAGTTAACTGGCAGTGAAGCTGGGATAATGCTATAAATAAGGGAGAATGAAGAGGTGTAGGGTGTAAGGAAGTGTGAGTTCATTTTGAAAAGTGATCTGATAGCCCCACTCGGAGAAGGCACAGTTGTCCATCTGGAGGACAGCTGTTCGTGAGCCATCCATGCTTGAAGTCTGTGGACAGCCCAGGAAGTAACTGACAGCAGGCGATGAAGCATATGCGAGCGAAATGTCCCTAGGCAATGAGGTTGTGTACTCTTGTTATACACGGAATCTAAAAGACAAGAGCAATAAGGACTGTTAATAACTCATGTTAACTTGGATACTAAATATAGTTAAAAATACAAATGATCTCGATTTAGACTTTGTCAATCTTCAGTTGTTTTCTTAAATCATTCAGTCTTTTAACCGGAAGTCATATTAAGTGTTTTAACTTTTTAAATAAACCATTCACTTCTGATAAAATTTTAATTAATAGCATGATATATTCAAACTATAGAGGAAATTAGATTATAACTAGTTTGTTTATAAATGTGTAGCTTTTTAAATTTTGGTAAAGACATGTTTCTTCCTATGGTGTCCTATCTCGATAGGAATATGAAATATAATGTGTTCAAATTATACATGATAATCTCATTGAATGCTTGGATTTGTCATGTTTAACATGGTGGCAATTTACTACACAGAAATATGCAGTTGGAAATTGAAGCCACATATATTGTTTGTATACCCACTATTTGGAAGGCAGATATTTGAATGTCTGTAATATGATAGATATTCTGCTATATGTTTGGCAGAATAGAAATAGAACTAAACATAAATTCTGATCTTAACATGATTACAATGTACTCGATTAGATAATGCATCACAAGGAAATTAATATGTGCTCAGATGATAAGAGCTGTGAGAGCCAGGAGCAAATGTTACGGACTTCAGAGTAGGAAGCACTTGTTTTCAGTGAGTGAGATTAAGGAAACCTTCTTCGTAAAAGTGGCATTTGAGCTGGGTATGTGAGGGTGAGTGCCCTTTCAACAGACAGAAGGCATGAAGTGGGTGATGATTTGGCCCAGTACCTGGCAACAGAAATGTGCAGGTGTATTGGGAGAGTCAGGAATACGTCTAGGCTAGCGTCAGTGGTGCGTGGGGAGTGGGCAATGACGTTGGAGATGGATTGAAATCATAGTTTTGCTTTTCTTATTTAGCAGGTGGCGATGAGAATTCTACTTTATGAAACATACCTGGGTTAATGTAGTCAGACATTTGATCATTTATTTTCTAAATTTGTATTGAATGCTTACTTGTGAAGGATTAAGTGCTATGACAGAACCAAATATTTGTTAGATATAGGGAAATAAAAGTTGTACATTAGAAAGGAGGTGTGTGGCAAGAAAGAGAGAGACAGACTTGTATAGAGCTTTCAGTAATTTTTTTCTTACATCTAAATTAAACTTCCTAAAATTGTATGGGCCTATATTATATTTTTCTATTATACCAATAAGGAAACTGGTATTCCAACTGTTACTATGGTTACTTTATTTTTATTTTTATTTATTTATTTTTATATGCGGGTATCGGTCAAACTCAGGACCTCACGCTTGCCAGGCAGGCGCTTATGCCGCTGAGCTATATCTCCAGCCCGCTATGGTTACTTTAGTTGCTGATTCACCCAGATAAGAAATTACCATGCAGAACCCAACCGAATCTTCTGATCCTGAGTCTGTTTATTCATGTGAGAAAAGTGATGCAGTGCTGAGGTCCAAGGAAGAAGCAGATGCAGTTGGAGGGGGCCTGGAACTGTGTTGTGAAGTGGAGGTATGTTAGCAGGGATGTGCGGACACAGAATTTGGACAGAGGCGGGTGAGGTGGAAGGAGGAGGGGTGTGGAGTAGAGGCTGTGGTAGGGCTGGCTCGCTGAGTGAAGGAGGCTTTCCTTGGTGACCTGGCTGCACATGCGTGCATGCCTTTTACAGGGGCACCACCGTTTGAAATGTAAAACTATAACAATTTCTCTGTCCAACACATTGCGTTGTTAGGAGAATTAACTAAAAATCTGCATAGGAAAGAATTTTTAAATATGTGAAGTGCTTTTGAATTTACAATATGCTGCAGCACAGATAATGTTTTAAATAGATTTAGCTTTTCAAGTTAGCTTATACATTGTCTTCTATATAGATACAGTGTCATAGTCATTAAGCTCTAAGGGAGAAGTCTAAGGCCTTTTGGTCCATAATATTAATAACTTCAGTTTAACATTCATTTATTTTTCCCCATAAGGAAAAAATGCAATCAAAAATTCTAATTCTGAACTCTAGAAAGGCATCTTCCCAAAGCTTTTTCACCACATGGCCAATTCCTCAAACTCCTGAATTGGGAGGTCAGAGTTGGGAAGTTGGAACTGTATAGAGGCTAAAAACTTCTGGTCCTGAGGGTAAGGTGTGAGGTAGGTGAGGTTGTGGGGATGACCACCTTTTCTAAACTGTTACACATTCCATGAAAAAGTGAACTCTCTGCGTCTTCCAGATTTCCCTTAAATATTCAGATTGAGTAAACAAAGGTTTTCCATGCAGATAGGGACAGAGACAAGACAGTCTTTGATACTTCAGTTGACATGAGTTGATTATTTTCCAGTTTGATGTTTATGTGCAGGTAACGATATTATTACTTTTGCAGCCTGGGGTAAAACAGAATCCTGGTATGTATTGCAAAGACTAGAAGAGTTTTATGACTGTATTTCTTGTGGCTGTCGTGACTCTTTAAGTGGCTACCAGCTCTGGGGAAGAGGGACCGAAAGGTAGCTACATGTAGCTGCAAGTTTTAGGGTCATATTTCCTCCTTTGATTTTCAGTTTGCCAACCTGCCCCTACCACACACAGCCACTTGGACAACCCAAGCACATGCGTGGAGTGGACAGCCTTGAATAAATGCCTGCCATCCCTGGAGGCTGCTGGAGTGGGTGACGTTTCATGTAAACCCTCGAATCCGCTGGCTCCAAGCCTGGACTTCTGGTGCCCAGAGAAGTAGCTGCAGCTCTTCCTGCTGGTCCATAATGGAATTTACCACTATAAGCCCTCTCTTTGGGCTTGCTTCGTGACACAGAAACCAAACATTTTCTAATTAGTGACAAAAGCATAGGTGTTGTTGTTTTTGTCTATCTGCTTTATCTGCTCTGGTGTATAGCCTCAGGCAAGGTAGATTTATGGACAGATTAAAAGGCTTGTCCCTAATGTTTGAAAATTTTCCCAACTCTTCTGAAATGGCCTGTCACTTTTCAGAATGTTGATAATGAACCAAATGTTAATATTAAAATGATTGTAGGATTTTTCAGAAATATTTTTCATTCACATTATATTTATCAGTCTGTTGGCTGAAACTAGTTATTAAAAACCGTGACCATCACCTTTGGGGAGGAAAAGCCCTAGTCTTGCATGTAAACCTTTATTGATCAGAAAGACAAAACCCTAAGTGTGGGCCGGTGAGATGGCTCAGCGGCGTAAGCGCCTGCCCGGCAAGCGCGAGGACCCGAGTTCGACTCCAGGAACCCACATACGAAAAAGGGGCCGGTGACATCGCTCAGCGGCACGGGCGCCTGCTGGCGCGCGAGGTCCTGAGGTCGACCCCGGTACCCACAAAAAAAAAAAAAAACAACAACCCTAAGTGACTGAAATCCTTCAGTTGGCTGAAATGGCCTCGCTGGCCACCGGTTGGGTGGGTGGTCTTGCTCTGCTCCTGAGTCTCCTCACAGCAGCAGAGTGCGCGAGTGTGGGGGGTCAGGAGGGGCTGGCGCGAGAAGAGCGGAGCTGTGCCAGGTATCCAGAGGCTGGAGCTGCGAGGAAGCGAGCCCGTCAGACGTCCTGCACGGCGGAGTGACTGAAAGCACTTTTAGGAAAAAGATTAATCTTTCCTCACTGTATTGCTGTTTTTAGCACAGAGATTCTTTTCTGTCACCTGAAATTTAAGGAGAGACTGCAACACAATTCGTCAAAAGGAAGACCAAGAGCACACATACTCGTGGTCTCTTTCTAAAGGGCCTACTTTTTAAAAGACTGAAAGTATAGTACCACAAAGTGTGAAAAAAGCACTGGTACCATAAGTCGTGTGCTGCAGATTCCTAGGAGATAGGAAGAAAATAGGAAATGGGAAGGAGCTAGAAGAGAGCTGAAAGCCACTGATGACACCTCAGAAAGCCCAAAGCTTGGGGCCAGCTGATAGCAAAGTAGGAGTGTGTTTTTTCAATAATCAAAGTATAAATTAAAAATGTACAGTAACAAAAATAAGACAATTGGACTCTTGTAATCTCCACTGGGGAGGGTATGTATCCTAGTAAGAGTTACAAATAAATACAAAATGTGGTATTATTGCTGGGAAGGATTTATTTTTCCCTTCTAAAGCCAGAGAATGTTCTCCAGAGGAAGGAATGAGCTGCCCAAAGGAGAACCCTTGTAAGAAGACTAGGACCTTGAAAAGAAGCCCAGACTTGGGAGTAAAGCTCCTCCTTTGTGACAGTGTCACAGAGGAAAAAAGCAAAGACTCAACCATGCTTCAGATGCACACAGTTACTGTCTGTGGACTCTGGCCCTCTGCTGTCCTGTTTGCCTTCACGCAGAGGAGAGGGATGACAGAAGCTGAGCTGCTTGTGCAAGAACACTTCTGTCAGTTACTCACACTAAATAATGGGGATGTTCACTGCAGACAAGTGGACTTAAAAGCCTAACCAGGCATTTTAGCAGTGGCACCATAGGGAGCATGTAGATGAGCTAAACAGATAAACCAAACCTTGTAAAAGTTCATTCAGGAAGCATAAGTCACATAAAAATCCTTACTATTCCTGAGAAAGATTTAAAGAGAATATCTCACTGATAGGGGAAACATTCCGATGTCAGTGGCCTATTGAGGGTACAAATGGTCCTGGTCGAAGACCTGGAAAATACAGACCCAGAATTTTCTTCCAGTTATAGAGCTGAACAATAGTAACAACAACAAAAAAAGTATTCAGCTACTTTCTTTACACCCACTGTGTTTACGCATGTTCTTGATGCTGGGGACACAGGAGTTAACACAGGAGGCATAAAGCTTTCTCTTATGTCATAGGTACTCTAGTAAGGATCACAAATAAGTACAACATACTGTGTGACAAATGGCAGTAAATGTGGAGAAAAATGAAGTATAGGAGAGAGGTGTAGTGTGTACCATGAGAGGGATGGGGGAGAGTATCACATCTTGGGCTTGATGGAGAAGTTGGGACTCCAGAAGTTTTAATGGTGATGTAAGGTCTAGTTGGTGACCTAGTACAAGGCTAAAGGAAAGATGATGGTTAGAAAGAAAAGAATGGGAATGCATCCAGGACCACGTACCATTCTGAGATTCCTTCCACACTCTTGCCTATAGGGATGTGGAGGTTGAGGAATGCTCATTTTATGAAATCCCCATCACATGGAGCTATTCCTAGTCTTAAAAACAGATGATAAGCTTGGATTTTGACAGCAAATTCAGCTTTTGTAGTAAGATGAAACTTGTAGCATTTTAAATTTACAGATCAAAAAGAAAACCAAAGCATTATTTTAACTTATAATGGCAGGCAACCCCAACAGAAAACTAAAGCCAAAAGTTAATACTGATTGAGTCTGGAGTACAAGTCTTGGGGTAGAGAAGAGAAGGCAACTTTTATTTTGATTGGCATATGTTTTTGTACTTATTTTTGAACTTATAAACTCATATCATAACCATAATTGTCGTGGGGTAATCTAAAAATCCTAGTTCCTCAAATGATTGCTTACACAGTATATGGTGTGAAGGGAAGGTTAAAGGATTGTTTCTCTTCATTCTTGGCATTTATGTTAGCCTTCTGTTACTGTAACGAATACCTGAGGTAGTCAACTTAGAAAGAAAACAGTCACGTTTGGGCTTCTACTTAGAAAGATTTTGCCCATGGTCTCTCTGCCCTGTGTTTTGAGCCTTTGGTGAGCAGTGCATCATGGCAGAGGCCTGTGTTGAGTCCAGACCGCTCACCTCTTGCTTGAGGAGTGAGAACCGGAAGGGACCACACACCTGTGTTCCATACAGTGCAGCCCAGGCACCAGAGGACCTCCTCCTAGGCCCTTGGTCTTGTCTTCACATTCCCACAGCCTCCTGATTATGGTGTCACCCTGGGGACTCACCCCTTAACACATGGTCCTTTGGGGGACACCTTAGATCCAAACATAGCAGTGCTCTGCTTGGTGAACTTTCTAGAGCTTTCCGTCTAAATAACAATGAGGACTTGAAATACCTTATGCCTGTGATGCTGTTTGGACAATTTATCTGTTCATTTTGTGCTTGTCAAGCTTGCACCAACTTTATATGAAGTCAATGGAGGAAAATAAAGTACCTGATCATAAGCACTAACACTTATGGATAGCAAATGCCTTTTTTTCCCATACACTGATAATTCTTATGATATTATTCATACTGTTATATTAAGAATATCCTTATTATAACAAAATAAATTTATCCTGCTTTAGTTTTCTAATGAAGTTAAAGTGATGGAAGTATAATAGAAAGACTCAATCATTTAAAATCTGTATTACTTAAATATGTTTACAAATACCATGTTTGTTCTAATCTTTCCTGAGGTCCAGTTTATAACATTTTCCTTTATATTTTGCATATTCTCTGGATATGGGTGTGTGTGTCTGTCCCTCATAAATTTAGTCATTAGAACCAAAGGCTGTTTAACTTTTGGCTTTTAAAGGATTAGATGTTAAAGATGTCTTTCTGAAGCACTGGCTTTTATAATATCCAATAAGCCTGTTGTCATGTATTATTACAACTGGTACAATGATCTGTATAGCTTGGTGATAATGTGTTCCTCTGTGAAAGTAGTAATCTACAGTTAGAATCATTTATTGGATTAGTAAGCTTAGTGCAGGGATAGGTTAACTCACTTATTGTTTACATCCCTTGACAAACACACATAGCTAACACTTTCCCCTATTCTGTATCTTAACTTAGATAAAAATGAGCTCCTACAAATATTTCAAGGGCATTGAATTAAAGATAAAGATGTAAATAATCTATTAGAAGTTCATACTAATTTTCCTTAAAGAAACAGCACCAAATGCATCAGTAAGGCATGGAGTAATCTGTGTTTTGAGTCCTTCCTGTTTACTTTATATGTGAACACTTTTGCTGATAAAACCATGCAATTGCTTAAAAACACTTCATTACTTAGCAACAACTTTGCTGCAAACAATATTTCTTGTCTTTTCCTTATTTCAGTAGGAAAAGAGATTGGCTTTTTTGTCCTGGGAATGGGAGATAGTTTGAACCCTGCATCTCAAAGTATGTACTACACAATTTATGTGTATATTGTCATTTAATGCTCACTTAATGAAGTAGGGTTGACATTTTAAAAAGGAGTAAACAGGCTAAGAAAATCAGAATTTAAGTTCTAAAGCATTTTGAAATATACAATATTTCTTCATCAGTTAGTCATAAGATAACCCTTTGGAAGCATGAAAGGAATGTTCTATTTTTGAGTTGGATCATATGGGTATGATTCCTAGCTCAGCTACTTATTCTGTGATTTCATTAATTGTCTTCATTTTTCTGAGTGCTTAGTTTCATTATTTGTAATGTGAAAGTATGCCTAAATTAAAAGTCACATTTGACAATGTAAGTGGAGGGGCTTTGAAATTAAAATGATAGATATCCATCGTTATTACTATTAGTCTTTATACAATTCTGTCAGGTGTTGCTAGAAGTAGGGATAGTTACTGTTATTGTTAGATTCTTTTGTAGGTAAGAAAACTGAGGTTGAGAGTTTAAGTGAGTTTTGCCAAGTCACAAAGTTACTTACCAATTGATCCCATAGAAGAAGCTGGGTTTATTGACCCAGAATTTACCATCTTTTTATGTTGTATATAACTGCATTATTTGAATTACTCTATTTCCTAAATTTCTAAGTTACAGAAAATGTGGTGCATGCGTGCGTGTGTGTGTGTGTGAATTATACATATCCTTAATGTTACAAAGAAATTAACCTTCCAGGCAGGAAATTTTATTCATTTATTTTATTTTCAGAATATTTAGCTTTTGAAAAATTGAGACTGGAGAGCACTGGCTTTACCCTGCCCCACTCACCGCTGTCCAGAAGCGTCTCACACTGGTCCTTTCTGCTCTGTGTTCTCAGAAAACTGTGTGCTCGTGCTCTGGGCCAGCCACTTAGCTAGAACTTGATGCTGGAGATTCTGTGGGTGATAACTTGGACTGCTCACTGTCAGGAGTACAATTCACAATGGAGAAGGAGAGCCAGTAATGTAGCAATTGAAGATGGGATCTTGTTTGTAAAGTAGAAAGTAATAAAGTACATGTAGATGAGATCTGGTCTCATTTGGATATAAAAGAGTAAACCACTTTTTTGTTCTTTTTTCTTCTCTAATAAAAAGTTAATTAATTGTAAAACTATTTATGAAAATACTATATTTTTACATTTATTCATCAGTTAGAATTTCCAGTTGCATACTTACATCAACTCTCAGCAATGGATTTCTGTTTTGTGTGTGTGTTTTGAGGGGGGTACTGGGCATTGAACATAGGACATTCAGACTGAGCCGCATCCTGCAGGCCTTTTTCCTTTAAATTTTGAGACACAATCTCACTAAGTCACTAAGTTGCTCTGGCTGGGCTTGGATTTGTGATCCTCCTGCCTCAGCTTCCCAGAGTGCTGAGATTAGAGGTGCCGGGCTTAGATTTCTATTTATGTAAAACAAAAGAAATCAAATGGCATGTTTCACTATGTGAACATGTGATTAGAGTTCTATAATTGTACTTATTGAAAAAAAATTTAATGTGCAGATCTATGTGTTTTTTTCTTACAGAGGATTTTAAAAAATGATCAGAAGAAAATAAATGATAATGAAAAACATGAGATTTGTAAGAAAATGCAAAATAATGTAAACCTGATGAACCATAATTTAAAATCACATTTTCCTTAAATATGTTCATTAAAGTGTGTGTGTATACATATGTGTATGTATATGTATATGAGTATGTGTACATATATATATATCACTGTAAAATTTAAATAATTTACTAGTTATAAGGGGCTTCTATTCATAGAGCTAGAAGAAGCTACGAGTCCCTTATGAAACATTGTCTTCCTTACACAAGCTTTAATATATTTTAACATTGCATACATTTTCAAAACTGCATCTCTTTTATTTTCCAACATACAAGTAATTGGTTTAATTCCAGTGTGCATCTGATTGGATTTAAAGATATATTGTTGCACCCTATATATTAAGTTCATGTTTGTCTCTTTATCATAAGATTATAAGACCTTTGATTCATTTTACTATGTAATTTATTTTTTATTTTTCATTTTTTCTTAAAATTTATGCATTATTAATAAGGAACAATGTAACACTATTCAGATAATTGCACAAACTCTGTTTAACTGGAGCCATTGGATCACAGGCTGCGATATAGCGCGATAGCCTGAGGTGTATGTTTATCAACTGAGCAGCAAATGTGTGGGAAAGGCAGTGTGCATGTGTTCATGTACAGTATAATGTGTGTAAGTTCTGTTTGCTAATTTGAGATCCTCCTTTCTTTGTGTACCTCTAGTGGAATATTAATATACTCTCCTGTCCTAGTATAATAATTATTTTGTAAATTGTGCTTTAGTGAAAGTGTCAGTTTTCCTGGTTTTAGCTCACCCTGACAAACATTTAAAACATGCTTCTATCACTTACTTGATCCTGGTTGTGAGAGTTACAAATGTTATTGCTAGCAATTGGTGAACATTATTACAGTTTATGGAAAAAAGGTGTGTATATATTGTTTATGTATCACAAACTTTGTCTGTGGTTGCTGAATGATATAGCAGAAAAAATTGCGACCCACAGTTTCAAAGAGAAATTATTGGGCCAGTGAGATGGCTCAACGGCGTACGCGCCTGCCTGGCAAGCGCGAGGGCCCGAGTTTGACTCCCGGAACCCACATACGAAAAAAGGGCCGGTGATATTGCTCAGCAGCACGGGAGCCTGCTGGCGCGCGAGGTCCTGAGGTCGACCCCCGGTACCCACAAAACAAAAAAAACAAAGAAAAATTATCCATCCAACTTTAGGACGTTTTAAATAAAATGGTTTCACTAAATTGCCGAGCATGTTATCACAGTTTTGAGGAATGCTGGTTTTTATTTTGTAGCCAAATAAATTATGCATTAATATGGAGAGCTAAAGATGATAGCTGCAGCAAGCCATCTGCAGCCAGGCTGCTGCTGAGAGTAGCTAAGCTACCTCTGTTAGGGCCACTCAGGGTTGTGCAGAAAGAGTAGCAGAAAGCATACTCTGCTATCAGATACCTCAGAAGCACTTTTTTTTTTTTTTTTTTTTTTTTGTGAGTACCAGGGGTCAAACTCAGGGCCTCGCACGCCAGCAGGCATCCATGCCTCTGAGCGATATCACCGGCCCTTTTTTTGTATGTGGGTATATGGAGTCGAACTCAGGACCTCGCCCTTGCCAGGCAGGCGCTTATGCCGCTGAGCCATCTCACCAGCCCCAGAAGCACTTTTATAGCCTTGATTTCTTAGACCTTTTATCTGGTTATATCTTTCTATGGCATTCAAAATAATACAAGGTTTCAGTAATTATTTTAAGATAATTTGATGACAAATACAAAAAGTATCAAATAATTCATTATTAACTAATATCAAAAATTTGCTTGGTATCCAGCAGTGGTAATAATAAGTAATCACTCCATTTAAAGTGTAAAGATGAGAGAGGAAATATTGGAAAATACTTTAAAGCACTACGTATTTGAATCTAAAGGCTATTTTTCAGACTAGAAGAAGTGGCAGACCTTTAGGTGAGTAGGAGACGAGGCACTGTGGAGCGAGAGTCCTAGTCACAGCTAAGGGAAGGATGGGAACATACCTGGATAGAGCACAGGTTCATGCGGATGTCATGGCTTGCAGGGCACAGTAGTGTCATGGGGGTGGAGGATGAGACTCTGCAGGTGTGCTCTACAAGGACAGCATGACGTCACGATGGCAGAAAATGTATTCCACAGCCAGGGTAAGCACCAGCAAGGGTAAACTCCTGGCCTTATTCTTTTGATATTCCATTATTCCAGGCACGACTGCCACATAGTTGATCAGAGATTCTATTATAAATCTTATACACATTTTATGTTTGTCGAAAGTTTTTTTTTTTTCATTTTATTGTTGCTGTTGTTTTGAGAGTCTTTCATTGTGTTTCAAAGCTAAACAATTTAGTAGTAGCTCTGAGCAGGAATAAGTTTTAATTTTGGGCCTTCAAAATCTACTGGTTCACTTCACTATTTAGATGTATAAACTTGATTAACTTGAATTATTCTCAAAGAAACACTTTTAAAAATCAGCATTTAATTTTTTTGGTAATCGATAGTTTTGACACATTTATGAAAGTAGCACCATTAATTGAAATTCTGTATGTGATGCTCACAATTAAACTTTCAAGTAGTACCTCTTGAGAGATATAAATAAGACATTTATGATATCCAGCAAAAGCCTTAGCTAGTGAAAATGCATTATTACATTTCCCAGGTCTGGGGATAATAACGACTGAACAAAAAGGAAACCCGGGGATTGGGTTAATCAGAGGTGTGCTACAGTAATCCGTGCAGATCCAGTTTGGAATACATAGTGATCTGAGAATGAGCACAACTCCTTTCTAACTTCTCTCTTACCCCCATTTATGTAGCACATTAAATCAGAAGAGTAAATGAAGGAACAATCTTATGCCTTCATAGAGTGAACTGAGTTATAGTAGCTCGTTAAAACTTGCATTTAGAAGGCAGGGGTCCTTCTAGGACTCACAGATACAGTCGTGGCCTCTCCTGATTCCATTTGTTCTGTTCATGCCATTTTGTTGATATGCATGTAGGTGAGTATGTGCAGTGTTGGGGTGAGGTGCTACCTGTGACAGGACCTGGGGAGTTTTTATGAGACATGGGGAAGCTGTTTTCTCTGAATCAGTTTTGGCTTCGTGGAGTAGGAGGAAGGGATAAAGGCCACGCTCTTCCGAAAGCATCATTCAGGGCTGTGGTGGAATGAAGACCCACTCTATTGTGCCTAGCAAGTGGACCAGCCATGTTAGAGACCTAGGCACAGTGTGTAACCGGCAGCGACAGCAGCATGTTCAGGTAGCTCCCTGCTCAGAACAGCAGGGGAGCATTCAGCTTTGCAGGTAAACAAATCAGAAATCATGTCCAGGTGAGGATGATATTCTGTGTGAGCAGACGTTGTCATGAGGGGAGCCTCTTGTCATCACAGGCAGTGCGGTTGTCAGCGGCCAGAGGCACAGAGCAGCTCTGGTGGGAGAATGGCCTGCTGCACAGGCTGGGAAAACAGTGGGGTCTGGCAGTCAGCAGAGGTACAGGTGCTTAATGAGCAGTAACCCATTCCCAAGGAATTTATTTAATTCAAACCACCTCAGAAATATTTGGATCTATGATGCCTAAAACATCAGTTAGACTTCACAGGTCAATAGAGACCACTGTGAGCAAGGCCTTCCCAACCACTGCTTAGTCATTGGTGGACAGATCTGGAAATAGCAGAATCACAGAGTGCCAGTGTAAGAGCACCACCTGTAAAAAGTAACTTAATTTTAGAGGCTGTGGGCAGGCCTTGAGGGTTAGAGGAAGGTGCTTAGGGTCAACCATTAGTGGAACTGTAAAAACGTTTGGGAGATGATACAAACCGGATGAGGGAGAATGGCTTTGGAAATGCAAGACAGTTAATGGAATTGCCTTCCACAAAGCAGTGTGGGCCCACGTAGGGAAAAACTGGGAAGTGGGGAAGTGTGACCACAGGGTTTCTTGCTGGGGCTGCACAGTAGTGGCCTTGCTGCTCGTGCTCTCCTTGTGTGCATTATGAGAGACCACCTACTGGGCCGCACAGTGAGGGGCTTTCAGTGTGCTATGTGCAGTTGGCTGTGGGCTTTGCCTTTTGACCAATGTGTTGAAAGACCTTCTCTCTCTCTCTCTCACTTTCTCTCTCTCTCTCTCTCTCTGCTGGTTAGGGGATTGGTAATACTGCTGTTTTCAGTGTAAGACTGTTAAATGCTGAGATAAAAATCATTTCTACAGTCAACAGATTTGGCCAGTAGAATTAAATAAAAAAGAAGCTCTTTCTAAAAATCCTAAGAGGATAAAAAGCTTTTCATATTGTGATAGTGGTAGACAATGATTTCAACCTGTATTCTAGCAACAAGGGAGAACAGGGAGGAATTGGGCATCTTTTATGTGTTGTTTATCAAAGTTTAAAAGCCGTGGTCGTTGAAGGACAGGACACAGGAGAGTAAAGTCCCTTCACAGAGAGGGGTATTAAGAGGAAGGCGGGATTCTCATGAAGGTGCAGCAACTTATATATCCACCTCCCATTTTCCCAAGTCTTCTGTCTGTTTCAGTGGAAACATATTGAGGTACATAGATAAATGACAACAAATCATTTTATTTTGAAATGAGGACAGAACAAAATGTGTTTCCATGTTCAGGGGCACGTAACATTGGATGTGCTGTAGCGGTGTTGTGACTCTGCAATTGTCCCAAGGTAAGGTTGGGCCCGACAGCTGCCTGAGAACAAAGCCCCAGTGTCCACATTGCAGAGGGCTCACGGTTCCTCTCCTAAAACCAGGTGCATTCAGAGACTTGTTCACAGGAAAAAGACACTAGCAGGAAGAATAGCAAAGGAGGGATCATCAGAAATTCATCCAATACTTATATATGTATAAAAACCCCTCACTATGTACTCAAGAATCTGACATTCTAAATTGTTTTGATAATATTTAAAATATACTGTGATAAGAAATACTGTTTAGAATAATAAAAATAAAGATCAATGTTAAACATAAGTACTTTTAAATTATCTTCTAATAATTACTATCAAATTGAACATCTTTTCCCAACAGATGCAAAATGAGAAGTTATAATTGTGTATTTTTATATTACATAGTGTATATACTATATCAATCTCCCTAACATACCACTCTCACACACATCACCAAATACATACATTATTTACTTGTATTAGTCTTTGAAGTGTATTTGTAACATTTCTAAAGAAAGTATACTTTCTGTTAAATCATGTTATTTATGATAATTTGAGGGTATATCACTTTTGTTTTTTTTTGCATATATTATTTCTAATCTAGCAGAGTTGATTATTTCCGTTTTCACACATTTGAGCATGTTGGCTTGGCAGGGGAACTGACACTGCTAATTTAAGAAGTTAGCAGTGTTTTCCTAGTCTGACAAGCCTACTCTGGGTTGTATAACTAAAAACTGTGTGTCATCGGTAGAGAAAATATATATCATAACTGATTAATGGAATCTAATAAATTAAAACTCATGTGTTTTATTATATTGTACATGGTTTTCTATTTCTGAGATTAAGCAGAATGTGGCAACTAATACTGAAAGAAACATAAATTTGTTTGTTGATTTTTACTGTTTTCCTGAAAATACAATGCACTTTGGTCTCTGAGGTTCATCGCTTACATTTTCATATAATTAAACTTTTCATATTTTAATATAGATTAATAAAAATACATTCTATATTTTATGGTTTGAATAATGAGAGGCAGTCTGAATAGAAGCAGGCATGTTTTGCAAAGGCTTTTGTGTTTTCACGGCTTTATTAGTGACCATGGATGGTTCTGTCTTACTTCTAGGTGAAGGAGTGGCTCTGTTTAAACTGTCAGATGAGAAGAGCTCTAGGAGGTGAGCTGGCTCCCATGCCACCGTCACCCCAGGCCAAACCCAAGACCACCCCTGTGGTGCCGGCAGCAGCCATGAGCAGATCTGCCCCACAGGCCTCGCAGGCCTCCCCAAAGAAGGATCCTGTAGCCAAGCAGGATGCTGCCAAGGGCCCTGAGTCCAGGAAGCCCCCGCCACTTCTGAAGCAACCGACCCTACGTGGTCCTCCACCCTCCCCAGCCAAGGAGCCTCCAGCGGTAGAGCCGTCCTCCAAACCAGGTGCCCCGCCCGAGCAGGCCAAGGCCCCCACTGCTGAACACAAACCAAAGCAGCCCCTGACAGGAAGGCCCGCTGCAGACACTGAGTCCTCTGTGCCAGCAGAAGGCAAGCCTGACCTTCCTAGCTCCCAAGTCCAGCCACAGGCTCCAGAGAAGACAGCGCCTCCTATGAAGGCAGAGTCTGCCAAGCCCTCCCAAAGCTTCCCGCCAACTGGAGAGAAAGTCACCCCACTCGACTCCAAAGCCATGCCTCGGCCTGCATCAGATTCAAAGATCATCTCACGTCCTAGGCCCAGCTCAGAGAGTAGAGATCAAGAGAAAGTTGATCCTGTTCAAAAGAAGGAGGACCCCAAGAAAGCACAAACCAAAATGAGCCCCAAACCAGATGCCAAGCCAGTGCCAAAAGGGTCACCAATGCCCCCTGGCCCACGACCTCCCGCTGGCCAAACTGCCCCTGCACCTCTGCAGCCCCCAAAGCCTCAGGAGCAGTCCAGACGTTTCAGTCTCAATCTAGGAAGTATCACTGACACCCCGAAATCCCAGCCCACAACTCCTCAAGACACCATGACTGGGAAGCTCTTTGGGTTTGGGGCATCAATCTTCAGCCAGGCATCGAATTTAATTTCCACAGCAGGCCAGCCCGGACCTCATTCCCAAGATGGGCCAGCAGCCCCAGCTAAACAATCCACTCCCCCTTTCCAGCCACTTGCTTCTCAGGGGCCCCCCAAACCCACAGGACAGGCACCACCAGCAGCTGCGAAGGTCGCCCCTTTGAAAAAGGAAATGAAAGCTCCAGTGGCTGAGAAGGTGGAGGGCAAAGCTGAACCAGCTCCAGCAGGGAAAAGAACAGAAGCTGACAAGAAGCCACCCCCTGCCAAAGATAGCAGACCTCCAGCAGCTGAGCCTCAAAAGGCTGTGCAGCCCCCCAAGCTGGAGAAAACCCCCAAACCCAAACCAGCCTGTCCACTCTGCAAAACTGAACTCAACGTAGGTTCTCAGGGTCCTCCTAACTTCAACACTTGCACGGAATGCAAGAGTCAAGTGTGCAACCTATGTGGATTTAACCCTACACCCCACTTGGCTGAGGTAAGCAACACACTACATGATATTATGGTGGTTAATTCTGAGGTATTTGGGGGCCAAATTTTTAAGCAAAAATACGTTTCTGGGGAAGCAAAGATCAATATGGATATCTTAGAAGTTGTAATTATTTATTTCATGCATATTTTCTTATTAAGAGTTTATATTATTTGCACCATTATGGGTAAATGCACCACGAGCAAGAAAATGGAATAAATTGATGAATTAAAATAACAATGATTTAAAGACCCACAGCTTGGGAGAAGTATTTGGTTTTCATGTGGAACTTCAAATAAGAGTTGTGTATGCAGTGCCCATTTTCTCTAGTCCTTGTAGTCTCTAATATATTTTTAAAAAGAAGTTTAGTTGGTCGCAGATCTATAAGCATATGAAATCGGTTACACACAACCATTAAAAACTTGGTATAAATTAGGGATGCTTTTGCCTAGGAGAAAATAATCGTTCAAATATATTATGTATAGGCCTTTACAGATCTATTTGAGATATTATCTGGCATCAGTAGAGTACTTTACTAGGATCTGTGGAGAGGGAAATATGTATGTGTGTTTCTGGGATTAATGTCCAGATATGTTGTATGGGATGGCAGGAGTACTTTCCCCACAGTGTAAATGACCAAAAAGGACATGGCGAATCTCTACCTAACACTATAGTTCTACAAGAAGGAATCCATAAGCATTGACATATTCAGATTACTAGACATTTTGGATGTTGAGAAACTTGGCAGTTAAATGTCTGCTGCTGTCTCATATAAGTAACAACATTTTGATAAACATTCTGTTTATTAATTAAAATGATTGTTTATTGCTTTTATACAGATTAAATATATTTAAGGACTGTTTCACTCCACTCTTTGTGATTTTGTAATTCATTGGAATGGAAAAATTGAATAGATTATAGTATCTCATACAAAAGGTGATTGTTTCTGTAACATTTGTGCATTAAATATTTTTAAAGAGAAAACCATAGACAATTTTTATTTTTTACTTTAGAAACACCTTAGATTGCTTTGACCTAGTTAACACCACATGAAAGCATTGTCACTACAGGCATAAGCAAATTTTTTCTAAGATCTACTTTAAAGGTCGATAAATTTTGGTTTCTCTCAGCACTTCATGAGTGGTAACAACTATAAGTATTACTGGCAGTGTTTTGGGTTCAATATAAAAACAAAACAAAAAACCTTAAATTTCTTTCATATTTTTAAAAGACCAAGTTTTTTTTTTTTTTTTTTTTTTTTTTGTGAGTACCGGGGGGTCGACCTCAGGACCTCACGCGCCAGCAGGCGCCTGTGCCACTGAGCGATATCACTGGCCCTTTTTTCGTATGTGGGATCTGGGAGTCGAACTCGGGCCCTCGCGCTTGCCAGGCAGGCGCTTACGCCGCTGAGCCGTCTCACTGGCCCAAAGACCAAGTTTTTGATTATTCATTCATGATGAGGAAAGTTTTGTTATTTTCTCAATATGATTGCATTATTTTAGATATTTAATACATTATACATTTAACAAGGAGCCTTATGATGTCAACACAGTACAGTTAAATAGTTCTAAAACAAGTTGTGCCAGCAAAAACAGAACTTTAATTTGTAAATTTTCTGAAAACTAAAAATAAAAAAAAGTGAATGTAGAGCAAGGGGAGCTCTATAACTTATAATAGATACTTGTATGCATGTATATATATATGCATATGTACATAGGTGTGTGTGCATATTTTGACTGTCATAGTTACTAGAGTTTGTCAGTGTTTGTAAGAATGAAATAAGAGCCGCTTGGGGAGAGAGAGACATTAAGTCTTCCAGGGGAACCTTTGATTTTCTGTGTGTTGGTAAATTATACTTTGGAGCGAGTAATTTGTAAAGAAGATTTCTTCAGTGAAACAGAGAATCAGTGACAACGTGTGGAATTCTAAGTTTGAGTCTTTTGGAAGTATGAATTGACTCAAGTGTTTGGACAGTTTAACTGATGTGACAGAAGTAATGAGTGTCCTTTGCTGACCTCGACTGTGCTACTCTGTAGTTTTCAGTGAGTGTTAAATTCTGACCTCAGGCTTCAAGGAAGTGGGGAAAATACATAGTCAGTCTATGTTCAAATAGTTCTATGATGATTACCACAAAGGACATTGGAGGAATGGCAGAGGGATTGGTTGAAAAGAATGGCATAGAGTGTTTGTGCATGTGTGTGAACATACATTCATCTTATCCATATGTAAACATACGTATGTGTGCACAGGCACTAACATGGAGATTGATACATAGCCAACAGATTCTAAATGCCATTCATAGACTTGTGGAATGATGTCAGTGTTCCTACTAAAGCCTCTTTTCTCATTTCCCTCAGTCAGGAGTTAGGAAAGCATTTCCTCTTTGACTGTTGGCTTCCTTTTGTTTTCTTCATTCTGCTTGTGATAATCCATCCCTCATGACCAGTGTTTTCTGCTGTTGACTACTCTACCTCATGTGCGTTTCAGGCAGAGCGTTCTGAAAGGACTCAGACCTTTCTCCCTGAAGTGCAAAGAGATGATATTCCTCCAGAAAGGACCTGGGGGTTTCCATTTGTTCTCTGATGTAGCATATTTAACACCGTCCTAGCCTCTGCTTCTCTTATCCTCATCACTGGGGCAGGACGTCCTTCTCTTTCTGTTCCCGAGGTGGTGAAAAGAGCTCCTGAGTTTGTCAGGGGTTGGGCAGCTATAGCCAGTTCCCTCCTGCTCACTGTTCACCAGCCTGCCTGTCTCTAGGGTTGCTTGCTGGCCCTTGGGCACCATGCCTCACTGCCCTGAGCATTGCCCGGGGTTCCAGCAGGCCTTGGGTGCTGCCAACCTTCTACCTAAACCTCGCTGTTTAACTGTTTGATGGCCACTTTAGATAAATGGTGCTGTCATCGCTAGCAAGGGGTAGCTCTTCTAGGCTTTGATTTCTGCTGACTCAGGTAATGCCTTGTCTTGGAAAGAGTTTTCAAAGTGGCAGCAGGGCTTTCTAAAAGAGCTGGTCTTATGGAATCTGGACACAAACTGAGAAAAACAGCCTCAGTTGGCAGTGGATTTACCAAGTGAATTTTAATCATTCTGGTTTAGTTCAAATGCAAAAGGAGCCAAAATTACTCATAGTGGATATTTATTTTTTTGTTTTTGCCACCCTTCTTCTAAAATAACTTTTTTACTATGAAAGCAAGACTTAAAATGAAATATTTCTTTATGTTTCAGTAAGTTCTTTGTTTCCTTAGCAAGATTACACATGGCCTACGTGATGTGGAAATAGTGAGAATGTATTTTGTCACTAGGAAATGAATGAGCCCTTTGGGCTGATTAAGACCCAGTGGTATGACTGAGATCTCTCTAGGTCTTAACTCTCTAGCTGGAGTGGCTCCTGCAGTCTCTACCCAGTGCTTACAGATGACCTAGTGGGGTGAGCGTCGTTGCTTAGCTTGGGAAACATGCCTTCCCATTATGTAATGAGCATTATTTATGTTTTAAAAAGCATACTCAATACTAAAATGCATGTGAGAACACATTTGTACACACACACACACACACACACACACACAAAGTAAAGATTGAAAGAATTATCAAAAGTTATTCAGAAGAAAACAATTCTGCCACTACTAATAATGGAGACCAAATGTTATGGGAGTCTCTGGCATTCCTGCCCTGACTTCTGATGGTACTCTTTTTTTATTGGTTCATGTTCGTAATACAGAATAGTGATGTTTTGGGGAATTAGTACACACATGTAGTACATCTTGATCATTTTCAGTCTCTTTGCTCTCCTGTCCCATTTTTTGATTGAGTCATTTTTTTTTCTTTTGAGTTCTTTATATATTCTAGATAGTAGTCTATCAGAAGAGTAGCTAGCAAAATTGTTCTCCCATTCCGTAGGTTGTCTCTTTACCCTGTTGTTTCCTTTGCTATATAGAAGCTTTTGAATTTGATGGAATCCCATTTGTTGATTCCTGATATTATTTTCTGTGCGCCTGGAGTTCTGTTTAGAAAGTCTTTGCCTGTTCCTGTGGCCTCTAAGAGTTTCCCCGGTGTTATCTTCTGCAGTTTCAGAGTTTCTGTATATAATTTTGATTTGATTTTAGTACAAGGTGAGAGATGGGGTCTAGTTTCAATCTTACGCAAATAGATACCCAGTTTTCCTAACACCATTTGTTAAAGAGGCTGATTTTTTCTCCAGTGGAAGTTTTTGGCTCCTTTGTCAACAGTCAGATGGCTGTGGGTGCATGAGTTGTTTCTGTGTCTTCTGCTCTACTCTATTAGTCTCCAAATCTGCTTTTGTGGCAGAACTATGTAGTATTTGTTACTATGGCTCTGTAGTGTAACTTGCAATCTGGTATTATGATGCCTGCAGCTATGGACTCAGGCTCAGGACTGTTTTGGTTATTCTGGATCTCATCTGATTCCATATGAATTTTAGTAATTTTTTGGGGGGCTCTGTAAACTATATGGTTGATTTCTTAATAGGTGTTACATTAAATATATCATCACTTTTGGCATTATTACCATTGTCATGGTATTAGTTCTTAGGATCCAAAAATGAGAGATATCTTTCCATTTTCTAATCTCTTCTTCATTTTCTCTATTTGGAGTTCTGTACTTCTTATTATAGAGTTGTTTCACTTCCCTCATTACATTGATTCCTAGGTATTTGATTTTGTTTTAGAGTTATGAATGGGGTTGTTTTCTTGATTTGTCTCTGTGGGTTCATTATTGGTGTAGAGGAACACTGTTGATTTTTGTGTGTTGATTTGGTATCCCGGTTGATGGCACTTTTTAACTGATGTAAGAAAATGTATAACATGGTCTGCTGAAAAAATTAGCCATTAAGTTTTAGGAGAAGTTTGATGTTTTTAGATTGAGTAACACTTAGTAAAATATTGAAATATGGATTTTTAAATGAAATTATTTTATTTAGACTTAAATAAAAAAGCAATTTCCCCAATAATTCTTATTTTTCTATCATTCTTCTGTAGTCAGATTTCTGCTTTATCTTGTACTTCTGTATCTCAGTCAACATGCATTTTCCCCTGTGGTTAAACACTTTAAATATTACATAAAATAATTATTACTCAGTTCTGTGGATTTTTGGTTTATTGCACACATTATTAAGGATTTAACTTGTCATTATTTTGTTAGAAATAAGGTGAACATTTTTGCACATAAATATTTGTATTTTTACCTGTTTCCAAGGAAAATTTACCCATACTTGTATTACTAAATCAAAAATAAGGAACCTGAAGTATCAATTTTCTTTGGCGTAATTACAGCAGTTAATATTGCCTCTGGTCATACATGTGATTTCTTTCTTACTATTGCCTCTACGAACTTCAGTAATGTTATTCTACATAATATTTGTTAATTTGGAAGTCAAATGTGCTATATTTTTGCTTTGGTTTCTATTTTTTTGCTTACTGGGAGTATCTTTTTAGACATTAAATGTAAATAGATGATTCTAATTACAATCCAGATAAAACATTATTGAGACAAGGTTTGAAAAGATAAATTGATATCAATTATGCTTCTTTTCTTTTTTATTTTAGTTGGACATTTGTTTGACTAGGGATATGGGAGAGGTATTGTACCAGGTGCTTTTCTCACAGCTCTGTGGGGTTAATTTTTTCCCCTATTTTGGAGGGGAGAGGGATGATAATGAAGGGTGCAGCTCTGCTGCTACAGAGGTGGACTTCAGAGGCTGAGTCAGCACTCTCTGTACTATGTTAGATAATGTTGAGAACTAGGTAACAGGTGTCACTTATTCTGTGCTGTTACCTATAGGTTGTGTCAGTTGATCATTGCTAGGATTTGAATGCCAGGAACTTTGTAAATATGCACATCAAATCCAGCTAATAGTTGGGATCCATGAATAAGGCAGCTGTGCTGCAGGTTGGATTTGGTGGAGCAGGACAGACTCCCAGGCTGAAAGCATCCAGGCCAGCTTTGCTATGCAGGATTCCTTTCCCGAGGAGTCCGCTGAGGAGGCAGCATTGGTAAGCAGGTGATCACACGTGGCTCAGTGATAGTAAGATGTCCCTGCTGTCATATTGAGAGTTGGATCATAAAGTATACTTGTTCAGTTGCAGGAAATACTGTATTCGTACCAGCACATACGAAGACTACACCATGCAAATGACGGGCTTCTCAGTGTTCCGTTGTTGGAAATGGAAGTTATATCTTTGTTGCTACCTGTGATTTAATAGTCTCCTGTTGTATTCCCAGGTACAGAATGGTGGGAATGCACATTGAAAGTGGTTCTCCACAGTGAACGTATCAGCTCACCTCCAACAACTTTGCACATGCGTTCCTGTTGCTCACAGTCACTGGCCATGAGTGCCTGTGGACACCATGGCTACCTCCAGATAGGATGCATTTTAAGTGTAAAACACACATTGGATTTCAAATCCTTCATATGCGAAAATGTAAAATAGCTCAGTAATAAATTTGTTGACTATATATTGAAATAATATATAGGGTTTGTGTTCTTATTTGGTGACCTACATTTTTCTTACTGGTGACAGACTCCCACTAGATCTTTTGTGCAAGCCATTTCATTTTATTTTTGTATTCTGGGCTTTATCCTCAGCCCACTGATCTGATTATTGTCTTTTGGGATAGTAGTTAACATTTCTAAAATGTAGAAAGACTGTAAGGTTTCCTTTGATTCCTTTTGAATTCATCCATGTCAAGTTCCTATTGTGGAAGTCTTTCCTTCCTTAAATATTGCTGTTAATACTGCCTTTTCATCAGTTAACTTTGTAGTTGCCTGTGTGTGCATTGTAGTTGGCTGCCAGGTAAGATACATTTCTGTTTCTCTGTTCAAGAAAAATATGAATGTTCTTGTTTTTATTGCAATCTAATTATTGCTCCTAGGAATCCTTCTTAAAGTTTCACAAGTTAACTGGTTACTTTTGTGTGCTGTGCTGAGGGGACAGGTCTCAGGGTCTCTTGTCAGTCAGAGATCCCTGTCAGTGCCTGGACTTCTCACCGAAGTTCTTCCGGCTTGCTAATGACCAGGAGACAGTAGCCATGCTGCCTGCATGGCCCTGCCTACTTTAGGGAAGGACACCCCGTATAGCTGCTTACTCCTTAGGTCCAAATGATCCCTCTGTTGTTTGCAGAGTTGTTGAGTCTGTTAATAGACTCTGCGACTTTGGGTGAAGTTTCAGCTTTTGGATGATTTGCTACTAGAAGTCTCAGAAATACACAGTATTAGATGTTGAATATATCATCTGGTTCAGTAGTTACTTCTTTTCTTTTCTTGATGGCTATTCATTTTAGTTTTAAAACTATTACAATAATTTGAATTACAAAAGTAGTGTTCTTCCATGTTACAGTCTGCAGAATATCTGAAGGTAAATGAAGGTAATCGAGTCCCTGTAATTCCCCATGCACTCTGACAGTGATCTAGTATATTCAAACTTTTGTTTTCTTGCTATTTGCTTGCTTTTATGATTATACAAACACAGTAGTAATATGTAAAAGGACTTAAGGTTTTTAAATGTTTTATGGGCTATCTATGCTTTTTAATGATTTAATTTGAATGATGTATCACCTTACTATATGCATTTTCATTTGCTTCTTTTGCTAAGATGTGTACATTGGACATTCTACAGTGCACACTTAGTGACTTACTGCATTCTACTTATGGTGGAGGTAGCCATGCAGTGTCTCATGCCCTTCGTGAGTTATCCTCTTGGAGACTGACAACTGCAGTGTTTCTAGCTCCTGTTATTATATAAAAAAGCTGTGAACAAAACATCTGTACATATGCTTTACATTATGTTTCTATGTGTTGGATAAATGCCTTGAAATGAGTGTATGTTTAAGCCAAATGGGGTTAATTTTGTATGAAAACTTTTATACAACATTGTTAAAAATAGTATTTTCAACAATGTACATCTATTATCTTTACTAGAATTTAACATTTATCAACTTCGTGAGTCAAAAATTGTGTCCTGTTATTTGATAAATCTTTGCATCCCTGCCTACTTTGACTGTAAGCATTATGAAAGTTTCGTCAGCATCATGAGTTTATCACCCACTCACATTTCTACTTTTGAAGTTGCCCTCATATACCTGTGGCTATTTTTTATTGTTGTTATTGTTGAGAAAGTCTATATGTTTCTTAGATTTGAGAGAAATGTTTTGGTCTATTTAGAAATGATTTTTCTTCACTATTACTTATTTATATTTCTGCAAACTTTTCATGCATGTATATGGTTATTTTATTTTTATGCAATATAATCATTTAATTTTTCTTTATAACTATTTATATTGTTAAAGGCCCTTTTCACACTTACTTAAATAGCCTTTGATTTTTGACCTAAACATCTGTAGATCTATTTTTTATTTTTCACATTGGATCCCTACCTGAACATCCATATATATATATATATATATATATATATATATATATTTTTTTTTTTTTTTTTTTTTTTTGGTATAGGGTAAGATGAAAGGTCTAATTTCATATGTGTTCAAAATGTGTAATGCTTGGCACAAAATAATTACTAAGTAACTCATCCTTTTTACTCTAGTTTGTGGTACCACATTTATCACATAAGTTTCCTCTAATTCACAATTTACTTTTCTTGATTCTTAGATTGTACTGATGGTATACGTCTAGTTTATAGTGTTAGTACCTTACTATTTTTATTAGAATATCTTTGATATTTAAAAATATTAAATATCCAGGTGAATCTTGATAAAAGGTCCAATAATATGATATTGTCTGGCCTGAGAATTGACTTTTCCCAACTTGCCTCTAATAAATTATTCTGTTACTGTTTCATAAATTCCAGTAGTGGACTCAGAGGAAAATAACTTTCCTCCTCACAATGCAGGAGGGAACATGAGCATTTGCATGTTTACATCAATTCCCTTTGCCCCCCTACCCATAGAGATGGATGCTGTGCACATGGTAGCTTTGTGTCACAGGTAAGGAACCCTGAGTTTGAGACATCCCCCTCTTGTGTAGCAAGCAGTAGCCTAGCTCACTGTGTGTCTCAGGCCTTGAGGCTGCTTGTTGCAAACACAAGCTTGAGCAGTGGCCAGCAAATGAGAAGCCAGGGCCTTTCTGCCATATACTGCAAACTGTGTAGGAGAATATTATGAACTCATTCAGAGTATTATGAACTGTTTTTTTCTCTGATTGATTAATTGGGTGTACTGGGGAATGAACCTAGGGCCTTCACACCTATCTATATCCCTAGCCCTTTTTATTTTTTATTTTGAGACATTGTCTTGCTGAGTTGCCCAGGCTGGGCTTGAACTTGTGATCCCCGTCTCAGCTTCTAGAGTGCTGATATTACAAGTGTGCACCACAACATCTGGCTCCTTTTCAAATGACATCCATTATAAAGACTTAGTGTAGGAAACAGATTGACATAAAAATATGCTGGTTTAGGCCAGCTTCAGCCATTCAACTGAGATTTGAAAGATGGTTATTCAGCAAATTCTCTTGTTCCTGGGCCTACCTCTGAACCAACTCCATGAAATTCCTATGACGGACTACTTCCCACATCTCCTACTTTAAAGATGGAGACAGCCAGGTTCACAGAAATGAAACAATATGCCTAATATTGAGGCCAAACTGGCTTGCTACAGTAATAAATAAAAATGCCATTGTTTTCCCTATTTCCATTTGAGTTCTTTCCTCTATAGAAAATGTTAACAAAAAAAAAAAAAAAAAGAAAGAAATTTGTGAAGCTAATAATCTTATAGTCAAACAAGTACTGCTGTGGTAAATGAATGCTTTATAATTTAACATATATTAACTTTTGCCCCATTGTTTGTGGCTTATATAATTCCACATATTAATAAATGTTAATATGATTTGAAAATGTCTAAGGGTATTTCTACTACACAACCAGATTTGTGGACATGGTTATGAGATTACTTTTTCATTAAGTTATAGGAATGCACCTAATCATGTGGCAAAGTAATATTCTAATCTAAATATGAGAGTCTGTGATACTGATAAATTGTCCAGTTGTTTCATACTATTTACTGTAGGAGAAAAAAGGGAATACTAGATATCCATATAAGCAATTGAAACAATGTGTTTTGCCTCAATATTTATTAATATTGTGAAATTTATTTACATTTGTATATATATATATATATATATATATCCATATGTGCAAGTATGCATATAGGACTATTCTGTATATAAAACTAAACATTTCTCTGGAAGAAATTAGGACCCAGAATACTATAAAATACACTGTGACCTGTGCTTGTCATTTTGGGGCATGACACTCATGGTTGTGTGTATTAACATATTCAACCCTGATTCTCGTCTGCTTTGTTGATATAGTGACAAGGGAAATGTAGGAGGCAGGAGCAATCAAAACATGACATGTTGGCATGAACCACAGTAGTACATGTGACCTCAGATCTGTGTGTGGAATCCCTAAATTTGGAGTTAATTTATGTGGTTCTCTGTTGTATTTTTAAAATGCTATAACAAAACATATTTATGGATAGTTAGGTTTGAGAAGACATGCCGTTTTATTTTATCAATCTGAGAAGCCACACAAAAAGATTTAAAGCATTTATATAAGTATTTAAAGCATTTTGTGGTTTAAAAAGTAATGTAATAAGATTTTAACCACTATAAAATTCATAGGTCAATTATGGTTTTGAAGGCTATCTTTTAAATCCTGGAATTAGATTTCTATTCACTTAGATTAACAGTGCTGTATTTCCACCTAGTTTCAGTTTACTTTACCATCTTATAATTTTGTAAGGAGAATTATTTTTTTCACCATGCCACTGAGTGCCACTTCTGTTCTTATCTCAGAGTGCTTCATGAGCAGCTGCTTTTGTACTGCTAAAGTAGAACTACTCTACTCTAACCACATTTCAAAGGAAAGCTAATTGGGACACTCAGGAAACAATACATTCTTCTTTTGGGCAGACTATCTGCAAGAATGTTTGTTAGTTCATGTGGACATTTACTCAACCTTCGTGGAACTCTTTGGACTTGTGACATCTAATATAGGTCACATTTTTTATTCTATTCTCATGACATTTAATATATGTCACATTTTTTATTCCATTCTTGTGATATCTAATATATGTCACATATTTTTTTATTCCATTCTTAATTCTTCAACATACTACAATACAGGAGTACTAGAAAAATAATATTCGTCATTTAAAAAAAATCTTGTTGATTCAAAAGTAATTATGTAGGTATTACCTGTAGTGCGTATAGACCAGTGATGAAGAACCTTCTAGAGACTGAGTGCCCAAACTGCAAACCAAAACCCACTTATTTGTTGCAAAGTGCCAACACTGCAATTAAACCTGAACACTGAGATTTTGGTTTAGAAAAAACAACTGTTACTGATGTTTGGCTGTTGACATGACAGCTTGCGAGCCGACAGAGAGGGCTCTTGTGTCCTGCTGTGGCACGTGTGCCATAGATTTGCCACCACTGGCAAATGTGAGAAAAGAAGTCATCCTCAGCCGTCTGCTGCTCGTTTCAGCATAGCTAACATAGAAGAGTGTCCCTTTACAGAGCCACCTGTGGTCCCAGTACCTTCTCTTCTGTAGTGCGAGCTGCTCTGAAGATCTTTCACTGTCTTATTGAAATGTTAAATATGCTGACCATGCTAGGACAGCATGGCATGATGGATAAGGGCCCATGCGTTTGAATTAGAGCTGTCTTCAGATTCTAGCTCTACCACTTACTGGCTGCTTATGTGATACTGAGGGAGTTACTGCTCCTTCAATTTTCATCTCTAAAAAGTAATCTGACGAGGACAATGGCTTTTCCAGTCCTTTCTGCTGCTTCACATGGCACTGAATAATGCTTGACACATTGAGATCGTTGGTAAATATTTTGAATGAATGAAAGCATACATAGTACTGGCTGTAGAGTGTGGTTATGAGGATGAGAAGAAATCTACTTACTCTTCTCGGTATAAGTGCTGACAGCATATGCTTAAGAAATAGAACTTTACATATTAAATACTTCACTTTTATGTTCTTAGAATTCTTTCTTTTTCCTCCAGAGTCTTAAGTGGCACTGTCCAGGGAAGGTTCCACTGAAAGATCTGAAGACACTTCCTGTGCCCATCTGCCAGGTCCTTTCCTGTGTGTCCTCTTCCTGTGTCATCTGAGAGGCATCAGGGTCCTCCACACATCCCGAAGTTCAGGCTTCCTTCTTCTTCCTGCAGGGGCATCTGTTTTGTCACTCCTGCTAAGGGTACCTCTAGTCCGTTATCTCCTCATTTTCCTCATTACAAGAACTTTGTGCACTTGTTTATCATCTCTGCTACTGCAGGAGACACCTCACAATTTATTTGAGGTTACTCAGCTTCTCAAAATTTATCCTCCACACAGTGTAGTCTCCCTGTTTACCACATTCTACTGAATCCCCTCCCCCCTTTTTTTTGTAGGACTATGCACAGTGTCAGAAGCAAAGTGTGCACTTTCAGCACTTTCAGTCCCTCATGTCTCTGTACCTGCTTCAAGTATTCTCCACAGCATCCCATCTTTATCTCCTCTCCACTCGTCCAGAATCACCTCACATACCGCATTTCCTGTCCCCCACCGCATTTCCCCTGATGACTAGCCGGCCTTCTTCTACAGCATCATAATTCTGCTTAGTTGTGTGAGTTCACAAGCGTGTGAACCCTAAAACATAGGAATTAGACTCAGCACGACCAAAGTGTCTGCAGATAGTAGTGAATAATACCTGTTTATTTGGTGATGGAAAAATGGCCTATCTGTAAAAGGAATCGAGAACGAAATGCACACTCTCGGTTCTAGAGTTGTAGTTAGGAATGCCTTAGACTTTGTTATTCACATCTATATTGGCTTCAAGGACTTTTAAAGCTCTCATGAAAAGTTTTAAGTACTAATATGCACCTTTCTTCTTATATTCATTAAGGCAGGAAAGGATGAGAAAGAGGCTGTTCTTTTGTTTTACATATGAAAAATAGGAAATTTATGTTTTTAAAATTATTTAGATATTTTTTCAATGAGTTCTACCCTGACCATCTTATTTAATGCTATGTCCTGACTTCAATAATGTAAAGTTTTGTTACACGGATTATTATTTTTTTCTATAGCACTTATTATCTTTTAATACAATAGTTAATTTACTAATTTATTATTTTTTTAAAAAATATCTGTTGCACTAAAATGCAAGTTTCATGAACACCATATACTATTCCAGGTGATTAACATACAGTAAATCTTTGTAGAATTAAATAATTAATTCTATATAATTATTATGGATGTAGAGCTAAATAAAAACAAATAGTGGTCAACTTTTTATTTGGTTAACTACAAATATTTTTAAAAAATCTTTCCAACTTGACTCTCTTCTCATTCCAAAAGTTGAAGAGAAAAAATACATGCCCATATATATTGAAAAACTTTTCTCCAAACAAATCCCCTAGTAAATTGGGCCCATAGGGAGTAATTTGTCTTCTGTTAAGGCTGAGGGAAGATCGAGCTTCCAGGAGAAGAGGCAGTCGTCCTGGGGACCCACTGAGGGCAGTGCAGCACAGCTGTCAGAATCGTCCCCAAGGCACCTGGCTGCCCCCAGATCAGCTCTGTGACTTCCCAGATACCTTGCCAGTGTAAATTCCCTTACCTCTTAGAGCAGTGTCTGTTGTGCGAATTAGAAAACAAATTTATAAAAAAATTTAAAAACTTCTCATGACACTTGATAAAGCAAAAGGTTAGCTTTGCTAGGTACAGCTGCCCGGTCTAAGGGGCCTGTGACAGTAATGACGAACCCGTTAGAGCTTTCAGTGGTAACAAACAGCCGGCTGCAGCACGGTGCCGTAGGTTCCCCACCACTGGGCGCTGGTATCAAGGGATACTTTAAACAGGTGAGGTAAAAATGATTCTTCTGGTGGGCATGGTGGCATACACCTGTAATCCCAGGACTTGGGAGGCTGAGGCAGGAGGATCACTGTGAGTTTGAGGCCACCCTCGGCTACAAAGTGAGTTCAAGGCCAGCCTAAATTGCATAGTGAAACCTCGTCTCAGAAAGACAAAAAAAAAAAAAAAAAGAGTCTTCTAAGAGCAGTTGAGCCACTTGATGAATGAGTTTTGACATTACACAGCAAGTAGGGGCATTTACTTCATTTACTCCTGAAAAGCCTGGAAGAGTGTTTGAGACCAGGGTACAGAGTGTGATAAAAGTAAGAGCCTTGCCTCAGATGAGATCACAGGCATTGCTGTGTCCTTTGTGATGTCGACACACAGTGCTTCAACAGACAGTACTTCTATTTTTACTTATTTGATGAGAGTTTTTTCCGTGAGTGTATCATATTAATATGAATGCTTTTTTACATATAAAAAGAGCTAAATATCTTAAGAGTTTGAAAAGAGTTTTATTGGGAGAAATTATTATGGAGCTGCTTAAAATGCGTGTCCTTGGAAAGCCTGAGAAAGCTGCTGACGAACACTTACCAACAAGCACACAGGGACGAGAGATGTGCTCACAGAGTTTGTGGCAGAGGGGCTAAGGTCATGTATGCTGGGACCTGAGGCTCCTTTTCTTTCTGATATTTAAATGAATTGTTTATATTTTTCTAGTTCTAAAATTTTGGATTAAGAGCTTTCGTTATTTTTATCATGAATTTTTGTTAAATGATACCCAGTAGCCAAAATTATAATGATTTATTCTAGTTCTTAAAAAAGTCAGCAGACATTTCCCAATTAAAACATTCTGTCACTCTCAGTGAAATGTAAATAAATTTTTGACAGAGAGATGTCATTTAAATTATACAAAACAGGCAGTCATATCATTCATACTTTAGAAATGATTTTGTCTTTAAAATTTTAATCTTAATCTAAATGTAGAATCCATTTAGGAGCCATTACTCTAAATTTAAATTATGAAGTAAGAATTGGTTGTTGTCTGAAGTGGTATCAGTTTTATATCGCTATGTGATGGGTTGTTGCAAAAATACAAGCTTAGAACAACACCCGTTTATTATTGCACAGTTTTGTGGATCTGAAGTTTGGCGTGGCATGGCGGGCTTTGCTGATCAGGGACTTACAGGACTGTAATCACTCAGGGTGTTGACAGGGTTCAGTACCTGCGGCTGTAGGACTGAGGTCCAGGCTGCTGCCATTCCTTGCTTCAGGCTTTCCTCCATCTGCAGAGCCAGCTGTGAAGAACTCTCCTCATGCGGAATCCATCTCCTTCTTCAGTTCTCACCCTGTAGGAAGGGCCCAGGCCGTTGAGGAGCTCACCTGACAAGACAGAACTTCATTGGACAGTATCTTGTTTGATTTGCTCAGAAGTCAACCCATTAGTAGCCTAGTCATAGAGTGAGATGCCATTATATTTAATTTCCAACCACACTCAAGGGGAGAGAATTGAACAAGGTGTGCATACTAGAAAGCAGGAATCCTGAGAGTGAAGGGGTACGTCTTAGAATTGTCTATCATAGCAATTAAGTGATGGGTTTCTTAAAATCTTGTAAAGAAGGCAGTGTCTGTTTAATTGATTTTTGTCACAGGGTGTATTAATGTGTTTTCGTTGCCAATAACACAGTACCACAGACCGGGCGAATTACAAAAGAAAGAGGTTAATTTTGGCTCACATTCTGATCCAGGTTTGGGGCTACATCTGGTGATAGTGTCTAGATAGCACAGGGCATCTCATGTTGACGGTGTGTGTTTGTGTGCATGTGTGGTCCCTCTCCCTCTTCTTTTTATGGTCACAGGGGTGGGGCTACCCTCCTGATGATCTTACCTCATTCCACTCACTTCTCAAAGGCCCCACCTCTGTGGCTGAGTAAGATTCTACGTATTCTCCAAATACTTGACTGCTTCACAGTGAGGATTAAACTCTAACAGGAATATGAGTTTTAGAACAGACAAACCATATTCAAACCACAGATCAGTGCATGTCTACATAAATATATTCTGGTAGTTCATTGACATGAGTGCAAAGTAGAATTAATTTATCTCATGTCTTCTGGAATTCTCTTGATAGCTCTGGTTTTCCTTTAAGACCCTCTTTATTTAGCTAGTAGTGACAGGTCTATATGCATTTATCGCTCAGTGTTTGACCTTACTTTTATCATTGTTTTTAAGTGAACCTGATTATATTGGAAATTAGATTGTAAGATTTCCTCCTAAGGGAAGACAAGGACTTGACAGAGTTTAGTAGCTCACAGGATTTGTGGAAGTGAAAGACAAATGTGACCATATGGTTTTTATCCTGGGACACTGAGTCAACAACTGTGAAATTCAGTAACACTGCAGTAATATCTCAGGTATGATGGAAGGTTTGTGTTCAGAAGGAAGTTAGATTATTCCCATCCAGATCTCAAAAGATGTACCGGACAATCATCTTGTTTTGGATGTCATCAGAACAGAAATGATGTGAAAGTCATGTAATTTCAGTGTGGAGGGAAGGAACATAGGGAAACAGACATGGCATAAGAGCTAGGAGAGGCCAAGTTTCATCGGGAAAGAGGAAGTAGGCAAAAATGTGTTTAATGACTGATTCAAGAGGAAAAGTAGCAAGGACATCTTGAAGGAAAAGGAAAGGGAAATACTTAAGGGTGATAATGATTAAGTGTCAAAAATATGGTGATAAAATTGATCTCTTAATACAGTTTATATATTATTGCAGTATTTCTTTGAAGAGATATATAAAGAGCATTTGTATGTTTGCATCTGATTAACATCATTCTTGAGAACTTCACAGGACAAATAATTCAATAGAAGAGAGGCTCACTGCTTATCGCAGCATTTTTCTGTGGTAGTAGAAACAGACTTTAAAAAAGTATAAAACTCCACATTTTCAGTAGTAACCATGGCTACGTAAAGAAAGCATGGTACATTGTGATTCCTGCACCTTGTGCTTACTGAGCACTTACGCTGGTGCCAGATTCCAGGTACTATGTTTGCAAAGCCACGCGACCTGCTGTGTTGTCACTGTCCTTGCTCTACAGAGGGGAGACTGATTCCCAGAGCAGCGGCTGAGTTACCAATTTAATGAGTTTCAGCACAGAAATTTTAACCTGGCCTGGCTCCAGATTTGGAAATCTTAATTCATCTGCAAAGTTGCTGATTAAACTAATTTAATAATTTAGTACTATTTGGAGAAATTACATACTTGTAATATTAAATAAAAATGTGATTTTCCATTTTATCCTTCTTTTCTCATTTTTTCTTTTCCTTTCCTTTCCCCTTCCCTCCCCAGTTTCCCTTTCCTTTTGCACAATTTCTTCCTATTTCACAATGTCTTTTGTACATTTTCATTTACCCTTTCAGTTTCTCACACCAGAGAGACAATGCAGTATTTATACACGTGTGTCCAATTTATTTCACTTAAGAGTATGGTCTCAAGGTCCATCCATTTAGCTATAAATGGCTTAAGTTTATCCTTTTTGACTGAGTAGTACTCCATTGTATAAAAAAAATCTTTTTTATCCATTCATTGGTTGATTGTACCAATAAACTTAATAATATAAAAATGTGATTTTGCTACTCTACTAATTTATAAGGATTGAAAGATCTTTCTTGGATGAAAATAAATGGATTAAAATGAATTTATATTAATTTTTCTTTATTGTTTTATCTTTTATCTTTGTAAACTGTATAAGAAGGAAAGACTGCCAGTAGCCTCGTGCCAAGGAGTCTTCTGTCAGCTGTCCAGACCCCACTCTGAGTTTAATGTTGATCTCAGAGGAGCACGTGGGTAGGTGACTAACTCATCACCGGAATAATCATGTTTGAAGCTGATGCATTTTACCTGTCCTGAAGCCAGATAGCTGGAAGGATCAACTACATCCATGTCCTGGCCATGGAAGCCAGTGGAGAAGTAAGTTAGGATCTGGCTGCTGGGGAGCTGCTGGTGGCCTAGGCGTGAAGACTGTGTATCGGCCGAGAGCACAGTGGTAGGGAGCTGGAGAGGCAGGCAGCTTGTGCAGTGGAGACCGGGGCTTCCTGGTGGCAGTGAGCGCAGGAAGTAGGCTGTGTGCTAATCCCTGTGGACTCCTAGGCAGATAGCCTTGAAAAGCAGCCCAGGATAAGAACAGTTATGGAGAGCCTGTCAGGTAGGGAGTGTAGAGAGAAAATCTGGGGTTTGCTGGGGGCACATTGCGAGCCTCACAGAATGGCAGGTGCAGGGCGCAGTGCTGAGTGTAGCTGTGGGCACTGAGTGTGGGCACTGAGAGGTGGACACTCAGTCTGTGATTATTAATTGTAAGCACCACAGAGAGGAAGCTGAAGGAGAAGGCGGGGAGAGGAAGCGACCAGGAAGCAGTGCAAGCTGAGCAGCAGGACCCAGTTTCAGAGTGGTGCTGGTGCAGCCAGCTTAGTTTGCCAGAGACACTTCAGGCTCCGTGACAATGTGCAGACCTCCTAGTGATTCAGGTGTAAATTAGTGAAGGAAGTCGGCTAATACAATGGTGTTTATGGTAATGATGATGCGTACTGACTAATCCTCCACAGGGACAATAAAATGGTAACAAAGAATAAATAATAAAGATGACTGAACTCACGAAAAATACTGACAATGCACTCTTCTCTGCCTTTAAAGAATAAAAATCTAAGGATGATGTTCTGTTTCAGAATTATCTCCTTGTATCTATAATTCAAAAATATGTATTAAGGATAGCAGTTGATATATGTGGTGTGAAAAATAACCAAGTAAATATGGATTTCGAGTTATATATACAAATCAGCAAAAGAAAAGAAAATACTTACATACCACTTTCCTTTTAATTGTGATTTTTGCTTCTCTCTCTGGCCCATATTTTTCAGAAATGTTTTATTTCCCTCTCATTCACATATATGCACTCATACATACAATTTATTTCATATAAAATTTCAAAATTTTTAAAATTATGCTTTCCCACAAAGATCAAGAATGGTTAAATCAGAACTATTAAGCAATATCAAATGCAAGGAAACCTTCCTTACCCCCTCGTCATCATTACTTATCACAAACCAGTTTATTATATGAAGTTAATGTTTCAAAGAGTCTCCCCAGAAGAAATCTCATTTCCCTCACATAAACGTGTAGGTCAGTGGTAGAGCATTTGCGTAGCATGCAGGTGCTGAACCATGAGAAAAAAAATTAAACAAGATATTTGCCTATTCTTAGTAAAAATGTGATTATAATTTCAGGAATATCATTGTACTTCTACACTCATTCTGAAGACTCATCTAAGGAACTAGTACAGCGATGGTGACCTTTCAGAGCTTCCCATGATAACAAACAGCCTCCTGCTGTGGCACATATGCCATAGGTTCTCCATTTCACCCAAGATTGCTATTTAAAGTCTGAAATTGTCTTCTCTATTAAATGAGACATTTAGAGCCTCTTGACTTTAAAATATTTTGTTCTCACAAAGACATTCTAAAGAATAATAGTAATGACACAGAAATCAGAAAATTAAAAATACTTTCTTATTCAATTTATGCAGAGTGTTAATTTTAGGAGAATCAAAAGAAGGCATAATAAAAATCATGCCATAGAATGTACTGTAGAAATGTGAGAGTACATCTGGCCACAGGTAAATTTAAAAGACATAATTTATTCTTAAATTTTATCTGGTTAAATTTTAAAGAAAAATATCTTCTTCAGGAAGAAACAAATTAAGTAAATTTTGAATATTTTTTCAGCTACTTCAATAATAAACACATATACCTTTTTTGATTTTTAGTTTTCTTTTACATATTTCTCTGAATCAGATTCTTCACTAAGATATTAATAATGCACAATCTCCACCTAAGATAGAGCTAATACAGCTTTCACTTACAGTCATAACAGTGTTAACGAGGCACCCAAGCAAAATCATAGCGTAGCTGAAAATAATGGCATCACCTGGCTGTAGCAGCCATCTAACACTCAAAATTAATATTTTTCATAAGCAACTAAAAGATTCTGATTTTAATTATCCTAAAAATATAACCATATTTTTCTGAATTCAGAACAGAAATATGTTTACACTATAACAGTAGAACTTCTGTGACTTTTATATTGTTAAGTACCTTCTTAAAGTTTAATTAAACTGTCATTTTTGTTGTCTTAAAATCAAGGAAAGAAGTGATACAGCTAATGCCATAGGCAGACCTGGAGAAAGGTGTGTGTGTGTGGTCCTGGGAACTGCACCCACGCCTTCCCACTGAGCTACAACTGCAGCTCTTTTTGTGCTTATTTTGACACAAGGTCACACTAAGTTGTGCAGACTTGCCTCAGACTTGCAATCCACCTGCAGGGGCTGCCACTTCCCAAGCCACTTGGATCAAGGTGTGTGCCACCAGACCAGGTAGAGATGGGCTTCTCAGTCTGGGGCATTGCATTTAGCCTTCTCAGTAATGTGAAGCATTTTGAGAAGTTCTTGATAAATACCTATCAGTTTAATGAATAAGTAAAGAATGACTAAATGAATCATCAAGAGGCAGAATTCAAGATGAGAGTTCTCAGTAGCAAGATCTTAATTATTCCTACCATAGCATGTCACTTTTACATATCAATTTTCAACACAAATAGAAACAAGTAAACACATAGTGATTACCACGCAAAGGATAAGTTCTGTAGTGTAAGCTATGGTACAGACAAAAATGGTCCTTATGTTTAAAGAATCCATTATCTAGGCCTCTTTGAAAACAACAGATCACTTACAGAAATTTGATTGGTGCTCATAGAATGCACAACCTCCTCACCTTGATGGTTAAACCTGCACATTTTTATTTTTATTTTTTATTTTTTTGTGGGTACCGGGGGGTCGACCTCAGGACCTCGCGCGCCAACAGGCGCCCGTGCCGCTGAGCGAGTTTTTTTTTTTTTTTTTTTTTTTGTGGGTACCGGGGGGAACCTGCACATTTTTAAAACATCAGAATGTCCTCAGTTTTCATCTCACTAGCCTTCTGTATACTTGTACCCAGACACCAAGTCTCACTGCTGTGGTCAGTAGAGTTTAGGGAAATAAAGGTTTAGTTTCAAATCAGTGTATTTTAGCTATTTATATCCCCTACGGCAAATGATCCAACTTCAGGAATATTGTAAGTGTGAAACAAGAAACATTAGCTTTAAAAAAAACCGGTAAGATAGTCAGAACCTTTTAGACTTGTGGTTCTGCAGCTCTGGAGCCTGGAGGCACCTGGGGAGCTGCGGGGAGAGGATGGGAACTTTCAGGGGAGCCACAGCAGCACCTGCTGCACAGGGACTGATGCTGGCTTGTCCTATGAATGGGACAACTTAATGAAGGAGCTAGTTGATAGTTCACTTTGCCTAGGGATCCTGTGAACACGTGACAGAACCTAGGGTGCCATGGACCAAGAAGGCTGAGCTCATCAGTGATTTCCAGCCACTTGCTTGCTGCTCAGATTTGACAAGGAAGTTCCACCTACAGGATCTGCTCCTTTACCTTTGCTTAGGTTGAAGTGGAGAAACCCAGAAATGCCCTTCCTGGCAAATGAACTTGGAATTTGTAGGGTCCTTGCTTGAAAATACCTAACGTCCAAGTTACAAACAGGACCAAAAGGAAAATTATTTGGAAGAATAAAATATAGTTCTAAAAATCACAAGAAGCTGAAAATTTAGTCTTAGACAACTGAGAAGAGACAAAGTGACTGGATAACAGTGGCCAAAGTCAGAAAGGAGCCCAGTATGGAAGCTGAGTTGACTTTGTGAGGCGGGGCTCACAAAACCTGGGTGGGTTAGGAGCTTACACTGCCATACCGGTGCAAGGCCTTTGGAGAGTTCCCATAAGAAGCCTAAGCCTGCCCAGGTGAGGTGAAGGAAAAGCTGCCCCAAAATACCAAATGAAAAGGATGTTATCCTAAATGAGAAGATATTCAGATTCTGGAAAACCAAAATGACAGCAGATTCCATCACAGAAGCCTTATGTACCTTCCAGGAGAGTTCAGCTTCTACTGTACACAGAGAACACTTTGATTTGCTCATTAAACTCATTTCTCTACATGTTTATAAATAGTTTTTTCATATTTCTACTATAGCAATTACTACTGCCTAACTGTTGTAGGCAGGGCTTGCAAGGGAAACCACTTAATACAGGACACAATTTATAGGATTATTTTGTAATAGTCACCCAAAGAGTCAAAAGCAAAAGAATGCAGGAAATCTGTCCATGCACTAGAGACCCAAAGAATCCAGCTGAGGGCCTGGATCCCATGGCAGTGTCCTATGATGGGTCCAGCTGAAGACCTACACCCCATGGCAGTGTCCTCCACAAGTCCCGCTGGAGGCCTAGAGCCCACAACAATGTCTCATGCAATTCTGTATCAAGGATCTGCACTGGGAAGGCCCAAAGGTCAGTGATGGAAGCTAGAAAGTCTACGCCAGCGAGGTGAAGGATCTGTGCCAGCAGGCTGAGGGATCTGCACCAGAGCCAGGAAGCGATGCTCAAAGTAAGGACCAGAGTTACCTCAGAGAGAACCACAGCCATCCTCAGTGACAGCAAGGACCTGAGCTCCTCCGGCGATGAGAACAGCTGAGTTCGTGTCAGGAAAACCAGAGCGACAAGCTTCTCCAGGAGAATCAACAGCACACCTCTTCCTTTCCATGTCTCCTTTTTATGCTGTTGGCAACAATCCTCAGGTGGGCCACTGATTCAGTTCAGCTGGGTGTTACAAGTTGACCATTAGTTAAGCCACCACACTAACTTTTATTAGCTATTTTTTATATGCTTTCCTATTCCTCTAGATCATGACTTTTGTAAGTGCAGGAGTCATATTACTGCTTTTTTAAAAAAGTCTCCCATAGATTTAAATTTTTATTAAAATATTATATGAAACTAAAATTTCTGGGTAGAAAAGGGAACTATAGTTTTATTTCTTATGATTATTCAGTTTTGATAGGCTATAATAAATTTAACTAGGTCAACATTTGAAAAGTATTTCTCAACACACAAAAAGCCCAAGATGTACCTCATAAAAATGAGAAAGGTAAAAATACCCTTAATTAAGGTTCCTTATACGTACTAATGATGTTAACATTATCTATAGTAAAAAGATTAGCTTTCTAACCAAGAGGATCTAATATGTCAAACATATGTGCTTGGTATAAGTGTGGTTTATCACTTTTAGTCAGCCTTTTGGAATATTGAAAAAATCATTGTTTAACCTGTGGATTTTTACCAGCCTCTCTAAAATTTGAAACACTATACAGATGTTAATAAGTATATCTAAATGTTTGGAAATACAGACCTTTACCAAATTTACCAAATATAGACCTACTGTGTTTTCAAAGAAAATAAGAGCAGTCATTGTATACATCATACAAGTTCTCCTCACCTTATTCAATTCAGCTATTTTTTTGCTTCTACTCAACTTCATATATCTGTGCAGACAGGGGCTGGCTTATTGTGGAATTTTTTACATAAATAAATGAAAGGAAAATCTAATAATAACCATAGACTGATGTTACTTTTTTCAATCTAAGCATTCTAGAATTTCAGGCTTTCATAATTATATATCTTATATACTTGAATACACACTGAATTCAAAATTTTTTTCCTTTAAAAGCATGGGAGGAAGAAGCTTAGTTAGAAGGTAAGGGAACAAGAGCTCATACTTGAAGGTCTTCCTTACCAAACTTTTCTATCCTGATTCTTGCATTCTGGGCACTGTTCTAAGCACTTTCCCCCTAATTAGGTTATTGTAACACCTATGAATATTATGGGAGAAAATGTAGTTAAGAACAGGAATAATATTACTAATTTTTAAAAAAAATTAGAGTTCTTATCATTTTTGTAATTACTTGTGAGGTAAGTTAAAATATGTGTTTCAAGTATCAAATACATTTGAATATATGTGTTTCCAGATAAGCTTGTTTTATGAGTAAACTTAAGAATAAAGTCGTTAAGTGGTTCATTTCATCAGTCTGTACCTATTGGGCCTTCTTAATGAGCCAGCTGTGGCATCAGCCTCTGACTCCACTTGGTGAATTAAACAGGCAGGCTGTTGTGTGCCGTGCTGGTGCCAGTCTGTGGCGGGGACAGGCAGCAGAAGTAAACAAGTGAGCCCTACTGAGACAGCGTGGTCAGCAAAGGCTGTCTGCGGTGAGATCAGAGCTCTACCGGAGACCACTGGGAAGAGGCACGCCCCATGAGGGGCAGCAGTTCAGGCAGGAGGGGTGGCACATGGGAGGCTCTGAATGTTAGAGAAGGCCAGGTGTGATTTAAGTAGTGTGAACCAGGAACAAGTGGCCTGTGGTGGCTTTCTTCAGCTCATGGAAGAATGATGTTTGTAAACAAACTTGCATAAACAAATAAATTGGTGAAGATTGATGTTTTCCTGACAATGACCTCTTTATTTGAATGTTTTGTGTTTTCTGATAAACTTGTTTTATGAGTAAACATAGTAGTAAAATTATTAACCAGTTCAGCAAAAATTACACTGAATTTCCTCAGTATCATTTCTAGTGAGCAAAGTGTTACTCTCTTCCTTTCAGAATTGTGGCATTGTGAATTTCTGTATCTCACAACAAATAATTTCTGGAATACCCTTAAGAACACGAATACAAATGCCATTCATTGCATGTATTAAATTGAAACATTTAGGTTCTTATTTTTTTGGTTATTTCATTATTTGCAAAACTTTTGACTCCTCCAACATTTGAATGCAGTTTAGATACTCCTTCCCATTGCTGTTGTTTGTTTATGCTTATTCTGTCATAGTCTTTCAAGCCAATTACTTAAAAAACAACTTTCAGTTTAGGTAATAGGTCAAGCACATAGAGAATAGTTTCGACATCCTGCTGCAGTTTCACTGTGTCTCTTAAAGTTCATGAATTGGGGACTTGATCCCCAAGGCAGTGCTTAGGGAGCATGAGGATTAATCTTGATTGTCAGCTTGATTGGCTTGAGAGATTAGTAGGGCACACTTCTGGGTGTGTCTGGGGGGATCGTGGAGGTGTGACCTTGGGGTCTATATCTGGTCCCTGGCCCCTTTTGCTGTGGTGCTCTTCCCCTACTCTTTGCTTCCCAGGTGCCATGAACTAAACGTCTGTGCTCTGTCACGCCCTTCCCTGTGATATTCCTGCTTTGGAGCCTGGTGGCCATGGACGACTCCTCTGAAAACATGAGCCAAGTTAAATCTCCCCTTTAAATTGTGGGTGTCAAGTATTTTGTTCCAGCAAGGGGAAAGCTGACCAGTACCTGGAAGGAGCGCTTCATGGAGGTGTTAGGGCTTGTGGACAGTAGCTCGTGAATGGGTTATTGTAGTTATTGTAGGAATGGGTTAGCTACCTTGGGGTCCATTTGTTATCAAAAGGATGGGTTCAGCCCCTTCTGGCTCTCTCTTTCGACTTCTCTTGCCCTTCTGCTATACCAGGCTTCCTGCCATGAGAGGGCAGAGTTGGAAGGTGCTCACCAGATGCCAGCCTTTCAGTCTGAGATTTCCTAGGTTCCAGAGCTCTGAGAAATGATTTCAGTTCCTTCTAAGTTACCTACTCTCAGGTCTATTATCACAGTATAAAATGGACAAATGCACACCCCATCCAATCTTTTCATATTTTAACATATAATGAGCTGGTGGTGCTGGTGCCTGCCTGTAATCTCTACTACTGTAAGGGTGAGGTAGGAGGATCACAAGTTTGAGACCATTGTGGGCAACTTAGTGAGACCCTATCTCAAAATAAAATAATACAGGGCTGGGATGTAGCTCAGAAGTGAATCACTTAAGGGCTCAATCCCCAGCATTGTAAAGAACAATTTAAGATGTAAGATAATTGTTTTAGACATGTTTTTATGGGTGCAGCCAAAACACTCCATATTGCTCTTTGATTCCATTACTTTCCCTCTTCTACGGAAAAACCTAGCATCTTAAATTTGGTACTTTTCATCCTAAGCAAGGTTTTAGATTGATATTCAAACGCATTAATAAGGTATATGTAGAATTGTTTTGAAATCTACCATGTATGGGTATAATTTATACATTCCCTTGGAGATGAACATTAATTTGGTTTCAAACCAAATTGACTCTTTCTGTCTTATTGGTTATTATAAATTTCTTCTGCTTCATTTTAGCCTTTTCCCCCAAATTTAATATCTACTCTTTTAAAAAGATATTTTTTCCATGGTAACCTTACTGTCCAAAAATTTTTTCACTTTACTTAATTTGTCTAACATTATTAAAATAGATTGGAAGAAATTGCAGTCCGCACAAATTCTCAATTAATTATTTTTTTAACAACTGCAAAAAAGCCAAGTGGCTCTAGATCTGGCAAGATTCACAGTATCAGTATTTTTCCAAATGTATTTCATGACAGTGTTGTCTTTGATATTAAGCTGACTGTATGTTTTTCTCAAGATTGCCAATTGATATTCCTAATAATCAACTTTTCAAAAATGTCATTAAAATAAGAGTTTTAGATTCCTTACAAAGGTAGATGTTATAAACACATTCAATTTATAAATGCCATATGATTGTACTTGTAAACACTTAGCATGCTTAACTAAGAAACCAAACATGTCTTTTGGCATGCAAATAAATTGCTGAGGTTGTGGAAATAATAGATCTTAATTTTTCATCTACAAGAGCTATTGCTCATCACTTAGAGGAATTATAGAAACTGTTATACAATGCACAAATTATTAATGCTGAATGATTAGAAAAATTAGAATGAACTATGTTGAGGTTGAATTTACAGAGTATTAGAACTATTTCTATTCCAACAAAAACTTGTGCCCCAGTTCTTAAATTTTCAAATGCAGTTTTTTGAGTCATTGTAAATTTCCCTGTTTCCTTGATTAAAATCACATTGTTCTTTTGACTCTGAATCACAAAAAGAGGTAGTGACATTATCTCTTAGAGAAAAAAATCACTGTAGATTTGAATTTAAGCTTTTGTCAGTGTAGCGTTTAGAAATGTACTAAAAAATCTTAGATTTGAGACTATCTCTGGGGAGGATCATCTTTAAAAAAAAAGAAGCAGCTATTTGGAATTTTTCGTAGTGTGAAGTAGGATTGCCTTGTGTTTGGGAAAGCTAATTTTGGAAAATGTATTCTTAGAAGCAACAGATTTCAGCTGTTGTGGCATTGAAATGTCACAATTTCTTGTGCCAAAAGTCAAATACATTCCACTGAAATTATTCTTCATTTGCAGATAGATAGTTAACTAATGCCCATTACCTGTTTGCCAGTTACTTGGCTTTGTGTTGATTGTTTCTATCGATTTAAAATTGTATTTTTAGGGCCGGTGAGATGGCTCAGTGGCGTAAGCGCCTGCCTTGCAAGCGCAAGGGCCCGAGTTCGACTCCCGGATCCCACATACGAAAAAGGGGCCGGTGATATCGCTCAGCGGCACGGGCGCCTGTTGGCGCACGAGGTCCTGAGGTCGACCCCCCGGTACCCCCCAAAAAAAAAAAAAAAAAAAAATTGTATTTTTAATCTTTTATTCTGAGTAACTAATTTAAAGATAACAATACGCAATGCATTAACCATTGTTACCCTCCTATCATGTTGTTTTGAAATTTTGTTCTATTTTTTCCTCTTTAAAATAAAAATTAAAATAAATAAAATTTTATTTTTATATAGAAAATAGCTACTATCTCATGATTTAAAATATTCTAGAAGGAATTTAAATAGGGTATTTAGTTTTTTTTTTTTTTTATGTGGGTATGGGAGTCGAACTCAGGACCTCGTGCTTGCCAGCAGGTGCTTGTGCCACTGAGCGATATCACCGGCCCCTTTTTTCCTTTATGTGGGTACCGGGAGTTGGACTCAAGACCTTGCGCTTGCCGGGCAGGCGCTTACGCTGCTGAGCCATCTCACCGGCCCAGGGTATTTAGTTTTACATTACATAACACACAGGAGAAATTCATCATTTTATGTGGACAAACTAGCATCATTAGAACTTTTGAATGAAGTAAATAATCATCAAGTAAACAAGCCATTAGGTTGAGGAGAAATTTATCAATGAATGTTACCAAAAGTGCTGAAAATAAGAATTTTTTTAAATTTAAGAAACCAAAACTAACAAGTTTAAATATGGCATGATTTCTTTCATGTGAGAAACCCAAAGTGTAAATAAATTAAAGAGCAAAATAAAATATACTAGAAAATAGAGAGATAGATCTTTTGCAAAAGGAAAGGGGACCAAGAGATGGAGGCAGGGTGGAGTACAGCAAGGGGAAGGGAATATAAAAAGATTAAGATGTGTACATGTACTGACTCCCCATGACGAATGTGGTTTTTATGTACTATAAAAATATGCTAATAAAAACTTACTAAGGTTTTATTTTATGATCCAGAATGTGTTCTTAGTGTGTATGCCATGTACTTGGAAAGAATGTGCAGTCTGTTACTGTTGGGTGGAATATTCTGTGAATGTCAATCAGTTTAAATGGACTGATTTAGTTATTCAAGTCTTCTATATTCTTACTCAATTCATATCTAGTTGTTTTAATGATTAGTGAAAGAAAGAGTATTAAAATCAACAATAAAATAAATTTATTTAGTACATATTGATTGTATGCATATAAAATCATTTAAGGAGACACCATTTAAATTATTGTTATGATATAAAGTGAGTATTGCCACTTCAATATGACAGTTGAATGTCAGAGATTTTAAGTAACTTGCTTGATATGATAAAGTAGCAGAGGTAGAATTCGAACTCAGAGCTTCCACGTTCCGAAGCCTCTTTTTTGTTCCTAACCTTGTGACCTGTTTGTGTTCAGGTTTGAGAGGCGGAAGAAAGTTTGAGAGAATGGTAAATAAAAGAGAGGAGAACAACTTGATTCTGAGTCAGTACCTCTTGTAGTCTCATTTGGAGGGGTGCTTAATGAGGCTTGGAAGATTATTAATTTTTTGCACATTACAGCTTTCAAACATGCAGATAAATGCCTTGCCTATTTGTTCTTGACTTGAGATCATGAACTATACAAATATTTCCAGTGATTGATCAGTTTGATCCTAAGGGTATTTCGATCTAAGACCACAGTGCCTATAGGTTGATTACCCAAAGACACAGGTGACATTTGCTAAATGGATTCATTTATTTATTTACTTTATTCATTATATTTACTTATTGTTGCATTTATTTACTTTAGCTTATTTTGCAATTTGTTGAATCTTAGCATAGTTTTAAAAATAAAATTCCTTCTTAGCTTTAGAGCAGATTCTTAATACCATTTACAAAATGTAAGACTAATGTGTATATCATTACATAGGTATACTGTATTAGTCAGCTTCTGCATTCCTGGGATGAAATACTGGACACCCACAACATAAAGGCATAGTAGTTTAATATGGCTCATGTCTTGACGGTTTCAGTCTGTGGTCTGCTGGCTCAAGGAAGAAATGGGATGGCTGAAGGGCATGGTAGGGGAAAGCTGCTTACCTCTTGGCAGACAGGAAGCAGATAGAGACAAGAGGAGCTGAGAATAAGAACACATCCTTTCAGATCAGCTCCCAGTGACCACCTCCAACCAGGCCCCACCTTCTAGGAGCACATTCAGCTTTACTCAGGAATGGATGACTCACTGATGAGTATAACACCCCCAAGATCCAATCACCTGCTAGAGGCCCTACCTCTGAATTCATGAGACTTTGGGACACATTTCAGATCCAGATCATAACAGAAGGAGAAATTAATCAGGGGTTCTTCAGTGTTAACAAGATGTGCTCTGAGATAATTGCCATAGGTGGGAGAGGTGACATCCAAGTTCCTTTTAGGAAGTAGCATCATTGTGCTCCCTGTGCTGCACCACTTACTGGTTCCAGTTTCAAGATTGGGCCACTCATAAGTTTTGGAAAAACATCTAATTCTGAAGTATGTGCCCTTCCGGAGCTCTGTTCCTGTATCGATTGTCCCCACATTTGTTCTCTGATATACCCTCATGTTCCATGCACACCCTGGGTCTGAAAATTCTGTTCACATCTAATACAAAGGTGTCATCCAGCTCATAAACAGAAGAATGAAAAGTGACTGTCCTGAACCAAAACATGGGGATTTGGGGTCCAAATGTGACTTTGCTTATGACTGGTTTTAGAAAAGGGTCTGAGGGGGCCGGTGAGATGGCTCAGCGGCGTAAGCGCCTGCCCGGCAAGCGCGAGGGCCCGAGTTCGACTCCCGGAACCCACATACGAAAAAGGGGCCGGTGATATCGCTCAGCGGCACGGGCGCCTGCTGGCGCGCGAGGTCCTGAGGTCGACCCCCCGGTACCCACAAAAAAAAAAAAAGAAAAGAAAAGGGTCTGAAATTTTCAATTAAAGTTAAGATTTTCTCAGCAGTATGCAAGGAGGGAGCTACTAATTCACTTAGGTACTATCATTTCTTTAGACATCAATATTTAAAAGTGGGCTGGGCATGTAGCTTAGTGGTAGAGCATTTGCTTAAAATGTGAGGCCCTAGATTTGACCCCTAGCACAAAAAGAAAAAAATGGTAGAGCGATAAAAAGTGTGTCTTCCTTATACTTTTCTGTATTGGCCACATGATCAAGTAAAGATACTCATGCCTGTAAATCCAGCAATTCAGTAGGCTAAGGCAGGAGGGTGACGAGTTCTAGGCTGTCTGGGGACTTTATTGGGACCTTGTCTCAAGATAAAATTTTAAAAAGTACCAGGGATATAGCTCAGTGGTAGAGTGTTTGGCTAGCATTTGTGAGGTCCTAGGTTCAACTTCCAGTACTGTAAAACAACCACCATAACAAAAAACAGGAAATTCTACCAAAAACTATTTAGTACCTATGATTAATGGTTAATACCATGTTGAATAATGGAGTTATGTTGTGTGTCTATCTTTCCTGTAGAGTACAAAAGAGAAAGTGCTTGTTTTTTAACTTTGGGATCTAGCATTAAAGTCTCAGTTTTATCGGAGCCTCACTGTGTCTCTTTACTTGACTAGTGGTTTTCTCTCATAAATTCTACTTTGCTGACATTCTTACCCTTGCCCTACCTTTACTTCTGTCCTACCAGAAGGTAAGGACCTTGACATTCTTTCCTTGTAGCATTCTGTACAAAACTGAGTAGACCTCTTTTTCAGAGAATGGTGACTGAATTCACACTGTTGAAGTAACCTGGAGTGAAGTCTGCATTCCTCCCAGGGCAGGAGAGGAGGCCTCGGTTTTGTTGAGCCCCAGCTGTGGTGTCCTTGGTGCCTTGGTATCACCGCGCAGGAACGCGGGCTGCTGTGCTCCTCCCTGGCCTCTGGGCTCAGCTGCACTAACCACAGTGCCTTGCTTTGGATGCCCATGCTTTAAACACTGGTGGAAGCAGGCTTTGGCCTCTCTGCCACAGCGAATCTAAGGATCTGATGTCTGCGATGTTCAAGTAGGAGAAAAAGGGAAGCGTTTGAGAGGTTAATTTGAAAAGAAAAAGACTTTTAAAATATAATTGTGATGATTTTCGTTGATGCTGAAGAGGGAAGAAAAGTTTCATCATCTTTTGAACCCCTTGTGAAAGCACATCGAGCTGCCTGCTGCTTGTCCCCAGTATTATTAAGTCAGCTGTCTGTTGTTGGACAGCGAAGCCCTGAGAGGACTGCCCTTCATTTCTCAGTGCCACGGAGAAGGAACTTAGAGCCACAAGTCCAACACTGTCTTCTTCTGTCTTTCATGTCCTCCTCTTTCCTTCAGGATGGGCAGATCTGAGGACTGTGCATATCAGAAAGGAAGGAGGTGCTACCTCTGTGAATATAATATTAACCTGGCTCCACCTGCCATGGCCATTTAATGATCTGCCTAGGTTCCTTGAATTAGCTCATCTGGTCCCAAATTGCCCTGCTCTCTAGATATCCAAATTACAAAGGATATACATCTTTGGTTCTTTTTGAATTCTGTAGAACACTGGAAGGTGTTTTCATTTCTGACACCCTTTTTCTTGTGACAGTATCAGAGTGTCTGTATAATTACTCCTGTCATTTCACAGCAGGGTTTGCTGTGGTAAGAATGAACTGGAGCTTTATACAAGCATTTGGCACTTGGATGAACACTCCAAGCAATGCTGAGAGGAAAATTTATAGCACTAAATACATAAATTAGAAAAAAATTGCAGGTCAATAAAATAATCTTTTACTACCTCGAGAACTAGAGAAATAGAATAAACCCAAAGTAAGCAGAGGAGAAGAAATAATAAAGAGCAGGAATCACTGAATTCAAAACAGAAAAATAATTAGGGAAATATCAGCTTTCTCTAATTTTTGAGTTTTTCAATTTTCAGTTGAAGCAGCTGGTTCTTTGAAAAGGTCTACAACACTGACAAATCCTAACAAGGTTGACAAAAAAACCAAAAGTAATTAAAAGCAAAAAACTCCCAAAGCATAAATTGGCAGTATTAGTATGAACCAGAGAATAGAAGTACAGACCTTGCAGTCACTGAAAGGATGAGAGAATGCTAGAAACAACTCTGTACAAGTCAATTTCACAACAAGGAAAGAGAATAACAGTTTCTCAAAAAATAATCATAAGCTACCATAACCCACACAGTATGAACTAAATAAGTTGAATAACTCTGGAGTTATTATGGAAATTGAATGTGTAATTTGAAAGTTTGCCAAAAAAGAAATCCTCAGGTCTAGATGATTTCATTGAGAATACTACCAAATATTTGAAAACTGAATTAACACCAATTCTGTATAATCATTTCTGGAAGATAGAAGAGGGAGGAGAACTTCCCAGTTCATCTGGTGAAATTCTCATTACTTCATACCTAAATCAAACAAAGATAATCCAAAGAAAAAATGGAAAAATAGAAAGTAATAGACCAATCTCCTTCATCAGTATGGGAACAGAAAGCCTCTAAAAAATGGCAAGCAGAATTTAACAATAGATAAAAAGAATTGTAGTCTCTGGAAAATAGTTTTATTTTTTCTTTAAAGCTAAATACACAACTACTATGTAATTCAGCAACTGTAGACACTTTACCCAGAAAAATAAAGACTTACGGTCACACAAACACTCATACACAAATATGTATAAGAGGCTTTTTTGGGTTACTAGCCCCAAATTGGAAATAAATAACCCAGATATCCTTCATGAGGTAAATGGTTAAACAGACTGTGGTACATCCATATCATGGCCTCCTCGGAAGACAACAACTCAAACTGTTGATCACACAACAATTTGAATGAATCTCCGGAGAGCTACACTGAATGAAAAAGGCAGTCTCTACAGATTGCACATTGATTGTCTCGATAGATTGGAGAAGAGGAAACCAGATTGACAGTCGCCAAAGATTAAGAGAGGAGTGGAGGCTGGAGGGAAGCAAATATGGCTGGCAAAGGGCAAGCGGGAGGATCTGTGGTAATGAGCATGTCCTGTCTTTTTTCAGTATGAAGGTCAGCATCTTGCTAACAATATTGTATTATAATTTTGCAGGACATTACCATTAGGAGGGCCTCAGTAAAGGGAATATGAGGTCTTTTTGTCTCATTTCCTACAGCATCCTTTGAATCTACAATTATCTCAAAATTTTGAAAATCAAGTAAACAGTGATGTTAAAAAATTTGTGGTTATTAAAATGATATAATATCTCAGGAGTAATGCATGTATGATTCAAAAAAAGTTTTCATTCCTTTAATGTTTGCCTTCTATATTTATAGAATTTTTAGAATTATTTTGATTTTGGAAAATCTAAAAAATAGAATGATTTATTTGTTAGATAAATGGTATAGTATATATTTCAAAAGGGTGGGTATACACATTAAGAGAATCTTTAAATTTTCAATTTTACTTTCAATTAGCATTAATAAGTATATAACTTAATTGGGTTTAGTATATTTCAACATATGCATACAGCATACATTAATCAAATCCAGCCTCCCTTTATCTGCCCTTTCCCCTTTCTCAATGTCTAATAATCACTTTTCTGCATGTCAGTTGGCTGGTAACCTTCCACGTATGGGAGGGACTTGATATTTGTCTTTCTGTGTCTGCATTGTTTCATTTAACATGGTGTCCTCCAGTTCTAACAATTTTCTTTATCTTTCATCTGTTGGTGGGCATGTAGATTGATGGCATGTTTTAGCTGTGTAGTGCTGCAATAAATATGGGCTTGTATGTGTTTCTTTAGTATTATGGTTTAGATCTTGATGGCCCCCAGAGCCTCATGAGGGGATTGGATCATGAGTGTGTGATATTGGATTAGTCCACTGATGGGTTTTTAGCTGCATGTAATGTTGGGAGATGAAGCCTGATTGGAGGAGGTGAGTGACTTGGCAGTAGCCTGGAAGAGTCTATCTCCCTCCCTCCTCCCTTGATCTTTCCCTCTGCTTCCTGACCACCCTGCCGTGGACTGTTTCTCCTCTGTGATGTCCCTCTGCCATGCCATCCTGCCGTGGAGCCAGCCCACTACAGACTGAAACCTCAATAAACTGTGAGCCAAAATAAATTCTTCCTCTTTATAGAGTTGTGGGTGTTGGGTATTGTCTCAGTGATGAGAAATTAACTGAGATATTTGGTATGCTAATTTCACTTCCTTTGAATATATACCTAGAAGTTGGATAGCCGCCTTACAGGGTAGATTTAATTTTAGTTTTTGGAGGCACCTGCATGCTATTCTCTGTAGTGAGTATACCAATTTATATTCCCACCAATAGTACATGAGAGTTCTCCTTTCTCTGAATTCTTGACAACATTTTACTTTTTGTTTTTTGATAGTTGCCTTTCTAATATGGTGAGATGATATCTCAATGAAGTTTTTTATTTTTGTTTTCCTTATGACTTACTTTATTAGGCATCGTTCCATATATTTGTTGACCATCTGTATTTCTTCTTTTGAGAATTTTTTTTTTTTGTGGGTACCGGGGGTTCGACCTCAGGACCTCGTGCACCAACAGGCACCCGTGCCGCTGAGCGATATCACCGGCCCCTTTTTCGTATGTGGGATCCGGGAGTCGAACTTGGGCCCTCGCACTTGCCAGGCAGGCGCTTACGCCGCTGAGCCATCTCACCGGCCCATTTGAGAAATATTTATTCATACCATTTGCCCATTTTAATTTTTTTTTTTTTGTTGTTGTTGTTGTTGTTAAGCTCATTGAATTCCTTATATATTCTGGATAATGATCCTTTGTAAAGTGAATCATTACTATTTATTTTGAATTTAGAAATATTTACCTCTCCTTGCTTTCTTACTAATGAATTTTCATTAGAATATGAGAGAATATTTTTCTGTATTTTAATTGCAATTTAAGATTTAAAAAGGAATTCTTCTGTGGGCTATAGTATTTTCTAGGAATAAGTATTCTGATTTCTGAGCCTAGTGGCAATCGTGTATACAGTGGACATAATATTTGCATTTTGATTTTCTATTATTTCAATGATAACATTTGTTTTCTACAGAAATTTGCTTCCTATAGTTTTAATAGGGTTAATCCTACTTTCCTCCATTGGTAAGGGTGGTGACTCTGCCATATTTGATGTATTTTTAAGAAAGCATCCAAAACAGGAGCCTGAGGAAGTAACTTGCATTTACTTTTTGGTTCTGCTGGTAGATTTGGGAATGGGATTTTGGATTGATCCCAGGCTAAGTGATAAAAAGTAAACTCTGCTTTGGTCCCTCTTTCTGGCTCATCCTCACTCTCATTTCCACTGTCTCCTTCTGTTCCATTCCATGTGTCTTTGCTCTCAGGTGCTTGCATTCCTGTACCATTATGAATCAGGGATAACGGCTGCCGCCATCTTTGTCTTTGAAGGATTCAGGATAGTAGAGAATCGAGGTAGGCTGAGAAGGTTCCAAGCTGTAGTGACAGGATTCAGATCCTGGAGCAGAGACTTGGATCAGGAAGGCTGTGTGGGGTGGATCACACGGCATATTGTGTGGGCAGCTGCCCCAGGGTGTCCTGAGTGTGCTGAGAGTGCTGCAGGGCTGCCTGAACGGAATGGACCTTCCAGGGCTCTCCCATTCAGTAGCCAGTTCCGTCCAAGTGTGGAGCAGGCACATTTTCAATGAATTGAGGAGATTTGGAAGTGAAGGTTCCACACAACTTCTTGTCAAGTACAGTAGTACTATCAGAGTGATTTTTGGATACAGCATAAGGAGAAATTCTAAAAACAAAGATTTTTTTTGAAATTTGTTTCCTTCATTGAACCAAAGGCACTTGTCTTAATATGGTACCTGCTTAAAACCTGCATGGTAAAACGTTTCTAAAGGACTTGGTAATAAAATTGATTGGCTTATTAGTATGGATAAAAGATTGCTTCTTACATGATTGAAATACACTCTGGCCTTGTTTTTCAAAATGTAAAATCAATTGAGTATTTATTACAAGTAAGACTATAAAATCTATATCAGTATACAATGAAAAAGTGGAGAGGAAATTATGGAGCAATTCCTTCCCAAGAGAGCTTAGCAAAAGTCATACAGATTGGTAGCTGATTAGAAGTTTTCACTCCCACAGTCACATTCAGTTCTTACTGCAAAGATTGCACTATTCTTATACAGAGATTCTTCAAATCAGGGTTTTATTTCACATAAACCCTCAAAGAAGTGGCAAAGTACTGGAGAAAAAAGTTCATTTCTTTCAGTTGGCTAGAAAGAAGATGATTACGTTTAGCATAACTATTTTTATTTTATCAGTCCTTTGATGCACTTTGAAATGCCTGTTGTTTACCATTTGAGTGTTGAGTTGGCAAGTTAGTTTCCAACCTTCACACCTGGATTAGCATTAAAGAGATGAACATTGTATTCTTTTTTGATTCCTCCATTCCAGGATTCATTATCTAATAATTATATATTATATATATTTCTCATTATTAAACAGTGAATCTTGGAATGGAGGAATCAATACACACACACACACACACACCTTTCCATTGGTTAGAAGAGGGGCATGTTTCTACTTGAAATTTTTCAGTAATTAGAAGAGCATGTTTCTATATTTTATGAAATGTATTTTCTAGAAAACTAAAAATAGGGGATGAATCAGCATATTTCAGTGCTCAGTGAAGCATAATTTAGGAAAGGCACTTACATTATATCTGCTTTGTTTCTCTCAAGAAGCACTAAAAAGTGCTTGGTACATAAGTTTACCCTTCAGGAACTAAAATCTGTAACTCTGCGTCCTCATTAATTGCCAGAAGGAACTACAGTCCTCCTGTGGGGAAGGGGCAGCAATGATAAGAGGATCCTTTAGCACAGGATTAAGGTAACTATATTTATTTATTGGGGAAATATAAAGTTTGATGAAGATACAACTGTTCCAATTCAAAGCTTATCAAAAGTATGTTAATTTTAAAAATAGCTTTCAGAATTATTCTTAAAAGCCAAAGTCATAGTGGAGGCTTTGGTTTCCCCGGGGGCCCAGGTCCTGCCCTTGGCCCTGTCACAGGGTGTGTGTTAATAAAGCATGGCATTTGAGATCCGGGAAGGGTCTCACCGAGAGGCAAGGTGATTGAACAGTGAGGAGGCTGAGAATCAGAGTGTGAATTTCAGGCCCTGTTCACCCACATTATTCACGACTCCTGATTTGAGGCTTCTTGTATATTGTACAACTGCAGAATATTTATTGTTGGTTGAAAGTGTTGTGGGATGCATTCTGCTGGTGGTTTCCATTGATGAACTATTTGCAGTGACTTGATGTTTTGAGAACAACATATGAATGTCACTTGTCATTTATGTTTTAGCTTCCTGGATTTCAGTCCATATGCATTTTGAAATCTCTATGTCTTCAGTGTACATCAGGCAATAAATCGCATCAGTGTATGTAAGTAGTTAAGCATCTACTTTACTAGGAGGGTCAGGCTTCATGTTGGGAAATTCTTACCTTCTATGATCAGCTTGGAAAGGTGGTTACAATTTTTACCTGAACACAAATTATTGAGTACTTATGAATTCAAAGAATACTGTTTAGAGTGAAATCTGACTGGTTTTGACAGACCAGGTCCCGAGGCCAGGCGGCCTGTGGCGAACCTGGGTGGATGACAGGCGTGGTGGAACATGGACGTGCTCCTCCGGGACCTCAGATCTTCAAGCTGCGCGTCCTGCCCTCTGCGGTCCATCCACCTGCTGCTGCCAGTGGTTACTGCTCGGGGCCGCAGTGAACCCCATCAAATCCTTCTTTTCAGGAAGTGGAAAGAAAGGCTGAACCTAGAGTCGGCAGTGCAGTGTTAGGTGCTGAGGTTATCTGACTGCGGGGCAGAATATCGTGACACAAACGCTACAGCAGTGCATTTGAGGCCTCAGCCCTCGCGGGGCCTCTGCGGAGAGCTCATAGCTGCACTGATGGGGAACGGTCTTCTCCAGAAGAAGAGAGAAAGGAGCATTTCAGTCAGGTGAGAGGAGTAGAGAGCTATAGAGACACGAGATAGCACTTCCACTGTGGATTCTTGAGCATGGAGAAAATTGAGAAAGGCATAGGGTTTCCAAAATGTGCAAATGGAAAGAAAGCTGGAGGGAGCAAAAGCAGGCTCAGGAGCACTGTGGTGCGAGAATTTTGGAGCGGTTACTCAAAGCTGAACCTGACTCATTTTCTGTCGCGCTCGGTCTCCCAGTGTGGAACACAGTTCTCTTGAAGGGGCGCGTGAATCACCCCGTGGATCGGGGGCTTCTCCTGGAGGGTTTTCCGTGAGGGATTCTGGTGATCACGTGACTGAAGGCCGTCTTCTCAGCTGTGGAGAGTAGCCCAGTGAGACTGCGATGGAGAAAGGAGAGGCCCCAGGAGCGTGGCGGGGTGACGCTCTGCAGTGGATGAGGTCACCTCAACCCAGGCAGCATCGGTGAAGGCGAACGTGAGGGTCGCCCGGGGGGCCGGGTACTGCTGAGGGGCGGGGCTGTCCTGCTGTCCGCGGAGAAGCAGGAGGCTGGGAGTCGTGGAGCCGAGGGCCGAGGGGCGGGCCGGGGCGCGGAGCTTGCGCGGTGACCGAGGAGGGAAGCGTGGCCGCCCGCGGTCGCTGGACTCGGACACCAAGACAAGAGGGACTGGAGCAGCGAAGCGGCCTAGGGGCGGGCTGGAAAGGAAGAGCATCACTTCTCCCGCTCCCGCCCAGGCTGCAGGGGCCGCGGGCAGAGCTTGTTGGGGCAGGTGCCTCTCTCCTTGCATCAGTCCCTGGTTCCCATGAGCCAGGTGCTGCCTCAGCCTAGGAGTCTGCCCTGCGCGCCTCTTCCCCTCCTCCCGCCTTCCCCTTCTCCTCCCCTCCCCAGCCCTCCCCACCCCCTCCCCACCATCCATCCGCCGCAGCGCCAGGCACAGATCTCACCTCAGGAGCCAGTGCACGTTGGCTTCTTACCAACTGTACATCTTTAACAATTTGAGAAGGGAGGAAAGGATTCCTTAGGGACAAGTTGATTCAAGATCGAGCAATTTGGAGATTGCTCATTATATATTTAAAGGAGCTGTTTCATGGAATTACATTTTATTAAATATGATCTTATAACATTTGTGGATTAAATTTTGGCATAATAATTGGAATAGGCCTTTAGAATAAAATGTTAAATGAATTAGCAAGTTCTAATACATTAAATACAAAACATCCTATAATCCGAAAGTATCTTTAAGAAATTGTAGTAACCGTAGATGAATTTTTAAGAATATACATTAGCCATGAATTACCGTAAAACTATACTAAGCAAATACATTACTCGAGTACTGTATAGTTTAATAGTATCAGTCTTTCTCTGATATACCTCATTTTGATTTTGAACACGTTTATTGGATCTCATAAGTTTAATGAAGTTGTTTCCTTGTAATGAACTTTTTATTCAAAGTAGAAAACTTGAAAAATATAAAGAAAATGATAAAACCTAATAATTTAAAACCTGCAGATAAATGTGATTATGTTTACATGCATGTACTGTATGCATGTAATTTTCCTAGGTCACTGAAATTTTTTTTTTTAATGTGGGTACCGGGAGTCGAACTCAGGACCTCACGCGCCAGCAGGCGCCCGTGCCCCTAAGCGATATCACCGGCCCTTTTTTCATATGTGGGTTCCGGGAGTCGAACTCAGGACCTCGTGCTTGCCACGCAGGCGCTTATGCCGCTGAGCCATATCACCGACCCCTGAATTTTTTTTAAATGTCTTTTTTTTTTTTTTTTTTTTTCCCTAAGAGTCTCTTGGCATTGGTTCTATCAGTCAGGAGAGTTTCCCCCCTCTTTTGTTTAATATTTTAGGAACTTTAGTTAATTTTTTTTTAAAAAGGATATGGAGTTCTTCCAGTATTGGACTCAAGCACGATGGCTCTCCTGTTCGTGGGAATCCGTTCAACGCGTATTTACCAAGTGCTTCTCCCCGCCTCCAGGGAGCCCGAGCTGGGTCTGGAGGTGCGGCGCGGCTGCGGCGGCGGAGCTCGCTTGTGCCTGCAGGTGCGCCCCACTCCGACTCAGGTGCTTCTCCTCCCTGGGCCGCCGTGGCCTCCTAAGCGCTGCGCTGGTTTGCGTTCCTGCTCCTGAGTGTACCAATTCTCTCCCTGTCATACACACGCACTAAAAAATAAAGGTGCATTTAAGCAATTTACACTCTTCTTGATCAATTTTGAATTTACACACTTCAATTTTGCATATTTTCAGTGAGCACTAGGCACAAGTTTTGACTTGTTTCAAAATAACTGTTGAAAACAGTTTTACCTAGTTTACCCAAACACAGTACCTTCCGGTCAGATTCCCGAATTTATTAGTGTGTGTGAAGCCGCGCTTGTAAAATTCGTCCTAACATCCCCTTATGAATTAAGGCCTTCATGTATAAATCTTGTCTCCATGGAAAGTTCAGTATTGGGTGTTAGGGGACCTGCAATTAACAAAGATGGGCCTCGGGCAGGAGAGACCTTCTCCCCTCCTCAGCTTTCATCTTCCTCTGAGCAGCTTCTCCTCCTCTTTTCACACTGAGGGCCCCCTCTTGTCGGCCAGCCCTCCTCTTACAGCTTGTTCTCAGCAAGTTGAGAAAAATATGTGTACCTTGCCCTTATCCTAACAAATGCTGCATGAAACTTTATTAGGTCCTTTTAAATATCTTTATTGTTTAAAGAAGAGATTTGTATAAATGAAATACATTATAATTGGCAGAATTTCAAGAATCTATTTCAGTCACTGGGAATAATTTTGAGAGGCGGGGTCATCACTACTAGTATGGGAAGTCAGAACCCGATCTCTACCTTCTGTACCTGCAGACTTAGGGCACATATATTTTGCCACTTCTTAAACTTACTCATAGGAAGCAGACGGACTAATTTTCCATCTGCTTAAAATGGTAGGATCCAGCTGTTACAAAGGTGACGATAATTTATCCATGAATATATCGTGTTGCCTCATCAGTGAGGGAGTAATCAGGGAGAAAACAGGTTTAAAGGTTAACAAAGATTGGGGAAAACATTTTCTGGATTAAGTTTTGATATATTATGCAGTGTAAAAGACTTGCACTTATAATATTTAGGTTTTTGCTTGTAAAAAGAAACCTTGAAATATGCAAAAAATTAATACTTTCCATTCACAGATAATTAATATTTTTGTTGCATTGTCCACTTTCTCTACATAATGTTTAATAAAGTTGAGATCGTTGCTTTTAAAATGTAGTTTTTTCCATATTAATAAAATGTTTAAGCTTTATACTAGTTTTATTTCATTATTTAGTTGCAACAAAGTAAACATTATAGTATTATTTGTGTAAGTTCTTTCTAATCTAAAAAGAGAAATATACTTCTCAATAAACATTTCTTTCTACTTTAACATTTTTGACATTGACCGTGTTAATCACCTAAGATTTATTTTGTGTGTAGGTTGCAAGATAGAGTTTTCAATTTTCATAACTATACTGCTTGCATATTTCCCAGGTAGTGTTCTTTTCCAAGTTCCAAATGTGTGGGATATTCATAATAACTAACTTGAATGTATAAGTTAATTTTGATAAATTAAATTCTTTGTATTACTGTGACTTCTCATCTAGTTATTCATTTAGTTTTTCCCACTTAATGTGAAACAAAATGATTTCATATATGTTCTATATATGAAATATATACATGACAATTTAAAATAAATTGATTTATTATTGTTAGTGAGAGTGATGATGTTTTCCATCATACATTGTAACTGATAATTGCCCTTATTTAGAAATTGCTTCATTGCTGGTAATATTTTTAAAAATACATAAAATAATAATATAGTATAAATATATATATGGTAAATGGGGGAAAATTTCTTAGAAATTCATTCATTATAATAATCAGTGCCATTTTTATTTAATCCCTTTTGGTCGTTTCCAAACATAAACAGAATCTAACTACACTTTTAGAATCTTGTTTAGTGGTGAAGTATATATAATTAATAATCTCACAGCGTTTGTGTTGATTCATATTTTATTTACTCAAAATCAGCAGACATTTTAATAGGAACACTATTCTAGGAATAAGTGGTATTAAAATAGCTGTTTTCGTGAGCCTAGAATTTAATTCATAGATGCCCTTATCAAAGTAAAGAATACTTTCATGATATCTAGCATAGGTTTTAGGAGATAATAAATAGTAATTAATATTGTAGCCAGACTGTGCCTAATTCTCCTATCTCTGCACTCAGCTCTTTGTAGCTCTTCACTTCCTGTGATTATATGACATTTGGGACAACACAGGAAAAACAAGAATGAGTTAACCCTAAGTATTTTTTAAATTGCAGGATAATATGTACAGTTGGATTTATGTCAGAAGTATTTTGCATAATATATAAGCTTAAAGGAATCAATTTTAAATTTTCCTTTTTTTCAACTATGAGTGCAACCTGCCTGTTTCCCAATCTTGTTCACTGTTTCTGTTCTCCAGCCCCTGATGCAGTGATGCTGTGGATCTTTGAGGTCCACCATGAAGCGCATCTGAATGCCTCGGGTCCCATGAGTGCTACATTCCTGTATGGGACCCACACGCACTAATCTTCTCCCCATTGATTATGAAGTTTCTATTTGTTCAAAAGGGTAATCTGAAAGCATGGGCTTCTTTTGGGTTTTTGAATTGTAATCTAAAATTTCTGTGTGTATGTGTGCATAGTTTTAGTTTAAAGAATGTAAAACTGCAAATGTTGGAAATTTCTGTTTTCTTCTGCTTTTGTCAGACTATTATTCTTTTAAATCCTGAAAGCAGAAATAAATATAATGAAAAAAATCTAATATTTTAAATTAGGAAATATTTTGGGTGATATCTAGGAAAGAATTTGAAAACATGCTAATATTTACTTGTCCTTATTAAAGATCTTTATTAAGAATATCTTTATTAAGGCTGCGTTATGATAAAAATGTGAGATGAATGATGAATTGAGTAGGAAGTTAGGGCTTACAACATTAGGGAGAACATTCAAGTGACATAGGAAAAGAAACTTAAAATTAGCCCCTGAGGCAGTTTTTAGTCATCTGTATATTGTTGTGTTTAGCAACAAATAAGCTTTATTTTGTCCATTAACTATGAAAAGTCCTCTCTTAATCACATAATTTTATTTAGCCTGAGTGCACTCAATAGGATTTTACCTACTGGCTGAGAAAATCACAGGCACCTACAAAAATATGTGTAAACATGGACAATAGAATTAATTCTAAGTACAGGCCACCAAAGACCAGTGAGTTGTTTTATATTCAAGCAAATCCACATTTAGGAACAGTTGAAAACTGGAAGTCAGGGGGAATTGCTGAAAGAGGATTTTTTATTTCTTGTTCTTCTTCCTCAATGATTCTATCAGAGTTATTTCTGCCCCTTGAATAGCAAGAAGGCAAAATGAGAGCTGTTTATTCATCACCACTCCTATTTTTATTTCAGTTGACCTGGTTTTGAAAGAAGAATAAAAATAATTTCTGTCTTATTTTTATAGGCCACACTGCAGTTTTCACAATGGTTTTGTTAGAACTGTTGAGTGGTTAACAGTTTCACTGAGTATGTTCCTGTAGAATTTGTTATTATTCTTCTGATGTCACTACTTCGAGATACAGAAATCAATTTCTAGATGTATCCTCTAATTTTAATCCTCTCTCTCTATATATATATTTTTTTTTCCAATAGCAACACTAGTAATGCAAAATAGTGATGTTTGGCATATAATTCACTTCATATTTGTATATTAACCTTGCCTCCACTTTTTGGCTTGGGTTTAGAGAATCCTGCTGAGAAACTTTCAAAAATTTGGTTTTTCTAAGTATCACCTATGCACGATTTTAACAATATCTTTTGTTTTATTTTTTTTGTGTGTGGGTACTGGGGTCGACCTCAGGACCTCGCACGCCAGCAGGCGCCTGTGCCACTGAGCGATGTCACCGGCCCTTTTTTCGTATGTGGGTTCCGGGAGTCGAACTCAGGCCCTCGTGCTTGCCAGGCAGGCGCGTATGCCGCTGAGCCATCTCACGGTCCCCATGTTTTAAGTGGGCTACATTGATAAGCTTTTATCTTTGCTGGTACTAGTTTATAATGGCAAGTTCTGCAAAACAGATTCAAATTAACAATTTTTTTTTAATGTGGGTACCGGGAGTCGAACTCAGGACCTCACGCTTGCCAGGCAGGCACTTACACTGCTGAGCCATCTCACCGGCCCTCAAATTAACAATTACTTTAATGCTAGCAATGTATGGAGTGCATTTTGAATCACAAGGGTCATGTGGGTTCATATTACATACATGTAATATGTAAGGAAAAGTGTACACTCCTGTGTCATATGTTTTTTTCCTATTTGGGCTCATTTTTATAATTTCTGTTTAAAATACAGGACCACTTAAGGTTGACTTGAGCCATTTTGGGAATAAATAAGAGTTGATTCAGTGCTAGCAGACTAGAGTTGTATTTGAAAATTACTCCTTCAAAGTAAGGCTTGAGTGCTTTCAGTATCTGGCAGACCTCGTGGCTAAATGCCATCATTTGGATGTTTTAATAATGTATGTTTGCTGATTATAAGATGATAGTGATAGGTTCCGTTTCCATTTATCTGGTTGTATTTGAGAAATCAATGATTTATTTCTCTGCATAGCCATTACTTGGAGGCCTCAGAGATGCGGTAGCTTGGAGGGCCAGGCTGAATGTTTTCCTGTTCTGAGTGTTGGAAATGGCTCTGCTCAGTGGGCTTCCAAATTCTTCCCTAGCCTCAGGTTACCCCCATGGCCTCTGCTGTCATCTGCTGAGATGACGGGGAGTTCTCCCACTAAGTCTTCTGAGTGCCTGCCTTTAGATTTACCTGTTCTGACTTGACCGTTTCTCCTTGATGGATTCCCCACTCCCTCCCTCCCTCCTTCTCTCCGTCTTTCTCTCCCTCCCTCGTTTCCGTGTGTGTATGTGTGTGTGTGCGTGTGTGTGTATGGTAGTACGGTACTAGGGATTGAACCCCGGGCCTTTGCACTGCTACATTCCCAGCTCTTTTAATTTATTTAATTAATTTTTTTTTTTAATCTTCGAGATAGCATCACACTAAGTCACTAAGTTGCCCAGGCTGGGCTCCAACTTGTGATCCTCCTTCCTCAGCCTCCCAGAGTGCTGGGTTTACGGAGTTTCCACCACACACAGCACGGCCTCACGATGTTCTTCTTATCTCATTCAAATTAATCCTCTTTTCAGATGTTCACTTAATTGGCTTTCTGTGAAAGGCAGTAATCCATTCGTGGGACAGACTGGGTTGGATGTGGTTAGATTGCAGGAGAACCAGGAACCTGCCAGCAAGACCGTCTCATGGCACTACGAAATACCGTTTGATTGAAGCCCTGTCTACTGCTGATCACCTTTCACACTGGAAGAATGCACACATTCCTAAAGCGTTGTTACTGAGGTTGGACTGAGTAGTTGTTTTCATTTTTCAACTTGGCATGAAGCCTGGGAGGATCGAGCTCTGGCCTCCACACTTGTGTGTTTTTCAAAAGCCCAGCAATACCAACAGGATGGTCGGGGAGGGCTGAGCCCAGGGCGGGGTGAGAGATGGGATGGGGCAGTGAGGGGTGCGAGTCTGTGCCACTCCTGGGAGCTGCACCGTCGCTGTGACTGGAGCCAGCCTCCGCTGACTGTTTCCATCACCCAACCTGGAAATAGCAGTTGGGGCTAGAAGGCCGCAGTTTCTAAAATGCAGTTGGCCCTACTTTGTTATAGTCTATAGAATGGCTTCCTGTATGCCAAATATTGTCATATTTTAGCTTAAAAGATAAAATATGAGGAGTTTTTGCAACAGCATGCTCACACTGATCTATATACGTACATATTTATGAATGATTTTTAATTTTAAAGTTATTATACTTTATGTTCTCAGAATCTGCTATAAATATAGGAGCAGTGCTTAAAAATCTTGAATTACAATGTTGATTTTACTATTTAATATTCTGTATGTTTAGCTTACTATATCTGTAATAGACACAAATTTGACACCTGACTACTGGGCTCCTTAACCATAAGATGTTCACCTGTAGTAGTGTGTTCTTCTGGTGCACCCTGAAATCCTGCACTCTGGAAGACTGAGGCAGGAGGATCCCGATTTTACCAGCTTGGGTAATTTAGCCTGGGTACTTTAGCAACTTATGTGATCCTGCCTCAAAAAGCCAAAAAGTTAAAGAAAAAGGGAGTTAGGAGGAGGGGATGTAACCCAGTGTGAAGGCCCTGGGTTAAATCCCCACTAGCACCAAAAAAAAAAAAAAAAAAAAAAAATTTCCCCCTTTTGTCATTTATTGCTGAACAAAGGTTTAGAAAGATTAGGTTTTGTTTGTTCTGATTTGCTTTTTTCTTTGTTTTTGACCAAAGACAGAAGAAACATTATTCAGAAAACAAATATTTTGGGCCAGTGAGATGGCTCAGCGGCTTAAGCGCCTGCCCGGCAAGCGCGAGGGCCCGAGTTCGACTCCCGGATCCCACATACGAAAAAGGGGCCGGTGATATCGCTCAGCGGCACGGGCACCTGCTGGCGCGCGAGGTCCTGAGGTCGGCCCCCGGTACCCACAAAAAAAAAAAAAAAGAAAACAAATATTTTACCTAACCATGTTCAGAAGTGAAATTTCTCAACCATGTATCCTTGAAGGTTTCCTTGATTAAACCCACTTTGTAGAAGGCATAATTATGAGAACATAATGATCTATCTGTATTTCACTATCAGCTGGTGTGGAAGAATTATGAAAGGTTTGTGTGTCTAAAAAGCCTGAGAAACTACTGTGTTCATCTGAGGTGTTGAAGATTCAAGCTGACATTCAAAGAGCCACGTGGTCTAGGGGTCAGTAAAGACTGAACATTACTTTTTAGCTCGGTTTTAGCTCGATTTTTATATGTATAATATAGTATATGTATAACATTGAGCTTTTGATAGATTCAAAATGATCTGAGAGTCAAAAAAATGTTTCTATTGAAGTCTGTAATAATCTTTTCTTACACACATATATGTTGTCTTTCATTTTTACCTCTCATTCTCTGGTAAACTATAAAAGACATTTCAAAAAATTCCTTGGGCATATGATATGTGTTTATTCAGAAGACATCAATTAATTAGGTCTTTATATTATATTTATAATCATTAAAATCTTTCTAGTTATATTAACTCAAAAGCATATATGTACAGAAATATGTATGTGAATAATTTCCCCAGATTTTAACTTGGAATTGTACAGAGAATATCCCTGAGTTATTGTTTGATAAAAATTGATTGAAATCTAATGATTATTTCAAAGTAATATACTATATAGATTCTATCAATCCTTAGTGCTATTAAATTTATTTTGGATAAAAATGCATTTGTTGTGTTTTATTCTTTCTTTATTAGTGGCACACTTCTCTTTTCTTTTTTCTAAGAATACACAAATGGCAAATGCTAAATTGTGAGGAAGAGTGTTTCTAAAGTATCACCTTTTGTTAGTCATTTTATAGTTTTCAGATAACTAGGCACAATTCCTCTATTTTCTCCACGTTGGTCTGTACCGTTTTTGACGAATGTTGTAGAGCTTTCAATGATAACAAACAGCCGGCTGTGGCACTCATGTCATAGGTTCACCACCACTGGCCTATACCATTGAGAACTTAAATAAAAAGAAATGTCATACATCATTGTTCCACTAAGTTTCCCCACCTAAAATTCCCCTTTAGAAGACTTTAATTACTGATGTGGCTCAGATCAGTAGAGTGCTTAGCATGTTCCTTGATATTCTTCTAGGTCTTAGAAGTGTCCACCCGGTTTATCTGGACATTTCATCTGGTTGTACTTAACGCAGAATTGTACCCTTTTCTTGAAACACTTCTGCCAAAGATAATTTTATCTCATAATGTGCACTAGTCTTTGTCTGTTTGTTTGATAGGTCTAGAATCACTTCTTGGTTAACAAAATTCCTTTGTACATATGAGTCTAGGATGGGGTGAATTTTGTACATCTAGAAGGCCTGCTTTTGTGAAACAAATCTAGGTTCCAGGTATCAGAGATCTCTCTGTTTTCCTCTGTCTTTCTGTCTGTCTGTCTGTCTCCCTCTTTCTCAGTATCTCTCTGGGCTGAGTGAACTTTGTAATAAAAAGTAATGAATTATTTTATGTAACATATAGTACAAATATCACAATAATATAATGGGAAAATTATTTTAATAATCACTTGTCTTGAAATCCTTATGATTTCTTTGAAATTATAAAATATTGACCTAGACATATTCCAGAAACATGGGCCATTTATCCAAAATTATAATGTGTTTAGTTTTTACTTAATAATGTGCTGAATTAATTTTCTACATTTAATGCCACAAAATGGCATGAAGATATAATAGTAGAAGGTTTAGAAACAAATATCTAAGTAGGACTTGTCTTAATTACTAAATTATTTTTATCATCTCCAAATATAGGTTGATTTCATGATTATAATAAATCATTTTATTATGGAAATTACAAATTTTAAAGACTGTAATTTATTTGAAAGTAAAATTCAATTTTAGATTTCAGTGTCAGAGCATCTGTAGTTGTATCCTGTTGCTATGTAAAATTGGGCATTTTATAATTACTATCTTTCACTAATTACTTAAAATGATGTAACAACATAAATACAGGGTAGCAGTTTTTTTTTTTTTTTTTGCATTAAGAATGTTCCTCCTTCATACTGAATGGGAGAGAAGCTAATACAAGACATAATGTATATTTTCTCCCCATGCAAGATAAAATGTGCACCATAATTTCTTGTTGAAGTTGTTCATGACTCATAAGGTGGGAAAATGTTTGCTCCGTGCCATGTTATAATGACTCTTAGTTTATAATTTCAATATAAATGTCCTTTTAACTTATGAGAAATTTAAGAGTTTGGGATAATTGATGTTATCCTCAGTCCGAAAATACCGCCCGGTCCCCTGGGCTCAGAGGTGAGAGCGGCAGTGTCTGCATCTTGGGCTGTTTCCCAGCTTCCTCGGCCTGGGAGCTGTTGGAAGGGACAGAAAAGCGGACCCTCTGCGTTGTCCAGGGGAGCAGTATGAGGGTCGGTGGAGGTGGACATGGAAAGGGAGTGTCTTAGGCAGATGGAATCATGGAAGTGAATTTTGCAACTGATCTGATGTTGAAAGTAAAGAGAAGGAAGAAGCAAAGACTTACTGAGCTCCATCCAAATCCAGATAATGGAGAATTACAATGTTCCGATCAGGGACACCAAAGAATCACTATGCAGTGAGAGCTGATTCCCTAGTTTAAATAAATGTGACTTTGAGGCAACAGGAAGTAGGATGATGTCTAAGTAAGAAAATACTGGATTTCTTATAACTCAGTACAAGATCTAGACATTAGATATGATACTTAGAAAATGCAGCTGAACAAGAACAGTACAAAGCTTACTTGTTAACTGAGTAAAAATAAATTTAAGAAAACCAGGTCTATGCCCAAGATTCCAGAGACGCTGGCAAAGTGAGGATTGGGATCCTTGTATATTTTCTCAATTAAATCCATTTTCCCCAAATTCTTACATTTAATTGAATGTTTAATTGAAAATACAGGTCTCTGTGCATGTGCACGTGCACGTGCATGTGTGCTTGTGTGTGTGATATTTTTGGTGAAGAAGCTACCAGAAGGCTAATGCACCTATTGCAGAAGCAAAAGGCAGAAAAGAACACTAGAAATGTGGGATAATGTTATCTTAACAATGAAGAAAGGAGGGACTTTTCATTCTGATTTTAACATCTGGCTGTTCTTGAGGTGTTGTCTTTTTTTAAGTAGTTGAGCATTTATTGTGAAGTGTGTGTTCCGCATAAAGTGTTCAAGTGGTTCCCATAATGGAAATTCTCTTATTTTTTCATAGCAAGCACTTTTGATAGAAACCATAACAACAAAACCACAGCAAGAAAACCTTCATCATATAATTATTATGAGAATCTAAGGAGCTGTTATCAATTGTTCGGCTTTTAAAGAAAATTGTTTCTTCAATTGGTATGCAGCTGTTATTTTAATCAACAAAAGATGGAAAATATTAACCTTAAAAATTTTAAGTAACACACTTGTTTGAATCTAAACTGCATTCTTTTCCATGTGAAAAATACTTAATATTCTATATCTCTCCTATAGCTCTTTAAAAGCTGTATTCTAAAAGCAGGTATATGTAGTTATTGTGAGTGTACTTATATTGTGATTTTTTTTCACTCATTCCTATTGCAACAACATGACCAAATAAAAGTCATGATATCCTTCATGCATTTATATTTGGAAGTTAATTCAAGAGCAGAAAATATAGCTATGAGTTTTGTCCTTTCCAGTATCACTCATGGAAAGCCTCTTTCCATTAGTAGCCACTCAGAGAGCCCTGATGCATTCTCAGTGACAGCACTTGTTTATTGTCTAATTAGGGAGCACTCTTCTCCATTTTCTGGCTGAAGAAGAGCAGAAAAAGATGGAAAAGAAAAAGGAGATATATATATATTTTTAAACAATGATTTGATACTGTAAAATGTGCCAGTTTTATTACTCAAGGAATGATCTATTTTTGAAGCAGTTCTTTATGTATTTTAGATATTAATTCCTTATCAATATATGATTTGAAGATAAACTTACAATTTTTAAAGTATACACATTTCAGTAAAAATTAGTGCTTTTCTCCAGTTTCCTTTTCATAGTGATGCAGATATAGTAGTTTTAATATACAGTACTGCACATTCTCAATATTGTTCCTTTCATGTTACTGTCTGGGATCCTTAGATATTTCATCTTCAAGGGACTAATATCAGGAGTAAATTTTTACTTTAGTTGAATGTGTATAATTTCTGGACACTTGACTTAATTTCAGTTTCAACATAGTTTTTTTTCTTTTTTTGTTAGTGTGTTCATTGTGAGAACTTAATACAAGTACATATTGCATCTTAATTTACCATAAAATTTTGGCATTAAATATTACCCAACATTGTTGAAAGGAGAATTTGTGGTAGTTTCTATATACACTGATTTTCTAAAAACATCACTTCTTATTCTATTGCTTGTTCAAAACAAACATACAAAAAATTTAGCCAGAAGTTCAACAAATAATTTCATGAAAATATAGAAAGAAAACTTGCATTGATTTCTGATGTGCACACAGACTATGTAAAGTGTATTGCAGAAGGGTTCCTTAGAAATGTTTGCCTTTGACTTCTCTGACCTTTGTGTGGATAGAGGGGATCGGTTGTATGAATCTTTGAGTGTGAGGCACCAACTTCCCACTGGATTGCCTGAAAGCAGAAGGAAAGGTTCTGCGGTGCATCGTACTGAGAAGGAAACCCCGAGTGGAAACCAAGGGAAGGTGCAGATCTTTAATGCTATCACAAAGCAAGTTGGTGGCTCACCCAAGAGGGCTGAGCAAGCCAGGCCACCTGCATGAGTGCCCAGCAGGTGTGATCAATCCCTGCGCCGAGGGTGTCACACAGGCTTTCCGGGCACCCAGTGATAAATAACACCTGTTCTCTGGTCTTTCTCCTTATGGCAGTAACTACTGTAATTCCAAAGGTGTGCAATAGGCACAGGCTAAAAAAGAATTTTGCAGAGTATCTGAAGCAACCAACTGAGTTGATATAAAGGGATAAATATTTCAGAGAAAATCTTTGTTATCTGAGTGAGATTAAGAGTGGGAGGCAAAGTGGAAGAAGCACGTGGATGGGGAACCCTCACTGCAGAAGCTCTCCCTGCACAGCCCCATCAGCCCTCACAGCAGGCAGGGAACTGGGCATCAGTAGTGTTAATTTTACAGATTAGAAAGTGGAGTTACAGAATATACTTTTACCTCATGTCTGAGGAACAGTAGTTCAACTCAAATTTTTAAACTAAGCCCCAGATTATTTCTGCTTTTCCTGTGCTTTGTTGGACATTTCTCAGAGCTGAGTTCAGTGCGGCATTTGGGCAGAGCACATGTTGTACAACTGCAAAATGTATACTGGTTATTGATCAGTGGTAATTCAAGTTCAACTGATATTTTAATCACCTAAAACTACTTACAAACTTATCATTTAAAGGTACCGGTGTTGACATACTAAAAAAAAAAAAAAATTATCCTAAAGTTCACTCCCTGGAAAAAATGAATTAAAATAGAATGTGAAAAATACATGGGCAAATGTTATTCTATTGTTTGTGGAACTCAAACTTTAATTTATAAGGGTGTGTGTGCATACATGTACATATTTGTGTATATAATGATTCCTTGAACAAGTATTTAAAAATCCCTCATAGAGTTGGAGAAAGGAAATGAGCATAAAAAGAGAAAATAGTGAGATAGACATAGCAGATGAAAAGCTGGGTAAGGGCTAGAATTCAACACAATATAATAGAATTTTTTTTTTATATGCGGGTACTGGGAGTCGAACTCAGGACCTTGCACTTGCCAGGCAGGCGCTTATGCCACTGAGCTATATCACCGGCCCAACACAATGTAATAAATATGAAATGCAATATAAATGTTAACAACTCAGGCTTGGATTGGTAAAGTTTGAATAGTGATTCTTAAGGGGTTTTAAGTTGTAAAGATTACTTCTTTCAGGCCGGTGAGATGGCTCAGCGGCTTAAGCGCCTGCCCGGCAAGCGCAAGGGCCCGAGTTCGACTCCCGGATCCCACATATGAAAAAGGGGCCGGTGATATCGCTCAGCGGCACGGGCGCCTGTTGGCACGCGAGGTCCTGAGGTCGACCCTCCGGTACCCACAAAAAAAAAAAAAAAAAAAAAGATTACTTCTTTCCTCTGTACAGCTGAAACATTTTTGGGTTGAGAACAGCTTTTTGTAGAAGAGAAACTTAAGAACTAGTATGTTGTATTTATCCACAAGAACAAAAACTCATGGAGGGGCCAGAGGTCTTTGGAAGAAAATGTACGCACTGTAATACTTTCTCTTGAAGAGAGAAAGATATATCATGTATCATGAGTTCTGTCCTAATAACATGAATACAGCAGGCAAAATACATTTAAAGAACAGAATTTTTGAGTCTTTTTTTCCCTTTTTTTGATAAGGTTGGCTAAGGGTTTATCACTTTTATTTAATCTTTCAAAGAACCAACTCTTAGATCCATTCATTATTTGTATTGTTTTCTTAGTCTCAATTTTATTTCTGCTCTGCTTTTTATAATTTCTTCCTTCTTACAAGCTTTGGGGTTAACTTGTTCTTCTTTTTCTAGAAGTTTGAGATTCAATATTATGTTGTTTATTTGAGCTCATTCTGTCTTGCTGATATGGGTATTTACTGCTATAAATTTCCCCTTAGGACTGCTTTCATTGTGTCCCATAAGTTCCCGTATGTTGTATGGTCATTATCATTTAGTTGTAGATATTGTTTAATTTCTTCTTTAATTGAATTGTGACCCATTTTTTGTTCAGGAGGGTGTTATTTATTTTCCATATATCTATGGAGATTTGTGGTTTCTTTTGCTGTTGATTTCCTGATGAATGGATAAAAAAAGATTTTTTTTATATAACGGAGTATTATTCAGTCATAAAGCAATATAAAATTGAGACATTTATAGCTAAATGGATGGACCTTGAGACCATAATCATAAGTGAAATAAGTCAAACACACATATGTATGGGCCGGTGAGATGGCTCAGCGGCATAAGCGCCTGCCTAGCAAGCGCGAGGGCCCGAGTTCGACTCCCGGAACCCACATACGAAAAAGGGGCCGGTGGTATCGCTCAGCGGCACGGGTGCCTGTTGGCGCGCGAGGTCCTGAGGTCGACCCCCCGGTACCCACAAAAAGAAAAAAAAAACACACACATATGTAAATATCTCATTATCTCTCCAGTGTGAGAAACTGAAAATGTAAATAAGGACAAAAATGTACAATAGCAATTGTGAAATAGGAAGAAACTGTTCCAAAGGAAAAGGGAACAAGATGGGGGAGGGGGAAGGGAAGGAAGGAAAAGGAAAGAAGAAAAGAAGGATAAAATGAAAACAGAGCTTTGTGAATGGGGATGGGAAGGGGGTTTGAAAGGAGGGGACAAGAGTGGGGGAGAAAAGAGGAATCAAGATATGTCATGCACAGATACAAATTCCCTCTAATGAATGTGATCATTGCGTATACCTAAATTGTATCAATAAACTTAAATAAACAAACAGCTGGGGATATAGTTCAGTGGCATGAGTGCCTGCCTGGCAACTGCAAGGTCCTGTGTTCGATTCCTGGTACAAAAAAAAGAAAAAAAGAAAAGAAAATGAAAAAAGAAAAAAAGAAAAGAAACAAACAAAAAAGCAAAACAAAACAAAAAAAACGGAATCCTCTATCAGTCTCCTGAAAGGTCTGATTCAAAAATAACTACAAGGAGATTATCAATTTCATCTTTTCATCATTGTCAGAGATAACTGCTCCTAACCGCATTTTATCATAACCGTTGACCCGTTTTCAACACAATTTGACGAAGACTACTGATAATTCTGACTATGATATTTGTTCATTTGTCTGGGACACATGAAAGACAAATGAAAGCATTCCTATTTTAATTTTCTTTTCTGTTGCATAATAGAAATAATTACAATTGCTGTTGACTTCAGGCTAAGTTTATATCTGTTTCTTCATCATATCTTTATATTTATCTAAAACAAGGTTATATACTTTAATATCAAAGCTTACTGGAAAATAAAGTGATGTTTTATGGGCCTGAAGAGAAATTTTGTCCTCTTTTTAGACTCTCTTCACTCTACAGTTTAAAGCCTAGCAAGTAGAGGCTATTTTTTCACATTTTTGGCTATGGTTTAGAAAAGTGTTCTCTTGAGAACCTCCAAATCAAGTGGAAACATAATTCAACACAGAGTTTAGGAATTAAAAGTTTTAGTCCTGTTTTCCAGCACATGATGAATTATCTACCTTTGAAAATTGGAAGACCAAAGGACTTAGAATGGTTTATTTCCACTTAGTCTTGTCCTTGGAACCCAAGTATTTGTAACGATGATTAGCCAAAGTAATTCACGTAGAGTGAGCCCATGAAGGAAATGAATTTCTGAGATGCTGGAAACGGCAGGGCAGTAGTGTCCTGTGTTCCTAACAGAATCTGTCTGCTGCCTTCAGAAATCTTTGCTCACTGTAGGGGAAAGACAGTGATTTTTAAAAAGGAAGACCACTTAGAAGTAAAGGGGTTTTCCCCTCTTATTTTAACATCTCTCCAAGGGACCATGAATTTCCACGGCATTTGAGGAAAGACATACACTCGTGATTTTCTTACTCCTCTTGCAGCTGTTTAGTATGTGAGTGCTGGAGCACCACTCTGTCGTGGTTTCAGAGACTCATTAGCTGGGAGTCTAGTCCACCTCCATGTCCTCCTTTTGTCCCTTTCTCGTGGAATCTTGGCAGCTCTGTCTGCAGAATATAGAGCTTTGATCAGTGAACAATGAAAAAGTATCCTTCTGTGAGCATCTGTTACTTTCTAGGCACCATGCTATGAGTTTTACAAACACTATTTTCTTTCATCAGAACAGCAACACTAGTGCGATGCTGTGTTTACTATAAGCCAATTCTCCAAGCCACACAGCCTTCTCAAGGAGAATAAAACCCATGGCCTGCCCTGCAAGGCACTCCCTCTTTGTTCCATCTATTGTATTGTTCATGTTTACCCTTTAATTTCCTGTATTATATTTTTGCTAGATGAGTCTCTTCTCTCTTTCTGAAGTATATAACTTGTACTTTTCTACCATATTTTTGGGTTTTATTCCTATCATATAGTAGTCATCCCCTAAATTATCATTACTAGTCCCTACTTCCGTTTCTGTTACGGTATATGTAGTTATTTCTTTTGCTGTGGGTTTTGAATCTATACATAATTTAACTGGAAGTTGTTTCACAGCAAGGAAATCTTTTTGGGGATCTTATTCAGGTCGAAATCTTATTCAGGTCTATGTAGAAGAGAATTCACTTTACCACTCTCATGGCAGGAGTTTTCCATAGAAGTTACTTAACACATTTCCATTGCATTAAAGCTGGCTATCTGCAAAGCATTGTACTATAGTGTGAGGCATCAGTACAATGCTTTTACTAATGAAGTAGAACACAGTCCTGTGTGTGATGAAGGATACTAGATTTATAGTCTTTCAATAAGGCCAAGGTCGCAAGTCAAGTGGCTGAATGACCATAGCAGAAGGGGAGATAAATTATTATAAGTGCAAAAATGAAATTAGAGTGTAAGCAGCCTAAAGGAGGGAGACTGTGTGACAAACTGAATGATCTGAAATGACCACATAGAAGAGGCTGAACCCATGGTCACTCTGAAAAATAAACCACATTTAAATCAGTGTGTGAAGCTGACCTTCCAAATGCAGGGAACATGCAGTGGTCCTGGTGTCCCCTGTAGTTCAAGAATTAAAACAAGAACAGACTTTGGTTTCAGGTGGAGGCATTCTGATTTAGTTCCATGCATCACGGCCATTATTCCACTTGTTAACTCACACGGGGAGGTTATACAGTAGTAATAATAAGGTACCTCTAACTAGGAAAGATTCTTGGGAAGTTCTTTTACTTGGTTTCTTCCTCCAGTAAATGGAAAAATAGGAAGAGTTCAACTAGAGTATTCAGGATGAAATTCCAAAATGTGTATATATTAGAATAGAATCTTGCAAATGACACTCAAATTGTAATAGGAACAGAACATTAACATCTATTAGGAATTTGGGAATACTAATCCAGCAGTTGGATATGAGAAATTTTGTACTAATTTTAGGCAGAAATCTAGTTTGGTACTAGAAAGCAAAGACAGTCATAAGGGATTGTAATACACAGCTCTAAAATGAGTGCCAGGAGAATTATACAAAAGGATGCATATGAGGGGGTATTATAATAAAAACATCAACAAGGTTGGTCATGGTGAATGGAAGTAATGCATGGTGTCAAGAACCATACTCTTTGAAACAGAAAAGAGTGGAAGTTGAATTTAAGATAACATTTGCTGAAGTCAGCTGGTGGTCGTGCTAAGTCTGACAGATGCGTCACCCAGAGGGAACACTCAGGGATGTCCACTGTGATAAATAGGATAAGTGGAGCCTTCCACCAAGCACTGTAACAGCTGTTTCTGCTTTTATGTAATGACTATACTTAGATATTATTTAAATCCAACTTAGGAATCCTATCCTGAAGGAAATGTCCAATTTTTATCATTTCAACGTGGAATTTTTGTTCAGTCAAGTGACTCTGCCCGGACCCTTTATTATGGATTTAGATACAGCTTTCCTTTTATCTAGAGAGACATTGACTTATATTTCAGATTTTTTTTTATTTTACCCACCTCTGAGCACATTGGTGAAGGGAGACATTACTTTCTAGCAGTGTACTGATTCTCCATAATCGTATGATGACTCCAGTTACATGAGAACTTCCAAAGCAGATCCAACTGTACGTTCACATGTTTGTATTTTTTTTTTTTTTTTGTGGGTACCGGGGGGACGACCTCAGGACCTCGCGCACCAGCAGGCGCCCGTGCCGCTGAGCGATATCACCGGCCCCTTTTTTCGTATGTGGGATCCGGGAGTCGAACTCGGGCCCTCGCGCTTGCCAGGGAGGTGCTTAAGCCGCTGAGCCATCTCATCGGCCCACATGTTTGTATTTTATAAGGGTTTCATTAAGGAAAAATTGTTATGATAAACTTCAGTTAACAGAAGTCATATGTGACAAATCCAAAGACATCCTTTTTAAAACTTGGTGCACATTCTTTGTTATCTGTTAACCTTATGCCACTTGGTTCTTAGTCATCAAGTGTCATGTAGATCCTGATAACCTGCAGAATGTAATGGAAAAGTCCTCTGCCTTGTCCTCACTGTCAAATTTTAAACCCCCAAATGTTTAAAATACATGACCTTGATGCTGAAATAGCCTCAGATTCTCAAAAATAGGATTGAAATAAGCAATTTCTTATATTCAAAATATCTTGAAAGCTAGGGCTCACCCACATGGTTGCAGAGAGAATCCTGAGCTGTCTCAGTGCTATATATAGCTTCAAAGTCAACGGCTTATGACTGTGTCGTTGAGAAATCACTTGGGATGATACAGTTAACAAAGAAACTGTAAAGGCAGAAAGGGTCTTGTTTTTGGCAAGGAAATGAATGTAACCATGCAAGAAAGAGCTTAATGTTAACACCAGTACTTAGGTACCAATGGGGAAGCAGCAGGAAGAATTTTAAGATGGTCTCCAAGATCTTCCTGACACGCGCGCCTGGTACAGTCCTCTCCTTTGAGAGGAAGCAGGAGCTGTGCATAGGATGGGGCTATCACTTTCTTGATAATGTTATGTAATATGGCAAAAGCAAACTTGCAACATGCTTGGTTGACATTGGAGATTATTCAGAACTAACTGTTCAGGCCTTTAAAAAAGACCACAGAAGCAGGTGCTGTTTCCAAGATTGCCTTAAAGAAGCAAACTTCCATGTTGTGGTGAGGGCCTGGTGGCAGGGACCAGCAGGAGGACCAGCAGTGTGGACCTCAGTCCCACATCCACAAGGGACTGAGTTCTGCCAGTGGCCGGAATGAGCCTGGAAGACCCCAGCTGCAAATGAGAATGCACCCTGGACAGCACTTTCCTTTCAGACTTCTGAGCAGAGAACCCAGTTATATACCTCAGTGCTCGACTTGCGATAAGTGTAACGTGAAAAATTGTGTTATTTTAAGCCAGTTCTGGTCATTTTTTTACGTAACAATAGAAATGAATATGCTACCCATATATCTATATCTTTGTATCCACTAATTTATTTGGGGGTGGAAGAGAGTTTTGGGAAATGAGTTAAATCTTTTCTAAATTGCAGTCACATTCAAGCACACATGCCAGATTTTCTAGACTAGCAGTTCATGCTTGACAGTAGCAGTGAAAAGCAAACATCAGGGCATACTGTATCACCCATAAGAAAAAATATATTTTGATGATATCATGCATGTGTAACTGGACTCAACAACCATGATTCCAGGGGCAAACACAGTCACCACTCAGAGCCCATCCAGACCTGGTTTGTGTCATTCTCACCACCACCACAACCCTGGACTCTCATTCAGCTAGAGGAAGAACTTCTGGAGTCACATGGGAAGGTTAACCTTTGGGTGCCTCATGTCCTTAAGATACTCCCTAAGGAGGTGGCACTGGAATATGGAGGATTAGATGAGTGGCAGCAGAGCAAGGAGGGTGCGCTGGTGGAAGTGGTCATGCCCCTCAGCAGTGGAGGCAGGGCGGAGCAGGGCGGTGCTGTGGGCAGCCATCTGCAGCAGGCATCGGGCTCCTGTATGGGGACTGCGGCAGAGAGCAGTCTTGATGCAGCAGGGTCAGGCGGCATTTCTGGCAGAAAACTGGCAGTTACTTGAGGCTTAACGACAGTCACAAAGCAATAGCCTCAGCACCAGGCCAGAGCAGAGCAGAGCCGCTTCCCGAGTTCATCTTGGGTACTGCTAGGACGCCTGTCTGAGTGACACCCAGGGTGTCTCAGCAGGGGGCTGGCATCTGACCAGGGCACCTTGTGGGTCTCGGATGATGGAGTGTGGGCCTGAGCTCTTATGGTGACCTCTGTTACCTGCTGCCATGGCAGTGTGGAAGCAGTAGGGTCTCTTAGCTGAAAACCAGCTTGGCTGGGGCTCTTGATCCATGCAGCTCTTTTCATAGGTGAAGATGATTTAAGGGATGAGAATGAATGTTGAAACCCTTCAGAAACTGTGGAAATCTTGGGCTGCTTTTGTTTCTGTTCAGGTCACACACATCCAAGAGACTGCCTGAGCTGTCGCCTTCCGTCAGATGCTGCATCAGACTCAGCACTCTGGAGGATCTGAAATTTCCTTTGTTCATTTCGTGTTACTCCGTGGCTGTCTGTGTCTCTTCATGTTCTGCGGCCTTTTCTGCTCTCATTTAATTGGGGAGCCGTGACTGCTGTCCCTCTCATTGACTTCTCCTGCCTTCTCTTGATGGTTTCCACCTTGGTGTTCCTCGCAGGGGGCATAGTTCTTCCCTCCTTAAGAACCAACCGGTCAGTCCTGCTGACTCAGTGCTTACCTCAGATCCCTCACTCTGTGGAACCCCCTGTCAAGAATGGGTAAAGCTCGGTTAGATAGATTTCTGTCACGACTGTGTGCCAGCTCTGCTCTCTTTTGATTAAAAATAATCAGTGGATGGTTGCTACTGTCTCTATTAGAATGAACATTTCTCATGATTTTTACTCTTCTATACTTAAATAGAAATTACATACTGTATACAACATATTGTATACTGTATACAGTATATTGTATACATACATATATATATAATCAAACCTTTCCTTTATTGGCTGCTTCTGTTTTATTTTTAATTTATATTTGTATCCTATACTGTATGTATGAGATATACATTTACACACACACTACACTGTATGTATATACTATATAGTACACATACACATACTGTATTTTCTTAATTTTAATGATACGATGGCTTACAAAATATTGATAACTGTGTTTCTAAGAAGAATAAATGTAAGAAAGAATTTTAATTCCTTCCCATCTGAGGTAGGTTTTATTTTGCATTCCTGTTAAGGATGGGGGGAGGGGGAGGCAGCATTCCTCTAGGAAAGAAAGTGGTGTTGCCCAAACGAGTCCTGTCACGGCTCGAGTTTGCTAGCCCTCCTTCACAGTGCTGAGTTCTGCTTTTCCCCTGTTCACTGTCCGGGTGGGTCCCAGACTCCTGGCATGCAGCTGACAGTGTACAGCTGTTCGCAGGGAGGATGTGGAGTAAGATTGTCCAAGTCCAAATTGTTCCATGGCTTGCAGACAGTATGAGTGATGAGGCCTTGGTCAGCTGAAATGATTGCTTTTCAGTTAGATTTTAAACCTACCATCCATTCATAAGAAACCCTGACTAATAGGAGCATATTACAGTTTTGCACAGAATGAGTAAAATATCTCCCTGCCTCTAAAGTTCTTTATTTATTAAATGGGGAGTGGTAATTAGGATAGTTGTAAGGAGGAGTAAATGAGTTAATTCATGTAATAGTCTTGAAACAGGACCCTCCTATTAACTGATAAATATTAGCAAGTGTTGATATGTATATTAACACTGAATTGATTGACATTGTTATGCGATATTTAAATTGTACAATAAACTATTGAGTTTTGATTTTGTCCAGCGTTCAATGCTGTGTGATTGTCAGACTGTGTTTAGGAAAGTAGCTCAGAGTCTTTATAGTTCTTGCCTTCCAGAATGGTTTAATACTTCTTGAGAAATTATTGGCTGTGTTTACCATTATAATGGTTCAAAATGTGCTGCACTTTGAATTTTAACAAGAAAAGTTGGCAGAAGATTCTATTTGAGATTACATCCAGCAAAAGACACAAAAAGCAAACAATTCTCTATTAGATGCCCAAATGCTCAGTAGAATGTATGATTTTAAACAACTCTGAATATGAGCACGCTCTCCAAGAGGAGGGACAGCACTGTATCTGTGGCCACGTGAAACAGGCCCGGGTCTTGCGAATGCCTGCTGGCTCTTCCCCAGAGCCAGCGCACCCTCCATGCGGCCTCACAGCCCCGAGCTTCTCGCCTTCCCTGTCCCCAAGACTGCGGTTGATTTATCGCATCCGGTTTGAAACTCACAATCATTTCAGGATTAAGTTTTCTGCTTTCTTGTATTATTACAAGATCCAATTGGCTACTTGTATTTTGTCCAAATAATTTGAAGTAGTAACACTGTGTTTTCAACATAGCATTAATTTTCATAAGTGGATATAAAATGCTCCAAGTCTTTGCTGCTTGAGAGTTTTGAATATCATTCTTTGAGTTGAATTGTGTGAGATTAGAAGATATACAAATTATGAGAATGGAATATTCTTTACATTACAATGCTTAATAAGTTTCAAATAAAGACAGAAAAGATCACTACAAAGAACTTCCACAAAGGGAATCTAGAGTTGGAGAGAGGGGTAGGGAGGGGAGGAAAGGGGAGTAAAAGGAACTAAGCTGTGTCATGTACATGTGCCAACTCTTCACAATGAATATAATCATTTAGTATACTGTAATCATGTGCTAGTAAAAATTTTAAAAATTAAAAAAATTTTCGTGTCTTTTGAATCAGTACTTTAAAATTTAGGAAATCAAAGTTCATCATCTCTCCTTCAATCCCAAAGTGCAGTTCCTCCTTCCGAGGGCACACATACTCTCTTCTAGTGCACTAGGTCTGATTTTATTGTGTCAGGACCTCAGGGCTGGGTTGTGGAAATCCAAGATGAATATAATTATTAATGTCTAATACTCACTACAAAGTGATTCTGCTATTCATTCTGAGGTGTGAGGCCCCCAAGCCTGCATTTTTTTTTATATGCAGGTACCGGGAGTCGAACTCAGGACCTCGTGCTTTCCAGGCAGGCGCTTATGCCGCTGAGCTATCTCACTGGCCCCTAGCCTACATTTTTAAATAAACACTTCAAGTTACTCTGATTTAGATTCTCATACTTTGAAAAATACTTTCAAATTGCATAAATTAAGAAACCTGGCTCCAAATTTAGGTTGAATCCTGGTTCCAAATTCTCTGCCTATGAACATTGTATTGGAATGTTTGGACCTATCAGAACTCTTTCCAGAAGAGAAGCTATGTCTTCTCACCTGTGAGATGAAGCACCCCCAAAGAATAGTAGCATTTCTATATTTGACTTGAATTTCAATTTGAAAAAAAGCATATACTTACTTTATCTTCCTATTTGAACCCAATATTCTTATTGTGTAGATCAAAATTGGAGCAAAGCAAGATATTCTAGAGAACACTACTCCCACGTTTCCATTAAATATTCACCAATATTTTTCTTGTTTTTTAGAAAATTCACAAATTTAAAATCACTTATGATTACTGATACCTTCTTTACCCTTTATCCCTGATGGACAGTTGACTTTGACAGCTTTGCAAATGTGACCTTTCGAAAACAGATGCAAATAAGCATCATCAATGCAGACAGAGGCAGAAGTCCCCCTGCAGGCTGGGCTGCTGCGTGGAGAACAGGCCAGCTAAATGATTCCATGCTGATTGTGGTACAGTCAGTCTTCCAAATGCTCCTGTAGTTCCAAAAATAACGAAAGGTCATTTTTTCTTCTCATAAAGCCTGTGCTAAGTCTCTTCCAATAAAATCAATACACAATTGCGGTGGAATGTCACAGGCCCTTCGGATCTCACTCCAGAATTCCTCTCTAGGCGTTTTCCTTCTCCGCGCCGTTACTGCCCAGTGGGAAGGAAGGCATCCCATTTATCCTCCAGTCTCTGTAGCCTTCTAGGGTTACGGTTTACTTGGGGACTTCTTGCAATATTAAGAAAAACCGGTATTAACAAATCGAGTGTTTTTTTTTTAAGCAAAATCATGCTATTGTCTATAGTGATGAAGTTATGAAGTGTTCCATTAATATCTAAACCCTTCAGGAAATTTTCAGGTGTGGGAGATTGAATTTATAATTAGAAATACGATTTCCATGTAGTTCTCTCAGCAAGTAGAAATTGCAAGATAACTCACTTTATATATACATACAAGATAGCTAAGATAATTACACTACTAATTTCTGTTAGTTCATTGAAAAGAATAGTTTGTGCTTATATTATTTGATCAATTTTTCATGCCTATGTCTTGTAATCTGAGCAACCACTTTGAAGATAATAATACACAATATGTTAACCATCGTTAATTCCGTTAGCTTATTTTGAAATTCTGTATCATTGTTTTTATTGTTTTTTCTCTTTAAAGTAAAATAAATAAATAAAATTAACTATGGGAGTGGAGAAAGAAATAAACTTGAGTTTTTAATACTTCATAGTTACTTTACTGTGCTGTGATTTTAATTCTATTTGAGCTAATGTACCCACCTGTGAAGTTGGTCAGCTGATTCAACAAATTAGATTCCCTATCATGAAATTGCTTCTCATTGGCAATGCTTCTGCCTTAGTGCACACTTGTCTTGCCAAGTATTGTATTAAAACCATACTCATTTTTGGGCCAATTGAACTTTGCTTTTATGCTGATGAGATATTATGGAAATTTCAACCTTGGTGCTGTATCTTGGCCATAAGGGGGAATTTTTGCTCAGCCATTTGATTCCTGTGTGTCTGGCTTTAAGCCTGAATTGATTCCTTTACCCCACTTTAGAACTAACATTTTTTATGCTACTTTGTTTTTAAAATAGTACTTAAAATTTAGTATTTGCGAAATGGCTTTTATCTCTCTAATAATAATTGAACAAATATTCAAACAATGTTATAATAGTGAAGAAAAATTACCATGAAAGAATATGTCTACTGTTCTTTTTTTTTTTTAATGTGGGTACCGGGAGTGGAACTCAAGACCTCGTGCTTGCCAGCAAGCATTTGTGCAGCTGAGCAATATCACTGGCCCTTTTTTTCCTTTACGTGGGTACCGGGAGTCGAACTCAGGACCTCACGCTTGCCAGGCGGGCGCTTATGCTGCTGAGCTATCTCACTGGCCCATATGTCTACTGTTCTTTATGCCAATGCTGGGAAAGGAGAGCATGGCAGGTACTGTTATCTCTGTGAGCATGGTTGGATCGCAGTGTTGAGATGTGTGGCATCTCCAGCATCTTGTGTCTGTGTTGCACGAGAGCACTTCCAGGACTTGGTTTGGCAGCATTCTTTTTTGCGGAAGAGGACTCCTAAGAATTGATTATTACCCATGGTAAAAATTTGTCTCTTGCTTTTATAGCTGAGATAAATTGCTTTACCTTTGCTTGTAAATATTTTGTGGACCCTCTGAATCATGTGAACTATCATGCTTTTCTCTTGAGAGTAACTATTAAAAACATCAGAGCCAACATTAACCTCACTCTGTAGTTCTCTGCCTGATACTTGCTGATATCTACAGGAGCCAGGTGATGACTGAATATTTCTCTCTCCTTTTGGAGTACATCAGGAACAGTCCCACAAGAATGGACTTCCCTTTTCATCTACCTTATTTCTTAGGTTCCACAATGTGCATTTCTTCATATTTCAACATCTCTGAAGTGAAGATATGTTGTTAAAGGTTTGATGTTTCTTTTTCTTTCTCTAGGGGATATAAACTGTTGCCATCTTAAAATGGATGCCATTTTATTTTCGATTAAATTACATATTACAATAGGATTTAGAATTGTGAGACTACTATGGATACTTGGATAATATAAAATGTGGCTCAGTTTCTTTTTTTTTTTTTTGTGGGTACCGGGGGTCAACCTCAGGACCTCGCACGCCAGCAGGCGCCCGTGCCGCTGAGCGATATCACTGGCCCTTTTTTCGTATGTGGGTTCTGGGAGTCGAACTTGGGCCCTCGCACTTGCCAGGCAGGTGCTTATGTCGCTGAGCCATCTCACCAGCCCCTGTGGCTCAGTTTCTTGTTCTCAATGGAACTCACTCAATGATATATTTTTATTCCTTTAAATTATCAGATTAGAATTTGCCTAAATCTTCCTTAATTTTTCCTTTCTTTGCTGTTTTTATTATCTTCCCTCCATCCACCCATCCATCTCATCCTTTCTCCATCTATCTCTTTCAATATTCATAAATATTTAATGAGCACCTTTCATAGTTTGAAAAAATAGAGGTTTAAACTTGATGTTATCCTTGATGTTAAGTACTTATCTCTGATTTGTAAGTAAATAGAACAAACCTTTTCTGTCTTGTAATGGGTTGCAGGAGAGGGACAAAAGGGAAGACATAGTCTATTTTGTCAAAGCAAAATGAGAAAAGAAATGACTTCTTGATACCTGATCTTTGTCTCAAAGGAATAACAGGAAATATCCAGGTAAAAAAGGAGATAAAATCTGACTCAGGAAGTAACAGTGGCTTGCAGGAGTGAAGAATCTATTTTAAAAAATCAGATGTGCACAGATGACTGACTAATGTGTGTGAATTTATAATGCTGGTAAGAAAACCGGATCATTAAGGACCTTCTGCATCCTCCAAGGAAAGAAGTTTCTCTGGAGGGCGGCATGAACCTGATTTAGGAATTATTGCTTTAAAAAGTTGTGGCAGCATAATGAGTAGTAAGAAGATGAGTAATAAGTGAATCAGGTTAAACTGAAGTCAGAGTCTTCAATTGGAAGATTTTGTAATATATTACATGAGAGATAATAAATACAAAAAATGACAAGATTGTATTATAAACCTACTTATATATTAGGACTGAAAAGATTTGGTGACCAATTACCAATGAGCAGTAGAAAATAAGAGTTAATATTATGTTGCTTATAAATGATATTTCCTGTTAATCCCTTGAGACACAGATCAGGTATTGAGAAGTCATTTCTTTTCCCATTGTGCTTTGACAATGGCTGTGAAGTAAGGACAAAGGAGACAGGGGAGGTATAAAATGAGAGAAATAAAGATAGATTAATTTTGGGTATATTGAAAATTTGATTCCTGTGGAACATCCAGTAAGTAGTTTCAAACATAAGTTTGGAATAAAACCATTAGAGGCACTGTGCTAAGCATGTGATGAGCATTATCTCATTTAAATATCAATATTGTCTGACTAAAACCACCAGTGTTCCCTTTTTTGTACCAGCATGCTTGGTCTTAGTGAAGTTAAGTAATGCCTGAGCTCAGGAAGCTAGAAAATAGTAGAAATAATACTGGATCTCAAATAACTAACTCTAGAATCTGTATGTTTTGTTTGCTGCAATTACTGGACTTTATTTTTAGAGTCTTTTATAGTTTTATTTTGCATGTAGACTTTTATTTTGGATTTATAAAAAAATTGATCATAAAATAGAAAGAATTCTTACACCTGCCATCTCCTTCCCTTCTCTTAATGTATTACTAATACCTACATTTGTGTGCTATGTTTGTTATATAGATGAGCAAATAGTATGTTATGATTTAGATCAAAAATTTTCCCTGAAAGTCTCATATTCAGAGGTGGGACTTGTGGAAGGTGATTGGATCATGGGAGAAATATACTCACTAGGAACTTAATCCACTGATAAGTTCATAGCTGAATGTGCTTCTAGTTGGTGGGGCCTGGTTGGAGGAGGCAGGTCAGGGGGGCTGTGACTGAAAGTATGTATTCTTGTATCCTGCTTTTCCTTTTTCCTCTCTCTTCTCTTTCTGGATGACATGGGGTGAGCAATTTTCCATGTTTATGCTTGGGGCCATCCAACATGGCCTGATTCCCCCAAAATTGTTAGACAAATTAAACTGCTCCTCCTTTAAGTTTTGGGTGTTGCGTTTTGTGTCCAGTGCCTGGAAAGCTGACTGATACAGAAATTTGGTTTAGAGGTGGTGTGCTGTAACTGTATCTAATCATGTGGTTTGGAAGCCTTTGGAACTGGTTTGTGGGAAACCAGTTTGAAAAGGTTTAGAGATGCAGGTTAGAGAAGCCTTAGAATGTTGTTAGCTGAGCCTGACAGGTGATTCTGGTCTGAGCACAGAAGGCCAGAATGCTAATTGGAATGCAAACAGTAAAGACCACACATAGGAGGTTTCAGCTGGGAATTCTGACTCCACTGGCAGTTGAACTAGAGGCCATATGTGTTGTGATGTAGCAGAAACTTCATCTAAATTTTGCCCAAGATCTGAGACTTTGCAGGAGACTGAGATGGTGTGTGTATGTGTGTGTGTGTGTGTGAACTAATTGATTTGATGAAGGAAATTTCAAGACAGCCTAATATCCAGGCTGTGGCATACATATTGCTGGCTGCTTTAGCCATATTTGTAGTGAGAATTGGGGGCAAAAAGCAGAGCAGAAAATTTTGAAATTTTGAAGAACTTAAATTTTGGCCAGAAAGAACCATGTGTAAAGTTGGTAGCAAAAGCATGTGTAGCTGCTGAAGAGATTAGCACAATTAAAAAGAAACCAAGTACTTTGTACAGGGCTAAGAAGAAAGATGCCTTTAGGACATATTGGAAATCAGCGAGACAACACCCATTGTTGCTCAAAGGTGCAAAAGTGTCAACCTTCTTTTGAAAAGAGAGTCCATAAGACATCTACTTGAGAAGGGTGTTTTTCAGAATTTGTTCCCCAGAACTTATTTCACTGTGCTCGGCCATCCAGGCACTCAGGTTGCTGCCGCCATGGTCCATGGCAGTCTGGTGATCGCTCCTACTGAGAGTAGACCTTGGTGTTGTCTGTATGAGCTGGCTTTGCTGACATGCAGAACGTAAGAGTTGTGGGGTCAGAGAGGCTTCCATTCAGATTCCAGAGGAAAGTCTGGAAGGTCAGGCAAGGAGTCCCTGAGACCATTGCATGAAGCTCTTGGAATGAAGGCAAAGGTATAATAGACACCCTAGTGAATCAGGAATGCCAGGAACTTAGAATGTTTGTAAAGAAATTCACAGGGTGTTAGTGAAGCCAGCCCAAAAAAGGCTATGTATGCTGCAACCAGCAGGACGATAGGTTTGGGGTCTCCCAGGCCCTTTGGAACTCAGATTTTACCTCTATGTGCCCCAGATGCCAGATATGGAGCTAGAAGACTTAATGTTTGTCCTAATGGCATTTGGTCTTGCTTTGTTTCTATTCTTTTCTGTTTCCCTATTCTTCCCTTTTGCAGTGGGAATATTTACCCTATGCAATTGTACCTTGGGACCATGTAACTTGTTTTTGATTATTATAGAGACCAATAGCTTAGAGTTTTTTGTGAGTCTCCCTGAATACTTCGACTTGGACTTTTAACAGTGCTGGACTGCTGAGACTTTGGGGAAGGGATTCTTGTGCTTTCAGTTGTACAGGAGATAGTTGTATCATGTTAGGCAGAATTATGACCTTGTGTTTATTTGAGGATGAAGTATGGTTTAAGGAGATGACACGAAATGGTGGGATGTGCTAGGTAATGGTGATAATGCCAACTTGATTGGCTTTGAGATTTTCCCTAGGGATTGGCACAGCACACCAATGGAGGCATGACCTTGGTGTCCATGTCTGGTCCCGGCCCCTTCCTCTCTGGCACTACTCCCCTACCCTGCTTCCTGGCTGCCATGAACTAAGCAGCTTGTTTTGCCATGCCCTTCTCGCATGTTGTTTCTGCCTTGGGTCCAGCAGACTGTGGGTTTAATCTGAAAATGAGCTAAATGAAACTTCTGCCTCTTTTATTTTGTGGGTGTTGCATATTTATATCCAGCATCAGGAAAGCTGGCTAATACACATGGGCTCACAGATAAGAGTTGCCTTGAGTCTTTGAGAAGACTTTGGATTTGGAATTTTCAGCAGTTCTGGAACTGTAAACAATTTAGTGACTCTTATAGATAGACTAAATGCATTTTGCGTAATGAGATGGGCAGAAGATTTTGGGGGGCTATGAATGGAGTGTTAGTTTACATCTAAAATGTCCCCCAAAAGACTTGTGCTCAACATGGCGCTTTTGGAAGATGATTGAATCAAAGGAGTATTCTACCCACCAGCGAATTAATATACTCATGAGTTCATAGCTGAATGTGCCGCTAGGAGGTGGAGCCTGGTCAGAGGAGACAGGTCCCTGGGAGTGGGATCCCGAAGGGTGTGTTCTTGTCCCCAGCTCCTCCTCCTCTCTCTCGTTTTTGCCTGACGCGGGGTGAGCAGCATTCATCTACCATGCCCCTCCACCGTGCCTTTGCTGCCTTGGAGCCAGCATGGACTGGGACTCTGAAACTGAGCCCAAGTAAACCTCTCCTCCTATATATTGTGGGTGTCAGGCATTTTGTCTCTATAATGAGAAAGTGATGAATACATATTGTTCCTTTTTTTCTTTCATCGATCATACTTTGAGTATTGTATCTAAGATGTTAACTAACCCACACACCACGTAGATTTCTTTTATGTTATTTTCTAGGGGTTTTATTATTTAGCATTTTAGTTTTATGTCTTTGGTCCATTTTTGAGTCTGTTTTCGTGAATGGAGTAAGATCTAAATCCAAATTCATGTTTATGCATGTGGATATCTAGCTGTTCTAGCACCATTCGTTGAAAACTCTTTTCTCTCCATGAATTGCCATAGCTCCTTTATCAAAGATCAGTTGGCTCTATGTGTGGCCTATTTCTGGTCTCTCTAGTCTGTTCCATTTATCTGTCTATTCTTTTGCCAAAACCACATGTCTTCCTGTTGTGATTACTGTAGCTTTATAGTAAATCTTGAAGGTATGTCGTGGGCAGTCCTCCAACTTTCTTCTTCAGTATTCTGTTCGTTATTTTAGGCCATTTGTCTTTCCAAAAAAGCTTTAGAATCAAGTTACTTGGGCCGGTGAGACGGCTCAGCGGCTTAAGCGCCTGCCTTGCAAGCGCGAAGGCCCGAGTTCGACTCCCGGAACCCACATACGAAAAAGGGGCCGGTGATATCGCTCAGTGGCACGGGTGCCTGTTGGTGCGCGAGGTCCTGAGGTCGTCCCCCCGGTACCCACAAAAAAAAAAAAAAAAAAAAAAAAAAAAAGAATCAAGTTACTTATATCCACCATAACTCACTGGGATTTTGACTGGGGTTGCATTGAATCCATAAATCAAATTAGGAAGAGTTGACATCTTATTAATAAGTTTTCCTATCTGTGACGTTATCTTTATGTTAGTTTAGAATTTTAAAGATTTCTTTTATCAGTTGTGTTGTTTTCCCCTTGTATGTCCTGTACAAATTTTCTTAGGTTTAGACCTGAATGTTGCACCTTTTTTAATGCTAGTATAAATGTTATTATGGTTTTAGTTTTAAATTCTGAGTGTTCAAGTTGCTATATAGGAAAGCAATGTACTTTTTTGATGTATTAGCCTTGCATCCAACAACCTTGCTATCATTGCTTATGAGTTCCAGGATTTTATTGATTCTTCGGATGTTTCTGCCTTGACAATCATATGACCAGTTAAACAGTTTAATTTCTTCCTTCTCAACTGTGCACCTTTATGTTTCCTTTTGTTGTCTTATGGTGCCAGCTAAGAATTCTAGTAGGAATGCTGAGGGGTGAAATCCTTGCCTATTTCCAGGGCTATGGGGAAAACACACATGACGTTAGCTACTACCTTTTTGTAGATGTTCTTTATCAAATTGAGAAACTTTCTTTCTGCTCCTAGATTCTGAGATTTTTTTTTTATGAATGGCTCTTGTATTTTGTTGGATTATATTTCTGCATCTATTCATAATCATTTTTTTCTTATTTTGTATATTGGTGCAATGAATTGCATTAACATTTGAACATCTATCCAGCCTTGCATCTGGAATAAATCCTACTTGGTTATGGTATGTAATTTTCTTTTTAGACTTCGTTGAATTTTTTTTTTTTATGTGGGTACCGGGAGTCGACCTCAGGACCTTGCGCTTACCAGCAAGCGCTTGTGCCACTGAGCGATATCACTGGCCCTATTTTTTTTCCTTTATGTGTGTTCCAGGAGTCGAACTCAGGACCTTGCGCTTGCCGGGCAGGCGCTTATGCCGCTGAGCTATCTCACCAGCCCGACTTTGTTGAATTTGATTTGCTATTATTTTATTGAGAGCTTGTGTGTTTTTAGTCATTCCTTCATAGTAATTTTGGAAAGAGGTTTTAATTTAGGAGGCAACAGGGTATAAATGATAGGCAGTGTCAATGAATGTGCAAGTAAAGTGTGGTATTCGAAGCCAAGAAATGTTAGTGTACAGATTGGTGTTATCATTAATAATAATGGCTTATAGTGCCAAGTGTTTGTTTTATGCCAGACAAAGTCATAAGTGGTTTATAAAGCATTTATTTTAAAAAGAAGGCACTGCTACTTTTCTATTATATTCATTGTAGTTTTGTAGATTAGGTGAGGTTGACATACTTGCAAATTAAGTGAAATGGTCCTCAGAACTGCTTTTCAGACTCAGATTGTCCCATGAGAAATCAAGCCCTCAGTCGCCACCTGATTTTAATGACTGGAAATCCCCTGTGGGTGCCTGAGAAGAATAAAAGACTGGGGCTGGGTTGGGGAAAGAACAGTGTGCTGTATAGTAGTCAGAACAAGGGGCATTATATTTGGAGAAATAACAACTGGAAGAAAGGGAAGAGAGAATGGGGATTGGAATGTTCACCATCTATTTACAATAAATTGAGAAGACTTCAATTAATCTTAGTTATTATGTCAACAGAATATAACACATCTTGCATTACACTCTCTGACAGCAAAGGTCCCTTATATTGTGCTCCATGAGGTGAGTGGATTTATATTTTGCACACTAAAGCATCCATCCTTCATGACAACACTGCAGTATTTTACATCAGGGAATTTTACAGCAGGCTGGAAGTTTTTTGTCTTCTTCATGTTCACTAAGACGTGAACTTGATGACTGTAGGAAAGTCAAGATAGTGATAAATTAGCAGCAGGTGGCTACACCAGCATGATCCAAATACACGCGGGTGCATTATTGTCATTTGGGAGGACAGTCATCCATAACTAAGCCACCTGTCCTAATAGCTTCCATACAGAGGATATTAACTTTCCCAATGGTGTCAAAGTGTAAGGTAAGAAAGGTATTATAAAAATACAGGTAAAGCATGTGTTAAATAAATAAATGGATTATAGTGGGCTCCGAACAGTGTTCTCAGCTGCGATTCAAAAAGATGGAGAGAAATACGTGAGGTTTTATAATGTGCTCTTAACCCCTCGGCAGGGTGAAAGCAAAGCATCTGCAGCATTTACAGCTGCCATGAAGAAAGGAGAGGGTAAGAGCCCCACAGTGTTCTTTTCACAAGCTCATAATTATACCTCTAAGGATATTCTGCCAGCTAGTTACTAAGCCATCTCTAAAGAATTCTGCTTTCCTTTTAAAAGATATTAAGTAAATTTTTGGAAGTAATCTTCAGTATTAGTGGGGAATGGGAGAAAAAAGAAAATATTCTAGTTGTTTAATCTCTCCAGGTATAGTTTGGTTTCTTACAAACCTGAGGTGTGAATGAAGATCCCAGTTAATCTGGGATATAGCTGGCTTTACGTCAGTGGAAAGGATCTTTTAAAATGCTCTGAGTCGTAGGTAGCAAAGTAATTTCCTGTAGGTCATCTGATCTGATCTGATCGTCTCGGTACTGTCTACACTGTGGATCAACAATTCAAGAAAGCCAGCAACACGTTTATGTATATAGACAGAGTATTCTTTATAATTCTATGTCCTTCCATTATTGCTGATATGAAAATCAAAGGAAAGTATTTTGAATTCAATATACAAATTACATTGACTGTGGTAATATTAAATATCTCTAGTGCAGTACCTTCAAAATTAGTAAATATTCTCTGCACTATGTAAGAGTTAAAGGAGCCCATTTTTAATTCCTTTTCTAATAATGTATTTGGTTTAAGGTGAGAACTATATATAACCGTGCCTTAAAAATTAATCGTGCATATTTTCTGAAGTTGGTAAATATCATGCCTGTCCATATAAGAGTATATTCGCTGTAATAGATAATAAGCAGCTCTCTCATAATCACTTTGCTATTGAAAAATGATCAAATAAGGACAGATTACTCATTGTCACTCTTTCTGAAAAGATAGAAGTGTTATCAAGCAAAAAAGTAAACAAATGTGATTTATGTAACAGGAATTCTCTGTCATGTTTTTCTGTATTTGTAAGTTAGTGCTTGACTTGTTGCCCTTTTTAAAAAAAACATTTATAGTGAAGTGTTAGTAGCTCCCAGAATTTTTAAAAAAGGAACTATGATAATATATCTAACTGGAACATTTAAAAATAATTAGATTTTTTTTCTTTAATGCCACTTAAAAAAGGTTGTTGTCTCAATTGATTTTTGTTCTTTTTTAAAAAATAATTGATTCTTGGCAAAATGCAACTATTCTTTTAATGTTCTGTATTTGTGAGCAAGTTAAAACACAGAGTGAAAGAAATGCCAAAGGTGTCCAAGATTTTTCTGTTCGAACAGATTAGTTAGCCATGGAGTCAAATCCCTAAATTTAAAGAGCACGTTTGGAGACTGGAATACAGGGTCTTATTCCTTCAGAAAGGGAATAGTTTGGTGCCAGAATGAATGTAAGTAAAAAAGAAATTCCTATGATATGCATATGTATTGTAGTCTGCGCTTTTATAAGTTAAACATGGACATTTTTAATATTAATATCCAAAAGATTGGAAAGATAAAATTCTGGTATTTTAGAAACTCACTTAGTGATTATGTAATGTTTTCAGAGTCTTTTTAAAATTTTTTGAGGAATTCAAATTATTATCTTCTTAAAAATTTTTGAGGAATTAGAATTATTATCATCCATAGGAAGATACTATTTAAAAATCAGAATTTATAAAATAAAATAATCTAGTAAGTACATATGGTAGGAAAACAAAAACAATCCTGGAAAACACACAGGCAGTTTTCTAAGTGTGGTAAAATCCATGTTGTGGCCCTTGGAATCCATACTTGGTGTCCACCCACCTACCTGGGGCCTGCCTGTTGTGAAGTATTGGACAGTTCGTTTCTATGAATGACTGAAGAATGACTCTCCCAGAAAAATCATCATTTTTCCAAATTTCTAGGACATTCATTGGCTAAGGAAAAGAAAATATACCTGAATAAACTAATTCACAGGCTATTTCTCTATTTGATAATCTGGAGACATAAAGATGTGTTCATTCGTGTACACAAAGAGCTTACAGGGTCATGGAGCTGAGCAGTGTGCTTAACAAAATGATCCCCAGCAGATAGGCAAAATCTTGAAGGAAAAGAAAACCTAAACTATCTGCAAACTCAGTTCTACAGAACAAATTAAGGAAGTCTCCTTGGGACAGTAGTTTTGTAAAGAATGATTATAATTTTTGAGAGCATTTTAAAGAGTGAATGGCAATATCAATGCATAAGTGAAAGCACATTTATGGGAAAACTAATCCCTTTTCTTTTTACCCCTCATATAATAACCTAGCTTCTCTCTCTCTCTTTCTTTCTCTCTCTATCTAAGTGATGCTCTTTCTCTACAGGAATATATAGGCTGGCCCTGAGAAACAGGCAGTGTGACAGTTTAGTGTCTGAGACTGACTGGATTGGCATGTTAACACAAGGGGTTAAATTATAACATTAGCATTGATTTATATGAGGCATGCCTAGAGTTCAAAATAATCAGGTCCTAATCAGAAGAAATGAGTGCTTTTTAGTTAGTTTTTAAAGCTACTATCAGTTCACAAGAAACATTGAATAATAGGAACATATGGTGAATTTACAAATATTTTTGTCAACATACTGGGTTTAGGGAGATAGTTTTTATTCCGTCATTGTTGCTTTTAGCTGGAGTCATATTAGATGGCAAAAGAAATGTCTTCTTCCAGAACTTTGACTTTTAGGGATTACTTGAAATTGAAATAATTATGTTCTTTTCCTCACAATTTCTTATACTTTTCTCACAGTAGGGATATTCAAGATTAAAAGACATACTCTCTTATTGTTTTTTAGTAGGGTTGACTTAAGTCTACCTTTTGTGCTTCCTGTGAAAAAAAAAAGATTCTGATTCTCTTCTAGAATTGAAAGCCATTAACTAGAAATAGATACACATACAGTGAGCATTTCCAATCATTTTTGCTTACAGCAGTTCTCTAATATCCATCCCAATCATGGTCTGAATCTGTAAGTCACTGTCAAAGCCTTGGGAGCTCTGGAAGCAGGAGACCTGGTGCATGGGATGGAAATGGAAATCGAGGGCGATTGAAATGGTGCATGAAAAAGCAAACTAACACCATTTCGGTTAACTTGCCGCTTCCACACTTATGTAAGAAGCTGCCATATGCGTTATACATATATGTCATCTTTTAGCAACTTTTATGCCTTCTTGGAATTCAAGAGATTATGTGTCATCAAATATCCAACACATTTTTCCTCCTTGAAAATACTGCAATAATCTTGAAATAATGTCATTTCAAAGCAGCTTATTTACTACCTTATGAATACACCAGGGCTATGAGGAAACAGATGAGCCAATTCACTGTGTGTCCAAGCAGCTTGCATATTCTGAAAGGCCAAAGGAAACAGAGAGAAGAGCAATCAGGTGCACCGGTGTTCTTTATTTTCTTGTCTACTATTACAAGTCTGAGGATTTGTGCAGAACTTTAGCTCCATTAATTTTAGAGCAAAGGCTATCTGCTAGGGGAGATTTTACTTACTCAGGGATGTCCTTTGAAGTCCTGTGTGTTAAAGCCTTGGGCCCCAGTGCAAGGGCCTACTGGAAAGTGGAAGAATCTTCGTGAGGTGGATCCCAGTGGCAGGAAGTTAGGTCACTGGGGCTGTGCACTTGAAGGGGACATTGGGCCTGAGCTTCTCCTCCTCCCCTCTTTGCTTCCTGACCACCATGAGGTGAGCAGCTCTCTCAGCCTCGCCTCTCCACCGTCTCCGCAGACGTCCAGAAGCACAGGGCCAACTGCACCTGGGCGGAAACCTCCCAAACCATGGACCAAGACAACCTTTCATTTTCAATTTCTGATTGTCTCAGCTCTTGTGATAACAGAAAGCTGCCTGACACCATTGGTGATGTCCGGAGGCAGTTTTTACTTGTCACTCCTGATGATGGGACACCAGTGAGCATCCCATGAGGGACAAGCTCATCCCTCCTCCCAGCCCAGATGCAAATAGTTGAGTTTGGTAATGCTCACTCGAAAGGCAGAAGTAACTGCACTGGACAGGGTGTGACACATAGTGGAAGCTTTTCCCAGTTGTTTTGTCTGTTCTCCTTTGACTGCTCTGTTGTCATTTTTAAGACATGGTCAAACTTCCATTCAGGTTCCTTATAGTGAGGTGGTGATTTTTATTAGACCATCTGTCAGAGAACCCAAAGTCTGTGTCTTTCCAAATTGCTTTATATCTTTTCATTTTTAAAGGGACAGCACAGAGGGGGACATATGAATTATTATGAGATCATTTTATTAAGTTATTCAAGTTGTAATTATTTTTAGTAATAATTAGTTTAGTTGTAATTATTTTATAGTTTTAGAGGAATACTCAATGCAGTGATACAAATGTGATTCACATACTGTTTTTCACTAATGTGCTGGAAGTAAAAAAAACTTGAAATGTTGGATTTTAACATAATTCATATGTAAAATAGCTAGGATAAACTTTTAGAAATAATACAAAAGCTGTGACCTTCAACAGAAGAATGTTAATGGTACATCTTCAGAGCAAGTATTTTTAAACAACTTCTGTATCAATTCAAGTTCACCTGTAGCAACAGAGAATATGAGCTCTGATCTAAAAATATGGTGAATGTCTAAATTAAAAAATTATTACAGTACAAAACACATTGCCATTAATCCCCCTCAAAATACTTCCCTTCTCTTCCAACACAACTATCCATCGTTTTTGCCGCTTTCTGAAGCAGTTCTAGAAGACCTTACTCATGAGTGTCTTTAGTTGTCCTGTTCTGGCTGCCTAAGTGTCCTGGCTCAATTCAAAATGTTTCCCTTTCATAGTCATTTTGACTTTGGGGAAGAGCCGGGAGTCACATGGCCCCAGATCCTATGAATAATGTGGAGGGAGGACACAGCGTTGTGTTTTTACGAGCCCATCTTTCCACTGGATGGCATTCTGCAGCGACATTCACTGTAGTTTTGATCACATCTCAGAAAGACAGTCTGGAAAGAGGACTCTAGAGCTGCTTCAGAAAGTGCCAAGAACGATGGGATGAGTATGTTCTAAGGGAGGGGGTAGTATTTTGAGGGGGATTAATGTCAGTGTGTCTTTTCCTGTAACAAATTGGTTTAATGAAAACAGTCATCTTATAATTTGATCACTTCTCATATATTAATGTTCATGCTCCAAAAGGCATTTGACCTTAATAATTAAAGGTCTGAGTTTTAGCAGAGGATTTTATTCCCTATTTTAGTCTTTTCTGTCCCTTGTTACCTACATGTGTTGGGAAGCCCTAGCTGGTGCTCATACATTAATATTCAAAAACCTTTTCTGATTCAGTGTAGTTGTATGTAATGACTTATTTCTTCAGGAATGAAACTCTAGGAATTAACATTAAAACTCTTCTCAAAAGGAAGAGTTTAGTATTGTCATAACATTCTTGAACACTAGGATGCATACTTAAGAGTTTTAGTGAAAATTTATGTACCCGTCTGCTCAAAACTTCTAGGATATCTATTTATTGTAGGCTAACACTTGCTGATGACAAGATATCAAAAACCAAAAGTGATGTTACTGCTATATTTTCCTACATTTTAAATGTAGTTGATCGCTCATGGGTATGAAATGTTATTTAGTTTTGAATTTTGGATTTTTTTTTTTTTTGTGGGTACCGGGGGGTCGACCTCAGGACCTCGTGCGCCAGCAGGCGCCCGTGCCGCTGAGCGATATCACCGGCCCCTTTTTTGTATGTGGGTTCCGGGAGTCGAACTCGGGCCCTCGCGCTTGCAAGGCAGGCGCTTAAACCGCTGAGCCATCTCACCGGCCCCTGAATTTTGGATTTTTTTACCATGTTTTCTCTATTAGCACAAATAGATGAAAGTTAAACTACTAACTTTGTATTAAGAGAGCGTTTTTTAGGAAAAAACTAAGATATAGGCCTTGCTGTCATGAAGATGTAAATATAGGCTTTGAACATCACATCTTTCACAGTTACTTTAAAGCCAGAGACTATGGATTCAATTCATATATGTATACTTATTTTTTAGTATTTCTAAATCTTTGTTTCTTTTGATATAAAATTCATATTAACCTCATACCATCTAGGTCATTTCAGGTTTTCAAAGTACTTCATGTGTTTTAAAGTGCATTAAATAGCAGCATATTTGTGTTTTTTATATATTCCTAAAGTAAATGATAAAATCCACAATTAGAATTTTTAAAAGAAAAATGATTATTGTTTTATTATTAAAAGCTGTGACACCTCACAGAAGTTAGAATTTCTGATTAAATGTTATTTTTCACTCTAAAATCTATTCATAATTATTCTAAGAATTTTCTTCTGTTTTAATTGACAGTGTGTATCTTCATAGGATACAATGTGATCTTTTGACCTTCATTTACGTGGTGGAATGATCAAATCGACTTCTGATTGACATACCCAAGATAGAACTCATAGGTAGAGCAGAGAACAGTGGGGTTGGCGGTGGAGCAAGAAGTGTGTTGTTCAGAGAGTACAAGCTTCAGGTACAAAGGACGAGAAGAGGTAGAGTTCTCTTGTACAGCGTGGTGACTGTAGTTAATAAAATGCTTTAAAAAGTAGATTTTAAGTATTCATACCACCATTTTCCTTTAACAACATTTTGTCAAGAGGTATAAGTGTGTGGAGAAACAGGAACCCTGGATAAATAACAACACTATTGTATTTACTATATGACGAGTATGGGACTGCAGAATTTATGTCTGAATACATGTACTAGAAACATGAAACAAAATGTAGCTCCTAATGAACTATTGGCTGCCTTTACAGAAATTATAATATCAATATAGTTCATATTTCAAAGATAAAGTTAATGACTAACTCTGAAATATACAATTTTATTAATAATAATTTACTGGGTCAATAAACTACTGATTTGCCTAGTGTATTGAAGATATGTGCATAGTACTTCTGCCTGTTATTTTTTGGAGTCACTATAGATAAAAATGACAAAACTGGTTTTATTTGTTAAAACTAAAATAATATAGGAATATAGGAATAATATAGGAATCTTCTATTATGTCATAGTTCATCTCAGAATTACCTAAATTTTAATACACTGCAAATCTTTTTATGTGCTTGCTGTTGAGGGCTGATGTTTTGTATAATCATTTACTTAAAATACAGAGCACCCATTCCCCACTCCCCCATGAGGCTCCAGTAAGCTTTTCCTGGTGTCCTGAGGTAGTTGTAACTTCTTTCTTAATAGACTTTCTGCCTTATAATATAACTGCTTGCCTTTCTGATACTTGCTGATAAAAGACAAGAAAAGATTCTCTAGCTGCTAACAAAAAAAAAAAAATATATATATATATATATATATATATATATATATATATATATATTCAATTGAAGCTTATTACAAGTAAATCCCCTTGGAGTTCCACTTTTGGCATAACAGCAGGAGGAGCTCCAGGAGTCTGTTAGCTAGTAAAACTAGTGAAAACCAACAAACAACATTATTTAGAAAACAAACACCCATTTCCAGTCTCTGGAAATGGCCCAGGGCAGCCAGCAGAACAGAATCCTTATTTAAGCAATCTGCTGACCGTCTGTACCAACTGGGAGTCTGTGGTATTTGAACCAAGACCACCTCTGCTCTGTGACATGGACACTGTATGGACGAGCCAAGGACACAGGCTTGCCCCAGGCTCCCTCCAGGTGGAAAGAAGGCTATTCCTCGAGAAGTTACTGAAGCTCAGTAACATTGTGCCCAGAGGTGCCAGCTCTCTGTGCACTCCCACTGCTGGTTCAGAGGCTCTGTCTTCAAATAAAGTAGACTTCATCAGATACAGTATTAAGAAAGCAAAAAGATAACTCACGAAATGAGATAAAATATTTACGAATCACATATTTGATAAGAGATATATATCTACACTATAAATGAATGTTTAAAAGTCAGGAACAAAAATAACCAACTGGCCAAATGATAGATATTTCTCCAAAAAAATACAAATGGCATATATATATATATATGACCTTTTTAGTCAGCATCAGAACTACAGCATGAAATTATTTTATATCCAACAGTATATCTGGAACCCAAAACTTCTGTAGTAGAGGATGAGTAGGAAGCTATTATAATACTAATGGCGATAGGAACAGGGTAATTATCTGCTATGTCAAAACTACGAATGTGGAGGCATTATGACAGTGGAGAATTGATTCATACATCAGACACTTGCGGCCATACAAGTGTCAGTAAGGGTGTGGAGAAAAATTAGATTTTCTCTAACATACTTCTGGTATCAATACAAAATGGTGTTGCTGTTTTGGAAAACAGCCTAGTAGTTCCTCAAATGCTTCAACATAGAGTTACTTTATGACCCAGCAATTTTTCTCCTACATATATACCAAAGAGAAATTAAAACATATGTCTACACAAATACTTAAAAACAAATATTTGTAGCAGTACTATTCATAAGTAGCAAAAAGGTGGAAACTACCCAAATATCTATCAATGGATGAATGAATGAATGAAGTGTGATCTACTCATGCAGTAGAATATTATTCAGTTATAAAAAGGAATAAACTTCTATATGCCAAAACAAGTGAACTTGAAAATTGATGTCATATGAATGAAGCTAGTAACAAGACTATACATCATGTACATATGGTTGCATTTATGAAGTGTCCAGTGCACTCAAACCAGAGAGACCGAGATCAGATTAGTGGTTGCTGAAAGGTGGGGCCGAGTTGGGAAAGAGGTGAAATGGGATGCCATGTCCAGCCAGCTCTTGAAATTCCCAAGGTGCAGACAGTGGAGGATGAAGAAAGGAAGACAAGAGTCAGAATGCAGAAAGCTGAAGTCCGGTGGAGCCCTCTCTCCCAATGGGAGAAACGAACTGCCCAACTACTGCAGCACATTTATTTATACACTGGGCAGGTTGATGTCACGTGATACCCCTCTGCCTATCAGCTTATTCACGTGGTGCCTCAGGCAGACCGTGTTCTCAGGGCCAGACTTGCTTTAGCCCCACAAGTGTGGTTGATCCCCAGCTTCAGCCACTCCCCACAATGGGGGGTGGGTAACTAAGTATTGTGTTTCTTCTTGAGTTGATGAAAATCTTCTGAAATTGATGGTGGTGGCTATCCATATGCGTGAAAACGTTAAAAACCAGCAAATTGTACACTTTGAATGGACAAATTTATGGTAGGTGAGTTATAGCTCAATAAAGTTATTATATAAAATAATAATAAACCCTCCTCCCCACACCTACACAATTCAGCTAACATGAAATTTATTCGAAAGTTGATCAAGCTCCTGTAGAGAGAGGCATTCTTCAGCAGCAATTAGTATACACTTTATCCCTTGATGTTCCTGTTAAAACAATCATTACCAGGAAATAATTTGTGAATTACAAATTATTTATAACTGGTGAATTACAAGTTAAATAATTTTAAAAGGAAGAAAACAGTATGGCATCATTTCAATAATTGCCACTCAGTTTTTATTTTTTTCTGGTTGATTTTTGGGGGGATAACATGAGAGAAGCCAGAGGAAACTGGAGTCCCAGTATGTGTTTGTTCTTTTTCTTCAGTACAAAACAAGTCAGAATCGCCATCTATTTGTATAAAGTGTGAGAAAGCAGGATTACTTAAAAAGCAACTACTTTTTTCCCTTTTATTCCTGACCAAAGCTCAGTGCTAACTCTTTCCAGCTCACTGTTATGAAAAGTTTGCTATCCATCAAGTCAGAACCTATGACACTCAAGCTCTAATAAAAACTGTTTCATTGAAAATCTCTCAGCCCTTTCAAAGCAACTGCTGTTCTAAATATATGAACACTTAAAATATGGTGTACTTTGGTTTATGATGTAGTAGTAGGCTGGGTGGCTGTTGGTAAATCCATTAAGAAATGAAAAGGCAGAAAGTGGTTTCATGGCCTTCTTTGCAGCCAGGCCTTGATCAGTATCAGTACATTTGGCTTAATATGGCCTAGCAATCTGCTGTCATTTCATCACAAATAGGTTTGTTTTGTCAATAAATAATGAGCAATGATTCTTCATCTTTTGATATTTCTACCCAGTTTCCCTTACTTGGACATCAGTGTAATAGTTTCAGAGAGTGGAGTGTCAGATCTGATTTCTTCTTCATTTCTGATTACTGTTTAATCGCTATCTCACTGATCCCATACATCGCCAGTGCCAGACCAGGAAGTAACAGTGAAGAAAGGAACAGTGTCTGTGAAGCTGTTTTGCCATGGACAAGCAGTCTTGGAGCTAGCAAGCAGTGGGGGTGGGTGGGAAGCAATTGTAGGTGTAACGGTAGTGGGAACAGCATCCTCAGTAGCCTTGTCAAAGGTCAGTTCTGTGTATGACACCCCCAACCTGTTAGTCGTGTTAGCTTCAGGTTACAGCAGCAACCCCAGTAGGGCTGTGTAGTGGAGCCTCTGGGAGAACCAGTCACTATGCTGAGGTCTCTGGGAGGAGAAGAGGAGGCACAGGGGAAGTTAGGCTCCTCCAGGGGTAACAGGAGAGATCAAGTAACAGTGATGCCTAATGGAAATCAATTAGCCATCACCATAGGAAATTTAGCAGTGTAGACTAATTCAGTGGTTCCCAAAGTGTGGTCTCTGGAGGAATAACTTCAGTATCACTGGAAACTTTTTAGAATTCCCTTTCCCATGCCCAGTGAATCAGACCCTGTTGGGGTGAAGCTCAATGGTCTGTATTTTATGAAGCCTTCTGATTCTGAACCAGTAAAGTTTGAGAACCACTGTGGCACAAAAGTGATTTGCAAGATTTGTTATCAACTCACAAATGAGACATTGTTTAGGAAAAATGACAAGTAGGACTTAAGAACAAGTCGCAGTGAGTCTTAGGAGGAAGGGAATCAAGACAGGACCTCATTTCCAATCAGACTTAACATTGTATAGAACAGCAGGGAAATAGAAATAAAAGATTGCTTGTTAGGCACTGTATAGGTTAAAATTTTTTTTTTTTGTGGGTACCAGGGGGTTGACCTCAGGACCTCGCACGCCAGCAGGCGCCCGTGCCACTGAGCGATATCACCGGCCCCTTTTTTGTATGTGGGTTCCAGGAGTTGAACTCGGGCCCTCACGCTTGCCGGGCAGGCGCTTAAGCCGCTGAGCCATCTCACCGGCCCTAGGTTAAATTTTTAAAACTACTTTCAAATAGAATTGTAAAACCTGCAAGAAGCTACACTGCTTGTGCCTCAATTTTCTCACCTCTAAATTTGTGTGATAAAAGTGGGGATAGCTTTGTAATGTTACCATGAAAATTAAATGATTTGAAAAGTATAGAAACCAGCCTATAAGTTTATCTTTGACTGGGGAGGAAGGAAGATTAAAGACCAGATACAGAGATAATTTTGAAAGAGGGGCCCGGGGGATCTTTTCTCTAGTGAACAAAGAGCCCTGAGCAATTGGTCCATCTTGCCTTTATTTACTTAGACACAGGAGTAAGCAATTCAGGTAGCAGAAGATTCATTTTGCTTCCTGTTATCTATGGTATATGCCCAGGTAAACAACTGGATCTCAGCTGTGTTGACTCTTCCCTGGAATTTGCAACGTGCCAGCATGCCTGTGTGTTGCCAAAGGAGCACAGCTTGCTGTTTTTCTCCTTTGTGCTCTCAGAGAAGGCCAATTAGGCCTTGATCCTCATTATCTGGTCTCCTATTTCTTCCCCTTTCTGTAATAGCAGCAGCAGAATTGATGCGAAGTGTGGTTGCACCTGTTTCCTATGTTGTTGTGTTCCTCTCCTGCAGTGGTTGCAGACTGTGAACAAAACAGTAAAACAAATAATCAATAATCCCTGCAATCCTTACATGCTAGGATATTAATCATAGCAATGAGATTATCAGGCATTCTGGGTAGGTCTTGACGATGGACAAGTTTTTCTGCCTCCTGGGTCAGCATACCCTCTGTCCATTTCCTGCAACAACACAAGCAAACTCCTGCCCCAACACCAACAGGGTAACTGGTCCCTCCCATCTCCTAGTATCCAGGGACCACCATAATGCTTTCTCCCTTTTTCCATACTCTTCTACTTTTGACCAATGTAATTCTGCCGGGGTGCTGCCTGTATCACCAACAGGATTCAAAAAAATTAAATGTAAATGTTGCAAGATCAAGGCAAGATTGTGGCTTATTATGACTTATTCTCCCTTTTTCTTTTTGTAATTGCTATTTTAAGTCAAATGTGCACACTCAACAATTTCTTGTCTTTGTGAATTATAAGGAATTCCAGTAGAATGAATAACATTCCACTGCTGTAAAATTTTCTGAAAGCTTTTTCTTTTGAAGGCAGGACCATTATCTGTTTTTATTTTCTTAGTGACTCCCATTTTTGCAAATGCTGAGAGACAATGTTGCTACATATGTCTTGCAGTCTCTCCTGAATGGCAGATAGCATGTATAAAATGAGAATATCTATACTGATATGCACATGCTGAAGTTTGCCAAATTGGGATATATGTATTACATCCATTTGCCCAGCTCATTTGCTTCAAGGCCCTGCAGATTATAGACTTCTGATGGAATTGATGTAGGTAAAGTTTGGCATATTGGATGAGATTGAACAATATGGCATGCCTGTGATCTGGAAAGTTTAAAGGCAGAGGTAAGAGCTCGAGTGTTCTGATGGAAATAATGGGAAAGTACAGCCTGTTGAAAAGTCAAGGTGATGAGTCTATTGGTGTTATAATTTCCTTCTGCCAGTGGTCCAGGAAGATTAGAATGTGAGTGTACATGATATTTGTTTTCTTTACCTGCCAACTCAGCTCCTCTCCGCTGTGGAACTCCCCATTGCTTATTCATTATACCTTCTGCTCAGGCAGACTTTTCCCAGTCAGGTCCCTGTGTGGGCACTACTTGTAGGAACAGCCTGTGAGTTTATCCCCAACCAAGGAGCAAACAGAGATTGAAGACAAGACACAGAGATAATTTTGAAAGAGCAGCCAGGGGGCTCTTGCCTCTAGTGGACAAAGAGCCCTGAGCATTTGGCCCGCCTTGCTTTTATTTACTTAGACACTGGAGCAAGTAATTCAGGTAGCAGAAGATTCACCTGCCTCCTGTTATCTGTAGTATATGCCCATGTGAACAACTGGATCTCAGTTGTGTTGACTCTTCCTTGGAACTTGCAACGTGCCAGCAGGCCTGCATGTTGCCAGAGGAGCACAGCTTGCTGTTTCTCTCCTTTGTGCTCACAGAAAGGGTCGATTAGGCCTCGATCCTCATTATCTGGTCTCCTACAGGAAAGAATATTCAGCATATGCTTGTCATATAGTAAGAATAGATATTGACTCACATTATACTTTTTATATTATTAAAATTATATAAGGTTTGGGATTTCTGAATTATAATTTTTCAAATGTTAAATACATGGTTTTTATGCAATATAAAATAAAAATGTGTCAAATATATTTTAAAATTCTTCAATGAAGAAACTTGTAAGATGTCAAGATATGGTTCAGAAGAGGTTTTGGAGGACACAGATTAATATAATCTGTCAGAAATGCTGAAATGAGTTTCTAATGGACTTAAAACTGGCTAATTCCATAAAGAGAAATTCACTGTAATGTTTGGAGTTCTTTTTTTTTTTTAATGTTGCAAAATCTAATTGCATGTATCGTAGACAACTATTACTTACATTATTACAGATAGGAATTACTTGCTTTACTATCATGTAAGGACCGTGGGAATTGATGTGAGTTTTCTACAAGACAACCTTTAGCTTTCCAAAATTGAAAAAATACACAGTTAATAGAAAGTGAATCAAAGATGTACCTTAGTACTACTTGGGAAGAACTTGTAGTAATTGCTTTTGTCTGTTGTAGGTTTGGGGATAATCTTTCATGATCAATATTTCATAAGAAGTAGTGGGAGGGCCAGGTAGTTGGGACTCACTTAGACCTGGGAGCTAAGCTTAGCACTATGGACCCTGGAGAACTGTTGTCCCACAGGCAGCAGTGAAAGGACTGAAAGGACCTGGGACTTCCTGCCTGAGCATCTCATGAACCTTACCTTCTGAAGGAAGTGAGATGTACTCTTAACCTGAAAAACATGTTCACAGTGAATGCTCCACAGAAACCAGTGCAATGCTGTCCTCGGCAGTCTGAGATGTGGAGTTATTCACAGGAATACCATCATCAAGGATGTGAGAGAACAAGGGGTTTGTTTTGGACCTCCAGTGCCAGGATCTGCATGTTCTAGCCATTCCTCTTGGAGGAGAGGTGGGGAGATATTTATGTCCTGAGCCTAAAAACATTGGAAGCCACATGACTCCAAAGTAAAAAAAAAAAAAATCTAAATATTATCGTTTCGTTTTGCGGTGCTGGTTACAGTGCCACAAATGGAGAGTTTCACTGTGGACATGGCAATCAAACATTATTAGTAGACCTCCGGGAAATTGGAAATTGTATCAAATAAAATCTAATTGTATCTGCAATTCAGGAGAGTGTGTCTGAACTCAGGGAGGAAAGGAAAAGGATAGCAGGAGAATACAATCTTGGAGAACACTAATGTCAGCATTTGATAAAGAGGAGGAAGAATTTGAGTGTGAAATTATGAGTCACTGTTCCTATCTCTGGGACAAAATGCCCCACACCTGCAGATTAAAGGAGGAGAGGTTTATTTTGGCTCACAGTTTAAGTCTGTGGTCAGATAAATCCATGGCAGAACAGCATGGTGGAGGAGAGCTGTTCACTGCATGGTATCTCAGAAGCAGAGGGAGAGACAGAGAAGGGAGCAGTTCAGCCAAGAACATACCTTCCAGGTCATGCCCCAGCGACCTGTCCCTTCTGACCTGGCTGCACCTCTGAACATGCAACTTTTGGGGGACACTTTAGATCCAAACTATAACAGCAAGTGTAGACCGGAGGAAGAGAACTATCAAGAGAAACTTATGCTTTGATGTTACAGGGCCAAAGAGAAGGAAGTTTCAGGCACTACAGTGAAGTATCTGGCCCAAACAGTTGATGAACTTGTCAGTAGACAGGGTGACCCCTAAGGGTTAGTAAGAGTAGTTTGACAAAAGAAGCTGGATTGAAGGAGGAGTAGGGGTGGTTTCATAGAGAAATGGATGCAAGGGACCTAGGCTGAAAACTCAAAACTTAGTTCTGCATGTCTGAAGATAATGGTCATAATTTTTGTATGGCAAGAAAAATTAAAGTGTGAAGTCTGTACTGTTGAGAAAACCACATGACAAACATGATAGCTAAATTGAAGAGAGTAGTTAATCGAATACAATAAGGAAAAACCCAGAAGTTTTGCAAAGAGCAAGGAAAGCCTTGACAAGAACATTAGTGAACAAGTTATAGAAACAACTATATCAAATGTGTTCTTTTTTATAATTAAGTTTATTTGTACAATTTAGATATGCATAATGATGACATTCATCATAGGGAATTTGTGCCTGTATGTGATATATCTTAGTTTCTATTTTTTCCCCATTCCTCTCCCATCTCTTCAATCCTTCTTCCCCTCCATCTTACAAAACTTTGTTTCTATTTTATCCTTTCTTTTCTCATTTTTTCTTTTCCTTTCCATCCCACCCCAATTCCCCTTTCCCTTTGAACAATTACTTCCTATTTCACAGTTATCTATTATGCATTTTGGCTCTTATTTACGCTTTCAGTTTCTCACACCAGAGTGACAATGCTATATTTACACATATGTGTCCGATTTATTTCACTTAAGTGTATGGTCTCAAGGTCCATTGATTTAGCTATAAATATCTCAAGTTTATCCTTCTTTATGTCTGAGTAGTACTTCACTGTATAAAAAAACACACCTTTTCTATCCATTAGTCAGTTGATGGGCATGGAAGACCCCAAAAATTCCACCAAAAGACTACTAGAGTGAAGAGGATATTAGAAAATGGAAAGATATCCCTTGCTCTTGGGTAGGAAAAACCAACAGAGTGAAAATGGCCATACTTCCAAAATTTTCATACAGATTTAATGCAATCCCAATAAAAAATGCCATTAGTATACCTCACAGAACTAGAGTAAACATTCCTAAAATTTGTTTGGAACCACAAGAAATCTAGAATAGCAAAAACAATTCTAGGCAACAAAGGCAAGGCAGGGAGCATCACAATCCCTGACTTGAAATTATGCTACACAGCAACTGTGATAAAAACAATATGGTACTGGCAAAAAAACAGACCTGAGGATCAATGGAACAGATTAGAAGTGGCAGAAACAACTTCAAACACATTCAGCCACCTTATCTTTGACAAAGGTGCCAAGCACATTCACTGGAAGAAAGCAAGCCAGTTTAATAAATGGTGCTGGAAAAACTGGCTTTCCACATGCTGAAAACTAAAACTATACCCAAATATATCACCACGCACTAAATTAAAATAAAAATGGATCAAAGATCTAAATATTAAAACAGAAACACTAAATCTGCTGGAAGAGAAAATAGGTAGAACTCTTGAAGACATAGGTGTAGGCAAAGACTTCATGAACAAATCCTTGACTACACAGGAAATACTTCAAAGAATCAACAAGTGGGATCTCATCTTATTAAAAAGCTTTTGCACAGCAAAAGAAATCACAAACAGTATGAAAAGACAACCCACAGAATGGGAAAAAAATCTTAGCCAGTTGTCCCTCAAAGGACTTATATCTAGAACATATAAAGAATTGAAAAAAAAGCAGACCCCCCCAAATTTAAAGACCCAATCCAAAAATGGGCAACTGAAACGAATAGATAGTTCTCAGAAGAAGTACAAATGGCAAATAAATACGTGGAAGGATGTTCAACATTACTGATCATTCGAGAGATGCAAATTGAAACAATGCTGAGATTCCATCTCCAGAAAAAAATGGCTATTATCAACAAATAAACCAATAACAAATGCTGGTGGGGCTGTGGGGGAAAAGGAACCCTCTCTACTCTTGGTGAGAGTGTAGACTGGTGCAACCACTGTGGAAATCAGTGTGGAGATTCCTCAAAAAACTAGGACTTGAGTTTCCATTTGACCTAGCTATTTCCCTTCTTGGTATCTTCCCAAAAGAATTAAAAGCATCATACCACAGTGATATATGTGCATGTTTATAGCACCACAGTTTGTAATAGCTGAATCTTGGAAATAAGATTTGCTCTTAAGCCTTCTTAGGGTTAGTGATTATTTTTGTTTGGGAGAATTATTTTTTCTGGGGTTTCTGAAATAAGGGCTAGCATTTGAGTGTGTGTGTGTGTGTGTGTGTGTGTGTGTGTAGCGGGAGGGAGGGAGGGAGAGAGAAAGAGATTTCCTTGAAACCTCATTCATTTTTTGGTGTTCCTCATTATTCCTTACCTGATTGCTTGGTTATTCTTAAAGAAGGAAAGGCAATCATTGCAGATGGGTTGGAACCCTCTTCTGAAGACCGTACAGAATGTCTCTGCATTTGTCCAGAGGCTCCACCTTAGGATTACCATTTGCTTTCTCCTTGTCCTGTGGTATTTTATGAATGGGGATATGAGATTGTACCCATGTAGAATCCAGGATGTAGAAGTTAACAAGGGAGCCTACCTGGAAATTAATTGAAAATGGTGGTGTCGGCTCTGAATTTAAGAAGTTTTAAGATCTTCAAACTTTTTAGTGCCTCTTAAGTAGAAGGTCTCTAGCTCCTTTGAGTTGGGAATAGAACAGATTTTTTCCTACACAGAGTCCCACGCTGATGGGAGAATGTGGTTATCTATTGTTAATAGTAAGATACGGAATAGATGTGTGAAACGTGTATGTAGCTTGTATCTGAGTTTTAATAGATCTAAGATTACTAAATTGATACAGTGTGAGCTGTAAATTAAATTGACAGAGCCCTTTCACAGTTCTTTTTTGCAACAACTGTTTTGTTAGAGTAGATGTCATTGTCCCTGTTTTACTGCTGAACCTGAACATTGCATCTCAGAGTAGCTGTGCAGGTCTGCCAAGATCCTGCAGCTGGGAATGGGGCCTGCAGCTGAGCATACTGTAGGGCAAAGGATAAATTAAATCTTGCTCCATGATAGACAGTTATTAAAATATCCTATTTCCTGAACCAAGTGAAAAAAAGTAATAAAATCTCTAAAATCAACCAAGCTGTGTAAAACACCTCCAGGGCTGGGTTAGCACACTGCTGTCTGTCTCCTCACACACAGCCCTGGCCCGGAGGCGGTGAGGGCGTCCTACAGGCCAGGAACCTGTGGGCCACTGAAATAGACAGCATGTCTTTCACATTTTTTTATATGGATCCTTTTGTATTTTTATTTTTACAAATATCCGTTGCTTATTGAGTGTCTCCTCACCTTAACCGCCTGCTCCTTGGATGTCTCCTGACCTCCCCCAGTCCACCCTGACCTGCTGCACGGTTCTTGCTGCCCGGCTGCTGTGCAGTGTTGGCTGCACAGCACCCAAGGGGCTGAAGGGACGGGGGCTGAGGCCAGCAAGGGTGCAGATGGTAACACTGATATCCCAGGACCAGCCCTGGCCTCTGCAGGTGCTCCTCCTTGGCCAGGCCTCAGGCCTTTGCACGCCCCTCTCCTTTGGATGACATCTGGCATTTTTTCAAGTCCCAGATCAAAGGCGCCTCTTGGGTAGAGTGGTTTTCATATTCAGATGTGATTAATTATTTGCAGCTCTCTGCTATATACACAACATCCTGTGTAGCTCCCAACTGTTGGGCTTATCAAATTATATTAGGATTTCAAATGCCTCTCTCGCCCTGTCAAGTGTGGGGCTTTTAAAGCCGAGCAGTGCCTTTCTTATCTAAGAAGCACTAGTACCACACCTGGCCCCAACCCAGGTGTAGTAAATGATCATCCAGTGACAGAATGGTGAAGATGGGCCATTTCTCTGGAATTTCTCAACAGGCAGCATTTTTAGCTGCATAGTTGGATATGCATTCCTGAAAATAAGGTTTCTAGGAATGGTTATTGGAATCCCAGGAATTATTGAGAAACCATAAGATTTCCAAACACCATTGTCTAATGTCAATGGCATTAATAAGTTAGAGAATTAATACTTTTGCTTCCTACCTATACCACTCTGATGAAAGATATGCTTAGATTTTTAAAGCAAAAGTATTAAATTTTATCTCAAACAGTATTTTAATCATTGTACCCAGATACAACAAACTTTTTTTCTGGCCTTTTGGCAAGTGGAGATTTATTTGCTGAAAATGTAAACAATTTGCCTTTAAACTCAAGAACACAGTTGTTTCTGCTAAAGCACAGATGGATTCATACTGACTACTTTACATGGTTTTGAGTTTTTCAAATTCAGAACTATGCCCCATATTGCGTTTCTGCATTTGCCAACCAGAACGTCACGTATTCGGCAATGTGCATCAAGTTTCATGTAAGAGGGCTTGTGTGGAAACTGTGCAGACTGATAGAATGTATTATTGAATTCTAAACTTGTCTTTACCACTTCTACTGGGTATTCATTTCAGATTATTTCTACATTGTCATAAGATTCAGAATATTGTAAGTTTCCTATAATATTTTACTTTTAAGAATATTTTGTAATCTTGCATGTAACCAAGATTTTCATATTATGTTCTGCCAAATCAATAAGTGAATAGATTTGGAAATCATAAACACATTTCATTATGTACTATCACCTTTTTATATGCCATTAATAATTCTTGTCTGAAAATTGGCAAGCTTTATGATTGTAAATTTTCAGGTCAAAATTGCTAATGGTCACAATTTTAAAGACATGGTCTGAGATTTGATATATGCACTTAGTGATGATGTTTATTCCACACAAAACAATTAAAAATAGAGTCATGTGTCTATGAGCACAGCGAGATGAGAAAAGAGCTTTCTGCTTTTCAGTTTTTGGCCATCAAAGTTCCTAGGGAATGCAGAAGCTAAGCCTTTATCTCAAGTATTCAATTTTCAGATTGTTTCTTCATGCCACAGGCACTTAGAAGGCATTCTGTTTCTTGCATAAGGCAAAGAAATACTCTACATTTGTTTCTAATTTAAAGAATTCATACAGTACAGGCTTATAAAAACCCTGTAGCTAAAGTCATTCCTGCCCCATAAATCTAAAAGTTGGGTCCTTCTATCTTGAAGGAAAATATCAAATCTTAGAAATTCAACTTTTATTTATTGTTTATGTATTATTCATCTTTTGCATGTTTATATAGTGGTGATTCTTAAAACAGTCTGTGGACTTTCAATGGAGATAATTACCTCATCATGAACAATAGGATTCTGGTTATTTTTGATCTCTTACAACACTGCCTTCATTTTTCAGCTGTGTTTGCCTAGGTCATTTTGCTCTTGATCTATTTACACATGTACTTTGTAGTTATACCTTCTCTGTCTGTTCAGGCTATTCTTACAAAATACTTTGCATTGGGTAATTTATAAATAACAGAATTTTATTGGTCACAATCTGAAGGCTGGGACGTCTAAGACCAAAATACATACAGTAGATTCAGTGTCAGATGAGGGCACATTTCTCAGAGCTGGCACCCTGTGTGTTTCCTCCTATGGTAGGAGCTAAAAAGCTCCATCAGGTCTGTTGTGTAATGGCACTCATCCTGTTTATGAGGACTAAACCCTCATCACATAATCACTCCACAAGACCCCCACCTTTTGGTACTTGGTACTAACATACTGGAATTCAATTTCAGCATATGAATTTTTTTTTTTTTTTGGGTACGGGGTTCGACCTCAGGACCTTGTGCACCAGCAGGTGCCCGTGCCGCTGAGCGATATCACCGGCCCTTTTTTCGTATGTGTGTTCCGGGAGTCGAACTCGGGCCCTCGTGCTTCTCAGGCAGGCGCTTACGCCACTGAGCCATCTCACCAGCCCTCAGCATATGAATTTTGAAGGGAAAATATTTTAGTTTATATGGCTGTATCTTACTGGAATGCTTATAAACAACTTCATACTAAATGCAGTACAATTCCCGAGTGGTCCTTAGGAAGCCTTATAAAATATATTTATTTTTATTTTGTTTTTCTAAGCATGCAGTATAGGTCATAATTGTAGATTTTGTAAGTTAACTATTTAGGAATGTTAAAGAATTTACACTGAAGCAGTTGTAACAAAACACTGTAAAAATTAGATACTTTACTCTTTGTGATCATATTATTTCATTTTCATTTGTACATACCGATCTTGCCTCAAATATACCAAAATGTATTTCCTTTTTGATAATGTGGTAACTCCATAGGAAATGTACATGGAGAGGATAAGAAGGGAGGAGGGAGGGGCAGGGAGGGAAGCGACATCTGTTTGATTTATATGATGACAGTATGCTTGGTTCTTTCAGTATGTTAACTCATCTTGTTTTAAACATAGACTTAAGAAGTAGCTCATTTTTATCTCCATTTACAGATGAGAAAGTGGAAAGCCATAAAATTTGTATGATTTGACTCAGATCACATTGGCAAGAAATGGAAAAATCAGAATTTAGGTCTAGGACCTTTTGGTCAAGAACTGATAGTTCTTGTCAATGCTATGGCCATTGCCTGTCCATTAGTAGTGCTATTACAAAATTCCACAGACTAGGTAATTTATAAACAACATAAATTTATTTCTTACACTTCTGGAATCTTGGAAATCTAAGATGAAAGCAAAACGCAGGCCACCAAATTTACTTTGGCTCTGACCACTTAAGTCACTATTCCAAAGCCCCAGCTGAATGGGGATTAAGTTACAGTGTTTGAATTTTAGAGGGGACACTTTCAAACCTGGGAAGCCACCATAACATTAAAGACAAAGCACTTAGGCTTTATCTACAGCCAGCAAATTATGGACCCTTATGAAAGATGGGATGTAAAGGAATGCATAAACACCAGAATGCTGACTTGTTCTGAAGCTATAAATTACACAAACACTTGAGATCACACTCAATACAAAAACTAAAGGCGTTTTTTGGATGTGTAACATTTATTTCATAATTTTTGTATGATAGGCTACACTAATGCTTTCTGAATAATTATAATTCTATATTAGTGTATAATAATATATAATATAATTATATAAGCTGTATCATCCAGATGTCTAGAAGTTTTATATTTAAAGCAAAAGCTGAGCATGGTAGTTCACACCTGTAATCCCAGCTCTCCAGAGTATATTTAGACACTGTCCAAAAAAAAAAAAAAAAAAAAGACAAGAAAAGGAAAAATGATAAAATAAACAAAATAACTTAGTTCCTTGTTTCAGTCTTATTTAAAATTTAAAATTCATTCCATCTTTGTAGTTCAGAATAGCTATACTATTTACAAGTAGCAACACATATGTTGAGGGAACTAAAATTCTTTGAAGATTATTTTAGTGATTCATGAAATTTACATTGGCCCTTCATTCACTACGGACTCGCTCGCTGCCATGTGCAAGTGCGTGGGTCTCAGGGGCGCCTGCGCAGTGTGTGCCCCGTGTGGTCGCGGGGAGCTGAGCAACCGGAGCCCTGCCGCCCTGCCTGCGGCAGCCCACTGCCTTCCTCCTCGCTTCCTCTGCGTCACCTCCGCGGGTTTATTTTCTGCAGAAACCGATGTGTCGAGCACTTTTTCTCTAATACATATTCTAGCAAAATCTAAAGAAGTTATCTTTAACACACAGGTTATTTTCAAACTGGCTGTCAATTCTCTGATGCTGTGGAGTCGTTCTCTAATGGTACCCCCCATTTTCTACATGTTGGTAAACTTCCAAATTAAGTTTCAAAACTATTTGTATGAAATTCAAAGCATACTGTGTGTTCATAACAGCAACAAACAAGCCAAAGCAAAAACATCAACCACTAACTCAAACTATGGTATATCTCTGCCCTGTAATTAAAAGTGAACTTAGTGTAATTCCTAAAAAGATTAGCTAATAATTAGCAAATTTACAGGATGATTTGTAAATTGCTAATTAAAATGGAGCTTATGGTGATTCTGATATACCCACTGGGAACATTGTAAAACTAGGTAATACTGTCAGATGTGTTCTTTTCCACATTCTTTCAACACAGTGTCAAAATTTGAAGTTCTTTTAGGTCTTTATTTTTTTTCCTACTTAAAACAGTTCTTGTTGTAGAAAATATAGAAAACACAGAAACTTATTTGACAAAACAAAGTCAGACAGTGTATCATAGCTAATTTCCTGAAAGTGAAGCTACTGTTAATATAATTTACTTCCTTTATTTGTACATTTAATCTGACATTTTGTACAGATTGTTTGTTGCACATTTATACTTTGTCTTTTCAACTTAAAATTGTGTGTTAAATGTGTTCTGTGGCACTAAAGTCTCTTTGTAAATATTTGGTTACTGAAGTTTTGTGAGTGTATGACAATTGCAGAACTCTTAGCTTGTTTCTAATTTAACTTTTTTGTAAATAACTCTGCTATAAATAATTGTATGCATTTTGAGATGTTTCAATAGGAGAGATTCTTATAAAAGAGATCAAACTTAATTCATTTATTATATAACTTCCCCATTTTGACTTATTTTATATTCATTTGAAATGTAACCGTTTTCTTCTGAAAATCTTTTAGTTAATATTATATCCCGGGTGTTTATATTTTCCATATTTCCCTGTCACCTGAATAGTTATACAGTAGCCATAACTGAGTTATTTATACTTTTTAATGTCTCTTTTCTCTGCAAATGTGTAAATTTTTGGTGTAGTTAGTGAGATTAAAGAGTAATCTGATTTTTTGACTGTGTATGTATATTTTAATATTTTCTCAAAAAGGATGCAATAAGAACTTCACAATGCATAGTGACCCTAGACTTTCTGCTTCCCATTGATTTTTTCTGGAGCTCAGTGAACCCATGTGCTCTGAGGAATCTGCTGCTTCTTCTGCTCAGGAAAGATTGTGAAAAACATACCTTTTATTATTGCTTCTGTTTCTATTAGTCTGGTGTCATTCTCAAGGATAAGTTCTTTTTTTCATATTAACTTCAATTGTCTGTCATCACTTTTCTTTATTTGTGTTGTTTGGTTGCATCCTGGTGAAGCTCTAAATTTTTTTAAAAAACTGTTCTTGTTCTTTTCCAACATTAATATAGTTTAATCTTCTGACTGCCAGATTAATTAATCTTCAGGTCTTTTTCTCTACCTGTATTACTTAATAGAAGAGAAATCGTTACTTCTAGGTCATTTATTCCTAATTTGTGAAAAAAAATTTGATATTCCATTATAATTATCAAATCATTTTCAAATTGTTCTCTGATTCCTTAATAAATCATTTTAGAGGCTCATTTTTCTTCTGAGTCTTCAGGAAGGGTGCTCACTTCAGCAGCAAATACACCGAGGCTTCAAGAAGATTCATTTTTCTTATCCTCATTTAGTTTTTTAGAAAACTACAGTTACTCATGAAGAGTAGAGATCTGATTTCTGCTCCTTTTCCTCTTTATGCCTTTCTCCAGTGAAGGCTGAGCTTTTCTACATGGGTTAAGCTAAGAAGCAAGGCATTAGAATTGGCCTTGGCTGGAGTCTGTCCTAGGAATGATGGTTCAGTCCTTCATACAGCCTGAAATTCCCAATGTCTAGCAGACTTGCACCAAAAAAAAGAAAAAAGAAAAAAAGCCCTGAATGTCTAGTAGACTTTTCAGATAAACTAGTGCCCAGCCTCCATCCTTCCTGTTTCAGTCAATATCACTCATAATATTTTTTTAATATTTCCTATCTCTATATCACACATACTTTTCTATTCCAAATACTCCAGTAATTTCTCTCGTATCTGAGGATGACTCCCACATTCATGAAGCTGGTATCCAAGGCCCTCCATAATAGATCTATTTCTCAAATATCGTCTCCATTCCCAACTACAAATTTCTTTCCCAGCCCCACCAGCCAGCTAAGAAATAACCCTCCTTTGAAGCAATGTTCAAAAGATGCAGTCTTTAATGGTCCAGTCCTCTATGTTTTCTTCTTAAGGTAAGATTTCTAAATCAATGCTATGAGAATCATTTAGAACTATCAAAAATAAACATCCTTGTTTAACTGTTATAATCCTAACATGTGAGCTGAATTCTTCTTAAAGCAATTGAAAACACATTTTCAGATCTTGTTTCCTTCGACATTGATTCTAATTTCAGGTTCCCATTTTCACACATATTTTTCTCATTTTTCTCAACCTATGTGTTTTATTTTATTTTATTTCGGCATTTCCAGATCTTGGCATCGGTACCGACTCTTAGTCAGCCCATCTGTTGTTGGGCCTCCGCGAGTTGTCCAGCCTCTTGCCATGTCCCATTTACTGCAAGGGGCTCAGTGAGCCGGGGAGAAGAGCATCACCTGCCTTTGGCTGTTTGTTTCGCTACCCAGCCTGTGGCCTTATGTGAAAACAAATCAGGAGCTGGCGCTTGAGGGCTGCCAATGTTCAGACTTTTTTTTCCATTTAGGAAATAGATATAAGGATGTGACATTTCAAAATTAAAGAGTTTTTGAAGAACTACTGTGTTAAGGAAAGGTTTATCTCCCCCTACCCTCAGCTTTTGACTATGCAATAAAAGCATAAATGCCTTTCCTCAAGATCCTAAACATAAAGTGGGACCCAGCACTAAGGGCCAATAAATACTTGATTTCTTTTTCTATTAGTTAGATTTTTGTTGCTGTGACCAAATATTTGAGAAAAAACAATGTAAATAAAGGAGGGTTTATTTTGGCTTAGAATTAGAGATTCCAGGCCATTGTCAGGAGACTACATTGCTTTTAGACACTTGGCAGGGCAGGAACATCATGGTGGGAAGGCATGGTGGAGGAATGCTACTCATATCATGGCTGAAAAACAAAGAGAAAAGAAAAGAGCCAGGGAGAGAAAAGTGCCAGAGATAAGATACACCCTGCCAAGGCACACCTAGTCACCTCCTTCCTCTATCCTGTTGACCTCCTTCCTTCACCCAATGACCTCCTTCCTACACCCAATGACCTCCTTTCTCCACCCAGTGACCTCCTGTCTCCACCTAGTGACCTCCTTCCTCCACCCAGTGACCACCTTCCTCCACCCAGTGACCTCCTTCCTCCACCCAGTGACCTCCTACCTCCCCTTGAGCCTCGGCTCCCAGGATCCCATTCAGCCATGAACTCATCACTGGATTAAACCCTGGATGAAGTTAGCACCTCACAGTTTGTAGAGGTTTCAGTCCAAAATCTGCTGGCTCCAAAGCAGGGTGGCACATGACAAAGGGGCAACAGTTCATGGTGGCAGAAGACAGCAAAAGCAACAAGCGAGCTTAACAGCATCTTTCTGTCCCTTTTATATTGTATCCAGTCTACCGGGATTAGGGCAGTGCCGATCCAATCAGTGGACTGATTTAGCAATCCCCCACCATTAATCCCGGCACCACACTTTGAATCAGTCGTACACTCTAGATTCAGCTGCCTCTGAGAAGCCTCCCCTCCATGACAGCATGAGGCTTTGGGGGAGTAACTAGACATGAACCATAATGGCACCCTCATGATCCAGGTACTTCTTGGATCCCACCACAGAATACTGCTGCATGGCATCAAGAATTTAAATCTTGACCCTCTTCGTGTGAAACCGTGAGCTGTTTGTCTTCTCTTTCTTGTGGGTGCGAATGGTATCGGACAGTAAGCCAGTACTGTGAGAAGAATTGCCACCTACAGTTACTACAGCGGATGCAGGGACAGCAACAAAACCCTCAGACCTGGTTTGTGTGTTTAATGAAACAGAATACCTCACATTATATGAATATCTAACCTAGTTTTTATAGTTCTTCTATAGTGGTCGTTATACCAATTTCCAAAACACGTCCAAAAGCATTTAGTGCCTGGCAGGTTTATTTATTCACAAATATATTCCATTTTACATCTAGTCTAGGACTCGAAGAAAGCAATCTCAGGAGTTGCATTTCCATCTGTTACCTCCTTATGCAGAACATTAGAAAACCCTTTTTCCCTCAGGTTGATTAGATCCCAGCCAAATGTCAGGGCTACCATACTGTGAAGTTTTCTGAGGCAGGGATCTCCCTTATTTAGATGGACATATCTGGCACCTAACATCCGGCTCTGCTCCAGGAAGCACTCAGGAGTTCCATTTGGCCAGTTTTAAGCAGGTGGACTTGCTGTGGACACTGCGAGGCATTTGTACACATGCTCTCAATTTTATAGTAACAGCGCTGAGACAGTAATATCACTACCTTGAACAAAGAAAAACAGACAAAAAGAGGTTAAAGTTGGGCTGGTGAGATGGCTCAGGGGCATAAGTGCCTGCCTGGCAAGCGTGAGGGCCCGAGTTCGACTCCCGGAACCCACATACAAAAAAAGGGCCGGTAATATCGCTCAGTGTCATGGGTGCCTGCTGGCGCGCGAGGTCCTGAGGTCAACCCCCAGTACCCACAGAAAAAAGAAAAGGTTAAAGTTTAAACTGCCTTCGGTAATGTAGAGAATACAAGGCAGAATGAATATCCCAACCCAGGTTTTATGGTTGTTTACATTATAAATTCCAGCAAGTAAAAATTATCTTTGCCAGTTTTATTGTCTACTATAATCAAATTTTTAGTTCTCTTATTTATTCACTTCTAACTCTATATGAAAGTGTAAAAGGTTAATAATTATCAGGGAAGATTAATAGTGGACACTGATTCTGTCTCTTCTTGTTAGCTATTTCTTTTAAATTCATTCTGAGATTTTTCAGTTTTCACCAACTCCAATAAAAATTTGAAGTTATATCACTAAAATTTTTGGAGCAAGTCTCTTTACTGAGATAATTTGTTTGGGGTAATAGTAACCATTGAATACTCAGGGCTAATATTTGGCTTATCCTAAAATACTGAAGTGCTCTTAATTATAAGGAAAAATCATGAAAGACTTTGAAATTTGAGTGTCCAAGCTACCTCGTCTCACCCTTCTTGCCTTCCTTCCCATTAATTAAAATTTTGGGCTTTTGTCCATTTTATATCCCTATGAAAATAATACTGTCTTTCATTTCGAGCAGCAGTTTTGATGTCCATCTCTCTCTTTCTCCCTTTTTTTTTTTTTTTTTTGGTACCGGGAATTGAACTCAGGACCTCGCCCTTGCCAGGCAGGTGCCATGCCACTGAGCTATAACCCAGTCCATTGATGTCCATCTTTATGTTGTATGTTCTTTCATTTTCTACTTCATACTTAGATATCCAGTGATACACCAACTCTTAATCTCATAAATCTAAGATTAGATACATCTATCAGGTCAGTTACCTTGCCCAGGTTTGTATTTAATTTCATGTCTTTTGGCAACGTATAGCTACCAAGAGACTATTCAGCAGTGGAACTTCCCGGGGATGCGAATGATGTAATGAACCCTTAAACGTTGCCACAGTCCCTTGTTCCCATTGTCCGCCTATGTGGGTACAATACCATATCTAGTGTACTATGAAAGACCGTGCTTTAAGTGGTACATTTTTATTTCTAGTTTGATTTATTGTAAAGCGAAGGAAACTAAGTAAACACTGTCGAGGGTGAAGAAGCATTACCTAACATCCACCTCAGGATCAGAGTGTGTCGGAAGGCATGCTGACTTCCGAGGGTATAAGGTAACACAATGCTATATACCAGGGGAATTTTATGTAAATTCTGAATACTTTACTTACATGCATTTTGTTCCACTTAGATTATTTATTTGTATTGAGTTCTTAGTGTAGATCAGATTTCTTCAGAAATATACTCTGTTATCATAGAGTATCTAATAATAGTAATTTTTATTTCATTAAAATGTCATATTTTATTTATATTTCTATCAAGAGAATATGAACCAAAGGTAGCATACATGGATATAATCTTAGGAATTAGAAGGCTTACTAGCAAGCTAGCTACTACGTGTGTGGGGGAGACATGGGATATGGGATGAGTACTGAGCAAATTTGAAACCCACGCACCTCTCTGATGTGGTGGATAAGCAAACTGACTTTCCTTCCTCCCTGAGCTGAAATACATGAGGATGTAATAAATTACAGAAAGAAAATATATGTAACTGAAATTCCTGCTCTGTTTTATGGTATAATGGCAGAGTTTAATGTAGACTTTTTGCCTAATGTCCAGAACCAGGCAACAGGGATGTTTGCTTGACCTGTGCTGTACTGGTCCCCACAGTGTTCTGTTTGTTTTCAGAGTGGTTATAATTGAAGATTAGGGTTTCATATAAAAAGGATGTTGAAGGGTTTCATGTAAACATCTGAGTTTCTGGAGAGGAGGTTGCTGTAGTCAAAGTGGGCAGCATATCATAGTCTCTCCAAGACCTGGAGTGAAGACACCTGTATGACGGCATAGTGAAGAGGAAAGAAAGAAAAGCTCTGAGAATTGTGAAACAGCTGACAGGAAAACTAGAAATCACAGAGAAACAGGGAAAGCTGAAGACAGCACAGAGAAAAGAAGAAAGCAATCTGGAACACTAACTCCAGCTCCTAGGAAAGGTGACTTGTCTCGATCAACACAGAGAAAGCCCTGAGAGGGTCGACAGCTCCAGGGAGAAACAGCAGGCTGGGCTGGCTGTGTTAGCCCCAGGAAAATCTCACAGTTATTTTAAACTGCAAGTACCATGTGGGGTTTTACTCAGAATGGGAATCCTTCAGCATGGCAAGCTAGAGTTGGAGAGGAGATACACTAGAGCACTCACCATATTAATGGATTAAGTAGGAGCCATTTTATGTTGAAGACTGAGGTACTCCTGGAATCAGAAATCAAAGAACAACTACACTCCAGAGATTCTGGGGTTACCATACTACAGCAACTGGATGGGAGACGACACAAGAGACAGTTGCAGAGATGGATGGTGTAGTTATAGATCCCTGAGAAGTTTAGCAGCAATGAATTCAGACCAGGAAGGACACAGGAGCCCCACCTTTAATGGTTTGTGCACAGGCCAGCTCCATGTGGTTTTCTTGAGGGGGCTGGGTCTGATAGTGCTGACATGTAAATCCAACAGTGCTTGGCCCCTACTCCCTCTTGTTGCCCACTTCCAACACAGAGCTCAGTAGTCTGTCTTTCCCATCTGCCAGTGTGATTGGGGATGTGCCTCAGTGTGTACAGTTGCCACAGAACAGGGTGTAGGGACAGAGGGACCTCTGGAGCAAAGGCAGCACCTTACAAACCACAGGCTATAAAGCAAGGTGGGGTTAATCATGACTTGGTGCACAGAGAGGGGCACAAACACTAAGAACTGCTGGGGTGAATACAGCCCTAGGGCAGACACCACACCTTTGATGGACCACTCTGTAGGAAGGGTTGGGTACAACTCAGCTTTCACGCACACACAGAAATGAGTGTGAAGGGCCGGTGAGATGGCTCAGTGGCGTAAGTGCCTGCCTTGCAAGCGCGAGGGCCCGAGTTCGACTCCCAGATCCCACATACGAAAAAGGGGCCGGTGATATCGCTCAGCGGCACGGGTGCCTGTTGGCGCGCGAGGTCCTGAGGTCGACCCCCCGGTACCCACAGGAAAAAAAAAAAAAGGAAATGAGTGTGAAAACAAAATGGGACCTGGTAGTGACTCATCCTCCCTCCCTCGTGGGTGGGTTCCAATACTGCAGGAAAGAAACCATTAACACAAATAGATGGAGTAATTTTTTGGACTCTTGCCTCTTTTCCTTTATTTTTGGGGACTTCAGTTTTTCTTTTTTAATCATTCTTTTGCTCTTTGTTTTATTCTTTTTTTGTTATTTTACTTTTCTTTTTCTTGTTTGCTTTTTCTGTTGCTTTTATGTAATTATACTTTCTTTTATTCTTTAATTAGACTCTTTATCTCACTTTTTTCTCCATCTGTCTCATCTCCCTTTCCTTCTTTTTCAAATTTTATGCTTTTAATTATTTCTTCCCCAACTTTCCATTTTTATTGTTACTAATATTCATCTCTATTAATTTTTAGATATTTATTTGACTCCATTCGACTATTGCTGAATTCTTTTATATTGTTAGTAGTGGTATAGTTGTTATACTTAGTAGATATTTTATGTTAATATTTGGTTTATTTTTATGTCTACATTATTCTTACAGATCTTTTTCTATTGTTAAGGGTTGTATAGTTATAGCTCTTATTGGTTCTTATGGTATATTAATATTCAATTTGTCTTTGACTGTTATTACTGCTGATTTCTTTGGTATTGCCTGTGGTGATATAGTTGTAGTTTAAATTTTATTACTACATATTTGCAATACATAATGGTCATATTCATCATGTGGAGTTCATATATGTTCATCTCACATCTTAATTTCTTTTGTGTCTCCTTCCCCCTCTCCATCTCTTGGTCTGCTTGGTCTTCTATATCCCTGTTTCCTGTTTTCTGTCATCTATTTTGCTCTTTAATTTACTTATACTGTGGGTTTCTCATATATCAACCATGTGATATTTAAGTTTGTGTGTCTGATTTATTTCACTTAACATTATGGTTTCAAGGCGCATCCCTTTTCTTACACATGTGTGAAGTTCATCCTTTATGGCACTGTAGTACCCCGCTGTATGTAAATATCACATTTTCTTAACCTTTCATCTGCTGATGGCTAGCTTCACATCTATGTTCATCAAGATTGGGCTGTACTGTATTTTTTTATTTTTTTATTTTTTGTTCTTGTGTGGTTTTGATATAAAGGTAAGCCTGGCCTCATAGAATGAATGAATAAATTTGGAGGAATTCTCTCAGCTTCAGATTTTTAATAATTTACAAATAATTTATATTATTTCTCTTTAAATATTAGGTAGAATTTTGCAGTAAAGTAATCTGGCCCTGGACATTTTTATGTGAAAATTATTACTGATCAATCTTATTACTCATTATTGGTCTGTTCAGGTTTTCTTTTTATCATTCAATATTATAAGGTGTATGTGTCCAGTAATCTTCCATTTCTTCCAGGTTATCAGATTTGTCAATGTGTAGTTGTTCACAATAATCTCATGAATCTCAATGTCTCTTTTTTATCTCTAATTTCATCTATTTCTTATCTCTACTTTTGTCATTCTAGCTGAGGTTTTGTCAATTTTATCTCTTCAAAAAGCCACTTCATTCTTTCATCAATCTTGAGTATTGTTTTCGTCTCTAGTTTGTCTTCTACCCATATATGATATATCTTGATTCCTCTTTTTTTTCCCATTCCCCTCTCCTCCCTTCTACCCCGCTTCCCTTCATTTACAAAAGCTTTGCTTGTGGTTTTTTTTTTTTTTTTTGTGGGTACCGGGGGTCTAACTCAGGACCTCACGCACCAGCAGGCGCCCATGCCACTGAGCGACATCACCGGCCCTTTCTTTGTATGTGGGTTCTGGGAGTCGAACTCAGGACCTCGCGCTTGCCAGGCAGGTGCGTACTCAGCCATCTCACCGGTGCCCTTTGCTTGTGTTTTATCCTACTTTTCTCGTTTTTTTCTTTTCCCTTCCTTCCTTTTCCCTTTTCCCCTCCTTAGTTACCCTTCCCATTTGAACAATTTATTCTTATTTCAAAATATCTATTACACACTTTGGTCCATCTTCTGGTTTGTCTCTTAGTGTGAGTTTTTGGTGATACACCTGTGTTACACTCACCTCTGATCCTCAGTGCCCCACAAGACGCTCATTTAGATTTCTAATATATGTTGAGTGAAGACGTAGATGAAGTCTCACTATAGCTGTTACTATTACATGTGAGGGCCTCATCCGGTTGTCTGTATACTGCAGATTAATCATCACTGATGTGTTGACTGTGTATTTGCAATACCAGACTTAAAGCCAGAGGAAATTTGGTCATAGTTGTATCTTGGAGGTCTAGTTTAGGAGAGTTAGGTAAGTACTGTAAAGCTAAATTTGAAAAATTTTGTTTAAATATTATTGAATTTGTATTATCAGCTTTTAAATGAACATCACAGCTTTGACTTGCATTGTGATCTGCTTGTTTTCATCATATTTATTTGTAAGGTTTTCAGAATAAAATCATATAATAAGATTTGTAGAGAGTAAAAATATTGCCTAATGTAGATGTTTTTGTCTTAGTGGAAGGTGCATATTTCCTCAGTTTAGAGTTTATCCATCTACAAACAAGTATCCAACAAGTTCCAGATTAAACATACAACAAAATTTAATAAAAAAATTCACATAGAATGAATAAGACACATATATAATAACCAAATTTTTACAATGTAAAATTTAGCTAGTAGAGAATGGAAAAAAAACATACTTAATCTTTATAAATTAATTGTATTTGTTTTCACGTTGGATAAGATTTACATGATAATTTTGAAAAGACAAAAAAATTAAAAAATATAAATAAAACTGATAAAGTGAAGCAAATTAGTAGAGTAGGAGGAAATTACTAATTATAGGAAATTAAAAAAATAGTAATGTAACTAAAGTACATGGAAATCTGTAAAGTGCATTACAGATTTAAAGAAGAAACATGATTTATGTTTCTTATTTAAAGTATTTCAATGTATGGGCATACAAATCTTTACTTTTTTATTTCACCTTTACATTTGTCCTGCCAATCTCTGACTACAATATGTGAATGTTCCTTTCTTCAGTTTCTTTTTAAGTAGCTACAATATGCCAGGCTTAGTCCTACGGGCTGCAAAATCAGAACTATGAAGAAGTTCTTCATTACATCCTCAAGGAGCAAGAAGACCAGATCATCACAGCACAGCTTGACAAGCGCAGCATGAAGATTGTGCCCTAGATATTAACCAAGGGCAGACAACAAAGTCCACGCTGTGTGTGCCGGGAGAGGCTCTGGGAGAGTTTCCTGTATCAATGTGCTAAAATTCCTGAATACTTAGGGAATGAGAATTATGTCAAAAGGGAGACTATATAGGAATAAAGATGGAAAGAAATAGTATGTTTGGGGAATGACAGATTTCTACATGGGTCTAAACCAGGGTAAAAAGCAGGAGAGTGGAGAGAAATGAGACTTGCTGTGATGTAGGTCAGATCATTGAAAGAGTTCTTACATCACGGATTTGGAGATTTATTCTTCACATGGAAGAGGACGTTCACATATTTCAGTCAGAGGTTGGCAGGATAATATTAGGCCTTTTAAAATATCACTAAGATGGTATGTGGATCATTTGTGGTGTAGATGGCTCATAAGCTGGAGATAGGGAGGAAAGCTGGGAAGTAATTTCAGTAGTTGGGAGTGAGAACCAAGGAAGGGTGACAGCAGGGATATGAGTAAATTGACATTTCCTAGACACAGTTAGCTTGTTTGGTGGCCAGCACAACTTTGTTGCTAAGTGAAGGACAATTTCATTGTTTTCTGAATTGGATTCCAACCGGGTAGGGTGGCTGCTGGTGTTACTTAGTACGTTTGAATTTGGAGATACTCAAGGGTGGAGATTGTTTTGTTCAGGGGAGGGTAGATTAAGAATGAATTTAGTTCTGAATATAGTAAATTGAAATGCCTGAAAATGTAGTCTACTGGGGATGTCACAGAAAGCTGTAAATGAGTGTAGAACATAAGCTAGCAGTCAATAGCTGTCTACTTGAAGTAGTTTCGGAATGGAGTCACAGGGAACACTAATATTTAAGATTATGGAGAACAGAATGCACGCAGCAGGTTGTGCACATTGTGTGACAGTGACGACTTCAGCACCCTGTGAGGTGAGTGTGGGTGAGCTCCAGGATGTGGGGTGGGGCTGCTGAGGCAGGGTGGGGCACTTGCTCATCAGTAAAAATTGTCCAGAAATGTCAAAGTAAAATAGCGAGTGGTATGCAGGACTTGCCATGTTACCAGTTAATTCTGAAAGGAATGTTTTAGTTGGGTACTTAGAGAATTGTTAGTTAATAATAATTAACTTATATTCTAACAATAAGACATCGGGGTCTAGTATTTAGAAAATACCTTTAAACATTATGCATACATAACCTATATATAAATGAATATTATTTTTCTTTTTCTAGGATAAAGAAACTCTTTGATACATTTTTCTAATGTAATCCAAAGCATTACCTAAAAACTAGACATTTATTTTAAATGTGTATTATTTCAGTTCCAGGCCATTGTTTATACCAAAAAAACCATCCAACTTTATATAATTTTATGTTCTCTGTATATTATCAAATATATTAATATCTCAACTTAGTATAAAGAAGTATAGAAATTCAGAAGGGAATTTATTATATACTTTCAGGTCATAGAATGAATAATATTCCTTGAAAAGGAAGCTATTATCTCTTTCCTATGACACTGCAAATATTAATGTGAACTTAGTAGAATTCATAATTAATGGAAATTGAAAATGTTTGGTACCGATGGGCTCAATAACCTGCTCACAAATCCCAAAGAAACACACTGTCTTCAAGCTATTGTGTTTCTCAAATGCTAATTTTACAATAGGAAAATAATTTTTCAGGTAATTATTTTCTGTCTTTCTACAAAAAATAAAGCCATTGAGGTCCTTTGGTACTAGTAGAATTATTTATCTTTCAAAATGTTCAGATATTATGAATATTATAGATCTGTGGTTGGTCCATTACTTTCTAGAGAGGAAACTAAGCATGGAGACAAGAAAGAACAAATAGGTATATTATATTTAGATATTTGAAAATATTTGGTATTATATTAGGTATAATATATTTATTATATTTAGATATTTGAAAATATCTTTTTTACAGTGCCCAATAAAAAGGCTATCTTGAAATAAGCTAAGATAAATTAGGTTAAAGATTTTCCTGTATGGGATATTTGTGGATATAGAAATTGCTGTAGCAATATTTTTTTGCCCTTCACATCAGATTTTGAAATATAAAAATCTTAAAGGAGTTGAAATATTGCTAATCCAGTTGCTTACAAAATGGAGGAATCTTTTTTATAACCAGTTCTTAGACTATAGATTTTGATTCAGTACTTCCAATGATGTTAGTTTTTTAAGGCTGTATTTGGCATTTAAACTAATCATGTATACATTTTTGCCATTTTATTTCCTCCTTTTAAATACTTAATTTTCCTTTTCTTCTTCCTCATTCTTCTCCTCCTTCCTCTCTCTCTCTAAATTAAAAGTGACGCGTGATAAAGTTCCTAAAGTCTGTGCTATGAAAACAGCACTTAATAAAACCAGATGCATCAAACACAAGTTACAAAGTTATTTATATGTTATCTATGAAAATAATTTTCTCTGTATGTGATATGTGCTTTCAATTCTTCATATATAGATATCTTTAATATGCTGTATTAATTTTCAGATTTATTGTATTTTGGTCATATAACATAATTTGGATATGTTTTTGTGTATTGATATTTGCCTTATATCCTGGCACATACTCATTTTTTAAAAAATGATTTCTGCTTTAAAATAATATTATTTCTCTGATAAATGACTACAACTTCATATATCTGACCATCACATAAAAGCTTATTATTCAGTTTTACTAATTCTTTGGTCAACTTGGCCAGTTAGAAACAGAGAAATTAGTTAAAATTCCTATCCCTTGATTGTGGATTTTCCCATGTCTGGTTAGTGAGAGTGAAGAAAAACTCTCAGTGCAGCCTTGATCTTTTTAATTTATCAGACATACCTGCTAATGCATTGTTATATAGCATGAAGTGTGAATGAGTCACTAAGGTTTTTGCATATGCAAGAGGTTATCATTTTTTTTGTTGTAACATACAGAGCTATTCATTCGGATAGCTGTCTGCATAGCAGGAATGTCTAAGGTTCTGGCTGTATCTCTTTCTACTCTACTGGCTTATCTTAGGACCATGGTTTCCAGACTTAAAATTCAAAAAACACTGAAATTAAAGAGAATAATGTCACTAAAGTTTATCAAATTTTTATTTTGCCACCTGAAGTCATAGAAACAAAAAGGAAACAATAACAGCAACAAAAACTAGTGAATACTGTCACGATTATCTTCAAAAGGTATGGATACTTTAGTAAAACATACTAAACGGTCAAAATTTCTACATAAAGTAGATATTTGTGTTCAAAATGTTTGGCTCTAGTAGAAACTCACTGACCTACTTTTTCTTATTATGCTAGCAACTGCTTAAAAAAAAAAGTGTACTGACAGTAACTGTTGGATCATGGACCAGCACCATTTCCATACTGCTTTGTTTGTCTGATTGCTTTGTTTTGTTTTCTTCTACTTTTTCTTCTATTTCTTGTTTTTATTAAAAGACTGAAGAATATCTTTTTTATGTGACCGATCATTTTTCTTTTAAAACTGTAATAGAGAAATCATGGAAAGCACGTGTGTACCCAACTGTAGCGAAGTTATTCTTTATCATTAAGAGAAAAGCAGGTATCACCTATTGTTCCAGGGTCTGTGTTAACAGCTTTGTGATCATTACATTTATTTCTACAACAATCGTGTAAATTGAGTACTGTATAGCATTTCATAAATGAAGAAAATAAGGACTAGAGAAGGTATACTGAAAACGAATTCCCTCACTGTTTGTTCACCTGAAAAAAATCTTTATTTCTCCTTTCGAAGGATTATTTCAAAGGGTATGGAATTCTAGGTTGGTGTGTGTCTCTGTCTTGTTTTCTCTCAACTTTTTATGTATTTTATTTCAATCGTTATTTCTGAGCAGAAGTCATGTGTAATTTTTTTTTTAATCTCTCTATTGAAAAAGTATATCCTGGGGCTTATTTCAGAATATTTATCTTTGATTCTCTGTAGTGTAATTATGATATGGCTAGTGTAGATTGGGGTTTTGGTTCTTTCTTTGTTTGTAGGTGTTTTTTTTTTTTTTTTTTAATGTGGATACTGGGAATCGAAATCAGGACCTCGCGCATGCCAGCAGGCGCTTGTGCTGCTGAACGATATCACTGGCCTCTTTTTTTGCCTTTATGTGGATACCAGGAGTCAAACTCAGGACCTTGCGCTTGCCAGGCAGGCGCTTACATCGCTGAGCCATCTCACCAGCCCTGTTTGTAGGTTTTAATTTGTACTTTGCATTATTCCTGCTTGGTGTTTTCTGAATTTGTGATTTGGCGTTTGATTTTACTTTGGAGATGATTCTTAGTTTTTATTGTTTCAGAATTTCTTTTCTTTCTCTTCTCTTTGTGTATCCACATAAGGTGTGTGTTACATCTTTTTAAGTTGTTTCCCACTTCATGGATATTCTGTCCTATTCTTTCAGTTTTTGTTCTCTGTTTTTCCATTTGAGAGGCTTCTATTGATATATTCTCAGGCTCAAAGATTCATCGTCTAAGTCCAGTCCACCAGCAAGCTAACCAACGTCATACTTCATTTCTCATAGCATTTTTCTATTTCCAAGATTTATTCTTTCTTCTATCCAAAGATTCCCATACCTCTGCTTACACTACCAATCTGTCCTTGCATGTCATCTACTTTATCCATTGGATCAATATCGTATTTATCATACATGTTTTAAGTTCCCAGTCCAGTAATTACACCATCCCTACGTTGTCTAGGACTCATACTTGCCTCTGTCTCTTCCAATTGTTATTTTTTATTTGCCTTTAAGTATGCCCTTGATAGCTGGCATGCTGTACTGGGTACAAAGTGGTATTAATAAGCCTTTAGTAATGTGATGGTAAGGCGCTGGGAGGGAGGAAGCATTCTCTAGAGCTCCGACGAGGTCTCCTTCATCTAGTGAGCTTATACACCTGGACTGCAAACCTGCCAGTGTTTCCCAGTCCCTGTCCCTAGGTGGGAGAGGAGGGCTACCGTGAGCTGGTGTTACATATTTCCCTTCTGCCATGTGGAAGACTAGAGCTAATTGTAATTGGGAGTTTCCCTTCCCTCTTGTTAGATGCAGATAAAACTCTCAAAGGTTAGGAGCTGGATTAATAATTTTTCCTGATCGCAGAGCTTGTTGAAAAGAACAGGGTGCTCTGACATTTCAGAGTGCTTTCCTTCCCCCTTCCTCCTACATTAGAGAATTTTTCTCCAGTAAATACTGTGTGAACCCAATAAACCCCCAGAAGGGTGGGACCTTCCTGCTCCCGTGACTCAGTGTTCTCAGATTTTTAACTGTCACACTTGTCCACGCCAACATTCTAGAAGTTTGTCCCTTGTAGTCCAGGTTTTCCTACCGCGCTGTAGCCCCTGTGCACTTCCCTGCTGGGCAAGCTGGGATTCTCGGTATCCAGCTTTCTCTCCAACTTTGAGGCAATGGTTTGCCCTGTGCCTTCCTTCTCTTACAGATCTAAGAGGAGTGTTGAGTTTTCAGCTTGTCGAACTTTTTGCTTGTTGTAGGATGGAGTTATGACCTCCAACCTGCTTAAATGAAGAACCAGGAACCGTTGTGATTTAACTGTTAGATGTAATAGTCTCTTCTGAATGTAGCACAGATACTTAAGTATACATATATCCAATTCTACATATGTGTTTTCCAACTAATTGACAGAATAGAATTAGCTAAAAGCTGTTCTTTATTGACTAATAACTGTTTCCTACCACACTCTTGTCAAATTTTGCTGAAATGAGGAGAAACCTCAGGTATGTGACTGATAGGGTGGTAAAGTATCTGAGTAATTTGTAAGAGTGATCCTTATAAAAGTGCCTGTGATATGTGTTTGTACCATGAAAAATTTTGCATATATATCTCTACTTGCTTATTAGTAATTAATAGATGGGGGATGAGTATAGAGTGTCACACTTTAAATTTGTAGTGACTCTTAATGATTAGTTAGTATAGGTTAGGGACAGACTTATGAGGAGCTATTCAAGATTTAAATGATGACAACCACAAAAAAAGTAAAAGGAAATATATTTTTTTCCTTTTGCCCCTAAGTATGCCAAAAAGAATATGAGGGTGATGTTTTTCTCTCCATGTTGATGAGAATATGATCTGATATAAGCAGGTAAGCTACTAGCTAATGGCTCTAGCTTCAACCTGGAGTAGTTCCAACAGCATTTGACCTTGTACTCTCCTGAGATAGCCTGTAATTACATTTACTAAGACGCGGTTGTTATCTGTTTAGACCATGGTAGGGAGCACTAGAGATGCTCTGTTTTCACCCATAGGCTTCAGTGCTACTGGTGAGAAGACAGTTACCACTGAAGTCTTGGGTGTCATTATCTACTGAAATGCAGTGATGACCCCTAAGTATTTGTCCTGACACTAACTTGTTCTCTCAAGTCTAGTCTTCCTTATTTAAATCTTTTGATTTGAAATTAACATTAGATTCTTTCTAGGGCACAATTGAAAAAAGCATAGGACTGTTCTTTTTTTTTTTTTTGTGGGTACCGGGGGGTCGACCTCAGGACCTCGCGTGCCAGCAGGCGCCCGTGCCGCTGAGCGATATCACCGGCCCCTTTTTCTGTATGTGGGTTCCGGGAGTCGAACTCGGGCCCTTGCGCTTGCAAGGCAGGCGCTTACGCCGCTGAGCCATCTCACCGGCCCATGGGACTGTTCTTTTTTAACAGTACTTTTGAAAGTTTAAAAGTTAATTTATAAAATATATAGAGGCTTTAGTATGTATAGATCCACTAAACATTAGCTTGCTTAAAATTAACACAACCTGGTGTAATGGTTGATACATTGTGTCAACTTGAGAAGTTCAGAAGTTTAACTAAGTAACTCAGCAGGGGGCCAGGGTCCCCACTTTGTGAACACCCTCATCCTGTGAGAGAGGAGGGCATGGAGATGGTGTGAGTGCTACACCGCCATAGGGGTCTGGCCTGCTTACAGAATAAGGGGGGAAAAGAGGCTTGCTCTCCCACCTTTTGCTCTTGTTGCTCTTGCTGTCTTCTGCAGCCTTGAACTATTGCCCCTGTGCCATGCCACCCTGCCTTGCAGCCAGCTGATTATGGACTGAAACCTCCACAGACTGTGAGCTAAATAAACCTTTCCCAGCAATGAGAGAAAAGTAACCAAAACACTTAGTAAAATGTTTTCAGCGAAAAGCCTATAGTAAATGTGTATGTGTGTGTGAGTATATATGTGTGTCCTTAAATCCTGAGAGTTCAGAAGACATACAGAGAGAATCATTAGCATGTGATGTCTCTATAGTATGTTTTGGGAGCACTCATTGGCAGATTTATGCTTTAAAGGAGTTGTAGGACATGGCTGTGTAAGAAAAGAAGAAAGAATTTCTGGAAAGAAAGAACCCATGTGAAAAAGTGTGAAACCATGAGAGTAAAAGTGAATTTGGTGTAACTTCCTTTCTGAATGTGTGTAATGAGGCTCATAAATAGGCAATTTTATTCATGAGAAAGGAGGATCAATATAGGCGTTTACCATATTCAGACTGGTATTTTGCTGAGATTATTCAGACAATAGTGTGTAGCTAACAAGACTTATGTCAGACTTCAGGGATTTAAGTCGCCTTCAGGAAGGCATAGCCCCTGTGTCCCAAGGCTGATGAATTTCATGCTTCTAAGTCGAGTGAGCACCTCTGGGCTCTGACCAAGTTCTAATTTGTGAACTTTTAGGTTACAGATAAAAATCTCTTTAATTTTTTAAATAATATTTTCCATTTTACAAAATTTTAATTGTAGAAAATTTTAGAAAATATCGAAGAGCACTGAAAATAAAATTGAAAGACTTTGTAACCCTAATACTTACAATTAGCTACATTAATATTTTAGTATATATGTGTGTGTGTGTGTGTATGTGTGTGTCTGTGTTCTTATACTATTTTTCCATTTTTTCAAGCACACAAATAATTTTCAACAAAACCAGATCACAGTTATAGTACTGCTTTATTACCTTAGCCATTCTTTTCCCAACATTGTATACAGTTTTCATGACATTGTGCATATTCTCCCAAAATACGGTTCAGTGTTTTCTCTATAAAGGAGGTGACATATTCACAATAAAAATAAAATCAACTCTTAGGGAAAAAAAACAGGATGATGAGAATCATCTATAATATCCCCCCGATGATAGTAATAAATACATATTTCATTTTAATCCTCTATTGGATTCTTCCAATAGGCATTTGAACACATTAAAGTTTTCTGTTTATCAAAGAAAACATTAAGAAACACTTATGTAGGGTTTACTATATATGAGGCATACTTCTAAGTATTTTATGTATTTAATTTTTTTCATGAAACATAATGAGGTAAGAGGAATGACTGTTGCCAATTTTAAGATGAAAGAGTTAAAGCACAGAAATAATAAGTACTTCTCTAGACCACACACTAGGAAGTAGCAGAATCAAGGTCCAAAGCTAGGTCATCTGTTTCCAGATTTTGACTTTAAAAAATGTGAGATTCAGCTGCAGCTGCCTTATCTTGCCTTCAGAGACTGTGACTGTGAGCTTGTCCCTTGATTCGCTGTAAGCAAATGCTTTATTAGCACCTTCTTCTTCACAGCCAAGCTTCTCAGAAGAGTTATTTATACTTTATGATTGCATTTCCTCATGTGCCAACCACTTCGTGACACACTGTAACCCAGCAATTTCGTAAATCAATTTGCCAAAACTCTTGGCTCTTGCTTAGATCTCTAGTGAATTTCAGTCCAATAGACATATCAGGTACCTCGTTTAGTTTGGCTATCAGCCCACCAAAGCAAGGACGGCTCCTCCTCCCTCTCTCTGCATGTTTTCCATGGAGCACCTCTGTCCTGGGTGCTCCCTGTGCTTTGGGACACCCCTTTGCATACTCCAGGCCTAGGCCATGTTCTCCAACCTCGCCTCTAAAGGCTTGGCCATAGCCCTACATGTCTTCTCTCTCTGGACCTCTTCCCTAAGACTCTATTATGATTTGGATTTCAAGCACCCCTTAGAGGCTTACATGTTAAAAGGCTTGGTCCCCAAGGGCCTGTCACCCACAGGTGTCACTTCTGCCCACAAGCTCAGATCTCTAGGTTACCAACCTTCCCTTTCATTGCTTGTTTCTTAGCTTACGTATCACTTCCTTAGGGAAGAATTTCCTCTCCTGAAAGTCTGGATTGTATCTCCTATTTCAAAACATAGAGAAATCCTGCTTGACGGTACTTTTTGTTATTTTACTTAATTAATATTTTTGTGGTTAGCTGTTTACAGTTTATCTCCCTATCACATTGTTAGCTTCTAGAGGGTAGAAACTCTCTTATACTCACTGTTGTATTGACTAGCACATGTTCATCAGTTGTTTCATAATTACTTTAGGATTAGTGATATTTTCAAAAAAATGATTTGCTGTACTTTGAGACTTTATATTTGTGTTATATCTTGTAAGAAGTCTAAGATTATTGTTTACTTTGTGCAATAAGACAAAATTTCCTCTCATTTAAAAATTTCAACTTTTTTTTTTTTCAAAATCTGAGATGACTTCGCTTCAGTCTCTACCTTCCAATAGTTATTATTAGATCAACTAACTTGCTTTCTTAGTCTACTTTTTCCTTAAATAATTTCCTGGAATAGTTTTTCTTATTGCAAGACCTAATCCATTACCATATTTAAGTAGTTTATAAAATCTCATTTTATTATTAATTTCCACTATTATTTCCTACAACAAAAGAAAGCATTACAGTTGTTAAATAATTTATCTAAATTAAACTACTAATAATTGGCAAAACCAGAATTCACATTTAGGGCTTTATTAAAAACACCAAAGCCTTACACATTACTGATGTGCTCCTGATTATAAAATATACCAGATAAGTTTGTAATTAATGTTGTAGACTCACAGCAATGAAAAATCCTATAATTCAGAATGTCTTTATACTAGACAGTGATGGATCTATCACTTTTTAAAACATTCTGTAGAAATAGGTAATATTTTCTGTATCATCTCCTTGTGTATATTTTGTTTTTGAGTAATGAATAAACTTAACCAGTATAAGCAATTCTATATTGAAATATAAAGTAAATGCAATATATTATATCCTACAAGTACTATCTAGTTGGGAGGGTTACATGTTTTTAATATTATATGGTTACAGTTTCAACTTAGATGGTAAGATCAAACACCGTGTCCTGTGACACTAAGTATGTGACTCTGCATTACAGAGCTAATATTGAGCATATACCTTGGTTACTAGACATACTGATAGCCCTGGATATATTTAATCATTTAAGTACATCCTCAAACATTCAATACATGAAAAGATTCATTGATTGATTACCAATTGATTCCTATCCTATTTCAGAAAATGTTTGGCCTTATTTCTAAGACAATCCCTTGGTAAGTGTTCTTTATTCTGTCTGAATTCACAAAAAATAAGGCATCTGTTTTCATGAAATCTTATAAGGCATTCATTCTTATCAATCTAGCATAATGTCTTGAAAATGCTGGGTAGATAAGTTGTTCCATTATTACGACAAGCTGTAATTTGAACAACATATAGCTGGCTAAATATTTATTTTTCTTATTTGTGTTTATTATTTGGAGCTGGCCAAGTTCTCAATCTTATGGACAAATGTATGGAAAAGATTAAATAAAAGATAAAATGCAGTGTGGTTTGTGGGGGTCCAGGAAGGTCAGAACTCTCTTAGAGCTAAGACGAAGACTTCTCTGGACTGTCTATATTAATTGGGTCCTTACCAAATCCGGGGGGTGCAGGGAAGTGAGGGGCACATCTGAGGCAAAAAGTGTGGAAAAATGAGAAGGCCTTGAGAAGTTAGAACAAAGACATTCCAAGCAGTAAGTCTTGCTAATAGGGAGAACTGTCTTATCTCTAAGGTTGCCAGTTTATTGCTCTTGAATTCTGAGTGAGATTCAGCTGCAGCTGCCTTATCTTGCCTTCAGAGACTGTGACTGTGAGCTTTCCCAGCGCAGCCAGAGAGCACCGTGGTCAGCAACTTAACCCTTACATGGCCCAGGCCCCTCATATATATCAAATACATGGGCACAAGGAAAGACAGGGATATTAAGTCTTTAATAACATACTTTATAAGAAAAATTTAGTTAGTAATGTATGCATAAATCTTCATGGCTAATTTAGGGTATTCTAAATTACCACTTAATGTAAATTCAATATTTCTTGACATCTTAAAATTACATCTTAAAATAAGACTAGATATATTAACTTTCTATGATGAATAGATATAAAATTAATATACAAATACATGTATTATTCCAGTAATATGGGAATAATATGGACAGATAGACATACAATGATGCAGAGATACAGAGTTGCCTATGTAAAAGTTGATATGCAATTCAAATTTTATAACCATTTAATTATAAGAATTTTTGAAAAATTATCGTTATAATTATTTTCATGAATAACATAGTTCATAAATGTTTACTGAATAATTAAATAAAACAAACAGATGAGTACTTTTGGAGTACTTGAGTAAATAGTACTTCTGGTTTATTAACAAGTGTGAGCTGATTCTAAAGTAAATAAGCAAAAAATAAATATCATTTTTTTAAAGGTTTAGAAATAACTCATGCTTCATTTGGCAGTTTGCTTCTTTGTTGTACATGACTTTGCTGGTGAGTTCATTTGCCTATTATTTCATGGTGATTTTGCTAATAATTTCCCCAGCTTACATGATATAATTAATTATATCAGCACTTAATGATGTTTTTCATAGAACATAATCACATTTAGCTACCTCTGGAGAGATAGAATATTTAATCAATCATAGCATCAGCCATGCAACAGATAGTGCATTCCCAGAAAGTCTTTGTTAAAGATGTAGTAGAAGTCAAAGTCTTTCTATTTGTAGTAATTATAAATGTCAGTAGGCAATCTCAAATGTACAAGTGATGGATTCCATTCCGTTATTTATTGGTCTGTAACCAAATCAGATTCTTCTGCCAGCGCTGCGCCTCAGCCAGGTGCTGACCTCCTTTGAGAGGGATGCGACCCTCACAGGTGGCAGGCCTGTGTGCCGGGCCCAGTGGGCTTAAAGGGTGAGGGCAGAGCTGCTAGTCAGTAATCTGTCTGGTGATTAACTGCCTGTATGCTCATCAACCAGTGTTTCTGCCTGGAAATAGTGCAGAAAATACTAGTGCATCCTGTCCTCGGACTTGGTGCACATATTTTAATGACCCATTCCTGTTCCTTTCTATGGTTCAGTTCATTTTTGAGGCCGTAAGAGAAAGACAGAAATGTTCCTGCTGTCTGATGTCACCCTGGGTGTGACACTCTTCCAGAGCCTTCTTGGACCTGTGAAGCTACGAGGGGAATCCATGGCCTCCGGGTCTGGCCCACCGCTCCACAGCCTCACTGGGGAGGTCTCTTATGTCCACCCGGGGTGCTATCTTCCTAAAAGCATGAGTGTAGCTTCCTCTCCCGGCATGTTCTCCAAATTCTCCTGTAACTTACTAGCACCCAGCGTTGGAATGTTTTCCTAGTAAAAAGAAAATGCTTTAATCTTAAGTTTCAATGTTTTCTTCTCAGAGGCACTGTCTCTATGATGCCAAAGACATAGCAAACATAATCTTCATATGAACTAAGGTTTGGGAAAACACAGAATTGCAGCAACACCAGGTTATTAAATCTTTCAATCATTTTTATAATTCTTCCCATGGCAATTAATATAGAAAAATATATATAATGAAAATAAATGGAAAATTGCTCAAGGAAAAGGTATCAGTTGATATTTCAAAAATAACATCATTCTAACTACAGAGAATATATATGTATATATGTATATGATATCTTTATAAATGTTTTGCCTTAAGTAACTTGGGGTATCAGTACATTTAAGATTATATTAAGACATTAAATATATTTAAATTCTCTTCATTTAAAATTTTATAAAAGAAGTATCTCAAACATGGTTATGGTTATATCTTTAATTGAGAATGTCATGTTTTCATTTGAATAAATTATATACTTTTAAGGAGTTGAAAGTACATAAGCAAATCAAAGATTTATAATAATTTCAAGTTCTCTAAGGTATTTTGAAATACTTTTAGCTATAGTACACTTTTTTAGCCTTTGAAGAGTTAAGAAAACTCTTAACACTTTTCTTAAGTGGAGTAGTTGATCAGAAAATTCAAATATTTTCTTTTTTTTTACAATACTTAATTGGATTGCTTTGTGCCCTTAAAGATTTTGTCTTTTCTTCAAAAAAAGAAAGAAAGAAAGAAAGAAAGAAAGAAAGAAAGAAAGAAAGAAAGGAAGGAAGGAAGGAAGGATCTGCTTTCTTTCACAGACGACAGCTAGGAGTGATCTCATGTTTTCATGTTTTCATTCAGAAGGATCTGTATGTAATTGAGAAAGTCGATCCCAGTGAAGTAAATGCTCTAAAACAAAAACCTTGATTCACATGCATCACTGATACACATGGATTTGTGGTGACCCAAAAACATAATTTAAGAGCTTCATTAGTGAAAAGTAAAAATATCTCAGCTATGTCATGAGTGATAAATAACTGTTTTTGTTATCCTCACATAGTACAATATAATGTCATTTTCAATGATATAAGCAAATGTATTAGCAAATAATATTGACTATAGCATAATATAAGGTTGTGTGGACATAGTAGGAAGATTTATATATTTTCAAATGAATATAAAACTCACCTTGCATAGATGATTGATAGATGGGTTTGTTATATTATCTCAACTGTATTGAAATAAATATACATAGAAAAATGGATTGAAATCAAATGTAACGAATGCTAGAGTAACATAATTTCTTTTACATCTTCCATTTTCTAAAATTTTCACTAATTTTAAAATATCAAGCTGTACTTATATCCTTTTTGAAGTCTTCAGTCAAAATTGTTAACAACTAAATATAACATTCAAATTTCTGGAAAACAAGAACTAAAAGAAGAGACCAGGACAACCTAAATATTGCATAAATTATTTAATAGCAAAGAAAATTATATAAATTGTGGATCTACACTGTTTGTTTTGTTTAGCTGTGACTATCTAATGAATTGAAGCTTTAGATCATCTCCATGTTGTTAAAAACTACCCAGAGTGCTTGCTACCATTAGCATGTAACACATTAATAGTTTTATTCTTATCTTTCTTTCCTCCTTTAACTCCCACTCATGAGTATCTAATAATAGATGCATCTGTGAGTGGGGAAGAACTAAGGACAGCGAGTGGAAAAGCAGGTTTATTTTTAAAACTTTTTAATTCCATCATCGAACATAAGTTCTATGCTGACTTTTGGTTGCAACTGATAGATTTACTCAATGCAAAACATATTTCTTCAAACTTGTTTGAATTGGGACTTTTTCTTGAAATACAAGCATTATATTAAAGCTTTCAATCAACTTTTATCTGTACAGATTGGTGCAATTAACATTATTTGAAATTGTGCTCTGTTAGGGCACTGCCTGTGTCTAAGTATTACCACGTTAAGCAGAGTTCTCTTTTGTAAGCTCAGTGATCACATGTTCAAATACTCACACTCTTGCTTTGTGAAAAGCAAATATTTCAACCCTAAATTCTTTTTTCTACACACACATAATATTACCCCAATGCTGTTTGGTGTATTATTGAGTATTTTTATAAACATATATGCATTACCTCTCTTAAGCCCCCCAAAACTCATGCGATGGATTCTCTGTATTTCAGAAATTGAAAAGTTTGACTGTTTTTCCAAAGTCAAATGACTTGTATTTAGGAAAATGAAGATTTTCCTTTGCACATTCTTTCTCTTCAGGTATTAACCACCTTACTCTAATGGTGTCTGTAAACCCAAGCTAAGATGTTGCTATCCCTAGATTTCTATTCATTAAAGTTGATTGACAGTTTAAACTGAACCACAAATTATGTGGCTTTTAATGTGACTTCTACGTACAATGTGTCATCAGTTGTAAAGCATTTAATCTTACTAAAATTGAATATCCTTTATTTTTAAATGTTTAGTTGTTTTCACATGAAAAATATATGTTAAATAAAGCTTGTAGAAAGCTCAATTTACTGTTGAAGTCTTGTTCTTCCCTTGCAGTTTTCCATTTGCCCATAGTAAACATCACAGGGTCATTTAATGCAGTAAGACTCATATCTATATCTAATGGATTCCCAAGCACTTGAATTTATATTGCAACAATTTGGTATAAAATGCTGTCTATCTCTCTCCAAATTGTGTGGTAGGTGAATTATTCATTTTAAATTTCAAACAAGCACATAGTCCTTCATCAGCCCATCCCCGTATGCATAAAGAAATAGAGTTTTTGTTAAATATACTTTAAGTTCCATTTCTAAAATGTTTATATTTAACTCAGATTGGATTTATTCAGCATTTTGTGCATTCATTGTGAGTGAACAATATCGAGATTGGATCTGCTTTTTAAAATTAATAGTGAAATGTGAAAATTTGGTAAATTATAAAAGGGAATTTTATCCTAAATTAGTAATTTAAACATGGAAGTGTTAAGAGACTCCTTCTCCTGCATGTCAGTGAAGCCTGTTCACTCAGACGTAGTTCTGTCTTTAAGGAGAATAAATTGGTTGCTATTTTAGAATGAGCATATTTAGACTTAAAAATTCTGTCTTGTTAATTATAACAGAGCATGGTTTTCATTTATTTTGGTGCATATTTAAGTATCTATCTGAGAAGAAAGCTGTTACACATCATATATGAATGAAGCCATCTGCAAGGGGGTACGAGTAACATTTTCAGTGTGAGTTCGTAAGTCTTAAGTAAGTTCTGATGAGATCTAATGACTAGTTTAAAAACTGTTGTGGGCCGGTGAGATGGCTCAGCGGCATAAGCGCCCGCCTGGCAAGCGCAAGGGCCCGATTTTGACTCCCAGAACCCACATACAAAAAAAAAGGGCCGGTGATATCGCTCAGCGGCACGGGCGCCTGCTGGCGCATGAGGTCCTGAGGTCGACCCCCAGTACCCACCAAAAAAAAAAAAAAAAAAAAAAAAAAAAACTATTGTAAGCTATAGTCTGGTTTCTGATCCAGTGATTCTTTCAAAATTACTGTGCAGTACTGATTTTTTTCTCTTTCATCCTTCTTAAACGTAGTTGTAATATTCATGACTTTAATGGTAATAAAAATTTATATGTATCAAATGATTTTTCTAAATATAATGTATTGGTAATCATGATATAAAATATGTATGGGAAATAACACATTTGACTCATGCTTTATTTTCTTTTCTGTAAAAGATAACACTAAAACGAATACTCTTTTCTAATCATAATAGACTTTATTTGAGAAAAAAGTGCAAAAAGTATACATGAGAACAGACAGACAGCAGTATTACTATATCTAACTTTGAAGCATCTGATTGAAATGCAGAGTGATTTTTAAGAAAATGATCTGGACATGAGGCATTTTTAATAAGTAAAATATTTCAACTTTTTTCTAAAGCATTCCTAAAGTAAAGGACATTTTACACCTTTTCCTGTTTGGTTTATCATATTTTTAGTACTTAATAAATTGTGCAGCCTTGGATTCACGTTGGTTATTGCCTCACACACTGACAGCTTTACAGCGGTATGCTAATACTTACTCTGGAGCTTTTGCGAGTCCATGGTAGACACCGCAGAGAGCGAGGAGACAGAGATACAGTCTGGTCTGTTCAGCATATGCCCTTGTCCGCTAATCAGCATTCACAGGGTGGTACCAGTGCCCAGCCCTAACCCCAGTCCAACTGAATATTAACACATATGGCGTCCCAGTTAATTGGCCATGTGGATCCACTGCCCACCAGGTGGCTGTTACACTGTAATTCTGCATCAGCCACAGGTCAAGTCTTTCTAAAGCTTGACCAGAATAAACACCAGGACAGTTGACTTGAAGGATGCTCAGTCCAGTCTATCTTTGATCGTCTTAAATGTGCTCTTGGATGGAAGCAGACATCAGAGCATTTGCCCTGATGCCCCACCTCTGTGCCATTACCGTTGCTCTTCATGAACTGAACTTGGACTCTGAGCCATCCACCTTCATGGAGAACATTTCAGGAAACACAGTTATGTATGTGTAGGGTCAGTAGGTGCTCTCTCTGATGACCCATTTCTACTCTCCTACCAGCATGAGTTTGATTAAATAGTTTCAGTTACTGCAGGGAAAAATTTCAAGTCTAAGAGTGGCTGGACCTAAAATGGAAAGAATAACTGTGGTATTACTTCAACTTTACTAATAGAAACTGTATCCACATCACACATGATTTTAGGCAGCACTGTAAAAATATTTATAATGTGACGCACATTGTCTATGCATGGATAGTTTCCATATCAATTATTATTAATTTTACCATTAAAAATAACACACTTCCAGTGATCTGGTTCCCACCACTGCCTCAGAAATAGCAGAAAGCACCATGTGCATTAATGAAAGAGGTTTTCCTAGAGCTGGAGGAACCAACAGGTTATGTGATCCCAAATTAACAACACCCAAAACAAGGCTAATTATAACTAAGTGAACAAAAACTTTAGCAGCAAACGGTAAAGAACAAACAAACACATTAGCAAAACAACAGGTTTGAAGCCATAGGGTGGGCTTGTCAGATGGCTTCTCCAGGTGGTGAACAGTAACGGCAGTGCGTCTGGAGTTATGCTCCGGTCTCTATACCAAGGCGTTTGACCACACTGCTGACTTCCTTTGTTTCTCTTTTAATGCATTTTATCCTTTCCACAACACAAAACCACACCCTACATTTGACGTAAATTGAGAATGAACAATTTTTGCATTATGGTATAAGAATTAAAATCATGTTGTAATAGTTCAATATAATAATTTTTAGTAAGAGGTTATGAACAAATGTGTTCCTTATAATTTTAATATTTGAGAAAGGGCAGCATAAAATTAAGTACCCCTTGGAAACAGAAGGAGAATTTTTGCATGGGATAAACAAACTTTGTAATAAATGAAGTATTAGTATTAAGAGTAATTTCTTTCCAAAACTGTATTTTATATTAGTATAGTCATAATCATGTGTTAGGTTTGTAGATGATGTGAGATTATTAAAACAAAATGATGTATTTTAAGTCCCAAAAGAATGCCAAATAAAACTATATACAACTGAGTCTCAATGTGTCAGTTTTCCTGATTGTAATTTTTTTTCCTGGTAGCTGCCAAATTTTATTCATGTTTTAAGTAGTCCTGTTCAGTCTAAGATGATAACATCTTCAGGGTTTTTAGAACTGATGCAACGAGATTATCTTGATTTTTAGCATAAAGTAAAAGAACATATTGCTCAAGTACATTTGCAAAACAATCTTCTGAAATAAGCATTGATTATGTCCTTGGCAAGAGCATTTCCTTTATTTTGCTGTTTTGTCCAAGACCTCATTCATATGTGCCAACACGATGATAATTTCATAAACATTATTTATTCTAAATTGTATCCTGTAATATGTACACATATAAATGTAAATAATTATATATACTTACAATTTTGGCTAACTGCATTAAAATATGGTTTTATTTAGATCCAAAAATTTATATTAAGGCCATTCTATTCTTATTTAACAAATTTTAATATATAAACCATTTCTTTTTCAGTATTTCTAATTCTAAAAAAAATCAAATAGAAGATGAAGTATTGCTGCTATGAAATGTATTTCATTTAGCAAACCCAGAGGAAACATGTAAAAATATATTTTAAAAGCCCATATACATTTCAAAGAAAATATTTCTTGATTTAAATTTATTTTTTAATTGATACATAAAAGCATAAATGTTTTACCTGTCAATGGGGCTTATGTGATGTTTTAAACTATGTATACATGATGTAATGTTTAAATCAGGTTAAACATATATATCTTCTAACATTTATCATTTTTAAGTTGAAATATTCTAAATTCTTTTGCTTAGCAGCCTTTGGAGTTTTCTATATGGAAGATAATGTCATTTACAAACAGTAGTGACTTGACTTCTTCATTTCCAGTTTGTGTTTTATTTCTTTCTCTTCCCTGTCTTCTCGGGCTAAAATTTCCAGCACAGAGCTGAATAAAAGTGGTGAAAGTGAGCCTAAGAATTGTTCCAGGTCTTAGAGAACTTTCAGGTTTTTAATTTTATTATAATTTTATCTTTGGCCTTTATTGTATTGTGATATATTCCTTCTATACCTACTTGGTTCACAGTGTTTTAGAATGAAGAAATGTTGAGTTTTACCAGTGACTTTTCTGCATCTGTTGAGATGGTTGTATGATTTTTGTTCTTCCCTCCATTAATGTGTAGTATCACGTTTACTGATTTGTGTGTGTTGAACCATCCTCACATTCTTGGAGTGAATCCACCTGGATCATAATAACGGTTTCCAGCCTGCTTTTGGGTTTGGCTTATTAAAATAACTATCTTCTAGAATATTGGCCTGAATCTTTCTTTTGTTTTGTCCTTGTCTACTTTTGGTTTTGGGATAATGCTGTCTTTATAGAGTGTGTTTGGGAGAATTCCCTCCTCTTCAGTTTTTCAATAATTTAAAAAATCTATGATAATCCTCTGTATTTCTGTGGTGTTGCTTGTAAAGTCTCCCTTTTCATCTCTGATTTTATTTATTTGTGATTTTTCTCTGTTTTCTAGTCCAGCTTGATGTTTGTCAATTTTATCTTTTGGAAGAACTATTTCTTCATTTTGTTTATGTTTTTACTCTTTTTCTTTTATTTCTGTTCTGAGCTTTGTTATTTTTTTCCTTCTACTAATTTTTGGTTTGTTTTATTCTTGTTTTTCTAATTTCTTATGATTCTGCAATAGTTATTTCAGATCTTTTTGTTTTATTCATATACATTTTGATTTTTTATAAGGTTCCCCTTTAATAATGCTTTTGTTGTCTTCCATAGATTTGGGTGTGTTGTGTGCATTAGTTTTCCACCACTGTGAAAAATACCTAAGACTCAGCTTATAAGGAGAACGGGTTTATTTCCTCTCACCGCTTTGGAAATTCCAGTCCATGATCCATCCAGTCTGTTGCATTGGGCCTGTGCTGGCATGTGGTGAGAACATGGGGCAGAGCAAAAGCATTCTCGCTGGGAAGCAAACAAGGAAGAGAGGAGGGGCTCAGGCCCCATTATCCCCTGCATTAACATACCTCCAGTGACCTGATGTTGTCCTACTAGTCCCTGTCTCTCAAAGTTTAATTCATCCCATCCTCAGAGTTCCATGGTATTCACTGTTCTAGCATCGCTCAGAGTCTAAGTCTAACGTCTCTTCTGAGACTCAAGGCAAGCTCAACTGTGAGCCCCTATAAAATCAAAAAGAGGGGCCGGTGAGATGGCTCAGTGGAGTAAGTACCTGCCTGGCAGGCTCGAGGTCCTGAGTTTGACCACTGGTACCCACATAAAGGAAAAAAAAGGGGCCGGTGATATCACTCAGTGGCACACGTGCCTGCTGGCAAGCTTGAGGTCCTGAGTTCAACGCCCGGTACCCACATAAAAAAAAAAAAATCAAAAAGAAAAGTTGCGCACTTCTAAAGTACAGTGGTAGAAAGGTCCCGTATGTATGTTCCCATTTGAAAAGGAATGAAAACGAAAATAGCAAGGAAGGGTTAGACCAAAGCAAGACCAAAACTAAGCAGGGCAAACCTTAAATTTTAGAGCTCCATTTCCAAGCAGTGTCCTCTAAGTGCTTTGCTCACTTAGTTCTGGTTGAAAAGGACACCACAGGATTCTCTTCTCAAAGGAAATCTGTGCAACAGTTTTGCAGTGTTATATACCTTTGAAGCTTTAGCTGGTGGATTGTGCTGATTCCTGAGGTCCTCTCACAGCATCTTTCCATCGTCCAGGTGTAAAGCACTTGTCTTATCTCTGTGAGTTCCAATCACTGCGCCATTCTCAGCAGCACTTGTCTTGGTAGCACCTTCAGAAGTGCTCCTTTTTGGCTGAACTGTGTCTGTGGGGAGATGATTGCTGGAGGGTCTTACTTACCCTCTTGATCCACCCCAAAATTTTGTTTCTCAAGCCCACTCTTTTGTTATTATAGAAAGATAATTTTAAAAACTGGATAGAATGCTAATTATTTTATACATACAGGATAAACTACCTCCAGAAATCAAAGAATAATTTTAGGATTGCCTTAAAACTGCACAATACAAAATGAGTGTAAAATTCTATAATGATTAATAAATATTTTCATATAAAATCAAGAAATTCCTTATATTCAATATGAATAAATAACAATGACAATCTTGATTAAGAGCATATTTTAAAAATGAGGGTAAAAGTAATTTAAATTCTTTGAATGTATAAACATCTTTATAGATTACCAGATAACTTTTACCTTACTATGTTCCATAAGTTATCAAAGTATTAATCTTATTATTCTGGCTACATAAGTGATAAAATTAAAATACATATGGGCTAGCTATTAAAAGTCTCATATATGATAAAGTTACATTGAAATTTTTATTATTTCATTAAAATTTGTAGTTAGTACGTCACATATATAATTAATCGTATATAATTAATCATAAAGATTAATTGTGGACCCTAACCATAGAACACTGCAGTTAATATATACTGAATTTTGAAGGATGTATCAGAATATTTGTAGTATAATACCATATTAAAATATGTCCAAAATATTTCATGCCCTAATTCATGGGTAGCTGTACGTTGGATAGTGTCATTTTTATAAATGCATGTGTTAGCATTCAATGGCCAGTCCACTTTAATAATCATTTAATAGATACTTAAAGCTAAATATTCAACTTGCATTTTATCTTCCTTTTAAAAACAATGACCACTGTAATAGTGAAAGATCTGAGTGTTTTTTAGCTTCATCCTTAAGGTAAGTAGAACAGTGTAGGAGGCGAGGGAAGGAAAACTCCATTTACTGAGAGTGCTATCTGTTTTGGCCAGTATTCTTCTTTTGTGCCCTGGTCTTTCTGGCACCATGCATTCCTGGCCACACTCACCTGGCTGTGGAGTACCTCCTCTCTGACTCACCAGCATAAGATCTCACACTTCCACTCAGTGGTCACTTCCCCCCATGTGCCCCACACTTTGGAAGGTACATCCTCTGAACATCCAGAGCATTTTCTGCTCACCTTTATTATATGGATAGTAAGACTATTTATGTTTTCCTGCTAGGCCTTGGCAGTCATTGTAGTAGGGACTTCTGTCTTTCATCAGTATCAATTAGGTCTCCGATGAAACTAGATGGAATGATAAGTTATTTGAATGAGTTATACAGTGTGATGTTTCAGTAGCTTCTCCAGGAGTGAGGATTCCTGCAGTAGTTTCCACGTATGTATCAATATACAAAGCATACAAAATGTTGTCATTTTTTATTTAGACTTAATTTTTCCATTTTAAAAGTTAGGAGAGAAACAAGAAAGGAAAAATATCGAGCCTCATTATTAAGCAGTTAGTCTATACAAAATCTAATTTTTTTGATGCTCTATGAAGAAAAAGGGGCACACGCACATAAATTTATACTTTACAATCTAATGTTGTTCAAAGTGATATTCCACCATGAAACTCGAATGTGATTTCTGGAATTTCTCTTCATTTTTGTGTTTGGATTCTTTCACTCCTCACTTAAAGAGGGAGCAACACAATATACATCATAACTCGTTTTTAAATGTAGTTATTTATTGAATAACAAATAAAACGTTGTTTATAGCCAATTCTGCAGGCCTCTTGAGAAAAATCAAAATAATCCTTGTAAAGATGGGAGAAACAAAGTAGAAGGTTAAGAAGGAAATAATATAGCAAAATATTCATTTCATTTGTTAAAAAGACATCTGCCAATCTTTTTGAAATATATGTAACTTAGCCTCATTGAAATATTTGATAATGTGCTTTACACTTCCTTGAAATTGTCATGCACTGGTTTTCCACCAAAGGATGTTATTCAGTATACTTCGCTGGTTTCTTCTTGTTCAGTGGAGCCCTTCTCCAAGAACCTGCCCTCTCTTCTCTTCTTTTGCAATTATCTCTGTCTTAAGTATCCACTCACTCTTGAAAATCTGAATCTGCAGTTGTGGCCTGCATCAATAGTCTGCCACTTTTTAACCGGATGCTGAGCAGGATATCACTCCAGTTTCTATGCTTCAGTTTTGTTTTTTGTTTTTTTTTAATCTGTATAATGAACATAATTATAGAAACTCGGCGTGTTGTGAGAATTAAATGAGATAAGCACATTCACAGGGATCTTTAATTCAACATATTCCTCCCCCTCTTACCCTCAGGACCTGTTCCTCCTCTATTTTATATCACCATGGTTCTTGTAAAGTGGGACATTTTTTTTCTTGGTGATGTCCATTCCATCATTGAGTTTCTCCTGCTGCTACTCGAGGCATCCATACAAACTCCACTGTTCATTCAGGGAGAACTTGCCCTGTTCAGGTTCAGCCAGCCTAGGGAGGAAGTTACATGCTAATGGAAACCACTGATGTGTTAACAACACCAATTCTATAGTTCTATTTTTTAGCCCAGTGCACTGTGTGTACTTTTAAGGGTACTTTTTAAAAATCAGGTTCTATTCCAAGTGACAAATTCAGTCATCCTGTGGGCAGGTAGACAGGCCTGAGCCATGGGCCGGTCTAGGGTGGTTCAGCCAGTACACTGCCTCTTCCTGGCAGCAGTTCGTCTCAGGGCACTGCATGCTTCTGAACACCCCATTCCTAAGCAATGCTTACTAAGAAAAGATAGCACAAAACTATTAATATGTACTTCAGTACTATACAAAAATAAATAATATGTATTAAATACTTATTAAAATAACAGCAAAGAACAAAGGTCTAACAAACAAAAATTAAGACCATGGTTTTACTTGGCGAGTCTATAGCAGGACATTACGGAGAAAGGCACCTATCTGTCTCTAACATCTCTATAATCTATTCAGTAATATTGGCAGTGTTCTCTTCCACAAGAAATTCCGTATGCATGGATCTCATCGCTTCTTAATATTCTAAAGTTTTTTTTGTGATTGAAAGATATATGCGTAACTGGTACCATGTGATGTTTTGATACATGCACACATTGTGGCATCATCAAATAATGCTTATTAACACACCCTGTACCTAGTATGTCAAAATTATTTAGATGATGGAAGTGTCTCACCATAAGTGGCCACCGTGGGCTTGCCGCAGTGACAGAAACAGTCCTGTTTCTCTCGAATTCAGTACCCTTTCTTTGCCATGCAATCTAAGATTTGAGTTACTTATTGTTAGAGTTCCTTTGCGTACCCACCAACAAAGATGGGGACAAAGTGTAAAAAGCCATCTTTGCCTGTAACAGCTGATCGGGGCCGTGTCTCCTAGACTTCAGACAGGCAGAGGCATTAGGAGGTACAGACCGTGTGTGGTGAGGGACTCGCTGTGCAGATCCGACTGTACATAACTGTGAGTGCCGGGTTAGCCACTGCTGAAAGACCGCTGGAGTCTGAAGTCCCAAGGGTAGGCAGAGGACAAGAGGGCAAATTTAAGTCAGGGATAGTAGAACAAACTAGAGTCCATGAGGCTGGGCCAGTGCCCCTGCACCTCTCTCTGCGGCCAGCGTAACAGCTGATGAGGAAGCTGCAGGGAATCCAGAGCAGTGCCCACCTGGCTGCATCCTCAAGATGCTCAGTGACGCAGCACCTGCTGCCCCTGTCCATATTTTCTAGGCTTCCAAAGCGTAGTCTGCGCTGCTTCAGCCTGTGAAGTCTCACACCAACTATGTCTTGTGACACACGCTAATGGAACCCACTTAGGGAAGGTGCTATTAGGAGACTCAGTTGGAGCTAGTTGAGTTTACGCCTTGCAAGGTCAGCACACGGATTCTTCCCAGCAGCGAGGCTTTGCCCTCAATGCCGCTGCGTGGCGCGGGGGGGTGGGAGGGGCGCCTGCCCATCTCCCCGGCCGCCCCGTGTCCATCTCCCCGGCCGCCCCGTGTCCACTCCCCGGCCGCCCCGTGTCCACTCCCCGGCAGCCCCGTGTCCACTCCCCGGCCGCCCCGTGTCCACTCCCCGGCAGCCCAGTGTTCACTCCCCGGCCGCCCCGTGTCCACTCCCCGACTGCCCCGTGTCCACTCCCCGGCCGCCCCGTGTCCACGCCTCATCCCTGTCTGCGCAGCCTCACTCAGCTCCGCAGCCTCCGTGGTCGAGGAGCGGCTCTGCTCTCGGTCTTCCAACCACTTGCTGCTTCACTTTAAAAGTAGGATTGGTTTTCGTTTATCCTATCAAATGTTCCATAAATTTTATTTAACTGCACGGTGCTTTAAATAATCTTTCAAATGGATATAGCTTTATACTTTTAACAAAAATAAAATTCCCCGGTGGTGTAACATATGTTAGAATCGTTAAAATATATATTGTTTTAGAATTCAATCACTCATTGCTTATAGCACCAAGGAGTGACTAAGTAAAACTTAAGAGGGGCGTTTGGGGCTTGATGTAATTATAATACAAAATCAATGCACACCTCTTATAATTAGGATATGACAAAATGCAACTCTACCAGAGCTGAGGGATGAGAACTTACTAAATATTAAAAAATTAACTTCAAACCCATGTAACATAAATAATTCATTTTTAAAAGTATGACACTTTAAAACTACATATAACTATGAACATAAATGATATATATATATCATTATATATATATATCATTTTATATATATATATATATAGCCTGAAAGTTTGTGTACCCCTAAAATTTGTAAGTTGCAGTCCTATCCCCCATGAGGATGAGTATTAGGAATTGGGGTTAGGAGGACTGATCCTATCATAGGAGAGAAGCTCTATGGATTTGATTCATACTCTTCTGAAGAGGCCCAAGGAGGCTGCTTGTGTTGATATTCCCCTCATCAACACAGCTGGAACACAGCAGTCACAGAAGTGGGTCCTGCAAAGACACCAGATCTCTTATCACCTTGAATCTTGGGACTTCCCAACTTACAGAACTGTGAGAAATAAACTCCTGTGTATCACCCTCCCAGTTTATGGTGTTCTGCCATAGTAGCCTGAGGGGTCTAAGGCCAGATATATCTTATAAAAGAAACCCAAACCCATGATTTTCTTCAGCTAGTTCGGTCACATTTGTGTGATTGTAATGATTCACAGGTATTTTACTTAATCTGGACAGGTATTTATATGTTATTAATATCATGATACTAAAACATCCAACACTCTTAAGATTTCTTTATTAAGGCAAACATACATAAACTGTGATAGGAAAGAAGTTATAGGATGATTATGATTTAGCCAAAGAAAAATGGACACACAAAAATAGCAACCAAGAGTATGAGATTATATTCTAAGCATAGTTTTAATCTCTTGTTGCAATATGCATGGTTGCAATATGCATGTTGGCATGTTCCTATTTACAGAAAGGTTTGTTGGAGTATTTTACCTTGTGCAGAAACCTAATGAGAGAAACAAAGCAAGTTCATTTGAGTATGTGGTGGGAGAAAGTCTCACAGAAATAAGCATACGCAGTAAAGGAGAGAGTAGCACAGACACCTGACCACGGATTAGCTGAGCTCTAGGTACGGTATTCCCGTACGAGTTTCTAACAGTATTCAATGTTCTGTTAGGTTTCGTTATCGATCCCTACCTTTTATATTTAGTAATTCCAGTGGAATGTTTGTGTACCCATGTGTATCCAGTAGATTTAATATTTATATCTACTATTAATTATTTCTCAATTTTTCCTACATACATTAATGTTGTAACACAGTGGTGCCTCAGTTCACGAATTTAATTTGTTGTATGATTTTGGAGAAGATGGCCACGTTTGTGTTTGTGTGGGAAAGACAGCCACCCAATTGTTTGCAAACAAAAGCATCCATGAACCGAAGTACCACTGTAGATTTTTATATAATTCTGTTACCACATAGGAGCGATTTAGAAAGTCAGTCTTTCAATGTTATATTGCAGACATGCGTTATGCTAGCATTAATGATCATAAAGGGAACGTAAATACGAAGGAAGCCACACAGTCCGGTTGGAAAGAACGTGACAGTGAAAGGGCCTCACGCACAATCTATTCATCCTTAGGAGGGACAGGGAAGAGCAGAGGACTCACAGAGCATCGTGGGCGCTCGCAGATAGCTATCCCACACGTGAGCACAGGTTCCTAACATCCTGGCTTTGTAGTCTAAACCACTGATTATGTAGTACAGAAAAAGTGTATCAGCTGAGAATTCAGTCCTCCCTTTTAGAGGTAACAAAAGGAAATTTATTTATTTACTTTTGTGGCAGTGAAGATTGAACCCAGAGACCTTGCACTGAGCTGCATCTCTCACCCTTTTATTTTAAGACAGAGTTAGCCTTGCTAAGTTGTTACATTGCCCACGGTGGGCTCAAACTTGCAGTCCTCCTGCCTCAGCCTGCCATAATGCTGGGATTACAGGCATACACCACCATACCCCACTAAGGGAATACATTTATAGGTAGAAAAACCAATCATTAGGATGTCAAGTTGAATTCTAAGGAAGCATGGACCTAATATAAATAGAACACTGTGTTGTTACACTGGTAAATGGCATTGATACAAATGAGAAGTCACAGGTAACATCGTGCCCCACTTTATGGATCAATCAATAAGTGAAATCAGTAAGCCGATTTTATTGTAATACGTTATCTGCTTAAATAGCATTCTGAATGATATGTAAATCAACAGATAAAAATTTTTATTTCTCATTATATAAAAATTTTATTGCTGATTCAAAAGTTGTATAGCAGGCTGGAAACTCAATGAGGCTATGGTACCAGTTCCCTTGACTACTGTATCTGTCTACCCTTTATGGAATTTAAGATGGGGGCCATGGTCTTTGCTTAAATATTTCTATTTACAGAAGCTATGTGATAAGCTTCCAAATCAGTCTAGTTGTTCTTTAAATGAAAATTCATGTTGAAATTGCTACTTGCAAGATTTCTCAGACACAAACCTGATTGCTCATGTGTGTTTTGAGACCATCACTTCCTTACCATTTTAAGTCGAAAGGCACACTTTCAGCCTGGTGCAGGTCTTATTACCATACTTGAGAAACAACGCTTAGAAAAGTAAATAAGCAGCCCTGAAGTTTGGAGATTTTCCTTAATGGTATTGTTGCCATGGTTACAGCTGAAATGTTATATAAAGCAAATTGCTTATTGATGGAAGAAGGCTGAGTGGCACAGCAGCGTCTCTTTCTGGTTTCATTGCCTTCATTTCCTACTCTCCTCGTAAGATTAATGGATTTTTTGGAGTATTGTTTTGTTTTGAACAAGCTTTGATGATGTGATATTAAAATAAATGCATTTTATTAACAGTGTACCAGCTGAAATTGAACATGTTTAAGTATGGTGTGATCAACGTAAAGTTGTATTTCATACACTCATTGTTTATCAGAATTTCTCTACTTGGAGATGAATTTTTATATTCTACTTATTGTTAAGGCAGTGAATAGAAATGTGATTGGCCTCATACTATGGAATATTCTAAGTAATATATTTAATAATAACATAGATGAAATATAAACATTTATTATAGTTGTACCATTAAAGGATATTTATAATGGTATACTCAAAATAAAATTTATTTTAAAAATAGAGATAAAAAGGAAATGGTGGGGCCGGTGAGATGGCTCAGTGGCATAAGCGCCTGCCTGGCAAGCACAAGGGCCCGAGTTTGACTCCCGGAACCCACATGGGAAAAAAGGGCAGGTGATATCGCTCAGCGACACAGGCGCCTGCTGGCACACGAGGTCCTGAGGTCGACTCCCGGTACCCACAAAAAAAAAAAAAAAAGGAAATGGTGTGCGAACAGTGATAATGATGACTAGTATGGTTGTGAAAAATGTCTCCTTAAGCATTTATAATAGGGTAGCTCTTCAGAGTCTGTGTGTATATTTAATATTTACAATCGTCTCCATCGCTATCTTTATAAGGAAATATTTTAAAGATAAAATTATAACTCATTTGATATTTAACCTTGAGGCAGGAAATGAATATTTATGTCTCATTATCATTACTGCTACAAAAAGACATAAATCTAAGTCTAGCTAACTATTTTCAGCAGAAAAGAAATCATATGTGTCAGTGACATACACTGAATTTTTATGTCACTTAAGGATATTGTTTATGTATTTCCTGGTTACACCTGGTGTAGAACTGTTACGGGTGCCCAGCAGTGTGACCATTGAGGATCAAAGGGTGCACACACTGTTGGAACTGGAAATAGAATTCTTCATTCGTTTCCTGAATACAGTAATAAAGAAATATTTGGTATTATTTTTGTTAAGCAACACAAAATGTTTGCAAATATAGATTATTTTATATTGTTACGGAGTATTTCCAAAATTAGTTTTTGTTCAGAAATTTTTCTAGTAATTTTATTTTTAATTAATGATGCTATGATAATGATAATGATCCTTACTTTTCAAAATGAACTTTCTTGGAAATTCATTGTTGTTCTTTTTACTCATTGTCAGAAATGTGATCAATTTTCTCACTTGACTTTTGATTTTACCTGACCTCTGCCTTCCCTCCAATGGTACTCCTCTTCTCCCTCTTAATAAACAAAATTAAATTTACATATTTAAATAAGTATATGTTCTGTTGCTACATTGTCTTTTTATTTATAATTCCTTATTGACATTAAAACTTCTTCTGCTTGCTGAATTGGGGTGGCATTTTAACTTTGGTTCTAGTGCTCCAGAAAGGAGACATACCTAGGAGACCAGCAGCTCAGCATTTCCAATGGCGGGCAAAGTCCGCTGTATGACTTGCAGTTCATCAAATTCCTCCTGTTCGAACTAAATGCACTGGACATTGTGCTGCACCCATCATGTCCTGCCATTGCTTCTCGTCACTGTGGCTGCTTCCTGCCTGTCGATTTAATGTCTACAGCATGGGCAGGTCACCACATTCTGGCAGGTCAATCTGAATACTTCAGGCTAACACTTGTATGAGGACTCTATTTCTTCAACACATTGTAGAAGTATTTTTTTTTTAATTTGGCAATAAGTGCCATATCAGAAAAAAATCTTTGCTTATTTAACCTTATCTATTTTTACAGCTAAATGACAAATATGTTGTTTAAATTTCCATCTCTATTCAGTAATTCTAGTGTTCTCACTGGTTGCCTTTTTTTAAGTACATGCATATGATTTTCCTGTACCTTGTCTTCTACCTTTGTGATTGAATTCCATTAGAAACATAATAACAAGAACTTCACCCTTTGTTACTCTCTTTATACTTTGCCACTAAATATAAATGTTTTTGAAATTGATAGTTCTATTATGTTAAATGGTGGCAATAAATATTTTTGGCAAACATGAATTTATTTTGTATTCATAACTTATTAATCTAGCTGTATAAAGGCCAAATCTTAGAAAACATCTGGCTAGAAATGATATCTCCCTCTTCTACATTGTAACACAGTTTTTGTTCCTCTGTCTCTTTATTCATTTTACTGCACATTATACTTGTTATTAACCATGCTTTATTTCTTCTACTTAAAACTAGGTTTCCCTAATGAAATAAGATTTGAATATACACTTCCCAAATGACGTATGTACTGAGTAGATATAAACGGAATAGATAAATGAATGAATTGGATTGTCCTTATTTGACATGATAGAAACATCAGTTTTCAAATTAATTCTGGTTACAGTTGTTCACAAAGTAAAGCCAAAAGAATTACTCTAGGCCTTCTTATCTTATTCACAATGAAAATCAATCATCCATTCAAGGGACTGGGTATAGTAACATCATGTTTAAAGTAATGGCAAAATAGCAATGTCAAAAAATAGGCTTTTAAAAATACTAGGTTTTATTGATGGATGCAGATTTCAGCGTAGCACTGATTTGAACTTGAACTTGAATGAGGACCTTACGATAACACCCTTTGTCACAGTAAATTTACACTGTTGGCTTATGTGCGTGTTGCGGACCTCGCTGATGTGGTTATTGCTTTTTAAGTGTTCCAAGCATTATTTTATTTTATTTTTTTGTGGGTACTGGGGGTTGACCTCAGGACCTCGCGCTCCAGCAGGTGCCCGTGCCGCTGAGCGATATCACCGGCCCTTTTTTCATATGTGGGTTCCGGGAGTCGAACTTGTGCTTTCACGCTTGCCAGGTAGGTGCTTATGCCACTGAGCCATCTCACCGGCCCACAAGCATTATTTTAAATCCAGAAAAATGAAGGATTTTATATGACATAGTAAACTAAATATGTTATGCCTTTAACCCTCTTACCTTAATTTTAATGGAGTGAATATAATGACTATACTGCCTTCAAATTACTGCTGTGCTTCATCTCTCAACACATTCTTCTTTTAACAAAAAGCCATATGCAACTGTGATATCATACACTGTAGGTGGAAGAGGTGATAACTTAGTATGAATAATCTGTCCCAAAAACTCAGGTAAAACAAACATACTTTTCTAGTGGACAGAAATGTTCATTGTCATGAAAACTGTATTCCTGGTGTGTCAAAGGCCACTGCCTTACTTCTCTTAGGGCGTGGCCTGACGGGAATGCATGGTACCTACCTGCAGGTGCTTCGGAGAGCCCGTGTGCCAAAACAGCACCATGACACAGCCATTTGTGGCTGCTTTTGTTTTTAAAAATGTCAGGCTCTGAATGAAAATATCTTAAGATGTGGCTCCATCAAGTAATGGTTTTTAAAACCACAGCGCAGATTGATTAATTTTCCTTAGATATCATGGAAGTGCCTCCGTTGGGGACTGCTCAACACAGGAGCTTTTAGCAGTTGATGAGGGGTCAAATAATTTCTTTTGCATGGCTTGTGTACAAAATCAGTCTACCTACAAGGAGCTACAATCCACTTCAGAAATTAAGAAGGTATGGCCGGTGAGATGGCTCGGCGGGGTAAGTGCCTGCCTTGCAAGCGTGAGGGCCCGAGTTCGACTCCCGGATCCCACATACGGAAAAGGGGCCGTGATATCGCTCAGTGGCACGGGTGCCTGTTGGCACGTGAGGTCCTGAGGTTGACACCCCGGTACCCACAAAAAAAAGAAAAAAAATAAATTAAGAAGGTAATTGCTATTGGATGATCATACATACACACAGATAGAAAATGGACCCATGATACATCCCAGTGCTTTATGGGCAGCCTTGTATTACAGTTAGAGAATCGACGTTGGCTTCACACTTTTAGATTAGCATGTAAGAATTGGAATGGTTTACAGATTGAGGGACAGTGACAGAGATTTAGCAGCATTTTAATGTCTCTGGAGAAATTGGAAGCTGAAGTAAGAAATGAAATTTAGACCTCTGATAGTTTTTACAGCAGTAAGTGATTTTTCTCTCTAAATAATTTAAGCTAAGTACCTGGAAGGAGTGAGCCAGTATAGAAAGGCAGTTTGTAGTCAAGCTTGTCAGAAGGCAGTGCACTTAGGGATGCTCTATCAAGCGTGTGACCCTCCACGCTCTGCACCCCAGAATGGGCCCGCATTGAATGGTCGGAGGTAGAAAGCAGCTGCAGGTACAGCCTGTATTTCTTACTATTAAGATAAGTGTAGTGTAGGAAAAAGTACAGCAGGTGTCAGTCAGGGAGAATTTCTACAACTTTATTAGTCTAACATCGTTTGTCCCCAAATGAGCATATGTTATGAACTCTTAGAGTAGTTTTCAATCTTTACTTTGCACAACTACCTGAAAGTTTAACAAAAAGGCTAATCTTCCCTCCACTCCTAGGACTCTGCTGAAATAATTCTAGCGTAGTTCCTAGAAAATTGCTTACTAAATTCCACCTCAGTTGATTGGGTACAAGTAATCATGGCTTACACACTACAGAGGCAGAGATAGAAGGAGATATCTTTCTCAACACACCACAAAGTCTGTGAAAAAGTCACCAAATAATTTGAGCCATGAGTTCCTTTTGCTCAGTTGCATGGTAAATTGTGATTAGTATTAAGAATGCAATTATTGTCTTATTTTGAAAGCAAATAGAGAATTAAGCACAAGTGATTCTTGAAAATTCTACCTATACTAGTAAAGCTCTAGTCAGATAGTTGAACTGTATTTAGAACCAAGAGGTAGGAAATAATGGTCTAAATCCTGAAAGAAATTCTTATTAAAAGAAAATTATGAAATGTAATAGTTTTGAATAAATTTATGATGGGAAAAATAGGACAAAAAATAATTTCATCCAGGATGAAAAATAATTTTATTTGGTGCAAATGGAAACTCTTCCCACTTGCCCCCAAAGTTGGACATTTCTGTAGACCCATCTTTAGTGCCTCTTTTCTTTTTTCTTTTTTCTTTTCTTTTCTTTTCCTTTGTCTTTTTTTCTTCTCTTCTCTTTTTTTCTTTTCTTTTCATTTCATTTCTTTTTTCTTTCCTCCCTTCCCTTCCCACTCCTTCCTTTTTTCATCCTTCCTCCTTCCTCCTTTCTTTCCTCATTTATGGTGAGGAGAGTGAATTCTTAGTCTCTAAAAATTCTCCCCAGTTTTAGATTTCAATCTTTTTGTAACTTCCTTCTGAAAACTTAATGTTTCATTGATTTAGAAAACCTATGTTTCCCATATTAAAAAAAAAAAAAAAAAACTAGGCACTGTCAAATTTTTACCTTCTTAAATGCAAGGAAACAGAAGCGTGATAATATAATCAGTGTTTTTATTGCTGTCTTATTTGCAGATTCAAGAATGGCTATGTTTAAATTGCCAAACTCAGAGAGCGATATCGGGACAGCTCGGAGGCATGGGCAGAATGCCACCTGCACCCTCTGGACCCAAAGCATCCCCTGTGCCTGGCCCTGCAGAACCCCCGCCTCAGAAAGCAGCAGCGGCTGCTCAGGGAAAAGTGAAAAAGAAGGAAGCAGAAGTAAAAACCGAGGCTGTAAAACCCATTCCAGAAAAAGTAAAAGATACAGCTTCAAGTGAAAAGACTCCTAAAATACCCTCAGATCTAAAACAAGAAGAGAGTAAACTCGAGAAAGACAAAGTTTCAACACTTCCAGAAAAAAAGCCACTGTCCAAAGAAGAAGAGCTACTTTCAGAAGAGAGAACGTTAACCACCAAAGAAAAGAAGCAACTTCCTAAAGAAAAGAAGCCACCCCTTGAGGAAGAAAGGCCAACTCCAGAAGACAAAAGGTTATCCCCGGAAGCAGAAGAGGAAGAGAAAGGCGAGACGGCTGAGCCTCAGGTACAGATTGCAGAAGAGCAGTCCGGAGGCAGGGGCGCGCCCCAGACGCCGCGAGGAGGGAAGCCGCCGCAGCCCCAGGCGGAAGCGTCGCCCCCCGGCCCCGCGCAGAGTTTGCCCAGGGAGGAGGCCGGGACAACCAAGGGGAAGGAGCAGCCACCGGCAGCAGGCTCGGCAAGACCCGAGCGGGCAGAACCTGGGAAGGAAAAACCAGTAAGTTGTGTTCTCCTGACTTCGCAATCTTCCTTACCTAACGTGCCGAATCCTCCCTTAGCACCTGGGTTACCCAATCTGTTGTAGAGGTAAAGGCCTGCATATGATGAATTACGTTTTCAGAGAAGTGCTTTTTTTTTTTTTTTTTTTTGCCGAAGTCAAAGAATTTTGGCCTTTTGATAGCTTAATCAAGTGTACCTATAAATGAAGCTTCTCAATCTCATTGCTATCAAATAATGTATCAAAATCATACAGTAATAAATTTCTTACAGTTTTAAATTACTCTTTTCTCTACAATCGACTTAAAAATTAGTATTTCCTTTTACCATAAAATAATGTGTCTTTCTATAAGTTTCTGTTTGCTTACCCTTTTGGTTTTGTGAGAAGCAGCACGTTCTGCCCCACTGGAAAGCCGTTATGAGCTCGCCAAGCCCTGCTGTGATTGTCAGCAGAAGAGAAGTATGACTGAGTGTGGAAATCGTTGTAAACTTTATAAAGCAGGTTGTTTTAATATTTATTGTGATTTTAACATTCTGTTAGGAGTTTTGTTCAAATACATTTAATATTAAGGATTATCTATAATTCAAGCATAATCTGGCAATACATGTATTTTTTTCTTTAGTGGAATTTTTAAGAGTACACCATTTCAACTAATATTTATTCAAGCAATTGTATCATTGTTAGTGGAACTCTGATTTGTTAGAGCTACAAACAATCTTGCATCATACGTAATTGGATAATTTTAATTCACAGATCAACATTTTTAGGAAAATGAGATATTTTAGTAAAACTCCAACTATAAAACATATTACAAGTCTGACTTAATTGTTCCTGTTATTTTATTTGTGTATAATTTTACACATGATTACTAACCCATTTCTTGTAAATGATGCATTGCACATTAACTAAATCCTTTTCTTCCTTTATCAGTGAATTTTATCAGTTTCCATAAATGCAAATGTCCCACCTGGAAATTTGAAATCCAAAGTACTCCAAAACCTGCAGTTTTGAGTGTTAACGCGGGGTACAAGTGGGAAATTCCAATCCAGACCTTGCGCGGTGGGTGTCAGTCAGAACAGAAGCACATTAAAACAGCGAGGGATTATTTCCAGGTTATGTGTATGAGGTGTACACAGATGAATTTCATGCTTAGACTGGTTCTGGGAATGAACTATTCTCAGATAGTTCATTATATACATGCAAGTATTCCAAAATCTAAAAAAATTCTGAAATCCTAACTACTTCTGGTACCCGGAATTTTGGATAACAGATACTCACCATGTATTTTTTTTTAATTTATCAGTTGAATGTTTGTACTATTTTGCTACTACATTATTGCGCTATAAAACTTTCACAAAGAATGGAAAATAAGTTAGTGAAATAAACTAAAGTGACAATTTTATTGTGTATTTAAATGTAGGTATGTATATGTTTCACAATATAATATGATTAATAATAGTATTTCAGAGAGACTATTATGTATTTTGGGGGGATTTTTTTGAGACAAGGTCTCACCATGTAACCCAGGCTTGCCTTGAACTTATTATGTAGCCCAAGCTGGCCTTGCACTTATTATGTAGCCCAGGTTGGCCTTGAACTTATTATGTAGCCCAGGCTGGCCTCGAACTTGTGGCGATCCTCCTGCCTCAGCCTCCCGAGTGCTGGGATTACAGGCGTGTGCCACCGTGCCTGGCTCCATTATGCATTTTAATCTTGGTCTAAAATTTTATATTACAGCTATTTGAAATTCAGCTTCAAAGTTAAATTGCACAAATGTTTAATTATTGTTATGTTGTTTAGTTTTAGTGACTATCTGTAGCAAACATGGGATACCTCACCAAAGGTATATGAGAAATTGAAGAAGTGAATCAAATGTTATACTCACCAAATCTTGATACCTGATTTCCAAGTATAGAGTTGAACACCACTTATGAAAAAATGTGGAAATTCCACAAATATTAATATTTTCACTGATAGGTTGGTTCTTCATTTGGGAAGTTTTCAAATGGATTACAATGTTCTAATGTTCTAGGTGTTTTAAAAGCTGGTATATGTCATTTTATCATGTGATTTCAAACTATGTTCAGAAGGCTGTTTTCATACTTTAATTTTCTCAAAAAGATGGGTAGAGCTTGGATAATTTGTCTTAAACACTTCCTGTGTAGTATACTGCTAACAACCAGTGTTTACTTCCTGTCACAGTATCTAATACGTGGTAGGTACATCACGGATAACCACTGGTTATCAAGCAGTTGGACTTTAGAATCCTTCTACTTTTATTTTAAAACATTTAAATTTTATGTTCTGCATTTTAAATAAATTTACCATGAGTTAATCAATAAACTTCTATAAAGTAATCTTAGTTACTTCCTGTATTAGTATACATTATACTACTTCAGTAATGTCCTGAGGCACTCCGTCCAATCCAGGCCAACTTATGACCAATGCAATAACTGAATTTCACATGTACTGCTACTTATGAACCTACATAATCTTTCCCTTTAACAAAAATAATTTCAGTTAAAGAAACCACTCTTCATTATTTAATATATGGAGGAGTTTTTTCCTGAAAATATGTGTACTTTGATTAAACTAATCAGTTAACATTGAGGCTATATTTTTATTGGTATACTTTTTTTGGAATATTTTATTTTTTACATAGAAATAGGGAATATTATGTACTAAGTACATACCCATAATTTAATTATATTACTATCAAACCACTACTTTTTTGTTCTAATAACTTTTCCACAAACCTTCCACAATTATTTTCTTTTTTCCTTCCAACATTTGCTGGCAAAGGAATGCAATTTAAGTTGACATCATATTATTTTCTGCATTTTACTTTAGTCATATTTCTATGGCAGGAAAAACATTTCCTCAAATGATGTGTGTCTTTCTTTTATAATTAAGCAAGAAAATTCAAAGAGAAGATTCAAATATTTTTAATTCAATTTAGTCAAAACTGATGAAGTACTGAAAAGCTTATTTGCTGAATATTATCAAGGTTTGTGGTGGTCTCATAATGCACTGGCTCCAACTCTGAAGCACATTATGTGTTTAGGAAAACTTTCTTATGTGTAATCATGGATGTAGATCTAGATCTCAAATTGTTTCCTTGACAGTGTCAAACATTTTTGGCCAACTTCATGTCAGATTTGGATTAATTTGTCATTATTTTTACCCTGTTGTGTCTCTTGTGAAAGTCCAGTTACCATATGAAGAATCCCAGCTTCCTTCATAGTGGATATGTGTTACTTTATTAATCTTATCAACACACGATTCTTTTGCAGGTATGTTTTGCCTACCACTTACCCTTACAGAAAGGTTGGTTTGGTTAAAAGGTCACATGAGGTGATTGTCTCTACCTAGCTGCTCTTTGGAGTTGCACTTCCAGTGTTTTCCCAGGATTTCCATAGATCATGTGGCCTAACATCTAACAGGAAATGAGGCAGTACTGGTGCTGATCTATTTAAGATATTGGGGGACTTATTTTATTTTTTGTTTGGAGTTTTAAACTTACAATAAAAATCTTAGTGCTTCCTCGTCTTCCTTCGGTCATTGGCCTAGCATGGATAGCCTCACCCTGCAGCAGAGGTTGCACCCCCGTGGGAGGTGCTGCTGATCTGGCCTTCTCAGCCCTCTGCAGTCTGGGTCCAGTGTAACTAAATAAAAACCCAACACTCATCGCCTGCGATTCCTACACACGATGGAGCTGTCCCCCTGCCACCCCGCGCTCAGCCTCCTGTGTGCTGATGTGGCACCCTCCCCTCACCCTACCAGGGACCCAGTGGGACTCCAGGCCACTGTGGTGCCACCCTACAAGTCCAGTGGCGGCCACTTCTCTGACCACTGAACTGCTTATATGGGTTAGTTTTTAATTAGTTTTTGTCAAAAATAAAGATAATATTCTTGATTTACTTCTTACTATATTCTTGGCACTGTAAATCCTTTACACAAAACTACTGACCAGGCACATTCTCCATCACAAGGGACGTCTTGAAGATCTGCCACCACTGGGAGAGTTTCATATGGGGCACAACTCATCACTGCCTTTCTGTAGTTCAATGAATGGGTGTGGGATGTTGGAAGGAAAAGTAATTCTTCACTCTCTGCTTTTAGTTAGTAATTTGAAGAATGAATCTTAGCCACTGGAAATTTTGTGTAATTGTTTTGTATACATAGACTAGATTAGACTCAAGTAGTCATAACTCTATACATGGGGAAAGTGCCATATATAATGAAAGTCAGAGAGTTGCAGAAATATGGTATCAAACCAAATGGAAGACTCTTTGCACCTGAGGAGTTGGACGGCAACCTTTATTGTGATGCCCGCAGGCTAGCGAGAACCAAGTCCAAATCACTGGCGTAGAGTCAGCTGAGAGTTTACCTTAAATACACTTTTGCAAGCCGGAAGTACAAAGCTGATTGCAGGTTATTATATGATTGGTTACATAGGCTATGTTGTCAGGCAGATTTGTTCTGGACAAGCTTTGCTAGGGAGGGTCTGTCTGAGCGGGCGGGTAGGTAAAATCAGGCAAGCATGTCCTTGACTGGGTTATTCTGTCCTAGGTGGAAAGTTCCTGGAATAGGCAAGCAAAATAGAATATGTTTATAGGCTAGAAAGTACGGGCAGTGCAGCTGGATTCAGTCAGATAAGGCTGAGTCAAACTGTCTCAGAGTTATAGCTGGTGTGGTCAAGGCCAGCTGAGTCTAACTACGTGACAGGCAGCAGGAGCTTAGGCAGAGGCTACTAATTGATTTCTAATTTCTGCTATGAAATTTCTATAAATGTGCCATTACAAGTGGAGTACAGTCTGTTCTTCAATGTTATTTAAAAAAAATAGCTAGACATGGTGGAACACCCCTGCAATTCCAACACTCTGGGAGGCCCAGGAAGGAGGATCACAAGTTCGAGGCCAGCCCTGCAACTTAATGAGACCCAGTCTCAAAATTTTAAAAAGATTGGTTGGGAATATTGCCCAGTGCAAAGGAATTGGATTCAATGCTCAGTGCTGCTAAAAAGGAAAGAAACATAAAACAAATTTCCTTAGAGAAAATGAAAACAAAGCTATTTAAAAATATATGGTTAAATTATAGCTGTTTGTGCTCACTGTCTCCATCAAAGATAAAAATAAAATTTCCATGCAAAAAGAACACACTTGATATTTTATTTTTATATATTTAGAGGGTGTTCTAAATTGTATTGCACATTAAAAAGTTTAATTAATAATACAAAGCCAATTTCCCAATTATTAGGGACTTTACACCTAAAGCTAGTCATATAGGAAAAACTGACTTCGGTGATATTTTTCAATATACCATGATAAATAAGGACCCGAAGCTGTTCCTTCTGGATATATCAGCCAAATGCTTTTTGGTCAGCTAACTTGGTTTCCCGATCAGCTGCTCCCAACATTTGATCTTAGATCCCACGAGTATGGAGAACTGACTGTGGAGGCCTTATAATGGAGAGTCATTTCGGGGGCAGAGTCCTCACAGCAGCATCACTACAGGCCAATGTTGATTGCACTTTGTGCAGGGTGTGGAGAAGCGCGACCAGGGCCAGCAGGACAAGGGGGTAGAACAGATACTGAGGAAGGAAGGAAGGCGTGGGCCCAGAGAGAAGCGCACAGGGGGGTCACAGGGTAGGAATTTTGGTATTATGTGTTAGTCTTTTGTCTAGTATTTCTTCATTTTCTTGTAATATTATGTATGTCTAATCCTATTATTCCTGTAAAATGTCAGTGGAGCCTTTGGAATCCATTGTATGAAAGTAATTTCCCTTTTATTACACTCAGTGAATTGTTACAAACAGTAGTCCCATTTCCTCCATACACGTGCAGCTTTGTTACACTGGTACTTGGATGCAAGGAATACAAAATGATACTCCAACTTAAATTGTGAGCGATCGTTTGTCCTGACCTGATTTCCTCATAGATCTTAGACTCCCCCTGCTCCTGGGGATGCTATTTACTGAGAGTCAGTGAAGGTCGGATGGTCCTGTCTATACTGGGCACAAAAGGCATACGTGTGCTCTGAGTCGTGTGAAATGCAACCCCAGAGGAACGTCTTCCCACCGAGACCATCCCAGGGCTTTGCTCAGGGCTGCACCCCTGGCCTTTCAGAGTGTAACTCCTAGGGAAGGGAACCAAAGTGTGTTAGGTGCTCGGATCACCGTCTCACCTCCAGATCAGTAATATTTCCTAGAAAGACGTCTGAAGTGAGCCGGGATGGTTCTTAATGATCCAAATGACTAGGTGACACTTTGTGCACCAAAGTAGTTAAGACTGTATCAGACTGTCCTTTTGAGTCGAGACATGTACACTCAGCAAAAACATTTTACCCTGTACTCCGCTCAGGGTATGTCTTTAGCCATATACAGTAAAGTAATATACTGAGACGAAAATGAATCTAAAGTGAGAACTGAGTCAGCAACATTTATATTATAGAACTCTGTAGCCAGAAGAAAAGGAAGGGAAGGAAGAAGGGAGGAAAGATGTTTTGTGTGTTTGTCATTACTTGTGCAACCTGAGGTGTTCATTTGGGCAGTAAATGGAAGAGCTTCTTTTCACCCTTGGAAACCATCGAGATCATTCCGGCACAGGCCCAGTGGAATCACAGCAGCCTCCTTGGCCAGGAGAAGGCCCCTGTGCTGGTGGCTGCCTTCCCTCTAACCTTTCTTTCCACAGGGCTGTGGCTACTGCTGCACTCTCCTTTAAGCCTGGCAGCTAAGGGGATCAGTTGGCCTCCTGTTGCTCATGGGTATTTGTAATTAGCGGAGCCTCTGTGGCTGACATTTTAAAGAAAGACCTCTCTGGCTCTTGAGCTAAATGGTGATATCAGCGCAGCATGAGGAAAGCACCCAGGATAAGCAAGCATCCTGGCTCCTGGAAATGTATGGCCACACTCACAATAGTCACTTCCTGGCTGAAGGACCTGCCTTCAGCACAAAACACCCAGCGACTTCAAAATCGATGACATGAGCAGTATGTGCGAAAGGACGTTGATGCGGGATGCTGCAATGTGGTCAATGACTCCATGAAAAAAAATTTGAATATTTCTCTTTAGCTGAACTGATGAGTAAGAACAATTATTGTGTAATTTTTCAGTTTGCAATTTCTAAACATTCATCCCAAATGACAGTAATAATTGTAAGAGCAATGTCAAGAATATACCATGTTTTACAGCACTCAAAGTGTCTTAAGGAAGTGACTTGTTTGACTAACAAAGCAAAACGTGAGCACAGGAGGCACGTGCGGTGCTAGGGCAGGAGCTGCTGGCTCTGTTTGGTAAATTTCCTGCCAGCCAGGCGTGCGCCAGGCTCATCCTCTGCTTGTTTCTTGTTTTTGCCCGACCTAATGATCAATAGATCTAATAGAAAATTACCACGGAAGTTTGTCTTACAATTTTAGCTTGTTCCGTAGTAAAGGTACTGAGAAACACAATACTTTAGAAGGAAAGATGTGCAAGGGTAGAGTATTAACGGAAGAAACGCAGAGATCACGAAGACGTGACATGTAAATTAACTTAGGTTAAATGAATGTTAACTTCCTCGGTATATACCAGCTATTTTCATTTTTTGCTTTCACTTAAACTTTACTGGCCTGTCGTTGAGAAGGCTCCCCATCCCTCGTGCTTATGTGGGCAAGGGGAAAGGCGAGTGTCCAGTGCCACTATCTTAAGTGTCCCTGTGTCTTTTCCTTCCTGCTAGGACAAGGAAGAGGACAAGTCAGACACCTCAAGTTCTCAGCAGCCTAAAAGCCCACAAGGCCTGAGCGACACAGGATATTCTTCGGAGGGAATATCAGGGTCCCTTGGCGAAATTCCAAGTCTGATTCCCAGCGATGAGAAGGACTTGCTCAAGGAACTCATAAAGGACTCTTTTTCTCGAGAAAGCAGCCCGCCCAGCCCCTCAGACCTGGCCAAGCTAGAAAGCACGGTCCTCTCCATTCTGGAAGCCCAGGCAACTACTCTCGCGGGTGAAATATCAGACAGGAAGATGCAGCCTCCCGAGGTCTCTGCTGGGCAGCCGAGGGACCCACAGAGAGCTCAGCTGCTCTCCAAAAGCCTGGAGAGGACTGCTGCCCAGGAGGAGCTCAAGGAAAGCCAGGAAGGAAAGAGAGACGCTTCCAGGAAGGGGGCCCAGCAGGGAGTGCCCGAAGGCCAGGGCCCCCCAGAGCGGGCCAGGCTGGCAGGGGACAGTCGCGCCTTGCTAGAGGACAGCAGCGAGAGCGAGACCTCGCCGGTGCCACCCAGGAAGCGCAGGGCCAGCGTGGGCTCCTCGAGCAGCGAGGAGGACAAGCGGGAGGACAGCGCGGGCTCGGGGGACGAGGAGGACTTCATCCGCAAGCAGATCCTGGAGATGAGCGCCGACGAGGACGCCTCGGGCTCCGACGACGACGAGGGGCTGCGGCGGCGGCTGCCCGAGCCGGGAGCCCCCGAGGGCGCGCGCAGGGAGGACGCGCGGGGCAGGACCAGGGCCGCTGCCGGACGCCACCGCCGCCCCCCGCGCAAGGCTGGCGCGGTCCTGGAGGAGGAGGCGGGCCGCCGGCACTCGTGGCACGACGAGGAGGACGAGGCCTTCGACGACAGCCCCGAAGGCAAGGCCAGGGAGACCAAGAGTCAGGAGGGCGAGGAGCCTGCGTTGGCCGGCGGGGGCCTGCGGCGCTTCAAGACCATCGAGCTGAGCACGGCCGAGCAGCGGCGCGCGGCGCTGTTCCCGGACGAGGAGCCCGAGCTGGAGATGGAGAGCCTGACCGACTCGCCCGAGGACCGCTCCCGCGGCGAGGGCTCCTCCAGCCTGCACGCCTCCAGCTTCACGCCCGGCACCTCGCCCACGTCCGTGTCGTCGTTGGACGAGGACAGCGACAGCAGCCCGAGCCACAAGAGAGGTGAGGGCAAGCAGCCGCGCAAGGCCCGGCACCGCAGCCACGGGCCCCTGCTGCCCACCATCGAGGACTCCTCGGAGGAGGAGGAGCTGCGCGAGGAGGAGCAGCTGCTCAGGGAGCAAGAGCGGCAGCGCGAGGCGGAGCAGCAGCAGCAGCGGAAGGGCTCCGGCAAGAGGTCCAAGAAGGACAAGGACGAGCTGCGGGCACAGCGCCGGCGCGAGAGGCCCAAGACGCCGCCCAGCACACTGTCGCCCATCGAGGACGCGTCCCCCACCGAGGAGCTGCGCCAGGCGGCCGAGATGGAGGAGCTGCAGCGCTCCTCCTGCTCCGAGTACTCGCCCAGCATCGAGTCCGACCCCGAAGGCTTCGAAATCAGCCCCGAGAAGATCATAGAGGTCCAGAAGGTTTACAAACTGCCCACCGCTGTGTCTTTATACTCGCCCACAGATGAGCAGTCGGTTACGCAAGAAGAAGGCGCTCAAAAGACGTTAAAAAGTGCTAAAGAGATGTATGAAGAAATGATGCACAAGCCCCACAAGTACAAAGCGTTTCCAGCTGCGAGTGAGCGGGACGAGGTGTTTGAGAAGGAGCCGCTCTACGGTGGGATGTTGATCGAGGATTATATCTACGAGTCGCTCGTGGAGGACACATACGATGGATCCGTAGACAGCAGCCTGCTAATGAGGCAGGAAGAAGAAAATGGGTTTATGCAGCAGAGAGGGAGGGAACAAAAAATAAGACTTCCGGAACACATTTATGAGGATCCTATGCGGAAAATCACAGACTTCCAGAAGGAGTTTTACGAGCTGGAGAGCTTGCATTCTGTTGTGCCTCGGGAAGATATCGTTTCGAGCTCCTATATCATCCCGGAGAGCCACGAGATAGTAGATCTGGATACTCTGGTGACTTCTACCAGCGAAGAAAAAAAATTACTGGATGCCGATGCTGCCTACGAGGAGCTCATGAGGCGGCAGCAGCTGCAGCTGAGCCCCAGCCGCAGCCCCGCCCCACCGCCCGTGGAGGACGAGATGACCGAGGCCGCAGTGGACCTGGACAGGGCGCCAGATGCCTCGCTGACCTCTAGCGTCCTCTCCGGCGCGTCGCTGACAGATTCAACCAGCAGCGCCACCCTCTCCATCCCAGATGTGAAAATAACCCAGCACTTTTCAACAGAAGAAATTGAGGATGAGTATGTAACGGACTACACGAGGGAAATTCAAGAGATAATTGCCCACGAGTCGCTGATCTTGACCTACTCGGAGCCTTCAGAAAGCGCAACCTCCCTCCCGCCCTCCGACACGCCTTCACTCACGTCCTCCCTCTCCTCGGTGTGCACCACAGATAGCTCCTCCCCCATCACAAACCTGGACGGGGTCACCACAGCCTATGCAGAGCCAGTGGACCTGATGGCAAAGTTTGAGGATTCTGCGGAAATTTCCTCATCCACTTATTTTCCAGGTAGCATCATCGACTATCCAGAGGAAATAAGCAGACCCCTAGGGCAGACCGGCACACTAGAAAGCAGAACCAGTGCGGATCACGTTGTGATTTCCTTATCCGATGTGCCACCTCCCATCCCAGAGTCGCTGGGAACTGAAGCTGAGAAGCCAAGGTCTGACCTGACTATGTCCGAAAAAGATCCAGTGAAAAAAGCTAAGAAGGAAACCGGCAATGGGATTATTCTGGAAGTTTTGGAAGCTTACAAAGATAAAAGGAAGGAGTCTGAGGCTGAACCAGCGAAAATAACCTTCTCTGAAGCTGGGTCTGACCAGCCTGCGGCGCCCGCAGCAGCCCCTCTGATGAAGGAGCAGCCCGCGTCTGCATACTTTATATCCAGAGAGGTCTCGGGGCAGGAGGGCCCACCTCCTCAGCTACCACCTGGCAGCCCTTCCGTGTCCTCCCTGCCCACCAAGTCTCGACCCTTCCTTCGAAGTTCTTCTCTGGACATATCAGCCCAGCCTCCTCCTCCTCCCTCTCCCCCACCCCCTCCTCCCCCTCCCCCTCCTCCTCCCCCTCCCCCTCCCCCACTGCCCCCACCCACATCACCTAAACCAGTTGTTCACCCTAAAATAAAGTCCACAGTTGCTGCTTCTCTGACTCCAGCTACCACAGTGGTGCCTCTGGCTGATGCTATTACTCCCGCAGTGGCCGCAGCTGTGCCCAGGAGTAATGGGTCACCTGTAACAAAAATAAGCACTGCTGCACCCCCTCCTGTCCCTCCTAAGCCTTCCTCCATTCCATCCGGACTCATTTTCACACACAGGCCTGAGCCAAGCAAACCGCCCATCGCCCCTAAACCGGCAGTTCCTCAGCTCCCGGGAGCTGCGCAGAAACAAACGGACACACAGCCCAAACCAACAGGTCCATTGTTAGCTTCAGGCATGACCTTGAGTCTCGAGACCGCCACAGATTATACCTTGCCTTCCCCCACCTCCCCGCTTTCCCCACACTCTAACAAGTCCTCACCAAGGTTTTCCAAGTCCCTCACGGAAACTTATGTGGTTATCACACTGCCGTCGGAACCCGGGACGCCCACCGACTTCTCAGCTGGCCAGACAATTACCAGTTGGCCCCTGGGTTCCCCTTTGAAGGAGCTGGTTTCCACTGAACCAGTGTTTTCTGTAGTTCCTCCTGTGAGCTCTGCAGAAATCTCAGGTTCTTCTCAGCCAACCCTGTACCTCTCAGGAGCTTTGGAGACATTCTCAGCTGCCCCTGTGGTAATGCTGTCTTCATTTCAAGGAGCTCCAGTGTCAGGTCCACAGTTTCTTCCAACCGAGGTCTATAAGGCGGAGGTTCCAGCAGCCAGACATACCATCGCCAGCGCTGGTCCTAGCAGTGTTTCCGCATCAATTCCTCCAGAGCCTGTTGCTCTAGATAACCTACACTTAGAGAAGCACAAGGAAAATGGAAAGCTGCAACTTGTTGATGCCATTGACTTGCGTACGGTACCCAAAGTAGATGTGAAAGCAACTGAAAAATGTATGGATCTTTCTGCATCTGCAGTGGATGTGAAAAGACGGGCCATGGGGAATGACATTTATGGGAGACAAATGAGTACCGTACAGCCTTCTGTCATCAATCTCAGTGCAGCATCATCAGGAGTGACTCCAGTCTCCCTGGACACTGAGACAATGATGGTTGTCACATGCACAACTGCTACCAGTTACACCACAGGCACGGAAAGCCTGGTGGGCACAGAACAGGTGATCCCAACCCCACTGCAGCTCACGACATCAAAGCATGCTGAGCCCACCTACAGGTTGCCCAGCGGCCAGGCCATCCCAGCACTTAGGGAGGAAGTACCAATCAATTTGTCTCTAGGTCCTTCTGCACATGCAGTAACAGTTGCTGTTACAAAACCTGTCACTGTGCCTCCTGTCGGAGTCACTAATGGATGGACTGGTAGCACGACCTCTCAGGCAATCCCAGATGGGGAAGCAGTGGACCTCAGCACAGCAAAGTCTCATAGAACTGTTGTGACCATGGATGATTCTGCTGCAGGCGTGGCAACCAAAATAATAGAAGACGACGAGAAACCTGTTGACTTGACTGCGGGGAGGAGGGCTGTGTGCTGTGACGTGGTCTATAAGTTACCTTTCGGAAGGAGCTGCGCAGTGCAGCAGCCTGCAGCCACTCTCCCTGAGGACCGCTTCGGTTATAGGGATGACCACTATCGGTATGGCAGGTCTGCTCCACGAGGTTACAGAGGGATTGGTGGAATGAAAGCCTCCATGTCCGATACTAATTTAGCAGAAGCTGGACATTTTTTCTATAAAAGTAAGAATGCTTTTGATTATTCTGGAGGTGCTGATGCAGCAGTAGATCTAACTTCAGGGAGAATTTCTACAGGTCAGTATGACGTGGCCACAGACCTGTCCTTGAAATATTATGGTGTCCCTCATCTCATTTCAGGATGAAAATGTGGTTCCCATTCCAGTTTTGTTGCATTTTCTCTTTCTTTGGAGGTTGTGGCAACATATTTTGGAGTACATGTGCGCTTCTGTTTCTTCGTTTATTTTTTATTTGTCCCAATCGGAGTCGCCTGCATGTGCCTGCATGTTCAACGTTGCTTTTGTTCTGCATCTAATTAGGTTACCCTGTGGATTTGCATGCAGTCCCATTCATTGTGTTCATCAAGATGAGAGGGCTCTCAAACCCAAAACCCATCATTCATGTGAGAACGGGACTATAACTGTACCCTGTGTTTCAGGTGAGGTAATGGATTATTCAAGCAAGACTACAGGTCCATATCCAGAAACACGACAAGTCATTTCAGGAGTTGGGATTAGCACCCCGCAGTATTCCACAGCAAGAATGACTCCACCTCCAGGACCCCAGTATGGTGTGGGCAGTGTTTTGAGGTCATCTAATGGTGTTGTATATTCTTCAGTAGCAACTCCAGTCCCCTCTACCTTTGCTATCACCACACAGCCAGGCTCCATTTTCAGCACCTCTGTAAGGGATTTGTCTGGCATTCATACAGCCGACTCAGTGACTTCATTGTCCACCCTGCACCAGAGCCAACCAATGCCAAGATCGTATTTCATAACCACGGGTGCATCTGAAATAGACATTGCAGTAACTGGTGTTGACATCAATGCCAGTTTGCAAACAATTACTATGGAAACTCTGACTGCAGAGGCAATAGACTCTGTTCCCACTTTGACCACAGCATCTGAAGTGTTTTCTCAAGTGGTGGGAGATGAAGGCACTCTTTTAATCGTCCCCGAAGAAGACAAGCAACAGCAGCAACTTGACTTGGAGCGTGAGCTCTTGGAACTGGAGAAAATCAAGCAACAGCGCTTCGCTGAGGAACTGGAGTGGGAACGTCAGGAAATCCAAAGGTTCCGAGAACAGGAAAAGATCATGGTTCAAAAGAAGCTGGAGGAGCTGCAGTCTATGAAGCAGCACCTGCTCTACCAGCAGGAGGAAGAACGGCAGGCCCAGATGATGATGAGGCAGGAGACCCTGGCTCAGCAGCAGCTACAGCTGGAGCAAATCCAGCAGCTGCAACAGCAGCTTCACCAGCAGCTGGAGGAGCAGAAGATCCGCCAGATCTACCAGTACAACCATGACCCATCCGGAACGGCATCTCCTCAGGCGTCCACGGAGCAGGCCATCCTGGAAGGTCAATATGTGGCCCCCGAAGGCTCTCAGTTCTGGGCTCCAGAGGATGCGACGACCACAGCCTCTGCCGTGGTGGCCATCGAGATCCCCCAGAGCCAGGGCTGGTACACGGTGCAGTCAGACGGGGTCACCCAGTACATCGCCCCACCTGGTATCCTGAGCACTGTTTCTGAGATTCCTCTGACAGACGTTGTTGTCAAAGAGGAAAAGCAGCCAAAAAAGAGAAGCTCTGGAGCCAAAGTCCGGGGCCAGTATGATGAGCTGGGTGAAGGTGCGGCAGACGATCCCCGGGGTTTTAAAAAGATCGTGGACAGCGGTGTCCAGACAGACGATGAGGATGCTGCTGATCGGAGTTACGCCAGCAGGAGGAGGAAGACCAAGAGGAGTGTGGACACCAGTGTCCAGACTGATGACGAGGACCAGGATGAGTGGGACGTGCCCACCAGGGCGCGGAGGAAAGCCCGCGTGGGGAAGTACGGCGATGGCAGCGCAGAGGCAAACAAGAGCAAAGCCCCCTCCAAAGTCGCTAGCATTGCGGTCCAGACCGTGGCTGAGATCTCTGTGCAGACTGAGCCCGTGGGAACCATACGGACACCTTCCATACGAGCCCAAGTGGATGCCAAGGTAGAAATTATTAAACACATTTCAGCCCCTGAAAAGACTTACAAAGGGGGCAGTTTAGGATGTCAGACAGAAGCAGAGCCAGACGCACAGAGCCCTCAGTATCTGAGTGCTACTTCTCCTCCCAGAGACAAGAAGCGCCCAACACCTTTAGAGATCGGTTACTCCTGTCACCTCCGGGCAGACTCCACCCTGCAGCTGGCTCCTTCCCCGCCCAAATCTCCAAAAGTCCTTTACTCACCCATCTCACCGCTCTCGTCAGGCAAAGCCTTAGAATCAGCCTTTGTACCTTATGAAAAGCCCCTCCCTGACGATGTCAGTCCACAGAAGGTACTGCATCCCGCCGTGGGCAGAGCTCCCCCAGCGAGTCCTAGGACAGCCGAGATGACGCAGCGGTCTCTGTCTGACCCCAAGCCTCTGAGCCCGACTGCGGATGAGAGCTCCAGGGCTCCTTTTCAGTATACCGAGGGCTTCACGGTAAGAGTGGTTCTGTTCAGTTAGAAGACAGTGCGTGCATTGGTGCTGGTCATGTGTTTGCAGACGTTAGAAAGTAACCAAACAGATCTAACGCGAAATTCCAGGGAGGACTGTTACATTACAGATCTGGGGAGAAAACAGAAAAGCATGCGTTCATTTAACGCCGAAGGAGCAAAACAGATGAGGCAGAATGAGAAAGAAGTTCGTTTTTTTATGACTTGATGAAATTGCAAGTTTTGTTCTAATATAGAAATCTCCCAGGGCCAGTGATATAGCTCAGTGGCATAAGTGCCTGCCTGGCAAGCACGAGGTCCTGAGTTCGACTGCCGGTACCCGCATTAAAAAAAAAAAAAAAAAAAGAAATCTTCCAAAATCGTTATAGCCTGATTTCAGTGATATAATTTAAATATATTACCCAGCCTGATGGAATACACATTGAGTATAAGCAGATAGGGCGATGGGTGACCATACATTTAGGTCATGGGTACTGCAGTCCACAGTGGGGGTGTGTGGTGGGCATCCGGTCTGTGCGCTCTGCTCTCAGCCGCAGCATTTGCAGAAATAGTTTAGATCATTTACTGGTCAGAAGAAATGGTGTGCGGCAAATGAAACCATAGGCATCATCCTTGTTCACCCATGCTTATTTGGTTCCTGGCAAATTGCCTAATCTAACTTCAGGTGAGCTGTAATCATAGCAATTATAGAAGCAAAAAAGAAAACAATTTTTATGTTTAAGTAATATAGATTATTTTCTAAAATAATAGATATGCTTTAAGGGAAACAACAGTCAGAGATATGTTAACCATATTTATGAAGATTACTGTAACTGAGAATAAAAAACAATCACCCCTAAAAAGTATATTATAAAGAAAAGCTAAAATATAGCTCTTTAGAAGGTTGTTGATAGGTACAATAGTTGAATTTAGAACAAGCCTTCTATTCAAATTAAAAGAGCCCCTGATGCACTAGTTTCTGAATGCTAAAGCTTCTCAGTAAATATTTCTGGAACATTGCTATATTTTCACTGACCCTTATATGTTTAACATTGAGCTGAAAAATATGCCATTATCTATAACCTAAGTTTATTTGTAGGTATATAGACATATGGCTTGCCATACTGATAAATACATTAATTCATTAGTTTTTTGTGTGTGTGTGTGGGTACCGGGGGTCGACCTCAGGACCTCGCGCGCCAGCAGGCGCCCGTGCCGCTGAGCGATATCACCGGCCCTTTTTTTGTATGTGGGTTCCGGGAGTTGAACTTGGGCCCTCGCGCTTGCCAGGCAGGCGCTTACACCGCTGAGCCATCTCACCGGCCCAAATTCATTAGTTTTATAATGGAATTTTGTTATTATATTCTTTCTTAAACCATGTATCTTATAATTAAAACTGTCTTCCTGTGGAGAACTGAGGTCAGGGAAGCACTAGTGAACTTAGATTTCACGGAGTTCAGAGAGAGTTACTTTATGCATAGCTTTGTTTCTGGAATTAAATCTCCTGTGAAAGTGATTGCTAATTCAGTTATAATGAATAGATATTTATTTTTGTACCCCGACCTATAAATGTACTGAAAGAGTTATATAGAAAAATTCTAAAATATGTTTTGAACAGTATGTGAAAAGTAGTATTTCAGGCTTCTGACATTAGAAAGAATAGGGTTTTCCAGTTGGTGTATTGATGACTTACTTAATATCCTTATGTTCTTAATCAAATGATCTCAGTTAAGGAATCACTCAAGTTATCAATATATTTCCTTCCAGGATTCACTTTGGATTTGGAAGTATGCAAAGAAAGATACAATGGGCGGTAGAGGTTGTATTACTGATTATACAAGCGTTACTGATCACCTAGTCGTAACATAGATTGAGTAGAATTAATAAATGTTACTGAGTCTGAAACACACTGGGTGCATGGAGCTTGGGTACACAGTAGTTCTTCCAACTGGCCCAACTCAGTGCGTGCTTTGATAGGGAATGCTAGTGTACAAACTCATTTACTGTGTTACAGCATGCACAAAGTGGACCATTTTATACACAAGTACAGTTTCCCATCACTTCAGGTACTTTAAAATGTAAATTTTATAATTAGTTTCTATACCAATATCTAGACAGACATTGAGTCTATTTTAAAATAATGTCTTAGTTGTAAGTATGGCTAAGTATGAAACTGAGAAGAACAATTCCCTAAGTGATAGTCATCGTGTTATAAATCGAGTTTAAGAAGGCTAGCTGAATACTGTAGCTTACAGACTGTTAATTTTCACAGACCAATAAAGCTGGAAAAAATGTCACCCCCGAGGCTAGGCAGAAAGACACATAATGCCGTGTGAAAGACAGGGTTGCCAGTGATGGTGAACCTTCCAGAGCTTTCGGTGATAAACAGCCAGCTGCAGCACACGTGCCATAGGTTCGCCACCACTGTGAGTCAGAATCTCCTTTTCAAAAACCGTCAAGAAAGACTCCACAGAGGAGGTTGTGGGATGCAAGGGCTGAGCTCTCTGTCGGACCAGGAAGAGAAAAATAAAGGTGACTCTAAACAGAGGGGACAAAAACATAAAAGTTCAGATGGCTGCATGGACAGCAAAGACGAGAAGAGCAAAGGTCACTGCAAGGAAACTGGAATGAGAGGGAGGGCAGCTGGCAGGGATGGGATTTGCCAAAGTAGACGTTTGGGTTTACTTCTCTTGGGCACCAGAGCCCAAACCAGAGCCACCATCCCTTTTTTCCACTGCTCACTGGCCCTGGACCCTTCCCACTCTGGCCTTCCTCATAGTCAGTTCTCTGCGATGCAGCAGGAGTGACTTTCTGGATAGACCTCAGATTATGTCACTTGCTGTGCCAGGAGGGCATTGTCAAGTCAGGATGCTGCAGGCATTTCTCGGGAAGGCCCAGTGACGGGACCTCTGCCCTCTCCGGATCTCATCATCGCGCACCAGCCCTTCTGTGCCGTGGGTGTGCCACTCAGGCCTGTCCTGGCCACACCTGGATCTCCGTGCAGATCTTCACGTGTCACCCCATGTAAGGTTTCTGCTCGGGCTTCCCCTCCACAGAGACTCCAGTGTTCTCTAAAGTTATGCCTGTTACAGCAAGTCCATTTCTGACCCCACATGTACATAGCTTGCTTATTAAATACGTTCTGGGTCCATTTTTTCCAGTAGAATATAAATAACTCAATTTATTTATGAGAATTTTTGGTTCACTGCTGTATTCCCAGTGCCCAGAAAGATACCTGACTTGTCGTAGGTTCTCTATAATAATTATTTAATTGCATAAATTAATTACAGAGAACTCTATCTGTCAAGCTGTTTACATTTTGGAGGGCTTCAAAAATTCCTCCTACCTGAAACAAAAGCAAAAACAAAATAAGTTCATCCTCCTAGTACACATTTTTTGTAATTCAGTGTTGCAGTATTTCCTTCCACTGTCTTCTCTTTGCTATTCATCCCCTTTCTGAATGTATTACTGTATACTCCGCCAGGATCTTTTCGAATGCAGTATTTTCACATGTGTCTGTGAATTATCTCTAGCATCACGTCTAAGATGAATTTGCAAACCAGAGCATGAAACCGGTTCCTCATGCCCATTCTATTTCTTCTGCACAATGCAACTGGTTTGCATCAGTGCACCAGGTCACCAGTAACTTCAGGAAGGAAAGTTAATCAAGTGCTTTGCAAAGTCGGGGAGGAAGGGACAGGGTCCACTGAGAGAAATGGCAGTGGAAAGTCAAATACTGTTGTGTGGCAATAGAGAGAAGCTAATCTGTTCTGGATTCATCTCTCAAAGTGCAACAATTATAATGATATCTCTATCAAGAAAGATGATATATTTCAGGTAGCTCATGTCTTGTTTGTGATGATACCCACTACTTTTTATGCTAAAAATGCTACATATAAAATGTTCTCACCTCTGTTCGGCATAGAAACGCATAGACTATTAAGAGTTAAAGCTGTTTTGTGCTATTTTCATACCTGTTTAACAATTTGAGAGGTTTTTTTTAGTATTAAGCAGACTCTTTATTAAAATCTTTTTGTTTTGGAGTTTAAGCCAGGATCCTATTGAAAAGCAGATGGTATTCATGAGCTGATTGTTTCAAGAATGTGTTTTGCTTCATTGATAGCTGTTTTGATAGCTATTTTTAAGATTTTTTTTTGGAACCCTCCAGTGTCTGTTTCTGAGAGTAATTTCCATAGCCTAAATTAAGAAATTTTATTTTTGTCAAATTGTCTTTTTATATTCTTCCAAAATATAAAGATTTAAGGAATAAAAGTTATGATGCCCCAATTAGTTTTGAAAAATAATACTTAGTAGAGGTTGTTTTTCATTACCCTTTTTGAAATCAACATAAGAAATCAGTCTATTAAAATTTTGATTAAATAGTCTGTTTTACAATATTAGTTTTAAAATATGCCATAAAATTTTTCATGTATTAAATTTCTTTGTGATTAAAATTCTATGCCATAAAGTCCAACTGTTGTAAATTAAAATAGAACATACTTTATAGTGTAGAATAGGAGTATTTTAAAGTGTTTTTCAATATAAATAGCAATAAAATAATTTACAGTCAATAAGAGTATATTAAAAATGACAAATAAATGCATATATACAAATTGTCAGTGAGTGAAAAGTAGAAAATTTTCAAGTTAATCTCCATTCACTGTTCAATAGTTAATATTTGTTGCTTTATTATAGTCAATTTTTAGAATGAATTTTTCAACAAATCTTTGCATACTGAAGGAAAGATCATTTTTGCTCTTCTTTCCAGACATCCATATTTCAAAATGTGCAAATGGCTCTAACAAATGCATTTATATTCCTATTGTTCCATGAAAGACCACTCCTGAAAGGTCACAGTGAATGCTCTGATGTGCCATTTCACAAAAGGAAGTTCTGGGTCACCAGGCATTGATTATTACTGACATAACTTATTAAAATACGACATTCTTTAACATTAATTATCTTCCTAAGTGTTTTATCTTATTGATTTTCTACCAGTTCACTGCATTTTCTGTTTTTGAACAGTAGCGAAGTTATAGGTGGCTCTAGAATAAAGTTACACACTCTCTAACACGTCTCCTCCCAACGTATGCACTGCATGTACACTGTTGTATGTGTTTATATTTCTACAGTTTACTAATCACTTAGGATTTAGTAATATGCTACATTATCTATTGCTGAGGAAAAACTGAATAAGCAATGATAATGATTATAATATAAAAATCAGAAAAAGTTTGGGGCATATTTTGAGATGTAACTTATATAATGGCATCACAGTATGTTCCAATAATTGTCATTTTCTTACTCTATTCAACATCACATATGTATTTTTTAGGCATAAGTCCATAAACATGCACGTGCTACACATACAATGCATAAAATACTTAGAGTTTTACAACCTTATATAACTAATAAAATGTTTCAAGCAGAGCTTGGTGGACCCAGTCAGGTAATAGCAGCACTTTGGGAGGCTGAGGCAGGAGGATCACACCCCAGCCTGTGCAACTTAGCAACTTAGTAAGACCTTGTCTCAAAATAAAAAATAATAAAAAATACTGGGGTTGTAGCTCAGTGCAGAGACCCTGGGTTAAATGTCCAGTAGTTCAAAAAAGAAAACAAAACAAAATGACAAACAAAATGTTTCATGTGCTGCTGTGTGGTGGAGGTATAAATCTTCAATTTCTGCTGAGTTTACTTTTCTCCATATTTTAAAGATGAGAATTCTGAGGTCCAGGTCAGTGTCCTCTACACCGCGCAGCTGGCCAGTGTCAAGTCCCTTTGCATTAAAAAAACCCAGCTGGTTTTGTAAACTTCTGTTTGGAACTATTCTGTATATTGAATTATGTGTAGAGTTTTGATCAGGAGAGAACTAGATAAGGGAACTGGAGTAGGTAAACTAAGTCTTAAATGGACTAGCTAAGTACTGAGAAGTAGTTTAGCCTGAAGTTATCAGCAGTAAAAGTCTATTTTAATTTCACCTTAAGAACCAATTGCAAAGGATTCAAATTAAAACAGTTGAAAAAATTAACTTAGTCATTGAAAATAATACAAGAAATTATTAAACTAGATTATAGAACTGCTATTTCAGTATTTTTGGCTGACAAAACAGAGAGTGCTTATAATTATGTGAGATGACAAATTAGAACTTAGCGTTATGAAAAACAAAAATTTAGAAGACTTGAAGATAAATACGATTGTCCTTGTCATTCCTTCTCTCCTTTGTTCCCAAGAGAATGATTAAATAAGAGTACATGAGGAGAATACCAACATTTTTGTTCTGCCTCTCTGCTAAATCATTCTAACTGCATGAGCACATCACTCTTAATGGGTTGGCCCACACTTTCATCTCTGATCTTTCGGTAGGATCTTTCAGCGTGACGGGGACAAAGGCAGGTCCCCGCTGTTTTTTCTAACAAAACTCAGCTATAATCACAGACCACCTTACTCTCAGGAAGAAAGGCTACTTTTATAGTTTAGTCATTTAATTCTTTGAACCTTGAGCTGAAACTACAGTTTGAAGTGTAAAGAGTGTCATAATGTTTCATAAACAATTTGTCATCACATTAAATTTCCTTCTGACATAAATGAATGGCATGAATTTCTTCAGCATGACATATGTATTAAAGTGACTGAAGTAGTTACAACAAAAATGACAGTGGTACTGTATTTGGAAAAAGCTTCTTTACTGGTGGTTTCAACTAGTTCTTCGTTTATGGTAGGTGTTGATGCCAGTCATTGCCCATTCAAATACCCAGCAACCAAAAAGCTCAGATTTCTTTAATTACCCATTTGGAAAATAATTTAGCTATCCTTTGTTCTCATGGTATTGGCTATGTAGAACCAAGAATCAAAGGAAAAATTAACCATTTAAAGTTACATTTAGTAAAATTGTTGTTGTGTTTTTATAATACCATGAGTTTTGTCTTCTAGAGAAATCAGTAAACTATTTCTTGACACTAATTTAATTTCCCATCCCTTAATCAATTCTCAATGGTACTGTCTTCTATATAAACAGGGGCTTTTGCAGTTTATATGCAATGCGGGTCATGGCCACGTATTCTACAAGAATGTTTTGCTTTTAGCTTAGTTTGGTGGGAACTATTTCACGTGGTTTAGGTTGATGAAGAAGAAATATTTCATAATTTGCAAACATGTGTAGATAAAAAAATGTTAATTAATGTCATGTTTTCAGGTTGTGTTCTAGGCTAAGGGGTAATCACTTAATGAGAGAAAAAACAATAGAGATACCTCTAATTTTGTGGTTAGGTGTTATAAGAATCTGAACATAAAATATATTTGTTATTCCAACATGATTTTGTGAGGGGTTTGGGCCACTCTGAAAACGATGATTATATTTGCCGTAGCCTTTCATAGGTAGTTATTGAATCATTTTCATATTTTTAATGATCTGATACTCTGGAAGCAAACCTATAAGCATCATAATTCTAATATTTCATATCCAGCAATGTCACGTAGAGTTACTTTTTGTCGCGTATATAACAGAGTTAATTTTGTTCTGAAGTGACAGCCAATATATAAATATTTTATAGACTCATTGGAATGGCTGTAATCTCTTGTTATGGTCCAGTGCTTTGTCCTCAAGTGCTATAATTCACTAGTAGGCAGTGCTGCAATATTTAACATCCTCATGTATAAAAGAGTGCAAAAGAAAAGGATAGAAGAGGAATTTTCATTTTTTATTTACATTTATGTCTTAGGATAAGTTGTAATTTTAATTGTCAGAAATTTTTCTTAACTTTATTCTATTTAGATTACCCACATATACCATTTAACCCATTTTCTGATAAAAGACTATAATCATTACCTTGTTGTGACATATAAACAATTTGGCTCTAGAGGAAAGTCACATTGGATGGCTGTACATTAGCAGTCAGTGCCCCCATCCAGCACCACCATATATAGGTAGGTGTATAGAAATGAGAAAAGAACAGCTGTCTGATCATTCTCCAGGGATCGGACCTGTTATTCAAATCTGTCACTTACCGTGTTCCATAGCCATGAAGTCCTGCCAGTGCCTGTGACCCACTACGTGGCCTCTTCTGCTCACTGGAGGAGGGCCCCAGGCATCCCAGCCGAGGGCGCATGGGCCAGAGCTGCCCCCGTGCATTTTGAAGATGTGACTACAGAAGATTAATTTCGAAGTGAGGAATAATTTCAAGGTGGGAGGTTAAATGGAAAGGAAAGGGAGGTCAGCGACCACCTTTTCTCCTAGAAAATAATCCAGAAAATGGAATGAAGAAACAAATTAAATACATCTGCATTCTTACCTAGAAATGAGTGTTCCTAATGAAATGCAGAATATAGAAATGTAACGCTTTCTGATGCTAGTGGTGCTTTCCAGTCCTCATAGTCCTTTGAGGGAAACAGCACCTCTGTTTTATGTATTGCGAAGTCTGACGTAGGGTCCAAAGCCATGGCTCTCTAATGCTGTTCCTTAACACTGCCTCCGACTAGATAGAGACGGACAGACAGACAGACAGACAGACAAGGGTAACTTGGTGGCCACTGTAATTCAGAAGATCCATCCTACCCTGGTGTGGCTGGATTAACTGACACATTCAACTGTGCTTTCTTCTTGTTATGAGGGACGAATAATGACAGGTGTCCTCTCTCTTTGCTCACATGAAGGTAGCTCAGCACTGGACTCCAAATGCTGTATTCGTGAAACACAAGAGTGAAGTCTGGGTTTGGGCTCACTGCATGCAGGTGAGACATGTTCTCACCCTAAATAGCAGTGGCTAAAGCAGAACCTGTTGGTGGCTAAATATCTGTTAATTATGAAAAGGAAAACTATAGACCTTTTCGTATTTACTTAGCACTGAGCATGTAAGACATGCAATGAGATACTATTGCCAAATTCAGATAAAGTTTCTAAAAGTATATCAGAGCATAATTTCGCATATGAGAAGTACATTTTATAGTATTTTAAGTATCTCTGTACAAAAACTTCGGACTGATAATTTTGAGCATCTTTTGTTATACTTTTTGGCCATTTGTATTTCTAATTTAATGACTAAGACCTTTCCACAGTGTTGAATTGTATTTTTTAGGGAGAGTAGTTTGTAAAAGTCATATTTTAATATTTAATGTGCCAAAACAGCTAATGAAATAGCCAATGTTTTACAATCAATTAATTGGCAAATGAACATGTGTAATGATTTCAGAACGGTACTGGGCCAAACCTCCTAATTATTAATCCCACCTAAACCCCTCTATTTATTTCTCTAGGTAATAAAGAACTATGACCCCCACAAACACACTGAACAGATTAGTAAAGAATACATATATCTGACAGGGATCTACTTTTTTAAATTTATGGGAAATAATGCACTCACTTAAATGAAGAGTCACAGAAAAATTAAGGGAGACCATTTGACAACCATATTTTGCCAGAGAGCCTCAAAATTTAGACTTATGATGTCTTCTTAAAGTACAAGTCATTGTGCATTTGGATATTGAAAGTATAATTGTTCAGTGTCTTGTGAACTTGTTGGGAGTGTTTCTTCACGTCTTACATAACAAGAATATGCAGTAAGTGGAAATAGTGTTGGCGTCTCCCAAGGCCCAGGCAGCTCTGAACTGGGCCATGCGCATGAGGGAGGCTCTGCCTGCTGCTGGTAAAGGCCAAAAAGAAGTGTTGTGCCCAGGGCACGCTGTTTTCACTAATGTCTCTTCTTTGTGAAAGTAGCCAGCAGGAGGAACACTTGAAATAGTTTTTACTGAAAAACCTAAACTAGAAAGTTGAAACTCTGACGACGCGTTTCAAAGGACAAAAGTACTATGATTCTAACTAAAATCTTAAAGTATCTGGGGACAAGGAAGCGAGCCCTGGAGTTTCATTAATAACCTGATGCATTGGCCTCCTTTCCTGGAAGCACTGGTCCAATCCTACAAGGCAGGAAGCGTCTGTCAGAGCTGAAGCAGCAGTCAGAGAAAGCCTGTCAGGAGGAGCGCGCTGCGCACCAGGAGAATCTAGCCAGCGTCTGCCTCAGCAAGGGAACAGGCGTGTGTGCAGATGTTCGTTCAGTAGGGAAGACCAGTGAGGTGTTAGTTAGTTATTTCTGTACCTCAAAGCTAATTTTAAAATATGAATATGTAAAGGAGTACAGTTGTGGCACATACCTGTAATCCCAGCACTCTGGGAGGCTGAGGCAGGAAGATTTAAAGTTCAAGCCCAGCCCCAGGCAACTTGGCAGAAATAAAAAATAAAAAAGGAAAAAGGACCAAACACCTAGCTCAGTGTGCAAACACTTTGGATTTAATCCTCAGTACTGGGGTGGGGAGGAGGAAAGGAACGTGCCAAGATTTCAGTGACTCTTTTCTCCCCACTAACACCTTTGCACTAACAGTGCCATCAGGTGTGTTTCGGCTACTTGCGTCCTTGTCCTGTGACTGCACCTTTGTGTCAAAGCTGAGGTGTCCCCCTCAGAGTCCTCCACATCTTGCCACGTGTGACAGTGGTGGCCCAACGCCTCACTCTCCGCTCTTCACCCTGCAGTTTGTCTCCAGTGATCCTCGGTTCCCCGTGCTGTCTGTCTTTTCCCATAGTTGCTTTCAGACCTGAAAGTACTTGAAAATGACCTAAGTCAGACATAGCACACAGCCGGATGTGTAACCCTTCCCTCTTAGGTGCCTCCCTCGTGTTTGTCTGTCAAGGTCACCTACATTCTCCTTCATCACAATGTCCACTTTGTCCCTGTTATCACCACTCTCGCCATCCAAGGCTGACCCCAGCAGCTGACCCCAGCACTAATTTATCTCACAACACTGCTTTAAAAAAAATACCCTGAATGAATCCAGTTATTTTGATCTTCTCATCTGCATCAGGCCCGTTGATCACCTCCAGAGGAAGCCGTGGGAGCAGGAACATTGCATAAAAGGTCATAGCCGCCAGTGTCGGTTGAACTGGTATAAGGTTGACCTTCTCAGCCTCCCCTCGTGTTTCCTATCTGGCTCAAATCTCCTGTAACCCTGTCTCCATCCCGTGGATACGTGAAGTGCCTTCACGTGCTGGTCACCAGGTCTGTAGCCATCTTGCATGTGGACGAGGAGCGGCCTTCGGCTCTGCCCTGTGCCGTACTCTCCACATGCAGTCATAGCACTAGCTGATTACACGTTGTCCACAGTGGCTGCAGGGTCCCTGTCAGCCCTGTGTCCTGGGACCCCCTCCCCTTAGGTGTCAGCTGAATTCAGTAGCTTGCTTTTAATGAGCAGAATATGGAAAAAACAAAGTGATGTCACTTCCCCGATGAGACAGAAGCCCATCCCTGCCTTCTTGCTTGCATCTCTCTCTGGCCTTCCTGGCTTTGAAGCCCAGAAGCTTCTGTCCCAGCCCCAGCCCCAGCTGCTCCCAGGGGCCAGCCTTGGATGGCAGCCTGGCTGTGAGCTGTGGGGGATGGCAGCTGAGCCGGCCTGGATTAGTGGCCTGCAATGAGTCAGGGTGGCAAATACCGCCAGTCCAGGGCACTAAAGGTTCTGGTGAATTATTATGTAGCAGTGGACAACGAATAGTCTACTATCTAAAGTGCTGTATCTACATGTGACTCTAGAAATGGTTCAGCTCAAATCTCCTCATTTTCTTAACTCAAACTCTGCCATATGCAGCAGTGTGAGCCTGAGTGCGTTGCCTGACCTTGCCAGGCCTGAATTCCCTCCTTCATAGTGAGGATAATAACAGTGCCTGTCTTGTATGGCTACTGTAAATTGAAACAAGCTAATGGAAGGAAAGCAGTAGAAACAGCCTAAATCCTCAGTGCTCTGCGTGTGATAGCTGTGACCCTCCTGCTGCCCTCTGTGGCTTCTTTTTGTCCTGGACTATTAAAATAATTCTTAATGCAGTTTCCTTCTTCTACTTTTGTTCCCATCCTATTCATGCTGCATTTTAGCCAGAACGCTTTTCATATGCGAATGTTGTGAACATAGTCCTCCTCCTTCAGCGTTTCCCATGGAATTAAGCTGAATGTAGGAGCTGACTATGTCACTAGCAGGAAGCCGCCCCTTTCTAGATCCACTAGAGGCCACGGCTGCACCCTCCGTGCTCTGAATCGGTGCCGTTTACTGAGCACCTGACATTCTCACCCGACTCTGGACCTGTGTAAGTGAGCGCCCCTTTGCCAGCTCCCATTCCCTAGCATTTAGCACATTTATCATTAACACCTTACGGTTTATTACCTGTATTTCTCTCCCATGAGGCAAGGGCCATATGGCTCTGACTCACTGTGTTTCCCTTAAGTAAAAACAATGCTTGCTTCTTGCAGAGGCGTGTGCTGAGTAAACATGAGCAGGATGATGAGGTCCTGAACTCACGCAAAGACTTAGCTGCAGAGGTAGCAAGGAAAGGAGAGATGGAGGTAGTTTTGGAAATAAGTTGGGAGTAGCAAGACCATGGATCTATAAGAAGAGATACAGAACAATGACTTTAATGTCTATCATCCATTCACATACACCCCTACCTGATTAAGTATATGTTCTGTCAATAGTAGACATATCTATGTAACAAAAATATATTTTAACATGTAAACTTATACAAATACATGTATATGCAAATACAACAATATGGAAAGAAATGAGAATTTTAAAATCAACCACCACTTTCAGAGTAAAACAAGTTGTTTCCCAGTCTCTACATCCAGTGCTGCTATTTTGGCTTCATTTCTTGTCACATCTCTCTTCTCTTTTAGGTACTGTATTTTTCTGCATTCACCCCTTCATTTTTAAGCGGGCTTTCTCTTTTCCTCTCCTCTCATAACTCTGAAGATTCCATACGGTGTTGATGTGTTATCTTCCCCTCCACCCTGACTACCTGGTAGAATGTCTGTCTGCTCACAGGAAACACAGTCAGAAAAGTACGTAAGTGATTTTGTTACTAAAATAGTTACGTGGAAACTCCATCTGGGAACCATCCTCTGACTTTAAGCATTATGAGATAAAAAGTCCGTAGCCTGATAACTATAGTTCCAGAAAAGACACTATCTTGTTATATTTGGGTAAAAATTAAGACTGGAGGTCAGGAACCAAAGTATAAATTAATAAATAAGAAATTACTACAGAAATCAGAGTTTGTGCATTAAACTTTAGTCACATTGTACGTTAGTTTCTACTTTTGTAGAAATAAATTGAGTGCTTTTTTTTGGTATGCTAACATTTACCACCTGAGCAATTTGGTGTCTTAAAATTTTTTGGATAAATTTTAATAGTAAAATATGCCATTTGTATATTTTCTAATAATATGATTTTATCATTTCTCTTCTTAGAAACTTCAGTGTCTCTTCTTGCTTCCATAATGAAGTCTAAATTCTGCATAGTATCCCAGACCCCATATGACCAGCACATCCCTCTCTAGCTTCACTTCCAGGCTATCTCCACCTCCCGCCAAGCCTGCTCGCGCACTGCGCGCGAGGCACTGGAGGTCCTGGACATGTGTCCATGTGCTCATTCCCTTGTCCATCCATATGTGCTGCTGCCAGAACTCTCCTCTGTAGATCTTATGGTTTGTTTGAGAAATACCACACAAGTTGTCTCTTCAGATACCTGACATACAAATCCCTTCCTCTATACTCCCTAAAAACAAAATATAAGATTTTAGTGTAAAAGTCATCACATTACAGTATGTGTCTTGAAAATCTGTGTTTTTAAGCTCTGAAATCTGCAAGAAGGCATAAATAATGCAAAGGTCATTCATCTTTCTGTCACAGTGGAGTAGCACAGGACGTGGTACCAAATGGAGATTCTTTAAGTATTTATTAGATGGATGGACAGAGAGACAAACAGAATTCTCCAAGCCCAAATATTTGAAGTACTCATTTCATATTGAACTTCAATGACTCCAGCTAATTTCATAAAATAATAATTTTTGAACATATGTTCTAGAAATTTAGGAAACATGTTTAGATAACAAGGATTGATAGTTTGAACAATATCAGCTAAATATGGAAAAATTGTAGTTAAATCTTATATTAATTCAGTTTACCTTCTCATAGTTATGATCTGCTTCCAAACCATTAAGCAGAGCATTGATTTTATATATCCAATAGAACACATTGTCTTAACATGTGCTCCTTATTTAGCATATAATCTAATGTAGAAATTTGCAATTTAGATTATTCGTATTTGTTATGTTTGAATTTTAAATAAATCACATTAAGCTTAAGCATTAGCATGAGATAAACATGCATTAAATCCCAGCCATGCCAGTTATTAGTAATGCAAGCATAGCCAATTTATATAATGCCTCTAAAGTTAAAGTATCCAAAACATAGAACTAATAGTAATTCCTCTCTTATAAAGTTGTGTTAGAGACTTAACAAGATTATATAGGAAACTCAATACGTAGTAAGTTTTGATGGATTTTTGCCTATTAATCTATACTTATTAGTGTTGAAACGGTGCATTAGCCCTGGATAAACGGTATCATTCTATAGACTTCAGCTGTGTCCTCCTCTCTTGTGTCTTCAATCACTTCCTGTCCCTGTCCCTGACCTCTTTTCCCTCACTCATCCCGAACTACAGCCCTGCCCTTTCTTAGTCAGCTGTGAAGTTGGCCGAGCCTCAGTTTCTTTCCTATCATTTGCTCTTAGAGCAGTCACTCTGTGAAGACTGGTTTTCTCACTATCGCTAGGAGCTTTCCGGTTACGCATGAAATGCTGTGTCCCCATCCACTTCTCGTGACTCCTGAACAGCGGGTGGCCTGGATGAACATCGCGTCTTTGCCACTGGTCACCCGTTTCGGAATCATCTCCTTTTGCTTCCACATGGAGTCTAAAATACTCCTATTCCATGTACCAGTTAATGTAATTACATCATTTTAACTATTTTTGCTTATTTTTATTTTTTTCTATAAAAAGTTTTTTCTAACTGACTATATATTTTTCCTATTGCTGCATAAATTTGGAATGAGTAGATTCTGTTACATAAATAAGTAAAAAAATTACAAATTGACCTAAACCATTGACACAAATATAATAAATTTTGTTGCATTAATCCTTTTAAACATGTGTTCCCACTTAGCAGGGGATTTAATTAACAAAGATATTCTTTCATTTGTTAGAGCAAACATATTGACTGTCTACTCTGTGCTGATCAAAATACCATATGACATGGGTTAAAAGGAAAAATCAGAAGCGGTCTATGTTGCTCAATAATGCTATTCTAAATTATAAGTTTTTGTCATTTTAAAAGATGTGATTAACAGAGTTCTTCTCTGCTAACCCACAACCGAGTGCTAGCTGAAATAACTAGCCTGTGCACATGAGAGCCGTCCTCACAGACACAGATAAATAGATGAATTTTAGTTGGCTAAGACTCTAATAATTAACAGTTGTTTAGGTTTGAAATGTGCATTCAGATAGCCCCTCCCCTTTGTCCTTAGCTACAAAACTTGATCTGCATATCCTACTTACAAACATGGTGTATAACTCAGTTTGCTGTTAATAAAACAAAATACCCAAGGAAGTCTACATTATAAAGAAAAGAGGGTGATTTCATTAGCACTTTGGCGTCCAAGGCATGGCATTGGCATCAGCTGGGCTCTAGTGGAAATCATGGCTATGGCACCACAAGTAGGGCACGTGTGCAGCAGGAAGCCTTCATGAGGCCAGGGCAGACGGAGCCCGCACAGCACTCGCAAGGGTGCACCCCACTGACCTAAGGATTTCCCACCAGGCCCTGCCTTCTAAAGGTTCCTCACCACCTCTCCACTGTCAAATGCATGACCTGTGGGGTACAGACCCATCCAACCACAGCATGTGGCACGCATTTGAATACAGATACAAGGTGCTTATAACTCAACGTTTAAAAAACATTTGTATAAGGGAATGCAAATATATATGCATAGCAGAATGCAAATATAAATAAAGTACAGGAAAGAACAAGTAGTGAGATTACAGGCAATTTTGCTAATGTGAGATTTAAGAGACTGTGACACAAAGGAAGAATTAAAAAGATGGGTAGGTGAGTGCTGAACGGATCTTTGGAAGCCTGACAGCAACTTGATTGTCCTATAATCATCCGTAGAGAAAGTTGGAGGAAAAGCAAAGGGGTTAGCAAGCTGAGAGCTGGTCTCTCGGAGATGGCTTAGAGTAAGGAGGCCTTCTAAAAGCTGTTTTCACTTTTCAGTTAGGAAGTGATAAGACACTAGGCAGACAAAGACTACACAAATTTGAAAGTGTGAGTGAACATAGATTTCTCTAGAAAAGGAGCAAGCTCCTCATAGTAACAGATAGAGTGATAATTAATAGGTTGATAAAAAGCATCATGGTTATTTTATGAAAGATAAAGACTTAGCCAAGAACTCTTAAGCACGATAGAGGCTTCACACCTACCATTATGGTACAAATTTTAAAATGATAGGTGAAAACCCCAAAGGCAGTATATAACTAGTCTTCATATTTTAGGGTCCTGAAGATTTCACTGGCTGAGAAAGAGTTTCAGAAAGAATTCATCTTCCACCAGAGCGCTGCTCTAAGGAGATGTGTTATGCGGTATGGGTCCTGTGTCCACTGAGTTCTGAATGTGATCACTGACTAAAACAGGTTAGAGTAGGGGAAAAAAAAAAAAAAAACAGAACAGAGAAACCTGCTGTGGCCATCATCCTGAAGTGTATCAAAGAAGCACGTGAACACAACATGCACGGCTTTCTTCCCTGCGGCAGAATCGTACAATTTAACAGAAGGAAGGGAAGAGGAAAATCCATACACAGACAGACATGTATCAAAAACGCTCACCTTAATAAAAACCTCTAGGAGAGTTTTCTGAAATATTTCACACAGATCTCAGGAAAGAGGAGAAATTAATCTCTTTGGGACTTTCCAGAAAGTATAAGGCAAGAACTGTCACACAGTCTTTCATCACTAATGCTCTGTCCAGTGAGGGAGAAACTAGTTTTCTGCTTGACCGCTCAGCCAGGAGCATTGACTTTCAGCAAGAAAACAAAACAAAACAAACTGGAATGAGAGGCGCATTAAGGAAAAGCTTCAAGGCGGCTTGGGAAGCACTGAGTGCCGCTTTCATGATACTTACTGGAGAACATTTTTGTCTGTACTGTTAGATGTTGTGAAATAACTTACAAATGGGTGGCTTTAAAATATGTGGTCTGTTTTTATTCTCTTATACTGTATTTTAGTTTCTCGTATTTTATTGCCACTACAATCTTACAATTAAGGAAATACTTTTTTTAAACAATTTTAATTATATTCACAAATAGTGAGTTTTTTCTAATGGCAGCACACAGTCAAGACTTCTTAACTTCACAGAGTGAAGGGCTACGATGACCTGTGCTTGCATAAGACTCTACCTCTTATGAAGAATGAGAGGCCTGAACAGAAGTGAAGAAAATGAAGTCAGAGGCAGTGCTGGATGTCTGAGTGTTTTTCTTCTTACTGTGGCAAAAGACAAAACCTTGAAGTAAATATGGATTAGGAAATGTTCAGATAGAGTGGGGAAGGGACCCTGAAAGTGATGTGTTCGCAAGTTCTATGTATTTCATGGCACAATTAAAGGGCAGGGACCACATTCTTCTCGTCATTATAAAAAGTTAATGTTCCCAGCTATGTTTTTAGCTTTCTCTTAGCTTCTGGACATAATTTTTGTTGTAATTCTTTCTTTCTTATGTTATTTTTAAGATGGCAGGAGTTTCTTGATTTTAAAATTGAACTAGGTTATTCAGTGGATCTCCCTTGGTAATTGTGGTATTCAGCTTCTCAAACTAAATAATTGTCTCGTTAAGGTTTTCACCTCCTTTTAGTTACAGCACTGTTCTTTTAAGCTTGGAGTAAAAGACGACTAGCATGCTTGGTGCAGCATTTACCATGTTTTCCAGTCTCACTGGCAGTTCCTCACACTTTGACCTTTGAAAGGTTATTCTAGTAGTGGAAACTTGCCCGAGATTTCTCTGAGATGTCTTAATCCATTTTCCTAGAGCTAGATACTTTATAAAGAAAAAAGGCTTACTTAGCTAATATTTGGAAGCGGAAAGTCTAAGATGGGACCATCCTGCCCTTGTGGTCTCTGGGGAGGGCCCACTGTCACACAGTGTTCCCTGCAGGGTGCAGGAGCAGAAAGGACAGTGGCCACGTACACCAAGGACCCCACAGAGGGTGGCCTTGCTCTACACCAACCTCCTCTTGGGAAAAGCAACCAAACAGAGGGGCTGACTTTAGGGTCATGAAACAAATTATGACAAAACAAGAGTCTGGTACATTCTTAGCTTTATTAATTTTCTCAGATCATTAGCATAACCTAGAATATCTCTTTCTCTTTTATCCTTTAACCCACCAGTTATCAGTTCCAATTGGTTGTCAGTTCCAATTATCAGTTCCTTTTAGGAATCCAGAGTTAAGGCATCATGATATACAAATAATAGCATTCTACTCATCCAAAAGTACAGTAAATAATAATAGATCAGTGATCTCTTCCTGAGGATGTTTTCTCGTGGATCCTTACATCAGCAGTTCTCAACCGGGGTCTCTTATCTCCCTGGGGACAGCAATACATGGTGACACTAGGGATGGACAGGGTGTGCTGATGCTATCTAGTGGGTCGAAGCCAGAGGTACAATCACATGCACATCGTACAGCGCACAAAACAACACAGCGTCATCGAGTACAAATGCCATTGACACCAAAGCTGACAGACACCGACAGTCACCTCCGTGGGAGCTGGGATACGAATAGCCATGCTCTGTATGTAGCTACCTGACAAACTGTCCCCGCTTTCCACTCCTATGGCCAGAACTGTGTTGGGGACTCTCATGGGAAAGCATTATCTGTGCTTCTGAAGCACTGCCTATTACGTCTGTTGCTTCAGTGTTATCTACACAGACAGCCACATTATCATTGAAGGAAATTAAATTGGGCTGTCACAGTTTGCTCTTTGACAAACTGTACTGATCACCATCTCCTGGGCTGTGTTGCTGCCATTGCCAGCCACTGCACGTGAGCAGTTTGATAGCTGCCTGGTATTCCACACGCTACTGCAGTCAGTTTGACCACTCTGTAACAGCCAGGTTGCTTCATCCTTCGGTAAAGAAGAAAATAGAAGAATTGAGATTTTAATATAGGTACAGCTTTCAGAGTTTTGTTCTGTATTTTCCTATACATCTTATTTCTTCTTGCATTTTTGTATTCGCTGTTTACATCAGGGGTTTTTGGATGTGTTTCCACCTCATATATATTAATGCATCCTGGCCCCAAATGAAACCAGGTTATCCTTGGTGTTTCTCTGAAAATTTGCATTTCATCCTGCTCCCTCCACTTAGAAAATATTCTTCTGTTTAAATCCTATCCATTTGTTAAGACGCAGATGTTCTGTTACATCTGCTTGTCTTTACCAAGCTAAAAGTAAACCCTTTTATCCGGGCCCCACACATTCCTTTTATACCCCATCTAAGTTACTTTCTGACATGTCATTTGGGTGACTCTGGAAGGGTAAGTTTTATTTGTCTAGAAAATTATGCTATCTTTTTATGTATAAAATATCTTGTTCCTTAATAAATTTTTGTGGAATTATGCTCTTTGAAAATAAATCTGTATCTCCATCCTAAAAGTAAAAGGCCTATATACAAAATTTTCCAGCTTATTGAAAGTACAAAGCTGAAAGAAAATAAGAAATATTGTGATTATGATGAAGAGCATATGTTTCAAATAGCAGCTATGGTTTTCTATGTTCGTGAAATGCAAAATACATTCCCACGTCTCTCTAGAGGTATAACTCTGATACTGACATGGAGAGCTGTTTATTTAAAAGGAAGTATTTCCTTTTTAAAATCTTCTTAACTGATGCACAAAATATAAAAACTTGTACATATTAGTGGGATACTGTGTAAACCTCAACACACGCACACATTGTGTAACACTCAGGTCAGGCTACATGAATTTATCTTGAGGTAGTTTCTTCGCTTGCCAATTTGCTAAAACCTATCCCAATGTGTGACAAGTTCTTTATTGGCAAGTTCAAAAGTCATTCTATCGTGTGCCTTTCAGTACCTTTATCCAGCACAATGAATTTTAGAATTATACTTAACTATTTGAATAAATTAATAAATTGGATTTCGCCATATTTACTATATGTAATAATTAAATAATTTTTGTTCAGCACCTGTGAATTTAAACAATAACTCCTGTGTGCATGCATGTATGTATGTATGTATGTATATATATTTATTTTGTGGAGTTTTGAGACAGGGTCTCCTTATGTCATTCAGTCTGGACTTGAACTCCCTATGGAGCTCCAGGCCTCAAACCCGGAATAATCCTGCCTCATCCTCCCAAGCACGGATTTATAGACATGTGCCACCACACCTCGCGTCTGTGTATTTTTAGATTGTTTGGCTTTTTGCAAAAAGTAGATATCCTTCTTTTCTCATTCTCAGATTGAGCTTAGATTATTTGGCAATGAGATTATGCATTTTATATTTGTTCTTAAGTTATTAGGATAACGTGTCCATATATAGTTTAGTTATTTTTTGAATATTGCCAATACCTCAAAACAAGCAAAATTTTCTTTTTCTTTTTTGTCATATAAATTGCATGGTTTAAATGGACTATCATAAGAAAAAAATTGTTTAAAATGACTTTGACAGCAAAGTTTATCCTGCAAGTTATTTGCTTCTTATCCCAATTACCCCCTTGGAATTAGCATCTATAATTAGATATTCTTCTCGTCACCTTTTAATTTCCATTCTGTGTTTCTGTCCCTTCATCTGCTCTTTGCAGTTATTTTAATGTATTTTAAATTTGTATATGCAGTATTTGCTGTGCAATGTTGTTTGTCAGATAAAGAGAACAAGATCCATCTGAAAACAACCAAGCTTTTACCAAGCTGATCAACAAGAAAAACCTTAATAAACACCAAATATTTCCCAGACTTTTCTTATGCCTCTGTTTATGACTTCCAACTACATCACCTTTAATTTTGATAAACTTTTTACATAACTCTTTATCTTCTCTAAGCAAATTATATTTTGTTTTGGTTCTCTGTTTTTAGAGTCCTGAATGCTATTTTATGTTATTTCAATTTAATCGTAATTAAACGTACAGTTTTTATGGTCTTGAAATTCAGTTCCTTTTAAATTGATGAGACATCACTTCAAATTCTCAAATATATTAGCGTCTCTTCTGTTCGTGACACTAATCAATCTAAACAGAGTGCACGTACACACTTAGACTGAAACCCATGATTTTTCAGTGGCTCTACAGTTTGGGTTCCCTACACACAGCTGTGCCTAGCAGAAAGCTGTAAGGCAAGGAGACCACTTGGTTATGTATGTGACGTGAACAGCTATGGGTATTGTGGACAATGCAAGTGAAAATGCCACATTGTGAGGAAAGTATGTGAATGATCGTGTTTTAGAGTTAACCAGAGTTAATGAAGGAAAGCCGTAAATCTAAGGGGCTGAAGCTTCTCTGTGGCTTTCCGTCCTCCTCCAGGCCTCCACCCGTGTGGTTTGGAACCTGCAGTGGCGTGCTTGCTTTCTCTCACCTGGCCATGAACACAACTCTGATCCCCTGGTGCCCTCAGTGTTCACCCAGGGAAACTGAGACAGTCTTCTTGGATTCCCCTCTGCCAGTGCAGCCCCAAACCATGGTGTCTTTGGTCTCAATGACTGAAGCCATTTAAAGTAGAGGCCGACATTTTAAATTAAATTTTCTACTTCTCCTGAACAAAAGATTTCACCACACTGGGCCTGTGTTTCTTCATGATAGTAACCTAGAGACGATCCGGTCAGACAGGGCTTAACTTTGCTCTAATCGCATCCTAAACTGCGGCGGCCACGTTACCTTCTGGCTGCTCTAGGCTTTAGGTTTTGACTCTGCCCTGGTCCCAGTAATCCTCCGTTCGCATCGCATTACGACTTCCTGATCTGACCTACATTTTATTCTCATGTTTTATCAATACCAGCAATTTGAATACCACTGACAACACTGTCATACTCCAAAAACTTAATAATGGTGCAAGATTCAAATGCTGACGAAGTCCAGTTTAGGAACAATATTTGGAATTGGAAGTCAGTTCTTTTCAAATTATAAATTAGATACTACATGTAATTACGTATTTAGTGTACCCATATGCAAGGAACTAAAGCTGGGTGTTATTTCCTGTCTTTAGTAAATTAAAAATTAACAAATATCAGTTACTATTCTTATAATATGCTCTTATGTGTCACATCTAAAGAATATATATATATATATATATATATATATATATATATATATATATATTCTGAGTCCGCCAAAAAAATGTATACAGACTTCAGCAGTTTTCTGTACTAATAAATGTCTAGAAGCTCTTGGCCACCACTTTGAGCTCCTCTTGTAAATGTAGAGGCTGAAGGTAACTTGTGTTAATCTCAGGATGTCTCAATAAATTTAGTATTACAGTATTTATATAAGTTTTTCTTCTGATGTATACATATTTTGGCAGATTCTGTATATATGTTATTACCTACAAATCCTCTGCCATGATGCAAAGCCAACCATTGAAGTAAAGGATTCAAGCAGATTTTCGACGTGGTGTCATCCCCTTCCTGTTGGATCTTTGTTAGGCATCTGAGCCGTTGGAGCTCACTCTTTCTACCCCATACATTCAGAGCGTGACTCAGTCCTTCTTTTTAAATCAAGGCTCTGAATATTTGGCTGTTATGAGAGTGTACCAACTGACAACCAGAATGTTAAGAATTGCCATCTATTTTTTTTTTGTGGGTACCAGGGGTCGAACTCAGGACCTCGCGCGCCAGCAGGCGCCTGTGCCGCTGAGCAATATCACCAGCCCCATTGCCATCTATTTTGAAGGAAAAAATATACTCTATATCTGTGGGAGTATTCATGCTTTATTTATTTTTTTTTTTGGTGGTACTAGGGGTTGAACCCAGGGTCCTCACAATGAGCTACATCCCCAGCACATTTTTCTTTCTGTCTTTTTTTTTTTTTTTTGTACTTTGAGATAGGATCTTCCTAAGTCCCTGAGTTTCCCAGACTGGGCTTGAATGTGCAGTCCTCCTGCCTCAGCCTCCCAGAGTGCGATAATTACAGACTTGTGCCACATGCAATTTTTACAGTGCCCCTCATATTGCAATATACTAACAGATATCTGTATTTATTCTCAGAAGGGATGATTATGAATGACTGATTGAGTGAGTGAACAAATGGACTTGTTTAAAGATATCTTGGTTTTCCAGGTGGTAAAGATGATTTGTAATGTTTGCATTTTTGGACTTGTACCATGCAGAAATCAAATGTTTTATTGCTTTTGCTTTGTTTCGCTATTATTTGCATGAGGAGTAACGTTCTTCATTCCTCCTGGCCAATGCATGTTTGAAGACGTCGTTCACATGGAGTAGTCGGTGAGAAGGCTTTCCCTCCAGCCATGTTCGATGGTGACCTGGACTCTTCTAGGGACGCAGTGGTGTGGAGGGTCCTGTGAGGAAAGGCCCACGTGTCACTCAGGAGGGATTAGAATATTTTTGCATTCCACCTAAGTACACATAGTCCCTGACTGTGCCCACATATTCCTTTTCTAGTGAGTGTTTGAAACGTGATCCTTGGAATAGCAAAGTATGTAGGCTCCAAAGAAGTACTACTTTGTTTCTGGAGACATGATTGCTCTATTTTTTTAAAAACTGAAACCATGGGCTGAAGTTTTGAGAATTAAAGGAACTTTATTGTGATATGAAATTTTCTATTAGATAATTTTATTGTAAACAAATACTTGGTGCTTTAATCACATTAGGCTTAAGGACCTTGACCAAAACATTGATTAGAGTACATCCCGTTCAGCTGCCCTTCAGTAAAACATTGGACAGAAATGCTGATCCAAGAACTAATCTAGATTATCATACTAAGTCATCTTACTAAGTCATTTACTCCTTAGAACAATAATGTAAAGATAAATGTTAGTTGCCTTTAACATGTAAGAAAACTGAGGCCCAGAAATATGAAGCAAATGACTTGCGAAATGTCTCACATCTTGTAAGGGGCAGAACTAGGATGGAAGCTCTCCAGGGTTTGGCCTGCGAGACTGAGAGGACAGCAAAGCAGTTTCCATATCTGGAGACTGTGTGCTCAGGAGGTTACTTCAGTAATTACCTTGCTTCCTCCAACCAGCGTTGTCTCTCGTTCCCTGACTTCCATCCATGGCTCCCAAAATATTAATTAATATGAATCACGTGTCATTCTATATATGCAGCCCTGAAGATAATGAGAAAGCCTCATTACCCAGAATGTTCCTTAACATAGATCTTTATTAAAAAAAAAAAAGTTAGCTGTTCCTGTTCTGTTGAATGAAAACTATGAACAGTGAAACAAAGTTAAATTAGGAAAAGATTGTGTACAGGTATGAACAAGAACAGCAAGACATGATGCTAGCTTCCAATTTATTTCACTAAGAATTACTCTTAAGGTAATACTCTTTTGTGGTTCTTCAAAGTATATACTCCAGTTCTACTAAGTGAATTCTGAAAACTTCAGAACTTTTAAAGATAATAAATTCTTATTTTACCCTTTCGTTTCTTCATTCTTTCATTCAACAAATATTCATACCCACTTAATGAATACCTACAATAATTTTAAAGATTAAATTTCAAAATATACTTGCCAACCAAGAAATTTCATTTCATTCTGTTTATTTTCTCCGCTCCCTAGGAATAATTTGTTTTGTGTTTTTTCTTGCTGCCCCGATCAGTGTTTAGATTTGCATTAATGAGTGTATTTTTTTCTTTTACTTTCTGTCTCTCTTTACTTCATCTTTGATATGTAGTAATTGTACCTATTTATGGGGTGCTGTGTGATGTCTTGACATGTGTATGTGTTGTTTAAAAATAAGATCAGGGTATTTAGCATATCCATCTCCTTTGGTACAATAAGATGTTTTTGTGAAATAGCTCCATATAATTCAATGCCATAACACTTCCAGGATAACAAAATTAAGTACCCTTAAACCATTTCATAGTCATGATCATGTGCCATAGGAGAAAATTTTAATTTTAAAATTGTTATGCATATCCCAAATATACCACATACATATCAAGGAAAAGCAAACAGTATTTAATTGTCAGCCTTCTAATGAACACCATTATTCTCAAAGGACTGAAAGATTATTATAGAAAAACTTTAAAAATTATGAGATGAGACATGTTTCTATGTTAGTATTAACATAAAATTATAATGAAAATTATTGTAAGATCTCAATTATCCTTTTATTGCTATTTACTTATAGTCAGTTATAGCCAAAGTTATGGAGTACATACTTTTATGAGTGAATATTTGTTAAAAGATTTGGAATGTGGATTTACCCAAAAACATAATTTTCTATAGAAGTAAGACTTCTGAAGGAACTAATTTTTAGTTGGTACCTACAGTATCACACAGTTGTCTCATTTGATCTTTATAACAGCTCTACGACCTAATTGTGCCTATTATAGAAAATGAAAAGAACTGAGAGTAAAAGAGATAAAACAGCATACAGGACAGCTTCCTTGCAAACGTGCCTCTACATTTCTACAAACGTCCCTGTGAGGAACAGCAAAGTACGGTTTCAAAAATCACTGTAACCTGTTTCACAGACTCACAGCATTTATTCATTCTCATCAAATGTCCTAAGTTTCAGAAATACACATAATACCCAAGAAATCCTTGGCATATTGTTTCATACTATGATGTCTGTTAAACAAACAGCTAGTGGCATGCAAGACGGGAACAGAAATGTGATGCCAGAGAACAGATAAGAACCATGAAGAAAATGAATTTGGAAATGATGAAAAGGCAATGAAAGCATAATCTTGACAAACATGTTTCATTAAGGCATAACTTTTGTGTCAGAAATCGATAAAGTCCTGTATTTTCTATTATTTTGGGGCCATTGGTATTTGGTGGTTAGAGAATTCATGTCTTCAGGCTGCGAGAAAAAGGAAGGAAAGGCAGACCTGAGATCTGGTTGTAAATATGCTACCAAATACTTGGCAACTCTGAGAACAGCGCTTTATTGTAAGAGTAATGGTCAAAATGATATCTCATGTCTGTTGATATTCTAACATTGTATGATTCCTCGGACCTGTGCTCCTCAGAAGGCAATTTCATGACCAACCAAATAAAATAAAAAAGACTTTACCTTATCAACTATAAACTTTATGTGATTAAAAATGATTCTAATGACTTTTTATTGCAGTCCAATCTTTTTGCTTCCTATAAAATTTGCTAAAACATTAAGACTTAAGGTGGTGAACAAACAACTTCACAAATGTAGCTTACGCTATACATTTTTAACACCAATGCTCTGGGACTAGACCCAGTAAGTATTCTTATGTGTATTAATTTATGTGGAAAATGATTTTATAAGTGTTCTAGAATCTAAAATATAAACCTATGTACACAGCGAGTTTGGTACTGATTTGAAAACTCATTTCTAACATTGTAAGCGTTTATAATAACAACCAATTTACCAAGAAAGAAGACAGTGTTCATCAGTTAATTGTTTTTGCAACCAATACTTGAAATTATACTAACTTCTTTTTTATTTTGTTGTGATTGCTAGAACATACGTGGAATCATCTTAATGTAAATGTTAACTATTCTCTCTCTTCTTTGATAATAAAATGCGCTATTTTGTTTACTTGGTTATAGACAAAAGGATCTCAAACCATGACTCCCTCTGGGTCCCAGAAGAAAGTGAAGCGAACTCTCCCCAACCCGCCGCCCGAGGAGGCGCCCGCGGGTGCGCAGGCCGCCTTCAGCACCGCGGGCGCGGCGTCCAGGAGGCGGATCTGCAGGACCAACACCATGGCGCGCGCCAAGATCCTGCAGGACATTGACCGCGAGCTCGACCTCGTGGAGAGGGAGTCTGCGAAGCTCAGGAAGAAGCAAGCCGAGCTGGATGAAGAAGAAAAGGAGATCGACGCCAAGCTGCGGTACTTGGAAATGGGAATTAACCGGAGGAAGGAGGCCTTGTTAAAGGAGAGGGAAAAGAGAGAGCGAGCCTACCTGCAAGGGGTGGCGGAGGATCGAGATTACATGTCCGACAGCGAGGTCAGCACCACCAGGCCGACCCGCATGGACAGTCAGCACGGCATCGAGCGACCCAGAACGGCCCCCCAGACGGACTTCGGCCAGTTTATGCCGCCTCAGACGGAGAGCGAGTCCCAGCTCGTGCCGCCCTGCAGCCCCTACACGCAGTACCAGTTCTCGTCCCCTGCCCCGCCCGCCCCGGCGCCCACCCCCTACACCCAGCAGTCGCACTTCCAGCAGCAAACTCTGTTCCACCAGCCGGTCTCACCCTATCAGAGCCAGCCAACTTTCCAAGCCGTGGCCACCATGTCCTTCACGCCGCAGGCTCAGCCTGCACCCAGCCCGCAGCCGTCCTACCAGCTCCCGTCCCAGATGATGGTGATCCAGCAGAAGCCGCGGCAGGCCGCGCTGTACCTGGAGCCCAAGATCACCTCCAACTACGAGGTGGTCCGAAACCAGCCCCTGATGATCGCGCCCGTTTCCACGGACGGCACCTACGCCGTGTCCCACCTCGGGAGTAAGTACAGCGGTCTAGACCTGCGAATAGGACTGGAGGAGAGGAGCAGCGTGGCGGGCAGCCCCGTACCGAGCATCTCCGCCGACTCTTTCTACGCAGACCTCGACCGCCACGCTTCCCGGAACTACGTCCTCATCGAGGACCTAGGCGAGGTCGCCAAGGGGACGGCGGCGCTGAGCGCCGCGTTTGGCCTCCACGACAAGGATCTGTCCAAAACAGACCGTCTGCTGAGAACGCCCGAGCCGCGCAGGTCTCAGGAGGTGGCGGACTTCCTCGCACCTCTGCAGGCCTCTTCCGGCCTGCACGGCTACGCGAAAGCGGAGGAGGACCCCATGGAGGAGCCTTACGAGCTAAAGCTCCTGAAGCATCAGATGAAGCAGGAGTTCCGCAGGGGCGCGGAGAGCCTGGACCACCTCGCCGGTCTTCCCCAGTACTACCACGCCGACGCTGGCTACCGGCCTTTCCCCAGGTCCGAGAAGTACAGCATCGGCAGACTCACGCTGGAAAAGCAAGCAGCCAAACAGCTCCCCGCGGCCGTGCTGTACCAAAAGCAGTCGAAGCACAGGAAGCCTGTGATGGACCCCAAAATGTCCAAGTTTTCCCCTATTCAAGAGAGCAGAGACCTCGACCCCGACTATTCGGGCTACGTGATTTCCGGCACTTTATCTGTCGGCGGCATCTCTTCCAGAGCGAGACTCCTTCAGGACGATATCACTTTTGGCCTCAGGAAAAACATTACAGACCAACAGAAATTCACCGGGGCCCCGCTGGGCGCGGGGCCGGGCCCCTCGGGAAGCGCCCTGCGGCCCGCGCTGCAGGACGACGCGGACAGGCCGTGCGGCGGCGGCGGCAGGTCCAGGCCTCCCTCCCGGCCCTCCTCCGTCTACGGGCTGGACTTGTCCATCAAGAGGGACTCCTCCAGCTCCTCTCTGCGGCTGAAAGCGCACGAGGCCGAAGCTCTCGACGTCGCCTTCGCTCACGCATCCCCTCCGGCCAGAGCGAAGCCCACCAGCCTGCCGATCAGCCAGAGCCGGGGGCGGATACCGATCGTGGCCCAGAACTCCGAGGAGGAAAGTCCCCTCAGTCCGGTGGGCCAGCCCATGGGCATGGCCCGGGCCGCAGCTGGACCCCTGCCGCCCATATCCGCAGACACGAGGGACCAGTTCGGGTCCAGCCACTCGCTGCCCGAAGTCCAGCAGCACATGCGAGAGGAGTCGCGGACGCGAGGGTACGACCGGGACATAGCAGCGTTCATCATGGATGACTTCCAACACGCCATGTCGGACAGCGAAGGTAAAGGGGACCTCGCGTGGCCCTGTCGCTCTCAAAACTCAAGCTCCTGCTTTTCTGCATGTTTTATTTTCCCTCTCCAAGGATGTATTCTACCTTTCTTAGTGTGTTTTTTGCATGTTTACTTCAATTTTTTTTCTTGTACATGGAAATTTTATCTTGTGTATGATTTTGTGGCATGCTTTTCTTTGTTTTCACCATATTCTTATATTGTTGTGTTTCTCGATTGCTTGGTTTGTTTCGTGCCTGCTTTTCTAAAACCATTATCAAATAATTCTATCAATAAAGTATGGGCATCCTTAAATCCACAGTTAGAAAGTTTTTAAAAATACATTTAAATTTTTTTATCAGTTTATTTTAGTTTGTGAAATTATTAAGGATTACAGCTATTAAGTACCATTTGCTAGACTTCGTAATAATTATATCACTTTTTGTGAGATGAATGTTCATCAGTTCAAAGGATGTTCTCTTTTTGAGCACTTAGGCTCAGTCTCTGAATTAGTGTCACGTAGATTTTTGTCATTCTCGTTAAATAAAAGACTTCTGCTGTATCTCTCATGAATTCTCTTTTGACAAATTTATACACTGTATAGTACATGCTAGAAAGCTAGGACTAAAGATATTAAAAATAACATTATGAGTATGTATGAAGCATTCTTTAGTTTTAAACTGAAACATTTGTAAACTTCTTTTGGGATTTTAGCTAATTGGAGTTCAGGCCTTCCTGGTTTGTCCATTTGGCATTGCTTTTTGTATCATACCATGGTTTTTGTTGTAAATTGTTTTGCTAGTTGTTCATATTGAGCATTCTGTTTAAGGCACATACACACAACTAAGAATTGGTTTAAATTTATTTTTTGTTTAATCATGCAGAGCCATAAGAATTTAAGAAATTATCTAATGTAAGTCTCACTTTGGAAATAAAAGAGAATACCGGGGTGGGAGGAGCCATGCCCATATGAAGAGGACTCTGACTCTTAATTCTTTCTTTTTTTTTTTTTTTCACTCCCTCTATGACTTACATTTGATGTAAAGTGGAATTGGAGTCCTAGAAATAAGATATTTCTGATCAAATAAAAGCACTATCACTTGAATCCTTTGTAGGCTCCAAAGGGCTGAACTAACATAAGCATCTCCCCTTTCAGATCAAACCTCTCTCTTGACTTGAAGGAAAATATATTTCCCTGAAAATGAATTCTTGTCTTTTGCTGCATTTAGACACAGATGAGTTTAGAACTCAAACCCAGCACTTTACAGAGCTAAAATAACCACTGGGTCTCGCAGAGGACACCTGCTTTTCCTGGGGATTTGACAGAGGAGTCTCTCCGCTCTCTTCTCCCCGCCGCTGAAGCGACTGCTTTTATTGGCAGATAGTCATATAAATAAAGCCCTCCTGTGGTGTCTTTTTTAACTTAGCAATTGTTTGAATAAATTGATACAGCTTAACAAAACTATGACATTATTTAGAAACATTCTTTAATGTTTACTTTTTTTTTCTAATTCACATTTTGCACACACTTTATACTGTTTTAGAATAATAAGGAGGTCTTTCAATTGCCATATCTGTAGTCAAATAAAATCTCCAGAGGATCTGTGGCATAACTACTCACCTGTTCATATGGTAAGCCTAAATCTGGAGAGAATTTGACAAACTCATTTATTTATTACTCACAGATATGTTTAACATAATGCCAGACATATAGATGTTTATGGACATCCCAGTATGTGGCACTTATTTACATAAAGCTATACCAAAATAACTGAGTGTTCATTGTTCATTTCCCATTTATATATCTGATGTACACACACAGTCATCAAGGACCATGAAAAATTGTTTTGATAGAGTAGATGATGAGACATGATACAATTCTGAAGCCTGTACAGATGATAACAATAGAATGTAAATGAAATTTTATGACAAAATGGTACTTCAAATTAAGCAGATAAAAATTATTCATAAAGATTATGTTGATATAGAATTAAAAAAACAACTATAACAAATTGAGCTTTATCTGTAATACACATGAATTATAGTGATTATCTTTAAAAGATGTGCATAGTAACGTGTTACATATTTTCTTTGTTTTCATGTCACATGCACACATCACTTTCCTCTTGTGAAACGTTCTCTCCTTTTGAAATCTTGGATTCCATGGGCATTTGAGGGACAATGTAGAAACTGTGTTTAACAATCATGTAAGTCCTGACATTTACAAACTCAGAGTGGTAGGTATTTTCTAAACAAATCTTTGACAAATGCAGTCCTACATCTGTGAATGTTACCAAGATAACCTTGAGTAGTGTAACTTCAAAATGGCTATTTAGTACCATCCGATGAAAAAAATTTAACTGCATTCAAATTCCTTGCTGTGTCTGTCCTTTCTCTGAGCTTAATTAAATTTTACATTATAGACTGTAAAATACTTTTCAGATGTACTCTGTAAAACTAATCTTTACTAGCTCATGAGATAAAATATAGACACACATAATTTATATTGCTTAATATGTATGGCCATTAGCTTGAAGCTAAGCTAGAAACAGTCAAATTATATTTACATCTACTGATAGAACTCTTTCACTCAAAACATTCTTTCAAGGGCCGGTGAAATGGCTCAGCGGCGTAAGCGCCTGCCTTGCAAGCGCAAGGGCCCGAGTTCGACTCCCGGATCCCACATACGAAAAAGGGGCCGGTGATATTGCTCAGTGGCACGGGTGCCTGTTGGCACGCGAGGTCCTGAGGTCAACCCCCCGGTACCCACAAAAAAAAAAAAACATTCTTTCAAAGTGTACATAATCACGTCTCCCCAAGAAAATATCAGTATGTACCGACTTCAAAATATTTGACAAATATTTTATACTGAGAGGTAAACTATTTATGTAATTATTAATATTAGACCCAAAAATAGCTCATTTGTATTCTACAGTAAAGAAGTAAACAGAAGTTATCAAGTTTTTAAAAAGAGGGTGTGTTAAGCGCCAGAAAATTATTTAAATTAATTTCAAACACTTGGTTATTTTTATAAAATTTATTTTGTGAAAATGCGTCTGTCCCATGATGGATGCTCCCATTGCATTTATAAATGATTGACATTTGTGACAACTCGCTGTAGTTGATGAATGCAGAGTCCAGTACAAAAGCAAATGCATTCAACCTGGCTGCTCTGGGTTGATTTTATGCTCCTATGCCAAGTATGTATATTATTAAAACTAACAGGGAAACTCGAGATAGGTAATTATAAGTGGGAATAGACAAAATTTGGATCAAGTTGAGAGTCTGCCTTATTTGTATCAACATAGCCATGAATATCACATGTATTTTAAGGAATTATATTCCAAATGCAATTAGGAAGGCTATACATTCAAATTAAATCATATACTACATTATTCAACGTAGTCATTCGTTAAATACAGTATGGATTATTATTTTCTTTTTGTGAGAAATATATAACAAAATAATGTTAGTGTGGTTAAGGATAATCTAAGAAATTTTCAGACTGATGATTAAATAATGCTTTTTTTAACTTATCAAATGTCTATTACACTAAACTTTTTTTGTAAATCTAGTCACTTGCTTTCAAATTAATACTGTGGTATACCACAATAATTATTCAGTTGATGGTAAGAAAAAGATGTGTATCTATTCATGAACTTCAGGGAGAAATTGATCTTTATTTTAAAATACATTTATCATGGTTATTTATCTTCTTTCTCGGGTTGATGACTAATTATTCTGTCCTTCATTCATTCCACAAACGTGCACTGAATGTTACACCCTGTGTGTGGAATTGCTTTTAGTGTTGAGGGAGGAAAAGTCAAAACAAAGATGACAGGAGCCTCGCCTTCACGCAGCTTACAGTCTGATAGGTGAGATCAGTGTGGACACGCACAAGCCAGGCAGGTGCAGTCTTGTCCCCTGGAATCTAAGATGGAGAAAGCATGACAGTGCATCTCTCATTCTCCATCACTGGGGAAACGCTGTGGTTGCGCATAGCAGTGTCCAGGCTCATAGGAGATTAGAGGTGGGCAGTGATGTGGGCACCATAGACGTCCAGCTGGCCAGCAAAGGAGGGATGCAGAAGGCCTGGGAACAGAGTCTAGGAAATTTCAAAGAAAAGACAGGTAAGAATATAGGCAGGAAAGGAAAACAAGGTGGAGAGGACTGAGTAGTGTGGCATTTCGGAAACCACATTTGAAGAAAGTGTAGGTTGGGGGCATCAAGGACGAGCCTGTTGAGGGAGCCCTTGAGAAGCATCTGACTGCCTCATGGGAAGTGGCAGTGTCCCAAGGACTGCTGCTGAAGGGCCCTTCACAGGGAACATAACCCTTTATCACAGGTCATGTTCTGCAAGTTAGCCACAGTAGGGTTTTTAATCACCATGCAGTAACCTCAGGAAACCTGCAAAGTACCAACCGAATGAGCTGAAATTTTTTACATAATAACTGTGTACTTTGAATATGGTTGTGTTTTCAAAAAAATATGTAGAATGTAAATTTTTTTTTGCAGTTCATTCTCAATCTAATTTCTAAATCAGTGTTTTCTTCAGAAAAAAAAAAAATTTTTATGTGGGTACCAGGAGTCAAACTCAGGACCTCGCGCTTGCCAGCAGGCACTTGTGCTGCTGAGCAATATCACCAGCCCTTTTTTTCCTTTATGTGGGTACCAGGAATTGAACTCAGGACCTTGCGCTTGCCAGGCAGGCACTTATGCTGCTGAGCTATCTCATCTGCCCCCAGAAAATATTTTATTTGTATTAAACATCTAATAGATATATTTTTAATTAAGCAACCAGGTGCTCATGAAACACATGTTCCTAGCAACAATATTCCTAGAAATAAATATTTTTTGGTTTTTTGTGAATGTCATTTTTTTTTTTTAATGTTCACTTATTGTCAAAGCCAGCAGCCACATATTGGCACTGGGTTTATGCAACTGTGGAAAAGTGACAGAAACTTCCATATTCAAGGAGTGTAATTTCCTGTGGTTTTCACTGGGGGTGGTGGGTCATAGGGAGGGTCGTGGACTAAGCTTAACTTGAATGAGTCTTGTTCATTTAGTTATCCCATAGCTATATAAATTTCATTTTATCCTGATTTAAAATTCAATGTTGTTCTCTTCTATTTTGCTCTGAATTGTTATGTAGGTGACTATCATATAAAAGTTTTATCACAATGTTTTCTTTAACACAATCATGAGAACTCTGATGTCCGACTCCCTCGGGAGCCGTGCTGGAGATGCATGTGTGGAGAGGAGCCCAGTGCATGTCTGTCCTGCAGAACGGCATCTGCCTTCTGTCATCTGTATAGTGTAGTTGCAATGTGTGATGTTTCCTTGGTCTCCAAAGCCTATCACCTACGTCGGGAGGAAACGGATTGGTTTGATAAACCCAGAGAATCGCGTTTGGAGAATGGACATGTGGACCGAAAACTGCCAGAAAGATTGGTCCACTCTCGACCACTCAGTCAACATCAAGAGCAAGTAAGTGCTGTGTTTAGTAACCTCGTTAGACTTATCAAAAGTCAATTCTATCTTAGAATGTTCTTGGTCAAGGTCAGGAATGGTTTAAAGAAGCTCTTTACTTCATCACTAATGATTGACTTTGAATGATAGCTGTGACACTTCTACTAGACAATGTAAGTGACTTGCTCCTCCAACAGATACTTATTACATTTGTGTACCATGTCCAGCACTGATACACAAGGACAACACATGTAACTCCTGAAGAGCTGACAAGAATACTGAGTACAACAGATTTGTGTGATTTTCAGTGCTTCCAACACCAGTATGTTCGGGGACTAAGACACAGCAAATGAGAGGAGCCCAAACCAAGTCTGCTAAGAGAAAAGGGAAGTTTTACATGGAGGAGAAAAGAGAACTGATACTATTAGTGAGTCTACTAAATAGAAAAAAAATGTTTTGCCTTCATTTTTTTATTTCTCAGTATAAAAACTCACATCAACTAGATTTTATTAGTATCTTTTTATAGAGAAGAAACTGAATCTTAGAGGCACACATTACAACTTAAGAATAATACCAAAATTTGTAATCTTACTTTAGAGCAAAGGAGGGGATATTTGTGTTGAACCTGTTAGATTAACAGTTGGCTACATTGAAGGAGATTCCACTGGTAAATCCAATGGTCTTAACTCAGTTGACCTCGCACATCAGATATTTCCAAATTATGATCATTAAAATACCCATAACAGAGATAGATTAACTCCTAAATTATGCTGTCTAGTGATTCACTGATGTAGCGACAACCGTGATGTAAACAACTAAGAAGACCTGTGTAGAACTCATAATAATTCAGTTGTCATATGGAAGTATAAAAGAATTTCTAGGAACTATCAATACATTATATTCTCAGATTTGATTTCTTCCTAAGCAATTGTAGTTTTCATGGACAATCTGTAACTACTAAGTGAAATTTCCTTTTCCCAGAATTTGCTTGTTTTTTGTTTTTCTGTATGCTATTTTATTTTCTAGAATCCTTAAGATTCTTCTCTGCTTATGATAAATGTTCTCTCTCATCAAAAAGATCTGATGAGTAATTTAGACAAGCAATAAAATCATTTGGACATGTTTTGAAATCTTAAATTAACTTCCTTTAATCTACAATTAGTAAATAATGTGTCAAATGAAGATAACTTTCTTGTGTATTTTATTATAAGAATCTCTCTGTATTGACATACTTGATATATTTTAACCATCTAATTTTTTTCTCTGAAGTGTAGTATTTCCCACAAACCTAGATCAAGACTATGAAAACATAAATACTTTAACCAAACCATAATAAGACACACTATATAAAATAGAGAGCTAAAAAAAGCAACTTCTGTACATTTATCCTCTAAATCTGCATTTCCAATTGTTAGAATAGTGTTCTCCAAAAATTTATCCATCTAATATTATTTGATGATACATTAAAGTAATATTTGTGTACCCCCAAAAGATTTTCTAAAATTTTATTCAGTTGTAGGCAGATGAAACACAAATATCTCTAAGGACATTTTTGTTTCAAGTTTCCATTATTAACATGCATAGAAGTATGGCTTTGATCTGCTGATGATATATAGGAAATCGTATTTTAAACATATCCTTATAGACTAATGCCAAAACTAAGCAGATAGAATACTGAGAATAATTTAATAACTTTCTCACTATGATGCATAAAGTTAAAAAAAAAAACTTTGTTAGATGAATGTAATAGAGTAATGTATGTTTTCTTGCCGGTAGCAATTTTTACATTTTAATTTTTTTTTACATTTCTACTTTGTTATCTCTTATATAAGCAAAAACCACTACACATGCAGCTATCAAACTGCAGATGCATCAAGTTACAGCTTTGTTACAAAGTGGCCAGCCCAGGACCACCACATAAGCCAGGAAAGAGAACACTGCCTGACCCCAAAGACCCTCTGAGCCCCTCAGGAGCCCAAGCTCCCCAACCCCAAACAAGAAACAAACATGTTGGCTTTCATGGCAATGATTTGCTTTACATTACATTTTTTTTTCCTGAACAGACATTACTTAGAAGATAACATGTGCTTTAATTACATAACATTGCAAAGTTTAATTACATAAAATTCAAAATTCACACTGTCTGCATTAATATTTATCCTCAAATCCTGTCTTCCCCTTGAACTCACTATAACTATAGTTTGGCCTGGAGAATAGCCAAATGGCATTTTCATTCCACTCTCTTCTCTGCTACTCTAGTCATAAAAAGATAATATTGAGCTCTTGGTACCAATAAATGCAGATATTTTTATTTGAAAACATACACATAACAAGAATTTATGCTGTTAAAGTGCTCTGGAGGCAAAAGGAATAACACCAAATCAATGAATGCAAACACTAATTTATCTGCTTTAAAATGTCTTAGGTAAAACGTACATTAGAGAGATAGAAAGATATCTTTGAAAAATTTTATTAGACTCACAATCATATTCACTACAGGAATAACCAAATCTGTAGGCCCATATTTGTTTCGTCTCAAATATATGAGTTTATGTTTTATCTCTGCAGTTTTCAGCTCTGCTTTATGAATTGAATAGGTCACCCAGCCTCACTTATTCCTAAGACCTAAGACTTTCCCTCAGTCACTAATCTATGTAATGCGTGCCCTGTGCAGGGCTGTGGTCAGCACACTGTCTGTTTGTCAAGCAAGGCCTTTGCTGGGCCTGAGCCCTCTGCCCTGGGAAGGAGCCGTGCTCTCTGTGCTGGTGTTCAGCTGTTCTCTCTCCTCTGCCAGGATGCTTGCTCCTCTCCTCTTGGTTGGCTCTGGCCAGCACTCAGGCCCCACAGCTATGCCTTGTCTTCCAGGAAGACGTCCTTGACACTACCTCACTGGCTTCTCAGGTCTGGGTAGCAGCGAGCACTCTGTCCTGGGCTGGCAGCACCTGAAGCGAAGGGCTCTTGGTCTCACCCAGCAGGGACAGAGCTGTGTCTCACCTGGAAAGGTGCTGGGAACCCTTAGGGCACACCATTCCCAGCATTGGGCCTGTGTGGTGTATAAGGAGGGACTGCATGAATTTCTGTACAAATAAAAGATGACACAAGTGTTATTCATAACTATGAAGCCTCAATTCAATAAAATAATTCATTTTGAAATATTTGTAATTAAGGGAGGAAAACAAGCCTTCATTCTCGGTGGCACGAGGTGATAGTTATGTCCATGCAGAATTGTTAAAAAACAAGGATGACAGAGAGCAGACCTTGGTGCTGGGGAGGGGTGCGGCACACTGGCACCTCAGTTCTGCCCTGACCTTGCTCCTACGTGCTAGAGGACTCTCAACGTTCATCTGCCATAGTTAGCAAAAGACCTGAGACCCATCTGCTTTATGTGTGGGAAGGATATCCCTGCTTACTGTAGATTCTTCATCATGTTGATCATAATTATGGCAGCTGAAAGTTTTTAATCTATTAAGTGCATTATGCTGGTTGTAGACAACCTATGAAACTACAGGAAATTGTGTGGAGATGCTGTGAAAGCAACATCCATGCGAAGTCTTTCAATATCCCTTCTACTTACATCATCACAGTCACTAATTAAAAGGAGATAATGGCCAGCTGATAAAACTGACGAAACATCTAGGAATCTTGCCCACCCTTCTAACTGTGCGATAGATGCTCTAGGAGATTATATTGCAGTAATCCCCAATCTAGATATTGGAAAAAAGATCAAAAGGCAAAACAGTGTTTCCTCAGTTTATTTTTGACCAAGTGAGGAAAAAATGACATTTAAAATATTGTCATTAAATAATAAGTGAAGTTAACAGATGTTTGAGCTGACATGAAATAATGTGCACCAATTTTACCAAATTATGGTACTAAAGCAAGTTCATTTATATATAATATTGTAGAATTTTCAATGCGACTGGTGTAATTTTTAGTAAAAATAAGATCTTTAAATGCAGATTTGACAACAGAAGGACAATACAAAGGGGGGAATGGTAGGAAGGCAGAGGAGAGGAGGTAAGAGAGAAATGGAAAAGAGGAAGAGGCAGATGGACAAAGAGAAAGAACAGGAGAAAGAGGAAGGGAGAGAAAAATCTCAGTTCTGATGAACTTGAATAAGACTAGTGGTTCAGGAAGTTAACATTGGTGTAAATTATCTGATTATGCTAGTTATACTATTTTATAATCCTACAAACAATAGTTTGACTCACTATGGAAAATTTATATTATATTCCTGGACTTAGATTTCACCATTGTTAGGGAAATATTTTATGTTTGTCTGAGACCTTATTAAACTTATTTAATCCTAAGAAGAATAAAAGCTAAAGGCTGTAATTTTAGCTTGCATTTGTTTCAATATCTGTGTTACTTTTAATGTCCAGAACTCTGATAATTTTACAGCTAGATTTACTAGAGTACATTGAGGTCACCCACATTTTCCTAAGAGTCAGTCTCCATGATATATACCTCCCTTTAATTCTAAATACTGTTCATTATCTTGGAATAATATTTCCACATAATTCTCAAATTTATTTTAAAATAGGTAGTAGTAAATATCCATATTTACTAAGCTTTGTTTCCTTTGTAACTTAAGTCAAAAATTTTCCTAATAATAGATGCAAGATTCCATACTGACACATTCCTGCTCATAAACTTACAGATGTGAATAAATATTCAGTATTGCTATTTTTATCATTTCACAAATCTCACTTAAAAGTGAAGTTCCATGAAGTATAAAACCTAAATCTCGTTTCGCTGATTCACGTTTGTTTCAGAAGCATCGCTTCACCAGGTGGAAAGAGAGAGAACACAGTCTATGGTGCGGTCATGTTAGGTCCTCGTGACGAGAACTGAAGTCACAGACCTGCAGCAGTAGCTATAAGTGTCACTCCTTCCACTCAGGAACTTCTGCAGTCAGTGAGGACTAACACAACCTCTGAATGCAAAGGAGGCTTCAGAAAGAACTAGAATGAGCAAAGGCCTTATTCGTTCACACAAAATTAAGCTACACACACACCGATTGCTTGTAGATGTATTCAGCGGTATAATTCCCAGTAAAGTCAAGCACCCAAAACATGAAGTGCTCCTACTCATGGTGACAGAGGTACAGTGTCACTGGAGCTCTGGGTCTCTCCACAGTCACCACCTAACTGGTGAATATTAAAAATGCCTCTCATTTCTAGGCTCTCCAGAGCACAATCAGGAGTTGGCGATTTCCCACATCCATTCCCGTCAGTCCTGACTCTCATCAGTACACTTCCATCACTAATAGCTACACGCTACTACCCTCACAGACATCTGTCAGAGCCTGTCACACGCAGTAATTTCCCCAGTAGGATAAATCAGTTTCATGAGCAATTGGTTCTACTGTGAAGTCCGTAATGAACTCAGAAATACATTCAGTTATACCTGTGAGTGGAGGATTCTCAGTGTCACCACTTGAGAGTGCTCCAGTACGTCTTCGTTGGTTTAATCGATGTGCTTGTGAGTGACCAAGTCTGATTCCGTGTGCAGATGTATCCGATACCAGTGCTTACCACCTTGCGTGTCTGTCTCAGATCTTACAGCTGAACGGGAAGCCCATGCACTACGTCTTTCCCCATGCGCGGATAAAAATAACAAGAGACTCCAAGGATCACACTGTGTCAGGTAAAGCAAATCAAATCCTTTTCATGCCAGTGTCAGAGTGACATATGTATTTGGACTTCAGTTTAAATGACTCATTAAACTTCAGGAAACTACTTTTCATATCAAAAGTTGTGTTTAGAAAATGTCTAAAAATAAGCAGGCTTTCCATCTTAGCTTAAAAGACTTTAATGACATGATCCCTCATATAAAGAGCCACTAGTGGTACGTATTTCAATCATTCTTTTCATTTCCCGCAGGACACTGCAATGCTTCATAACTATTGCTCTGTTAAGTAACATGGTCAGTGGCTTTGGACATGTAAGATATCTTTATATAGGAAGTAAAAAACCATCTTGGGTTCTTCTAAGAAATGAATTCTCTTGTATTTCCCCAATGCAAACATGATCGATTATGCTGATTTTTTGTTAGATTATTTGTATCCTTTTACAAACCAATGCTGATGAGGGAATAGTTAAACTTATTTTGAAATAATTTTGGACTTCAGAAAATAGTACAGATAGTCTGTTGCTCACTCTTTATCCAGCTTCTCTAATGTTAAAATCTACTCAACTACAATAAAATAGTTTGCCCCAAGAAACTAACATTGATATATTATTTTTTATAACATCGATGTATTATTAAAACATCTATAGGACTTGTCACAACGTTTTAACCCTGGATCCAAAACAGAATTTCACATTGTGTATTGATTGCCATGACTCCAAACAGATCATTCCTGTCCTCCTTTGTCAGTCATGAGCTGAAACACTAGAACAATAGTAAAATTTTATATTACAAGTATATATTCCATTATTTAAATCAGTGAGAGGAAAGATAAATTTTTCAAAGTTAATGAAATTTTAAAACTGAACATTTCCTATATTCTCGTTCAAGTATTGTATGTTCTTTGCGTTACTTGGACACCATTCATCAACAGGAAATACAAATATATGTATCCATGAAAGTATGTATTAATGCATGAATCAATGTGTAGGCAGTAAGCTACCATAGTGTATGTGCTGGGTTTTTTTAAAGCTCTGATATAACAAAGAATACAGGGAGGTATTTCTTCTGTTTTAATCATTATCACAGATTTTGAACCATAGATTTCAATTTGAGCAATTTTCCTCACACTTTCATAGAAAATTAATCAACTAGGAGTCTTACGTTGTTCTTTTTCCTTTTAGGCTTAGGTAATTTCTCTTTTGCTAAACACAGATAATTCTTTCACAATTTTATTGTTATTCAGACTGTATTTTAAGCACTGATGAAAATCCCGGAGTCAAATTTTAAAATCCACGGGCTCCTTTTGTAGAAGCTATTGCTGGAAATTATTTCAGTTTTCTCCAGCTCGTAAAGCGAAACAACATAATATGTTAGAGCAATGCCAAAATTATTTTTGCAGGATGAATAATGGAGATCTTCAAATCATTTTTCCTAAGTCATCAAGACCCTGTGTCGATGTATATATTTTCTACCAGCATTATTATTTTTCTTCCATATTAAAGAATTATTCCTCAGCCTTATTTATATTATACAACTCATTATTTATTTTCTGTCATGTCAACTAGAAAAAAGTTTAAAATATAAGAATAATGAATAAGTTCTGTTGTTTTCTTTTTATAAATATTCTAATCTCAAAACTAAATTCAGTTTCCTCTGTACATAGATTTTGCAGAATTGAAAGACTATTATTCTGAACAGTAAAAATTCTAGAAGCATACTGTATCTTCTCTCTATATTCCAGTTTTTCTTTTGCTATCTACCTAAAATAATAATAAAAATTTTCCCTGTTATATTTACCTTGTATTGATTGTTAAAGAACATATTTCTCATATGTCTTTAGGAAACATGATTCACTAAATTAAATGTTTTGAAAAATTCTGTAATATTTTTGAATAAGTCTTTAGAATTTTAAACAGCTTTAAATACATGAATTTTCAAGGCTGCAGCCAGAAATGATAAATTTAGCAAGTGGTCTAGTGGCAGGGAGCCCTAGAACAGAGTGCTCATGCTCCTGGCTGGACCCTGTGCCATATACCGCCCACGAAAAAGCCTAGTTTAGTTGAATACATACTTGGTACAGTCATTGTTATTTTTAGCTATGATTGCCACTTAATGTTTTAAATGGAATATATCTTTTTTTTGTGTGTGGGTACTGGGGGGTCGACCTCAGGACCTCGTGTGCCAACAGGCACCCGTGCCGCTGAGCGATATCACCGGCCCCTTTTTCGTATGTGGGTTCTGGGAGTCGAACTTGGGCCCTCGCGCTTGCAAGGCAGGCGCATACACCACTGAGCCATCTCACCGGCCCGGAATATATCTTTATAAATTGAAAAAAGTATGTATTTATCAAATATAACACGTTTTAGATTGTATATGCAGTGTGATCAAAAACTACAGTGAATGTTTACATTTAAAAATATTTAAAAGACACATTGCCATTAACTCCCCTAAAAAATACTCCCCTTGCTTCAAACACACATATCCCATGGTTTTTGCCTCTTTCTGCAGCAGCTATGGAGTCTTCTTTCCTGAGTGTCTTTAATTGAGCTGTCGCGGTTGCCTCGATGTCCTGAATTGATTCTAATGCTTCCCTTTCATGATCATTTTGACTTCGGGGAAGAGCCAGAAGTTGAGGATGTCAGATCTGGTGAATAGGGTGAGTGAGGACACACTGTAATGTTTTTATGAGCCTGCCTTTCATTTGGAAGACACTCTGGGCAGCAGCATTCCCTGTATTTTTGATCACACCTCCTGAAGACACTTAGGAAAGAGGACTCCAGGACTGCTTCAGAAAGCAGCAAGAATGATGGGACAAGAGTATTGGAAATGAGGGGGGTATTTTTTGAGGGAATTAACAGCCATGTGTCTTTTACTGGAACACATTTGTTTTATTCCAACATTAACTGCATATTTTGGTCGCACCTTGTATGCATTGTGCAATGACTAAAGATAACTAATTATCGTATCTGCCTTGCGAAGTTGCCGTGTTTGTGGCGAGAACACTGTACATCCATTCCGAGTGTATTTCAGAAACATAGCACATTGCTGTCAGCTACGGTCACCACGGACTGTGTCAGTTTCTGAGCTCTGAACCGCAGCGTTTACACACAGCGATGCTGTGTGGGACTCGCTGCCCACGCACTCAGTGTGGAGCGGCGCGCGGGGATGCCAAGTCCCTGCCTTGATGCTTGTGCTGTGGGAAGATAACTGCAGGGAGATGTGGCATTTGATATGCGTAAACATTTCCACAGTAAATATTTTTAAGTTCTCATTTGGAAATGAACTGCAATGTCCAACATCTTCATTATTGCTGGAAAAACTAGCAAAGCTAATAATTAACTTTTTTTTTTTTACAGTACTGGAGACTGAATTCATGGCATGTAGTACTGAGCAACCTCCTTGGCCCTTTTAAAAAAGGATTTTTTGTTTTGTTTTTGAGACAGGGTCTCACTAAGTTACTGAGTTGCCCAGGCTGAGCTCAAACATGCAATCCTCCTGCCTCAGCCTCCCAGAGTACTGGGATTACTGTGCCTGGCTTTCACTGCCTTTACAAAACAAGATAAGGTTGGGTATAAGAAGTTAGAATAAAATGCAGTGTACCTTGCTCCCAAAAGAAAGAGGAAAACCATCCCTAGTGTGTTTTCATTTTGGTCTCATGAACCCACTGAAAGTAGAAGTATTCTGTGCCTTTATCAATATTTTAAAAGACAATCTAGCTGAGCATAGCACTAAAATACACGTTACATCAAGCAATCCCACTTTGCAGATAAAAGAAGAAAATAGTTTCATTCATTGGAAAAATAATTTCAAAATGAGAAACATGAACAGGGAGTAGGGTTTTTTTGTTGTTGTTGTTGTTTGTTTGTTTTTTTAACATTTCCCTCTTGTGGTTTTCAAAGTACGGGCAATGGAAACCTCATGATCCCCGCAGTACTTCCAGGGGTCCGTAGAGTCCAAAATGTTCTCAGAGTGGTGCTCCGTAGTGACCGCCCTCTTGCCCTTCACCCTGGCGGGAACTTACAGTGTCTGTCCCGGCCACGTGCTGGTGACACCCAGGACGCGTCTACGCAGGCAGTAGCCGTGCTGGGGAATCCAGTCTCCGCTCTCACCCGAGGCCTCAGTAAGCAGAAGCCTGCTCCTCGCAGTGCGTCCGGGACACTGGCCTGGTCGTGGAGAATCGGGTGCGTTTCCAGGTGGGCTTGTGCGCTCCTCCCTTCCTGCGTCCTGGGTGCTGGTGGGGAGGGCCCGGCACAGCGTGCGGGGCTGCAGGCTCCCAGGATGAGGGCCTCCTCCGGGCTGACAGCGAGTCCAGGGCTTCGGCCTCTGCGGGAGACGCCCCACCCGCCGCACCCCACCACGCCCCTGTCCCGCCATGGCTCTCCATACCACGCCGCACCCCGGTCGTTCCCTCCGGGGCGACCTCCTCCCCGGCCCTCGCCCTCGCGGGTGCTCCTGGTCCCTCTTGCTTTTCTCTGCGGTTGAGGGTCGATGTGGAGTAGACCTGAAGAATGCAGAGCAGGGTCACCCTTCTCGTAAGATTTCATTCGTAAAATTGTGATTTTTTTTTTTTGTGAGATGTGATTATTTTAACATGGAGTGAGTTTAATATTAACAAACATTTTAATTCTCCATTTTTACTTGTAGTACACAAAATGCGCACATCTGTAGTCCATAGCAGCACCAGCTGTTTGAGGTCGTTAGTGATGTTACAGAGGATGAGTGGTTCTGAAACCGCACGGTTGAGCACCGTCACTCTGGAGATGTTTGCACACGAGATTAAAAAACAACAGGAAAAAAACCCCAAAAACAAGAAAAAGGAAATAGGATTTTTTCTTCTCTTTAAAAAAGCTTATACAACATGAAATCTTTTACAAATGTTTCTATAATTCATAGTCCATGCATTTTAAATGCATGTTAGTCGACACTCAGGTCCTGAAATAGAAGCAATTATTACTATAAAATTTTAGAAAGAGCTGAGACAAAAGCCCAGGAATTTATAAAATTTACTGTTTGTACCCACACCTATGCACACTAATGTATATATGCACCATAATTTACAACTTTGTAAATATGCAGTGAGAAATATATGTGAATAATCTATTAAATATATAATTTTTAGGAAATAAATCATTTAATTTTTGGTATGTAAATTTCAAAGATGTGGTTAATAGCTGTTTTTTTTTTTAATGTACAATATTTTCAAAGTGTTTTTATTCAAATAAGCAAAAGGCAACACAATGGAGAGAATAGGTAATGAGCTTTGGAATCACGAAGCCCTGGGTTGGAATTTAACTCTAACACTTCCTTAAATTTTAAGAATAAATATTTCATTTGTGAAATGTGATAAGCTCTGTGTGTCTCACAAGAGTGCCCGTTAACTTACCACAATATATCATACTTACTACACACTCAACAGATACTATTTTCTCTTTGCTTAGAGAGAAATGAACAGAAAGAAAGAGTAAAGTGTAATACACAAAAAAATGAGCCTCTTTTTGTAAAATTCAGAACTATATCTTATGGTTCCAGGAACACAGCTGTCTGAGGCAAACCAAAGAAATTCTTCTGGTTTTGCAAAAGGCATTTCTGTGTACAGTTCCATCATATTCTGGCTCCATCTGCAAGGCTAGAAAGGCTAATTAACATTTATAATAGTGAAGAACATTGCACATATTGCTTCCTTTCAGAAGCCGGAAGTATTTTCTTGGGAAACAGCGGCTCATTTCCTATTCTTCATCTGTCACCACTTTTGATCTTCAGACACAGTAAACAATTATGACAGATTTAGTTGGATCTTAGTAACAATAACAAATATGGGTAGTTCTTTTTATTTCTATAACTGCTTTATTGAGGTATAATGTACATATCATAAATACCTATTTTTAATGTGCAAGTAAATAATGTTAATAAATTACAGAGCTGTGTGGTAATCACCAGTTTCATTTTAGAAATGTTAGTAATTTTTACAAAATATTCCCTAGAGCCTGCTAATGTCTCTCTTTCCAATGTCAGTTACCCAGCCACAAGTAAGTCCTGATTCACTTTCTCACTCTATAAATTTATTTTTTAAGCATTTCATATAAATGGAGTTATTCAGCAAGTAGTTCAGTGTCTGTTTACTTTTACTTTCCAAAAATTTTTAGATTAGTCTACTTAATACCAGGGATCAGTGGTTTGCTGTTTTGTTTTTCTAAATATATTCCATTGCTATTCAAAATTTGGTGTACATATTGCATTTTTCCCAGGTTTTTTATTTAATTGCATAAAACTTTTAGAATGGATATATGTCATTTTTCTTGGGTATTTTCCCAGATATGAAATTTCTATGTTATGTGGTTTTGGTTTAACTATTAAAGCAACTGTCAAATCATTTTTCAATGCGAGCATACCATTTTACATTTCCACCAATGTCTAAGTGTTCTACTTTCTTGATGTCATTGCTAATACTTGGTAGTATCTGTCTTTTGGGTTGGGTGTATGTGATACCTTGTTTTAATTTTTATTTCCCTAATGACATGATTTTGAGCATTTTGTCGTGTTTATGAGCAATGCACACATATTCTCTGGTAAAATGTCAAATATTAATGGATGTGAAATATCAAATTAGCACTAACACAATTGTACTGGGGGACCTTAATATGCCAGTGTCACAAATAGATAGATCTACCAGACAAAAAATCAAAAAAGAAATATCAGAACTGAACCAAACCTGTGAACAAATGGACTTAGTAGATGTCAACAGAGTGTTCCATCCCACAACATCAGAACACACATTCTTCTCAGCTGCCCATGGGATGTTCTCCAAAATAGACCACATACTAGCTCATAGAACATGGTTAAGTAAATGCAAAAAAACTGAAATTATCCCATGTATATTACCTGACCATAGTGCAATGAAATTGGAACTCAATGGCAAAAGAAACCATGAAAACTATATAAACACCTGGAAATTAAATAACACCCTCCCAAACAACCAGTGGGTCACAGATGAAATTAAAGAAGAAATTAAACCGTATCTACAATTAAATGGTAATGCTGATACAACATACCAGAACTTATGGGACACAATGAAAGCAGTCCTAAGAGGGCAGTTTATAGTGGTGAATTCTCATTTGTATCAGGAAAATAGAACGAGCTCAAATAAACAACCTTATGTTGAACGTCAAACTTCTAGAAAAAGAAGAACAAGTCAAGCCCAAAGCTCGTACAAGGGAAGCAATTATAAAGATCATAGCAGAAATTAATGCAATTGAGACTAAGAAAACAATACAAAGAATCAATGAATGAAAGAGTTGTTCTTTGAAAGATTAAATAAAATTGATAAACCCTTAACCAACCTTATAAAAAAAAAGGAAAGAAAAGACTCAAATTCATTCAATTAGGAATGAAAAGGGTGTCTATTCATATCCTTTGCTGTGTGTTTGGTTTATAGGTCAATTTACAAGTCCTTTATGTAGTATATGGTGTACATATATTTCCTTTCCATCTATTTCTTGACTTATTTACTTAATGTTATATTTGAAAGAAAAAGTTTTACATTTTGATGGAATTCAATCTGTTGATTTATGATTTATAGTTGTGTGATCTTAACAGCATATTAAGAACTCTGCTTTCCCGAAGGTTGCAAAGATGTTCTCTTGTATTTTCTACTTCGAACTTTTTACGTTTTAGAGTATGACCTATTTTGTGACTTTTGTATTTGGTATAAGGTAAGGATACCAATTTATTTTTTTGAGCCACAAGAAAATCTCCAATTGTGCAAGCATTTTTTGGTGGGAAAAATTTCCCCCAATGAATGACCTTGGTATCTTTGTAAAAATTTAATCTGCCATTGATATAACTGTTTATTTCTGTATTGTCAATTTTCTTCCCTTGGCCTATGTGCCTATCAGCCATTACACCAATAGTATTCTCCCTTCTTTACTGTAATTGTACATTAGGTTTTGAAGTCTAGTAGTATAAATCCTGAAACTTTCTATTTTTCAAAAAAATGCTCTGACCTCTGTAGGGCCTTTTCATTTTTATAAAAAACCAGGATCAGCCCGCTAGGATTGTGGTAGGGATTGTAGTGAAATTATAGATCAATTTAGGACGGACTGCTATCTTTCCAACATTGTCTTCCGATCCTTGAATATGTAGCATCTGTTCACAGACTTAGATCTCTGCCTTTTTTAATTTTTCTTCACAAAATTTTTGTCATTTCTCATGTCCAAAATTAGCATCTCTTTTATTAAATGTTGTCCAAAGTCTTTAACTGTATTAGATCTGTTAGGAATGGAGTTTTCTTACTTTCACTTTTGAAATATCTGTTGCCATTATACGAAGATAAATTTTTAAATGTTGATCTTTTCGCTTATAATCTCAGTGATGTTCTAAATTCTTAGTTTTTCTGTAATCCTTATGCTTTTTACATACAAAATTATTTCATCTTAAAATAGTTTACTTTTCCCATTCTAAAATGGATATGTTCATTTTTTTCTGATTGCACTGGCTAAAACATGCTGTAAGGTATTGAATAAAATAGCAAGAGAAGCATCCTTTCTCTTTGGGGAAAACATTCAGTCTCACACAATTACGATGTTTCACATATATAGAAATATATGTTTGGAGTAAATGCTTTTTATTATACTCAGGAAATTTGTTCCTATTTCTCATTACTTTCTATATTGAAGAAATCCCACACTCTTTGTCCTTTGTGCTATTAATAAGATGCTGTTACGCTTTAGATTGGGAATGTTGGAAATTTCTCCAGACACTTTCTTTTCTTGATCTCTAATTCTGTTCTGGTTGCAGAACCTACTTGGAATGATTTTATTCATTTAAATCACTAAGATTTGTTTTGTGACCTGGGGTAAACTCTATCTCAGAGAAAGTTCCAGTATTCTACACTTTTTCCTGCAATTTGAGTTACTATCGGATGACATTTTCTTTCACCTTGCTAGCTGCAACTTATCTTGTCTATCTGAAATTATCACTAGTTCATCTTCATTTTTGAAAGTTGGTTTTTTGACATAAAGTTTTGATCAACAGTTGCTTCTTCACAGTATTCTGAATATGACACTGCGTTTTCTGTTTTTCGTCATGACAAGATAGCCAGATGTGAATGTGATCAAAAATGCTTCCCTTGCTGCTTTCAAGGTTTTCTCTTCTTTAGCTTTCAATGCTGTGATTATGACATGTCCAGGTGTGCATCTCTGTTTTTTCATCATATTTAGGTTTGGTTGAGTCTCATATCTTTACACTAAAGTTTTTTCTTCAAATCCTGGAAGTTTGAGACTAATGTTTCCTGATGACTCTCTGGATTCTAAGGCTTCATTTTCCTTCTGGTTTTGCTTTTCTCTTCTGTTTATACCACTTTCCTTGGTCTGCCTTCAAATTAGCTGATTCTTCTTCCATCACATGTATGTTGTTGAAAACAGCTAGTAATTTATCATTTATGGGCACTTCATGACTTTGCCTTTTTTATAATTTCTAATGATTTTTATTTACTTTTTGAGGTACTCTTTCTATACTTTAATTCTTTAAACACAATCTCTTTAGTTCCTTAGTTTTTTGTATGCTTTTTTTCCATCATGTGGATATTTTCCTGTTTCTTTGTATGTGACACATATTTTTGTTTATATGCTAAAACTCTGTTGCCAATACTATATGTAGCCTCACTGGATTTATATTTTCTCCCTGAAGAGAACGCTGTCCTCTGGTATGTGGAACCTGACACCTCTGCTTAGCATTTTGTCGTCCTCATCATCTTATTGCTGCTGCTGTTGTATTAATATATTTGTAGATCAGGTTCCGAGGAGCTGAGTCTGCATTGCTAAGTGATTAGCCAGTGATTGGCCAGTTCTGTTCCAACGTCTTCAGCCTACCTATGAAACTATAGAGCACTGTTGATGGATTTGTACAAAGTTCGTTCAAGCAGAGTTTTAATCCGCCATTGTCTCACCGCTGCTATGCATCCATGTAAGCACCTTTGGGCTGGGTGACATGTATAGTTTGGGCTCCATGTGGTCTGTGCTGAGTGTGCCCTGACTTCATTTGCTCAGGGATGTGTAGGGTTCATGAAATCTACGCATGGCCATCTCAGCTCCCTGTTGCCCAGTGTTAATACACGGATAATCTGCAGGGATGCCCCTTGCTCTGTCCTTATGGTAGGGAAGCTTCTGGTTTCCATGGCTTACACTGCCCAGTACAACTACCAGACTGCTGAGCTGGGATGCGGACAGCCTGAGAAGCACAGCCCAGATCCCCCGCTTCTTCCTCAGAAATCAGTAGCTTCTCATGAACAAACGGAGTTCAGCATGCTGTGTGCTTTCCATCAGCTTCCAGAATTCTGAAATGGCAGCTGTTCATAAAGTTCTGTACAATTATGCAGTTCATTTTTTGAGAGGATTTTGTTTTACTTTACAATATTTCTATCGAATTTGACTTCTAGCATGTGTTTTATATTCCCTGAGGAAATAATAAAATACCACATTCCCCTGAAGTTTCAGTCAAGTACAAAATTGTTTTGACTGCATAACATTTTTATACTTAAATATTTAAGTTATTACATATGAAATAAAACACAAAGAATGAATCTATTGAAGTTTGTTTTGATGTAAGACTCTTCTAAGTGATGGTTTCTAAATATTGCATTATAATCTTGATTTCATGTGCTTAAAAAATGAAAGCTGCAGGCCTAATATACCTCCCTCTGCTCTACCCAGAATTACTCACCAGACAGCATAACAGTAGCTCTAGAGAGTGCACCAGACGCACCGAAAATCAACAGTCTCCTGAGAAATCTCAGGAATCCGAGGCAAATAAGCCCAATGTTTCATTGGCCTTTCATAAGTGTCCATTATGTTTCTGAGGAAGATTGTGACATTCCTAGAATCCTCAAGAAAGTGAATGAGGACAGCACTGCCTCTTGTTTATTTGCCTCTTTTTTCTGAATTACAAATGAAAATCCACAGAATTCAAACAGTAATGATTTAGACAGAGGTTTGTTCTCAGATTTAAATGGACCATGGTATACATAGTTCTATATATCCTATTACATATCCCAAATATATAATATTATTATCAGTAGATTAGTTTAAAAAGCTAACAAAATTCTCATGTTCTACCTAAATAAAAATATAAAAATGCTAACAACACAATTTACCCACTTTCGGTATATGTAAAATCTACTTAAAATAATATAGGGTTACAGAAAAGAGAATTATAATAAATAAAGGACTACCTCCCACTATGAACAAGTAGGCATGTAGTAATGAATGTGGATACGGTATTACAAGAGGCAGATATATAAAAAGACAGGGGTGGGGCTCCACTTCCAAGAACTGGCAAAACACTTGAACAAGTAGGAGCAAGGCACATTAAATAATGAATACATGGAACTATTTATTAAATATATGCCTTAGTTAATATTCTCATTGCTGAGACAAAATACCCAACACTCAAAGTTAAAGGAAGAAAGGTTTATTTCAGCTCACAGTTTGTAGAGGTTTCAGTCCATAGTTAGCTGACTCCAAAGCAGGGTGGCATGGCAGAGGGGCATCACAGAGATGAAAGAGTCCATGGCAGGTAGAAGAGAGCAAAAGAGAAGCAGCAGCAGCAAGCAACAAGCGACAAGCAACAAGCAACCCTCTTTCTATCCGTTATGTCTTCTCCAGCTACCGACCCTAAGGGCAGGTTGCACTCACACACAAGGTGGGGCACCCTTAATCCTACACAGAACTATGCCAAACCAATCAGTGGAATAATTTAGTAATCACCTACCCTTGATCCCAGAATCACACACTCCAGTTCCAGCCACCTCCGAAAAGCCCTACCTATGACCACGTGAGGCTGTGCGGGGGGGACATCTAGACACAAAACCATAACATTCCACTCCTGCCTCTCAAGACTCATGCACATCCTTTATGCAAAAGGCATTTAGTCCATCTAAAAGAACTGCAGAAGCCTAACAGACTCAGCATTGCTTAAAAGTCCAAGGTCAAAGTCTCCTTTGAGATTTAAGGCAAACTCTTAGCTGTGAGCCCCTGTACAAATGAAAAGAAAGTTAAGCACTTCCCATGTACAGTGGCATAAGATAGACATTTCCATTCCAAAAGGTACAAAGAGGGGAATAGAAAGGAGTGGAAACAAAGCAAGACCAAAATCCAGTGGGGCAAATATTAATTGCTATAGTTCCATGTTCAGCTTGCAAGGCAGTCTGTGGCAAGATGTGAGCTCCAAAGGGCGTGGATGGCTCCACCCCTAGGGCACTGCCAGTAGTTGTAGCTCCCATGGCTTCTCTCTTGTGCCGGCTCTGCTCACTCTTTGCAGATTTCCTCAGATGATTCACGTTCCTGGCTTCTCCAAACCTCTGGGGTCTAAAGTTCACCTTCAGCTCCATACTCACAGCTTCACACGCTGCCTGTCAGGGGCACACTGCCTGGCCTCCCAGGCCTTCTTCTGAAATCTGGATGGAAGCCTTTCTGACCCCATAACTGTTGCATTCTGCATGTGCCTAAAACCAGTGCCACATGGATAATGCCAAGGTCTGCTGCCAGCTGGAGCAGTAGCCAGGCTTCCTTCTCTCTTGGCTGTAGGGTTGAATGCCGATGAATCAAATCCTGAGGAACAATTTCCCTAGACCGTTGCCATTCTGGAATGAGGTGCTCTGGGTCTCTCTTTTCAAAGCAAAGTCTTTCACTTTTGCGATTTTGAGGCTGCAAAGTGTGGGGTCCTGCTGCTGCTTGTGATATCCTCAGGCCATCCTTTTTGTTGTCCTCTTCTGAAGAACTTGGCTTTTTCTTGCTAGTCTTTTCAGCAACCAATTTCTTCTCTGTTCCATCCTAGCAGGCCACAGCTTTATTGGAGCTTCCTTTCTGGCCAAACTCAAAATGTTTTAAATCATTCTGTAGGGACCTTTGCTCTTAATTGTCAACATAAATCTGGATAAAAGCCCCCAGCTGTAAACATGCTATAGCCTCAACATTAAACTACCTTGAAATTTCTTCTACAAGATTAATTAGTCTGCCGCCCTTAATCTCAGTCTCAGGCAAAGTCTCTGGACAGGAGCAAAATGCAGAGAAATTTTCTGCTAAGTCATAACACACATCATCTGGAGTCCAGCAGCCAATGTAGTCCTTTTTCCCACCATAAACCTCCTCAGTCTGGTCTCTACCTGTAGCATCTCTATAAGCTTTTTTGATCTGAGCTCTGACCAGAATCTCCCATCAAGTACATTTTTTTTTTTTTGTGGGTACCGGGGGTCGACCTCAGGACCTCGTGCGCCAGCAGGCGCCCGTGCCACTGAGTGATATCACCGGCCCTTTTTTCATATGTGGGTTCGGGGAGTCGAACTCGGGCCCTCGCACTTGCCAGGCAGGCGCTTACGCTGTTGAGCCATCTCACCAGCCCCATCAAGTACATTTTAAAGCATTGCAGGGCTGCCTCTTCAGCCAGAATCTTCAAAGATTTCCAATGTCTTCCTACAAACCAGCTCCAAAAGCTCCTGAGCCACATGGTTGTGTACTGTCACAGCAATGACCCCACTTCTCTGGTACCAAATCTTGTCTTAGTTACTTTACTAATTGCTGAGACAAAATACCCAACACCCAAAGTTAAAGGAGGAAAGATTTGTTTATCTCACATTTTGTAGAGGTTTCAGTTCATAGTTGGCTGGCTCCAAGCAGGGGGGCATGCAGGGGGGCATCATAAAGGAGAAATAGTCCATGGCAAAGCAGGGCAGGCAGAAAGCAGCAAGCAGCAAGCAAGTGACAAGGAACAAACAACACTAGCCCTCTTTCTGTCCCTTATACAGTGGGCCCTTGACTTACGAATTCAATTCGTTCGTGAGGGCTGCCGGTAACTTAAATTGGTTGTAAGTCGAGACTATTTTTCCCATAAGAAATAATGGAAATGCCCATAATGCATTCCAAACCTCCCAAAGCACCCATTAACTAACATTTTCATAATAAAAAAGAGTTGTATAATGTGCATAACTTACCAGAAACACCAATAATTTTCCTAGTGTTAGGAAAAGTTATATTGTATTCACGTGTAATTATTTATTTTAACCATGCCTCAACTGATTGACATTTGTGTTGTCTCCCCCTTTTCACTCTTATAAACAATGCCACAGTGAAAAAAAAAGTGACTATGATGTTTATTGTTCTATTTCCTTATACGACATTCCAAAAAGTTATAAAATGTGCCTAGTTTCCCAGAAACAACACTTTCATACTGTACTCACCATTCAAGATGACATCTTTGGCTTGCAGGAAGGGAGGATGAAATGGAAGGGGCCGTTGTTTGGACGGAGCTTCCCCTTCCATGAGAACATCAGGAATCTGCTCTCTGGTGTCCTTTCTCTCCTTGGGAGTCTGTAGCCCACCAGGACCTGCTTCTCACTAGGTCTCAACCTTTTCAGAACGAAAAACTGGTCTAAGGTTGTCTGTTTCTGTCTTTTCTTTAACGCTGTTCTTTTCTATTGTGATTGCTTTCTTTACCTTCCTTTCCTCCCTTAGCTTCTTTTCTAGCTTTTTGGTGGGACCATTTTGATAACAGTAATCATAGTGATTATATAAATCACTGGCAAAAATCATGTCCACAATGGACATCTGGGCTCAGACTGAGGCTTAGGTAGACTTACATACACTTCTCTAGCATCACAAGTCTTCGTTTAGAAGTGGCCAGCATTCAGGTCGTAACTCAAGGCTTTGGTTGTAAGTTAAACCTGAAATCCCAGTTGTAACCCAGGTTGTTCATGTGTGAGACTGGCCATAACGCAAGGGTCCACTGTGTTGTATGAAGGCTGCCCGTCCTTAGAGCGGGTGTCACGCACACCTAGGATGGGCACACATACTCCTTCCCAGACCTGTGCTGAGCCAATCAGTGGACTCACCTATTAATACAGCCACCCTTAATCCCAGGAGCACACGCTCACTCTAGATTCAGTCACCTCTGCAAAGCCGCCATGACCACGTGAGGCTCTGGGGGGACATCTGGACCCAAGCCATAACAATACGTTAAATATATTTATTAAGTACATTAAATACAAAAATAAATGTTGTAAACTAGGGGTACATGTATGCACAGACAATTTTTGCTTTGCATATATGCATGAATATATGTATAAACTTACATAATGCAATATAACGTTCCCATGAAATACGGTAGTGGTAAAAATATAAAGCTAAAAAATAGAACCATCATAATTTTGCAATTTATATATTTTTTCTTTTTTTACTGTTTCTTTTATATACATGGGCACACATGCTAAAAGTTGGAAATACATTGTAATGTATTTCACATGTGCATTTAAATATAGTACAAATTGTGTAATAAAGGCATATTATTGGTACATCTAAAATTCTCCATAAGCAAATTTAGTGACTGGTTTTTATTGTATCGTATACACGTGTAATTATTTATTTTAACCACACCTCAACTGATAGACATTTGTGTTGTCTCCCCCTTTTCACTCTTATAAACAATGCCACAGTGCAAACAAAAGTAACTATGATGTTTATTTGTTTTATTTCCTTATACTACATTCCAAAAAATAAAATTATTAGGTTAAAGGGAAAAGATATTTTGCATATTTTTAGGTATCTTGTCAGATTTCTTACCTGAAGATATTTCTTACCCATTTGTACTCCCAAGCTAAGAAATTATTTTTCAATCACTATTCACTGTAGGAATTTAAAATGATACAATTTTTACTAAAACTATTTTAACTTAGCTCTGAATACAAATTGGATCTCCCATTAAATATTATTTTTAGTTACCTATCATGATATTTTATCCTATGTTTAATAGTCAAATCACCTCCTTTTCAGCCCTAGAGGGCTATGACAGGTGGGGCACAGGGCATCTCATCCTGGAGATGCAAGACCAGTAGCAGGTGATGAGTCACTAGTGCTCAGGGTTGGGGTCACAGGACACCTGGGTTTTTACTTGGGGACAGAGTGAGCAAGGGGACTGTGGGGGGTGGCTTTTTAACCTGAGAAGGTCCAGGAACCCCTGGATCCTGCAGGATGATATGATTGGCTTGTTTGAATATTTTTCAACTATGGGAAGCTAAAAGCTGCTCCTCACAGACAACTAGACGTTCCTGGCCCCTTGGTAATAAAGGTAGTTGGGCTCTAGGACCTCATCCATCACAAAGGAGGACACACTGAATCTTAATTTTAGGCCTTAGACCACAATTAGCCCCATTTATTTCCTTTCAGTGACCTATTTAGAATGTAAGGCAGTGAACAATTACTACTTTCTATAACACAGAACACAAGAATATATGAAAAGGGACCATAATGTGCGAAAAGTGGAACAGGTAGACAAATTAAGAGTCTGCATTTAATGGGCAGTATTATCACCCTTAAAGTCATGGAAAATTCAGCATCCTTGGATCACCTCTGTTTGAGACCATGGTGCTGTTCCTAAATATGGTATGTCAGATAAAGACAAACTGAGCAAAAGTAGGGTGAGCTACCCCATGCTTCATATGTAATTCAAAGAAGTTATGGCCACTGACCACTTAACATTTCCTCAATGTCATTCCACAAATATTTCATGGGAAAACTTTTTTTTTTACAGTCAGCTGAGTCTTAGAAGAGAAAGTGCCCAGATAACTGTCTCTTTTCTGCTTCTCCTGGAAGCCTTAGAGCAGTGTTGGTGAACCTTTTACAGACGAGTGCCCAAGCTGCAACCCAAAACCCACTTATTTATTGCAAAGTGCCAACACTGCAATTAAACCTGAAATCTGAAGTTTTAGTTTAGAAAAATCATCTCATACATTAACATCTTAAGAAAAACAACACACACGCCTTAGGTTCACCACCACCAATCTAGAGAAATTGCAGCTGACGCGCACATGGCCATGTGCACTCTGCCCAGCTGCTAGAACTTTCCTGGAACTGAGAGTGACCAGCGAACGGGTCCCAGGCACCTAGGTTTCTCCCTCCCCACATAAGATGGCTTTTACTCTCTTAGTATCATGACAGTGCCAAGATACATGACTCGTTTATTGATTACAAACTTTAAGAATAAATTAGAAATAAACTATAGAAATAGAATAGGAGGCATGTTGAATCTGTGCTTAAATTGCAGTTCCTTCTTGATAAATTTCACTGAAAGGCTGGATTCACTTCCTCAGGAACAAAAGGAGGTTCTGTGGTCAGGGCTACTTCCACAGACGCATTGCCACTTCCCTTGACATCTCTCATGGAAAATACTATGTGGGATTGTTTCTCTCCTAAAGAGGTGATGTTACACGCTTTGCTTCCAGCCGTAGGTAGTTTAGCACAATTTTCTTGCATTCTTAGTAAAATGAAATTAAAGGAATGAGTAATCATTCCATGAGATGAATGTTAAAACATTCAAGATACATGAACTGTGAGAGACGGGATAAATGCTAACATTAATGTGAAATGCAAGGGTGTAAATATCAAATATATTTGAATTAGCCATGGGGAAATGAGCAAGAAGTAATGGGATTCAATGGAAGGAGTAAGGATTTATATTAATCCACTAGAATATTTTCTTGACAATTAGAGTGATGGGGAAAGGAATATAGAAAGGAATAAAAAATGAGTTCTAATCTTAGCTTTTTTTATGATGGGAAACCTATGACAAATTTGCAACTTTTCTTAGTCTCAGCTGATTTATCCTGAAAGTAGTATGCATAGTATCTAACTCAGAGTAGAGGTGGTTAAAAAGATAACGCAAAAGAGTTACAGAATTGTGTCTGACACAAGAGAAAGTCTGGAAATGTTAGTTACCATTTCCTTCAATCCATAAACATGATACTGGAGAGACTGAGAAAACCCAGATAATATGTTAAACATAAAACAATGTCAGCAGATTACAGCTGATGATATGATACATGTGCATAACGTAGAATGCTGAAATTAAGGTCAATATTTGATAAAATAAAAAAAATCTGTTGGCACAAAGTACAAGTAGAACAAGACCCATATGTTCAAAGTCGTATATTTTGAGCTGTTTTGACAATTAAGAGATTAGTAAATCTGATGTAATAGAATAGATGAAAATAAACAGCTCATTTTTTGTTTAAAGCATAGTTTCATGAAATGTTTGAATATTTTTAAACCAGTTGTTTAACACCATGTACCCAACTTCTTGTCCATTACAAATAGTTGTAGTAACTTTTAGGTAGAGTAATGAAAGTAACCAAAAGTAATTGTACTACATAATTCTTCAGTTTACAAATGTCCCTACGGGTAGGTAGAGGCTGTTGAACTATTGTGTGTCAGACACAATTCTGTAACCCTTTTGCATTATCTTTTTAACCACCTCTACTCTGAGTTAGATACTATGCATACTACTTTCAGGATAAATCAGCTGAGACTAAGAAAAGTTGCAAATTTGTCATAGGTTGCCCACTATAAAAAAAAATGCCTCCCTCACAATAGCAAATTCATTTTGAGGAGAACAGTTTCTGCACGTAGTATAAAAATAATCTGGACACCTGGATTTTATTTATATCCCTAAAGTGACTCAGCATATTTAAAACTTTTCTCTATGAATCAGTTTCTCAACTCATTTCAAAAATCGTCACTGTTACCAGTCTTGTATGTACATTGTTCTTTATAGATTTCATACCAAGATATTTAATATTTAATATTAATCCAATTATTCACTTAAACATAAAAATGCAATTTATATTTGTATCACAGTGCTAAAAGGTTTAATGCGAAAATATGTCATTCTATCATGGCAATATATGATAATGATAGGAGCATATAATAATAAAAATTTATGCAGCAGTAGGAAAAACAGAAATTACACTGTTGCCCATCTCCTCAGTGGCAGCTCCATTTGGGTCGTGCAGTATAAGGTGTGGGCTACCTGGGTCAGAATGGTTTCCTCTCCGCCCTCTTGACTGACGCATGCTGGCCCCACAACCCTGCTTTAGTATCTTGGTGGTTTCTCCTGTGTGTAATGTGATGGCAACTGCTCCCTCACCCCCTTCACTCCCACTGAATAGGGAGAGGAGTGCCTGGATTGTGCTGCCATCACAGTAGTCCTGTGACTCCAAGCCAGGCACCCCTGTGTGCACCAGACACACGGTACCCGGCCACCTAAGTCACACACTGCATTGCGTGCTGCAGCATCCCAGAAAATGAGCTGTGTTCTTGCGAGCTCTTACCCTCACAGAAACTGACTTCTTCATGTGTGACCTAGGAAAGGTTTCTAAAAATCTCCTTATTCTTTTAACATCTAGTGAGATAATGTCATTTTAAAGGTATTTATTAAGAAGAAAACACAATGTCCATGTGTTATTCTAACGTAATTATCGTTGATGTGTTGCTCTCACATGGAGAGAAATGTTTTGGTGTGCATTATTCATTCAAGTCACATTCAGTGCTGCTGTGCTAATGTGTCTGTGCACATTACTGCAGAACCTTGACATTCAGAGCTGCGACAATGGAACTCTCCCACACTGTTTATGAAGGACAAGAGGTCACTTTCTCATGTCTATTTTTCTTTTCATTCCTATACTCTGTTACTCTTAGGCTCTGTTCTAATTACTATAAACCTATAATATTTATTGTGCAAGTTTTGCTACAAAAGTAATGTTCACACATATTCTGTGAAGAGAAATCTCAGAATGTAACTTCAATTCTTGTATTAGTTTTCTCTCACTGCATAACAATTTCAGTGGCTTAAGACATCCACATTCAGTGTCTCGTGGTTTTCATGGGATCAAGGACCCAGGCATGCCTTAACTGGGTGTTAGCATCAGGCATGATGTATCACCTTGACGATTAAGGAGCACTCAGGGTATTGTTAAAGTATACTTCTGGGTTTCTCTGAGTGAGTTGTGGAGGCTTGACTTGGACACTGTGTATGGTCCCTGGCCTGGCATTGTTTGTTTGCTGTTATTGGCTGCCATGCAGTGAGCATCTTTACTCTGCCATGCCATTCTGCCTTGGTGGTCCTGCCTCAGAGCCAGTGAGGCATGGACTGTGAACCAAATTAAGCCTCTCCTCTTTAAGTTGTGGGTGTTCAGTATCGTGTCAAGCAATGGGAAAGCTGATACAGAAAATTGGTACCAGAAAAGTGGGGTACAAGCTGTAACTGTGTAACTGGGGTACACAGCTGTAACTGTACTTGACCATGTGGTTTAGAATTCTTTGGGTCTGGTTTGCAGGAGGAGTTTGAAAAGATTTAAAGACGTGTTTCTAGAGAAGCCATAAAATGCTGTAAGCCAAGCCTGATGAGTTTTCTGGTTAGAGCTCAGTTGATCAGAATGCTTATAGGAATGTGGATGGTAAAGGCCAGGCTCTGGAGATCTCAGTTGGGAACATGGCCTTCATTGGCAGTTGGACTAGTGGCAATGTGTGTAACACTCTGGCAAAAAAAACATTGTCTACACTTTGCTCATGTTCTGCATCTTACAGGAGACTGAAATTAAGGGTTGTTGAAGAGATTAGAACAACTGACAAGAAACCAATTATTTTGTATAGGGAAAAGAAGAAAGATTCCCAAGGACATCTCAGAAATCAGCAAGACTTCACACATCATGGGCTTAGGCGTCTGTAAAATGTCAACTTTTCATTAGCAAACAAAGCCCCTAGGCCACTTCTGAAGCAGGGCCACCTAGGGAACTTGTTTCCCCATGATTCATATCACTGGTTCAGTCATCTACTCCGAGGCCTTGTAGTCACGGTTGAAGGGATGCTGACTGCTATTTTCATTCATGGCATACTTCGGCATCATCCACATACATGATGCTTGTTTACCTGCATGCAAAATGCAAGAGTTGTAGGGTGTGGAAGGCTTCCACCAAGATTCCAAAGGAAAACTTGGAATTCCAAGCAAGAGGCTATGAGACAGCAGTGTGTGAATCTGTGGAAATGAAGCCAAAAGTTCAGTGGAGACTCCAGAAAGTTGGAGATGCTAGGAATACGGAAAATCTGCCAAGGAAAGTTATGGGCCCTGAGCAGAGACAGAGGCCATATGGGCTGCTACCAGAAGGTGATAGGGTGAGCCACCCACATTCTCTGAAATTGGCATCTTATCACCATGTGCTCTGGATGCTGGACATGGAGCTACAGGACTTAATATTTGTTCTTTGGGGTTTTAGTTTTGCTTTGGTCCTACTGTTTTCTATCCTTCTTTTTTTTTCCTTTTTGAAATGGGAGTGTTTACCCTGTGCCATTGTACTTGAGGAATACATAAATAAATTTTCGTTTTTGTTTTTCTACAGTGGTTTACAGCTAAGAGTTTGCCTTGTGTCTCAGAATAGACTTCGATTTGGATTTTTGAAAAATTCCGGTAGTGTTGAGACTTTGGAGAGGGAGTTAGTGAATTTCTAATGTGTACAGTATATTTGTTTCACATTAGGCATAGCTACAAACTTGCTCTTGCCTTTATTTGGAGATGAAGTATGGTTTTAGGAGATGGGTCTGGTTGCCAAGTTGGAAAGGTTCGGAACGTGACCATTAATTTGTGATAGGTCAACTTGACTAGATTAAGAAATGCCGTGTGGAGTGGTACAGCACACTTCTGGTTGTGGTTGTGGGTCTTGCAGGTGTGAGCTTGCATACTTTTTATGGTCCCTTGACCCTTCCTCCTCCCTCCCCCTGTTCTGATTTCTGGCTGCTGTGAGTGACCAGCTTTACTCCACCACACCCTTCTGCCATAAATATTCCTGCCTTGAAGCTGTATGACCATGGACTCATCCCCCAAAACCATGAGCCAAATTAAATCTATCTTTAAGTTTTGGTGTCGAGTATTGTATTTTAGAAATGGGAAGGCTGATTAGCACACTGGAACCCATGGTAATGATCTTGCAAGAATGCAATCTGTACCTTGCCCAGGCTGTTTTTCTGCTTTAGTGGTCTCCCTCTAAGCTCACATTGTTGCTAGAATCCAGTTCTTTGCAGTTATAGGACTTAGTTCCCCACATGCTTACTGGCTGTCAGCAGGATGCCAATCTCAGTACCTGGAGTCTTCACTCATTTTCTTGCCATTTGGCCCCCTCTCTGCCTCTGACACATGTGTCACTTTGCTTCCTGAAGGCCAGCAGGAGAACCACTACAGTCTGCTCAGATGAAGTCTTTCATGATCAAAGTATTGACATCCATCACTTTTGCCAGATTCTATTGATTGGGAGCAAATCACAAGTTCTGCTTGCATTCAAAGAGGATGAATTATACTGGAAGTGGCTCTTTGATGATGATGATAAAGCATATCTGCTACAATCCCATGTTATATTCAGAAGTACAAAAGGAGGAGCTGGTACTCAATTTTGAAATATATTAGTATTTTTCTTCCTCCTTATGTTTTTATTAATAAAACTGACATATATTTTGGGAAGTACACCCTACCTTTGCACCAATATAAACGTAAACTACTTTATTTCTATTGGCATAATAAGGTTACCTAAGCTTCTGCCAATAAAATATTTTAACACACACAGTGAGTGACCCCACTTCTGGTCCTGGCCTGCCATCAGTGAGATTAATATCTAACTCCAGCAGATTAATTCCTTATAATTTAATATTAAAGCCATACCTATAAACTGACCCTAATTTTCTATTTTCATAACATCTAATTTCATATCAAGCAGTCATTTTTCAGACCCTACATAGTGCTACATGGAATAAATTTATATTTAATTGTCTTTTGTAGAAGTTTCAGGCAAATCTTTAGTCTTTATGATTCTAATTTTGCAATTGTCCTAGGTAAAATGAAAGCAAGACAAAAGAAAATGTTATGTCATTGCATAAACGATGTTTTTAAGAATGTGGCAGTCATGTGCAATGTTTAGTGAGAAATATCTCTGAAGCGTATCAAGAGAAAAAATTCCTATGTATTTTAGGTAAAACTATTCTGATATCCTGTCATTTGAAAAATATTCAGCAAAGCCAGAACACCAGTGTCCTCTGCTGTAGGTTTTGACTTGTCTTCTTTATATACAGTGCCAATGGTCCTTCCAGTCAGGCGGCCGTCCAACCTGAAATCACCTCATCCAGTAATGGTGGGAGCATGGATGTTTTTTAACACATTCTTTGATCCTAGGGTACTATCTTAACGTTATGTGCATTACATGCAAAAAGTATGAATTTAAGTTCATAAAAATAGAAGATGAAATGTTCTCTTCAAATCTTTCAAAGAGTAAAAATGTTTTTCATGCACATGGACACATATTTGAAAAAAGGGAGAAGGTGCTGAACAGCAATAGCTGGATATAGAAAGCTAATGGGAATGGCTCAGTGCATAATTGGATCAGTTTTAAAGTCGGTTTATCCTTGGCAGGGATGTGGGCTGCTGTTTCATGCTGCTGGAAACTGCAAAGTATGAACAGAAATTCAGGTGATTGATATGCATTGTCAGGTTCCACGGAAGGTTTTTCATGTAATGAGCGAAAAAAAAAACAAAAAAAAGAAAAAGAAATTAAGGAAAAATTGTGAAATACTCTTTAGTTCTTCATATCCAATATTAATGAAAAATTTTATAATTTCGTAGGAGAAATTTGGTTTATTTTGCTGGATACTCAAATGGATAATTTATAACAGAAATTAATAGGCAAAGTAATATAAAAGTAAACTTTTTATAGCCTTCGGAATATAATTACCATTTGAGCTACATAAAAGTAGATTTAATTGAATTATCCTTTGGGGACTTCCATTATCCTCGGCACTTATATAAGCATTAAAATTTATACAGACAGTCTTTCTTTTCTTTTGCCCAACTAAAGGTACTAAACTATGCAATACATTTGCCTTATGTGACAACTTTATTATGAATAATACGTTGATTTAAAGGCCACTATTCATAAGATGTAGCATATTTACTAATATAAACTTGCTTTTCCTTGATGCTTAGATATAGCCTATACTATTATTAAAATTAAATAATACTTTGTGTCCAAACTTAATTATAACCACATAATATTTTCATGTATTATTTTAATAGTTAAAATACAAAGATTCTTTGATATAGTCTAAATAATAAAGTTTTTAATGCAACAAATTAATAAATATGTAAAATTAAAGTAGATTTAAACTGAAAGCTCAATCGAAATGTAAATATTTTCCCTACATGCCCAGATTTGTTTTTTGCATAGCCTGTTTTAAACGTGATTTCACTTAGGTAATACCATACCCTATTTATCAAATGCTTATACTTAGAGATTTAGAAAGACTAATTATTTAAATTGTAATTCTAAAGTTAGTAGAATACTTTTTATTAGTGATTTTACTACTTTTATCATTTTCTACAAATGTTCTATTCCCCACTTACTTTGCATTTTTTTAACGAAAGCACTCACGTTCTCCGCAGTAGCTGTCGGTTTGCCTGTCTGCTCTGCGTACCGCAAAGCCCAGAGCCAGGCCCGACAGCGCACGGCGTGCGAGGAAGGAAGCGTTTTACCTGCAGAAGCAGAGGGCACTCATCAGCGATCAGTACTGATGAGTCCTTTAAGTCTAGTATCGAAGAACTCACTTGTCTTTACTTGGACTGCGTTCAGGCTTAACTCATTTAATAGCAGATTATTAGCATTCATACAGTTATATTAAATTTATATCACGAATTGATATCCGCTGAGAACAGTAGTGTTGGACCTAGAAGCGTGTGACGAGGCCCTCCACGAAGGCCTGGGGCAGTGGCCTCTGTCTAACCGCGCTCCCAACAGCCCAGCGTTTCAAAGCGGACAGTCGGTTTGTTTTTTGATTTTTTTTTTTTTTTGATGCAAAATCTTCAAAATACTTAATCAGTTCCAGAACAGAAAGAGGGGACTAGGGAAGGAGAGGGAAAGATGGGAAAAAAAGACAGAAAGAAGGTGAGGGAAGGAGGAAGAGGGAGGGAAGAAATTCCTTTGAGATTATCACATCAACCACGAAAAGGAGATTTTATTTTACCAGAGTATATCCTGGCTTCACATGTGACAAAAAGGTTCCAACAGGTGTCACCTGTTGCATTTGAATGTTTAAGCTGGGCTGATGTTGGCCCTAGAATTGATTTTGAAAAGTAAAGTGGGAGAACAGGATTTAGAAATGCAATAGCTCTTAAAATTTGAGATTTTGAAAGAATTTGAAAGTGCTATTTCAATCACTGGAATGAATTTCAGTGAATTTCAATTTAGAGCAATAGTTTATTTGTACCTTCATTAAAGATGAAGAACTTTGCTTTCTTTTAGAACTTGTTATGTTAAAATACCATTGCTATTTGTATCAAAAATATATCTGGTACTAAAACAACATGCAATCATAAAATATAAACAGTTCAAATCTATGTCAATTAGATTTCTCATAGTAATTATTCTGTCTTCTTTCCATGTGGCTATCGAAAAATCTGTGGCGTGAGGGACAGTTTACTGCGTTATTTATTAATCGAGAGAGATTCTGTTCTGCCACAGTCCCCGGTGATGTGTGAAGGTTGAAAAGCTAGTAGCAGCTCTGAGAGTATGATCCTGGCTTCACATTTGCCCTGCAGCTAGTCCAGTGTTCAGATTGTAACAGCACTTTCTTACTCTGTGAATATCCTTTTATAAAATTTTTATACTTAAAAATTTGGTTAAAAATTGGCAATGTCTTAGTATATGATTAAAAATGGATGGATCAAAAAATTAATTTGTTAATACAGCTTAATAATTGTAGATCATGCTATGCTTTCAGAAAACCTTATTTCCTGTCACCTATAATTGAAATCAGAATAATGTGCTTTCGTTATCTATGTCTAGTTCCAAATTAACGTTGTACCTAGCTTCTAGGCCCCAAATCCACTTTTTGTGTTTCCTACAACGGTAATAACCATTGTCTCTTCTTATTTCTAATGATCTTGCTACTTTTTTAACACAGGCAATGGACTAGGAATTAGGATTGTGGGTGGTAAAGAAATCCCTGGACACAGTGGAGAAATTGGAGCCTATATCGCCAAGATTCTTCCTGGGGGAAGTGCAGAACAGACAGGGAAGCTCGTGGAAGGTAAGAGTAAGCAATTTCAAAATAAGCCACAGTGAATATACTCACATTAAATATGCCTTAATTTAATATATAAATGTTCTCTTCCATTATTGCATAGGTTACCTTCTACGCAAATGGCTAATTGTGAAATTTTGCTATAGCCACCTAAGAGAAGATGTATCCACAAGCATGTGCATTTTCTTAAATTGCATTGTCTATTTGGTGATTGGTGAGCTACAGGAATATGTTGTTTGCAAAATCAGTAATTTGTCAAGAGTTTTTACAGACTGGGGCGATTTTGTTAAAAAGCACTTTGGATTTACCTGGAGTAATGTTTCATAAATACAAAGTGTATTGCAATCAGACCTACAAAAATTCAAGATTCAGTGAGCTAAGATCAGGTCGCATCTGCCACCTGTTTTTGAAAACATTTGGAATACAGCCATGACCACAAATTTACATACGCAGCCTGGATGCTTTCTGTGAGGATCACAGAACTACATTCAGGACAGAGACCACGTCGTCGCAATGTTTAAAATATTTATTCTTTGACCGCTCGGAGAAGAAGGCTGCCAACCCCAGTACTCAGTACGGTCTACTCTTAAACACTATTTACCGCATTACATGATAAGCATTTTAAAATAATGATCTTTACAGATGTGGCCAGTGGTCCAAGACAACGTATTTCATCATTTTTGTTCAATGCAATATTGTAGCTGGGTTTGCAAAATACGTAATGATAATTTTCTGTTATCAGTCGAATAATGGGTCATTCCCATCCTCCAAATTCTCTCTCTGGATAGCTGGTAAACTATCACTAGCAATATTCTTTGTAATGAACACTGTTTTTCATAAAGTAGATATAAACTTTCAATTTTATTCTACATAAGATACGTATTTATATAAATATTTTTCTGTCATTTCATAGTTTAAATTCTGCCTGTTTTTGCTTAAAGCCTTTAATTATGTTAAAAATGATTCACTGTCATTTTCTTAAATCAAAATGTTGGGACCTAACCAAAAACGTCCTTGTATATTTTGATATTCTATGAGAATAAATACAAACTGGAGGCAGCATTTGTTCATCACAGTTTTGCACTAGAAGCAACTTGCCCAAAATTATTAAATATGCTGTGCACATCCTGTCACAACTGAAAATTCAGTGACATAGTGTGGATAGCTTGAATCAGCCACAGTGGAAGTATTTACAATGTGGAAATAGGAAAATCCTATAAATTAAGGCTGTTTTTGCTTGTTTTCACTTGCTTTTAAAATGCCAGTTTACCAGTATATGAATAAATACATAACTGAGAGCATATTATTACAAATATCATAATGGCATTGATAAAGTAGCAAAAGTTAGAAGAGCTAGCCAAATAGTTAATGCAGGAAAGGACTGGTGAATCAAGAATAACAATTATGTGTAAATCACTGGGTCTGCAGGATTTTTCTATAACTGCAACCCTTTCAGTCAGTACTGCTTTTAGATGTTGCCATCTAGTTAGGATATATATGCTCAGACTTCAAGATGAGAATGATAGGATTGCTTTAGCATAGTATACTCCTGAAAGAAATCGAGTAGTCAATTTTTATTTCAAAATGAAGACTGTAAGACAGGCATAGTAGTGCACTCCTTTAATCCCAGCACTCTGGGAGGCTGAGGCAGGATGACCACAAGTTCAAGGCCAGCCTGGGCAATTTAGCAGAATCCTGTCTCAAAACAAAACAAAATACCATATTGTTTCTCTGGTGTGAGAAACAGAGAGGGTAAATAAGGACCAAAATGTATAATAGATATTGGGAGACAGGAAGAAAATGTTCAAATGGGAAGGGGAACAAAGGGGGGGGAAGGAAGGAAGGGAAAATTTTAAAAAATAGATGGAAAAAATGGAAACAATGCTTTTGTATATGTGGAGGGGAAGAGGGATTGAAGGGAGGGGAGGGTAATGGGAAAGAAAGAGGAATCAAGATATATTATGCACAGGTACAAATTCCCTGTGATGAATGGGATCATTATGTATATCTAAAATGTACATGGGCCGGTGAGATAGCTCAGCAGCATAAACGCCTGCCTGGCAAGTGCAAAGTCCTGAGTTTGACCCCTGGTACCCACAAAAAAAAATAAATAAATAAAATAAAATAAAATGTACAGATAAACTTAGTTTTAAAAAACAAAAACAAAACAACAGAAAAATGATAAAAGAACAACAACAAAAATTGGGTGAAGATATGGTTCAGTGTTCTCTTGTTTCAAGCCCCAGCAAAAGAAGGAAGGGAGGGAGGGAAGGAGTGAGGGAAGGAAAATTGTAAGACAAGTGTAATAATAACTCGCCCTGGTATCATTCGGCAGAGTTACCTTAATAATTTATAGATAAAATCTCATCGCCTTACTGGATTAATATAACGCCATGGAAATGAGCAAATACTACAGATTAGGATGACTTTAAAGACAATATCGATGACAGGTACCATTTTTAGAAGTTCAGATGTTTAATTTAAAGAGACATAATACAGACTCATTAGAGAGAAAACTGAAATGAACCTAAAATTACATTTGAATTGCACAATCCTTAAGACTGCCACTAAAGACCTCTGATCTTAAGAACCAGTAGTTTTCAGTTTTTCTGCTTTATTTAAGTGGGAAATCATTAAGAACTATGTGCATGTGATAGAAGATTTTACTTTTTATTAGTTATTCTATTTATTTTCTCCGAGTTTTGCCACATTGCCAATTCAGGCTTTTCTATGAACATAGATCCTGTTCCTGGAGTGCAGTTTTTGTGGAGCCCACAGCCATAATTTATTTAGGATTTCCAGCCTTGCTTTATTTATTCCTCAATCATAGGTCCTGAATAAAACACTTGGAAATATTTCTACTAGATTCATGACCCTGTCCTGACTGTCAGTTCTTCCATACCATCTTAATATTAAATATTCTGTGGAATAGAATTAACATGGTAAGTCCTCTCCCTTCTTCCACCTGTAAAAGCTGTCCCTGTGTTCTGTGCCACCACTGTAGGGCAATAAAGGTTCACTCCTCTTACGGCCAGAGCTTGTCTAGCCAGGTGGCCACCACCGCACTGGAGTCCTCAAGCACTGACCTTGATGCTTAGTGCACTTCCTGCTTCTGTGTGTGTCTGTGGATGTGCATGAACGTTTGTCTGTCTGTAGCTGTATGTTTTACACGGGATATCCTGAAAGTTTAGGGCTTTGCATTTAAAGCCTTAATAGATTATACCAAAATTTTAAAGCTATATTTAGTTGAAAACATTGATTTTTATGCCTCGTGTAAGACTGAACATTATTGAAGTAACACCAATTGTGTATCACAGAAGGTTCTGTTTTCTTTTAATTTAAAAAAATTTCATGACCAATGATATTTTTAAATGTATTTACTGGAGGCAATAAAAATGATTTATTTTTTCCATATTTTGAATTCAGTTATTTTCTAAGGAAAAATGTTTCCTATTTGACTAAGATAGCTAGGTAGGCTGGTACTTAGTTAATATAGAAACGTGCGTGTTTGTTTAAATTATTTAATTTCTCTGTCTGTACAGTGAATTCCAGATAAGCTTACGAAGCAATGATCTCTTCTAGGTGCATCTTTGCTTTCTGTGGTTCTGAATGCAGACGTGTGTAGCCTGAGCCCTCCCTGCATCAGCACCATCTTCCAAGGGTTGAAAGCATGAATGGCTGTAGAATTCTTAGGTTGTGCTTTCTTCTGCTCCAGGCTACAGTGTTACTGCTCAGGGGAGTTTAACTGTGTCTACTGCTTTTTCTCAGTCTGTCCGTCTCTCCCATGAAAGGCTTTGCAGACTCATCGGGTCTGACATTTTAACACTTTAACAGCAATCAATGGCATAAACTCTAATCAGGATGACTTTGGGGAAAGCTGCATTTTCAGATTTCCTGTAGCTGTTTGCTCTCTGAAATTAGCTGTTTAAAATATACTGACCCAATCGTGTAGGTTTTCTGGTGCTCATGAGCCAGTGTCATTCTGAATATACTTGCTTGGCAAAAACAAAATCCAGTATATTTTCAGTTACTGCTCTGATTATTTTAAAAAATATTTTCACTCAGTCTTTTTTGAAAACTCTTTAGAAAAATAGTCTATCTTGTTTAACAACGGAGGAAAATGTTGTGTTTCAGAACACTGAGAAGTAGCAATAATTATTATCACAAAATTATTAGATTAAGAAACTGGATTTAAAACACTCCCAATCTTAGATTGTATGCTATCTTCTAAAATAAAAGCTCAAGTTTCCATTAATCAAAAATTCCTGAATCAATCTTTTCATCTTCAATTAATCTTCAGTGGTTTTCTTAAAGAAGTCAGTTAATCAGGTACATGGGATCTTAATCTTCCAAAATCTTGAAACTTATTTCACAGTAATATTTAGCAAATATTCTTGAACAAATATTGAACAGAGAGTGACTGTAACCCATTATTCTTCCTTTTAATTATGTAAGATTAGACATGCTTAGGGATTTAATTACAAATCTAATTGAGTTTCTAAAGTACCATTTCCTGCTATTTGTTTTAGGATTAAAATTTTAACTCTTTTTAGACTAATAGTGTTGAAGTTTGGAATGTTCACTGATGTTGGAGTTTTAAACGGTGTGTAGCATTTTCTCCCACTTTGTTCTTTGGTACTGGTATTTCTCTTTGAACTAATTTGGATATCTAAAAGTAATCTAAAATTTTGAAAGTTTAATTACAATTTGCCAGGTTCATTTCAAACCTATCCATGGGTAAATGATTATAAATCTTTTTATTTCATAATATTAGTATCAAATTCAGACTAATCAACTCTTGACAAATGAGCTAAAAAAATAGATCTCGCCTCTATTCCAAACTTTCTTCTCCCTAGAGCAACTATTTTACTTGGTGAAATTTACTCTGCATCATTGCAATTCTAGAAAATTCTGAGTTTATGAAGTTAAAAATCTCAACTCAAAATAGCAGGCATAATATGGAATTGTTTGCTCCCTGACATGTCTGTTCTGATTCACTTGCACTTAAGTGCTGATTGTGTTTTGCTCTCATCCTTGTACATTTTTACTGAAACAACTCAGTTGTTGAATTTCTCATTATGCAGTAACTGCAGAAAGTCAGGGTCTGATCTTTACCGATGCATCGACAGCAGCCATGAGCTTCCAGTCTGACCCCGCTCCTCATTAGGAAGGTCGCCTTACTGGGCTGACCCAGAACACTCCTCCTTGTCCTCATCTCACCTGTTAATGTGCCCAGCTCAGCCTCTCACCTCTGTGATTCCTGCCCTGATTAGAAGGGGGAGGCTGGCTGGGCAGCATGCCTCTCAGCATTCACAGTTTCAATATGCAATGTAACCTTTAATCAGGCACTGACATGTAATTTTCATGACAAATGTTTGAGTATGCAGAAAAAAACTGAAGAGAATAATATGGCCAACAGTCACGTACAATCCTGTGTTTTCGTCTTACCGTCTGGCCATGTTTGTTTTAGAATGAGATGAGTAACTGTGAATCAGTCAAAGCCTCCTGCGACTGCCTCTCGTCTCACAGGCTCATTACTGCCCCGGGATGAACCGGCAGACTTCTTCTTGGTTGCTTTACTTCAGTGTTGTATATGTATCTATATACACTGGCTCATTTGGTTGTTCACAAAATATGAATAGCATCTTACTGTATGTGTCTTTCTTTCACTTTTTGTGTGTATGTGTGTCACATGAAGTTTTTGAGATTTATCCAAACCAAAGGTACATACTCATTTCAATACTGGGCAGAATTCCACTATTCAGCTGTTGGGTCGAATACTTTTATTCTATTCTCAACTACCACTTAAACATTCCCAGGTTATTGCTTATTTTTTTAACTATTTCAAACAATGCAACAGTTAATTGTTTGAAGTCACCTCCCTGTGCACATGCACAAGTGTTTCTTCTACAATCAAGGCCATTTTCTGGGTTATAGTGACTGCTGATCTTCTGAAGTCATTTAGGAGAATGTTGTGTGGCTCCTTAAGCTACACTTAAGTTTTCCTAATTGTCCTCTAAAACAGGCTCTTTGGTACTCTCAGTGTTTGCAAATTCGGTTCTTATTTCTTTACATCCTCATTCTGTTTTCTCTGTATGTCCTTTCAACTCGAATGTAGAGTGACAGCCTACTGTTGCTTTAATTTACTTTCCAGTTAACATTGTTGTAGATAATCGTATTTTAGCAGTCATTAACTCTTTGGTTGTTCCCGTCTGTGATTTGCCTGTTCTTTGACATTATTTAATTGGGTCATTTTAATATATTTTATTGATATTTCTAGTGATCCTTTATGTATTCTAGATATAATCCTTTGTCAAGTGTAGACTAGAAATACCTTCTCCAAGTACTTACTTTTTAGTTTCTGGCTTTTTTTTAAAGAAGGTGAAATTTTAATAGAGTTAAATTTGTTAATGTTTTATATTATTTAAGAAAATTTTCATGATCTGAAGTCTTAATTATATTATATATTTTCTTCTAAAAATTGTTAAACTATATGTTACACAAATATCTATGGTCTTATAATTAAGTTGTTGTTTATCTGTGATCTGGACTATAAATTTTATATTTTATTTTATTTTCCTCCTCATTATGGATCATCAGTTTCCTGTACACCATTGTTTGAATAGTAAAACATTACTTTGATTAGCCTACAATATTAAATATTACATATTGATTTTCATGCAAGTGTTTTTTCCTGAGTTCTGTGTTCTGTGCTATGAGCCTCTTGGTCCACACCTACAGTACTATGTCACAGTGACTTTTTTATATGAAGTTGTGATATACAGTAAGGACAGCCAGCATACTGTGGCTCTTGAAAATCCCCTAGGAATAATTCTTGACTCTTTGATCTTGCATTGAAGTTTTAGAATCAGGCCGTCAATATTCATGCTAATCTCTGTTGAAATTTGGTAATGACTATATTGAAGATATATTTTAATGTAGAAAAATATACTTTTAAATCTAGTCATATCTGTGACTGTAAAGTCTGTGACTTGCGATGCCGAACCTTTCGTATACTTACAGATTGAGTCGTTATATTCTGAATCAAGACAATAAAGTAAGTTAGAACATAAAGGCTAAAAATAAGTACGTGGCAACTGTTCAGCATAATAAGAATTTTCTCTTTTATGCCAACTTACAACAACATTATTATGTCTTTGGAAAAAGCAAGTAAAAATATTTAAAAAGTAAAATTGGAAATGTAATGGATAAATCTAATCATATATATGTACATCGCTTGTTCTGATTTTTATTTAATCAATGGATTCCTTGGCTTGTTCTCCAAATTAATTTTTCCTGGTTTTGTGTTGTAACAGCATAGTTGTGAAATACATTACTGGCATGATACTTGCAAAATTTCTATAATTTTCATAAGAGAACTGTGAATCCCTAAATATTAAAGATATCTTTTATCCAATGAGCCAAAAACAATTTTTTATGTAATGGTAGGTTGACTGGAAGTTAATTTAGTAAAGTCTTTTGAAGCTAACTTATATTTTTATTATTATAATGGATAAATTTATTTGGAAAGTTGTTTGGAGATAGGGTAGGAATATAGGGTTAAAATATGAAGTAGTTTCAAGAACATTCTTAATTAACCAATGGAGAAATGAAATGGCAGTGCAAAAATTAAAATCAGTCATATGCATTATGTGTTTGTGGGTTTATCAAGAGCTATACCCCAGGTTAACATCTCTCAGACCTGTAGACCATGCAAAAATGAGAAACATCGTTGTTTGTCCACATGCTGTTCTAGGAGGACTGTGCCTACTCCATTCCAATTCATGGATATTTTAAGATCCTTAGTTTATAGTTGCCTCATTGTATGTAGGTGTTTGATATTGACCTAACCAGCGAGCTCTTCCTAAAGATGAACTGATACTTTCTGGCAAAAAAAAAAAAAGTGCGGTTGGATTTATTGCTGAGAATCAGTGATTGGAATGAGTGTGATGTTTCAAGAGTGATGATTTTGCTTTTAGAATCTGGCCCTGTGGAAGTCCCTGCCACGAAGACGCCAATAGTAGAGGAACTAATTCCAGCGGCGTGAGTGAGGGCACACTCCCGTGTAACTCAGGGCGTGTGTCCCAAGGCAAGACAGTCTCTATTTGTGCTTATGCTTTTCTGGCATATGTTTCAGATGGCAGTGCAGTACTCAAAGTAGGAGACCAAGAAACACAGCACACAGATGAGTGAGCCGTTCTTATTCCTCCTTGTTCTTGTTCCAGGGAGATTACCAGGTACGGACTGGTCTTAGCATGAGTCTTCTCAAAACGCCCAGCAGCTGCCATGTTAGGCACACATGACACAAGATGATACTTCCTGTGGATACACAGATTTTCTAATCTGTATTTAGGGCACTGACTAAATACTGGAGAGGAACATTCAAATTGTTGGTACCTGGACTGGTGGGTTGTAATATGTATTTCAGGTTGCAGCAATATCACGCTAAATACAGCAGGATCTTAGTGATTAGGTATATTGCCAGGACAATACCCATTTGCTTATCCCTTATCCACTTGTTTTCATATTTAACTGAGGAGAATTACATTTGAGTCACGATCTTTCTGATAGGTACAATAAGAGAGAATTGTCCTGTTTTTATAGTATAACACCCCCAATACTAATTTGATTGCTTTTATCAACCAAGGTAACAGACCTCAAAATATTTATGTGTGTTCAAGTGATACTGCTCCTTGATTAACAATTGTTTCCGTAGTTAAATTTCTGCTTTTGTCTAATAAGTATGCCACATAATACATTTCATTTTTAATGAACTTGGAGTGAATATTTTGGAAGCAAAGATACTAAATTCTTTCGTTTACATCCATACCAGATATCTAACCACCCAATACTTCTAGCATTCACAACAATATACAGAGAGTGCGTATTTTTAGTCAGATAAACCACAATTTAAGTCAAGAGCTAGTACTTCATACTTGGGGAACTTGCCTAACTTTCAGTACCTGGGTTTCTCAGATGGAAAATTGGAATTCTAACAGTGTTTACAAACTTTTATCAGATTTTGAGATAATATATCAGAAACATACAATGTTTGGCACATTCTAAATGGTGCAAAAACTCTGCTTACTTTGAGCTTTAGAGATCTTTGATGCTGAGTAGAGTATTTGCTGTATTAACTTTGAATTCCGTGTCCCTTTGTCTGTACGTGCTTTGATAATGGATCATCCTCAGGTATGAACCCTGCACTGCAGGAATGTGTAACATTGTTAATGGAAAAGCCATCAAGCTTGCAGTCAGAAAACTGAATTAATGCCATTCTCGTGAATTTCAGCAAGTTGTATGTGTTCTCTGAGTCTCTTTTTATCTCATCTGAACAATTTAAGATTTTTAAGATCTACCATACAGAGTCACAATGAGGATTAAAGAACTAACATCTTTTATAATTTTAACACTATGAATTAGCTATAGAGGCTATTTATTTAAGGATTGGTGAAATTATTTTCATGGATGACTAGTAATCTTGTGAAGTCCAGACTTTCTGTAAGGGAACATTTATCTGCTAAAGGTATCTGACATAATGGTAAATATCATTTTAATTAATGCATCTGCATACAAAGAAATTATAAAGCCTGAAATTATTAAGCTATTTCCTGTGTAAATGTACCACCTTCTAATGGTGAAAATGTAGCTTTGACCAATCTTGTGAAAGTCTTCTGTCTTTTTCTTCTTTTTTTAAGTTGTAAAATTTTATTAAGAAATAAATAATTTCTTAATCATTTACTAATGATTAATTTACTAATTATTTACTAACACTTACTAGTCATCTACTAATTATTTACTAATAATTATTAAATCAGTGTTAGAAGCCCTAGGGATTGAACCCAGGGCCTCTTCCACGGAGCCATGTCCTCAGCCATTTTATATTTTTATTTTGAGACAAGGTCTTGCTGAATGACCCAGGCAGTCTCCAACTTGCCACGCTCCTACCTCAGCCTCCTAGGTCACTGAGATTACAGGTGCTGCACCACTGTGCACAGCTGAATTTTTTTATCAACGATATATTAATCACTAAATCTGGCATTCTGATTAAAATCTATGGACAACCATACAGTGGATATCTGATCATACATCTCCCTTGGCCTGTCACTTACTGAAAACACATCTTACTAATTAAGAGTCATCCCGTTGGAATTCGATGGCTTCAGGCCTTGGCCAATCTTCCTCATCAACTACTAGCATGGCATTGAACAAATCACAGAAGCTCTGTGGGTCTTTGGTGGAACTTACGGACACTTCACCTGTTGAAGGAATGAGACAGACAGACTGAGCCTGAAGAAACACATACTCAGAGGCTCAGGGGGTGGGGATGGAGGTGGAGGTTTGTGAGCAGGAAAAGATAGAGATCCAAGAACTAGACTTAGGACGTGACACTAATTACCTGGCACAAAAGAGGAGGTGGGACAGGAAGTGGCTAAACCGTGACCTCTGAAACGTAAGTGCCAGAACTCCTTCTCCTACCATCCCGCCTTCTAGGCTTAGGGGTGGGTTTAGAGTATGAAATTTGAAGCATTGGTCAGCTTGTTAACATTAATTATTTGTTGTGATTTCTTTTTGTTCTTTTAACAAATATCCAGCTGTACTTAATTTCTTATACACAATTTTATTTTTTCATAAAACTGAATAAGCTCCAGGTCTTACAGAACCTGGATTCACCTTTGAATTTAACATTGTTTCTGGTGGTGGAGGTTGAGGTCCTTGCTGCAGAATTAAGAACCCACTGATGTGAGACCATGTGTGCTGGAAATACCAATGGAGGGTATAGACAGGAAGTCCAGGGAGAAGGCTGTGTGAGGGAGTCGAGGTGAGAATATTAGGAAATAGTGAAGAATGCAAATATGTCAGAACCTACACTCAGTAACCGCTCTGCACAGGAATATCCTAGAACAAAATGGAAGGGCGTGGTTCTTTCTTGCTCTCAAAGTGCCAGTAGCCTAGAAAGTCATTGGATACAAGAGTCCCATTGTGGAGGGAAAGTTTAATCAGGATCTGAAAGAAGAAAAATACAAAATAAATTTGGAAAACTATGGAAAGCATGTCTTTAAGAAAATAAACCCCTTTTCCTTTACTAAGGATGTCGTTGGATGTTTTCATTGCGCTATATGTAGCGTTTAATTTCATTGAAAGCAACACCAAAGTAGAGATGCACATACCCTGGTCAGTTCGCATGCATTTGGACAAGCGTCGTCCCCAGGTGGGCTCGTAGGACTGCCTCCCTCCAGCCCCAGGGATTCCAAGTCCCCTCCCAGTAGTTCCAGGAGCTGATCTAAGTGCCTAAGGACAAGCACTGTCCACACACTTACGTAGATTACTCAAGGCTCTCGTTTAGTCCACTGATTAATTTCTAGTAGCACAACAGAGTTTTGAGGTCTGCTGCCTTCCAGATAGAGTGATAACGGTGGAAGCAAAACACTATCCCACGGGAACTCAGGTTTCAACACTCAACAACATCACATTACAGGTCTTTCACACATTTATTACATTTCTCTATGTGTTGAGAAAAAAGTTTCCTTCTACTTTCTCTTAAGTTACATTTATTTTTTTTTAACACTCTGTTCATTCCTAAAATCCTTATAATCGTCAGAGCTTGAATTTGCTGAGTGGCTTTATGAATCCATCCTTTAAAAAAAAGAAAAAAAAAAAAAAAAAAGCCCTGCTGCAAGCTACTCTTCATACATGGTGGGAGGGACTCCATTATGCCCCACTCGGCTGTGTGAGCCGTGGCCTCCCATCCGCATTAATAGAAGTGAGAATGTTCACAATGGCTGCACACTTCAACCTCGGTTACTCCTCTACCTGAAATTCTTGTGGCCTTCTCTCTCAGGTGTTCACCTGGTCCTGGCCCCACCAGCCTTCTTTCTGTCCTGCTGTCCCTTGGCACATGCCCGACATACTTCTCAGGGGCCAGGCATGGTGGGGTGCACCTGTCATCGCAGCACTCTGGGAGGCTGAGGCAGGAAGATCACAAGTTTGAGCCCAGCATGGCAATGTAAGGATGTAGGAAGAACTTGTCGCAAAATAAAAAATAAAAAAGGGCTGGGGATATACTCAGTGTAAAGGCTCTGGGTTTACTCACCAGTACCACAAATTAAAAGAAAATCTCAAACGAGGTGGAAGGTAGAAGCAAGGGAAGCAGTTGGGAAGCTGTAGTGTGGAAACAGCTCAGGCATAACCCACGGCTGTGGAGGACGGGTGGGTCAGGGGAGACGGGTAATACGGTGGGGAGTGGTGGGCACTACGTACATACAGGATATGCACCGATGTTCAGCTCAGGGAAAGTGGCTTCAGATCTCCAGTCACTTGTACCTGAACAGAGTTTTCACATTTGGTAAGCCAACAATTTCTTAAAACTTACATCTGTGCATATTATAATAAACCTGCAGAGTATTTGGCATCCAAGTTTTACATCTTGCTTTCAGTTAGTGTGATAAAGCTACATTCCTTACATGCGTATTTGTGTGGTTCTCCAGATGCTAGTTCAATATTTTTTATTCTCATCCTTGGCTATTCACGTCTCAGTAGGACAAAAGATGGCCAACAGCCGCATTCATTAATGTTCATGAAGAAAAATCACTGTGTAAGACTTCTTTATTTATGAACATTATGCCTTGGGCAATATCGCTTTAAATATTTGGGGAAAACAAAAATGAGTGAAGTTTCTCTCAGTATTTTACAGTGCCTAGAAAGCTTGCAGTAATGAGCTGTGGAAATGGATATAAGGGCTGTATTGATTTGAAGAACCTGATACTCAACAATCTTTTTTTTAAATCATGATAGCATTTTCTGAAAATTGTATTTATTGTAAAAATGTAAAATCAGTTGCTCTTCTAAATTCCTATTTTCTTAACCATTTTTCTGGCTTCCAATCTATCTCTGATTTCACTCATTTACTCAAGAAACGTATGTACCAGGGACGTAGAAAGTCACGGGAAGGCCGTGGAGATGGTTACACAAATGCAGTAAAGTGTGTGGAGTCGAACAACATGAGTGTGCAGAGATGCGGAGGAAACGGGGGAGAGACGGAGGTTGGCGGCCGAAGCCGGGAGCATCCCAGGGAGGGCGGCTCATCCTGCCCACGTGGTGGGTCCCTCAGGGTATCTGTGTGAGGTTACCAGGCCTCTCTGCCCACGTCCCCCACGGAACCCCATCCTCACCCGGCCCACGGACTCCTGGCCCGCACCCCCAGCCTGACTCCAGCCCAGAGCTGGATCGCTGGTCCCTGAGGTTCCTCCTTGACTGAGGGGGTGCCCAGAACCTAGTGCCTCCTTTGACGCGTACTGACAAGTATATGTGGGCTTAGTGCGATTAGTTTTATCTTAACTAAATACATTAATTGATAGTGATTATGCAATTAAATCCAAGGAATTAGCTATTAAAGTAGTCAAAACGTATAATTGTTCTGTACAACTAATTCATAAAAGAACCCTTTAGAATGTCAGTATTTCTGAATTTAGGTACCAAATAAAAAGGCCTTGTTTTTTGAACTATCATGAAATATGATCTCTGAAACTAAGATTTTTTATCTGTAAAAATAGGGATATATACCTATGCTATCATTTTTATTAGCTTGCTCTGAGGATAAAATGAGAAAAGGTGTAGAAAATTACTTTGTTACTGGTTTTTATTAAGTGTATTATATAGATGCCATCTTTTATACTGTGAACACAAATGAAATGGTTCTAATTTCATTCCTTTTAACCAAAAATACCCCTTATCATCCAGTGGCATACATATGGTCCTCTGTAAGTCATCTAGCATTGTATCACCGTTGTTTTTATAGTAGTAATCCTGTTTGCTTATGAGTTAGAAACATCATTTCTCTACATGTATTTTAGAGAGCTGAAGGGAAAGTAGTTGAATCTGTTCTATATCATTTGACAGATACACTGTTAAACTATTTTCTTCTTAGACAATTCTCATTTTTCAATGGAAAATCAATTATTGTACAATATTTATACACTAAAATATCAATTGATAACCTTTGAAATTGAATTCTATTTACTAAAAGTGATTGAGAAGTTTTGGAATGGAATTTAACCATTACATACCATTTATAATTTATTGAACATCTATCCAACCAAAGAGGATTATTTGCTAAATCTTATTTGTGATTTAAAGGGCAGAATATTGCCACTTCTTATGAATTATCTTGACACAAAATTTGTTCTATTCTTTAAAAATTCTGTCAGGATGGTAAAATGGTTACTGATATTTTTATTGTTTGAAATGGCTTCCTTATATTACTTATATCTCTTGACACTTCTTGTGAGGAAAGAAATTCTGCATTAAAATTTAGCCTTTTGACTTTACTGTTCATAATAATTACAGTATCATTGGCTGAAACATAGCAAGATATTTAAAAATTTTCCTCGTAGACATTTTTCATTTTGTGACTTTTTTGTGTTGGTGTATGTATATATTGTGAAGTGACTACCAAAATCAAGCTAGTTAACATGTCCTTCACCTTCCATGATTTTTCTTTATTTATTGGTGAGATCATCTATAACCTATGCTCTTAGTAAATCTTAATTGTACAATACAAGATTGCTGACTATATTCACCAAGAGCACTACATCTCCAGAATTTATTTATCTTAAACCTGAAAGGTTTTCTTGGGTTATTGTTTTATTGGGGTGGGGGTGGTGTTTGTCTGTGTGCTTTGGAAAAAATGTCTATTCTGGTTCTTTGCCAATGCTTAAATCAAGTTATTTGTTTCGTTTTTGTTTGTGCTCAGGACTCATATGACTTTCTTCTATACATTTGGATAACACCTTGTTAAATACATGGTTTGCACAACTTTTCTCCCATTTTGTCGAGTGTCCCTTTGCTGTGCAGAGTGTTTTAGTTTGGTATTGTTCCACTTGTTCATTTTGTTGTTGCTGCTGCTATTGTACTTTTAGTGTCATATCAAAAAATACAAAAAACAGACAAAAAAAATCGCCAAGGTCAATATTATGGCATTTTTCCTGCATCTCTGAGGAGTACCATGGAGTAGTATGGTTTCGGACTTAACGTTTAATTCATTCTAAGTTGATTTTGTGAGTGGTATCTGAGGTGCATGCTGAGGTCCACGTTCCCAGCTCCATTGGTTGAAGAGACTGTGCTTTTCCTGTTTTTTCTCCCAGAGGAAGGTTGACTGGGTATTTCTGGTTTATTCTTGGGCGCTCGATTCTGTTTCCCCAGTGTGTGTGTGCTGTTGCTCCCGTGTCGCTCCGCTTCGGCGACTGCAGCTTGCAGTACAACCTGCACTGCCGGCGTGCAGCCTCCAGCTCCGTTCTTTCCCAACAGTGCTCACCATTTGCAGTCATCTTGATTCCGTATGAATGTTGGGGGTATTGGCTCTATTTCTCTGAAAAAAATTTTGGAATATTTGTAGGGGTGGCATTCAACCTATAAATCACTTTCAGCAGTATGGTAATTCTAAAAAGATCAATTCTTTTAAAGAATGGCAAGGGACATCTTCCCATTTAATTGCACATTCAGTCTTTTCCAGCGCAGAGGTCTTTTACCTCTTTGGTTAAATTTATACCTTGGTATTTTATTTTTGTACCTCCTATAAATAGAATATTTTTATTATCTCTTTTTCAGATAGTTCATTGCTAGTGTATAGAAAAGCAACTGATTTGGGTATGTGGATTTTATATTCTACAACTCTACTGAATATCTTTATTTATTGCAACAGTATTTTGATGCAGTCTTTGGATTTTGTATATATAAGATCGTGTCATCTGAAAACAGACCATTTTACTTCTCACCAATATGGATGTTATAGTTCTTACTTCACTCCTGGCCAGGGTTTCCATGCTGTGTTTAACAAAAGTCATGAGAGTGGTTGCTCATATCTTAAAGAAAAAAAAAACTTTCATCTCGTCACCACTGAGTATCATGTTAGCAGCAGGATGTCATGTGTGGCTTTTATTATTGTGTATTATTTTGTGGTATATTCCTTACATACTCAATCTGTTGAGAGTTTTATTGTGAAAATCAAGTGTCAGATTTTATCTGACGTGTTGTCTGCCCTCGTGGAGGTGATCGTGTTGCTTCTGCCCTTCACCCTGCTCAGCTGGTGGGCCGCACTTACTGACTTGAGATGTGGATGGTCCTCACGTCCCGGGAGCCAATCCCACTTGATCGTGGTGGGTAAAACTTTTACTATGCTACTGAATTCGGTTTGCTAGATTTTGCTGAAGATTTTTTGCCTGTGTTCTTCAGGGACATTGGCCGGTAATTTTCTTTTCTTGTATTGTCCTTGTCTGGCTTTGGAATTGGAATAAAGCTGGCCTTTTAAAATGAGTTGGGAATGTTCCTTCCTCTTCAATTGAAACATAAAAATTTTATTAAATTTTTATGCACATCATATGACTGCTTTGTAATATTGCTAGGGAAGAGTACTTGTGATATTTTGGTTGCAATAAGGCATCCCTACTCCTTTGTCAAAAAAATCATTTTATTATATTATTAAGTAAATTTGAATTTTACTTTTACTGCTACATTTTGATTGGGAGATATTTTTATCATAAGTTTCCTTCTCAGAAACATAATTCCCTCTTTGCCTCATTTATGCATAATTTAAAGCATCTCAGTAATGTAAGCAAAGTTCTGTGCATTTGATCTGTCAAATAATGGTATAAGATGGAATTTAAATTGTCTGTCTGCATCGGCTATTTAAGGACAATGAAGATTTTTGCCACTAAGTCAAACGGCACTGATTTTTTAGGGGATAATTTTCTTAGAATATAGTGAGGATATTTTGTGTTAAAATCGATTGTTTATGCAGTTGGATACATTTAAATAATGTTTCAAAAGGAATTTTTCAAAAGGAATGTTTCAGAGGATATGAATACCAAAAAATATTAAGAACATAACTGAAGCTAAAATTTTTAATATTTCAGTAACAATACTTAAAGCTGAGAAGCAACAGTTAAGATGAACCTTTTTCATGCATAAATGCATCATCGCTCTTAGATTCCTGTTCCTTTTTTTTTTTTTTGTGGGTACCGGGGGTCAGTGAATAATGAAATAACTGGTATGGGTGATGTACAGGGCTCCCCATGCCCACTTTCAGGGGACATTGCTACTTAGTTTGGCTTCATAGAAGGCTTCTGAGTTATTGTCTACATGTAGGAAATTAATATAAGTCATGGCTAATAATATTAGTATGGAAAGGTGTAAAAGAAATTACAAAAATATTATTTTTGTGTTTATATATATTTTATTTCTTTAGTTCACTTACGTTTAGGCTTTCCTTTTGTTTTTCAGAGCCCCCTCTTCATCAAATCCTCACGTCATACCACACCAGCCTTATGAGTTCATGCAAGATTCTTTGTTGTTTTGTGTACTTTTACTCATTCATTCATCCATTCATTAACTTGTTCATTTTCTTCTATTTTCTCCCATTTCCTCCTTCCCTTCTTGGACAACTAATGTAATCCATCTGATGCCTGTTATTTACTTGTAAAGTATATTTTATTTTATGTGCATGTCGTACAAATCCACATAACCAGCATTTCCCCAGAGATCACGTCCTGTTTCTCACCTGCCGCAGATTTCTAGATGGATCCGCCTTCTGGTGTTAACCCCAGGGTGGTCTGTTTCCTCCAACTTCTGCCAGGGATTTCCATAAGTAGCATCTCTACACTGCCAATGCCCATTTCTCCTGATTCTTCCGCGAATACGTATCCAAGAAGAGAATTTCTGCATACATATGTGATTAATTGAACTGGTTTCTGCCAGGTTGCTCTCTGGAGGAGTTGCATTTGCTTGGCTCTTATTAGGATGCTTACATTTTATAAACTATGAACAGGCTGCTGTTTTGCGTGCTCGTCCTGATGTAGTCATGGCACTCCACCACACAGAGGGGGAATAAGCAGAAATAACCGCTTAGCAAGTACTGCCTCCTTTGGAGCGGTCAGAGTCTTCTAATTTCACAGCCAGTCAACACATGGCTTTTCCTGGATTTCTCTTCCCAGTAAGATGACAGTTAAATAATAGGTCATTCTTGGTTTCATTTCTACCAAATCTGGGCTTTTCTTGACATACTTACAACAGTGCTGGACTTTCTTCTCTGTGAATTGCCTTTTTTTTTTTTTCTAATTGCAAAACTATTTAATTTTTCCACCAGAGTACAGTATCTTTTATTAATTTTCATAACACCAACCAATATTAGACATAAAAGCGATTGTTTAATGTCTGCCACATACCTAGAAAAATACTTGTAAAAAGGATAAAATGAATAAAAATCATAAACATTTGTGTTATATATGTTTGGATGTACAATAAACTGACTAAATAATTTTTTTTGTGTGTGTGGGTACCAGGGGTCAAACTCAGGACCTCGCGGGCCAGCAGGCGCCCATGCCGCTGAGTGATATCACCGGCCTTTTTTTCATATGTGGGTTCCGGGAGTCAAACTCAGGACCTCGTGCTTGCCAGGCAGGCGCTTATGCCGCTGAGGTATCTCACCGGCCCATGAACAATTTTTTTTTTTTTTGTGGGTACCGGGGGTCGACCTCAGGACCTCGCACGCCAGCAGGCGCCCGTGCCACTGAGCGATATCACCGGCCCCTTTTTCGTATGTGGGTTCCGGGAGTCGAACTCGGGCCCTCGTGCTTGCCAGGCAGGCGCTTAAGCCGCTGAGCCATCTCACCGGCCCAACAATTTTAATTAATATGATATTTTTGACCTAATGGCATACATTAAACATAGATCGAGGAATAATATAACAAGAATTTTGCATTACAAAGATAAGAATGTCTGAGGAGATTCAAAATCAGTCCTAGAAGAGAAGAAAGAATATACAGGAGAATGTCTTATGTTATTGTTTTTTAGACTTCTATGATTACCTAATAACCTCATAATTGATTTTTGGGGTTTTCTGTTGTTGTTGTAGTTTTGTTTTAGCTTTTATAGTTTTTTTTATTTCTGATGTCCCAACCTTCTAACTTGGAGATTTAAACAAGACCTGTCATCACTGTTCTACATTTGGCAAAAGTCTAGATCATGTCTTAGTTTCCGACTAGAGAAGCTGTTCCAACAGGAACTCTCCATGAATATGACAGAAGGGTCATCTGTGTGCTCTCAAACTTGAAAAATTGTTTAATATACACCTGGGTATAATTTAAATATTAGGAAAATGTAAATGCTTACTCAGAATAATAATAATCATGTGTATATTATCTTCTAGGTAATCATTCTAAAAGACAGCCAGTATAAAATGCTATTTTAAGATGAAAAATATTCACATTTATTAAATTATAAAATATTAGTTTTTTAAATTTCAGAGTATAATGATTTCCAACAAAAGTTTGCATGCATTTTATATTGTTTTATAGAATTTTATAATTAATAAATATATTTCAAAGATTTTTCAAGTCAGTATCATGCTTATTTTGTTCATTTTGCTCAAAAGGGCCTTGCTATTCACGGTATTTCTAGTTCCATATGAATTTCAGCGTTGTTTTTCCAGCTCTGTGAAGACTGCGGCCCCTATTTTGATAAGGATTTTGCTCTGAATCTGTCAGCGCCTCGGGTAGTTTGGATGCTCCTATAATACTGACTCTTAACATCCATGAACATGAGATTTCTTTCCACTTTCTGATATCCTCTGTAATTTCTTTCATAAATGTTTTATACTTTTCATCTACAGGTCTTTTCCCCCCTTTGGATGAATTTATTCCCAGCTATTTTCAGGAGCTATTTTAAATGAACTTGCTGTCTTGATTTCTAGTTCAGTTAATTCACTGTTGGCACAGAGAAGTGACTTTGTGTACTGCAACTTTGATTTATTTGTCCTAAGGTTTTTATGGGGTCCTTGGGGGCTTTCTGTATGTAAGATCGTGGAATCTGCAGTGGGACTTCACTTCTTCTCCTACTGAGATGCCTTTTGCTCCTCCCCCTTGGCTGTCCTGACTAAGACTTCCTGTGTTATTTTTAATGAAGGGGGTGAAGAGGGCGTGTCCATCTTTTTCCAGATATTAGAAAATGTTCAGGTTCTCCCATTTGGTACAATGGCTTTTATTATGTTGAGGGAAATTCTCGCTGTACTGAGTCTGTTCTTTATTTTTATCGTGAAGGGATATTGAACATTATCAAATGTCTTTTCCTTCATTCTGCTGACGTGTTGTATCAACTATATTATGTTTGAAATCATGGGGTATTTAATTCTCGCGACCTATAAAATCACTTTGTAGAATAAATATGGAGTGATGTGTATATTCCATTCATGATTTAGTATGATTTACAGGATTTGTAGGAGACTAGTGAGAAGTGTGGAAGAACTCTGTGTAAGTGGTGCCCTTTCCTGGAGGATCTCATCATGCCTGAGCCAGGATAGCAGAGCTCGCAGAATCTTTACGGCTGTGACTCTGCACCCAGCAGCTCACGAGAGAACGTGTGCAGCGAGAGGTTTGGCTGCCAACTGTGGGACAGCGCGGGTCACGTGGTTCATGGTGTTAGACGTATACCTAGATAGGATATCCTATTCTGGCTATCTGTATAATTTTTCAGCAATTTCTGAAGTAATACTAAATAGTTTTTATTTTATGACTAGGTACGTATTTCATTTCACTGGATAATTATGTTTTTTTCAACTTGCCCTTTATTTTGGGATGTAAAAACTTGAACAGCTAGATTCACAGAAAAAGAGTGAAAATCTATGACTATTTCTTTGCAAAGAATGTGCTCCTGCAGAAATATGACAATGCAATTTCTGAACTATAGCAGCATTAATTTGTTTTAATTCAAAGTCATCTCTTTATAAATGTACTTTTTCCCCCCAACCTTAAAAAAAAAGTGCTTTATTTTCCTCTTTCAGTGTGCTGTAGTTTTTTTTAGCGGTATTGTCACTGTCTGTTACATAATATTCTCATTTTATGTGTACAACAGCCTAAGATTGTTGAAATAAACCCTAAGGCCACCTGGAGATAAAGTTTTCATGGAGTAAGGTATAGAAAAGTCATTTTCTGTTTGTGTTCCTCTGAGCCTTTTTATGACTTCTTTGGTATTTCACTGTAGTGTAAATGCGTTTCCCTTACTGGACTGCAGCTGGCAATATACTTTCCAATGTGTTTCCTTGAAGACTCCTCGCACCTTGTTTAGAATTTCCCAGTGAAGCCTGCAGTGGGCAATAGGGAATTTCACACAGCATAAAGCTCATTAAAGAGCCAATTGTTCAGTAATTATTAATTTTTCTGAAAGTATACTCTATTTATGGCATACAGACATTTTCCTCAGATAAAGTTATTCACATTCACAAATATTTTGGCACTGAGTTGGATGATATCATCTACTTTTCTCCGGATTACATACCCACATCTTAGGACCACTTAAGTCATGCCAAACATACATCCCTAAATTATTTTGAAGCTCATAACATGGACCAAAGAGACTAGATGTAAAATATTTAAATATTTTGTTATTATTTTATGTTTGTATAAAACTATCTCTTTAGAGAGGAAAATGAAATGCCCTGGCCAGGACCGCTATATAATTTACGGGACTCAGTACAAAATGAAAATGTGGGTGCTTTGTTCCAACATATTAAAAAACGTCAAGATAGCAACAGCGACCATTATACCAAGCACCGAGCCTTTCTGCCACAGGGCCTGTGCTCGGGCACTGGGTACAGACCCAAGCAGCTTCTCTCCCTGCGGCCTCCTGCTGTTCCATTCAGGAATGTCTGGAGAGCAGTGAGAGAAAAACTCAGAATGCGTTCTATTTAATCTGGACAGACTTACGGTACCCCAGTCTCTAGAGGGGAGTTTCACCAGGAAATCTTGATGATGTTTTTCTGAGACCCATTCCATGATAAAATATGGAAGTTTGCACTCTTCTAAGGGCTTGCTCTCTAAGGGAAAATTCTACTGGTAGCGTAATGATTGTGTGTTCTCTGTACAAAATTGCTCTAAGCAGTGTATATTCAGTACTGTGTTCTTTATAGACGTGTGAACAGAATGCATGTGTTTGATGATATTTAATGAGTTTTCAGAAGCAGAAGTTTGCATGTTGTATAAAATACATTTTGTGTACTCAGGTTAAGTTGATGACATCAAACTGCATAATGTTCCAGAGAACTTCGAATGGATCTTCTCTGAAATGGTGTGCTAAGCTGGCTTTTAAGTGCAGACATATCTCCCATTTCCTGTGAACCCAGAGCAGAGAACACACGTGTTTGATTTTATTCTCCGATTTGTCTTCACAGGGATGCAAGTACTGGAGTGGAACGGAAACCCCTTAACATCTAAAACGTACGAGGAAGTACAGAGCATCGTTAGCCAGCCGAGTGGGGAAGCAGAAATATGTGTAAGACTGTGAGTTTTTCCCCATCTTTCTGTTTCCATTTTTTGGCTATTCATGGCTCTTTTAATTTAAAATTGTTAAGGTGGAACCTTTGCCAGGCAGCAAGATCTTCAGTAATTAGAAATGAAGCGAATACAAGGTTTATAGATTTCTTGTGTTCAGAATCGAGACTAAAGCATAGACAGAATTCAGCTGACTTAGTTTCTGAATAAGTCAATAGCTCTCTTCCTTTTCATGCATTTACTGAAACATGCTTCATTTAAATGAAAGCCTGAACCCATTTAGATTTCATGGATGTGTAGAGCATTTCAAAATGAACTTACATTCAATCCATAAAGATTTCACCTTAAATGTCATTTTTATCAGCTCTGACTTTTAACAGCATTGCAAATATCTACTGGGACACAAGGGCGAGCATGCGTTGGAGTTGCTTTTATCATAACCACTTCTCATTTATCTACTGAAAACAATCAGGGTAGGTGGAAGAAAGTGCTTTGTCTCAGGCTTCCTCAATTTCTTAATGTTTTGTCTTAATTCTTAGGGATCTCAATATGCTCTCAGATTCTGAAAATCCCCAGCATTTGGAACTCCACGAGCCACCCAAAGCTGGTAGGTGGATGCATTGCTTTCAACCACGAATGAAATCTAGACCCAGGCGTGCTGCAGAGGCAGATGCAGCTGTCAGTGAAGATGCAGACGTGAACACACAGAGGGGAGTAGATTTGTATGTGTTTATATAATTATATAATTGTGAGCAAAATGAAAAGCACTGTAGCTGTACTTTAGCATTCTGAGGAAACATTTGTGCTGGACTTGGTAAGAAATTCATATTAAGTCCTTGCTGTGTGAGTGCACACTTCTAATTTTTTTTTTTTTGTGGGTACCGGGGGGTCGACCTCAGGACCTCGCGCGCCAGCAGGCACCCGTGCCGCTGAGCGATATCACCGGCCCCTTTTTCATATGTGGGATCCGGGAGTCGAACTCGGGCCATCGCGCTTGCAAGGCAGGCGCTTACGCCGCTGAGCCATCTCACCGGCCCCACACTTCTAATTTTTAAATATAAATTCATCCTGTGAAAATGATCCATGGAGCCACGTCTTTTTGATCTTGCATATTTTTAGTTAATAGTCACTTCCTTTCAGCATATTTTTCTTTTTTGAGGGGTGGGCTGTGGATACTGAGGCTTGACCCCAGGGCCTTGTGCATGCTAGGCTAGTGCTCCATCTCTGAGCTACATCCCAGCCTGTAACTCAGTTTTTGAAGTTTTATTCCTGTACTTTTTGATTGCCTTTTCATAAGAAATAAGAGTCAACATGTGAGTTCATAAGTTTATGATGAAAAGACTTAACTCTTTCTTAGATAACAAATGCAATCCATACATGTATTAGATCAATTATAAGATATTAATTGCCACTTTTTCCTTTATTAAACTTTTATTGAACACTTCCTTTGCCACCATGACAATTCTAGAGTCTGGGTCGCTGCATTAAAAAGAATAGGCCAAGTCCTACAGGGATTTTAACCCCCTGCAAAAGTAAATGGACTCGAGACTTTCCTGAGATGCAGGGAACAAGCAGCCTACCCTAAAAATGCATTCCAGAGGGTGAAGAGGATATTGCATAATTCACACAGTTCTCTATTAAACATTAAAAGTATTTTTCTGAAGACACAGTAGGAACTCCAGATGCCCTCTGGCCTTCTTCTTTGGCCACTCTTCTCTGGCCTCAACTCCCTTAGAATCCATAAAGTTGATTTGAGAGTTTAGCTTAGTTTATCAGTAACAGTTTGCCTCTGTCACCTAGAACTCCATGAGTTCCAGGGTGTAAGACCTATGCACTCTAGGCATGTGAGCTTTTCCTGTTGTTGCAGTGGATAAAGCCAAGTCCCCAGGGGTGGACCCCAAGCAGCTGGCTGCCGAGCTGCAGAAGGTCTCACTGCAGCAGTCCCCGCTGGTCCTGGCATCCGTCATGGAGAAGGGGTCGCATGGTCACTCAGGCCCCACGTCCGCAGGATCCAGTTCTGTCCCCAGCCCTGGGCAGCCAGGGTCTCCGTCAGTGAGCAAAAAGAAACACAGCAGCAGCAAGGTGAGACAAGTTCATCTCCGAGTTCCTTGCTTTCTGGCTTTGCGCTCAGACCAGGAGATAGGAAATAAAAGAACATTTTCTCCAGTGTTTGGCTTGTGATTTCTCATTTCCTAATGATCTAGTGAAACAAACATGGTTCTTCCTCTTTTGACTTTAACTGATCAAGATGTATCAGGATGATGTATTATAATATCTTTTAAAATATTTTAGTAGTTATTATTATGAGGAGTTTTAAAAATGTGTCTGATATTTCCTATTTTTCTGGTTATTTTTCTTGGTTATGGCATGAATCTGAGCTTCTTCGTGTATCAGACATTAGTTTTGTATCTTTTTAAGAGATACACATTACATTAGATATTATAATTTGAGTAAAAAGAAAAGAAAAAATACATATAGAATTTAGGACAATAAAAAAACAAGGAAACCCAGTAACACATTATTACCATTTTGAATTTTATCCCCAATTCCATACTGATTAATTTCTTTTTTCATACACATCTTCATTTGAAACAAATGTTTCCAATACCATTATGTTGAAGATGCTGGGGAGTTAAAAAGGGACACGGGGTTAATTTTTTATTTCAGAAAAGCAGATGACAATGAGACAGTTTATAAATTGTGTAATTGTGTGACTCTCCTGTTTGGAAGGTATCCCTGCTCTCCCTGTGTAGACGTCTCAGCCCTGTCTCTCCTGGGCCTCTATTCTACCGACCCTGAGGGCCCCGTCAAGTACTTTGCCTTTTGAGGTTATCACAGTGAGCATTATGTTGTCAGCCTTTACCGGGAGCCTTGCAGGAAGTCCTCAGTTTATAAGGGTTTCCAACTCCCTCTTGTTTTCCACAGGCGCGTTCTTATGCCATTTCCATTTCAGGGATCGTGATCTATAGCTAAGACACAAAGACAGAAAAATCCCATCCCTCCATACCAGGCGGACCAGTGGTTCCCAGTCCACCACCATCAGGATTAGCATGGGACTTGTTTCTCATTTTTCTTCCACATCCTCCTAAGCACATAGTCGAAAAGCTTGAACGGAAGAGTAGCAAAAAAAAAAAAAAAAAAAAAAAAAAAAAAAATTTGTGTATTAAAACATCACTGGTCACTTGCGAGTCTCCATAGTATTATAGGAGTACAAAATTGATTGAATGTAATTTGTAAACTTTTTGGACAACATTGAAGAAATGATAGTAACAGGTTTGTGATGTGCGGTAATTTATTTCTATGCCAAGAATGTGGTTCTGTGTAGTTTTACAGTATTTTTGCCAAAATACCAAGTTACAGTGCTACACTATCAAGTAGAAAATTTGCCCAGTCCGTCCCTTGAAGCATCTTTCTTATACTAAAATGATTACTTATAAGTAACACTAATTAATTAATAATACTCTAAATGAGTGTTCCTAAGTAAGTGTAGGTAAAATATGAACCTAAACAATCTAAACAAGTATTTAAACCATACAGACTGGCAGTTTGCAAAGTGTCTAACAGATACTCTTCTTTCACCCTTCATAATTTAGAATATCCATAAAATATGTTCATTACGGAGCAGGACAATTAACAGTCATCCAGAAGTGTATTCGCCTCATTAAATGTCAGTATATTTACATGACCTCATGTCAAAGTGCTACAATTCTCAAAAATAAGTCAAAATAAAATAATTTATCAATAATTGCTTTTGCTTTCTTTGGGAGGAGTAGCCCTATTTTTGAATTCTCACCTTAGTTATTCCTTGACTATCATGCATTAAGATACAAAGACTCCTTTTTGTTGAAAATTTTCAAACTCCTCTCTTGTTATTTTGAAATACATAATATTTATTATAAACTGTCATCTCTCTATTGTGCTGTGGAACCCTAAAACCTGTCTCTCGTCTTCGGACTGGGTTTTGGTTCCTGTCCCCCAGCATCTCTCTGTCCCACCCCCCGAACGCTCCTGCTCTGCTCCGCTGCCCTGAGTTGAACTTCACTGCCTTCCCCCAGGGAAGGAGGACTTGCACACTTGCCTTTCTGTGCCCAGCTAAATGCTAAACACCTCCACACAGCTGCAGAATTATGTGCCAAGTAATAATTTTAAAAATAAAATAAAAATAATAATTCGAAAAACATGTGGATGGCTGCCTGAATTGAGGAAACTCCAAATCTTGAATCAAGATATAAATAGTTCAAGAATTGCTGTGGATCTTTTTTTGTCCTCTAGATTCAATTTCCTTTTCTGAATTTAAAGAGTAAGGTCATCATGAAATAGATGTTGTCTTTCAATAATTAACAAACGGTTTACCCTTTGAAGCCAGAGCACAGTTTCGGTATTGACAAATGATACATTTTAATAAATGAGCTGAACTAATAAAGGATACATGGCTTAGAAACCTTAACCTCTACTCCTATAATTTTATCAATGATTATATTAACTTTATTATTGAACTATTTAATGAAACATGACTTGGATGAAAATTCTCTTGACTACTCTCATTTCTGAAATAAAATAAAAAGGAAAAGGTAATTAACAAGTATATCAAAAGAAATATTACGGATATTTCTGTTTTCCATTTAATTATAAAAAAGCCAGTATTGCATACATAGATGTTGATAGGGTTTTACGTGTAGGGTGGCAAGGTGGCCACCACTTTTTACGCGTGGCTTCTACGTTGATGCAGTGTTGTCCAAAATTCTGTTACAGAACTGGGGCCCCGGGCATGATCTGTCCTACTGTATAATATTCTCAGAGAAATGCAGCAACTTAACAGAAAGCAGTCATTTATTCATCAGTGTGAATTAGCTTACCAGACCACCTCCTGACAGTTTTTACTCCCAAAAGGAACATAGCTGGAAAAGTAGGAATAAGGGACTGTCCACTACCGGGGCTCCACTCTGAAGGGGGCAGGAGGAGCAGAGCCCACGGCAGAGAACAAGAAGGAATTTTTATCACACCTCTGTGCTCCTGGGCATTTCTCAAATAAAAACTTTTTCATTACTCTGTAGATCTTCAAAACCTTAAAGTATTTAAATGAAGCACTTTAAATAAAAAATGTTCATCCTCATAAGTAATCAAAAATAATCCTGGTATAAAATTATAGCTTCCACACAGGCTTTACAAACAGAAAAACAGATTTATCCATAAATTTAAACGTGTTGAAAATTATAAGTAGACACTATTATTCTGAAGCAGTCAAATGGATGAATTATATTTTTCAGGCACTGCTCTGACCAAATGGAAATCAATTTCAGAGAAAAGTTGAAATGATAAATTCTATGAATAGTTTATCTGTTAATGTAACATGTGCTCTTTAATATTGCAGCCTACTGATGCAACAAAGATTGTCTCTCATCCAATTACTGGAGAAATTCAGGTACGACAGATTTTCAAAAGTTCTCATTCTGACATTTTTTAAATTTATTTTTGCTCTAGTCTATTGAAATTGTAAACAAACTGCTAAACTCTTTCTTCTTCCTTAACACATATGTAATTATAAAGGGAAATACAATTTTATAGCATGGTATACTAATATAAATAACAAGTTTTGTGAAATTAAACCATAGCTATAGAATTCTATACCTTAAAACTGGCCTGATTCCTTACCACTGTCAATATATTTTGTACTTATTTTATGTCTGTTGAATGGGTTTCATTATGACAGGTTATCCAAGAAATCTGAAGATACCTTTTGAAGTTTCATGAAGTCTAATATGTCTTTTTTCTCTGTTGACCAATAATTGCTAAGTAATAGGCAAACAGTTATTATAAAGAAGTGTTTTTTATACTTAGATCACAACAACTTTCTAATTCATGAAACCAGGAAATTTTGACCAAGAAAACAGAATAAAAATAGCATAGATAATTATCACTTTTAGTTCTGTGTGTGTTTCTGTATGATGTATCACAAAGACCTCTTAGTGTAGGTCACAGTAAAAAGTATTAGAAAAACTGTGCTTTAGGTGATAGCAGACAAGTTGTAACAGAAAATGCCCCCCACCCTGGCCAGTACACTTCAGTTTCTTAGTTGCCCAGGTATTATATAATAGTTCCTGTTCCAGTTCCGGTCGCTTCTGTCTCTTAGAAACCGCTGGTCACTGTGATGCACAGCTGGTCACTGTGATGCGTAGCGGGTCACTATGATGCACGTTGTATAAACCAGTCCCTCATTGACAAGCCACTCTGCCTCTGTACTTCCTGCTTGCTTATCCCATAGAAGCCCCAAACCACCAGAGTTCAGGACCTGATGTTCTGGGAATGATGCCGATCAGTGCCCGTGGATGTAAATAAATCTGCTTCCAAATCTTGGGTGTTGTTTTGGTGTTTCTGCTTGCCATTGCAAGGTAATTTAGGGTAGATAGGGACTGTCACATAGAAATAATGAACACCATATAAGTTAAAATAGTAACCTTTAGGTAAAGAAAAGCAGCAGTCTTAGCTGAGTGTCCAGTACATCAAGAGGTAATTTTCACAAACCCTAACAGAGATGTGAACTCATTTGAGGATGGGGACAGAGAGCAGGGTAGTGTGTCCTGAGAAGTGACAGGAGGCATGGCCCTGTTCGCAGCGAAGGTGGGGTAGCTTTGCTAGCGAGCTCCAGGCTGAATGACAAGATGCTCCTGTGCCCATGTAAGGGAGCCCGCCCCCAGCTCGCCTGGCCAGGCTTTCTAGATCCTGCTGTCTCTCTGCTGTGTCCCTGCTTCAAGGAATTTGGTTTTTTACCACACTTATCTTTCACCACTTCACAAGCAACAAAGAAAATACTAGAATTTCTGATTCTCAGTATCTTTGTTTTGCCATTTTTTTTTAACTTCTTGCCTTTGGACTTTGCCATACTCCCTTTCAGTTTGTTACTTGCTGTTTGTTCTAATTTTTTTTTTTTATCTCCCTTGAGCAGTGAGATTAATCCTACAGTTGCAGGTTACCCTAACAATATTGTTCTTAACCCACTTGGGATATTTTCTTAAAGCAGTGATTTCAGTTTTTGTTTTTTTTTTTTTTCTGGTAGCAAAACCTTATTCCAAATGAAACTTTCCAGAGAAAGTCAACCGGGACTCAAGGCAATGTTGTCGCTGCAGGTGTACAGAGGCTGGGGTGCCCCTCCCTCCAAGCTGACCCTGAGCAACCCAATTGTGCAGCGCTGAGACCAGCCCAGCACGCTGCCCGGCTCCCTTGTGGCTTACATGCCTCATTTCTGTAGGGAGTGGGTTTAGGGCTTCACCAGTTACAAGCAAGCTCCAGGGTAGCAGAGAAGGGAGAGAGACGGAAAGGCTCTCCTCAAGGAGAGACCTGAAACTGAGCAGACTCCCCGATCAGTGTTCTGTCTGGGTTCCCCATCTCAGCACACAGCTCCAACTTAGTGTTCCCAGCACTTTCGGAAGGGCAAGGACACTCCAGGCTTTTCTGTACTGAGTCAGGCAATTAGAAACTCATTTTCTGCCAGGAAACATAACCAGGTGAAAATTATGCTAGAATCATCCTTATTTTAAATGAAGGTTTGACTCATTTAAATTATCCTGTGTTCCACATAAACACTGCATATCTATCATTAAAAAAGTTAATGTTTTTATCTTTGGATTTCCTCTGTAAAATATAGATCTTCCTGTTTCTACTGGGTAAAGACAAACAACAGCAGAGAAAGCCTGGCTTATTTTAAAGGATGCCAAAAGAATCTTTCAATTATGAAAGAGAAAATTTAGTTAACTTGATGTTTTGGGTTATGCCACTTTTCAAATATCCACCTGAGTTTTAAGTCTTCCACAGGCATCTCTGAGACAGTACCTTGCTTCTTCAGCTTCTATGACTAAAGAGCAGGACTGTATTATTCCAGTCTCCCACACTGCAAGAAAAATAGGCCCAGAAAGAGGAGCAACAAATTTACCATCAAATAATGTAAAAGAGGAAGCAATAAATCTACACATTCTTAACTATTTTTACTTTTCAGTAAAAGTGACAGCTGTATCTTTTCATAACTATCCACCCACAGCTAATCACTGGATGAAATGCATGACACAATACATTTTCCAATTACCCCATGGATTTCCACAGTCCTGATAATTGATATGAACAGGTACTGTTTTCAGAAGAGTAGAAATTTATGTAAAAATGTACCCAGCATTCACGTATGATTTTCCTTCAGAATGAACTTTAGCGAGGCCAGAACTTTTCACTGTGGAAGGAGTTAACAGCATGTTTACTAGAAATTAAAATGTGCCCCAGAGCTTCCAATTGAATTAGACATGCACTGGTCTGTTCAGTTTCAAACAAAATGGAAATGAAGGTTGACGCTTCTTAGAAGATAGTAAATACAATGGTAGTAAAATGTCAAATGAAAATGTAGTACATTTTTTTAAAATTATGGACTATTTTGCTGTCCCCTAAAGCTTCAAATCAACTATGACCTTGGAAATCTCATAATACACATTCTCCAAGCAAGAAACCTTGTGCCACGAGACAACAATGGTTACTCGGACCCTTTCGTGAAAGTCTACCTTCTTCCTGGACGAGGGTAAGGAAAGAAGCAGGGCGTGTTTATGAGAATGAGGATGTCTCGCAATCTGTAAACTCAAAGCCTGCCTCAAATGCACTCACTACCTGTCCCTCAGCTTTCACCACATGTCGTATTCACTTATTTATTAGTAGATAAGGTGGAATTAAAATTTTATGATTAAGCCTTAAAGGGTCCTGGAAGAGCAGTGATGTAGTACAAACAGGCTTAATGAGAAGCCACTCTTGTGGTGCCTAGTCAGAGGGACCCTGGAAGAAAGCAGCTAGGGAACTGGCTGTGGCAGATTTAAAGAATTTGCTTACAGGCTGGTGAAATGGCTCAGTGGCGTAAGCACCTGCCTGGCAAGCACGAGGGCCCGAGTTCAACTCCCGGAACCCACATACGAAAAAAGGGGCCGGTGATATCGCTCAGAGGCACGGGCGCCTGCTGGCGCACGAGGTCCTGAGGTCGACCCCCGGTACCCACAAAAAAAAAAAAAAAAAAGCATTTGCTTACATTCTCAAATTTATTTGAAAAATCAATTTTTAGTTGCTTTTTATTTAGATAGGATACGTGTGTTATCTGATATATTTGATCTTCATTAAACTGCTTTGTGATGTTTCCATATTTATATGCATATTTCCAAATCAAGGCTTAAAGTATAATAGTAAATAAGAATAATATTTGAAGTATTGGTTTTCATACCTGAATGGAAATCACCTCTTTGAATCTCTTGTGTGATATATAAATGGTTGATATAAAGTAAGTGCTCAGGGCCAGGCATGTAGCTCAATGACACAGCATGTGCTTAGCATGTGTGCTGCCCTGGGTTCGTACCCACCATCAAATAAAATAAATAAATAGCAGATGAGTGCTCTTTGGAGATGTTTAATTTTCATATAATTAATGCTAACTGCTATGTTCTGGTATGTAAATCAGTACTCAATAATGGTTTTAAAACAGTGACTTGGCCTCTAAACATCGTTATTCTTCATCTGAACAACTCGAATTAGCCAAAGTAGCATGCTGAAACCATATGTGATCAACAAATAAGGTACTCTGCAGAGAGGCCTGGGTTGGTAATTTGAAGAAACTGGTTTTATTTCTCATTTACTTTTCCTTTAATTTGGGGTGTGGCATTTAAATATTAATTTTTCCCTGAAAAGTTAAATTGTGCTACAGAAGCAGAGAGAAGAGTAGAAAGATCCACTATGTCCCCTCCCTCCCCTTTGGCAGTTATCACTTACCAGCCAGTTTTGTTACAATTTTCCCCTCATACACATCTTTCCTGCAGTATTTTGGAGTAGATCCCAGCTAATGTAACTTTTATGCAAATATTTCAGTACATAGTATTTCTAAAAGAAAGACTCATTTTAAAATAGTTATAATAGCATACATAACCATAATAATTTTACATATAATGTCTTAATTTTCCCGGTTGTTCCATAATATGTCCCTAGACGGTTTGAGGATGTAATTAATATTTCTAGAACATACTACCCATCAACAGCAAAATTTGTATCCTTTGTAAGTATGCATGGAGTATTCACTAAAACTATGTTCCAGACTATAAAACAAATCCCAACAAGTGTAAAACTATGGAAGTCACACAGAATAGGTCCTCTGGCTGCAGTCGGTTTGCCTGAAGAGTACCCAAATGGGAGTTACACACTGTGTTTGACTCCGCTCCGCGCTGCTTATGTCACTGTGGGCAATATCACCCATTTCCTTGACATTCATCTTCCTAATGTCTGTTCTAAGACAGCTAAGGAGAGAACTGTAATTTTTAGTTTGTCAGAAGAAACGAATTGGATAATATTCAGAAAATCATTTGAAAATTGCTAGGTGCTAGATCAAATTCAGTATACAGGCTTTAATTCCATCCTTCCTAATAATTCCATTTAGAATTCAGAATTGTTTATATGGTAGCTCTAGTTTTAATTTATTAACCATCTTTTAAACTCTAGTTAATTTTATATAGAGTTTACCCACTAGCCACATAACCCAAGAAAAGAGATCCTTTCTTTTATGCTAATTTATACACTTATGTGATTGTGTATATAACTTGGCTACATCTTTTAAAGTGAATATAACAAAAATAACAAAGCAAATTTCATTGTGATGTTGATTTTTCTCATTAGTTTTTTAGGGCTATTTAATGACAATATTAGGAAATCACTGCCAAGGATTGGTCTCTAATTAGCATTTTTTAACAAACAACTGAATGAAAATAAAGCACTATCACTTATTTTCTGTCTTCTCTAACCATGTATTGCAGTATCATCTTTTATATTACACAAAAGTAAATAACTTCTCTCTACCAGATATTTTTTAATTGGAGTGTTGCAAACCTCCATAACCAGAAAGGACATGCAGGTGACACGAATGTCAGTCTACTCTGTGATAAGTAGCGTGTAATGGTGAGAATACAATGACACACAGAGAGAATTCCCCACCTAATGCTGTCCTCATACAGATGTGTCCTCATGCAAAATATCCCTGATGTGTGGGTTTAGTTTAAAGGCAACTAATGTGCTGTTAGTATTAAATTCATAGTTCTTTCATTAAATTGTCCTTAATTGTTACAGTAAAGCATTGGGATTAATTGTACTTTTGAAGTATTATGTTCACATAGTTCTAAAATTGTCTTCAGCTTCATGTCATTCATATGTTATGGAATAGCTCCTCTAAGTAGTATTCTTGTATTTCCTTATTTCCATTCCTAACTTTTTTCTTCCTGTATTTCCTACTTTCCTGCTGTGTCCTTCCCTCTCGCTCTTGGAATCAATGCAGTCAAGTCATGGTTGTCCAGAATGCAAGGTAGAGTTGATTCTTTTTCAGTGTCAAGCTATACTGTTATGCTTAGAGTTATACTTTTTGTGTATTTATATATATTGATCTGCAATTCAACCTGGTCTGTACTTTTTATTTTCCTGCAGTTTAATATCTATTGAACTAGTTCCACAGCAAATCCTTCTGACCACATTTCTAAATGGCTTTAGCAAGTGTGTGCAATAGGATACAGAAAAATAGAAAACATTAAAAACATAGAAAAGATGAATAAGGACATGTCACCCTGAATCAGACATTACTAGCGTTTTCATTTACAATCTGACCACTGAATCTTATTTTGCTTCTCAACTGAAAATCATGGCTTGAATTCTCCTGGCTCTTCTACAACAAATAAAAATGTCTAGAGCCACTTCTTAGATGGAATTAACTCATCTGGATACCCAGTAGTAGCTACATATCCCATCTTTTTTTTTTTTTGGGGTACCGGGGGTCAACCTCAGGACCTCGCACTTGCCAGGCAGGCACTTACGCCGCTGAGCCATCTCACCGGCCCTACATATCCCATCTTAAACACAATAAATGCCTGGACTTTTTCCCTCACTTGAACCTGATCTTGGAACATCTCCCTGCTTTACACCTTCTACACCACAGATTCATCGGTAGGCAATGTGGGATTCCATATGTGCTCATCACAGTAGACTGGCCAGGACACCGGAGCTTCCCTTTTTGTTCAATACTAGGAAACTGTTTTCTGCTATTTAAGTCATCACATGTTGCATCATTACATTACCAACTAAGGTTATTGCTTAATACACAGCCAAAAGCATTATTTTGTACAATTCTTGGTGCATTATAAATTAAATGTGTTATTTAGTGGGGAAGGCTAATTATGTACCATCTAGCAATAGGGTGATGAGAATTGTAATTGTGCCCTGATTATTAATGGTCCAGCATTTGTTCTGTCTGTGATATTAAAATAAGATATCTTTATTAATCCTGACAAGCTGCTGCCCACAAGAGGATGCTTCAGATTTTTAAAGGCATAAATATTTACATATTGCAAACAACAGGAGTAGGGGGGCCACAGCGCTGCCAGTACCCAGAATCTTTTCATTTCCTTGCAGCTGTGGAATTGTGGCAGTGAACTTTAACATGGCAATGGGTTTCTTGTTATGTCTGATGAGCTCCTCACAGGACACAATCCAGGTGCCTTGAACTGATACACAAAATTAGTTCATTCCAAAGAGATAATGTTTTTAGAACAGATGCTATTGATCACATTATTTGAAATCTCCCTATCTTTTGTCTAGAGAAACTATGGGAATATTTTCAGCATACTGATTGTCTGTCTGTGTTTAATAACTTAGAGGAGAGCATGTTGTATAAATGTAGGTAATGATTGAATGAGTCTGGGATGCTTCGGACTACAATTTGGAAGATCTAGCAGTCATTCTCTCATCTAACAGTTACTTTCACAGTACCTTTGGGAATTGTTAACGTGGGAGGGAATGACAAGGCACTGAAATTGTAAGTTAACCTATGGAGGCCAGTGAATAAAGTCCTTAAGAATTTAGGTTTTAATTCAGCCCTATCACTTCAAAGATACGAGATTTACCTAGAACTAGTTTTTTATTCCTGAAAACTAGGAATAGTAATAGCCACCTTAACAGGCTTTGTGTGTGTGTATGTGTGTGTGAAATGCAGGGGTTTATAAGACAAAAGTGATAGACATAGTGTATGGCATCTAATAAGCTTTCAGTAAATGCCACTTGCTATTACTGTTGCTAGTCATATGTATGTAGTCATTGGTCAGTTATCTCTGCAAAATTGAGAAATAGTATGCTTGAGCTACTCAATTATATCAAATTAGTTAGCAACAGAGTAAAGAAAATGAAATAACGTCTTTAATAGCAAAGGGTAATACGTTAGAGTCAAAATAATAAAAGTGCTGTTAAGTAATCAATTACACTGGTCTAGTTTTCTCATCCCTTTTCATTTCCTCTCCCTGCCCTTTAATCAACGTACCCATAAGTGCTAAGAGGGCAAATGTCAGGCAGGACGAGCTGAGAGAATGACAAGGAAACAGCACAAGCAGTCCCTGAACTAGACACCAGGCCCTGGGTAATTAAGAAGTGGAAAGGTTCACATCTGATTCTTTCAAAGGATCTCTCTCATCACACTGTTGGGAAAAGAGCAAAAATTTTTCCTTTAATGATATTTTGCTTGATTGTGCCTAGTTTTAGCTAGCATATCCTTGGAAACCCAATTACTGGCTACTCTTGCTCTAAATATCCTTGTTAGCATATGAAATTATTTCCTCTGGGACAGCTATTATACGTATTTGAAAGATGATGGCCCAAACTTAATTTCAGTAGATTTTAGAGAAAAACAGAGAAGCACAAGCATGTTTTAAAGATCCGTTCAACACGCGTTTACTTACCACAAGCTGTGTGCAGATGCTGTGAGGTGGGAGGGTTAGAGGAGACAGCGCGGCCCTGACCTCTGCTCTCAGGGAACAGACAGGCTAAGCAGAGAGAGACGCTGTGCAGGAAAACCGGGCTGGCAAGGCGGGATGCGCTCTCCACTTCTTCCTTTAGGTATACACACAGGTAAAAAGAGTCCAGCACAGGAAAACCAAGTCAAATTTAAAAATTGAATAATTTCAATGTTTAAGATATTTCTGTGAAAGTAAATACAAATGACTCCTCATATTCTATTTTTTCTCCTTTTGAAATTAGAGAAATTTGGAGAATGTTTTTTATGACTTTTCTGAAAGCACATTTACCTATGACTAAAATAACTAATAAAAATAAAGAAAAAGGAAACTTAAGGGGGGAAATTAAATGTACACACACATCTGGATAAGCTCATCATTTTAACTTTCTCCTTTCCCACATTAGTATCTCTTTGATTACCCACTGTAGCTGATTGTTCTAAGGTGAAACTGTTCATATACTCTTCCCACGTGGGAAAACTCTGCACGGTGTTTACCGGACAAGAACAGAACAGGAGAGCAAACTTCACTTTTCAGTCATCCTCACTTACACGCTCCTATTCCGGAATCCCCAGCACAGCCACCCACCTTCCACGCGCATAACCACAGGCGCGGTGTGGCTTTGAGAACTGTGGTGAGTTTTCAGCTGTGCAGAGGCGGCACCGCCCCTGGGACTCCGCACCAGAGTCAGGACGGGTGCTGCACGCAGTGTCGGGAGGGACCGGCCGGGAAGGGCAGCTCTGCGCCTCCGGACACAGGCGTGCGAGCCCGCGTGCGCAGGCGCCGGGGCGCCAAGGAGCCGCTCGGGGCTGGGGCCGCGTTTCCCTTCCTCGTCCTGCAGCCGGCGCCTCTCTCGGATCTGCAGAGAAGGGACAATCAACCCGTTACTAACACTGACACACTGTTAAAATAAACACCTGAATTTGTGCCTGTTAGATACCTACAATAAATATCCCCAATTATTCCACAGTATTCATTCAGCATTTCCCTAAGCAAGTCTAAAATTAGCCTGATCTTTTTACGTATGTGTGTATGCGCACAAACAATAGGTATAATTCAAATAATTGCATAATATAAATTATATATTTGAATAAAGGTAGAGAACTTTAAATTATAATGAAGTCTATGATTAAGAAGATAGATGGATTAGTCACATGGTAGCCCCGATCAGATAAGTCCGTATGTTTGAGGGCAAAAATCTAGCTCCGCATTTGAATCCTCCTCCTGCCAGTCAGCATCTGCAGCCTCGCCAGCACCTCAGCTCTGAACTCGGATTTTTCTTACCTATCAAAGGGGATAATAAGCAATGCCTGTCTGCTAGGGATGAGTTGATGAGAATTAAGTGGATTAACAAACGAAAAGCATTTAGAACTCTACCTTGGAAAAAGTAATTCCATATTAATTATTATTACTTAGTGTACTTTTTTAAAGAAGTGTTTCTTATGCATAAATCTCTTATATGATCATATATCAGTAAAATTAAATAAGGGGTTTGTAGTTGTACATCTTGATAGATATGCACAGTTCCTGGTAGAGAATTGGTATTCCATAATTTTTCCTAGCTGTAAAAATGAAAAAAATACTAAATATGGATATGAAAATTTCTAACAATTATTCATATTTATGAAATAAGATGGTGACTGATAAACCCTTTTGAAAACATTCCAAAATTGCAGGTGATTTTAGTATCTAGTCAGATCCAGAATTTTAGTTGAAAGTACATGAGTGTGCATTTGACATTTATTCCCATCTCTTAAAATTATACAGATACAAATTTTTTAGAATTTAGCAATGAATTTAACTGCTGTTCACACTTTTATGAGTCATATCCTTACTATCATTTTCCTATGATCTCTTCACTTTGATAACTAAGTCCAAAACAAGCAAAAACTTTAAAACTCATAATACCATGCAGGAGAATCACAAGTTCAAGGCCAGTAATGTAATTCAAAGAGATTCTGTCTCAAAATTAAAAAATAAAAAAATAAAAAGGACTGGGGATGTTTCTGAGTGGAAAAACATCCTGGATTTATTCCTCGGTAATGAAACAAAAATGAAACAAAAGTAGTACTCTTGCTATCCAGTTTTATCAAACCATAATATTTTGTTTTATTTGCTTCAAATGTCTATTTAATAAAACATATTTTACAAGTAACTCTGGAGCCTTCTGAGATCACTTCATTGGCCACCTAAAATAACCACTAAATTGAATTTAATATCTATACTTCCTATATTTTTGTGATATTTATATAGTTGTCATATACAATGTGTACTAATTTATACTAAATTATTATTTCATAGGATTTTTAACTTTATATCCTGATACCATACATAACTAACTTTATTTTTTCTACATTATTTTTATAAAAAATTTGTCAAGATTTCTCTGTTTGGATACATTCAGATTTATTTATTTCATTTTAACTAGCACTTAATATTTAATTGATTAAATATATCATGCTATTGTAATATGCCATTCTCTTATTGACTATTAGAAACAATATGGCAGTTGATGTTCTTTTTGTTTTTTTTTTGTGTGTGTGTGGGTACCGGGGGTCGACCTCAGGACCTCGCGTGCCAGCAGGCACCCGTGCCTCTGAGCGATATCACCGGCCCTTTTTTCGTATGTGGGTACCTGGAGTGGAACTCAGGACCTCGCGCTTGCCAGTCAGGCGCTTATGCTGCTGAGCCATCTCACCGGCCTGCAGTGGATGTTCTTGAACAAGTTTCTTATGCACAGGTGGAGGAGTCTGTAGAGGTGGCCTAAGGAGAAGTGTTTGGATATGTGACTTAAATTACAGTAGATATTGACACTTACCTAAAAAGTGTGTGCACAAACACACTTTCTGTCTCTAGTCTATGGGGATTCCAATTTCTTAAATCATTATCTATATTCTTATTTTAGTACATTGGGTTGGTTAGAAGTGAGAAGAATACCGCTTTAATTTTTAAATTTTACTCAGTTCACAGTGGATGATGTGTGAGAAGTTAAGGGCACAAGCTCAGTGGTTCTAGATCTTGGCTACACAAGAACTCTACTAGGAGCCTTCAAAAATCCGAATGCTCAAGCCTTACCCCAGATTAATTAAAAGAGAGAGACTCTCTGGACTCTGTGCATGTGCATGTGTATGCATGTGAGTATGTGTGTGTGTGTGTGTCTGTGTGTGTCTGTGTGTGTCTGGTGACACAGTGTTGACTGCCTGACCTCCCTGTGCCAGAAATCCCAGCCCCAGCTGATCCCGTTAGGTAGTCTATTGGGAATTAACTGCCCTTGCATGCGGCTGGTGAAAGAACGAAACCAGAGAGAGAAGGCAAATACTTGGCTGTCTGACCATTTCTAAAAGTGGGAAACACACTTGAGATTGGTTCTCAGTGGCTTCTTTAGAATGCATGGGTGAATCAGCAGTTGGGAATAGACACTAGGCATCCAAGATGGGGCAGTGCTTGTGACCAGGAAGGCAGCAAGTTAGTCTGGTGGAATGTAATTCGGAGCAGAACATCAGACTACAGTGCCAGGATCCAGTGCATTTAGGAAAAGGTTGGTTTCCAAGGTTCTCACGCCCACCAGAGTTAGCATTATTAAAGAACTGATGTGTGAGCCTAGGCCAAAATTTCAAAAGGGCAGTGGGGCAGTGAAAGTTTTACCCGGCCTTTGCTGTGTGGACAGCACGTCTTAATAGCAGATTGCAGTAATTTAATTCCATACCCAGCCACTGGTGAGTGCCAGTTATAGGTGTTCTGCTAGACTCAGGATAGGTTTTGAATATAATTTTTTAAGCATGTAGAATATAAAATTTTGTCTTTTCAGAGGGAATGGAAGAGTCAGGGATTGGCTCAAATGTTCCAAGTTATAATGAATGAGGAGCTATTTTATTTTTTTCATAAATTGTAACAAGTAATTGGCATAAACCAATAATTTATATTTAATTAAAATTGTTTCATGACTACGTAGCCTATCATACTTTACCAGTGTCAGAACGTACTTTAAATATTAGATAAATGTTTATGAGATTTCAACTAAAGCAATAGCCATTCTTCATCCTTCTCTCAGTGAATGCAGCCCTTCCAATTTAAAATATAAAGAATGATCATATAGCTTTGCTGACATGATTAGCTATAGAACTACTGGAAAGTTAAAGACCAGATTTCATTTGTGGAGCGAGAAGATATTGATGTTACCGTTGAGTACTTGTAATTATCTCTTAAATTCAGAAAGAGTAAGATTTCTAAAATTATAGTACAGTTAGAACATCTACAGAAATTTCTTTAAAAACACTCATTGGGGCAAACAAAAGGCTTCCAACATAATTTAAAATCATCATGTGGGGCTGGTGAGATGGCTCAGTGGCATAAGCGCCTGCCTGGCAAGCGCAAGGGCCTGAGTTCGACTCCTGGAACCCACACACACACACAAAAAAACATCATATGTTCAACTGATAAAGGGATTCATGATGTGCGGTGTGTGAGATGATCACTGTGGTGACTCAAAACAAAATATCTTGCAGAGTTTGTGTGTCCTTCACTTTGTGAAGTCTGCAGGGAAGGCGGATGATCAAAATAACTCTTTCTTTTCTTCCAATTCAGTGCTGAGTACAAGAGAAGGACTAAATATGTTCAGAAAAGTCTTAATCCTGAGTGGAATCAAACAGTCATTTATAAAAGTATTTCCATGGAACAGGTATGTAATGATTACTGTCTAGGTGACAGATTCAGCCTAAAATGAGGACAGTGATGGCAAAATTATTCAGAGATTGGGACCCATATACATTTTTGCCAGACAAATACATGCAAGAAATTTATGCAGCCCAAAAAAGGAATGGTGTGCAGCTCAAATACAGGACAAAAGTAAATGTGAGCATTTTGACAAAGCGAGCAAAAAATTAATGAATATATAAAATAAGAAGACTAGTGGAATATTTTCCATTGCTTATTCCAAAATTTAAAAATTTCAGTAACCTGTGTTGTATTTTTTACTATAGAGGAAAATATTTTCAGATGGTTATATTTTGACCTTCAAAAAAATATAAAGAAAAAGGAAAAGTCAGTGCTCAGAACTGTATCATTCCACCACAGAACTTCAGGAGTCCGTCTCTTCTCTAGATCGCGGCCTCCACGGAGAAGGCAGAATAAGGGCACACATCACAGATGATTACCACCATTAGGTGACTCCAGGCGCGTCTCACGCGTGTGCTTTTGAAAATCTGCATTTGATAACATCACAAATAGCAGAAAATAACTGGTAGTTTATAAAATTAAATTCAGAGATAACACAAATAATACAGGAAGAGGTCATCCATATGAAATAAATTTAAAATAAATTCACCTGCAGGAATAAGATGATGATACTATCTTTTCTTTTGGACATCACTGAAACAAAAGCTATAATCTAAATACTTTAAATAATCATAGATATTGTGTAATCTATCAGATTTTTATACTTGAAGATAATTTATAGATTCTGCTATTTTAAAAAATTGGTGGGTGGGGAAGAATAAAGAAATACAAAATAAGTGTTACCATTTTGTTCCCAAAAAATTGAAGTCTCATGAGTAAACACTAGCATGTGCTGAAAAATAATCATTGACATTTTTACACAGTATTTTATGAATCTACATAATTTTAGATAAAATTTCAAATATGTTTTACACTAATGGAAAGGATTCAGGATGAAAGTAGATTAGCCAAGTATATTAATGTGATGAAAAATTATGATAGGAAAATGGGATAATGCCAGTTTTATTTGAACTGCAGCTCAAAAAGAAAACCCTGGAGGTGACCGTCTGGGATTATGACAGATTTTCTTCTAATGACTTCTTGGGGGAGGTGAGCCTCTGATTTCCTTTTCTGTGTTTGCTGCCACGATAAACCATCAATGAATGTGTAATGCAGAGCATGTTTCTTAAGTGTATGAAACAGCCATTTCTGAGTGCATCCTTTCACAGATGGAACTTATTTCCTAAGTTACTCATGGAATACATAGACAGCAACTTGAGAAATGGTTTTCTCTGTACCACTTGATACATAGTTAATTTGCAAGATTAAATATAATTGTCTCACTAGGAAGATATATAAGCCTGCTGTGAGTCTAAAAGAGTTTTGAGGTAATGCATTTATATTATAAAATGAGCTCAACTTTTAAAACTGCAATTTTAGCTTCCTCACTGCACTTCTGAAGGCCTGATACATTTTACATTGTTATTTTTGATTAAATATCCTGATCTCAGCAACTGCAAAATGCACCATTATTTATATTCCACTAAGAAAAAAAAGCACTGTCGATTAACCCGACACAGTGCTTTCTCATCAGTTGTTAGTCATATCTCTATTTCAATTGTTAAAGTGCAGTTTTAAATGGAAAAAATACATTACTAATTGCGAATTACCCATTCTTTCCCTTCTTTTTTCCTTTTGTCCCAAATGTATAACTAAAGTCATACATTTTTAAAAGTCATTAGCCACCGTTAGAAATTCAGATAACCAAAAAAAGTTTTTTTATGAAAAGATTGACTTGTGACCCTGCCAATTTACATAATTTCCAAACTATTTAGTTAATAGTCAAAGACTATGCACTTCAATTTAATCTCGCATTTACTACACATCCAATATACACAAGACATTGTTCCCAATATCGGAGTGAAGAGAAGTAGGAAAAAAGAAAGAAGAAAAATACGGAAGACAGCATCCCCCTCCGCAGAGGTTATACTGAACCATTTGGTTTACATCCTTGAGTAAATTTTAGATCACAGGAACAAGTAATGAAGACAGCTTCGTCCATTGATTTCATTGGTTGGTGCGCTTTCTTTCAGGTACTGATTGACTTATCGAGCACATCTCACCTCGATAACACCCCTAGGTGGTATGCGCTCAAGGAACAGACTGAGAGCATCGATCACGGCAAATCCCACTCCAGTCAGAGCAGCCAGGCGTCCCCAAAGCCGTCTGTCATCAAGAGCAGAAGCCACGGCATCTTCCCTGACCCATCCAAGGGTAGGAGACGTTTCAACTAGAAAGGCTTTGGGTCTGTCTGTCCGCTCGGCACCTGCTTGAATGTGAGTGCCTCCGTGTTGACTGTATGTTGGGGTTAGCGTCACCAGGAAAAGTTCCACCCCAGCACGCAGAGACGCGGTGCGCAACGGGGGAAGTCCCTGGGGTCTGAGGTTCGCACCTTCTCAGCTGTGTGCCTACCCTCTCCATCTCACTGTCTCCGTTTGTTCACCGTGAAACGAAAGAGATTAGCATATGTGAACTGTTCGGTCTTTCTATTTCTCAGACTTCACAGTATGATTTTAGAAAGTGTATAGGGGTGTTTCATACAGAAAACATAAAAATCCCTTCCAGCACAGTGCCACGACCATCATTACGATTTAGGTATTTCCTTTTAATTGCTTGATTCTCTAATTTTTCATAGTTTTACGCTTGGTTTTATTGAATGGTGTCAGACATCGGGTTTGGCAGTATGAACTCGGCCCATTCGAGGGAGCTTTTTCTCTGAAGGTTTATTGCCAGACATCTTACAGCACAGCAGTAATCTCCTCGTGATAAACTGAGTAGTAAGGTAGAAGTGCGATAACCTACCTGGATCGCCTGAACTATTCGTAAGTAGCAAGCGCAGTTTTCATGCAGGACTCTAGCACTGCGTCCTTGACTCGATGCACTCTTAGAAAGCTCCCGACTGAGGAGTGCTCCCAGGTGCGTGAGAAGGGCGTGGAGCATAGGCGCCGCTGCTCTCGGAGAGGGGAAACTGAGGCCCCTGCGTTGCTGTGGAGACCCAAGCTGCAGCGAGTGCTGTGGGTCCGCGGAGGGCCTTTGTGTGCGCTCACGGCCCCTCTGCCTGCCTTGGAGACGGGGCGACAGTCTCCGACACTGCCCAGCGACGATTGCCCTCGCGTCCTCGTGCTGGACCCGCGGAGGCCGAGCTGCTGCAGCTGTCCCGGCCCCTCCCGCAGCGCTCCGCCACTGCTCTCCCGGACCGGGGACAGGCCTGCTGTCCTTGTCCCCGCGGGCAGGGCCTGCAGTGGGCCGCCGGAGCTCTAACTCTGTCCCACCCTTTCGCAGCGGACATGCAGGTCCCCACCATGGAGAAGTCGCACAGCAGCCCCGGCAGCTCCAAGTCGTCGTCCGAAGGCCACCTGCGCTCGCACGGCCCGTCGCGCAGCCAGAGCCGCGGCAGTGTCACCCAGGCGCACCTGGAGGACGCGGGCGCAGCCATCGCCGCCGCCGAGGCCGCGGTGCACCAGCGCCTCCCGCCAAGTAAAAGACGCAAGTGACCGGCATGGCCCTGTCCCCGCCGCCCTCGCCTCGCTTTCTGTTCTGCACCCGCGCCCTCTGTCCTCTGTCCCCTGTCTGTGTGAAAGCAGTGGTGACCATACACGGGCTCGCTCTTGTTTTTTGTTTTTTTTTTTTTTCTTTTTTGTTTGTTTCTTTTTTGTTTTGTTTTGTTTTTAATTCACATAGACTGCAATAAAACTGGCTGTTTCTCCTTTGTGTCCACCCTGCCTCCAACCCGGCTCACCGTATCCAGGAGCCCTGTCTGTGATGTTTGCAGGCCCAGCAATGTTGTGTGTCCTTTTGTGTGCATCTAAGTACCCTCTAGAATACAGAAATTATAAGCACAAGGGGCTGCCAATTTTACAGGCATTGCACCAAAAAAAGCACGTGCGCACACACAGGCATGTATTGGTATCAGATTAGCAATGAGATCCTTGCACCTGAAATCATTCAAAAAATTTTAACTACAACAGTTACAAGACAAGCAGTCAGGTCCTACAACTTAGAGGAAAAACTGTCTCAAGCTAATGCTTAAGACCGGGTGAGAAACTGCATGTGAGAGGTCGTAGCTTTCCATGTGCAAACCTCCTAGTCTTCTGAGAATGCTGTGAAGAGCGATATTTTATATACAATGGTACCTTAGTTCCTGAACTTAATTTTTTCCACAGTTCTGGAAAAGATGGCCACGTTTGTGTTTGGGAAAGATTGCTGCAGTCCTGTTTGCGATACAGAGTTTGCAAACAAAACCAAAATCTCGCCAAATGCTTTTGTTTGTGAACCAAATTGTTCACAAACGAAAGCGTTCGTGAACTAAGGCACCACTCTCTTCTTCCAAAATACAGATTGTTAAACCACGAATAAGTCTATATGATGAGGCAGTGTAGCTTCATCAAAGAGCACAATTAAGTCCATCCTCTTGGAACACACTTTGTGTATGATCACAGAGAATTTAGAGCTTATTTTTTTCCTAACCATTGAAATCCTTTAAAATTCAAGATATGCTATGTCTATCAGTAGCTATCAATCCATTAAAGTATACAATTCACCCATGTTAGCTGCTGAATTTCATTTGTGAACAGTTGAGTCAACTGGTAATAATTCTCTAACAACCCGAGTGCGGGGCAGTGAATGTGCACTGTTATTCCCTGGGGCATTAGCCAGGCAATGGAGAGAGATTACTGTCTCCCCGCCCCACGCCCCATCATCTTTTAAAAGAAACAGCCAGTTTTAACCTCCTTTAGTGCTGTGCATGTGGTGTCCTTTGGCATTTGAAAACACAACCTAAGTAGAGCAAAAGAACACTTGTGTTTGCATGAATCACACAAAGCCGGTTCCGTCCGAGGGTACATACTCTGGGTTTCCATGTCACCCACACTGCCACGGCAGCACATAAGAGCGCTCAGTCTAATCATGCCAGGAAGCAGCACAGACACAGCATAGCAGGAGTCCTCCCCATTCCAAGAACTCAGTCTGACAATCTGCCTCCACCAGCCAATGGTAACCAAGACCAAAGCCAGCTAGCCCTCAGGAAGGCGATGTCCGATGGACCAGTCCAGCCAGAAGGAGGTGAGCAGAAAGGCCGTGTTCACAGCATACAGCGAGAACATCCCCCCAGTTTAAAGCTCTCATCTTTAATTTTTAGAGATTGTCTGATAAAAACGTTCATCCACTTTTTAATGTGCTTTTGTGGGCATGGCATCTTAGGACGTCATCGTCACCATGTAGTCCCCAGATCAGTGTTGTAATAAATTGACTACAGTGATTTGTATTTTTCTATGCACTGGGCATCTTTTGACTTTTGTTGGGAAATAGATTAACAGTATTCATATTGCAGAATGGAATGCATGCTACTAACCTAATCTGTTCAAGCATGACTATAATTATGTTGCATTGTGATAAAAGTTTCAATTGCCACACTTCAGCTTAGCCTACCAGTTGGAATGTAGATCAGTTTTTTTGTTGCATATGATTTGAAGTGTAACTTTTGAAAATTCTTAGAGGAAAGTAAAGGCAAAATTGTTAATGCGCTCATTCACCTTTCCATGGTGAAAGTTCTCTCAATCTACACACAGACATGTTCCATTCGTGTCTCCATAGTTGTTTAAGTGTATCAGATGTGTTGGGCATGTGAATATCCAAGTGCCTGTGTAATAAATAAAGTATCTTTATTTCATTCATAACTACTGGGTTCTGAGCGATTGTTATATGCTGCAGCATAAAATGAGCGTGTCAGTTTTATGTTTTCTCATTTGATTCTCTGCAGTATAGTTACTGCCCCACTGCTAGCGACAGTTGTGATGACAGAAATATTTGGGAGCAGAACAGAGTTCCATGTTGGAAACATCATAAATAGAAGAAAAAGCATTACCAAATGAAAGCATCACCGCTCCCATGCAAACCTAAATACATAACGGGTTCGGGCTATGCGAGGCAGTGCTGCCACTCTTTCTCTTTCTCATGTCTGACCCACCCAACAGCCTTCTCAGGCTCCTAGATAGAGCAAGATAAATCCCATGATCCCTTGCTGTGGAGAAGCAGCTAACCTGGACTCCATTGCTGTATTCAAAAAGGAAAGCAAGCTTATATCTGCCCCTCACCTCACCCCAACGATTGGAATTTTCTCCAAGAAAGAATGCTACTGCCAGTGATGGGAATCCAGAGTGATCAGGAATTTATCTTCAAATGTAATTTAAAAATATGTCTTTTAGAGAAGATTTTTTAAAAGTTAAATAGCACTGTTAACCCTCTTACATACCTTCCAGCCCTAAAATACTCAATTTTATGATTCTGGATTTGCCACAAAATTAAAATCAAGCCTGTACTCTCCTTTTACATTTCTCTTTATTCTCAGGAAATTAAAAACACTTACTATTCTCTTCTCCCAATGAATCAAATATTTGGGTTCAGTGGGTGTATTTGGCAACATGGAGGCAGACCCCTGAAATATGTCCTAAATTTTCCATTAATTGTAATTAGGGAAATAATTAGCTTAAACATTAGTATAATTCTGAATATGTGTTTTCTCAGCCCAGTTAATAGATCATCATCAGAACAAGATTTCTCTTTTTCTGCTAGTCTTACTTTCTACAATCACTTAAAATTCCACCTCTCACCTTTTTTTCCATCGAAGAAACTCAGCTGACTTCTTCATGTTACTCATTTTCTTCTTTGAAATATTGCATTAATTATAAGTGTCACAGTAATCAAGCACTTCCCTTAATTCATGCCTTATTTTAAGTATTGTAATTTAGGTATTACCATATACTTATTTTGTAAGTTTTTTTTAATCATAGATGTGATTCTTAAAATGTGTACAAAAAAGTTTTAATCCCTTTTCTTTGAACAATGCTCAAATAGATATTCCTTTCAGTTAAAATGCTAGTTGAATTAGAAGTTACTCTACTGAACTCACAAAGGGAAAACTAGATAACATATAACGCAGTCTTATTTAATTTTGTCCTAATTGATGATAAATAAAATGCTCCATTTTCTAAAATCTAAAGAGATTATTTCTCTGCTAATCTAAGTGTTCCAAAAATATAATTGAACTGTGCATTTTTTCCAAATACCTAATACCAAATGTACTATGGGGTGAAATTTGTATAAAATTCATTGTAATTTGTTTTAAGCTGGAGATAAAAACTGACCAGATAAACATACAGTCAGCAAATTCCTGTTCACTAGTTCACTTTCTGAAGCAGTATTAGAAATAATTTTCCATGTTTGGATGAAAGTCCCCTGTTCAGTCCTCACAGAGGAGTTCGTTTAATGGCATCTGCATTCTGAAAATGATATTTTACCTTTGAATTCTGCTTCACTTTTGACAAAGTGTTCTGTCACCCAGATCCCATTTTGTCACACTGAGTGGGTGAGGGGTCATTCAGTTATCCTATCCTGGATGTGGGTGAACAATCAGAGGGCCAGAGGTGCAGGGAGTTTGATGCAAGAACACACAGTGGGAAGTGTCTAGAACCAGCAACTGTGACCCTCGTCTGTGACTCTGACACCTTTACTTTTTAAATACATTGGCTCTTCTGAAAGCAGACATCTCTGATTTCAACAAAAACAATTGTCATTTACTTATTTCTAATTGATTGCTAAAATTCTTACAGATTATTAGAGGTAGCTAGAAATGGTGACAAAAACAATTTAGGCTTTGCCTACGTGATCCTCCTCTCCAAGGCCTGGTGATTGAAGCTGGGAAGATGTGGCAGGAACTCTCCACCATGCAAGCCTAGTAGGCAGCAGGAGGGTCAGGGAGGAAGCTGTGGTACAACTGGTGGCATTCCTACCAAGGGTGGCAAAGCTGTCCCTAAAGAGCTCTCAATTTTTCTTTGTAAGCAAAGAGCTAAAGAGCTCTCAATTTTTCTTTGTAAGCTCCTGAGCAGATTTCTGCTTGAACTAGCATAATATATGGGTGATGCCAGAATTATGGGATGCGTCGCAAGGAACTTTTTCTCTCCCTCTGGGGTTTAGTTGTGTGCTAGGAAAACTGAAGGGAAAGATTAGACAGATTTGCCAAGTCATCCTGAGGCCTGACCAACTCTGTTTGTGTTTAGAAATCCCTGGAAGCGTTTTTGTCCAAGCCCCTGGGTTCGGGTGAATAGGGACGGACCCTACTGTTACAGACATCAGCCAGCGGAAACTTTAGAGAGTGGTTTTAGTTTTTGTTTTGTTTTGTTTTGTTTTAATTTTGTATTTATTTAGGAAAACCAAAACCAAAGGAGATATTCTTCAAACCTTAAAGATTAATATAGTCAGCATCTAATGAATCACATTTTGAGTGCAATTTGAAAATTCCTATTTTTTAACACTAAGATTTTAGATATGACTTTTAAAGGTAGTAACATCATTCAGGATGAGTACATATATCCATCCTCCGTGGGCAATAAACTAGCGCTGTTGGGAAGATTGAAGAGGTTAGGTGAGAATATGAATAATTAAATGATTTGGGTGAGGGAATTATGAATGCCAGTTCCTCGGCGTGGCTGAATTGTAGGAGAAAAGCCTGAAGCTACTTCCACTATCCACTGTGGGAGATTCCACTCGGAATAAAGCTGGCTTGCGACCCTGTCAAAGTTTCCTCTCCCGTGTTGCTGTGGGGAACTCTAAACCCAGCCACTCTGGCGAAGTTGCTGTCGTGGGAGAGAGGCAGGGGGTGGCCGGGCTGGGGACAGCGGCTCTCAGGGGAAGGAACTCTGGGTTCCAAAATGCTGGAGCTGATGGATGTCTCGTGTTTTTCTGACCCTAAGACGATGGTCACTTTGGGTCAGAAGAAATTGAGACTCCTCTGTTCTTGGAAAAGACAGAGCCCATAGAGATGTAAAGGAGAAATAACCAGAGAAACCACAGTGGGCTCTTTACCAATGTATGCATGTGCTTAACAAAAAGAGAGTACATGCCTCATTTCAGTGTGTTTGTGCAAAAGCAGACGTTAAAACATTTAAAAACTAAAACCCTGAGCGATTTAAAATAAAAACAAAATTGAAACTGTAAACATCTGACAAAATCTGAGAGAATCACTTGAATAATTTTCACCTTTCAGAGTTCTATTCTATTCTCTAGGGGCAAGTGCTGTCTTCCTTTTTTTTTTTTTTTTTTTTAAGATGCAGATACTGGGAGTTGAACTTAGGACCTCGCACTTGCCAGGCAGGCTCTTATGCCCCTGAGCTGTATCACTGGCCCTGTCTTCCTTTTTGTCTGTGAAAAACATCAAAATATTTTCCAGGGTTTCCATACTTCTTAGAATGACTGCATGTGCATTTGCAAATATTTCCTTAGTCTTTTGAATTTATTGCTGGAAATATCTGCTATCCATGTAGAGTGACAGACAATTTATACCTCTTCTCCTGTGACTCTCTCCTGTTTATGACCTTCATCCTTGACCTGCCACCAAGGGGTCCTTTTGTTCTTTTCCAGTCATAGCCATGGACCTTTGCCTTGCCAGCCGTATACTTTGATCTGGTCCACACTGGGTATTTTTATGTTCATTTCCTGAGACTTGAATAGTAAGAGCATCTGGGCCATCTAAATATCAACCTTGGCTTCCATGATGCTATGCCTTAGGCTAGTGATCTGTGGGCCTAAGATTGGAATATTAATACCTGATCTAATAAGGAGAGGTCTCAGTCTTTAACATACCAAGTCTTTTAAATGCTACTTAGGACATATATTTAGCAAGGAATACTCATGGAGCCTTGCCTTTAGGTGCAAATAATTTTTTTTTTGTGTGTGGGTACCGGTGGTTGACCTCAGGACCTCGCACACCAGCAGGCGCCCATGCCACTGAGCAATATCACTGGCCCTTTTTTCATATGTGGGTTCCAGGAGTCGAACTCGAGCCCTTGGGCTTGCCGGGCAGGCGCTTATGCCACTGAGCCATCTCACCGGCCCCAAGGTGCAAATAATTTTGCCTGGGGCTTGATAAAATTATTTTCAAAAAGTTAGTTTATTGAATTAGCACCAGGGGTCGGGACTGAGGAAGTAAGACTTGCAAGTGGACGAAGGAGGAAGTGCATGGGAGACAGCAGGGACACGGTGGGGACTTGGGACGGTCAGGGCACAGTATGAGCAGGTGCCTCCCGGTCAGATAGGCACAAGCATGGGAGTAGAGAGGTGCCGCACAACTTTTGGCTACTTCACAATCTTGCCTTCATCTAGCTCTCTAATTGTCTGTGATGGCTTGCTTATTTTTCTACTTTTCATCCGCATGGATCACACACATTCTGTAAAACGATGACATCTTACCCATTCTCCATCATGCAGTGTGACTGAGGGAGGGGACGTGTGGGTGTAAACTAGGATGAAGAGAATCTTCAAGTGTGCTAAGCTGCACAGTGAAAATGTAATTATCTTTTATTTTATTACTAGTGCTGTATGTGCAAATGTATAATTAATCACCAAGAAGCCAAGAACACTTAGGAATTTTAAAATAAAACACACGAAATCAGAAATGTAGTTTTGATTTGGATATTGAGTGTTTTAGGTGTGTGTGTAGAAATAACAGCTGTAATCATAGCTTTGCAATTTAATGTGTTAAAAGATACTGAAAAATACAATTAACTAATGAACTTGATAATTTGAATGGAAACAAATGAAAATTTTATCACAGATCTCACAAGGCAGATAAATTTTTAAGAAAAATGCTTGTTAAGGGTCCGGTGCATGGATCTCTATTTTTAAACATATATGTTTATTTTTAAAAAGAACATAGAAGCAGTATTTGCTTTTCTCCAGTAAAATATTTAAAATTCAAACCCACAAGAATTGAAATTCCATAGGTCACTACTCATTTTTATCTGACAGTTTATGAAAAAGGAGCTTGGCATCTAACAGTTTATAATGAAAAAAAGCAGATAAATATAGAAAATGAACGTTTTTACAACTATTTAATTCGTATATTTTTCTACTTGCATCTGTTATATGCTTTTAATATTGGATTATTTTAAAAGCATTCTCATTGCTAAAATATGTAGTTAAGTAAGTAACCGCTGAACCTCTGTTTTGGCTTCATCCAACTATTAATGTACAGGAATATTAAAAAGATTTCATGTAGAAACAACCCCTTTTGGGAAGTTGTTTATATTATTTTATAGCCTGTTGATTACCACTCTTTACTCTGGATTCCTTGAACTATCAAATAATTGTTTTGTTTTGTTTCATTTTGGGCAAAGACAGAACAGACAAGCAATTTCTATGCTGTGTATAACTTTTAATTCACACCGTATACTCAGAGAGTTGTGAAGTTCTAGATGAAGTTCTCTGAAGAAGCTTAGAGATGATTGATATATTTTCAGTACAAAAAAATAAAAATGAGAAAGAAAAGGCCCTTGAGGTGATCTTGACGTAGACAGGGCTTCGGGTGGAGTCGAGGAGGCTGCTGCTGCTTGCTTGCTTCTGTAGTTTGCAGCTCTCCTCTCCATCCCAGCCGACCTGGACCAGTAACTCTCAGAGTGGCTGCTGACCCTGAAGGTCCCGGGAGCCATTTGCGGGGTCCGTGTAATCAAACACTTCGGTAGTACCACACCCTTTACTTTCATTTGTTCTCAAGTGTCCACTGAAGTTTTCCAGTGGCTACACAAGATATGGGAAGGTCATCTGTTGCATGGTCAATAGAATATGTGCTTGTCCATTATTTGTTTTCCAGGTTCCTTAATTCTGCATAGGATAAATATCAATAGACAGAACTTACGCAAAATACATTTCTTTGGGTTACTGAATACATTTTAAGACTTACAAAAGACCATAAGCACAGATATTTAAGATACACCAAGCTGGAGCTTATGCACAATCATTTTTACAATAGACCAGATAACGAAGGCTTTCTGCCAAGATGTACGTACCGTTCTGGTCTCTAAATTCTCTGTGGCTTATCCATCCCTCCTGTTGCATTTCAGAATGGCTTCTTTCCTTTCTCATTTAATGTTAGTCCATAATTAAGGCAGACAAGTGACAATCTTCAATTTTATCTAGCAAATTTAAAATCTTTTATTGGCATGATTTAGATGAAATTCTGATTCGATGCCCATATTCAAGACTACTTTCTTCTGAACCTGGCTGTTCAGTTACATCTTAGTTTTCACCAAGCCTTTCCCAACAGAGAGGGAATGATGGTAGTGTTAGAAATGGGGAAGAAATTTCATTGTTTTCTTATCTTGAAAGAGGAATTTATTGGAAAGACAGTTGTTCATAGGCAGGCTGTTCCTTTTTTTCTTGCACTAAGCTATCTGCGTTACTCATCCTATATATTGGGAATGAATTGCATTGGCATAAACAAGGACAGAGCTGAAGATTGGACTTTGATCAAGTTTCATAACAATGGAAAGCTTCTTGCTTCTTGCTGAACTATGATCTTTTATTTGAGATATATAATTTAGTGAGATTTTTAAATCTTGAAAGCTGAAAAAAAAAGATTCTGCAAACATGTGTTCATTACTTTTGGAAAATATTAGAGGAATTTCCTGTATCAGTTCTTTATTTGTTCGCATTCTTCCATATATTTGTTTAATTTTCTGAGCATGTATTATGTCCCAGATGTTACTCAAGTTGGTGGTGACATTGCAATGAACAAAATAGAGCAATGTCACTATCCCTGGGAGTCTCCCACCCGAGCAATTCTTATTGAATAACCAAGTTAAAGATCTCTGCGAAGAATTAGAAGTATGAGGAAAGTGCATTTTATCTGCCTTCAGCTGAGACGGAGAAAGAAATGCAAACAGGCATTGACCTAAGTCTATATTCAACCAAACATCAGCATGTTTACAGACGTCTGGGACACAGAATTAATTGTATTTTTCTTTGTTCTGGCTCTCTTTTTCTCTCAACCAATGACGGGAGGAGAGAGCAGATGATGGATCTGTTTGGAAGGTCCTGAAGGAGGCCAGTGCCTCTGGCCACAGGAGTCCTGCCTGTCTGAGGCTCCTCTCTACTCTATGGCTCCCGGGCATATTTGAAGCTGTGAAAAATAATATCCCGTGTTTGTCACAGCGTTAGCGAGATGCATCCTTTGCCTACTCTTGCCACTCATTTACACTGAAAATGTGCTCAACTTTATTTCCTTGTGCAGAGTTTTATGCCAAACTATTTGAATTTCACCTTAAACACAGCATCCTTAGTATTAAAGCATTCGTGATCTAACTTGGTACAGTTTCAGCATAATGAGAGAAAATTAAAAAAAAAAAATACCCATTTCTAGAATGACTCTCCAATCAAGAGGCATGTTTAGAGTACTCTTTATTCTTGCCGGACAGGGTTTTTTCTCTCATTGTTTGTTCCGAGAACCTAGTGCAACTATAGTGTAAGCAAGTGGCAAGAGAATGGACTGAACATCAAAAAATTAAGATTAGCCTATGAAAAACTGGTATAGCTCTTTGTTGTTCCTTTTTTTTTTTTTTTTTCTTTTAAGCACTGAGATTGAACCCAGGGTCTTCACACTGTTACATCCCCAACCTGTTATTTTTTATTTTGAGATACACGGTCTTGCTAAGTTGCTCAATTGCCCAGACTGGGATCCAAATTGATTTCTTCCTGCTTCAGCCTCCCAGAGTGCAGGAATAATGGGCATGTGCCACCATGCCCAGGTGATATAGCTCTTAAATATTATTTCTTTCACATATGATCTTCCTTACTGTGAATCTTTTGAAGGCAAATATCTTTATTGCATTAGTATTAGCTCAAAATGAGAACTTATAACTTGATACATTATTTCTTCTATTTATTTCACCATAACTAAAGTTACAGCCTAAATCTATTAAGATAAAGTAAAAGTCGTTTACTTTCTTAATTTTCACATAGGATAATATCTGACTCAAATTTTCTTTTACAATTCACTGTGACATTTTGGTACCCACTTATACTGTACTTAAGTGATTTTTTTCCAAAATTAATTCTGAACCAAAAACATCTCAGAAAAGGAAGATATAGTCAAAAGCAAGTCATAAGATAAATGCAAGGATTATAATGCCATGCTTTGCATTTTAAAAAAATCCCCTCTACCAGGGATAGAGTATTAGTAAAAATAACTCTCTTTTGTTATGCTGAGGTTTTCTACCAGCACTTCTGTTCCCTATGATCATTGATGCTGTCATTAGGGTCCCTGCTCTATAATTCCAGAGTGAGTGATTGGCATGGGAAACACCTGCAAGTTCCTGGTACCATTCCATGAAAAATTGAATTGTTCGTTAAAGTGTCTTGAAAGCGTCAGTCATCAGGCCAAGGGGTATGAAACTGCAGGACAGGAACACAATGAAGGGATGAGGAAGTTTCTTGGGCCACCATAAATTGGGCAACAGATAGGGTGATGGTGACGGTCCTGCTCTGAAAGACACTGTGTAAACAGGGTATATTTTAAGGACTGTATTCTGATTTCTAAAGAAAAAACAACTGTAACATTCCATATCTTAAAGTTTGTAATACCTTGGTAATAGATGTGTCTGTGATATATATATGTATACTTATACATATACACACATACACACATATACATATGTATATACATATATGTGTATATATACATATATGTGTATATTACAACTATAATTATATATATATAATTATATATATATATCATCCTTTAATACCTTGTCATTTAAAAAAGGAATTTCAATGATGACCTTCCTTCAACTTCCCAACGCAAGTATTTGCAAATGACTGCTTTGGATGTCAGAGCGGTCTATTTTCAATACTTTTATTTCTGAAAACTTGTAACTTGGGAGTGTGTGAACATTCCTACAAAGAACTTTTTTCAAACTATCTGTGCCATTTTTCTAGTGCCCTATTTCCTTTATTTTTTTCTAAAATAGATAATACACTATTGTAGATTCAGAAAAAAATAAACTAAAGCACTTTAAAAATGTGACCATCTTCTTAAATTATTAATCATTAATTGTGATAGGAAATATACAAAAAATGCAACTAGACAAAATTTAAGAGAAAATATATTGATACTGCCCATCATTTTGGAATTTAAAACCAATTTGATTAAGACATTATCTTAAGGCCGGTGAGATGGCTCAGCGGCGTAAGCGCCTGCCTTGCAAGCACGAGGGCCCGAGTTCGACTCCCGGATCCCACATACGAAAAAGGGGCCGGTGATATCACTCAGCGGCACGTGTGCCTGTTGGCGCACGAGGTCCTGAGGTCGACCCCCCGGTACCCACAAAAAAAAAAAAAAAGACATTATCTTAAGTAGAAATTAAGAAAGTAAATTCCCAGCAGGTCTAGTGGCACGGAAGTGTAATCTTTGGAAATGTAACTCGTGCAAAGACCTTCAGTTCAATTCCTATTACCTACAAAAACAAAGGAGTAAATTCCAATGGTAGCATAAAATAAATGCAGATTGCATTATTCATTAAAATGTCTCAAAAATTTCAGTCATAAGGTAAATGTGCAAAGAAAGGAAAAAGTATTAACAAAATTAAGAGCTTTATCAAGCTTCTTAGGTCCACATTCAAATGAAATTTTGAAATGAGATAACTGCAAAACCCCTTCAGCAAAATAACAAAAAATAATAGCAGTAACAGGTGAGATTCAGACAGAGGGAGACCACAAGAGGGGAAAGAAGGAGGGAAGGAAAATGGAAGAAACAAAGGAAAAAAGCAAGGGAGGAAGGGTGGGAAGGAGGAAGGGAGAGAAAGAGGAAGGAAAAGCAGAGGTTGGAAAGTAAAAAAGGTCCCTAAAATAAATACTATCTAAGTCAAAGTTAACCCCAGCTAAAGAAAAAATAAAATACATTCTCTAAATGCATGTCTAAAACAGCTTGATGTTTATTTCAGTTCCATCATTTAACTTTTTGAATAAAGAGAATCATTGCTGAAGTTCTTGTAATTTCACACAATCTTAAAACCCTGCAGATTGTGTCTATAAATATGATACTGTGTCAATCCGGCAGCTCAGAGTCTACATAACGAACCATCCCTGGAACGTCGTGGATGCCTGTGTTGAGAGTTACCAGCACCCAGGGGACAAGGGGACACACCAGCAGGGATCCTGGGGCACAGGGGCCTCTCCTATTTAGTGTGAGCCACAGGTGTGACCCCAGTGTTTGTCCCCCTTCCTCTCCTGATGAATCTGTGACCTGGACTGGACAAGCCATTCAATCTCCACAGGGGTTCGTTTTGCTAAAGCAGAATCCTGGTTGTGCGGTCGGAAGGGTGTGTGGTTCCAGGATTCCACAATTACAGTCCTGGCTGCCTGAGGTCCCTGGGCTCTGAGCACGGTGCTGCCGTCTTGGGGTGGGTACAGTGGCAGATTCTGCATATTTAGTATAGTATGAGGAGAAAGGAACCCAAGAGAGCCAACTGCTTGAGGACAGATGTGCAGCAGGCGCCTCCAGCTTTAGTGCAGGGAGTCTCCTCTCAGGAAGTAGTCAAGCAGTCTCACCATCCAGCTCCCGTGGGAGACGAAGAGGTCGGAGGTTGGCTTAGGACAGCTCGACTCTCCTCACAGGAGATAAAACTCGCTGGCCCCACGTGCCCCCTAGGTAACCGGTCCCAGTGCCCAGCACTCTGAGGCCACCCTGGGGGCCCCAGGATCTGTCACAGTCACGGTGTCCCCACCCCAGGTCCCTCCCATCCGCCCCTCCTTGAGAGCCCAGTGAGCACCTCAGAAGGACAGTCATGCACTTCCCAAAACTCGGCTCCAAACTGTGCCTCGCTGTCTTTAAAACCCTCAGTTTGTCTGTAAAACAGTCATTTTTCCTAGGTAAGGGACACACGCACGGCGCTTTCTGCCATAGTACTTGTATGCTTCCCAAACGGAGGAGGAGTTGGAAGAATGAAGCAGAAGTGAATTTTTAGACTGTTAATTTTGAAATCATGAAATTACAGAATACCATATTTAGTTTTAGTATTTTAAAATATCATTTCCTTCAGGAACATAGAAAGACAGAGATATTACACTTAAATAAGCCCAGAGCTCCCCAAGCCTCTGTCTGCCAAGACAGCGAGGCGCACAGATTCTAGCATTTTTCAGAGTTTGGCCCCCTCGCAGCGTTACCACTCCCAATCTTTTCTTTGTCACTCTAATCTAAAATACATGCATATTTAATATTTTTGGCCTGTTATGAGCTTCTTTGTAATTCATAAATCTGTGCTTTCCAGCATTTACTGTATTATCACTAAATGGTTTCTTCGTTCAAACCAGTTTTTTGAGGAGATCAGGATATAAAAACACCTAGCTGATGATCCTGTTTTTCTACACGGTAGGGCAGACTAAAATGGTCATTTGTGATTTTGAAATCTATACAAAAAATGGATTCACTGAAGTTCCTTTGGCAAAGAACATGAGAAGAAATAAACCTGGCTATGTCAAGTGGGTTTTTGATTAGAGATTTTCTTTTTAAACTCATGGTTGGACTCAAAAGTGAAATACTATCTACCAAACCATCCAGATGTTTTGGTGTTTGGTTTAGGGAAAGAATATTACTGTATGGGGCCGGTGAGATGGCTCAGCAGCGTAAGCGCCTGCCTGGCAAGCGCGAGGGCCCGAGTTCGACTCCCGGATCCCACATACGAAAAAAGGGCCGGTGATATCGCTCAGCGGCACAGGAGCCTGCTGGCGCGCGAGGTCCTGAGGTCAACCCCAGGTACCCACAAAAAAAAAAAAAAAAAGCAGACCAATAACCAACCTTGAGAGGCAAATTAAAGAACTAGCTGAAATCTTCACACGTCCCAAAATTACACAAGGTCTAGCCTTAATATTAAATCCGAATAGCATTTGGTTCATTAAAAGTTTGTAGTAATGTAGATTTTTCTAAATGTAATACAATTGATGTTTTCTTTTTTGGGATCTATTTCAAGAAAGAGAAAGTAGAAAGTGCATGCATTGTTTCAAGTTTCTGGAAAAGAATCATTAAAACACTTGGATTTTTAGTACCAGCTTATCAAAACCTCTACATTTTCATGTTGCATAGCAGTGTATGCTACGGTAGGTAGGTATAGCCCAGTAAAAAATGAACATCCATTCTTCATTTTAACTTAATTTTCAGAAAGTCTTTAAAGCTGGACTATCTCTACACTACACTTACATACTAGGTTAAGAATAAAAGAGTCAGTCAGGCAACAGATGTTTCCTTATGATAATGCCAAGCATCTAGATTCATTTAAATTAGTCATCTAACTCCTCACTAATTTCAACATTAAATGGAATCCTATTTTGCAGAGATATGAGATAGACTTAGGTTTGTTCCATTATGTATTCCCCGGATTTGGTTTTCTTTTTATATTTCTTCTAAAATATTTGTTTGCATTTAAAATAGTAAAAATTTACACAGGCCTTCTAAATGAGATTTCTATTCAAGGAGATAGGGAAGATGCAAAAAAAAAAATCTTCCCTTATGTTATTTTCTGGCCTTATTTTTTCTAATTCTTCTGCTTTACATTATATGTATATTTCTCAAATTTCTCAAAAAGAGAACAAAGCTAGAAATTGGATCAGGTAAAAACTATAGTTGATGAAAGAAAAGCTAGAAAAGTTTTGAAATGTAAATAATATTTCTATAATATAGTTATTCTCATGCATTTATGAGTTTCCTCATGGATAGCATTGCTTTAATTGAGTAAAGATAAGGTGATTAAATTAATGTTTATTAAGGTTTGTCTTTGAAAATAGTATATTGAAATGTTTTGGTTGTGAAATTAATGTTTTCCATTCAGTATAATACTATATAATGTTAACAGTGTACCTGGCTGGTTTATACAATGCCAACCAAAAAGCATAGCAGCTTTCTTTGTTCACAATCAGTTGACTAATCTGACTATTATATGGTTGACTATGCAGTTTAATCTACTCTATACATCTTCATAATTTTATATACTAGTTAGATTACCTTTACGTTTTTAAATTATTCTTTTAAAAAGTATTTCCTTTAATACTAATTACACCATCTGGGATTTTTCTACATACACTGAAAAAATAATGAACAAATGTTATAACTATTCTTCTTCCACAAATCTAGTCCTATGCATAACTAGTAGTTAGTTCACTGGTGGCTAAATAAACCTTTGCTAAATACCTGTTCCAAACTTGGAAACAAACTGAAGAAGGGAAAATTAAATCCTTTGCAAGACTTGACCCTACCTGTTCCATAGGTGAATGTCCTGTTCTCGGTGGTTTCTCAAAATGTGTCTACATTTTTCCAATTCTCTTGGTTATATAAGTAAAAATTCCCCCAGATTAAGAATCACTGTGTTCTCACATATTTCCTTAAGAAGTGTGTCGCTATCTTAGGATCACGAAATGATGATTAACTCTTCCTTCAGTGGTGTGAACCCATTCAATGATCTGAGAGACTTCGACAGATCAGGGATGTACTCATGGAGGAGAGGGATTCTAAGTAGTCCTGTAGTTTAGAACACGTCAAGGTTTAGCAGAGAATAGAGAGGAATTCATTGGCAGGGACTATGTAAGCTCAAAGACACCAGCTTGCAGAAGCTCTGAAGAAAAAAGAGGTGAGGCTATGACGAGCCACATCACGACAGGAGGAAGGGCAAGTCACAGGGCTGATCCTAGACTCATCTTAGGAGAAGGCACTGCCAGCCCCGCTGCCTGCAAGTGGTGAAGACGCACATCACCGCAGAGTTCATGGAGAGTCGCAGTTAGAGCGATATGTCTAGAGCTCACTCTCCCTGGCGGAAGACAGAAATCAACAATTTCAAATACCTGCTAGAAAAACTTCTCTTCCACAAAATATAAGGCAGCACTGTATTTCTCTTGCTCCTTTTTGCATGAAAATTTCCTCTCAAATCTAGAACCCTGATGACATTAGTACCACACCCCTGCTACCTAATTTGAAGGAAATTTTGTGTTTCAAATAAGCAATATGAGAAAATGGATTCATAGTTCAGAAATCAAATTTACAAAATTTTTAAAATAAGTCTGAATCATGAACTATGAAATGCCTAAGGGAAACAAATATCTTTAATTTTAAAAATCGCCAAGTGATGTTCGTAGAGCCCCACACAGATAAGCACAGAATTGTCATTTCTGGAAATTACCTCTCTGTTTGGCATCTTCACTTCTGAGGAAAAAAAACACAGGTGATTGGTTATTAATATGGAAAATAAGCAGTTTCTTTTATTCTTCTAGTTTTAGCTGCCAAAGTTTCCCTAAATTCTTTTCTCAGTGAAATAGCCCAAATTGTTATTTGTTTGCCATATCACAATTGTAATACCAGGCACAAAATCATGATAATAGTATAATTTGGTACTATTTAACTCAGTCTGAGTAATTAAATGGTTTTTCCCTGGTAGTAATTGGGTCTTGCTTTAATGGCCAATAAACAAGTGAAGTCATTTAGTGCTCACGACTGGTTAGGGAAGCAAAGAGGAAAGACGGGTGGAGAGGCAGAGTTGTAATTTATGCATGTGGAGACCAGGCAAGTCTCTTACTGACTGTGGTGTTGACTCTTCCTACACCATGCAGCAAAGCCCAGCAACCAACGGCCTGCAGACAGCTCAGCATCCACTGGCTCCTCGGGCAGCAGCTTTGGCAGCGGCTACAGCGTGGACAGCGAAGGCAGCGGCCCCGCCGGGGATACCAATCTGTTCCCAATGCCAAGGATGTAAGTGGGTCTTTCTGTTACTGCAGGGTTAACAGCATCATGAGTAAGATATTCCTAACACTGCACAGGAAATAAGTAGATAATTACATGGTTCTGAATCACTGGGTCTCTTTATGCCTACATAAAAACACATTACTCAAGAAAGATTAGGGGTGAATCCAGTTAATTCTAAGGACAAAGGCTCATCACTACCAGCAGTTTCATTAGCGCAATCTGTATTTAATGTGAAAACTGCTAATCACTTAGCCACGCCAGGCCAGAGCTCAGTGGCAGTGCATTGGTGTTTTGGTCACAAAATGACAAAACTCAAACACTATTGGTTTTGGAGATAAAGATAGATTCATCTACCCTGAATCAGGAGAAACCGAAAGGCATCCCAAGAACCCATATCACCTTTAAAACAGATGATACACTGTGCTAGTCATAGAGAGTTTTCAACTATAAATTGTTCTACAATAAAAATGGAAGATTTTGAAGTGTTTTCATATGTTCTAGAACAAATACTAAGCAGTATCTAGGTCCCTGGGTGAGTACTCCTGAAATAAAGCCCATTCATGATATGTTTGAGCTCAAGAATATCATTTTGCAAATAAAAATCAAAACTAAAACAGATTGTGTTTAGGATATGTTAGATTAGGTTGCATCGTACTGGTGGCAAATGTAGCAGCATTCAAGATAAATATGTAGTTTATGTCTGCTCCAATATCTGGACTTCCAGATCTTTCCTTCTCCTGCCCATTAAGTGGGTCTTCTAGGTTGGAAACATCACCAGGATATCCATGTCCTAGGATCTAGACCAGGGCAAATACAGCCTGCCACCTGGTTTTTTAAGGCTTGTGAGCTAAAAAGAGCTTTTTTATGTTGAAATATTTTTACACATGAAAAACGAAAGAATATTTTGTGATGTGAAGACTACATGACCTAGACATTTCACCAACTTTTGATGGAGTTGTGAAGGTACACAGCAGTGCCCCCTGGTTTGTGTGTGGCAGGTGTGAAGAGGGCTGAGCACTGTCACTAAGGCCGTGGAGACAGCCACCTGCCATGACCCAGCCGGCCACCCTGACCAGGGCTGGTTTGCTCTACACAGCTGAAAACAGGAAGAATTTCAAAATAATCGCTAAGTGAAGCTTAAAAGTCTATGCTATTACAATATTTTAGGTAAATAAATAGTTTTTAAAAGTCTATGTTATTACAATATTTTGGGTAAATAAATAGTTTTTATTTTTAATTAACACATAAAGTTATGCGTATATATGGGCTACCACATGACTTTTTGATACCTGGATACATTGTCTAGGGTTCAAGTCCAGGAAAACATATCTGGCAAGCAAATCTCAAGCATTTTTCATTCTTTTGTGACAGAGCATTCAAAATGCTTTCTTCCTATACTGTTTGAGCTACACAGAACCCTATCTTTATCGATAGTCACCCCACTGTGCCTTCACATGCGCCCACTTACGTCTATCTAACGGTAACCGGTTCTCCCTGGCCAGCTGCCCCAGCCCTCTGTCCCCCTCTCTCAGGCCCTGGTCCTCACCACTCCACTCTCAGTGTCTGTGAGATCACCGTGTTAGATCCACAGACAAGTGAGCGCATGCAGTATGGCTTACTTCACCTGTGTTTACTAATTCCATTAACGTTGTCCAAAATGACAGGATTTCACCATTTTATGCCCAAACAGTGTCCCACTGTGTGTATGTACCACATCTTCCTTATCTGCCCATCAGCTGATGGACCCTTAAGTGTGACGCTGTCATTTCTTGGCTATTGTGAAAGGTGTCACAGTGAAGGTGGGCGTGCAATGTCTTCCACACACTGATTTCCATAACCTGTAGTGGGATTACTGGATCATAGGATAGTTCTGCTTTTAATTCTTCAGGAACCTCTGTACTGTTTCCCACAATGGCCAGTGGGAATGGCTACAGTCCCACCCAAAGTGGGCAGGTTTCTCTCTTCTCCGTGCGCGCTGGTGCTTGTCATGCCACTCTTACGGGAGTGAGGTGACACTGCATGGTGGCTTTAATTTGCATTTCCCTGATAATTGCTGATATTGAACATTTTTGCATATATCTGTTGACTATTTGTATGTCTTCTTTTGGTAAATATCTCTCTAGGTTTCAGTATTAATTTCATATGTTATTTAATTCAGTATTTCCCTTCTAACCAGAGAATATCTAGAAGCTCATTTTTAGTGTATGTGCTACCGAAGCAAGCACTAGAAGCTCATTTTTAAACATTATAAAGATATGAAAACTCCTTCTTGAGTTAAAAAAGGGGAAAGCAATGATAATTTTTGAGGACAGGGATAGACTTGATCCAGTGTGGACACTGCACTTTGTGTACACGTACCAAAGTGTCCACTGATGTGAGCATCTTTATGTTTCCATGTGCAAGCTAAAGAATTTTTTAATGGAAAAAATTGTTTCAGAAGTTTGAAAATTTCATGATACTGTGAATGTTCCATAAATGATTCCACAAATAAAGCATGAATTTTGAGATATTATGTTTGGGCTGAATAAGAATAATAAACAAGTTCCCATTTTAAAATTCACATGATAGCAATTAACTGAGTGTATATTTGCCATTCAAATAATTCATTGCAGGTCTGAGTATATAATGCCCTTTTATTTTTACAAACATAATCTCTTTATTTGCATCCAAGGAAATGATAATTAAATATATTAATCTTTTTTTAACAGAGGGAAGATGGGGCAGAATGGACAGGAGCCTGTGAAGCAGCCAGCAGCAGGGGGACTAGCAGACTCGGAAGGTGAGTTAGCTCTTACAGTCCCGGAGCAGGGTCGACTCCTCATCCAACATTAGCAATTCATTGTTTTTAAATATGTAAGTACTAATGGCAAAAACAATGTTTGCCTTAACATATGCAAATAGAAAATCCATCTTAAGACTTTTTCCCACTCTGTGAGTTGTCTTTTCACTCTATTGGTAATTTCTTTTGCTGTGTAAAAGCTTTTTAATAAGAAGAAATCCTAGTTGTTGATTTTTTGTAATATTTCCCTTGCAATAAGAGTTTTGTTCATGAAGTCTTTGCCTATACTTAAGTCTTCAAGAGTTCTACCTATTCTCTCTTCTAGCAGATTTAGTGTTTCTATTTTAATGTTTAGATCTTTGATCCATTTTGATTTTAGTGTAGTGCATGGTGAGAGACAAGGGAAGAAATCTTTGCCAGCTGTTCCTCTGACAAAGGACTACTATATAGAATATATAAAGAAATCAAAAAAATCAGACCCCCAAATCTAAAGACCTAATCCATAAATTGGCATGTGAGATAAACATATACTTCTCAAATGAAGAAGTAGAAACAGCAAATAAATATATGAAAAAATGTTCAACATCATGGGTCATTCCACAGATGCAAATTAAAATGCTGAGATCCCATCTCATTCCAGAAAGAATGGCTGTTATCAAGAAATTAACCAATAACAAATGCTAGTGGGGCTGTGGGAAAAAAGGAACCCTTCTCCACTGTTGGTGGGAGTGTCAACTGGTGTAATTACTGTGGAAATCAGTGTGGAGATTCCTCAAAAAACTAAAAGTAGAGATTCCATTTGACCCAGATATTCTCCTTCTTGCTATCTTCCCAAAAGAATTAAAAGCATCATACCACAGTGATATATGCACACGCATGTTTATAACAGCACAGTTTATAGTAGCTAAGTCTTTGAAACAGCCCAAATGCCCATCAACCAATGAATGGATAAAGGAAATGTGCTTTTTTACTGCAATAGAGTACTACTCAGCCATAAGGAAGGACAAATTTGAGACATTCTTAGGTAAATAGATGCACCTTGACATCATGCTCCTTAGTGAAATAAATCAAACACATGTGTGTAAATATTGCATTGTTTCCCTGGTGTGAGAAACCAAAAGAGTAGATAAGGACCAAAATGTATACTAGATATTATGAAATAGGAAGAAAATGTTCAGTTAGGAAGGGGAACTAGGGAGGGGGGAGGGCAAAAGGAAGGAAAGGAAAAGAAAATGAGAGAAGTAAAAATGGAAACAAAGCTTTTGTAAATAAGGAATGGAAGAGGGGTTGAAGGGAGGGGAGGGGAATGGGAAAAAATAAGAATTAAGATATATCATGTACAGGTACAAATTCCCTATAATGAATGTGATCATTATGTATACCTAAAATGTCTGAATAAATTAAAGACTTTCAAAAAAAATCAATTTTAAAACTTCACTTAAACCGTAGAAATGCTTAAATATATGAAACTGAGAATAAATAAATGGTGTAAAAATCATCCAGTAAAAATTAATTACTGAACCAACTTCTAAAGTGAAAGTCGTGTTTGAAATTAAATAATTTGGTTTTATTAAACAAATAATAAATTATTTCAAAAAATTCTAAATCAATGTTTAACTTCAACAAACACATGAGAATATGTACAAACAACACAATGACCAGCTTGTCTTTCACAACTCTGTGATAACATCTGACAGCTCTTTTATACTTCATGAACTGCAACAACCCTTCAGTAATTCTAACTATTCTAACTGCATTTCATGTGCTATCTCAGTTGAGCCTTAGAATTACCTAACAGGTAAATAATAGCACATAGTGCGTTGATACAAATGGAAACCAAAGCGCAAACAGCACACAAGCTCTGGATGAGAGTGTTGAGCCCAGGAAAATGGTACCAAACCCCATGTGTGAGGAAGAATGGTCGTGGGCATGCTTCCCAAGGTCGTCAGAGGGCAAAGAGGAGGCTTGGGTGTCAATTCTGGTCTGTTGCCAAGTATGTGAGTTGCTTTCTGTCTTCAGAAACCTTATCTGATAAATTCTAGTTCTAAATGGCACCTTTGTTCCCTGGACTTAAGTGGATACCACATTTTTCTGGTTCTCAGTTTTTTCTTTTCTTTGGATTTATTTTTTCTTTTGGACCCAAGCCTACTGCCATGTTCCCCAAGTTCCACCCTGAGTTCATGAATCCTTTTACCCACGTGTCTCTGTATAAATTCATCAATTTCCCTGGCTGTAGATCAGCGCCCAGTCTACTGCCCCGACTCCGTGGGGTTCAGAGTCAGCTAGTTAATTGTCTGGAATTCACATTCAGCCAGGCGTTTGTGCCCAAGCAGGAAGACAGAACGCCCTCCAATTGTGTGAGGTAGAAGCACGGATGGCTGGAACTGGAGTACATACTCGCAGAAGAGTCTGAGACTCTGAGTAGGGATAGCAAGGCAGCAGAAGGAAGCCACTGTCCCTCTGGGCAAGAAGACAGTGAGAGAGCAGGAGCTGAGGAGAGACACAGCAGAGGCCAGAAGTCCATCCAGAGACAGATCAGGATGGGAGAGATGTTCCTGTCTTCCCTTCCTCCCATTCTGCAACCTCTATGGTACCTGGTGAAATCCAACCCGAAGCCGGTTAACAGGGGAGCTGGGACACAGGCCAGGGAGCACCTCCGAGAAGAGAGCAAGAGAAGAGCAAGGGATCTGTGTGGGAGCACGTAGTACAGCGTCTCACCTGGCGGCCCATCATGCCCCAAACTCCACAAGCTGGCGCTTAATCCACCCTCTTCCTGAATTTGCATGCTTTTCCTGCTGTGCTCCGAGTGCTTGCACCTGCTTATGCTAACATTTTCATAGTCTATTACCGTTTTTGATTTAAGTTACCTATTTTTATGCGTGCCTCCTCCATAAGATTGAACAACTCTCAGGCCAGATATATGCTTTGTCAACCTGGTTTCCCAGCACTTAGCAGAGAGCCTGGCCAGTAGAGCTGCTGAAGGAATTGTTGGGTGATGAACCAACAGCTACTGATTTAGATATAACTCTAGAATCCAGGTACAGAGAAGAAGCCCATATGTAGTTTTAGCTACTTAATTTCACTTTTTTTTAAGCTTAAAGTTTTCAAATAAAATTTAAACATTAACAGCTGTCAGTGACTAGAACTGCTCAGTCTGGTGCTGCTTTCTTCTTTCCTATCAGTCCCACACAAAACATGCTTGTTTTCCAAGGAAAAGCCAATCACAGTCTACTTTATTTTTGTTTAAATCTTGTGAATCAAAATGCTCATACCTGAGTGATTTGACCCTGACCAACAGCTGATCCAGATGAGCTGTTGAACAGAGGGGTGGGGGCCAAGCAGGGGAACAAAATGGAATATGTAATAAAATGTGAGTCATTTCTAGTCACGTGGCCTTTTAGCAGCAATATTTTGGAAAAGTAGTTTTGATTTTACGCTACCACAGACATTTGACAATAATCAAATATCCACTTTCATATCTGAGTTATAAGAGGTATGTGAAAGATAGCTAATAATAGGAGAAGAAAACTGCAATAAATATTAAACCTTTAGAAACAATCTGAAGTTAGGAAGGATGTATAAACAGAGTAGGGACAAAAGTGTTACATGCGTTTATTCCAAGTCGGTAGAATGTGTAGGTTTAAATTGCAAGATTTTTTTGTCCCTGTAGAAATTTGAAATCAACTTTGTGTCATGTTTATTTAAGGTGTGTGCGTGATTTAAATCTCCTTTTGTGTGATCCAAAGACTTGCTTTCACTTCTTTCTGTTGTTAATCAACATGAAGAGACGGTTTAATGAGGGGGGAAACAGAATCAATGTAACTTGCTTATAGACGAAATATATAGTTTGCTGATTGTACTTTTACTCCTTTCAGTTCCTGACCAAAACAGCGTTGTTACAAATAATCATGTTTTTCTTAAAATAGAAGATCCTCACGATGACCTGCTTCATCTTGAGTATTTCATATTACTCACTTAAGCCTCTGTTTTATGGGCACATTGTCTCATTGTAAGGGGATTTTATTTAGAGAGATTTGCCCAGGACAGCATACTTCGAAGCACAGCACAGACATATCACACACATGCACTAAAATATGACATAGGTTTAGACAGTTTGTTTTTGCAAATTTTATTTCTGTTTTGGCATTACAGTGTACAAATTGCAAAAAGCAATGTTTTGTGGGGTTGAAATCTTCTGGTGAGTCTGTTACTGAAGTTTCCTTTAAATGCTAAATAGCTGTGTTTCCATTCTACTTACTAAGCAAGTCTGTTTATTCTGGTTTCTGATTTTAAAAAATCCATTTACCATTTAGTTATTTTCTCTAATAATGTTTCAACTTCTTTATAGTGGTGACTTATAAATTTCAGTCTCAGCATGAGATTAATCCAGTGGGTGAGAATGTGAAATCTATTAAAGATTTAGGATTCTGAGTTGTAGTAAAAAGTAGTAATATGTGACCTATCTGTACTAATTAAGTGGTTGATTCAGTATCTTACTAAAATGGTTTTCAAAGCAGAACAAGTTATGTGTAACTAATGGAAATCTACAACGACCACAGTGTTCTCATTTTACCTGGAATTCCAATATTGTATCTAGACATATATTTTAAAATATTTTATAGCTTCGACAGTGATTAGTATGTTCACATTATAGGTGAATAGACATATTTTGCAAACTCTGTGGTACAAGTGTGGTGCAGAAATTACTGCACAAAATTCTAGGCCTAAAATTTTGAGTCTCCCACATTTTTCGAGACAAACACAAAAAGACTTTATTTCTCCCTGCATTGTTTTTGTTAAATATGGGGAAATAAATGAATTAAATAATAGGTTTCTCTTGCAGTCTGTAGACTGGAATATCCGAGTGCTTTTTATGTAATATTCAATTCTATTATCTGGGTTAAGTGGATACCTTCAAAGAGAAAAATTTAAACTACCATGGGAGACCCTCAGTTAGAATGTAACAACTAGAGCATCCAGGAGTTTATTTTTTTAGGACATTCAATAATTTACTTTGCAAACATAGAAGTTCACAGCCCTGTATTTACCAATCCATATACAGCCTTTCTTCTATTTCTAATATTGACTAGTGCTAAATATGAGCACTTATGTGATATATGAAACACTGTCAAAAATCTGGGTGATTTAGCGGTCAAGCCCACACAGAAGCTGGACGGGGAGCCTGCGATCTATGTAGTACATGTCCATCGCACACCCGGCCGATGGGCTTGCTGACTCACCCAGGTGTGGGCAGCCCATGGCCGTGCGGATCAGTTGGGAATTATCCCATAGCTGGTGTTAAGTATTTTAACAAGTATTTTTAGGAGTAGCTTTAATAACTGTGATGCAAAGGAGAATCATGATAAAAATTCACAACCAAGAGCACTTCGAGATTTCAGCTTCGGAAAACGTTACTCCATCTGGAAGAGAGCGGAGGAAGGGGCAGGGTTTTGTGAAAGGTCACGAGCAAGGGCAGCTGTGACAGATAGACAAGGTCTAGACAGGTGGTGAGGGGCAGGCAGAGTCCAGACTGCGGAAACAATAGGAAGAGGCACAGATTGAAGGGAGGGCTGGGGAAGAGGAATGCAATTCAGCGAAGCTAGAGCAGAAGGTGCTGGGAGAAGAAAGGAAGGAGAAATGTGCGCGCAGATCAGACAGGGAGCCGCAGTGGCTCTGTGAGCAGCGGGGATGAGCAACGTAAGAACGACTGACGTTAACCAGGAGCTTCAAGGGCGTCCACCCGGATGCATATTTCCATGCAAAGTAATCCTCAATAAAACCCTTTTAGGACTTTCATGTGTTTGAAGTACACAGGGGTGACCCAAGCAGAAAAGCTGCACATTGCATAATTAGACTGTGGATCTAGAGTTCAGGATATCGGCCTCATTCTGCGTTTAGATTTCAGTTACGGTGCAATAACACAACGAAGTACCTAACAGAAGCCAGACTCAGGAAGGTCATTATCTGTTCTAAGCTCCGTCCACCAGAAAAAGAAGACTTCTCAGCAACGATGTGTAATAAATAGGCTTTATTTCCTTGCAAGCGACTTGCAGGGAAACTTCAAAGGGTAAGAAGATTTTCGTGCCTTTAGGAGCAGAGTGATGACTCAGCCAGCTGAGTTCCTGAAGGAGTAGAAAGTGGGGGAGCTGTCTGAGTCCAGGGCCTTAAAATGATCATTCCGATCCCCGGATTTCGCCCTAGAACTTAAATGCAATATTTTAAGGTCACATTTATAAACAATAGTATCATCATTTCTTCTCTATTTATTTTTTACCTACATAGAAAACATTAAGTACATAATGATTTCTATTTTCTTCCAGCTGTTTTGTGACATAAAGGGCAATATTTAATTCTTTAAATCAATTCCTCTTATTCCATGTGAAAAGGTCAACCAATTTTCCTAGAAACATTTGTTGAATAAACTTGTTTTCCCTCCTAATACGAAATACTGTATCAATCGCAGTGAACATTTTCAAGTGGGTCTCAGTATCTGGTACTGGATTACCACTTCTCGTTTTTGTATCTGTCGGCACAGTGCTCGTTCAGTTAGCATACTTTTATGTCCATTTCTTCTTAATTAGACTTCCTTTACCTATTCATTTTTAAAATGTTTTTAAAAGATCTTTAAAAATCTTTTTATTGAGAAGCAAAGGAAATTCTATACGAATACTTAGATTATATTACAATTCTGAAGTAATTTAAGTGAAATGAACATATTTACATATAATGTTTCCTATCATGAATACAGTATGCCTCTTTATATATTTTTGTTTTTTTTAGTAAAATTGCTTTCATTTTCTTCACATGCACTTTAAATATTTTGTTAATTTTATAATAAGCACTTTTGTTTTGCTTGTTATTGTTGTTGTGGCAACCTTAAACTTTTAACTGATTGATAGATGTTACTTTCTAATATAGTTATTAAATTTAATTGCTTACTAAGCCACTACATTATAAGAGAGAAAGATGGTGGCAGACCATGTATGGTAGCAGCCTCAATGAATGGATGGCAAACAGAACTGTAAGAGTTTATGTGTGTGTGTGTGTGGTCTGTGAAGTAGGAGTGAATAGAGGACTTCTCGGTTTTCGCTTTTTAGAATTATTGCTCTCCTAAACTAAACGGAATATAATCAAACAATGCTCATATCGTGTAACAGTTTGACACCCTTGACAGGTGATAAAAACGTAGGCATGCCAATACACCTTTTCTTGACTTTTTCTAAAACTAGTTTAAGAGAAATCCTAGGCCAGCAATATCAAGTGTTATCTTATGTATTAACTCCAAATAAAAATTAGCCACCTCCTAGAATGCTTCATTACTGAAGGAAATAGCAACAAATACAAACTCAAATGCAAAGGTGACGTGATAGGTTAGGAATTTCATTGTGAGTCTAAAGGAGAAAATACAAATTGTTTTCCACATCAGTCTTGGGGTGCTGATTTTTATACACATGACATTAAGCAAGTTTTTAAAATTCTCTGTCTTTCATTCCTAATTTACAGAAGCAAAAATGACAATAGTGTGTTCCAAGGATCGGTAAAGGTAACGAGTGGAAAGTGCTTGCCACTGTCCCAGTGTTATCCCTCGCATAATTTCTTGTTAGTGATTTCTCCCAGCCCAATTTACCCCTAGGTCCTTTAAACCCATATTTAAGGTGCTCTTGTTTTCCCCCTTTTGGCATTCAAACAAGCAAATATGTTTTTAGAGTCCTACATTTGCCAGTTTGTTTGAAAAGCTGATATATATATTTATTACAGTATTTCAATCTACTCTTCTCCTCAAAATAATTCTTACATGATTCCCCATATAGAAATGCCTCTTCTCTGTCAAGGATGGTGTCTCTAAATCTCATCACACTTCCTTAAATTGTTTGGGTTTAAAATTCAGTGTCATTGATTTCTAGTCCTGGGTTACTTGTGGGAATTTATAATTGAAGCATCTTCTGAAAAATAGTCAATTATTGAAATATAGAAATTTCTGAGTCTTGACTCTGACCCAGATATATCTCGGGAAGTTATTGAATGACTGACCGACCAGCAAAAAATTAAATGAATTAAATTTCTTGGACTTATCTTGGATCATTCTTAGTCTTAGCAGGCATCAAAGATTTGACAGTTGCTTAATGTAAAGCTCACAGTATTTTAGACTTTCAGAGATTATTTTCTGAAGTGGTAGTTCTCAGTATTTTTTAAAAAACGTTTTTTTCTTTGCCTAGAAGTCTCCAAAATAGTTTCATGGGGAGCTCTCGTGCACTGATTTACTTATGAGAGAGAGGTGTTTGAATCAAAATAAGAATAACAAAATATAATGAAGAGCTCTGCATGAATAATGGTTAGCATAACAATGAACAAAAGATGCATAGGTACTAAAGATACATAGTGTTTATTTTGTTCTAAATGCCTTTACATTTTCTGGTTAATTTGTCGTAAAACAGCAGGCGATATAGATATAAAATAAATGGAATCATAATTCCACTCTACAGGGAAGGGAACGTAGACCACAAACAGCAAAGCCATTCACCCAGAGATGCACAGCAACGTATAAACAGCCGGGGTTGAAACCACAGGTAGATAATCTAACACCACCCAGCTCTTGCCATGGTATCTATCAGCATTTTCATCTTAATATTGATGGATACAGTGCTATTTCACCAAAACCACTTTAAAATTATAAGATTGTCTCTATTGGATTGGAAAGGAAACCAGCCAACACTGTCGATGATTATGGCCAGTCAACCCTTTACCATACAGGCTCTGTGTAGCACACCAAAAAAAAAAAAAAATTAACTCTTGTTTCATTAGATGTCAAATTTTTCCATAAAATTCTGTAGTCAAAACAACATTGTATTAACAAATTAGGCAAATATATAAATATAACATAGACAATCCATGTGTTTCTCTAAAGTAAATGATTATTAAAAATTCCAATGGGACAGATGTTTCATTTAGTAGCAAAGCCTGGTTTGTTTAGCAAATAGTTCTGTCAGAATTTTATTCTGTAAGAAAAAAATAGACTCCTAGATTATACCAGGTAGATAAAGGAGATAAAGTTTAAAAATAAAGTAATAAAAATTCTTCAGCAAAATGTAGGAAAATGTTTGTATTTGTATCCTTGATAGAGTGTGTGGGTTAGGTTCATAAGCAAGGTAACAAAACCCGTGAATCATCAAAAATGACAGATGTTTTTGTTTACAAAAGATAATAAAGTTTATACAGTAAAAGAAACCAAAACCAAAGGCAGCAAATAAATAACAAGATAGAAAACATTATAGTATATGTGGTTGCTAATTGATTTCAATCTTTTAAAAACATTTATTTATTCTAAAAAAGTTTATTGGTGCAATTTAGATATACATAATGATCATATTCATCATAGGGAATTTGTACCTGTACATGGTATATCTTGATTCCTCTTTTTTTTTTCCCATCCTCTCTTCTCCCTTCAATTTACAAAGCTTTGTTTCCATTGTATCTTTCTTTTATCATTTTTTCCATTTCCCTTCCTTTCCCTTTCATCCCTCACTAGTTCCCCTTTCTTTTGAACAATTTCTTCCTGGTTCAGAATAACTGTTACACACTTTAGTCCTTATTTACACTTTTGGTTTCTCATACCAGAGACACAATGAAATATTTACACATGGGTGTCCAATTTATGTCACTTAAGAGTATGGTCTCAAGGTGCATCCATTTACCTAGGAATGTCTCAAGCATAGCCTTCCTTATAGCTGAGTAGTACTACACTGTATGTATTTAAAAAAACATCATTTTTATACTTTCCTCATTTGATCGACATTTGGGTTGTTTCCAACTTCTGCCTATTACAAACTGCCGCCATAAACATGGGTGCACATATATCACTGTGGTATGATGTTTTTAATTCTTCCAGGAAGATACCAAGAAGGGGAATAGCTGGGTCAAATGGGACCTCTAAACCTAGTTTTTTAAGGAATCTCCACACTGATTTCCACAGTGGTTGCACCAGTCTACACTCCCACCAACAGTGGAGAAGGGTTCCTTTTCCCTCACAGCCTCACCAGCATTTGTTATTGGTTGATTTCTTGATGATAGCCATTTTTTCTGGACAGAGCTGGAATCTCAGTGTTGTTTTAATTTGCACCTCTCAAATGATCAGTGATGTTGAACATTTTCTCACATATTTATTTGCCATTTGTATTTCTTAATCTGAGAAGTGTGTTTTCATCTCTGAAGCCCATTTTTGGATTGGGTCTTTAGATTTGGGAGGTCTGATTTTTTTTTAAATTCTTTATATGTTCCAAATATAAGTCCTTTGTCTGAGGGACAACTGGCTAAAATTTTTTCCCACTCTGTGTGTTGTCTTTTCACTCTTTGTTGATTTCTTTTGCTGTGCAAAAACTTTTTAGTTGGATGAGATGCCAGTTGTTGATTCTTTGTAATATTTCCCGTGTGATTGAGGTTTTGTTCATGAAATCTTTGACTACACCTATTTTCTCGAGCGTTCTACCTATTCTCTTTTCCAGTAGATTTAGTGTTTCTGTTTTAATATTTAAATATTTGATCCATTTTGATTTTAGTTTAGTGCATGGTTAGACATGGGTCTAGTTTTAGTCTTTGGCATGTAGAAAGCCAGTTTTTCCAGCACCATTTATTAAAGAAGCTATCTTTCTTCCAGTAACGGTGTTTGGCCCCTTTGTCAAAGGTAAGGTGGCTGAGTGTGTTTGGAGTTCTTTCTACATCTTCTAATCTGTTCCATTAATCCTCAGGTCTGATTTTTTTGCCAGTACCATGCTGTTTTTATCACAGAAGTTTTGGAGTATAATTTCAAGTCAGGGATTACGATACCTCCTGTATTGCCTTTGTTGCCTAGGATTGCCTTTGCTATTCTGGTTCCAAATGAATCTTAGCAATGTTTTCTCTAGTTCTGTGAAGCATGCTGATGGTATTTTGATTGGGATTGCTTTAAATCTGTATAAGAATTTTGGGAGTATGGCCATTTTCATTATGTTGGTTCTTCCTACTCATGAGCAAGGAATATCTTTCCATTTCTGATATCATTATTTGCAGATGACATGATATTCTACATAGAAAACCCCAAAAACTCCACCAAAGACTTCTAGATTCAATAACCAAATTCAGTAGTGTAGCTGGATACAAAGTCAACCCTCAAAAATCATTAGCATTCCTATAGACAAGCAACAAACACACTGAGGGAGAAATTAAGGAAACGACACCTTTCATGATAGCACTGAAAAAATGAAATACTTAGGAATCAATCTAACAAAGGAAGTAAGAGATCTATACATTGAAAAGCACAGTACTCAAAAAAGAGAGCAATCGTAAATAGGTATTGCCCACAGTTATCCTCAAAATGACAATTGAGGGGCCGGTGAGATGGCTCAGCGGCTTAAGCGCCTGTCCGGCAAACGCAAGGGCCCGAGTTCGACTCGCGGAACCCACATACGAAAAAGGGGCCGGTGATATCGCTGAGTGGCACGGGCACCTGCTGCCGTGCGAGGTCCTGAGGTCGACCCCCCAGTACCCACCAAAAAAAAAAAAAAAAGACAATTGAGAAAGAATAGGTCAAAGGTTAGAACTGGCATTGAAGTGAAAATAGTCTTTGACTGAAGAGAATTTTTTTTTAAAGTTATAATTGTTAAAACAAGAAAATAAGTGATTGACTCATGAAGTTCAAATTCTGGGTATTAGTAACTACACAGAAAAGAGACAGATGAAATGTTATTCAAAATAGCACATTTTCCTGAAACCTCCATACTTAAGAGATAATAAAGACAGCTATACTACAGGATAGCATCATAATTCAGAAAACAAGTGATAGTAAGATCTTGGACATTTCTAGATATAATTAACTAATATATATTACATGCAAAGAATGAATAATATGAATCCAGTTTGTCAACAGCAATAATAGAGGCTAAAAGGGAAGGCAGTATTGGGTCATGCCCCTTGTTCAAGTGGAAGTGCTTACAAACTAAGATTCTACTCATACGCTACCTTCTAAGGGTAAACCCCCCCAAAAAATCACTGTGGTGAAATCTATGTCTCCACAACTTTCCTTTCCATGGATATCTCAGAAAGTTACTTGATGATATGTTCCACTACAGTAGAGAACTACTTACCATACAGAAACACCCACTGACCCCACACACAAGAATTTGTAAACCAGAAGGGGAGAATCTAAACATAACAGACACATGGTGAGAGAGAGAGGTGGGGGGAGGGAGAGGAGGAGGGAGAGGGAGAAGGAAAGGGAGAGGCAGAAGAAGAAGGAAGAGGAGGAAGAGGAGGAGGCAGAAGAGGGAAGAAAGAGAAGGGAAGGGAAGAAGGGAGGGGAGGGGAGGAGGAGAAAGGAGACAGGGGAGGGGAGGGGAGGAGAAGAAGAGAAAAAAGAGAAGAGAAGAGAAGAGAAGCTTGAGTTGCTTAGAAATACACTGAATACATACAGGGCCTAAGTCCCATTTGGGGCAGTTTGGTCTGAGGGAAGTGCACCTGTGTGCTTGCACACATGGCCAGGCACTGGCAGAAGGCCCCGCTGTGGCTTGACTTCCTCAGTGTACGGGGGCAGGAGCTGTAGGGTGCCATCCCTTGACTGAAACTCAAGACCAGAGCTAATGGTGCTGTGCATCTTCAGCTGAGTCACGGTCAATCCTAGGCTCTCCCTGAAAGGACCTGGGGGAAAGTTCTGGGCAGGAGTGATGAGGGGCTGTCACAGAACTCCAATCTTCTTTCTCTTTAACATCTCCACCACAATGGGGTGGATGGAGGGATGGATGGATGGATGGATGTGTGGGTGGAGAGATAATACATATATAAAGTGAGAGAGAGAGGACAGCGAGATAGAGGAGACTGAAGGGGGAGAGAGACTTGTGGGGATAGGAGGAGAGAAGAGGAAGTGACAGAAGGAGTGATGTGTCTGCCAAGTGAAAATGGAATTGAGAGGACTACAAGAACTTATGGAAATGTTGGGAATGATTAGAGATAGGTACACAGAAATCTAAGGAATTATAAAACAAGATAATTAATATTTTAAGGGGAAAACACAATTAAGTAAAGAACCCCATGTAATATACCGATGATCTCAGCAGTAAAATAGTTATAAATGCTAAGTATTACTTTAATTGAGATTATAAAACTTAATTAAGATTATATATCCCAAGGATGAGAAAAGTCAAAGGAAAGTCAGGAAAGCTTTCTTTTCCTACCAAAAACATTTAAAAAGCAATGCATTATAAAGGTGATAGGGAGTTATTTTGAGAAACATGAATGTAAAGAAAGAAACAAAATATTTGAAAGGTTTTTCTTAGCCATTTTACTAAGGATTAGATCAAGTGAAGTGTTCAGGCATGAGATTTGATTTTCTAAAAGTTATAAAATATAAAGTCACTGAACATTTTGATATATAAAGAAACATAGAATGAGTGATAGTGATCAAAGAGAAACAAAAAGAAAAATTTAGTATTATTTGCTGTAAATAAGTCATTTCTATTCTCCTGACGACAAGGGTAGTGATTCTCTTGAAATCCTCCACTGTTAGTTATTGCAGCTGAATACTTTCCTTAACATAGTCGTGGAAGACCATCTGCCAGCTCCAGTACTGCATAGAGAGCTGTCACTTGTAAGAAACCCGACTTTACCTGACGACAGTAACGTGAAAAATCTCTGAAGAAAAATAAAGTCTATGGACTCCAAACTACCAAGTTATTTTATCATTTTTTTTCGCTTCTTTCAAACGTTAAAATGAAATTTATAAATGTTCAACGAGGAAAAAACTTCAGAATTTTGGAAAATGCTGAAATTCATTGAAGATTTACATTTCCACCAGTTAGGTTTTCACTTTTTCTAACTGAAACATGTTCTTACTTATCCAGTGAGTCTTGGAAATTCATCTAGTTCTCTAAAAAGGAAAACATTTTATATCCGAGCAAAAAAGTAGAACCGAGAAAAGAAACAACCAGCACTCTCCACAGAAGAGGCCCTGGGCCACAAGCGTGGGGATCCCTCGCGGCACCAGCTGCGCGGACCGGAAAGCCACAGACGAGAGGCGGTGCACGCTCCGCAGCGGGCGCGCTGCGTGCTTACTGCGCACTTGCTATTTCCTGAAATAGTCAATATATCTTGTTATTGCTTTGTGCCATTAAAAGCTGTGGGGGGAATGCTGTTTAAATCGTATTTTAAAAAGAGTTGCTATCTACTCAAGCCATCGTCTGCATCTCAGTGTTCTCCTGCACTAAGCAGATGCAATTTTGAACTGTTATCATCCAAAGCAGACTCTTGGGGATGCAGGAAATAGCACCCTGGTGTGATCGCTGCAATTCACGTTGCCCTCGGGAGCCAGACAGCTCTCAGGGACGGCCCGGAATACTAATCGCAAGGGCAGAGCGTTACCTAGCATTTTATCGTGCCCTTACTGCAGACGAATAAATATGTATGTTCTCATTCTACTCGAGGACTCATCTTTTTCAAAAACACCATCACCACCGCATACCCCTTAATAACGACAGCCACAACAGAACACCACAAGCACCAGGTGTTTGCCGGTCGCCTTGCTCTCTCAGAACCCTGGTGGCCCCGGTCCCCTGAGCGTCCGGTGTAAGACGGATATGTGATTTACGCTCATGCCAGCATCCAGCACAGGGGCTTGCACAGAACGCCCTCAATAAACACTTTTTAATCAAAATCAAATCTAGAAATCAAGATTCAGATAAGCCAAATCGATCCTATGCACATAGCTGTGAACTTGAAGTGATTATTCACCCACAAATACTGAAAGAGAATTTTAAAAAATGAGATTCTCTCCAAAGGCCTGCCATACCAGGCATCATGGACAGTGATATAATCCTGTACACTGGAGCGCAGCTTCTGAGGCCTCTACCACCTTGAAACTGGACTCTGAGGGGCATTACCTCAATCACCAACTACATAACGCTTTTTAAAGTATTTACTGACTGTACTTCTTTTTCACAAAGTACAGCTGAATCTACAGAAGATGACTAACACAGAGCCTCTGTGGAAAGGCCAGTACAGGGGAACAGACGGACATACTCGCGGCCGGCCGGAGAAGTGTCCTGATAGTGCGCCACAGGCTGAATACCAACGTGCCCAGCGTTAGGTCAGATTGGGAAAGACCGAACCCTAACCCTGGCAGAATGGCACCTTTCTAGATTGTTCTTGGAACAAAGAATGTAAAGAGCAGGTAGCCTGGTCGGAGGCCTGCTGGCGAGGGCAGCAATGTGAGGGAGCTCCCGCGCAAAGCCTTGGCACCGTGGGACACTGGGATGCGCACACACTTGTCCCCGGCTGTGTCCTAGCCCTGTGCTGAAGGAGTCAGAGGGAGCAGGGCTAGAACAAATCCTGCTTTAGATAACTGATGAAGCCCTCGGTGCCCTGAGGAGCGACTCAAACTCCGCGATGTAGATAGCAAGGGAGGAGGCAGACGGATTCCAAGGAGGAAGAGTACACAGGTTCAGCACCGTGCAGGGCAGACACGGGGCATCCTACCTGCCAAGGGACCCGCTGGGAGGCCTCAGCAGTTCAAATAAGAAATGACAGGGACTGGGGTGCATGTTGTGGTGGAGGGAAAAGAAACAGAGACAAGCAACTCTGGGAGTGATCTAGGAAGAGAAACCTGAAGCCTTTGTTCTAAAAATGATTTGAAATCAAAATGGAAATAGAAGAGATTTGGACACTGGCATCATACAGAGGAAACGCTGCAATAACAGCCCTGTGGGATGAGCAGTCATTAAATACAAGTAGGACTTGCAAAGGAGAAATTCAGAAAAATGGTAACGAAGGACAATGTTAAAAATGAAGATAAGAAACTGAGGGAAATGGTGAACTGCAAACCTATGCTTCACAGAATTTTAAAGAAAGAAATTGGCTAGGCTTGAAAAAGCCATCTGGATGCACTTCACAGCACAATTTGAAGATGAATTAAAAGAGTAAGATGGAGTTTAAATTAGTTAGGATGCTTAAATTTTGCTCTCTTAACTTTGTCTCTATTTGTGTGACACTGATCTGCTTCTGTTCCATACACAGAAAGCTCGGTGAATCCAGGCCTAGATACTGAACAGCACACACGTGTGTGCTTGCATGTATCTGTGCGCGTGTGTGCGTGTGCGTGTGTGTGTGTAGTGCTCTCAGTGAAGGACAAAATCTGCCAAACAAGTGCAGATGAGGGACATTTTTTGACAGTAATACCTTCCAGGCATATCCTGAAGATATTGAGGGAATTAGTTCAGTGTTTTCTGCTTTATATGTCCATGATAATATACAAAGAGATCAGAATTTCATAATGCTGTCACAGGCTACTGAAAGCAGGTCCAATCAAAAGTTAGGATTCTGTGATTGGAAAGACACATGTGTCAATATATACACTTTACAAAGTTTTCTGGAAATATCTGGGGATTTCTTTGAACCAGAGGAATGAAAATTTTCAAAATACTTTGTCTCCTGAAATAAGAAAATGAACTGTTATTATTTTGTCCTTTATGAAAAACATTTCTTTCCTTGATTAATATTTTATAAATCACAGGAGCAGGGTCATTGGCTGAACAGTTTCAATCAGCAGCTTCAGAAGCAAGGTTCCGTGCTGAGTTCGGGCACGTGTTCTCTTTGGCTTCTAATTGTTTTAAAGTTTGAAGCTAACTAAAAGTGATCTCAGTTACTGCAAGAGGCCCAAAGAATAAAAACCACTCTGAACAATTTATTATCAAGACTTATACCTTTTTCTTCAAGCATTTATCACTTTTGATATTCTGAGAGGTTACCTTCATGTCCTCTTATTAATGACGAGTTGCCTGGGTCAAGATTCATTCAGGTCAGTTCATTCAGTTTAGTTTGATTTTGAGACTTCTGTGATGTTTCTTAGCCAATTTACAGTTTAGTTTTTTATACTTATCAGTGAGATTATCCAAGTGTAATTAATATAAACTGCTACTCATTGGCTTCTGAGTTTTGGAACTCTGAATCTGAGCTATTTTCAGAATGCGTTTTTCTTGTGACTTTAGGAACACGGGTTGCCAAGCTCACATAAAGATTTTTATAGTGCTGTGTATGATCTGTTAAAGTCCCATATGGTTAAATTTAACCATTTACTTCTTCTCAGATATTTTTAAATAAAGTATTTAGGTGTGTATTTAAATGAAATATTTTAATAAAATTCCCGAAAATAATTACTACAGAATAAAAGAATGAAATGATATGGAAAAGTATGACTAAGTTATTTAAAAACCTGCTTTTAAGAGTAAAACCTTTGTTAATCAATAAGTAACTAATTCTTTTCCTGCCTGAAGAATACCTAGAATTCAATTCAGGTTGAATTGTTCTCATGCCAGGCTTACTCGCATGAAGGCGTGTTCCAGAAACACACAATTTGGTTACTTGAAGAAGTTCAATTGCTTAATTTATTTAGAATAATTCTTTACTGGCTTCAACATTAAATTGTAAAATGTTTAAAACTTCAAATATGTGAATTTCTTGTGTGGGAAAATTTATAAGATTTTACGTTGGGGTGTATTTTCTTAAGGAGAAAGTGAAGACTCTGGCATTTAACCTGTGAGCTCCTCCTGCTGCTTTTTTTGTCCGGGTATGTACCTCCGTGGTTTGATCCCCAGCACCGCAAACAACTGCAGCAGCAAATTGTTCTCCTCCTGTAGTTTTTTCCTCGGGTTTGGTCACACTGGTCTTCCAGCCACTATTTCATTTCCGCAGCTGGGCGATTGCTAATCCTTGCATATTTTACCTCTTAGGTGTGCCTTACATCTCTTCCTTTTTCTCCATTCCAACTATTGCCCAAATCCAGGTTTCCATCATGTTTCACAAAAAGAAAAGCTAGTCTCTTCATTGCTCCCTTAACCTACATTTGAAGCATTTGGAGGTAAAGCATCCTTCAAATCCATCTTTGGGAGCAACTCTCTAAGCAGACGTCTGTTTCTACATTAAAATATGTCTAAGGGTCCCCATCAGCCACGTAACTCTGTCTAGGATTTACTACCAGGTCCACTTTCGACTTCTCCACTTTACTTCCTGACCAGCTCTGTCTCCCATGGCAAAAGATCTATCTTCCCTTTTGTAAAAGATCTATCTCCTGTTTCCTATTATCTACCATTTATTTTGCTCTTTATTTATAATTTGGGTTTTTAATATAAAAGGAACCATGTGTAGGGCTGGTGAGATGGCTCAGCGGAATAAGTGCCTGCCTGGCAAGTGCGAGGGCCCGAGTTCGACTCCCAGAACCCACATACGAAAAAAGGGCCGGTGATATTGCTTAGCGGCACGGGTGCCTGCTGGCCCGCAAGGTCCTGAGGTCAACCCCCCGTACCCACAAAAAAAAAAAAAAGGAACCATGTGATATTTAAGTTTGTGTGTCTAATTTATTTCACTTAACATTGTGGTCTCAAGGTGCATCCATTTTCCTATAAATGACTCAAATTCATCCTTCTTAATGGCAGAGTAGTACTCCATTATGTGTAAATAGCTCACTTTCTGTAGCCACTCATCTGTTGATGGACATATAGGCTGCTTCCGAGATTTAGCTATTATGAGTTGTGCTGCTATAATCATGGTTATGCATGGGTCACTGTAATATATCTTTAACTTTTCCAGAAAGATACCCAGAAGGGAAATAGCTGGGTCGAGTGGTTTTTATTTTCTAATGCATTGTATGATGTTGTCACTGTCCCTCTGTATGAAGAGGTGGTGAGTAGACACACTGCTCCTGCAGGAGGACCTGCCGACTCAAGGTGGACAGTCAGCACCTCAGTGAGTGTCCAGCTCAGGCTGTGTGGGCCCAGGAGTTAGCCTGGCCTTCATCCCCGTCCTTCTTCTCTGGGGAAGACGAGACCCATCATATCTGCTCTGCTGCCTCAGCCCTGGGCTCTGGTTTTGTGACACCCTGGGCATTACTTCAAAACTCTAACCATTTAACATTCATTTAAGTTTGTATTTTCCTTCTCCCAAAATATATCTGTTGTTGTTGTCTCTTACAAGATAATTGGGAGCTTTCAATTACACATTTTTACAAAGAAGTCTGATTATTTTTAGTCACAATAAATGAATGCTAAAAATGTGCATCAAAAGGACAAAAATGTCAAAACCACTGAAGGAGATCAATCAGAAAAATCTATTTTTTCTCCTAAAATTATATTCTTGTTGGCTTCATCTCAGAAATAAAGGGTTTCTTTATATAACTGAATACAGAGCGAATGTGCAAGTTTATCCCATTTTCACAGAACTCTTCAATCTTACCAGGCTGGAATGCTGCCTTATTGTCTGATATATCTCTGTGAGTCTGGGTTATTCAGATAAAGCTCTCAATGAAAGCTTACCAAACTCATCTCCTTAGGAAAACATAACAAAATTCCTCCTTCCGTGGCCCCCACCAAACCAACCCTAAGATGTGAAATTTTACTGGGATGCCATTGTGCCTTTGACAATCAGAGCCTGGGATATACACATATAAAAATAAAAATTAACAAGCCAACAATCATTTATTTTCCATAGGCTTGGAAAGAATTCCAGAATACCTCTTGTCAATGACCTCAGCATAGCTGAATAGGAAGAGCCTAGATTTTTTTTTTTTTTTTAATGTGGGTACCAGGAGTCGACCTCAGGACCTCGCGCCTGCCAGCAAGCGCTTGTGCCACTGAGCGATATCACCGGCCCCTTTTTTTTCCTTTATGGGGGTTCCGGGAGTCGAACTCAGAACCTCACGCTTGCCAGGCAGGCGCTTATGCTGCTGAGCTAACCCACCAGCCCAAGAGCCTGGAATTTTGAGTGAGACCTGATAAATCACTTTCTCTAGATCTTAGTAGACATGATACCTACCCTGGAGGTTTACTGTAAAGTTTAATTATGCAAATGCATTCATTCAACATCCAATTCAGAGTAGGTGTATTTTTCTGTGAGCTAAGAAAACAAGGGTAAATAAGGTGCAGTCCTTACACTAGAAAGGCTATTCACAAATGCATAATGAGCCCAGAACACAAGAATTCTTCAACAAATGGAACACGTCATTGCTGTTCAAGTCGGTCATAACTGCCCACATGTGACAAACACAGGACAGGTTCATTAATTAATGCTTTGGAAAAAAATGGTAAGCATTCATTCCCTGTCTTGATTGTAGCTAGTCTTTCACAACAAAACCTGTACCCCTCAAAGCACATGTACATAAGCATGCTGACCTCCTCCAAAATCTCCCCCAACAAACATACATGGGAGCACACACATGAACTTGGCAGAGAGCTATTATCACATATAGACAGACTACCTCAGTTTTGCAGTAGCCCTGGACTATCTTGCTAGATGTATCGAATCTAGTTGCATGACTTTTCCCAGATTAGTCAACCTAAAATGAACCTCCCTTCATGAAAGTGAACTATCTACTCTATTTCACATGGCTGAGGAAATAAATAGATAATATGACTGAAGTTTACATCTTATTTTAAATTATTGAATTGGTATTTACCATTCATAGTAGTATAATGTTATTTACTTGGTAATAGATGATTGTATACTATGAAAGAGTAGAGAGTTAAATTTCTTAATATATTTTTGGGATAAGGACTCCTTTTTCTATTCATTTTTATTTTTTATTAAGCTTATTGGTACAATTGAAATATACATAATGGTCACATTCATCAATGGGAATTTAGAATTTTTATATCATCTTGATTCAGTTTTGGCAATACATATGTATCTAGGAATCTGTCCATTTCTTCTTTATGGAAGTATGTAAGAAGAAAGTATTGATGATCTCCTGGATTTCCACAGGATCCATTGTGATTTCACACTTTTTGATCCTAATTGCATGAATTTGAGTCTTTTCTTTCCTCTTTTTGATAAGGTTGGCTAATGGTTTATCAGTTTTATTTAGCCTTTCAAAGAACCAACTCTTTGATTCATTGATTTTTGTATTTTTTTCTTGGTGTCTATTGCATTAATTTCTGCTCTTATCTTTATAATTTCCTCCCTCGTACAAGCTTTGGGTTTGATTCGTTCTTTTTCTAGAAGTTTGAGGTTCAACACTGAGTTGTTTCATTGAGCTTGTTCAGCTTTTCTGATGTGAGAATTCACTGCTATAAATTTCCCTCTTAGGACTGCTTTCATTGTGTTCCATAAAATCTTGCATGCTGTATCAGCGTTATCATTTAAATGTAGATACTACTTAATTTCTTCTTTAATTCCATCTGTGACCTATTGGTTGTTCAGGAGGACGTTATTTAATTTCCTGGTGTTAAAGTATTTTTTGTGGTCTCTTTTGCCATTGATTTCCATCTTCACTGCACTATGGTCAGATAATATACATGGGATACTTTCAATTCCTTTGCATTTACTTAAGCATGTTCTATGTGATACTTTGTGGTCAGTTTTAGACAACATCCCATGTGCAGCTGAGAAGAATGAGTATCCTGATGTCATGGGGTGGAACACTCTGTAGACATCTACTAAATCCATTTGTTCACAGGTTTGGTTTAGTTCTGATATTTCTTTGTTGAGTTTTTGTCTAGTTGATCTGTCTATTTGTGACACTGGGGTATTGAGATCTCCCATTGTAATTGTTTTAGTGCTTATTTGATTTTTCATGTCCATTAATATTTGTTTTATGTAGTTGGTGTACTGGTATTTGGTGTACATATATTTATGATTGTTATCTCTTCTTCCAGGAGTTTTCTCTTAACAAGTATGTAGTGACCTTCTTTGTCTCTTTTGATCAGTCGTGGCTTGATTTTGCAGTCATTGTCTGCAAATAGAATAGCTACCCCTGCTTTTTTCTGCATTCCTGTTACATGGAGTATTGTTTCCCATCCTTTGACTTTCAGTCCAGGAAATTTGTTTTGAATTAAATGTGTTTCTTGTATGCAGCATATTGTTGGGTCTTGCTTCTTGATTCATTCTGCCAGTCTGTTTCTTTTGATTGGTGAACTGAGACCATTTACATTGATGGTTATAACTGATATGTATTGACTTACCCATTCCATTTTACTTTTCTGTTGTTGGTATCCTGTCTTTCCCCCCATTTAATTGCTTGTACTGCCTGGTGGCTTCTTTCTATTGCTGTTTTTGGAATTGTGGTCTTCCTTATCTCTTTCTAGAATATCGTTCAGAGCATTTTGGAGAGCTAGTTTTGTGATGAAGTTTTAAAGCTAACAGTCTGACACTATGTTAAGACAGGATATGCAGGCTCAGCCCATCTCGTGGATAGACTGTCAGACTCAGTTAGCCATAAAACATTATGCCATGTCTGCAACTCAAAGATAATTGGCCCAGCTTTGACTGACCACATCTAGCTGCACTGCAGCCTACAAACATATCCTGTTTTGCTAGCAAGTTTCAAAGACTATCTCCCTGGGACAGACCAGCCCCATCAAGGACACATTTAATCTTACCTGCTTGCTTGGCTCCTGACTTTCCCCATCTTATGATGAATAGCTTCCTGTAACTAAACTTGCTCAGAACAGACTGCCTAACAACTAATGAACAAATGTATGTAACCAAGTATAAAATAACTTGTTATCAGCTTTGTCCTTCCTGTTCACAAACCCTATATAAGTTTCTGCTTTACTCTGAAGGGGGAGCTGGTGATTTGGACCTGGTTCCCACCAGCCTGCCAGTGTTAAATTAAAGTTGCCTTCCAACTCCTCGGCGCTAATAGTCTTCCATTCAGTTTATCAGTTTCTGCAACAGTTTGGTGGTCATGCATTTCTTCAGTTGTTCTTTCTTGTGGAAGTATTTTATTTCTCCATTAATTCTGGAAGATAGTTTTGCAGGGTACATCAATGTGGGTTGGAGGTTGTTTTCTTTTAGGGCTTGAAATACTTCACTCCAAGCTCTCCTTGACTTGGGGGTTTGTGTTGAGAAGTCTGCTGTGATTCCAGTGGGTTTTCCTTTATAGGTGATTCGTTTCTTTTCGCTAACAGCTTTTAATATTCTGTTCTTGTGTTGAATGTCTGGAATCTTGATTATTATATGCCTTGCTGTAGATTTATTTTGATCATAGCTGTTTGGAGTTCTACATGCCTCACTTATTTGTATGTCAAATTTGTTATCCATGTTTGGGAAGTTCTCTGCCATTACTTCTGTGAAGAGGTTTTTATGGCATTTGCATTACCTCCAGATTTCTCATTGACTCCAGTCAATCTAATGTTGCTCTTCTTTGCTTCATCTTGCAGCTGTTGGATTCATTTTTTGTGGTTCCTTGCTATTTTTAAGATATCTTCCTTTTTTGTGGCTGCTAACCACAATCCTTATTTCTAAATCTGATATTCTATCTTTACCTTCATTCATTCTGTTGCAAATACTTACAGTGGAATTTTTAATCTCGTGGAGGATATCTATTTGGGTGTGTTTCATAGTTTCCATTTCTTCCTATGTTGGGCATTCATAGTTTTCATCATTTTCCTAAGCTGCTCTACATTTTTTATCTGTGTCTACTCAAGATTCACTGGGCATGTCTTTCATTTTAATCATCATTTCTTTTTTTTACCTGAAAGATTATTTTTTCTATAGCCACCTCCATTTTTTGTTTTATTTCTGCTGCTATCACTTCAGAAAGTTCCAGTGTGTGGTTTCCAATTTCTTCTATTTCATTCTGCTCTGAACTTGTCCTGGGTGGGCTGGAGGTCTGGGGTTGCATTTTGCTTCTGTGTCTTGTCATTTTCTATTTTCTATTTTTTATTTTATTTTATTTCATTTTATTTTGTTTTCTGTGTTGGTGCTTGTATATTTCTTATGGTAAATAGTTTATCAGTAGTATCACGGCTCCCCTAGAAAATACCTATTCTTCTGAGATGTCTTCCACATGTAAGTGATTCTTGGTCTTTGTGTCTATCCCAAGAACTTATCTTACCAATTTATTAAGGATGGGAGGTGGCTATCTATTTGGCTCTGCACTCTATCCTTTCGTACTGGACTATAGTGATGGTTATTACCCCAGGTAATCACAGTGTTGTCATATGAGGGAGAAAAACTGATTACAACATATATGACATCCTGGCTAAAGTAGTACAGTTAGCAATAACAATAACATCCAGCACAGCCTAGCCACAGACCAACTGTGGTAACTATTATTTTGGTACCTTTAATCATAGGAGCAAGCTCTACCGATATATATAACTATAGCGAGCCCTTCCCGGTCCTCGTTGCAGTCCAGGAAGCTTATATTTGTAATCCCATGGAAAAGTTATTGGAATTCTAGGGAGTTAATTCCAATCTACTACTTCCAGTACAACCCACAGTGAAAATAAAGACACTAAGGCATATCTATAGTTGTGGGGAGCCAAGAGGTCCAAAGTCCAACCAGAGTAGTTGTTACTGGAACAAAGGCCTCTACCCAGGGCCAAACCTGGGTTTTATTAATTCTCGAGGAGGGGAATGGCTCGGGGATGAGTGACTGTGAGAGTGGCGGAAAGTATGCGAGTACCATGAGCTGGGCTAGGTAGGTGGCCTGAAATCACTTTTGCAATATGCAGAGGGAAGGATATGCAGAAGGAATAATCTGCATAACACAATTCAAGATAGTATCTAATGTTTTGGGGTCAGTGCTTCAGCTCTGATGTGTAATCTTCTATGCCCTGGGAAGTCATAGCCTCTTTCTCGAGGCTCGATCCCAGCCGACAGCGTGGAGCACAGCTCTCCATCCCACCAGGCTCAACCATGTATTGGAAGCAAAGGGGCAGGGAAACACAGGCCTGCCGCCTTGCTTCAAAGACTACATATTAGCACCTCGGCTAGACCGATTTGCATTGCTTAAAGCCAATTGAAGGGATAAGGAAAAGTCCTAGCCAGCTCTGTACATACCAATACATGGAAATCGGGCCAGGTTCAGCGAAGATGGAGATAATTGCTCTTCTTTCAAGGACAGCCTCCAGGTGGTCCTCCACATATAATGAAATCCAACATGTACTAGGAACTTGTATACTATGAATTTCCCCTTGGTAGATTAATTTTACCTGCCAGCTCTGTGGGGCCCCTCTGAAAACAGTGTCCCACTGTTGCTGGACAACTCCTGCCAGTGCCCCTGGTTCTGCTGGTCCCCACTGAGCTGGGGCCAAGATTCCTTTTTTATTTAAACCAAACCCAAGGAGAAATTATTTATATCTGTTCTCTTAGCATTTTACAAATCCTTTCTTAGGAATTCTCTTTATAGCTCTAGTATGTGCTAGTACAAAGTGCTGGGCCCAAATTTTTTTTTTTTGTGTGGGTACCGGGGGGTCGACCTCAGGACCTCACTTGCCAGCAGGTGCCCGTGCTGCTGAGCGATATCACCGGCCCCCTTTTTTTTCGTATGTGGGTTCCGGGAGTCGAACTTGGGCCCTCGTGCTTGCCAGGCAGGCGCTTACGCCACTGAGCCATCTCACCGGCCCTGGGCCCAAATATTTATAGTCATCTCTTTGCTAGACAGGTAGACAGCTAGCTGCATGGTTCATTTTCACTGCACTTACTAGCTAATTTATCCAGAACTGACCTCATGAGATCTTTCCTAAGAGTATTTGGAGTAGAGTCTGAGATACTATTGAATTAAATAAATTAGTTCCATCCTGCCTCCCTCTTCAAACAGAAAATAAGTAGGATAAACCTTCAAAAAATACTGCTCTTCATTCCTTTGATTTTGTCCTGCACATAGACTAAGAAACTTGGTCCAGAAAACATGTTTCTCAGAATTAAAGTAAAAAACGTGTCAGTGGCTTTAATAGATCCTCTGGAGGATGATGAAACCAGGAGATGAAATTCAATACAAATAAGTTTGTACCAGATTTATTTTTAAAATCAAGTACCTTTTCTTGCTACCTATGGCTATTTTGTAAAGAAAAGGTAAGTGCTAATTATATATAATTATGGAATTCCACTTTCTAAAGGCCTTTGAACTTTTGGAAGGCAGAGATATAATTTCACTATGGAAATTAAAATTATTATAGACTCCATGTTAGAAGGTAGCATTAATACACCTGGCTGGAAATTGTAAAGAAAGCTTGGTAAACAGAACAAATTATAATGAGTTTTCTTCCCCTCTGCAGTAGTTTAGGAAAGTGGAAAATGGATTCTGGACTGTCTTTCTTTCCCTCTGTCTCTCTATCTCTGTCTCTGTCTCTTTCTTTCTAAAATAAATTTAAATTTAAAATGCATTAACATATGAATATTTTAAGGCATGCTTTTCTGGTTTTGTTTCTGTGTATTCTTGGTAGACGAGCAGTTGGCCTAATGGTATGGGCGTATTTACTACATGTCATTTATCAATGAATTCTAGAACTGAGTTTTCATTGCATCAAGATTGTTGAGAAATAAATACATGAGTTGAAAGATTTGTTAATTAACTTCATGTCATCTTTACAAAATTTAAATGTATATCAAAATGTCATATTTTACCCCTACACTATACACAATTATTTTTCTCAATTTAAAAAGTTTAAACAATATTGAGAAATAAAATGAACTAATGTTTTTTGAGTAATTACCATTTCAGGCATTGTGCTAAGTTTAATCCTGGTGTTTAAAAAAAGAAAATCCATCACATATGTATGAACTGATAGAGCAGAAACAATAAAGGAAAAGGTGTACGGTTGATCTTAATTGCCAACTGGAGTGAATTAGAAGATTACGGGCAAGTGAATGGATCATTGGGACTCCACCTAATCCACTGTTCTCAAAGCTGAATGTGCCATTAGGGGGCAGAGTCCAGTTGGAGCAGGTGTGTCATTAGAGCACATATCTCGAGGGGACTCTTCCCCCTGCTCTGCTGCCTGAATGTGATGAACTGAGCAGCTTTGCTCCACCACATCCTTCCGCCATGATGTTCCTGCCCTGGAGCCAGCTGACCATGGGCTGAACCCTCTAAAACTATGAGCCAAATTAAACCTCTCCTCCTTTAAGGTGTAGGTGTTGGGTACTTTGTCACAACAATGGGAAAGCTGACAAATATAGAAGGAAAATAAAATTATACAAGAACAAATATATATCAGTGCAATGGATAGTGGAAGTTAGAATATTCATAAAAAATTCATAATGACAAAGTTTAGTAAGCAAATAAAATTATTTAGAACACAATATATTTAGTGTAAGTCCAGAACTAAACAATATTTTTCATAATATAAGAAAATGCCCCTAAATTTTATTATCCGCTGACAGAAAAATTTTAATAATATTGTGTATTGTCCATGTACATATAGGAAATACAAACCAGAGAAATTTAATGACCTGCCTGCCATCTCACAGTGCCAGAAGCCAGAATTCTTGTGTGTGTGTGTGTGTGTGTGTGTGTGTGTGTGTGTGTGTGTGTGTGTGTTAAGAGCATCTTAATTCTACAGTACAATTTCCTTAGCTTTGCAGTGAGCAATGGCATTGAGGTGACAAATTATGAGGTGTGAGACTGTCAGGCTAAATATACATGTTATATAACACCAATCCAAACCTCTTTAGCTAGCACCAGTGACCAACTTCGTTATATTTAGTGTTTATAAATGAAAATTTCCAAATGCAAAAATCTAAGCATTGAGAATTTTATTCACCTGGTGCCTTTTCCCTTGTTTAGATTTTCCTTTTACAAAATACTACTTTTTCCTTCTCTTCTTTTTTGCATTTTACTCATTTTCAATTACTTAAATATTGCCTCTAAGGAGTCCTTTGCATTGGAAAATGTTGCTGAGGTTGCAATAGAATTTTTAGAATTCTGAATGACATTAAACAGTTAAGTGCCATAGATTCCAATGATGTTACAGAAAATAAATATTTTCTCTATCAATATTTACTTCTTTTAAGCTACTGTGCATGTTTAAGCAATTTCATATAGGCTCTTGTATAACTGTGTATTTTGTAAAGTTGTGATTGTTGATTTTGCTATTTAATCCAAATTATCTGTATAACTACCCTAATAAATTTTTGTAGACAATAACTTCTGGAAGACATCTTCCATTATTTAAACAATTTAAAATGCTGCTGGCTGTAACTGCTCTGTTTTCCAAAGTCCAGTTTGAGGTTAAAATGAAACAGCAAAATTGCCTCTGAAAACACTTTTATTCTGATACAGTTACAAAAATTTTTCAAAATAAATATTTCCGGGCCGTGAGATGGCTCAGCGGCTTAAGCGCCTGCCCGGCAAGCGCCAGGGCCCGAGTTCGACTCCCAGATCCCACATACGAAAATGGGGCTGGTGATATCGCTCAGCGGCACTGGCGCGCAGGCGCCCGACGTCCTGAGGTCGACCCCCCGGTACCCACAAAAAAAAAAAAAAGAAAATGTGATTAAAATTTGAGCTACAGGGCCGGTGAGATGGTTCAGCGGCATAAGCACCTGCCTGGCAAGTGCGAGGTCCTGAGTTCGACTCCCGGTACCCACATTAAAAAAAAAAAAAAAAAACTATCACCTTTGGGCCGGTGAGATGGCTCAGCGGCTTAAGCGCCTGCCCGGCAAGCGCGAGGGCCCGAGTTCGACTCCCGGAACCCACATACGAAAAAGGGGCCGGTGATATCGCTCAGCGGCACGGGCGCCTGCTGGTACATGTGGTCCTGAGGTCGACCCCCCGGTACCCACAAAAAAAAAAAAAAATTGAGCTACACCATTTACCAATTAGGCAAGTCATTTAAAATACTTAAACCACTGTTTTCTCATTAAAAATGTATATATTGTGCAAAATGTATATAGCACACTTATTTTTGTGTGTGAGATAATGAATTGTATTGTGTTAGTTGTAATGTTTTCTAAAATATATTTTGCTAAAATATAAATTAGAGATACTTAGAGAAGTATGTGTATACACATGGGCATATAGATATGGCATAGCCATATTTTTCAAAAATAAAATATATGTAAACATTTTTCTAGTGAAAAAAAAAGTGTTGGGACCACTGCATATTCTAATGAGAACAAAGCACCAGAAAGTACATAAAAGAAGGCTGTAGAAAATAAATATTAGACATTGTCAAAGGAATTGGGATGTGTTACGTATATGTACCAACTTCCCTCAATGAATGTAATCATCATGTACTACAAACATATACTAATAAAATTCTAAAGACTAAAGCATTACACAAATCTAAAAAAATAAGACAACAATTACATTAGTCAGAACACTTTAGCTAAAGAGATAGTGGGACCAACTTTGTTAAAATGGAATTAAATTATTCGTTCTCTTTATCAAAGAATGATTATATTGTGTTTTTCAATTTAATGAAGAGAATATATCAAAGTAAAAATAAAGGAATGAGTTGTTTTCAATAAATGTTTTAGCCATATTAATTTATAAAAAGTCTTACTGTTTAAGAAATTAAATTAAATATTAGGGGCTTAATTCTGATGTTAATACTATTCAAATTCTATTATCTGCTTTAAAACATAAGGAAATCAGTTCTCTTCCACTGCTTTCCTACTTTCTTCCATTAGTTAGTTGGCTGACTGGATTTCATCTTCAAATTTTCTTTCCTGGTCTCCTTCCTTCCTTCCTTCTTTCTTTTGATTTATTCTCTTAAAAATCTTTATCCTACTAATTATCCATATTATCTTAAATATTTCAGAATGATAGTGTATTGTTTTGTTTCGTTTTTGGTACATCATTGTACTACTTCAGAGGACTTACTCTTTTCCCAAGGATCTTTTAAGAATATTTTTATATCTATATTAATTGGGATGTATCAATGTGTGGACACCAATATGTCCCAGAATATGAGATGCTCTTTAATCCATAGATTTGCTTTTCTGTTATTTTGGAGAAAGATTTTTATAATTGTAAAATTGATGTTTCTTTCTATTTTTTTGAATTACTTTTTCTGATAAACTAGTTATATTAGATCAAATTTTTGTCGTCTACATATCTATCATTGTGCTCTAACTTCTTAACTCTTTTTTCCCTTAAGACTTTCTTTCCTTTCTGTCTCTAATAGGCATTTCCTTTATCTAATTTTGTTCCCTGAACTTTCTAATTCCTTAGTACTTTTAAAATGAGCTTACTTATGCACTTAACTTTGTAATCCCATTTGTTTCATTCACTTCATCCGATATTTTGTCATCTCAATACATCATCCTTATCCCTCCATCTCTTCTTCCTCTCCTTCTTCCTATTACTAAATTCTAGGTTTGTGCTACATTGCAAGATATATGTCTTCTCTAGAGTAAGATTTTATCCTATTATTGAAATAGACATATGAAAACTACATATTATGGAGTACCACTTCCTACTTCCATATGTGTGTATACTGAGCAATGTTTTATTTTTTTTTTTTTTTGTGGGTACCGGGGGGTCCACCTCAGGACCTCGCGCGCCAACAGGCGCCTGTGCCGCTGAGCGATATCACCTGCCCCTTTTTTGTATGTGGGATCTGGGAGTCGAACTTGGGCCCTCGCGCTTGCAAGGCAGGCGCTTACGCCGCTGAGCCATCTCACCGGCCCTTGAGCTATGTTTTAAATTAAACATATCTACCTCCTTAAATAATCATCATCTTTTGTGATGAAAACATTCATAAACTTTCACTCTAGCTTTAACTCTTTAAATAAAACCAAAGAAACATAGATTGCAGGGCACAAAGAGACCTGGAGATGGGTCAAAGCACTTTTCCTGTGCCATTTCCTCTTTATTCCTGACATCGCCACACCCTGTGTGTAGACGCTACCTTTTTTAGTTCGAAGTCTCAAGCAGACATTGAGCGGCTGCCCACCTGGAGGAGAGAGAGGACACCGAGCTTTTCTCCTCCATCTATGCGTCTGCTTCAAGGGACAGAGACATCAGAACCTACAAAAGGGCAGACAGGACTAACCCCGTAGCCCACGATCAGTGCAAGCAACTGCTGTGGGATGACATCCATGAACGTGTCCTGGAAAAATCTTTGAACACAGAGAAACATAAAAAAAATTTCACGGGTGTCACTCCGTGAAGCATGCGAACTTCAGCTTCCAAGAAAGAAATGGTGTGATGACTTGAGAAATTTAATTAACAGATTTAAAACCCACCTTTCTCCCCAAGTGAGAAGGTGGGAGATAACAAATTTCTCATGGTTGGCGTATTGATGCTTTAGGGCTATAAAGGAAGAATATGACCTATAAAAGCGAATTTCTCCTGGAAAAAAGTGTCATGCTCATTGGTGTGATCAGCTCTGTCCACCATTTCTATCAGCTCTGAATACTGTGAATGACTTTTCCTTGCCTTCCTCCCTTTCAGTGAGGAACCCATTTCCCTCCATCCTACAGATGGCTGGAGATGGGCGCATAACTCTGCCTACCTTCCCATGGCTGTGGAGGAAAGACCTAGTCACCTGGCAGATTTACCAACTTTGTTGACCAGGCTTTGGTCGTCCTCGAGACTTGGTCAAATGTCCTCGGCCAGTGTTCGCTCCAGAGAGCACAGGTGTGTCTCAGATACTCCACGCTTTTCTTACTTCTGCTTCATCTTGGAGCGCTGGGAATGGAGAGCCCTGGCTGTTTCCTTCTGAGTCCCCTGAAAACTTTACTGTGTTGAGTGGAGCCTTCCTGTCCTAGTGGTTTAGCTTGACTTCTTCTAGGTTTGGCCCTGCTCATTTCTCAGTGATGGGGAGGTTGGTGGTGATTCTCAAGGTTTCATCAACTTGCTTGCTTTCCTGGCATACTTCCTTGTACAGTTGGGAATGCTGCTAAGCTGGGCCTTATTGGAATCTTGTCTTTCCATTCCTCGACACAAGTTTTTACAATTTCTAGCAGGAAACTATAGCTTATTCCTTGTTGAGTTGCTATTGGTTAACATTTTCCTGAATTTTTACTTTACTTTTGCTCCTCCTAATGTCCCTAGAGGTTGAAGGAGGGAGATCCTAAGATACGTCCCATTTTCTCATTGCTTATTTTGGAGACTCTTTGTTCCTGTGAGAACCCTTAAATAGGGAATGCGTAGATTGGAATGAGCATGGCAATTCTTATTTAAAACGGTGAAGTGACTGGAACTGGGTTCTCACTCACAAGTCTAAGTAAATATATTTGAGATTTGCAGGTTCCTATCTGTCAAGAACACGTAAACAAATACGAGGCAACCAGGCTTGCCTGTACCATGTCCCTGAAAGAGATGTGCTGTCATAGTAAGAGGCCACATGTCACTGATAAATTCACCAGGAGTTTTGCTAATTTGTTGATTTTTTTCAAAGTTTCAGAATTTTTATTTATTAATTTATCTACATTCTAAAGAGTCTCTGCCTATTAGTATGTTATCTTCATTATCTCCTTGTATCTTCTTTCATACCTTTGTTTTTTCGTTTTTTGTTTTTTGTTTTTTTTTATACGTGGGTACCGGGAGTCAAACTCAGGACCTCACACTTGCCAGGCAGGCGCTTATGCCGCTGAGCTATATCACCAGCCCCCTTTGTTATTTTTTGCCCAGATTTGGAGTTGGATTTTAAATCATTTTTTAAAAAACTTTTCACTGACAGCAGCATTAGTGTATGCACATTTTCTTCAGTTCTTCACTCTGAGTGAAATTAGAGTTCTAGGTATGGATTTTCCTCTGGTCATCACTTTAAATCTCCTGGATTCTGAAGTGTAGGGTTTTAATCATCATTATTTTTCAGAACTTTTCTCTCTTTTTGCATAGTTTTATTATTCACCTGAGTTGTTTTTTTGTGTGTGATCAGGTAATTGTTATAATATCTCCTTTTTATAGAACTTATTGATGTTTTCCTTGCAATACAATATGTGATCATTCCCGTGGCTATTCCGTATTGGCTGAGAAAAGAGATGTATCCTGCACTATCAGGGTGTATTGCTTGATATATATCCAGGGGAACTCACTTTGTTAATTGTGGCATCATGATGGTCTATTTATTTCAGTCCACGTGGGCTGGCTTGTCCCACTAACAGTGCATTAAATTCTTTTGTTATCATTCTTCTCATTCTTCCTTATATCTCCTCCTACTCCCCATCTCGTAGCTTTAACCTTGTATCAGTGGCACATAGCTATTCATAATTGCTTTATCTTTATTATGATTTGTGGGTTTTTTTCTTTGTCTTGTTTGCTGCATTTTGACAGAACTGTACTTTATCTGATAATAAGGTTTCAGCTGCTATGTGTCTGTGGATCCCACATGTCGGACACGTTACCAATCTCTGTATTTTTCACTGGAACCGTTTGTTTTTTCTTATAGATAGCATAAAGTTAGGTTTAATGACCCAATCTAAAATGCTAAGTAAAATTTGTTTTCCGTGCCAACTATATCAGAAAATATGAGAAAATAATTGTTTAATGTCTATTGTATGGACCAAATTGTTTTTTCCTATTTTTTAGATATTTTCAACACATAATGTATTTATGTAAGAATATATTTACTGGGCCGGTGATATAGCTTAGCAGCATAAGTGCCTGCCTGGCAAGTGCGAGGTTCTGAGTTTGACTCCTTGTACCCACATTAAAAAAAAAAAAAAAAAAAGAATATATTTACTGTCAACTCAGGCAGAGTTAAAAGATCCACTCAAAGTGCAGGATGGACTCAAGGATTTTTAAAATAATAGCAAAAGCTCGTTGATTTGGTTTGAGATGCCTCATAACCACAAACTTCTAAAAAACTACCACAGGTCAAGTATTGGTATAGTATCACAGAGTGTCCACAGTGGTCTGGAAAGGATAGAAAGAGACTCCTCTCTTTTCCAAATATATGTTAATGTGAGATGAATTTTATGTGGTTCCACTAAAACAACATATTGCAGTGGATTTAATGTGGAAACGAGTGTGAGGACCCATCTGTCCTCTGCTAAGCCAAGTGTTTAGGAAACTTCTGCACTTCTCATTTTTTGTTTAAATGATCTGCTTATTTTCATTAAAACATTTATGTGTATAATATCTTAATTTTAGTGAGTTAAATATTTCTGACTATGCAATTTCACATTTGAATTAAAAATTAGAAATTTTTAATTTCTAATGTTGGTAGCTATAATCCACACACAAGTTCTTGGAAGACGTTCCATCTTTTTAACAGTGTAAAAAACTCCTGAGACCAAAATGTTTGAGAATTATCAACAGCTGACTGGCAATAAAGTCCTGTGTCCTAAAAGTAAAAACCACGTTGTGAACGTGGCCTCAGTGAAAGCTATTGTTAATCGGGCGGCCTCAAGCTCCCAGGTGGAGCTCCCACTCGTCAGCCACTGTTCCTCCGTGGGAGGAGTGACCTCCCCGCCACCCGACCTTGCTAAGTCTTCCGCGTCCTCCTGGGTTCAGCGCGCGCACATTTCCCAGGCCGGTGCTCCTCGGTTATGGTCTCTCGAAACAATGCTCTTGTGCTTCAGAACTTTTTCTTTCCTTCTGATCATGCATTTACGGACAGAAATCTATTTCTTCCCAATAGATGGGAAATCATGACACCAAGGAGTGCGCTGTTTTGGCCACCGCTGTGTTCATTCTCTGAAACGAAGAGTTCAGCACAGGGTCGGATGGGAAATAAAATACGTGTTGGTGAACCAGTCCTTGCAGGGACACACGCGGCGATAGAGGGGCAGGCGGATTAATCACGGGCTTGACCTGGAATGAGTGCCTTCTTCGGCACCAGCAACTCGAGATAAAACACGGCGAGGGAACGCTTTGGATCCACTTTGCGTCGCTCATCCTACTCTTCCTTGTGCAGTTTTCTTACTGAGTATTCTTGCCGGGTATTTCTTTTACAAAGAAAACAGAAGGAGAGAAAATTAATACACAACGGTATTTGCTGTGTTGGCACATGTTCTGGAGCAAGCCTGGTGATGGGCAATTGTTGGCAAACAACTTTTTGTGTTTCACGTGACACTGTTATTTCTTTTGAATTATGCTAGAATTTTATTATTTTTCTGTATGTCCTTCCTATGATCTCATCTATTACCTGTTTTGGCCTAAAAATCTACAGTTGAGTGACACATCCAGGTATATTTCCTCCACCTCCTTCGTTACTACCTATCATTGTTTGAATAGACTTTGCTGTATCTGCGAAATTCATCCCTCCCCCCACGAGGCTACTTACGGCTTAAACTCTTTGACTTATCTGTGTATCTGCAGGATGCAATTAGGGGCTTACCATTTGATAAATATTCAGTAAATGAAAGCAGGTATGGATCATCGAAGTAAACATTTAATAAACAAAATTATAAACTTCTCAACATTTTTATTAAATTCTTTCAGTTAAAACTCAGGTAATGGGAGAAATCAAGATTGCACTGAAAAAAGAAATGAAGACAGATGGTGAACAACTAATAGTTGAAATTCTCCAATGCAGAAATATTACCTACAAATTTAAGTCTCCTGACCATTTACCAGGTATCTAACTTTATGATAAAAATAAATATAAATTATCTAGGAACTTATTAAGGGGGTGTCTTAAATATTATGTGAAACATAAACTAACATTTAGTCTGTATAGCAAATACATCAGAAATATATGAAGAGTTAATTTCTACAATATAAAATTTTTTTTAGTTTTTAGCTAGATTTTTCAACACATTAATTAGTGATAATCCATTAAACAGCAAGAAACAAAGTTAAATTGCTAAGAAAAGTGGTATATGTTTAATCATTTATGTTGTCTGAAACAAATTGTTCATGAAATCTGTGTTGCTATAAACCACAGGAAGAACTCCCAGCATGCAATTATAATTATCACAATAGAAATTATAAGATTGATGGACCTTAATGGGCTGCAATGTTATTTTCAGATTTGTATGTGAAAATATATGTGATGAACATCTCTACCCAAAAAAAGGTGATCAAGAAAAAGACAAGAGTGTGTAGACACGATCGAGAGCCTTCCTTTAACGAAACTTTTAGATTCAGCCTCAGTCCTGCAGGGCATTCTCTTCAGGTAACTCTCTCTTGTACAGTTACTGCCTTACATTTTTCACTTATATTGCATTTGTGTATTTGTTACTCAATTATTCAACATTTATGTACTAATCATACACCTATGACATTAGAGAAAATATTAAGGTGCATGTACGCAGGGGCCCTCTGGTCTCCAGCTCACCCCACCCCAGGCTGCCTCATCTGTGCTGCTCTCTGCGGTCACTGCTGTCCCCCGCCGAACTCACTGTCCCTCGCCCTCTCCAGCCCCATCTTTATTATGCACCCCATGTCCGTGGTTTCCTGGCCACCTGCTCATTACTGTGGGACCCTTCCATTCATTCTGTCACACTGCTGCCAGGTGGGGCTTGTAAAAGTCCAGGTTGGGTTACGTTAAAGCCCTTCAGTGACTCTCCACTCCCTGGAATCAGGGTCCTCCAAGGTGAGTTTTAATTGTATCCATTTAGTCTCAGCTTCTTAGAAACTTTTCCATTCACTTGATTCGCCAGCTGCACCGACTCCCTGCGTATCAGGTCAGAACTCTACCCTTGGGCACATCCATTTCTTCCCCACCAAAGCCCTCCGCGCTTCTCTCCACCCATTGCCCCACTCCGCCTCTCTCCGAACAAACCCAGGGATCTCCTGGGATCTTAGGTATAATTCACCACACCAGCTCACAGCTCCACTCCTTACCTCGTCATGCTACAAGCCCCAGTCTGTTTTGTGCAAAGATTTATGTACCTGGGGGCCTGTGCTTCCACACTGTCACCTCCTCTAGGGCAAGGACTCGCTGTCAGTGCTCCGTCCTCTTCACACATTACCTCCTCAGGAGACGCGGCACCAGGGTGACAGGAGAAATGCAGGTGGAGGGGAGAGAGGGACAAATAGGAAGAGACCTTGCGGTCCCGGCACGCAAAGCCTTGCACTAAGGACAAATGCAGAGCAGAGACGCTTCGAAGTGATTAACTGGGATCAGTGTAGAGTGGAATCAAAACTGAAGGAGAGACTGACGTCTGTGTGCCCAAATGTGTCAGAGATTCAGTAATCGGAGGGGGAGCTATGCGGGAGGAAGAGTTCCAAAATCCATTTGATGAGGCAATGATTCAAGTGATAATTCAGGGTCACTTGAAATCTCAAAACCCAAAACCAGGAGAGGCACTGTATCCAGACGTATATTTTAATGATGGAAGAAAATAAAGATTTAGAGAGGCAAAAATATTGAATTACCTGAATGAGATTCTAAAGAGTAATAAAGAAGGGGGAAAAGATATAGAAAATTATCAAGGATTAATAGATTAACCCAAGGTTCTCTACAATTCTTTCAATACTTAAAGAAAAAAAAAAACTCCATGGTCTCAGATCTGTAGAATAACATTATTTCTCTAAAGGACTTAAGGAATCATGTTGTAAGTGCACACTGTAGTTAAAATCAGCAAATACTAAATAGAAATGAAGTCCCACTCAGCATTCAAATGATTTTTCTATTTGATTTGGTATTTAATAAACTAATAAAAATGTGTCTGGCAAAGTTATTTAGAGAAAATTTCCATCATTTTCAGCATACATCTAATTAGAATTAGATGGTTTTATACACTTCTTACCTGGAGTTCTCATATCCTTCAGGGTGTGTCTTTTCCTTTGGGGAATAATTTTAAAATGTGGACGTGAATTAATTTATATTGTGGAAATCTTTTGAGAACATCTTGGTTATTAATTATCTTGCAAAAACAAAAAACAAAACAAAAAAAAAAACACTTCCTGCAATTTTTCACCCTGTCCCCTCTTGTCTGTGCTGTTTCTTTGATGATGCAGGGTCTGTTAACCAGTTGAAAAATAGACATACATGTGTATATGTGTGTTCTTATAGAAATATATATAAAATATAGGTTATTTTTTTCTAGATTTTGCTTTTCTCCAATGGAGGGAAATTTATGAAAAAGACCTTGATTGGTGAAGCCTCTATCTGGCTTGACAAAGTGGATCTCAGAAAAAGAATTGTCAACTGGCACAAACTCTTGGTCAGTCCCACTCAGACACACTAAGAGCTGTGTGTGCTCAGGGAAGGGCATGGAGGAATCGCCTCTACCGACTGGTTAGACACTGTTGTACTGAGCTGTCCTCAGGGCAAGCACGAGAGAGGACCAACAGGAAGCAACACCATGACAACCTGGTAAACTCACTGTCATGGGTAACACAAAGAGAAACAAATGAAAAAAGTTGGAAAGCTGAAAACAAACCAATGCAGTAGAGCTCTGAGACCTCAGGTTTTCTTGGCAGTGAAGAGAATGTGGGAGGGGAATTTTGATTTCTTACAGCAAAGGAGAATCTTTGAGCAGATTTGAGGTGCAGTGGTGAACGTGGCCTCAAATGCAGCACACAAGCAACTTTCACGTGAAGAAGGCATGGGTGAAAGAACTGATATAGCAAATCTCAGTTCTCAAAAGTTGAAAAATTCTTCATCTTATGTTCTCAGACAAGTTACTTTTTGAGATCTAACATAGGATGCACCTGCAGCGTGTGCCCTGGACTGGAGGAAGACGACGGTGTGCACAGGCCAAGGAGGCAGGTGACGCAGAAGTCATGGCTCGCAGCCCATGTTGTGCAGATTTGCTCCATGTCTAATTGTGATGGATACACAACACTGATTGTGGAATCCATGTGGTAAAAGCACATTGTTTCAGTATAGCTTTTAATAGTATAGCGTGAAGATAATACTAGGTAAAAATGAAATTATTTATCTAGAAATAAAACCACGTTGGTGAATAAAGACTGTCGACTCACATAATATTGGAAATTTGGTTGAAAATGTCAAAGTCTCCGTAAATTCCATTGAGCTAAGGCATTTTCAATCTTCATACCAAAGGACCTGGATTAAATTGGAATGTTCTAGGAAGCATGATCACTTGTTCTCTGTGGAATTGCAAATAAATATGTATCCTACATATTTCTTTTCTCTTGAGTAATGTATTGTCAGAGTGGAAAAATCCTTCCTCTGGCAAACAAATCATATTAATCTTGTGAAATTGATTAATTAAATTGGTGTCATTTTCTGCTTTTCCATGATGTTTTTACCCTGCACTCATTAACTGGTTGTATAATGAAAACTTTGACTCCAGAATCAAGTTCTCTCTGGTACTCTGTTTCCTTCCCTAAGTGACAATATCACAATGATCAAGTTCATCTGTGTTGGGAAAATATGTACAATGTCAACATTTGAGATTAAAATAGACTTTGAACTATTTTAATAATATACAGTGAAACAACCAATGTCTAAGTCATTAAGATGAAGAATCCTCTTCCCCATCAACCAACAACAGTAGAAGAAATAACATAGAATTGTGGAAAACACATTTGGTGGGAGTTAAAATCCTGGCTTCTGGTATTGATTCTTCTACTGACATTGCAAATGTCACTTAAACTCACTTTCCTCCAGTTTTCTTCCATAGGATAAAAATAATATTATATTCCTAGCTTTCCTCATGGGATGTTGGGATGGTTAAATCAAGAGACCTATGAAATATGAAAGCACATTTCCAAATATAGTTTTATACACAGAAGTGAGGCATAATTATTATGTAGCTTTTTAATTCTCAATTTTATATATATCATCCTCCAAACCAATGGCAAACACTGGTGTGGATAAAAACAGTAAACTAGAAAAAAAAAAACCCTTCTTTTTTTATTTAAAATATGAACTTTGATTTAACCTGAAAAAAGTTGAATTAAATGAAAAAGATGTGCAAATTTTGTTATACTCAATGAAATGAATTACACTGATCTTATCCCGTTCCCATATCCTACCCAAAATAAACTAAATTGCTTCTCAGCATTTTGAATTTAAAAGCTGCCATTTTATTTAAAGTGAGGTTTTAGTGGGATTAAGAGGAACCAACTCCAAAATACTGGTTGTATGTTGAATTTTCTCAATTTTGGAGAAAAAATACTTTAAATTTTAGAGAGATGTGAAACAATAAATTAAAGAATTTCTAAGATACCCCAGGCTACTATTCATTAAGGAAATAAAAATTCACGTCCCTGCACCCCAGCATGTCCATGGTTCCCCCCGTTGCTCACCCCTCCTCTGACACCACCGTTATTGGTATGCTGTACCCCTGGGCACAGGGGAGGAAAAGCATCAAAAATAGGATATTGCTAGAATTTTATTTTTAGAGATTACTAGATCTGCTGATGTTGCCATGGATATTTCCAGCAGAAGCTAGCACTTGAGGAAGCCTAAAATCATCAGTCATAACGGGGGAGGAGGAGGGTCCTGAAGACCTCCCTCTGACATGGAGAGGCTGGGCTATGCGCTGCACAAGGTGCACCCTGGCGCCTCTTCAGTCCTCTTCCGCAGCGTGAGAGGCTGGACGGCCGCTCGGCTCGCTCCATCGCAGGCGCAGTTCCCTTAGAAAGTCCCGGGGGAGGGGCTGCCAGCCAGAACGGTCCCTTGGTAGCTATTGAGTAGGCGCCTTGCGAAGGAGTAGGAGCCTTGCCCTTACAGGTGCTGCTCTGTTCCAAGGACAGTGGCGGGCGGGGTCAACCGAGAGAGACGCGACAGGGCTTCTTCCACGCACCAGCATCCCCTGCAGGGAGTGTAAGATCCTGCCAGTGAGCCGCGCCAGCCGCCGCCGAGCTCCTAGGTTGCACTGGAATTATTCTATGCAACACCGGTCCTTAAGTGAATGCACTTCCTCTGCATGATGTTGATTACCCTTCTTACAACGAAACTGTTTCTTTTTTAATTGCGAACAGGGCTCTTGGTGTTTTTTACTTTTTTGTATATATCACAGCACATGACTTTCCACTTTTTATTTTATTTTGTTTTAATGGAATTGCCTTTTTTTATCCTAATGGTGACAGTTTGTAATCTCTAATTAATATGTGATTAGTCCAATTACTGCACCTTTGAAAACATCTCAGTTTTCTCACAAATTCATTGCTTCATCAAAGACTGAAGCTTTTTGTTGGTTTAAAATTTGGTTGTAAAGAAACTTTCAGCTGTAGGGAAAAAAAAAGCACAGAGTGAATTTTTACAAAAGAAAGGGAGTAACAGACTCATCATTATAGATACATATAACTGCACTATCAAGGCATAGGTGTTTTCCCTGTTTTTACTTAATATTAAGGAAATTATTGGGACACTGAGTGGTTTATTTGCTGTTGCAATTTAAAAGAACAGTATCCAAGATGAAGGGGGAGCACTTGTCTTTGCTCCTTAGTATTCTCCATATTTTAATAAATCATAGTAATTAAATGCATATTTTCGGCATACAGGTGAGATTTATTTTGTGGATCGCACACATTAAAATAGTCATCTTGTGAGAATATTATAGCTGGTAACCAGCTGATAATGACTTTTATTATAGGAACAGTTAGGATGATCATGGTGGTAGCTAATAGTGACACTAACAGTGGTCAGTGATGTGAAGTAAAATAAATTATATATTATTATATTGTGCCCAGTTTATTAGAAATTATTTGATCAATGCTTCATTTCATTAAGATATCATACAGATGTTGATAGTATTTTTTTACTTTATTATTTAAATCATAACTAACAATATTTTTAAAAACTTATTTTCATTGCTATAATGTCGAATATTCCAAAATCGGCCAACTACAGCTCTAAGTGTGTATAACTTTGTGTGTGACAGAAGTGATTTTCCCTCTAGTTGAGCTTGAAATGAAAGTGAAAGAAAGCTCGATGACTAGTTATGAAAGGCTTCTCTAATAATTACTTGCCTTTGGTGATGAGTGAAAAAGATACCTTCATTGAATGCGACACAGTGATGTTTTTTGAGTGTCCCACATTCTTATTATTAAAGGTTCCCATTAGACCCAACTCATTTAATCAAGTTCCTTCCCTGGTAGGTAGGTTAGGTGAGGGTTTTCTTCACTCATTACGCTGTATATAGTGATACATTTGGTAAAATAGGCAAAGCTGAAACACTCATTTCATTTGGCATCCAGTGTGCAACTATGATTATTATCCGACTGTGTCTCTATGTTTGTTATGTGACGTGCTCAGGTGCGCCCACTACTGATTAATGTGTGTGCTAATATCCTAACAACACATCTGGTGTTAAAGAAAAAATTCTTGTCTGAAAAAATTGAAAACCTAGCAAAATTGATTTCAAACTAAAAATACAGTACTTGGAGATATGTCTTATTTCTGACTCTATGTTGCATGCCGTGTTGGTGATTTGCTAGTGTGTTCTTTCTTCTTTTCTTTTTTTTTTCCTTTTTCCCCCCACATCCCTCTGGAGAATCTAATGAACACATGCAAATTCTTGGATTAAAGATTGTATAAATTGATCTGAAAATATATGAGAGTTGTATAAAAATTGCTTGTAAATCTGTCTTGAGTTTTACTCTATGTAAAAATGTCTTGGTTTTGTGATTGTACACAAGATGTATCTTGAAAACTTATGTAAATTGTGCTGTATAAAGGCTGTTGTCTCAGCCTTACTAATAAATATTCAAAATATCAACTTTGACATCTTGAGTTTATCAAGATTTCCAGCCCCAACATAGCATATGTTTGCATCTCCACTTGCCAATGTGCAACTCGAGTAATGAACAAAAAAAGAAAAGGAGATGGTTAGTGTGTATGTAGGCAGATTTTACGTTTCATATGAAGAGGTTAGAAGAGAGCCCTTCAGATGTTTGTAAATTTCTCAGTGAAGGTGTGAAGTCATCTGCTTAGCGTGAGGTAGAACCTAACAGGGTTAAACATCTGAAGAGAGAAAAGGGGGTTCAGAAAAGTTCTGGAGTAAACAGGAAAAGAGAGACGCCATGCACCTCGAGGGGCTCCTTGGGCTTTGTGACAATGAACAGTGACCTCAATTTGCCTTTCTGTCATATGTGAGTTCCCCAGCCTGGAAACTGAAGACCAGTGAAAGGACACAGTAGACTTTAACTTCAATGAGCCTCACCAGATGGATTAGACAAAAAAAGAACAAACGTGAGAGACTGCAGGGTATGGGCGAAGTTGATTTTACATTGAAGAACCATCAGCTATATAATAAAGAGGGAAGTGAAGAAAGGTAAAGACTGATGAACTGGGTGATAGAAATGCAGGCCGAGGGTCACTATTAACAAGCCAAGTGTGGTGAGAGTGCCTTTCCTTATTTCGGAAATGCCAAGAGTTCCCAACCACAATTCTCAATGGTAAAGAGCTGCAGAGAGAGGTTTATAAGCTATTAGGGTCAGATTGTACAACCTGCCATCAACTCTGATTGTTTGAATAATGACAGTTGTGCCTCATCCAGATCCTAACAACTCCTACGTAGATTTCTACAGCATCACCTGGATAATTCGCTGCCCCCTCCTTCAAGTGCATCCTCCACACAGCCACCTGGGACCTGCCTGGAGTGCATATCTGACCCTAATGTGTCCCTGCTTGAAACCACTCAGGATTCCTGCCACCAGAAGCCCAGAAGAAACCATGCATCATCCTTGAAAGCAGCTTCTACATCATTCATTCCCCTAAGAAACCCTCCTTTCCTTCCTTCCTTCCTTCCTTCCTTCCTTCCTTCCTTCCTTCCTTCCCTCTTTCCTCTTTCTCCCTGCCTCCACTAATTGAATAAATGCTTTCTGTCCAGTTCCCTTTGCACTCTGTTTCTGTCTCTCTCTGTCTCTTTCTCTCTGTTGCTCTCTCTCTTTCTCTCTCTCACTGTCTTGCTCATACTTTCTGCTGCTAGAAAATCCTGCTTTTATCCCTTCTACCTCCATGGTTCACCCACACCTTTAAGTGTCTTAATGGTGTGACTGTCTTTCTTTTTTTTAATTTATTTTAATTAATTTTTTTATATGCAGATACCAGGAGTCAAACTCAGGACCTCGTGCTTGCCAGGCAGGTACTTATGCAGCTGAGCTATATCACCGGCCCTCTTTTTTTTCCAATAAAGATCCAGAACCTCTGATTAAGCCCTGAGTCCTGCTTCAGCCTCATGTCACAGGATGCTCCCTAGAGCTTGCCTGTCTAGTGCGGGCCGAGTTCCACATCCTCCAGGACCATCTCCTCTCACCCCGTCAGTCCCCTGTCTGGGATTTGCCTCCCTGGTCATCACCCCTGATCCTAGGACTGCCCAGACCCTCCGCTGCAGTACTCTACATATTCCATCCTGGCACCTACTGTCCATTGTGTTTGTTTATTTTTGTGATCAGATTACTGCTTGGGAGGAGGACCAGGAAGCGGACCGAGCCTGGCAGGGCACTGGAATAATGGCGAGGAGCACTCTGGAATCCCAGTGTTCTAGAGAGTAGAACAATGCAACGTCATTTCATATTTTTGGCCACATGTAAGATTCCTTTCCTGAATCTACCAGTCAAATCTTAGACAAGTAGACCCTTTTCTGACATTTTTGTAGTTAAATATTTTGCCAAGGAATCTAACATAAAATGACCATGATTGCACAAAATAATCTTAGGTAGTAAAAACTATTCCACAGTAAAAGACTAAATTGGAGATAAACAGGGGAGGAGAAAATTCTTTTCAGATAAGACTTTAACAGTTGTAATTGCAGTATCATCGCCCAAGTAATGAAGGCACCCATAGGAATCTGAGAAAGAAGAGTTTAAACTAAATCAGCCTCAAATGCTGATCAGTATGCGCCCCAGAAGTGATCTGACATTTAGAGCCTGAAAAGGGGTGGCTCTCAAAGAGAGATAGTACAAAACTGACCAAAAGCACATTAAAAACTCAAGGGTTAAGGAGGAACAAGTGATCGGCAAAATCTACAACCTGGTCTCAAGGAGATAAATGGTAATAAAAAAAGTACTTGGAGGTGAAATAAGTTAATTAACATTTTTTTGTGTGTGGGTACCGGGGTTGAACTCAGGACCTCGCGTGCCAGCAGGTGCCCATGCCGCTGAGCAGTATCACCAGCCCTTTTTTCATGTGTGGGTACCGGGTTCAAACTCAGGACCTCACGTGCCAGCAGGTGCTCGTGCTGCTGAGTGGTATCACCAGCCCTAATTAACACTTTTAAACTGAGCTTCTCTATCAAATCTGTGAATGAGCAGCTGGGACAAATTTGTGATTTGGGCCTTTTTTCAACCTGCTATCGTTTTTCATGCTTTTTAGTATTACCACCACTTTCTCAAGTGTATTTTTACTTTTTTTTTTGTAAGAACCAAACACAAATGCCGATCCGGACCATAAGCAATCATTAAGGTATATGAAGAAAGTTCCGGGGCCAATGTGAAGACAAACCAGCAGGTAGGAGGATGATCCAGCCTTCACTCACCGTCACAAAATGGTAGAGTTAGGCCAGGGCCGTACATCCAGGCGACTCTCATGCCTTTCGGGTGTGCCAATAACAAAAGTGGCTAACGTCCTCAGACCACGGTCGACCTCGGACCACCTATCCATAACTGAGTTTGGACAATTTTCCCCTCCCTCAGCTGGTTATAGGAAATTCACCTGGAGAGGAACACTGGTGCAACCATCCTGATTGCCATAGGCAACATGCTCTTGCAACTTGCCCGTATCCTCTGTCATTGCTTAGACTCAGTCTCAGGTATACCACTGCCGATCTGTGATGGCTGCCACTAAGCCTGCTGGCTATGGCACTGTGGGTCTAAGAGAGCCCAGCTCATTCTGAGCAGTAACAGCTGCATGCTTCCCTTGTTGCCCCATGACCAAGTGTTCCATCTGTGCCATGGCCAAGTCTGGTGCCAGGAGAAGATTCTCACATGGAATATCGTTTTCCACAGCAGAGGGTGTGGCCTTGCTCCAGAATCCCAGTGGCTTACCTAAATTCCCCCACTGGACTTTGCCATGAACTCCCATGCCATTTTTCCCTACTTCTCACATTTGCAATCTAGAGCTGGACAGGTCATGTGACCAGGTAATGGGGGCTGGTGGCAGAGCCTGGACCTGCTGCAGAGCCCTTTTCTATTCTGGGACACGTTCAAAGCTGGCAGCATTCCATGACATTGGATTTAATAATGGGGGCCAGCCGTTATTTGTATGAGCACAATGTATTCCAGCCAGAATGCCCAAAAATCTACCAGATATCACACTTCCTGTCCTGTGGTAGTGTTGGGAGTCTCAAACACGCTGACCACTGAACCCTAAAAACCACTAGACCCTGTCTGAAATCAGTTCTCTGAAATGTGTACGTGCAAGGCCTCCACAGCACTAGCCAATTGTTTTTACTACTGCCAAATCAGCAAGTCATAAATGAAATAAATCAACGAATAACCTAGGAAATATCCTGATGGTCCAGATCAATTTTGAATTATTATGGTAGACTTGAGTTATTATTATCCTCAGGGAAAACCATAAGTGAGTATTGTTGGCCATTCCACATAAATGCACCTTTTCTCATGTTTTCCAATCTGCATTTTACAAGTGGTTTTGCGGGGGCCGTAACGCCCTGCATGGTGTGCACCTCAAGCCTTCGTGGTTCGCTGTAGGAACAGAGCCACGTATGATTTCACAGGTGCACCCGCACTACAGGCCGGAGCCTCTGGTAGTCCGCATTAATTCTCCAGGATCATTCGTTCCTCCAGGGCCGGAATGATGGATGAAGCACAGATATATTAGGGTCTCAGCCTGCATCTTTTAGGTCTCTAATGATCTGCTAATTTCTACCATTCCTTCCTGCCCCCTAGAGAAGCTCTGATTTACAATCTTGGGTCAGGGAGGGAAAGGAATAGTTTCAGAGGCTTCCACTTGGCATTTTGGAAGTCTAAGGAACCAACGCTGGGAATGCTCCGAGTGCCAAGTGACAAGAGCAGTCATGTATGTGGAAACAAAGAAATGTCCACCAGGTGCATCTGAGCTCACGCAGCCACACTTCCTAGGACTGCATTTATATCATGGCCCTGTGCCCCACGTCCTGACCTGAGAGCAATGATCGTTCACTGAGGCACGCGGACTCTGTCCCTTTTCCTGTACGTGGTCACGTGAGTAAAGGGCTGTAAGGTCCTCGGGAAAGGACTTGAAGAGCTGTGAGTGTGTAAGTGGTGTGGCACCACAGACTCGCTCCCCTGGGGCACACGGTCACATTTCAGTCAAGGCTGGATTTCAGGGTGTTCTTAGGTTTGAGCACCCAGCAGAGGATTGCAACATTTTATAGAAGCAGCTGCCCTTGGCCCCCTGCATCTCTCGGCTGCTTCTGATGGGAGATGTCGCACAGAGCTCTCGTTGACTTCCTGTTTGTTCTGCCCCTGCTGATCTCCTGGGTGGTAATGACCTCTGTAACTTGCCGAAGGTCAACAGCCTCTTGGCTACCATGCCAATCTCACGGGTTGCTTGCTTTGCAGTTAAGCACTGCCACCTGGCCTCATTACTCCGGCCCTCCTCTGCCTCGTGGGTCCTGGGAGCACCTCTCCTGCTGCAGCCCTGCTGTCCTGACCAGGGACCACTGACCTCTCAGTGCTGGTGCCCTGGCGGGTCACTCCTGAGGGTCCCGACAGAGCTGGCTTCCCCAAAGGCCCATGAGCCAATCCATCCAGCCAGTCTTCACCCTCATAGCCCGGCCAGGTCCCGCTTCCTGAGTCTTTCCCTTTTCCTCTACAATCTGCCCAGCATCACAGGCATTTGCCCTCTGTTCAAGCATGGGCCATCACTCACTGGCCTCTCAGCGCTGCCCAAGCAGGGAGCTTGCTCAGTTTTCTGGGTTCCTTGTGAGGATTTAAAATCAAATGCTTCAAGAAAGCGCTGCAGGGGGGCAGGGGAGTAAAAATGTTCAAGACGTGCTGTGTCTACACACTAGTGCCCTAAGATGGCTATTATTATGTATCACTGACACACTAACAAAAAGGAGAGGGCTGCCCAGTCAGGGAACTGTCTTCCATTTTCTACTCAGGCTGGTTGGAGCAGCGTGCTCAGTCTCTCACCCCAGTGCTTCCTTGTGCCTGCTGCCTACCCTGGAGCAGATTCTTGTGCCTCCTTCTGGGGGTAATCTCACTTCTCCCTCACCAGGTCCTTATCATCTCCAGTTAGGCCGTGCTAGAATTTCATCACAGTTATCAGCCTGGGACCCAGACTGGGGAGGAAGAGGCCCATGTGCCGTCGTTACCGTGTGGGGGAGAAAGCCCCGGCCACAAGATACTGCCTCATCCCTCTGCAAGATCTAAGGGTCAGAAGCCTCTGGAGCCCTAGTCCTTGGGGACATCACCAGAGCATAATTTGCACTAGAAGGTAGGTGCTCTGGTTTGACGTCTAGATGTCCCCCAGGGGACTCATGTGGGGCTTTTAGAAGGTGATTGGATTATGGGTGCTACAGCTAACATGAAGGATTCACCCCCCTTCCTAGCTCCTCCCTTCACTTGCTCCGCTTCCTGTGCACCGTGCCATGAGCAGATCTCCTCTGCCAGGCCCCTCTGCAATGCCACCCTGCCTGGGAGCTGCTGACCATAGAATGAAACATGAGCCAAAATAGCCCTTTCCTCCTTTTAGTTGTGGGTGTCGGGTATTGTGTCTCAGAGACAAGAAAGTATCTAAGACAGTAAGAAAGACTCTATTCATGATGATGGCATTTGTAGAGGCTGGGACAAAGTCTCAGCTGGGCCACCTGAGACAGAGGGCAGGTGTGAGCCGAGGTGATGGGGTGAGATCAGAAACAGGCAGTGCTAGAAGATGGTAGGTGGGCATGGTGGGCACGGAGCTGGCCAGCAGAGGTGGTCTTCCTGAGTTTGCAAATGCGTCTCTCAGTTTTTAGGCCACACATTTACTCATTGTCACCTATGAAGCCAGGCTCTGTCCCCATACAGGCAGAGAGCTAGGTATACTCTGTCCCTCGACACTTCCTTCCCAGACTGGCTACTGACTCTTTAGCAAAGCCTTTCCTGAGTTGTGACACTAGAGTGACATCACAGAGGCAGGGAAAGGACATACAGGTGCTCTAACAGAGGAGAGGCAGATCTGCGGGCAGGAAGGAAGGAGTTCAGCAGCCTTGAGGCAGCGTCCACTCTGCTCCTCCAGCTTGGACCCAGGTTTTACCCCTACGCCATCATGAGAGGAAGCAGCTCTGTTTGCTGGACATGCAGAGGCCTCTGCAGCTCTGTGGCGCCAGCCTGAGGCCTGGGTCTGCTCAGCACCCGTGCTCCACGAGACCTCAGTGTCATCCCCCTACCAGGACACCCCTCTCCCTGGGGACTCTGCATTCACTGAAGTCACCAGCACAGGTGACATCCGCTGCAGGGCTCTCGTGCCCCACCTTACCTTTACTTCCAATGGGACAGAAGTGATCTTGTCCCCACCCCCCTTGCTGCCTCCTCTCTCAGCCAAGTCTGTCATTTGTTGGGGTTTGGGTCTCCCCAGGCGGGGACTCCACCAGGGCTGAGCACAGGGTTGTGAAGCCTCAGGCTGCAGGGGCAGTGCCTGCAGACAAGCTGCACAGGTGACAGGGAGGTAGGAAGGAGGACTGGGGTCACAGCAGAGGACAGTCCTGGGGAGATCTCGGGCAGGCTTCTGGGGGCTCCCTGGAAGCCTCTGTTTATCAGAGGATGTGTCATCCTGGGGACCGGGGCTGGCTCTGGTCTCATGACCGCGCTCAGCCACCTGGGAGACAGCTGTGGAGTCCAGGGCCTTGTGCTCAGGGAGCAGCTGCTTTCCACAGCATGAGGGGACTCGAGGGGGCCATGTCTCCACTGTCACTACAGGCCACCTGCACAAACCCAGTAGAAAACACAGAAATACACACTATAGAAATTTAATAGAAATTCAAACTTTAGACCAGGGGAGAGATTGAGATTAGCTTTAGAATTAGGAATCAGTGTAGGGCCGGTGAGATGGCTCAGCGGCGTAAGCACCTGCCTTGCAAGCGCGAGGGCCCGAGTTCGACTCCCGGATCCCACATACAAAAAAGGGGCCGGTGATATCGCTCAGCGGCACGGGTGCCTGTTGGCACACGAGGTCCTGAGGTCGACCCCCCGGTACCCACAAAAAAAAAAAAAAAAAAAAAAAAAGAATTAGGAATCAGTGTACCTCCTCTTCCATTCCATTTGAAAAGGTACTGAACACTGTTTTAAGTATAATTTGATTTTAAGTCTATTTCTTATATCACATAGGAAATTAGATGTTAAAAGTTGGCCTTTTTTAAAAATTTATTCAAAGAGAACACTAAAAAAGCTAAGAAGAATATAAAATGCTGGCCCCCTGCCTTGATAGTCGATAGGTAAGTGAGAAGAGATCTTTTTAAACCAAATTATGTTGGACAGCTTGATATTCCTTTAATGTGTGAATAAATGGCTTCGCCTGGCTTAATTAAACAGGCTTGGATTCCTGGATTTTAATGTTAGGCTTCTGTGATGGTGCAGCACACTTTTGGCCATGCCTGAAATGCCTCTTTTGCACACACTTTACTGTAGTTAGGGTTTGCAAGGGAAGAGACTTGATCCAGGACACATAAATTTATAGGAGTATCTTATAATATTCACCCAAAAATGCAGAGGAGTTCAAGAGATCGGTCCACACAGTAGAGACCCGAAAAATCCAGCTGAGGGCCTGGATCCCATGGCAGTGTCCTCCACGAGTCTCTATCAAGGATCTGCAATGAGGCCAGGGTTGGGAGCTGGAAAGTCCGCGCCAGCGGGGTGAAGGATCTGTGCCAGCAGGCTGGGGGAAGCAACACTCAGGACAAAGGCAAAGACCAGAGCTTCCTGAAAATAACTGCAGCCTCCTGGTGACAGCAAGAACATCAAGTTCGTCTCAGGAAAACCAACTGCCTCGAAGCTCCTGGGAGATCAGCAGCATGTGATCTTCCCCTTCTGTTCTCCATCTATGCCGTTGGCAACAGTCCTCAGGTGGGCCTTCCGTGCCCAGAACCACCCTGACCCAGCTCAACCGGTGTTCCCCACTAAGCTGACCATTAGCTGCTCCACCACACACTTTGCAGGATGCTCAGGGCTGCTTCCTCTGCAGTCCGGCAGGGTCCACATTAGGTGGATGTGAAAGAAAAGCAGGCCTGCTCCTGGGGAAGATGGATCCTTTCCATGAATGTCTCTTCTCTCCTCCCATCCTTTTCCCCATCTGCATGGTGCTGCTTGTCACTCTCACCTTGGCACTGGCAACATCACCCGGAGTCACAGTGGGAAGAGTCACTTTGCCTTCGGCTTGTTGAACGCATCGCACAGGCCCTGGGGGCTGAGTTCTGCAGTCTCATGCACAATAAGGCGGAGTCAGGCAGACCCCCAAATACACGTCACAGCTGAAAGCTCACACTTGGAGCACAGGAACTGCAGCTTGCAAACCTTGAAACCAAATCTTGGATCTTGACTCAGAAGGAGACAGGAGAGCTGGTAGGGAAATGTCTTCACACGTCATGAAGTTCAGCCTGATTTAACCCCGAGCGGCCCGACACCCACGCAGTGGGAAGTCCTGCTGGGGGCAGTTCTGAGACGAGGAGTCGCGAGCTGGCCCTGATGCTGCTTGTGGATGTTCCCCGGTTCCTCGGTCAGCTCCCCAAGTCCCAGAACATTTCAGCTGTAGGAATATTTTGTACATATTTGAAGATGCTTGCCTAAGGAGCAAGTTCCTTCCTGTTTAGTGGTGTGTCATTGGTGATGTTTAGATCTCAACAATAAGAACGCTTAGTAAGCTGTCTTCTCCCCATCACTCTACCTCACAATGAACTTGGCATAAAAGTACACTTTTATCTCCTTTGGATTCCAGACTCAATGAGGAGGCTCACATTGATGAAGATGCGTTTCAAATCGTTTTAAAGAAAAAAGCAAATTATTTTTAAAAATTCTCTTTCAGCAAATATTCTAAACTATTTTATTTAATAATTAAATTCTCCAGAAAATCAGCTTCCTTTTTCTCATTGCTTTTTTAAGGGGCAAAAGCATGTATTACAATACTCTGTACTAGCTTGAACTAGTAACCAAAGGAGGAAGAGAGGAAGTGGAAATCGCTGGGGTCTCCAGCTCCCTCTTGTTTCCATGACATCCCCACAGGTTCCTATCCTCCGTGGAACCTGGTTCCCTGAGGAGATGCTGCAGGCTCCGCCCTGCAGTGAGAACAAGGACGCAGGTCCTTGCTAAAGGAGATGGTGCAGGCAGGGTCAGCAGTCCCTCACAGATGACAGCCTCTGCCGTGACCTCTTTCTGTTTTCTTTCTTAAATGATTAACCAGGCAGAGTCAGATTTTTCTGACAGCTTTGGGTCCTTGGTTTTCTGCATTCATCACTGCCTGTCCACAGTGGCAAATCTCTGTCTGTGTTGCTTTGCGATACGTAATACTGACATTAGTTTTGGGAACTGACACACAGCAGTCGTATCTTGATCCTTTCCCATTCCTTTTCCCTCACCCCGACCCCCTTTCCCAGCTCCAGAAAGTCTTCCTCCTCCATATTTGAGGTCTTTTAGGCCTTTCCTGCACCTAGGTGGAGACAAAGGTGGGAGATGTATATTCCATACACTGTGGAATGTTCGCCTCACCTTCCCTGCCGTGATGCTCTGTTGTGACCTTTGTCATGTACGAAAGGTCTTTGTATGCAGCGTACAGCAGTGTTCCTGGTAGAATGGGCTGGGGTCCTGTGTAGAGAAAATTGCATTTGTTATCCACCCAAAGCCGTACTTGACAGCCTTCAGCAACACCGATGCCCAAGTCAGGCTGTCTGAAAAGTATCCCGAAGCACTTCCTGTGGAAAACAGAAACTGGGCAATTTGTAGTTTTTAAAAAACATGTGATACTATTTTCTCACATTTTGTGTCCAAAAAAGCATGTAATCTCTATCAGTATAAGAGATCATGTTTTAGAAAATTTAGGTATAATAAGATCCATATCTTTTCCTTTCAAATCTATTTGAAAAATAGAACCAGAAAAACAGAACCAATAAGAGAAGATAGATGATGGATATAGATCGATGATAGATAAATGATAGATATAGATGCTATATAGATAGCTATAGATAGATAATATGGATAGATGATAGGTAGATAGGTAGATGATAGATGATAGATATAAAAATAGATGATAGATAGATAGATGACAGACAGAGAGAAAAGACTTGGCTCACATAGTTATAGAAGCTAAAAGTTCCAGGATCTGCAGTTGCCAAGACTCCTCCTTAGCCAGGATATGTGGCCATGTCACATGCCACTGGACCCTAGAAATTTCACTGATGTAGAAAGGCCCTCAATTGTTGTTGGTTTTATCTCCTACCCTAGGATGCGCAGATGTCTTAACCATTGGTCTAGGGTAGTTGCTACTTCTGCTCATGAAGTCCAATCAGCATGGTGTCATCAGTGTAAGAGACCAGTGTGCGGTCTTGTGGAAGGAGAGACACTAAAGATCCCTGCCGAGGAAACCATGACAAGAGCTGGAGAGCCGTTTTGCCTCTGGCAGTGAACAGTGAAGTTGTATTGCATCATCAGCTAAAAGCAAAGTGCTTCTGGTGGGCCTTATTAACAATTTTGGAGAAGACAGTTTTGTGGATCATTAGCTTCTTAGCAGGTACCAGGCAATGTGTTAGCTGTTAAAGCAATGAAACAAGTTCTGGTAGCAAAGCTGTGATTGCAGCCATTCCTAAGTGTCTTACTTTTCTCATTGCTGAGACAAAATACCTGACACCCAAAGTGAAGGAAGGAAAGGTTTATTTAGCTCCCAGTTTATGAAAGTTTCAGTCCATAATCAGCTGGCTCCAAGGCAGGGTAGCACAGAGCAGAGGGGCAACAGGTCATGGAGGTGGAAGACAGCAAAAGCAACAAGGGAAGGAGAGGGGACAAGCCTCTTTCTGCCCCTTATATTGTATTCATCAGGAACTTGATGGTGAAAGTAATGCATGCAAGCCTCTCAGGGGCTCAGTATTGCTTTCGGTGTACTATTTTCTGAGGTGGACACTGTTCTAATGACTTTCAGTAGGCTTTTCTACCACCATGGCCCTCGCCATACAGTCAAGGAAGCAATGTGAAAATTCTGCAAGCTGCTGAGTGTATGCACATCCATTCCAGTGTGTATTCTGGAGCCTAGAAAATAACCACAGCAGTGGCTGAGAGAGGCTGAGCTAAAGCTCCATGATCGCCTGACCTCCAGGAACCTCTGGCTAGCAGGTAGGCCACAGAGACATTTGGAGTCTACCGGAACAGTTGTTGAGAGCCTGCGTCTGGCAGTCCCTGAAAGGCACAGCTTCCCTGGGGAAAGCCACTGGTCCCTTTGGGAAAGACAGGGAGATGGATGAGCAGTAGACACCTCTGATAGAGTCCCAGGGCTCCTTCCTTCAATGGGTTCTGGATCAAAGCCTGGGGACAGTGACTCTCTTTTTATAATTCAGGGTAGACTTTTGTGCACTTGATGCAGAAGTTTTCTACTTGCACAGAGCAAGTAAGCGTGAGTAGCCTTCCTAGTTCACTTCTAGAAACACAGGGTTAACCGGCAGACACCACAGTCCCAGGTGAGTCAGGCTACTCAACCATTCATGACAGTAACCACGGCCATTTCTCCTGAGCAGTTGAGGTCTGTCACTGGTCCCTGCCAATCCAGTATCCAATTGCTCCCATCGCTTCTAGGCTTCCAGGGACCGTAGCCCACTGAGTTCCGGCCTACGGAGAAAGTTTTCACAGAACTCTTAAAGGACGCTGGGTTCTTCTCACCAACCTTTCCTCACAGCAGCAGCGGACGTTTTATCTTCTGCATCCTCACCATGACAGGTCTACCTAACCTGCATCGTCACCCAAGTCTTTGAATCTCTTTCTCTACACCAAACCAAGACAGACCCTAAACTTCTAATTTCCTTTCTGTGGGTCACATTTTGCCCTGGTCTCAACCAAACAAGGAAACAACCTGTGAGACTCCACCCAGACTACCCGGGCTGCAGCCTTAGATGCAGGCTCACTGCTGAGCCTCCCATGTCAATAACTTCAGCAGAATCCAACTTTATTTCTTTCCCATTTTATCCCACGCTCTCAATAGCCGTTCTTATAGATGGTTCCCAGATTTTTGTCTATAAATTAGAACATTTCAGTGGTTTTTGGAGTTTAACACCCCTTCTCATGCATCGTATTTCTTATCTCACTGTAAGTCCCTTCTGGGACCTTCCTTACGGGTCTAAAAGCAGAGGAAAGTGTGGGTGTGTCCTAGGGAATCAGCATTGTCTTGCCTGGCAGACCTGTTAGGGATGCTGCTCCACCCAGGCGGTGCAGGGTTGGTGCCCAGACGGGAGGAGAGGCCAGTACCACGGGGGAGAGATGGTTAGCCCTGGGGAAGGGCAGGCTACTTCCGCTGGCAAAGAAGACCGATTAGCATTTAGGGACTAAATGTTTTCCCCTCCTCCTCCTCCTCCTCCTCCTCCTCCTCCTTTTCTTCCTCTTCCTCTTTCTCCTTCTTCCTCCTCTGGAACTCCTTCCCCTCCTCCGCACCTACTTCCCCTCCTCCTGTTTTTCCTCCCTCCTCTTTTTCCCTTCTCCTCTTCTTCCTTCTCTTCCTCTTTCTCCTCTTCCTCCTCTTCCGCCTTTTCCCCTTCCTCTCCTCCTTCTCCTTCTGCATAGTACTGGTGATTGCTCGAACCCAGGGCCTTCACACTGAGCTTCATCTTCAGCCATTTATTTATTTATTTATTTATTTATTTATTTATTTATTTAGAGACAGGGTCTTAGTCAGCCGTGAACTTTTCTCTCCACCCACCCCATCCTCCTGCAGTGCTGGGATTACAGGTGAGCACCACCACACCTGGCTTATTCCTCGATTCAAAAAGGTCATTTCACACATTCTCATTCCAACTGAAAGGATTCCACTTTCTTCTATCAGTGCCTTCACCTTAAGAACAGATATACTATGAATCTGGGAATTGAACTTGCGTTGTGGTATAACCAATCACAAGATGAGATTCTGTATTTGATTTTCAGCCACAAGAGCCCTGCTCCTGGAGATTAATGTCTCCTTCAGGGCACAAGTAAGCACTTTCAAGTCATTCACGCAGCACTCGAGCTGGGAAGGTGAATTCCTGAGATAATCCTTTCTGTTTACCATGTTATCAATAACATCAAGCAACCAATCAACTTCATTGGATTCATTAAATTTCAAAAAATATTTAAAAAGTGTCACATACACAGTCACCAGCTCCTTGCTCCTTGATCAAGAGTATCCAATGGAAGCTGCATATGAGGGCCCTGCCTTCTAACACCAACAACACCTTGGGGTGTTCAACATGCAAGTGGAGGGAGGATATAAAAAATCAGCCCACTGCAATGAGGAAAGGGGATATCTCTCTCCTGGAATCGGGGAAGTGTGGGGAATAGCTTCTTCCTAAACATCACTTCATCTAATTCTACTGCTTTTGCTTTACCTTATTCCCCACTTCCAGAAGTATCCAGGACCACAAAATTCTGAGTTCCTTGAGGGTCCTGTTAAAGACATAGTTTCAAAGATCTATGAGTTGCCATTTATATGTTGCCAGTTTGTGGAATTTAGGTCTTTGGGGTTGCTTTTCCACCTCCAAATGGTTACTATCATCATCTCTTCTTATTGTCCTTATCAGTTCCTGCCTTTATAATCATTTTACTCTCGTCCTAATGAGCGTTGGGAGCATATCTGAGGAGTTCTGTGTGTTCAATCTGCCACTTTTAACTGGAAGTCTTGTAGCTACAAATCAGAGGGACACATATAAAGAAGAGATGACAGAAGAACAATATCCATGCTAGGATGGACCCCTAACCTTGCTGTCTTCTAAAGAATGCATCTCTTTGCAGTTTTATACAAAACCTCACTAGTGAGAAAATACCAGGGGACAGACAAATATTCCTCTGCAGCTATGTGGCTCTCTTCCCCCTCACCTGGGGAACATCATGAACTTAGAACCTACATTCCTCTTCCCTGTCTACAGGAAGGGAAAGCCCTAAAACATATACTGAGTCCCTAGGGTCATGGATTCCAAATTCCACTTTCTATACCCAGATTTGAGATCAGGGACAGGAGAGGCAATGAGATGTGGGTAAAACTCCATGTTCTCAGAAGGCCCCATTTTTAGTAGGCAACTGGTAAAAAGACAAGGTTTCAGGCAAATGGACAGGAATGTGACTGAAATCACTCTGCTGCCTGCATCCCAGCAGAACCTACTTGACTTGCCCCTGCGTGCCACGGGGACCATTTCAAGCCCTATGGAGCTCAAAGCTCTGGCTGTGCACGTCTGTGTGAGAAGACTGCCGTCACTGCCTTTCCACAAGCCCACACCATGTCCTTCAGCATCCTGCAGAGGACCTGATCCCAGAGCCGCCTGCAGAATCTGACGCTTTGCCAGGGCCAGTACCATGAGCGACCAGCAGTTTCAACCCCACAGAAACAAACATAACAAGGACACAGGGGAGACCTCAAGATAGAGGTAGGGGAGAGCAGGATGCACACTCTCAGAGGCTTTGGTGGGAAAAGAAGCTGCAGCCTGAAAAAATCAACATGTCGAATAGAGAAGAGCTAAATGCTCATACTCCTGCCTGTTCCCTTCCTGTGGAACAGGATCTAGGCCAAGGGGTGATGGTGGAATGCATTTTGTGAGTCTACAGATGATAGAAAACTGCTTTAAAGAGATGGTGAGAAACACACATACGTGCACATACGCGCGTGCAGGCAACACATGCACACACATGCACGCACACGCTTCACTGTGTTCATAAAAACCTCTTCTCCCTAGCAGATCAGGAAGTTGGGAAGGAGCAGTGTGGGAAGAAGAAGGAAACATGGACAAGTCCAAAACTCACTACTGTCATATTGGTCGGTCAGTGCAGTGCAACGGCAGCAGAAACACCGAAACGAATCCTCCTAAGATTTGGAGGCAGATTTGTTAATGTTGGATGGGCACTGACTAGGAATCAGTTGTTCCTCAAAATGTCAGGCCCTGATCCTTGGTAGTTTGGGGCTTATGTGGGCTAAGCAAGCAGGAAGTACAGAGGCAGAGTGGCTTGTCAATGGGGGATTGGTTTATACAACGTGCATCACAGTGACCCGCCGTTTCTAAGAGACAGGAGCAACAGGAACTGTCACCTGGGCAACAGAAGTATACCGGCTGCGGCGCGTCTTCTGCTACAGGTGCTGAGGAAGGCCGTTCAGGAAGTGGTTTCCCGCTGGTACTTACTAGGTGGGTTACCTGGGGGCTCGCGATGTCCAGGACTGCACGCTGCTGGGAGGGGACAGCTCTTGCTGGTCCTGTGACCCTGGCCAGCCTCAGAAGTGAGCCTGTCTCTGTCCTAAATCTCCTAGCTGTCACCATGGGTCACGTTGGTCACATACTCCATGTTTGGCCTCATTATCTTCTGAGCGCCTCGAGAGTCACATCTCCAGTGCATGGTTTAGACCATCCGACAACCTCCTAACAATCACCGATGACCAGACACACCCTTGGAGCCCTGTGCCCCAGCACGCATGAACTCAGCAGCCAGGGGCTCCCAGTCTCTTGTTAGGCTAAGCCTGCTTACATTCTATTTTTGTTTGTTTAAATGTTTAAACTTTTTAAACTTATTATAATAAAAAACACATTGCCATGAATCCCCCTCACAATACCACCCTCCACACTTTGAACATACTCACCATTCTTGCCACTTCCTTTTTTAAAAAAATTAATTGAGTTCATTGGTACATTTTAGATATACATAATGATCCCATTCATTATAGGGAATTTGCACCTGTACATGATATAACTTGATTCTTCTTTTCCCCATTCCCCTCCCCTCCCTTCAACCCTTCTTCCCTTCCTTATTCACCAAACCTTTGTTTCCATTTTGTCCTTCTTTTCTAGTCATTTTTTTTCTTTTCCCTTCCTTCCTTTCCCCCTCCCCCATCCCAGGTCCCCATTTGAACATTTTCTTCCTATTTCACAATATCTATTATACATTTTGGTTTTTATTTACACTTTCGGTTTCTCACACCAGAGAAATACTCTGGTATATCCTATTTTTCAAAGATGCAATTTTTAAAAATTAAGAATATTGTATGAATTATATTATTTTAATGACTACTGTAGTTCTCTAAGCACAAAGAATTACCTATCAGGAAATGTCCTCTCCCATATGGGGAGATCTTCTAATTGCTAACGTGCGTTCAGGAAGCCATTGTTGGTGTAAATGTTAATAGAGAAATAATTAAATACCTGCAGGTGAGAATTGAATAGAGAATGTCAAAATGTGTTCAGAGGCGTTTCATTAAATGCAAAACAGGAAAATGTTGAGAAGCTCGCTAGCAGGAATTATTTTATACCAAATGACTTTTTAAAATTAATTTTAGCTGGTCAATGCTGCCAATTTGAGAGAAAAAAAGAGTCAATAAACAGTAAAGTCTACATTTGAGCTGATGATATTTGAAGAGAGATAATCCAGTGCACTATTGACAGCACGTGGTCAATGTGTTTCACATCAGTGGCAGATGGGATAAGTGCTTGATTTTCGATTATTCATTTCGCATAATGAAGTTAAAATAGTGGAAGGTTTTCCTGAGACTTGTGCTGGCATTCGAAGCTAATTATACCATCCTTTTGAAAAAGTGTTAGGCTAGAAAAGGGAGACCAGGAAGGCAGGGCTCCTTGAGACACGGTGGGGGTGCCCCAACACGACACCCAAACACTTGGCTCTCTGACAGCTGAGTCTCGGAGCTGGGATTGTGGCCACCTGGCCCTCCCTGGTCCACGAGCAGCCCGTGGCCCTCACGCGTCACCCGTGGACAGCGTCCAGCGGGGCAAGGCTGCCGGTGCTCAGGTGAGAGTGGGATTTCCATATTCCATTTATATGTTTAGGACTTAACTCACTCATCCCTTTACATGCATTCACCAACAGTTAATTCATTACCTGTGCAGTAAATAGTTCACATTCGTTTCCTCGCTGGTGTAAACAATTTTTATTCCGTGACACCTGCGCCTGGTAAATTGTCTTTGCGCTACAGTCATTGAACCACTAGGTGGTGATAGAACTCTTTGAAAGTTAAAAACTCCCAAAAAGTGTATATTTCAAAAATCTATAAAACAAGTACGAAACATAAGTACAGCATATTTTTGATCCACAATTAATTATTCCATAGCTTTGACAATGGTAGGAATGTTCAGGTGTGAATAAATTTCTCTTAAGCAACTATAAACCCTAAGAACTGAGACAACTGTAGGAACGATGATGCCGTGTGGCTGTAATCCCAGCCGAGAGCCTATTTTGCCACAGAAGCTGTACTCCGTTTTGCACACGAGGACTCAATCCGAGCTCACAGCCCTAACCCTGCCTTAGGTGCCGTCATCCTTACTTTCATGGGTGAAAAAACCCAGGCATTCGTTAGCTAAGGCACTTACTGAAAATGGGCAGGATTACAGCAGGGACTTTTTACCTATTTTTTCTCTTATGCCATATCCTCTGCTAGGTTTTACATTTGAGTTCAGGCTGTATTTCATAAATCAGCATGACAATAATCTCTAGTGTGTACAAAACAAAAAACAAACTTTATAGCCTTCTTCCCTGAAAATTCTGATTTAGCAGGTCTTGGACAAGTGCCTAGTAAACTATATTTTGAACAAATGCAGGTTATAGTTCTTATCACCAAACAAACTTAAACTACAGATTTAGTGATGTCTTCAAGCCTAAAGGATCTACTTATTACTGTTTAAAATCCCCTATTTTCAGAACTGTACCTCTTAACTCAGGAGTCAAAAATCAAGATTATGAAAGCAAAATGCTGTGAGTTGAGGCTTTTGAGTGCTGCAGGTCCCCACGGGCTGTGCTGCTGAAAAGGCATAGACATATGCACCCTGTACACTTGTAAAAAATATCCCGGTGAGACTCGCACAAGGGAGTAAATCAGGTTCGAACGCTATCAATTTAAAAGTTATAAATATCTAATTGGCATATGGTATATGAACTATTGATAATTAAAATGTAATATAGCAATAGTGACTTACTCAAATCCCATGTGAAATCACTGATCCTAACTGGTAAAAGCATGTCACGGATGGCCACACTGGTTTTTACAGCCCTGGAAAAAAGGATGAACAAACTATAAAGCATCAAAACCAGGGATCAGCAGCTGGTAGAACATTTTCCTCTTCTCTCAGAAAATACAGATAAGTAACTTCGGGTTTGCTCATTTTCCCAAGTAAATAGTTTCCCTTCTGTCTTAGCTTCATGCCTCCAGAATATTCTCAAAAGCTTCTGATTGGATGATAATGTCTAGAGAAAGATATTTGGTTACTTTGTAACTCCCAGGATTTAAGAAGATGATGGAGAAGAAAATAATAATTGCAACATAAGATAGCATTATAATAATGGACTTATACAGTTGTAGAACAGAATATTACGATAACATTTTTTATTTTGTTATTGTATGTTTGCAAATGCACCACAGGTCCATTTGTTTGGGGGGTTGGTACATGAATGTAGTATGTCTTGAAGATTTTCAATCTTCTTCCCCCTCCCCATCCTCCTCTCTGCACCTGATTCCCTTCCCAAGTCCATTATGCATAACTCTAAAAAGCAGCACATTTCTTGCCTTATTCTTGAGGTAAGGACATTTCACTCTGCACACATCATGTGGACCCAGATTCACAGACACTGGTGGAGCTGGACAGCCCAGGGCTCGAGGCTTCCAGGACAGGGGACAGATCCATCTGAAACACCCTCGCCCTGCCCAACCCCTGCAGACTGACCCTGTACAAAAAACAAAACAAGAAACAAAGAGTGATTCAGGGGCTGGGAGAGCACTTGCCTAGCACATGTGATGCTTTGACCCAGCACCAGGAAAAGACAACAGAAGAATCACACAATCAACCAAGAACAAACAAAGACAACTGAAAATTGAGACTCAATCCCAGACTTATTTATGAAGCACTGTCTCCATGGGAAGATGCTGCTGACAACCGTGTCAACAAGTAGGGGCTGATGAAGAGGCTGCTCGACCAGAGAGGACAGGGTTGAAAGCAGGTGGTGGATAAATCAGGCTTATTTTCTAACGCAATTGGACTAAATATTTTGAAGCTATGAGTGGTAACTTTACGTCTTCACACACAGAAATGGTCGGGTCTACAGTTTCTGTGTGATCTGAGACGTTTTCTCAACTACTTAGCTTCGGTGCAAACCTGCCCTTCGGTGCTCAGTGCAGCCACAGGGCCATCTGGGCAGGGCTGTGGGTCCCTTCTGGTCAGCTTCTGTGTCATTGTTTGAACAGCCCGTAATTCCTTGGTGGGTTCACATCGCCGTATTTCCAACACTGCCTACAATTTCTACTTCTTTCATACCAATTGGCAAATGACATTTTCTATTTTTAAAAAAGTGGGGGAAGGAAGTGGGTTAACAAATTGAACAAGTTGTATTTTGTACTCCCCAAGATGATTGTAAATTTCATATACTGCAAACACGTACTAGCTATTGTCCCGGATGGCACGGCTGGCAAGAGAAATCTGAGTTTGGCTCCTCCCTTCCTCCCTCCACCCAGGTCAGTGGCAGCTGGTGGGCCAGGAGACTTGCAGGAGCTCCAGCGACACAGGAGGACGCTGGCTAAGGTGCACACGACAGACAGGCAGAACAGGAGGCGTGGAAGCGTCTCATGTAACAGTAACGATAGAAGCCAACAAGTGATCTCTAACCTTTCTTTTTATTTTATTCTACTCAGCCTCTTCCTCTCTTTGTCAACTATCTCACTTGACTTTATGATATTTTCATGTGAGCAAACACTGTATCTTCTCTTTCTGGTTCACTTTAAAACTCCTAGGCCTTCTCTTCCAGTCCTTCCCTCCTGTATCCTACAATTACCCAGAACCTGGATGATCAGCCTGTGCCCTCTAACCTTGCTCCTACAATATTTAACCTCATTCATCTCTCCATCCTACCTGATATCCTATTGAATCGCCCCAAAAAAACAGGGTAAAAATCACTCTAATAAGGGAAAAATCATTGCATACAATTTCATAGTATAAGGGGCATTATATTATATTTCTGTAAACCTTCCTCCTGTGGTTATACACATCAGGTTAATAGTTACCACAGCTTGTCAGTAGCCAGGCGGTACTTGAGTCTATTGTTATTGCCAACTGAACTACTTTAACCAGGATGCCATACATGCTATAACCAGTTTTTACCTCCTGTGTGACAACACTGCAACTGTAAGGGGTCTGTAACAATCTGTAACCATCACCATAGTCCAGTACCAAAGGAATAGGCCCTAAGTCAAATAGATAGAAACTCCTCAGCCTTAACATATTGGGGAGGTAGGTTCTAGGGACAGACATAAAGACCAAGAACCACTTACACCTAGAACACATCTGGAGGAACAGACACCTCCTAGGAATGCCCCAACACCAGTGATAAGGCTATCTAATGTAAGAAATTTACAAGCATCAACACAGAAAACAAAAAATAAAATAGCAAATGACAAGATGAAGAAGCAAAATGCAATCCCAAATGCCCAGTCCACCCAGGAGAAGTCCAGAAGACAAAGAGATAGAGGAAATCAGAAGCCGACAAATGTAACTCTCTGAAAAGATAGCAGCAGAAGTGAAAAAACAAGTGGAAGAGTCCACAGAAAAAATAATCTGTAAGGTACAAAAAGAAGTGAATATCAAAATGAAAGACGTTAAAGCAGACACAGATAAAAGAAATAGAGGAGCTGAGGAAAATGATGGAAACCATGAATGTCAAACATAGACAAGAAATGGAATCAGTGAAACAGATCCAAACAGAAATCCAGGAAATCAGAAACTCCACCGAAAGTACATGCAGCAGATTGAATGAAGGTGAGGATAGAATATCAGACCTAGAAGACAGGAATGTGACTAGTGACCAGGAAAAAAAAGATATCTTAAAAATAGCAAGGAACCATGAAAAATCAATCCAACAGCTACAGGATGACGTGAAGGACAACAACATGAGATTGACATGAATCAGTGAGAAAGCTGGAGTCAGCACAAAAGCCATTAGAAACCTCTTCACAGAAATAATGGCCAAAAACTTCCCAAACATGGGTAAAGAATTTGACATACAAATAAATGAAGCATATAGAATTCCAAATAGCCATGATGAAAAACCAAGGCATGTAATAATCAAGATTCTAGAAATTCAGCATGACAACAAAATATTAAAAGCAGCGAGAGAAAAGAAATATATCACCTACAAAGGAAAGCCCATCAGAATCACAGCAGACTTCTCAACACAAACCCTCAAATAAAGGAGAGCTTGGTGTGAGGTATTTCAGGCCCTAAAGGAAAACAATCTTCAACCCAGATTGATGTACCCACAAAACTATCTTTCAAAATTGTTGGAGAAATAAGATACTTCTGTGACAAAGCACAACTGAAGAAATTTATGACCACCAAACCAGCTCTACAGAATGCTCTGAAGGACATATTAGAAAGACATAACAAAGACTACAAATACATGAACATCAATAGAAAGAAGACACAAGGCAGGGCAAGCAATTAAACAGAGGAGAAAGACAGGAAACAAACAACAGGACAACAGGAAAACAACATGAAAAATAAAAGTCAATACATATCGGTTATAACCATCAATGTAAATGGTCTTAACTCACCAGTCAAAAGGCACAGACTAGCAGAATGGATCAAGAAGCAAGATCCAACAATATGCTGCATTCAAGAAACACATTTAACCCAAAAAGAAATTCATAGACTAAAAATCAAAGGATGGAAAAAAATTCTCCATGACACAGGAACCCAGAAAAAAGCAGGGGTAGCTATTCTATTTGCAGACAATGCATACTTTAAGCCAAAACTGATCGAGACAAAGAAGGTCACTACATACTTGTTAAGGGAAAACTCCAAGAACAAGAGATAACAATTATAAACATGTATGCACCAAACACAGGTTCACCCAACTACATAAAACAGACATGAAAAACCAAATAAGCACTAACACAATTGTAGTGGGGGACCTTAATACCCCACTCCCACAAATAGATCAACTAGATAAAAACAAAGAAATATTAGAATTAAACCAAGACAATGAACTAATAGACTCGGTAGATGTCTACAGAGTGCTCCACTGCAAAATATCAGCATACACATTCTTCTCAGCTGCATATGGGATGTTCTTCATAATAGGCCATATATTAGCTGACAAAACATGTTTAAGTAAATGTAGAGGAACTGAAATGATCCCATGCATGCTATCTGACTGTAGTTCAGTGAAACTGGGAATCAACAGCAAAAGAAATCACAAAAACTACATTAACACCTGGAAGTTAAACAACACCCTTCTGAACAACCAATGGGTCACAGAGGTTTGTACTAATATTGTTTGGACAAGATACCACGCCTTTATCTTGTACTCTAACTACTACGAAGACAACAATACACAGCGCATTAATTATTGTAACTCGCCTACTGACCTGTTTTGAAACTCTGTTTTATTGTTATTTTTTTCGCTAATAAAAGAATTTTATTACTAATAAAAGAATTTTTTAAAGTGGGGGGTGAATTTTCAAATTATTTTGCTTGTTATACCAACAAGTGCCACGAGGGGGCACTCGGTGACCAGGCTTCCGGGCGTCCGCGTGGAGCGGGGCCTCGGTAGACTGCTGTTTTCACCGCCTCGAACTTTGCATTTAGAACCTGGTGTTCATCCTGTTGAAAGTTTATTCCAAGTTGAACTTTTAAAAGAACTCTTCCACCTGTCTTCTCGAATCTCGAGTGAGACCGTTCACCCCGGAACGGCGCGTCCCGCGGCGCCCGGGTGACACACGTCGCGGCGCTCGGTGGCGCTCGCGCTCGCGGGGGCTGCCCCTCCCCCCGGTCTGCGTGGCTCGCGCGGGAGACGTGGATCGGCCCAGCTCCGGCAGGGGCCTCGGCCGGCGCTCGGGTGCCCCGGCTGAGCCCGGGTTTCTTACCCCCAGCCGCGCTGTGCTCCGCTGGGCGCGGAGGGCCGAGGAGGGCGCCGCCTGCTGCCCCGCGCCCGGGCGCCCGAGCCTGGTTTCCCACTCGGGCGACTGCGGGGAAGGCTGGGTGTTAGGCACCGTGGGAGACCGACAGCAGCACCGACGCAGAGCAGCCGTGACAGCATGGTGGGATCGAAGGGCCAGCATTGCCACTTTTGTGCTTTGGGGCCTTTATTAGGTAAAATGAGGGTCACCGGAGCGGAACAGCTCAATGCCCCGCAAGCCCTGGGCAGGTGTCCCGTCCCGGCAGCACAGAGCAGGACAGCGCCCCGGGAAAGCCATAGCTTGTGCCTTCCTGGGTTTTCCACTTTCTGTCTCCAGAGGGTGGGTGATCTTAGGAGGCGAAATGTGGATACGGAGCTGCCACTGCATTTTCTCCCGGTGAATTACGAGTGGCTTGCTTCAAATTTGTCACTTGAGTTCCACGTATCTGCTCTTGGCTTCTGATGGGCCCCCCATTTTTGGTCACCATAAACCTCCAGTTATCATGGGGGTTCGTGCTGGCCCCACAGCCAGGACGCACACACGAGGGTTACATTTCACGTACCCCCCTTTCTTCTCCTGATGAGGGAGTGAGGGGAGAAACTGCCTTTCTGTATTTGGCCAGGAAACGGAGAAGGAAAATCCCCAAGGGAGAACACACACACACACACACACACACACACACAGTCTGGCGATGGGTGGGACAGGACCCTGAGGGGACAGATGGCCTTACCCAGGGGCACTGACACCCGGTGGAGAAGAGGTGACGCATCGCATACTGCACAGCAAGAGCAACGCAGTTCTAAAGATTTTTACTCTTGTCTGGGATTGCAGAAAAGGAGATTCAGATTGATAGAAAAGTTATCTGCTATCAAATAGGCTGTTATTTCCATTTTGGAAAATGTTAGATATAAAATAGAATAAGCCTGTTCCATACTAAAATTTTGAGCTGCTGTGTCCAAGAGGGATCATTAATAGTGCTGCTCAGAAGACCAGGAGGCACATGCTGAGCCCAGGGTGGGCGTGCTCATTATTTAGGCCTAAGACTGAGCCCCTGCGTTAACTGAGCTAAGAACCTCAGTTCAGTTTACTCTGCAAGTCTCCCACCATAAAATTTTAGGAGACCCTAAAATTAGAAATGACAAGAGTACAGAATAAGAGAAACTGGGGAGAGATAGGAATAGAAATTAACTATGGGGCAACAAGGGTTAGGCCAATCCTCCTTAGCAGAAGAGCAAAGAGAGTATGAATTAAAATGAACATTGAGCTATGCCATTAACCATCACTGTCACCATCACCATCACCTTCACCATGACCATGACCATGACCATCAGCATCATCATCACGATCACCATCACCATGACTATGACCATGACCATCATCATCACCATCACCATGATCATCATCATCACCATCACTATCACCATCACCATGACCACCACCATCATCACCATGACCATGACCATCACCATTACCATTACTGTTACCATTACCATTACCAACAAACAGCCACAGGGTGATGGTAGAATGATGTGAAATAGAAACCAACCTAATTCCCTGGCCTGTGCTAATCAACACTAAGTCCAAACTTACTTTTATGTCATTGCGTCAAGAAAATACTGGGCCAGTGAGATAGCTCAGCGGCATAAGTGCCTGCCTGGCAAGCATGAGGTCCTGAGTTCAACCCCCGCTACCCACAAAAAAAAAAAAAAAACGAAGAAAGAAAATACTAAGGGTAACCAAAAAAATAACTGAGCAACCTGATCCAGAAAAAAATTGCTCCAGAAGATAATACTGAGTAATCAAACACATCTTAGTTATCCAGACAAAAGATCTTTGCACCAATGTCAGGATCCCCATCTGGTTTTCCTCACTCTTCGAAAATCATGTCACAAGCTTGGCCTGGGCCCAGCCTACCCCCCACCTCACAAGACCCACCTCAAAGTCATGGGACCGAAGTCCCACAGCTTCCCAAATATCGCCTGCTAGCTTCCGCAGTCAAGACACTACTGCTCTAGGGCCAGTAAGCTCAGCTGTGCTTGATCAATATGTGTCTCTGTTGGCCTCATGAAAAGTCAGTGGTCAACAGGGGTAACTTGCTCAGCATTCAGAGCCATCAAAAACACAGTGATCGCTGGGCAAAATTGGAAGGATTTCTCGTCACAACAACAGGAAAACACGTGGAGAACCAGGAGCGTGGCCCAGTTAAGAGTTGAGTGTGGTGGTGCACTCTGGGAGGCTGAGGCAGGAGGATTGCAAGTTGGAACTCAGCCTGGGCTACATACCATAGCATTTTATATTATTAAGTAAAACAATTTTATTGAACAAAAAATTTGCACACCTCAAAACCCACAAACCTAAAATGTAAGATTCAATAGACTCCAGCACACTGACAGAGCTGTACAACTATAATAAAACCGAGGTCATTCCCATCACCCCAAATCAAAACACTCTACCCACCATAAAATTTTAGGAGACCCTGTTTCAAATTTTAAAATATAATAAAAGCCTAGGGATGTAGCTTAGTGTGAAGGCCTAGGGTCCAACCCCTTGTACCACACACACACACACACACACACACACAGAAAAATCTCCTGCCGGCCCATCAGAATGTGTACTCTGTGTTATGTGCTGTGTGAGGCATAGGATGTGGCAAAAAGAAATTTCTAATACAGTAGTCAAGAAATATAGAAAGCTAGGATTTTTTTGATTCACCACAAGATAGTAGTAGGTGAGTCCAAGAGAGAACTATGCCTTCAGGGAGAAAGCTGAGGTTTTTATCTTTGATTTTAACTTGAATGGGGTGCCTGGAAACACCATCCGGGAATGCTTTCCTCAAGTCAGGGGGTCCCACTGTCCCCTCTCAGTTCAGCTCTGGGTACAGCCAGGTGCAGTGTGAAAGCTGAGGTAGTTCTGGGATGGAAGGACCCCTGTACCTTTGGCATTGCTAGAAACTGTCCTTCAGGTAAAACCAATTACAAATACATGCAGATTAACTCGTGCTAGTGATCAAGGCAATCAGAATAAGTACATGTTCGTCCTTATATTGGGTTGGGGAAGAAATGGTATCTTTAAGACATGACACGTGGTTAGGTCGTTTTGTGATGTATGCGTGGTTCTTGTAGGGTGCAAGGTGGAAAAGTTAATGTCCTACCACACGCCTGTCACTCAGTACAGTGTGGCCTTCAAAGAAGCTGGTAAAATCACCACAATCGCCCACACTAGGAAAGAAAGTGTTGCCGGAATATGGAATCCCAAAAGAAAGCCAATTAATATCTTTAAATTTGGTTTGATTTTATTTTCTGATACATCCAAGTAAGCAAAAGGATTGCTGTGACTTCTTTCAGTGATCCTGTTGAACATCTACAAATCCAGCCAGAGATCATCCAATTCCCAGGCCATGTGCTTTCTTTCCACTTGCTATTTTACTATGGATTTAGATAATTTACAATCCTGTAAGGATGAAATTCAAGTGATTCTTTGCCTTGTAAGACATTAACTAGAGTTGTTTTTAAATTAGCAATCTTATTTTAGGGGAGGAAAATCCTTTTCTCCTACTTGCCTAGTTTCAGTGAAAGACAGGTTAATAAGATTGTTATATATTGTTATAGATGCAAGCGAGTCTCACAAAGAAATCACACAAGCAGACAGCCAGGTGATTGATGCTTAGCTGTTGTCACAGTTTGTGTCTAGATGTCCCCGCAAGGCTTCATGCTTTCTGGAAGCAGCTGGATGCAGAGTTTGTGATTGATTCATGGTACAATGTTGGGTTAAGGGTGTGAGTGCTGCACCTGCCTAGGGCGGGTAGCCTGCATACAATATAAGGGACAGAAAGAGCTCTCTCTCTCTCTCTCTCTCTCTCTCTCCCTCTTTTTCTTCTCTCTCTCTCTCTTCTTGCTTTTGCTGTCTTCCGCCACCATGAACCGTTGCTCCTCTGTCATGCCACCTGCCTTGCAGCCAGTGGATTATGGACTGAAACCTCTACAAACTGTGAGCTAAGCGCACAGTTAACTTCGGGCGTCGGATATTTTGTCTCAGCAATGAGAAAAGTGACTGAGACAGCTATTATGTTCGGCTAAACAAAGGAAAAAGGGTCTTGGACTTGGGGCAAGGGAGGCAAATTATGGAAGTCAAAGAGGGGAAAATGTATGGTAAATAAGGATTGAATTGGCAGATAAGAATCTGTTTGGCGATGAGTTGTTTATGAAATGAGATACATTTACAAATGTAAGCTTCCTTTAAAAATGTAGCTTTCCTTTACAAAAAAAGGTAAACTTATACTTCTTTTAGGTAGTTAGGGAGATTTAAAGAGATTTTCCTTTTGCCTTCTTCTAGTTCCCATTGCCTTTAGCTCAAAAAATCCATTTACCAAGGAGATATACAAGGGATGATCAAAAATACAGTAAATAAAAAATCATTACAGTAAAAGATATATTACCATTAATCCTCCTCAATGACAATGTGTCTTATAGTGTAATATGTTTTTAAAATTTGAGACATTTGCCATTTTTTTTTATCACACTGCATATATTGTGGTAGCATATTCCGGTGACCTTCACTTTTCAAGTGTTTTTTCATCTGATCTAAATATTTCTTTGCAGTTCTCTTGGAAGCATCCTCACCATCTTACAGGTCCTAACATTAACTAGTGGATTAAGTCTTTGACATGCACTTACTTCATGTTCAAAATGTTCCCGGGGTCTGGGTTGCTTTGGGCTCCTCCTAGAGATTCTTTCCAGTTTTTTGTTACCCAAACAAAGAATTGGACAAGTGCAAAAGAGAGTGAGGTTTCACATTTATTAAAAGTAGGAAAAGAAGTATGTTTTGCAGAGTGAGAGCGGGCATCTGAGAAAGAGCACAGAGGTCATGAGGTTAATGGCTGCGGTCTTTTGTACCCCCCACTCCTCAGACTGACATCAGACCTAGGCTGTCCTATCAGAAATCTACTTGATCTCCCACCAGAATAGTTGACAACAGCAGTTTCTGATTGGTCCCAGGTGCTGGGCTTGGGAACTGTTTTGCATGTCCTGGATGTCTGTAATTGACAGGTCACACCCACTTCCCAGCCAACCGGCCATGCCCTAATCTCCCACCTCAATAGGACAGTTATATACTTAAATTTTTGATGTTTATGCTGTTACTTCACTAATAACTTAGAGTCTGTCCCTTCAATGAGGCATTCACAGTGTTTAGAATATAGAAAGTTTTCCGTTTCTTGAAAAAACTGAATAATGCAGAAAAAAGAAACTGGACTTAGATTAAGAACTTGATTAAATGGAAATGGATTCTGGTGTAGTGTAAAACTCAACTGAAAACCCAGGTTTTTAAAATTTCTAGTCCAAAGACATTTGTATGGAACATGGCAGCTGGAAAGCCATATACAGACTAGATATTCAAGTACTATAGTTACCACATGCTTGGAACAAACTTTATTGTAATACTCAATCACCTTTATGGATGTCAAAAATTATGTATAACTGTAATGTAAAGTAGGTAGTTAACATAACTGCATCTCCCATTACATATTTATTGACCATTTTTATTACTGTAATACCCAGATATTAAAATTTCAATAAGAAAACCTAATAAAATATGAGTTATTTTTAGAAAAAGGAGCACAGCAGGTCAAAATAGTACATTTTTTCAACATTTATGATTCATAATATTTATATCACAGTTGCAAAATTGTGCATTTGTAGAATAAGAGAGAATATCACACAGTCTGGTACACAGTTACATTTTCTTGCAGAAGATTCTAAAATGTCTGGCCAAAATCATGAACTCATTTTGATTATGGTGAGAATCAGAAACAAAAGCAGACACAGAGATATTGAAGAAGCCTAAGACCTGCCATGAAAGAGCCTCAAGGAACTAAGTTTTGATGAGATTGGTTAGCATTTCCTAAAATAAATAAATAAATACCTATGCCGTCATAATCACAAAAGATGTTGACATGTTGAGCAGTGACAAAGAAAGACAGGCAGAAAAAGCTCCTTCTGTTTCTGAGTATTCGTAGGGGACAAACAATGTCCTTCGTCTGCTGTTCCAAATTATCATCCAGCACCTCTAGCAAAAGACAGATCAGTAAGATAAATGCATTCCCACTCTCCCAGCATGAGTTTTAAGGGACATGGAGCCTGCATAAGGGAGTGGTTATGCTTCAGAATTTCCAGCAGCAGGATTGGTGAAGAATGGAGTGTTGAGGAGAAGGCACACTGGGCAAAGGGATCCGCTGGGTATCGCAAACCAGGGTGACAGTAAGGCCGGCATGCTCCGATGGCCCTCGATGCCCTGCAGTGCCCCTCCATCTCTGGAGACACGCAGGCTCCCACCTCCCCACTATGGGGGGGCTCCTCCTGCCTGAGTTGTTTCACCTGCTTCCGAGGAAGGCCAGCAGGTCCTTGCTGCTCATCCCATTTCTCAAATTCCTTCAGCTTCAAATATTCACTGTGTCAAGGTGTGATAACTTGGGTTGCTATGTTCAAAATGCCATATATATGGTCATACATATTAAGAAATATTTATTAAAATTTCTCTAATAAAGAAAATTCCAATAGCTGTGTATTTTATGACTTTTTTCTCCAGATACCCTCACTTGAAGAAATGACTACTTCCATAAGTTAATGTGCTCAAATCACCGTTTCTGTATAAAGGGTTTAGTTTGATAGGTGAGTCCATGGTTTAAATGTCTCCAGCAGAACACCCACTGGAGGCTGGGCATCTAGCTCAGTGGTAGAGCACTTGCCTAACATGTGCAAGGCCCAGGCCCAAGCCCAGCACTAGAAAATCCAAAAAAGAAACCTGGAAATCATCACCAGATGAGACCCTTCCAATCCTGGACTTCAAAACCACGAGCTGAGTAAAGCTCTATTTTTTATAAATCACCCAGTGTGTTGTCTTCATTTAGCAAAAGGTAACAGACTGAGACAATGGGAAGTTGAATTTTTCCCAGGGTTATAGTCACTAATATGTAATGATGAACACAGAGTCAAAGCTCCAACTACAAGTGTCCATAATCATGGCTTATTGGAAATTCTCCATTCTATAAGTTATTCTCTTATCAGTTTATGGTAAGAAATAAAAATAAAGTAATTGTTTACCTTATATAATTTGGTAACTAAGAAACTATTAATACTAGAATAAATTATATTCTGATATATCTATATATGCAAAATACTAATGAATTATCAAAACCTTTGAGTAGTTTGTAGTAGTTTCACTAGGAGTTGAAAAAAAATTTTCAGCAACTAATATTCAGCATGATAGAATTATCATGAATATAAATGTTGCATTATGAAGATTATTAACACATATAGAATACAAGTTAATGATTACTGATTTTTCAGAGAATTTGGGATTATATAAATTTGTGATGAGATAATGATATTTAGCTATGAAATACTCTTTAATATTCTAATACTACTTTCATCTCCTTGTTAGTATCTTGAATAATATGCCATGACAACATTTGCTCACAAATCTGAGTTACAACAAAAGTAACAGTCCCAATAAAAGGATGATATAAGACAAATATATAAAGCCCAAACTCATTTTCCAAAGTTCATGCAGGATGTTTATTTCATTAATAAAAGGTCAAAAGGAAGCTATGTTTAGAATAACAGCCAGAAAATTCACAAAGAAGGTGGCAAAATGTAAATGTTCCTTAATTCAGCTGCAGTCTGAAAAGTATTTAAGTTCAGTTAAATAAAGAGCAATCCAAGAGTTCAAGCACATATATATATGATATGGCTTTTGAAAATTTTTATGCTTAAGCTTACCTTAACACTTTAAAGTTCATTTTGTATGGCTTCAAAAATGGTGATATATGTGCACTCGTGTTTATAGCAGCACAATTTGTAATAGCTAAATCTTGGAAACAACGCAAATGCCCATCAACTGGGGAATGGATAAAAAAGATGTGGTATTTTTATACAATGGAGTAGTACTCAGCCATAAAGAAGGATAAATGTGAGACTTTTATAGGTAAATGGTTGCAACTTGAGACCATACTCTTAAATAAAATAAATCAGATTCACATGTGGCAACATCATAGTGTCTCTCTGGTGTGAGAAACTGAAAGAGTAAATAAGGTCCAAAATGTAAATAGATATTGTGAAATGGGAAGAAACTGTTCAAAAGGAACAAAGAATTAGAGTGGGGGAAGGGGAATGGAAGGATGGGAAAAGGAAAAAGATACACAAGATAGTTGTACTAGTTTCTCTTAGTTCATTGAAAAGAAAAGTTTGTGCTAACAGCGTTTGGAGAATTTTTTTATTTCCATATCTTGTAGTCTGCATAACTACTCTGAAGATAAAAATATGCAATGTATTAAATATTATTATTCTCCTAATATTTTGTTTTGAAATCTTGTTTTATTTTTTTCCATAAAATTAAAAAAAAAATAAAGTTCATTTTGTATGGCTTCAAAAGTGGCAATCTTGGGCTAGGATTACAGCTCCGTGGTAGAGCACTTGCCTAGCACACATGAGGCCCTGGGCTCAGTTGCCAAGACTGAAAAACTCAGTGATCTTTCTGCAGGTGATTCATTTTCTATCTTTACTATTTTCTTATCATAATACGTAACACCTCGGTTCACGGACACTGCTATTCGCAAACAATTCAGTTTGCAAACAAAAGCAGTCAGCAAAATTTTGCTTCTTTTCATAAACTCTGCATCAGGTGATGAGCTAAATCATGACAATCTTCCCCACACAAGCAAACCTAGCCATCTCCCCCCAAATCATCAATCAAAAAGTTGATAAACCAATATGATAAACCAATATGCTACCATATTGCTATATACCATTTTTGCATATTGTCTGGGCCAACTTCTAGCACTCCTCTAAGAACCAACTTACTGGTGCGTGTTACTTCTGTGTGACGTTGTCTTTCAACTTAATTACTATCCACCAGCAGTCACCTGAACATAAAGAAATTATCACCAAGAGCCTTTGGACTTCTCTGTCTTCTACTTACTAGTAATTACCAAGCCTGTCTGCACCTCAGTGACACCCACAGACAACTGGACTTATCCCAGTCAAGAAGAGTTAGACAGATAATTGAATTTGAGCAGTGTTTTTAAACATGCTTTGGAAATGTAATGTTATGCAAATGTAAGATACTGTAACCAACCCAGTTCACTGAACTCTATCAACTCTACTGTACGCCTTGATTTAGAGGAGAGAGATACTAGATACTTCTTCCAGACTTGAATGTCACCTCTCTTGCTGGGGCAGTTATGCCGTGTTTGTTAGCAGTGACTGTCACTGGAGTCTTAGGATAGGCCTTGGCTTGGGCTACCACACTGGGCTGCTTGCCTCAGCTGACCCAGCAGGACACAAGTGGTCTTCAAGGCAGAAGAGGAGTTTCGGTCTCAGTGTAGCCACGTTGGGAAGAAGCAGGGAGATTGGCACCCTAAGCCCTGTCCTCAGAGTACTGATAAGTAAGCTTTGGAATTCCATAGAGTGAGAATTAGGACAGGGGCAGGAGGTGTGCATGGTCCAGCAGTCCTGGTCACACTGTAGTGTGGTTGATCAGTGGCTGAGGTCCAGTTCTGCTGGCCTTGGAAGTCACTATTACTTGAGATAGAGCCATTATTGTCCCCTTCAGGGTGCAGGACCCTGTCTCCTGTCATAGGTGCAAGTCCACAGGTCTTGCTGTTCTGGGATTTGACATAAGTTAGAAGGAGAAAGTGGCTCAGAGACAGAAAACAGGCCAAGGTGCATCACAGTCAGTTCAGACAAGGGCTACACCCGCCTTCACCACCATTTATTTTGGAAATTTTATACAAAACTTATGGAAATAATTTGTTGAAGAAAAAGTCAGGTCAAGAAAAGGAGAGGTGGGCCGGTGAGATGGCTCAGCAGCATAAGCACCTGCCTGGCAAGCGCGAGAGCCTGAGTTCAACTCCCGTAGCCCACATAAGAAAAAAGGGCGGTGATATCGCTCAGCAGCACGGGCGCCTGCTGGCACGCGAGGTCCTGAGGTCGACCCCTGGTACCCACAAAAAAAAAAAAAAAAAAAGAAAAGGGAGGTAAATGATTTAGTCTGCATGAAAACCTACAAGAAACAAAGGCAGTAAAGCAACACACAGTGTGCTTACTGACTGCTCCGGGAGGAAGTACACTTGTTGCTATTCCCAACCCATGTGGTTGGCAAACTATCTAAAAGACAATGTGACTGGTTACACCAGAGTTGGGTACAATTATCCATTAAAATATCAAAAGAAAGCCCTGGTTGTGAGCCAGTACTCATCAGGTTAAAAATACCCATGAGAAAACTTTATGTCCCATACAAAGATCGTGATGTCCCACTTAACAGTTATTTTTCTCATTGTAAATACATCAAATACACACACACACACACACACACACACACACACACACACACACTTCTAACCACCTGACAGAAGTCTTGGCATCTCTACTGAAGAACGGCCCTGGCCTTAGTGGTGAACAAGGCTTCACTGAGGGACAGACTAAATTGTACAGTGCAAGAAGGAGGTACACAGATAATGCTGCATCGATACACACAAGAATACAGACTACAGCCTCCATCTTTATTCCAACATTAGGTAAAAGATTCCAAAAATTCACTTAGCTGTTCCAAGTTTTGACCTTGGCATTTTAATATGACTATACTAAGTACAAGAAGTTAATTTAAGAATGTATCAAGTGGACTGGCCTCACCTAAATGCTAAAAATATAAAGGTAAATGAAATACTGTTCAGCCCTGGAATTGGTGTTTAGTTATTGAAGTGCTAATCTTTGCAAAGTACCAAACTTACTTCACAGTGCACGGGAAGAGTGGGGGATTTGCAGAAAATGCATAGCACATTAATGTAAAGGTCTGTTGCTGGGGAAATATGGCTGACAAGTCTTTGGAATGATTATTTATTTTGAGGGATGTTGAGTTTGTAACACTCAACTCCGTCTTTAGATAAGGTGCATCACAGCGACTTTGCAGCTCTGTGCTAGTTAAGTGCAATAAGCTCTCAGATTCCTTTAGGACTCAGTGACCCTCTCACTGTTGCCTTCATTGGGCTGGTTTATTATACTATTATTGCAGTGATTAATCGTCCTTCTTGTCCTTTTTATTCAGTTAAAAGTGTATGCCCAGCTGTTCAAATATTTTATAAGCTGTAAAGAGAACATGGGCTCGTAAATTACTCTTTCCTTTTCAAACTAAACTAGTGTTTATTAGAATAGGCTCATTCAAATACCCCAGTGTGCTTAACTATCGCTACTTTACAAGTGGAAGCGGGGAAATAACGCCCAAGGAATAGCCTTAGAGCTTTTCCATGACTTTATATGACAAAGATGAGCTGGAAAAGAAATGCACTAGGACTTCTGCCTCCCTGGCACCATGGGCGAGATTGTGTGATAGAGCAGTTTGTATCTCACAGAGATGGGGTCTGGGGTCACTGGCGAGTGTGGCTGAGAAAGCAGCCTTCATTCTTGTATTGGTGTTGAATGGCGTACATCAGCTACAGATCTCAGACTCAAGCACTTTGTGAAGCCCTACTATCCACTTAAGCCCAACAACTTGATCGCATGCAGCTGTGCCATTTTACCAAATTTTCCTACCAAGTTGGTTGTCCTTCGGCAGCTCGGCCAGCCTCCTGCCTGCAGGAAATCGCTGTAGAATCTCTCTAATCTCCTGTTGCCCAGGGACCAACCTCTTTCCAGAGAGCTCTATGTCAAGCGTGCTCTCTCTCTCTCTCGTACTTTTCTTTAATTGTCATTTACTATAACACAGTGCTGCTTTGACCTTACAATATATGTTTTCCATTCTTCCACTCTCTATAACTCTCCATGTCCTTTTTCCTTCCATTACTACTAACTGCCTGCCTTGATGAGAACTTGCCTTTCTCCCAGATATTGATAAACATGTCTTCTTCTACACCTATTGGGGTCTTGGCCTAGACCCAATCTCCTAAACGAGTGGATGGCGAAGGCTTAAATAGATGAGTCAAGTTGTATGATTTTAGGGCTCCAGGAGGATCAAAACCCTCTAACAGAATTGAACATTCTCTGGGGGTTGAGACAAAGAACTTCTCTGGACAGCCCGTATTTTTTTGGTTTACAAACAAAGGGAGGGGATACTGAGGAAAACGTGGGAACCTGAGCAGGAACTTTGGGAATAATTCAAAGACTTCCACAAGTAGTAAATGATGTTAACTTAGGAGAACTATCTTACCTCCAGGTTGACATTTACTGCAGGACTGAGATGCCTGCAGCTATAGTCTCTATTTAGTTAACTGAGGTTGGAGCCAGGTATCTCAGCTATGGTTATCTTGACTTTAGAGCACCATGCATATGTTCTTTTCCAACACAGCCAGAGGTCCCTGTGTTTAGCAGCTTAACCCTGTACAGCCCAGTCTCCAACATAAACCCATGTTTTTTCTGCTTCTTTTTTTTTTTTTTTTAAGTTTAGTTCTCACATAGAGAAGCAAAGCAACACACCTGGGGACAGCACAACAGGGAAAGGAAGACATTGCGTAGGGATTATGGCGATGTGTGAATTTCAATGTATCAGTATATTTTTATTTTTTATTTATTTATTTTTTTTGTGGGTACCAGGGGTCGACCTCAGAACCTCATGCGCCAGCAGGTGCCCGTGCCGCTGAGCGATATCACTGGCCCCTTTTTCGTATGTGGGTACCAGGAGTCAAACTCAGGACCTCGCGCTTGCCAGGCAGGCACTTATGCCGCTGAGCTATCTCACCAGCCCCTTTTCTGCTACTTAAAACAGAGTACATGCTCTTTCTCTCAGACACCACTTGCTCCATATATGTTCAGGGTCTCATTCCTTTTTCACCAGTGAAGAATTTCCTTTCCTCTCAATGAGGCTGCTACCTCTCTGAAACTCATCTATCCTTTTTAGTCTGGGTGCTTTTAGGATGTTTCTGTTTGCCACTTCCTCGGGATCTTTATGATGTATCCATGGATGGAATTCCTTATTTGCCAGATCCGGATTATTTCTGCTACCTGAATTTGTGAATTAAAGCTCTTTATGAGTTTTGGGAAATTCTCAGCAACTATAACTCTAAATATGACCTCCTTCCTTTTTCTCTCTGGAATCCTGACTGAGTCGCACTTTCTCACTATATCCTCTATTTATTCTCTGTTCGTCTGTATTTGCAACTTATTGTCTCTCTGTACTACATTCTGGATATTTGTTCTGACTTAAAATCTAGTTCACTAATTCTCTCTTCAACTTTGCTTAGTCTGCTATTGTATCGATGTATTACATTTTTTAAAAAAATTATTTGTGCAAAGGAAGAAAATAAAAATAAAGGAGCATTGGTTCAGGCACTTAAAATGGAGTCAGGAGGCCATTATTAAATCTAGACTAAGACTCATCCACACTTGAACCTCTGAACTGGGCTGCAGACAAATCCACGCCCACCGCCTCCCCACCCCTAACCTCCTCCCTACTCCACCTCCACGGGAGCCGCATTAGACTGAGCAGCTTCCTGAGACCGTTTGCTCACCTCCACTGGCCTCCCAGACTAAGGGCGCCTTCCTCTGTACTACCCAGGGACCCGGGTCCTTCCCAGTCCTTTTCTTACAAGACAGCTTAACCCTTGGCAGCACCCACCCAACTCCCAACTAAGGTGAGCTGTCACTTCAGAATCCCCTGTGGGAAATTATGAATATAGTCACTTTTTGCCAAACCTCAGAGCACATTTCCAAGACTCTGAATCTCTGATTTCCTGGATTGCAATCTTAATTAGCTCCAAAATAATGTAATTTTCTTTGTTCTCAACTAGGTTGAATTTATTCTTGGTCAACCGTTGACATTTATTTTTATTCTTATGAGGTCTGGGCTCATTTTCAATAATTCCGTGTCACTCACTTTGCTTCCTGTCTCAGTAGATGTGTCCGTCCCTTATAAGCACAGCTGACATAGTTGTTTGGAACTGAAAATCCCAATAGCTTAAGCATTTGAAGAGCCATTCCTTCTCCTGCTGACCTTGTTGTTGACACTTCTCCATCCTGAGTTCTACTTACATCTGGTACCTACCTGCCTTTTCCTTTGGTATTGTACTGACAAAAATATAAATAATTATTTAAAACCCTCAAGGTATTAAATAAGACACATATTTAATTGCTTTCATTTGCTTCTGCCATGTATATGAGGTCAGGATCAATTTAGGATTACCTTCAACTAAGGTAACAGATTTTCTAGCCAGGAGACTTTTTACCAACTGTGATTTTGTATGTTTTCAGTGTCATCTTGAAAGGAATAGATTTCTAAGAGGCCTTCTAAGATGTGCACAATCCCCCATGGCTGTCACTAGCCACTTCTGATTCCCTTGGATATGACATGTGGTGATCTACTTAATATTACTATGTTTAGTATGTTTGGCTAAGCCATAGAAAAGAATTTTTAAAACTATGAAACTATATTCCAGTTCAGATGACATATAGTTCAGTGAAAGAATTCCAATATAATACTTTTAAAAATTAAGCAATGAATACATTAATATCCTAAATTCTACTGGCAATGCACAAATGTGCTTTATTTTTTAAAATCCTTTTATTAATCCTAAATAACCACTGTCTGCATTTTTATTTTTAAGTGAAGGAAAGGAAGATGATGGACATATCATAAAAACATTGTGACTGCAAACATTGTCTACTGTTAAGAGGCAAATAGTTCAGAATATGCAGTAATCCTACTTTCAATTACAAGTTTAAAAATCAGAAGGTAAAGTTAAGTACAGTGGTATATCAAATCATGAACTTAATTCATTCCATGATTCTGGTTGCCACTGACGTTTGTGGAATGAATTCTACAACCAGAATCTCCAAAAGTGTTACAGTCAGAGGTACTGCTATAGTAGTACTAAAAGATAAAATTCTTTTAAACCATTTACATTCATGATGTAATTTAACACAGGAAAAAATAACAAGGTGTCTTATTTAGCTTTTGCTGGCTTCTAAATTATACTGGTGGAAAGTACAGTAGACGGACAGAAGAAAGGAACGGATGGCATTGTTTCTAGAAGGATGCGGAGCTCATTAGTGAGAACATGGGTCCACGAGGGTGCTCCGGGATCCTTGTTAATCATCGTTCACCTTTGGGTCCTGACCCCATTGTATGTCCATAAAGAGGGTGAAGAATTCAAGGCCAGATGTGAGCCCTGCTTTGGCTGTCCTGCCTCTAGCACTCTGAGTCTTTACAAGCAGCAAAACCCCTGCTCTCACTTCTGCTAATGAGCTGCCTTCAGGAACTGTCAGTGTGACTTTCTTTCTTGGGGCATCCCTTGAGGCACAATTGTCACCTGGAATCCTAGGCCAGAAGCCTGACACTGGAGGTCCCACCAGACCAGACTGAGCCACCTGCCACCTCCAGAGTCCAATTAGAGAGCAAGAAGTGGTGAGGAAGAGGACAGGAGTTTATGTCCGTGTGGCCATACCAGGAAGGCAGTCCACTTTTAGTAAGATAGCTGTAGATTATGTTAGAAGAAGTGGAAATCTCTTACCTCATGTAGGCCAAGTGAGGATTTCTGCAGAAAATAATTCCTTTGTTTTTTCTCCCAGTACTTGGATTTGAACCCAGAGCCTTCACACTGAGCTGCAGCCCCAGGCCTTTTCAAATTTTTTATTATAAGTCGAGGTCTTGCTAAGTTGCTAAATTGCCCAGCTGAGCTCAAACTCACTATCCCTTGCCTCAGTGTTAGGGTTTATATCTACATGTGTGGATGCTCAGCTTCCAGAGTTCTGGGACTACAGGCATGAGCCATCACATCCAGCAGAAAACGTAATTCCTGCAAGATAGAACCACCATTTTAGGTACAATACTTGGGAAAAAACTAACAGTAATGGCGGGGGTGTTTGGAAATGAATCATCGTCTCTTACCTCAGGTACCTGAGCATCACCAGTCCTTCCCCCAGCACCAACTTCGCTCGCTGCGATTCCGAGGAATTTTTACAAACACAGGCGGATACCCAGCATTCAGTGGCGTTTAGTACAGCATGGTGACTGAAAACCACTGTGTTTAAGGAAGGTGGGACTCCAGCCGTGTGACAGGAGCCTAGAGAAGCTGGCCATGCGCAACCCTCTGGGAGAGCCTGCCAACCCACAGCATCTTCTCCACCAGCCCATGGGTGTTGGTGTCACCCAGCTCTGCATCTCTAAAGAGGTCCTGGATGTTGCTGGTGACCTTGGTCCTTGGTCCACACTTCTGCAAGCCAAGGCCTCTGGCGTCCCCAGGGCACACCCTAAAGTCATGATACTCCTCCTTGGTGACAAGGAATTGCTCCCAGGAAGGGTGGTGACTGGGCCCCATCTGCATGCATTAAGGAGAGTCTTCATAAAGATCCTAGCGATCTCTTTGGGGTGGTCAGGATGTCGCAATAACAAGCATCATGCACTTACATTTAAGGTTTTTTTCTATCTGTAAATTAAAATTTGATTTTTGGGGAGGTGATGGGTTTTGAATCCAGGGTGCTACATCCCTAGCTCCAGTTCTGTTGTGTGGTGATTTTATTTTATTTCATTATTTTATTTTGAAAGACGGTCTCATCGAGTTCCTAAATTTCCCAGGCTGGACTCAAATGTGATCCTCCTGCCTCAGCCTCCCAGGGTGCTATGGTTACAGGCAGGTGCCACCCTGCCTAGCTTCCTTTTTATCCTTTAACCTCAAAGTAGCTTTCATAAGGCAGTAGGCTTCTATTCACGTATTCAGTCTTGATAAGGGATACAGCTGCTGCTGATCTTCTCAGTGCAGCATCCTGACCCTTTTTCTGTGAGGGTCCCTAATCTACGCAGAAGCTTGGGGCTAAAGCTGTGAGCAAGTACTTAACACTAAGTGGGAAGAAGTGAAAGACACTTTGTTCCCCCAAGCAGAATGTGAATTCTTTCCCAATGGAAATTATGGCTTTCGATTTCAAAGTACTTTGTGAATTCACGAAGGGACATCCTTTTGAAAAGGACAGTATTGGAACCTGTTTAGGAAGTATTGTTCATAGTGACCATGTTACTTATCAGAAACGGAGTTGTCTAATTTTCACTGTTTAACATGGAATTTTTAATGGTTAATGTTAAGTGATTTTGTTTTTGTTGTTCTGCTATAGTTTATTAAAAGTCCTTTATACATTAGTCCATCCATTTAATTGTAATTTTCAGTGCAGGTGGTTCAGAGAGTGCTGCAGAAATCAAAGCTAAGCAAAAGCAAGAAAAATGAATCAGCTGTGTTCAATCCAAAGCTAAAGCATAATTTTCCTGAAAAAAACAAACAAACAAGGATTATCTTTTTAATTAAGCTTTATCTTTATGCTGCGGTAAAGATTTCATTAATCACTGGCTTTATATTCTCTTGAATCACTTAGTAGAACAGTTTCCTAGAAACTGTACAAAAACCTCAGTCATCATTTTAAACAATTTTTAAAATTGTTATTTGTTTTCTAGGTAGCAGTTGTGGAGAATGTGTAGGGAGAAGATTGTTACTAAATATCTGACTTCGTGATTTTCAATCATTCTCTCTATAGAATTGGATATCTTGAATTTGTACACTTACGGTTACAATGTGTTTTAAAGTATGCACTTAAAACTATTATGAACTATGAAAGCATATCTGGTAATGTTTATGTAATACATCATTCATTATCTGGATGTTCTATCTTCAGACTGGACAGTTACTGTATTTTTTGCTAATTTTCACTAATCCTAGCAATAATTTCTTTCTACATAACCCTGCAGTTTCTTCAAAGACCCATTTATGAACGCTGTGCTTTACTTTCCCCTTCTACATTACTAGGTGGTTGTTACCTTATGAAGCTTATTTCACTGCCTTAAGAACCATATAAAGCACTGAATCTTCCATTTTTAGCAATTCCTTTTAAAGTTAGTTGCGTCTCTAGACGGAGCTAATCTAGGTACTACCTTCTCATTCTGCCCATGTATTTTGGAAGGAAGGAAGGTTAACTTTATTACTATGCCCTTTTTCTGTGGTTTCAAGGACAGACTATTTCAAAAGAAGCAGAGAACTTCTGTTTTCATTCCAATGACCCTTTTTAGTGATGTTTAACGTTGTCACACACAGTGAGGCCGTAAAACACCATGCGCGAGGGCACAGCCGTTAATGATGACTTCGCAGGCTGCAGCGTGGGCCGCAGCAGGCGCGGAGAGCGACCTTCCTGCCCCTCTGAAGGGACTCAGCGCTGCCGCCCGGAGGAGCTGCACGGGGCTGCGTGGAGGTTGCCTCAAAGACGTTTTCTGTTTCTCCCTTCATTTATTTGCCAGCAGCCTCCAAGCAACACATTCACATGAGAAAACCATAGTGCACTGGCTTTTAATTAAAACTTCGCACTTAAAATGCACTGGGATTTAATTTAAATATTTAATTATACAAAAATTTTAAATGAAAATAAGAAAGGGGTCTATGAGGCTAAGTTACTGCATTCCTAAAATCGACGCGCTAATAATTAAACCCCGGGGAGCACTGGCGGGGCGGGGACCTGCCGTCCCGGGAGCCCCTGAACCGTGGGCCGTCGAGTTTTCTTGCTCATGAGTATTTTGCGGTGGCTGAGGCTCAGTCCACGTCCTCCCGTGCGTTCCCTGAGGTGCGTGGCGGCTGCACCCGGCCCGCTCCAGGGCTTGGGGTCCCTTCTGCTGCTCTCCTCGGGTGGGAGAGGGAGCCAGCGGCCTTCACGGGGAGCCCTGCTGGAAGCCCAGCGGGCACAGCGACAAGACCCACTGACTGCGCCCATCCAAGGGCTCCCCCGTATTTTGACCAAAGGTTGCTTATTTATACACATTTTTCATGAAGATTAAGGGAATAATGCAGTATTGTATTCTGTTTGGTGCAATAAAGACTGAAGTTTATTTCCCACTTTTGGTTAAAAGATAGATTGAAATTCCTCCTGCGATCGCGTCCCCAGTGAGCTCGCGGCTGACTGCTGAGCGTCAGGCCCGTGTTCCCTCCACTGCCGGCCGAGGCCAGCGGGTGATGACCGGCAAAACCCAGCTGAAGTCCCGGGCAGCTGCGAGCCCGCTGACAGCGCATCGTCGACTTGCAAATTGGAAACGGCTGAAGTATCTACACGAAAGAAATCAGAAAATTCTACAAATCACATTCTCTTTTTCTTTATTCAGAAAGCTGGTCTTAAACTTTTATCACCAAGCACTGGCGCCATTTTTCTGTCACGCTTTGGTTTTCAAGTTTGGAAATAAAATGACTCTTTCAAACCCCAAATCAGTGCCCTCAGATATGGACCCACGATATTCTTCTCAGGGCAAATGTGAATAGATTTATGAAGAAGCTTGGCATCCTCTGTCCCGTGAGGAAAACAGGAACATAAATCTTCCTTGTCCGGAATATAACAGACTAAAATATGCGGCTTTGTCTCCCTTAACCCATCTGTCATCTCGGATAAAATTTCACCTAAATCTTTGAAGAAATCTGAATAGAATATTTATAAAGCTTTATATTGCCACTAGTACTCAGCAATTTCAGTGTCAGAAAAAACAAGACTGGTCTTTAAAGGAATATGCATAGAAATCCCAGGTAACTTTGAGCTATCTTAGCAAATATGCGATTCAAAGAATTTTAGCTGCTAACTCCATAGAACCTGACTTTAATTCCATAGAATTATTAGGTCCTCTTATTCTGGTAGTGATATTTACTTGTTCATAGAAACACTTAGAAATACTTTATGTTTGAAAGGGAAAATTTTGATGAATAAAAGTGAACACAATGGGAAGATATAAATGCAAATCATACAACTTTTCACATACGTAGCATGATTAAAATAACTTTCTCATACATGGAGTGAGAATCGGAGCAGTCTGGCCTTGTGGGATTTCTGGAGTATTTGAGCTGGGAGTAAAGGCACATCTTGGTACTCGACTCCTTTGAAACTCAGTGAATTTGGTACTTGATGCATTTTGATGCAAAAATTCTGTCCTGGTCCTCATAATGTGTTTGGCACTCAGTGCACACGCTGGAACTCTCCCCTGTCAATTGCCTCATGACATCTTGCCCTTTCCAACCAAGATGATTTGTTTGGTGCTGGTTGACTTGGTACTCATCACACGTCCTGGAACCAATTAACGATGGCAACCAGAGTACCACTGTATTTAGAAGAACATCAACACAAAAGTGCAAATCCTAGCTAACAGATACCTCAACACCAAGCTGCGTTCCCAGGAGACAGCATGTTATAGGGTACCCGTCAGCCAGGGGGCCTTTCACTCAGTTTGGTGGAAATCTCAATTGGCGAAGTTGGCTCCCTTGAGGTCAGCAGCCCCCAGCCCTGGGTGCCTGCACCTCTTAGCTCTCAGGGTCACAGTGTTTGTGTTATGTCCCTAGTACCAAGGTCCCCCACTGCTATCCACCCATCAGCCGCACCCCAGCCCAGGCTGCAGGCCTTGTTGCTTTCTGGAGCCCTGTTGGGAGGCACCACTGGCCTCTCGGAGCCTCGTTATCCTTGAGTCTCTGTTTTTTTTCTCCTCAGTTCCAGTGGCCTCAGGTCTCGGGCTTTTGCCGTCTCCTCCACTGGGGTCTGATCTGGACCTGGCCTTGTCTCTTCTCACCAGCTTCGGGAGCTGTACCTCAGGCTGCCCTCAGCCTCAGTGGTGTCTGCCTTTCCCTGGTGGCCAGGCCTGGCTACCCTGGTAACCGTCTGCCCGCCTCAACCTCAGGCTGGGCTCACAGCAGGTCTTCAGTCTCATGGTCAGTTTTCAAGTGGAAATGACCTGGATCCAGTGAGTATATCTTAGGCACTTACCCCAAGGAATAACATGTGTTTTTCTTTTTGTTTGAGGTATAATTCATGTCCAAAAATGCCCATTTTAAGCATAAAGCCTGACATTTTCGGCAAATGCATTCTCTTGTGTAACCACCACTGCAAAAAAGATATAGCAACTTCCCAGAATTCCTTCATATTCCTCAGAAATCTACTCTTCCATTCTCTGCCCAGCGATCATTGACTTGTTTTCTGTCACTATAGATTACTTTGCCTTTTTTTCTACTTTCAATAAGTGTACACTTGATGATCTTTTGCATGGGGCTTCTTCCACTTTGCACAATAATGTTGAAGTTCACTGGTTGTTGTTACAAACATCAGGAGTTTGTTGCATTGATGGGCAATGGGTTGCTTTCAGTTGGAGACTGTTATAGATACAGGCATCCCAGTCCGTGCTTGGACATTTTCTTGTATTTCTCTGGGGTAAATAGAAAGGAATGGCATTGCTCTATCATATGTTACATGTATATTTAACTCTGTAAGGGACTGACAAACTGTTTCCCAGGCAATTCCCAGACTGGGAGAGCAGCCAGCAATTTTGCACTCCCAGAAGCAGTATCTCAGACTTCCAGTTACCCCATGTCTTCACCAACACTTGGTATTGTATAATTTTTAAACTTTCGCTATTATAGACTGTGGTAAAAAAACAAAAAAGAAAAAAATAACAACAACAACAAAAGAATTCTGATGGTGAGAGTAGAGATGATAGGACTTTGAAAATATAAGTAAGAAAATATCTTCAAGGAGAAAATTTCAAAGAACAAAGGAAAATTTAGTCTCCTCAGACAATGAGGGATGGAGGCTTCAGGAGGGGTTTGGTCCACACATTTGTGGGCCTGCACACACTTATGACATTTTCTGTTAGTATCTAGCAGGAGTAGGGAAGGAAAAGCCAGCACATTAAATTAATAACAATACTGCAATTTTTTTTAGGAAGCTATATAGCAGGAAGTGCTGAATTAATTAGGAAGAAAAGCACAAAGATCCCACATCAATCACCCTGCTTATCCTTGAGAGGACAAAAAACAGAGCCTGCAGCGTGCTGCTCCATCAACCTCGGTGTTTTGGGCATTGGCTTTCCTTTGTGCAGTGGAGACCTCTACAAGGAAGGAAAGGGGTAGATATGTATGTCACTTGCTAGTACCTTGTTATATTTACCACTTGGGTTGTTGTCTTAGATACTTACTCATTACTGGGACAAAATGCATGACACCCACAAGATAAAGGAGGAAAGGTTTACTTTACCTCTCAGTTTGTAGAGTTTTCAGTCAGTAGTTGGCTGATTCCAAGACAGAGCAGCATGGCAGAGGGGCAAGGCAGAGGAGAAAGAGTCCATGGCATGGTAGGCAGAAGGCAGCAAGCAGGGAGCCTTCCTTTCCCTTATTTATTTCATTCAGGCTATAAATCCATTGTTGGTGCCACCCACACCTAAGGTGGACCTTCCCATTATCCATACCCAGAACTACACTAAACCAATCAGTGGACAAATCTAGTTGTCACACACCATGATCCACCCACCTCCCAAAAGCCCCACCTATGAATTCATGAGGCTTTGGGCAGACATCTAGATATAAGCCATAACAGTTGGTATTTCCCTGACTGTAAAGTCCATTTTACCATGTATTTTGTGATGAAACATATCATTAGTCCTATTGATAAGGTCTTCAAAATAATTAATTTCGGGTACAGTCTCTGAAATCTCATGCTTTGTGAAATATTGATATATTCATAGAAATATCATAAACTAAATAGATTAATAATAAAAATATAATGTATTATACAAAATTAAAAATGGTTTGGACAATGACTTTTTGCCAGAATGACTCAGAAAATCAACGTTTTCATGACCGAGTGATTATTTTCTTTCCTAAATCCTCATATCTAAAATGACCATCGTTGAGCATCTATCATCTGTGCTTGCAATGTGAAAACTTCCTACAGAGAAAGCCAGATGTTTTGGGGAACCATCTTGCTACAGTGACCATGGAGCCAGCCCTCGGTTTACACTGTGTGTGAACCCGAGGAGTTTTTGCTCAAGCCATCTTTGTGTTTATTTTTATTATCTGTAAAAGGGGATGATAAAAGTATTTACTCCTTAGATTTGTGAAGATTAAATATTACTAAAGTAAAACACATGAAACAGACTGGTGCACAAGAAACCCTGCATACACGTTTGTAAATTTGTTTTGCAGACAAGTTAATTTGATCCGCGAATGTGCCACGATGGCTTTCAGGAACAGACTTGGAGATGAGCCAGGGCTCTCAACTTGCCACAGCTCATGAATCAAAACTGCCCCACTCTTCCCGCTTGTGCTAGGAGTGCCACGTTCCCACATGTGGTGGATGCCCATGCCCGGTGCCCTCCTGACTCCAATTCTTTCATTTCCTCCAGTGGCAAAACACCTGCCCAGTTGCCCTGAGGACTCACCTTTATACCAAGCTCATTTTGACCCTTTCTTGTCAATCTCTTATCTTAACATTTTGTAAGAACTCCCTATGCATGTAAAGCACACTATGTGGCATTTGGGGGCGCATATATATTTGTATTTCTTCTGCCGGTGATTGAGAACTTTCAGAATAGCAGCCTATCTTTCTCTCATTCTTGCCTAAAACTTAGGACTTAAAATATTTGTTGTGCAAATACAAATATTTACAGAACCAAGAAATGAAGTAGACAGTCAGTCAAGCTAAACTTTTGGCAAAATGCTTTATGTTTACTAGGCACCTACAGTGTGGCCCTCCCCCAGTCAGTACTTTACTCCCCATCACATTTTCCCTACAACTCCACGATCTGGGGAAACTGAGGCTGAGTCAAGTATGTACTCAAACACATAGTGACTGAGTGGAAAAGCTAACAAGGGAAGCCAGGAAGACAGATGACAGAGCTGCGTGTGGACCTTGTAACAATTTTTCTTTGTATTAGTGATAAATATACAAGTCTTTGACGGATAAGTAGTGCACATTGATATAAAAGCACCAGTTCACTTCCAGAAATGCAGGAATCGATGAGTCATTTTCTCCATTTCCCCTCAGAGTTCCCCTCAGAAATAGATTCGTTCAGTGCAGTAATGACAGACTGCCTGCTGCTAGTAGAATGGTTAATCACATTTTACCAATCGGCATGATCGATTGCTTTTAATAACCAAGTTTATTTTTGTGCATAGACACTCACTTTTTCCGATGGTGTTGTAGGATTCCTAACACCAAGATCCATGCTTTGGAAATATAATGATGAGTCCTTCCTGCGTACTTCCTCACCTCTGCTACTCACCCACGAAATCATTTACTCACCTATTTAATAAGACTAAAGTACTGGTTAGGCTTCTAACCACTGGTCTAAACATCAAAAAGCTCAAAAAGTTTTGGCCAAAACTCCATCTGTTTTTGCAAAAGTATACATATGTATTTAAACATGAATGTTTTTCCCTGAAGAAACAATGTAAATACATTGCACGGAAACAATATTGTGATAATAAATTCCTCTCCTTCCAGTAGACGCTAACCCAGTCACTAGTTCACTGAGATGACTTCACGCAGTTTGTTTTTGTGTAAATTGTATAGACTTGTCAATATTTAAAACTCAGGAGAATTCACACATAGCATAGATCCCCATTCTTTCCTTTAAAGTCAGATCTGGCCACTCCGGGCCCCCTTTCTGCAAGACAACCATTCTTTCCTCTTGGATGGTGACTTCCCATGCCACACAGATGGCCTTACGTCCTTCAGTCCCCCCACCCACGATGGCCATCCCAGCCCAGTGTACCTTCCACTTAACCTGTCCCACTAGTGTACACTTTTAATTTTATACCCCCTACTCCAAACTGATTTTGTTTCAAATAACCACCACTAAATATCATTCACAATTTGTCGTTTACAATTATTAACCCTAACCATGTTCAAAATTCTCTGCTTTCCATTTCTTAAACTTTAAAATAAATGGCACTGAAGATGCTAAAAGGGCTCAGCTATTTCGACAGGGCCTGCAATATCTCTGGATTTTCATACCCAGGTCATAGTGCTTAATGAAAGCGACTCATCATCCTTGACATGCTAAGAACCTCAGAGGATGCATGGAAAAATTACATGGCCTTCAGCTCAACAGCATCAATGTATCTTAAGGTTATAACTTCATAACTTCAACTTCTATTTTCAAGTGCAACAAAGGAAATGAAATCACCCATGAAAAGTTCTAGGACAACAAAAGCAGTTTTCTTGATCAAAGGAAATTTGGAAATGAGATATTACTATTAAAGAGAAATAGGATTATTGGAAAATAATTTCCATTACTAAAATATATTTTTAGCATACTGAGTTGAAGTCATATTTACATTAATATGTTAAACATAATTTTATTTCATTTAATAGCTCCTAGGGAAAAGATAGTTACTACTCTTTATCTTTGTACATCACATTTGATGTGTTTGTGAATCCTTCAATTTATAAACATCGAATGTCTACTACATATATGACCACAGGGACGTTGTCCTAAAGTAGTTCACGGTCAGGAAAAGAAAGGGACGTCATAGTGTTATTACAGAAAACAAAGATTGATGTTCTGTATTGGTTTAGATCTGGCTACAAATGAGAGAATCAGTTTCAGCTAAATTAAGTAGCAAGGGGCTTAGGGTGGCCGTCCAATAGGACAATTTGGAGAACTGGACACACGTGCTCTGCTTTGAACTTTTAGAAGTGATTCCTAAAGCTACCCCACAGCACCCTGCTGCTGATGGGGTGGCATCTCCCCCCCGGTGCGTGGGGATGTGTCACCATGGTGCTGGCCATCCTCATGCCCCTATTTGGAGAGGAAAGGGGGATTTTAAAGAGTGACACTGGACAAAACTGGGAAGACATTTTAATATGACAAGTAAAGGAAAGGGAGGAGACGTACATTTTTGAGAATCGTTCAACTTTAAGGAGATTCAGAGAGTGCTCAGCTTTGCTCGTGTGTAGATTGAGGAGTCTGGGAGGCACCTGTAGACTGGAAGTCCTGTCCTTTCAAGATTAGATGAGGTCACGAAGAGGGTCAGTCGTGAGAGTGAGCTTGATTCTGCTCTCTGCTCTCTGCCAGGAGAGGATACAAAGCCAGTAGGCAGCGTGCCACCCCAAAGAAGGTTTTCACAGGACAGTGACCATGACCCACCCTGCTCTCAGGCCTCCAGAGCACTGCGGAATGCATTTCTGTTGTTGATGAGCATTTCTGCTCTACCGCCCTTTGTCACAGGAGCTGACACCAGCACAGCGTCCGTAGGAATGTCACCAAGGTGGCTGCATATGTGAGCTCTAGGGTTGAAGGAAGTCGGTTTTCAAGATGCTGGTTGGGGAATTGGGAGGTTAAACATGGTAGCAGAAGTTGGAGAACCTAGTAAAGTTTGCTCTAAGAGAAAAAGAAGAGGAAAGGAGGGCTCTGGCAAGGGCCAAATTTACACAGAAGGAAAAAACCAGAAAAGGTGATTAAGAAGTGAATTCTAGGAGGTAGCAGGAAACTTAGCAACATAGAATAAATAAATAAATAAAACTTAAGAGACATAAAAGAATGACAGGGTTTTTAGAACCATATAGAAATTAAATAAAAATGTGAACGAAGGTTGTTAGCTGTCTTTAGTGTTGGCGAGTTTGACACACTGTTTCTTGGGAGTGACAATAACAGAAGTTAGTAATGGGTTGAGAAGTGAATGGTTGGATGTGAATCAGAACCAGGACGCAAAGATATTCTGTTCAAAATGCTCCGTTAGCAAAAGCAACACACAAAAGCCAGTAGCATTCCTATATACCAATAAGGACCCCACTGGGAAAGAAAGTAGGAAAATAATTCCATTCACAATAGCTCAGGAAGGAGAAGGAAAAGAAGAGTAAGGAGGAGGAGGGAAGAGAATGGGGAGGTGGAGAGGGAGGCAGAGGAGGAAAAAGTACCCAGGAATCAATCTAACCAAGGAGGTAACTGACCTCTACAGTGAAGATTACAGGACACTGGAGAGAGACACTCCCTTCTTCATGGATTGGCAGAACAAATATTATTCAAATAGCCAAATTACCAAAAGCTATTTACAATTCAATGTAATCCCCATGAAAATTCCAACCACAGTGTCAGGCTTTCTTCTGAGGGGTACATCTGAAATCCTGAGCACACAGCTGTTGATCATACTGCCTCGAGCTTTGGAGGTTGGCATTCCCCAAGACTTGAACTGGTTTAAGTCTCTCTTCGTCTTGTAACATCGCTCACAAAATATTTTCTTCCTCTGCCACCTCTGTGGCTGAATGTGGTGGGGCACATCTGTAATCCTAGCACTCTGGGAGGCTGAGGCAGGAGAGAGAGAGAGAGGAAAGGAGAGATGAGAAAAGAAAGAAAGAGAGAGAGAGAGGGAGAGAGAGAGAGAGAAAGAAAGAAAGAAAGAAAGAAAGAAAGAAAGAAAGAAAGAAAGAAAGAAAGAAAGAAAGAGAGAGAAAGAGAGAGAGAAAGAAAGAGAGAAAGAAAGAAAGAAAGAGAGGAAGGCTGGGGATATAGCTCAGTGCAAAGGCACTGAGTTCAATCCCCAGTATACAATCAATTAATATATTTAAAAAAAAAAAAAAAAGATGAGCTCTGGACCAGCATCAGGAGAATCTAAAGAAGCAACCTCTTCGTGTTTGACTTTGGGAGGTCAGCTGATTATGTTAATTTACTCTTTGAGCCCTTCATATGTTGAAAAAACCCATTTACACTGGTCTTCTCTGAAATCCAGAGCAGAAATTTGTGATGAATAAATCCAGATATTTAATTGTGGCGTTAAGACCCAAGTTAATAAAATAGTATTGTATCAGATATTGTTGTTAAATAATTAGATTTTGGATACTCTTGTAACCAAAAAGTAACTACAGTAACCATTTTATTACTATATAACATCATGTTATACACTTTAAATTTATAAAGTAAAATTTATTTAAAATTTTCTACAATGCAAAGTGTGATCAAAATATATGTTGCATATTTAAATTTAAAAATAACTTTATACAGTAAAAGACACATTGCTATTAATCCCCCTCAAAATCCTCCCCCTCACATTGACCGCACTTATCTCATCATACTTGCCAAGTTCTGAAGCAGTTCTGGAAGTCCTTTTTTATGAGTGTCTTTACAACGTGTGATCAAAAACACAGTGAGCACTGCTTCCAGTTGCCATCTAACAGAAATGCAGGCTTATAAAAATAATATTGTGTGTCCTCATCTGCCTTATTCACCGGATTTGACACCTGCTGTTTCTGGCAGCCAGAAGAGGACAACTAATGACATGAAAGAGGACTCCAGAAAGTGGTGAGAACGATGGGATGAGTGTGTTCAAAGCAAGGAAGAATATTTTGAGGGGAATTAATGGCAATGTATCCTTTACCAAAATAAATTTAAAATTTAAATATTAACCATATTTCTTGATTAGCTAACTTTAACATGGTTGAAATCATAACCATATTTCTCATAAACTATTGTTAAAAACCGTGATTGTATTTCATAAAGTTCAATGTCTATGGGTGAATAATAAGTCAATACTACCTTGTACAACACCTGTATAGCAAATATGGTAAATTTAAACATTTCCAGTTTCACTTATTCCTCAACAGGAAAAAGGACAATAAAACAGAGGTAAGTGGATAAATGTCATTAGGTGATATGGTGAATCAAATCTGAGACATTCAATATCAGCCCCTCAGGTGAATATTGATACAGTCTTGCTCCAACCTTACCCCATTCCACCACCATTTTAACTTCCCTTGATGGAGACTTGCTCATTTTCTAGGAAAAGACTAAATATTTACTCTTCAGAAAGCAGAGGTGAAGGATGGAAAGAGAAGGTGGCCAAAGTAGGAACACCACTTGAGGTGTAGCAGTGGGGAGGAGATGACAGGGATTCATGCGTCCAGTCATTTGTCCGACCTCGTACATCAGTACACACTATGCAATTAGCCTGAACGAATATTTGAAGGCCACGCTGATTACAGGGATTAAGTTGATTTAAATTTACAAGGTGCTCTGAAGAATCATATTTTGATTCATATTCACCGTACCAACCTGAGGTTTTAAATTAGCCAATCTATGCAGTAGTTCACAAATATTAGTCACTGGTCTCATGCCCATTAACAAATAGGTGATTTCTACCCCTGTAATTAGCGCGTTGACCATGGATACATTAAGGAAGATAATGGAAAACTAATATTCTTCAATAACATACATTTATCATAAATACTTTAAGAAGTAGTGGGGCCGGTGAGATGGCTCAGCGGCATACGTGCCTGCCTGGCAAGCGCGAGGGCCCGAGTTCAACTCCCGGAACCCACATACGAAAAAAGGGCCGGTGATATCGCTCAGCAGCACAGGCGCCTCCTGGTGCGCGAGGTCCTGAGGTCAACCCCCGGCACCCACAAAAAAAAAAGAAGTAGTGATTGATTGTAGAAAAACTGAGAGAAACCAAGAAACCAACATATGTTTACCCATAAGTTGTAAAGGTGATCATTTTCTTGTATTATTTTTAACATTTTGTTCTTTTTCTATCTACCTTATGTTTAACACTCTGGTACAAACCATATCACTTGAAAAAGTTTTCTTGGGAGTGGTTTTACCTGAAAAAATATATGTTTGTATGTCTATATTTATATTTAAAATATTGATTTTTTTCTCAAAATACAGATGAACACAAAAAATAGCCCCTAATCTTACCACATACTTGACTCTTGTGACAAATACTAATAATAATGCAAAGAAATATGTAATGTTAGAACATGTACATAGCCTAGAAAATTTAAAATGCTTCCTACATATTCCTCCCACCAGTATGTCAACCCATACATTAAATCACCCACTATGAGCTGTTTCTTTTGAGTCTTTCCCTCATTGAAAAGTGAATTTATCCATATGCATGTAGCTTGTTTTAAATTTATTTTCTCAAAAAAGATTTTAACATAATACTCTGCATCTTTCTTTTTTCCAGTAAAATAGATTTTATTTCATTATTTTATTATGATGCAATACCCCATCTCATTTGTTTATTATATAGAGGAATACTAAATTATACTATGTTCATTTGTTCCCTTTAAATGAACATTATGGTTTTTTCCAGCATATTTCTCTTACAAAAATTTCTGTCACTAATATTCTTGAACATAATTTTTGACAAACTTTAATAAGTATTGATAGAATTTTTTATAGTGAGCAAAGTTTATAAATACTTTAGATTTTCATAGGCATTGCCAATTGTCCTCCAGAAAGAATTCAGCAATTCTTGTTCTCAACAACATTGTATGAGATGGCCCATTCATCCACACCAGGCCAGCACTGAGAGAATCAAGCTCTTTTAAGTTCTGACATTTTAATAGGAAAGAAATGCAAACTGTTTTTCATAATTTGCTGAGATTGAACATCATTTGCATGTAATTTATTGTCATTTGTAGGTTTTGAAAAATGCCTGGCTCTTTTGAGAAATTGGTCTGTTCATCTTATTGCTTGCATAAACTTTTTGCAAAATAACAAAATTACCATTTTGTTACATGCATAAAACTTTTCCTTGATTTTTACTAATTTTTCAAATTTATATTTGTAATTTATTTCTGGTCATGCAGAAGTTTTCTTGTGAATTTTACACGGTCGAATTTTGCAATCTCGTGATCAATGGCTAAGCAAGAAGTCGTTCCACATTCCAAAATTGTGAATACATTCACTCACACTTTCCCAAGCTTTATTTATGGGTAGTTTTTAAAAATCTCTTAAATGTTGGAACTAGCTGGAACTTAACATTTTTAAATTGTTTCTGTTAGCACATTCCCTAGCACTTACTGAACAAAGCTTTTGGCGCTGGTCTAGCTTGCACCTGGAAGCCCCCGGAGTTCCAAGGCTTAAAGGCGAGGCCCCCGGCTGTGGTCCCACTCGGAGGTGGTGGAAACTGCAGCCCTCAAGGTGGCACAGTGCCCTCGAAAGGGACAGTGGGCCCCCTCTTGTCTCTCTGTTGCTTTCACCTTCCAGCCACAAGGGGAGCTGTAGTGGTTGACTTATTGTGTCAACTTGAGAAGTTTAGAAGCTTAAGTAAATCGGCTCAGCAATTCTACACCCTAGGGTGTAGAGGACACACCCTAGGGTGGCTCATCACCTGGATGCTATAAAAGGAAATAAGGAAGGACGGAGGTCGGCTGGTTCCAGTTCTTCAGAGGAACTCTAGTCTTCGCCTTCGACGCAGACTCTTCGGCTCCCACCGTGGATCTTTCAGCCTTCTGGTATAGACTCTTCAGTATTCCGTCGCAGACCCATTGGCCTCCTGATACGGGCTTGCACGGAGCACTGCAGTGAACTCCAGACCTGAGACTGAATCCTTCAGTCTCCAGTGTGCAGACACCCTCTGCACGCTTCCTCATCCAACTCTGCATCTGACCATCGTAAGCCAGTCTTGTAACTTCTTATACATTTGTATATCTTGCATTATATTCGTTTCTCTAGTACAACCCTGACTGATACAGGAGCACTTTACTTCACCACCTGTTCCTATGGAGACACCCCGCGTCTCCACGGCCAGACACGCTGGGTCCACTGACCATGGGCTGGAACCTTCGAAACTGTGAGCCAAGGTAATCCTCTCCTCTTGCTACTGATCTTGAGTTTTTGGTACAGTAATAGAAAATTTTTACCATTATTGTACCAAAAACTGAACTACATTACATTTTTTACCAGTAAATTTGTCCTGTCACCATCACCAATCTGTTTCCCCTGGGTGTTTCAGTACACACACACACACACACACACACAAGTCTCTGTCTTGTTCCCTCTCCTGACTATTCTGTATCACAAGTATTTTCAGTAAGAATAGAAAAGTTGTGTGAGTCTTTAAATTCAGGGGCTCTGATTTTTTTCAGTTCTTTATATATTCTAGATACTAGTCCTTTGAAGGACAACTGGCTAAAAGTTTTTCCTACTCCATGGGTTGTCTTTTCACTCTGTTGGTGATTTCTTTTGTTGTGCAAAAGCTTTTTAATAGGATGAGATAGCAGTTATTGATTCTTTGGATTATTTCCTATGTGATCAGGGTTTTGTTCATGTAATCTTTTCCAACACCTATGTCTTCAAAAGTTCCATCAACCAAGGAATAGATAAAGCAGATGTGTTTTCTTTTATATAATGGAGTACTACTTGGCCATAAAGAAGGATAAGTTTGAGTCATTTCTAAGTAAACGGATGCAATTTGAGATCATACTCTTTTTTTTTTTTTTTTTGTGGGTACCAGGGGTCGACCTCAGGACCTCATGCACCAGCAGGTGCCCATGCCACTGAGCGATATCACCAGCCCTTTTTTTCCTTTATGTGGGTACTGGGAGTCGAGCTCAGGACCTCGTGCTTGCCAGGCAGGTGCTTATGCTGCTGAGCTATCTCATCGGCCCTGAGACCATACTCTTAAGTGAAATAAATTGAACACATGTATGTAAACATCACATTATCTCCCTGGTGTGAGAAACTGAAAGAGTAAATAAGGGCCAAAATGTACAATAGATGTTGTGAAATAGGAAGAAATTGTTCAAAAGAAAAGAAAAACTGGGGTGGGGGAAGGGGAAAAGGAAGGAAGTGAAAAGGAAATAACGATTAAAAAAATAAAATAGAAACAAAGCTTTGTAAATAGGTAGGGGAAGATGGGCTGAAGGGAGGAGAGGGGATAGGGAAAAAAGGAGGAATCAAAACAGAGCATGTACAGGCACAAGAAAGAATTGAAATGTGTTACTAGATGACTGACCGAACCATTTTATTTACTTGTTTATTTATGTACTTGGTGTGTTTTATGATTGTGCCTCCCCTAAATGGTGAGAAAAGAAGGCTCATACCTGACCCTTACGGTGCACCTGGTTATGCTATCTCCTTGATCACACAACTTCCTTCGAATCATAGCACCTGCATGCAAGTATTCATTATCTAATATAACAGATGAAATATAAACTTCGAAGAAGTTGTGTCTTCCGCAAAGTCACTCTACCGCCAAGTGGCAGGGCTGATGTTCAAATCTTTATGCATCTGACCCTAAACTCGTGCTTTTTCCACGGAGCTGCAGTTGCTACTTCCTGTGTTAGACGCAGGAAATCACTTCAGAGCGTCACAGACAAAGCCATTAGGGCCTTCTCCGACATCCAGCATGTCGAACAGAGCTAGTTGAAGGAACATACTAAATATTATCAGGTAGGATATGGGCATGGAATTCCTAAATTCCATTTAGAGAATAGAAAATGGTTTGTTTAGGTTGGTGTAGAGACATGGAGGAAAAAAGGGCTCAGAAGAGTCAGGTCAGATGGAGAAGGGTTTCGGTTATTCAGCTGTGGAGCTGGTGAGGTACCAAAGCTCTCATTAGGAGGGCCTGCTTTTTTCTCTCTATGTGACTGCTGTTTCAACTGGGCTAGGGCAAGGGTCATCCAAGTACTTCCTGCAGGGCTAATTTCACCTGTGATTTTTTTTTTTTTCTTTTTGGTAAATAAATTTCATGGAAAACAGTCATGCTTATTTGTTTACATATGATCTCTGGCTGTTTTTGTATTATAGAGGCAGAGTGGAAGGGTTGCACATGGCCAAAAAGTCTAAAAACTGTCCTTTACCAAAAGAGCTTGCTAACCCTGAGAAATGGTATTATCTCAAAACATCACCATGGATGAGCTCCATAAACAGATCAGTTTTGTTTATAGAAAGAAAACATCAAGTAAGGATTTCCAGCATTGATTGAAATTTGATTACCGGATTCACTAAACTATATTACCTGTTAGTTACTTCCTTCATCACTGGGGCCAATAACTGACACCCACAATTTAAGGGAGGAGAAGTTTATTTTGGCTCACAGTGGGTAGACCTTTCAATCCATCGTCCGCTCGCTTCAAGGCAGGACATTGTGGCGGAGGGCTATTGCAGGGAAAAGCTGCCCATGGCCTGGGACAGGAAGCAGAGAAAGAGGGAGGAGTTCGGGAGGGCGCACCCTCAGTGATGGCCTCTTCTGGCCAGACCCCACCTTCTGACAAGTCAGCTCTGAGCCCCCATGGTGCGATCAGCTTCCAAAGCCCCGCCTGTGAGGGCACGAGGCTCTCAGGGGTCATCTACATGTACATAATAACATTACAGTTTGTCTTAGTCCATTTTCTGCTGCTATAACACAATACCCCGAGCTACAAAAACCAGAAACAATAGAAGGGGTTAGCTCACTTGATGAGATTCAAAAAAAGGAAATAAAAGATTAGAACATAGATTGATCAATAAAGTTGGCCTAGAGATAAGCCATATGACATCTTGGAAAATACTTCTCTTATGCTTTGCAGCAATATGAAAAATCTGAGAAATAATCCAAGAGATATATCAAGAAAAAAAGGGAGCCCAATATAACGAGAAAATGGCTCTGCTGGTGTTACGCAAATTAAGTTATTGTTGCTTAACTCAAGAGGTGATAGAATGGACAATAATGGGGCTGACGACTTACTTGAGATTTCATTATGAACACTTGAGTTGTTAGCTAATTAATACCAAGTCCTTCTGTGGGGACGTGACGAGGAGACCGTCCCTGGGCTGGCCACAGCCTGACCCCGCTACGGTCTCTGAGCCCCGTACCTCCTGTCGTAGACAGGGAAGATGCTATTTTAGAGAATGACCTCTGCAGTCAAGCTTCCTTTTAAAAGGTTTTAATTTTTTTGATAACTCAAATGCATTACTTCCTCCCTGTTAACATACTTTATATTTAGAATGGGAAACATAATGATGAGTAAATTAAAAAGTAGTAACTACACTGTAAATTTGCCCAAAATTCAGTGGAATCACCTACAAATTTCGATCCTCTACTTCTACTTCAAAATTCAAGCAAAAGCATGAAACAAACAAGACAGCAGCTTCTTAGAGATTTAATGCCAGTTTCTGTACCAGCTATTCTATAAAACAGTAATGAGGGCACTTGTGCTAATAAATGTGAACACATCTGTTGAATGCGTGAACACTGCAGAGGACTCTTTATGTGGCATTTGGTAGTAGAGTTTATTAAAACAATATATTAATTTTCAGTAAGCTAAAAATAATATTTAAGTCCATATCTTCAATTTGTAGTAGTTTTCTACTGACTTTTTAATTGGAAGAAGGTGATATTTTGCAGTGAAAAGTGTTTGAAACCAGAAACTAAATTCCTGGGTCCAGAAAACAGGTGACTCTTGCTCTGTCATTCAGGATGACACAGCCAGGGTCGGGAAGCATAACGAGCAACTTCCACGTCTTCCTCGCGTGACTGGAAACACGCTAACTCATCCCAGCTCACACAGAGGAGTGATTGGAAACGCAGTGTCACTCGGTGCAGTGTGGAGAGAGTTCAAGAACGTATCCGGTGTACTGAAGCCAGCTCTCATTTACACCAGACCTACCTGAAAATCTCCATTTCAGAGACCCTCATTTGAATATGCTATGCAGGTTATATTTCTTGGACCACTCAAAAACAACAGCATGACTTAGAGATTTATTTTTTTAGCCAATCTATAATTCAATTAACTGTTGACAGATGTCTAACTGTTATGGTTTTATGCAAACATTAATTAAATTTGTGTTCTGCAAGGTTGGAGATTTTGTATGATATTTTTGCTTATGACTCTATTAACGTAAAATTATCCTTTTGGAAATTAGGTAATAAAAGTAGAGAGAAATGCTCTCTAGCAACCCTGAGTAAAATTCAAAACTCCCAACCTATAAAGCTGCAAAGGCATGTCAGGAAATGCACGCAAGGCTCTGCTTCACAGAGTTCAGCTCGCTAACTCGGCAAGTTCTTAGGAGTACCCTCCGCGCGAAAATCCTTATGCCACGTACTTGGAACTAAGAAAAGTTACAAACATAACAAAACACTGTTGCTGTGTTTGTAGCTGGTGGGAGGGCTTCAGGACATGCTACCCCAAAATGTTTAAAATTGAGGGAATTTGAGGGAATTTGAAGCAGGTCATAAAACCTAGGAAGGGCTTTGTGATGTTCCCCTGAAGCAGGTGAAAGGTACTCATCAGGGTGCGCGCTCTGTGTGCACTGAGAAAGGAGTGTCCTTTTCCTGAAGACACAGCAACAAGGAAGGAGCCTCAAGAACAAGCCTTGCTAGGTGTTTCCGAGGTAGACATCATCTGGTCACACACTTGCCTACCCTTCTTCTCCATGGCTATCCGCTCTTCATCAGCCCTAGTAAATACACAGGTGTAACCCTCTCTGGGGCCCTTCATTACTCACGAACGTTCCTGTGCCACATAAAACAAATGTTAAACTCATACCCTTTTCTCTCATAGTTCATCTTTTGTTCCAAGGTCACGGTCACACACACAGAAGAGGGACAGGAAGATCGTTTTCACTGTGTGCCAGCCCCTCAAAGGGTGGCCTCATCCTGGCAACCTGTTGGGGTCACCTGGAAAGCCGGTAAGCACTCAGTGCTGGTGGCCCCCAAATCCACATGCAAACGCCAACTCCAGTGCGTTGGTTCGGAGATGGGGCCTTCGGGAACTAGGGCGAGACAACCACAGGCTAGGACCCTCATGAGGAAATGGGGGCGCTGTTAAGCTAAGACACCAGAGAGTGCGTCCTCTTCCCCTGAGCGCTCAAAAGAGAGCATGTGGCTCATGGAGAGATGTCTGCCACCTACCAGCCAGGAAGCGACCCCAGGATGGAATGGAATAGAGGGCACAGGAGCAAACCCACTTGCCTGCAGCCATCTGACAAAGGGGTCAAAAACATGCGCTGGAGAAAGGCAGCCTCTTCAACAAGTCCTATTGAGAAAACCAGATATCAGTACCTAGAATACTGAAACTGGATCCTTATCTCTCACCTCGTACAAAAATCAATTCAAAATGGATCAGAGACCTAGGTACAAGACTTGAGACTTCTAAAGAAAACACAGGCGAAACACTTCCAGCCAAAAGGCACGGGCAAAGACTTCCTGGATGGACTCTAACAGCACAGGAAATAACAAATTGATTATATCAATTGAATCAACAAGTCATCAAAGAATCAACAAATGGGATCACAACAAATTAAAAGAGTTCTATACAGCAAAGAAACAACATACCGAAAGAAGAGTGAACCTACAGAATCTTTGTGTGTTTATCTTCCACAGGGGATTAATATTTAGAACATATAGAGGACTTCAAAAAATTAACACAAAAAATAGCCTAATCACTAAAAGGATAAATGAATTGAACAGACAATTCTCAAAAGAAAAATCAAAACTGGCCAGTAAGTACATGAAAAAAATATGAGGTCAGTCTCACCCCAGGCAGAATGGCTGTCATTATGAATACAAGGATTAAGGACGCTTTAGGAAAAGGAAGTCTTCTACACCGTTGGTAGGAATGTACATTACTACAGCCACTATGGAAATCACTATGCAGTGTTCCCAGAAAGCTAAAACCACAGCTCCCACTTGATCTAGCTATGACACACTTTGGTGTATTCCTCAAAGAATGAAAGGGAGCATATTATGGACCTAACAGCACACCCACGATTATTGCACCCCAAGTCATAACAGCTGAGGTATGGAAATGGTCTGAAGTATTCATCAACAGATGAATGGATAAGGAAAATGTGGTATGTGTACATAATGAAGTGCGATTAAGCCATAAATAAGAACAAAACCACAGCATTTACAGGAAAATGGATGGAACTGGAGGCCATCATGTGAAGTGAAGTGAGGCAGACTCCAGACTCAGAAAGCCAGATGCTCCCTTTTGTATGAGGAATATGGGGGAAAGAGAGGGCCAGGGGCCAAGGGTGGGGGGTGAAAGTAGAATGGAGACCAGGAAAAAAAAAGAGAAAAAAGGGATAACATGGACATAAAGCTTTTGTAAATAAGGAGGGGAAAAGGGGTTGAAGGGAAGGGAGGGGAATGGGGAAAAAAGAGGATTTAATATATATCATGCACAGGTACAAGTTCCCTATGATGAATGTGACCATTGTGCATATCTAAATTGAACCAGTAAACTAAATAAATAAATAGAACAGGAAGGAGATGCTGAGGCAAGGAGAGGTAACAGGGATACCAAAGAATGTCACATGTGTACACTCATGCCAAAGTGAAACCTATTGGTCTGTATAACTAATATGGACTAATAAGAAAGAAAAAGGGCGGTGATATGGCTCAGCGGCATAAGCACCTGCCTGGCAAGTGCGAGGTCCTGAGTTCGACCCCCAGTACCCGCACATTTAAAAAAAAAAAAAAGACAGGAGTAAACTTAGTATAACTTCTCTTATGCTTTGCTGGCACCTGGATGTTGGATTTCCCAGCCTTTGGAACTTTGAGAAAGTGAATGTCTGCGGGCTACCCTGTGGATGGTATTTTCTTAGGCAGCCCAACTTGACCAATTCAGAAATAAGTAAAATAAAAGACAAGAAAACCTCAAGCTCAAGTCCACGTCCAGGAGCTCATTTCACTGGCGGAGTCTGGTTCTCAGGGCTGGGGTGCGTTTTGAAAGCTGTTTGTGTGATATCACAGCACGGCCGGGTCTGAGGACTCCCAGCCTCGGAGAAGTCGGACCCGTCCTCCTGTGCAGTCCCATGGGTGCTGCGCTGCCGGGGCTCCCGGAGGTGCAGGCCCTGCAGGGGAACAGAGCATGGCGCAGGGCCGAGCGGCCCCAGGGCTGCGCATCCGCTCCTGTGGAAAGCATTGCAGCTTCGGTGCTCAGGTGACTTCTTTTTTTAACGCTCAGTATTTTTGAGAGTCCAACTTAGCTTCTCCACGGAAAGCCTTCTTTCCTCCCTTTTTGTGAGGTTAGGAGACCAGGAAGCCTTGTCAGGAGTCATGGGACAGCAGCGTGGAAACCCACAGGAATGGCAGACAGCGCTGTCCCAACATGTGCCGGGCCCCAGGCGGCCAACCTTGGCCCGGAGAACGGAGTCATCGAACCACGGAGGGAGCTAGAACTGGAGCCATGCGCCTCGGCCTTCCGGTCAGCGCAGTGACTTCGGGCTTCTGCGGTCGTCATTTCAGTGTGTGTCCGGATTGAAGCAGGGGAGCCCTCAGGAATGAGCCCTTAGTTTTGAAAATGAAAGTCTGCGTTAACATTGAAGGAATTTTTCTCAAAGGGTAAAAGGGGAAGCAGTCTGTCCATTCCTCACCCGTTCTCAGTAATTTAAAACCATACTACATGTGTCACCGGAAAAAAAAAAAAATAGACATTATTCCCCCACCCAACCAACCACACTGAAAGGGTAAAACGTTACCTTGGCTAAGGAGCATTGTTAGGGAAATACAGTAAATAATTTACAGCATTTCTAGTCTCCAAAGAGCAGAGAGGCTAGAGCTGAGGTGGGGCTATGTAAACGTACAGAACAGAGCAGAGCAGTGTGAATTCACTACTGCTCCAGTTTTCTACGATTTCCACACGTTCTGATGTTTTTATGTGAGTCCAGCGGAGGAGAATAAAGGGGAGAATGACTAAGTAGCAGGAGAGTGGCCAGAGGCCCTCACTTTTAGGCGGGTGGGATGTGGTTTCTCATAGTCAGTGCTAAAGGGTTTTTGCCTGAAACCTAAAGCTTCCCGGCCTCCCTGAATGCTTGGTCAGGTCCACACACACAGGGCTGTATGTGAACTGCTTTGTTTGTTTTTTGGTCAAGCTCTGAAAACAACTGAGTCCCACCTGTGGGTCAAGGTCAAAGTGGCACTGGAGGATGTAAAATAGAATTCAGAAACACACAAGTGAAGTTCAGAGGTAAAGCCTACCCACTCGCTAACGTGTGGTAAAAACTGATTTCTTCCCAGGATCTGAAATAGGATTTGAAGCTATTCCTTCATAGGGTATCTGAGGAAGGGTGTATTCTCTGTTTTACAAGGAACATGTTAGTGGGGAAAAGTAAGTATGCCTTTGAAAAATACAGTACTATTTTTTAAAATCACCTGCTGTTGAACTAAATGAAATGGGCTCATTTTCCACACCAGCCCTAATCTCACCATCAGGATTTTAGACACATGCTTAGCACAGCTCGTGTGGAGGTGTTAGACGCTGAATTACTTAGAGAATTCATGCACCTGTTTAAAGTCCTCTGCGATGTTTAACCTTGGTCATCAACCTAACAGCTGACAGGTGCCTGGAGCGTTGGACAGCAGGTCCTGGGTGTTGCAAGGGCATCCAGAGACCGTGGGGACTGGGTCAGCAAGCTGATGCCAGAGATGCACCCAGAAGGTGGAGGGCACCAAGGGGGAGCCTGCCCCACCTTCCTGAGCAGTTGGGCTGCGGGTTGGTGCCTGGGCCCAAGGATATCAGACCCCAGCTTCCTCAGCCTCAGTGAGGACTCACACCAGTGACTCTCCAGCCAGCTTCCAGGCCCGCAGCTTTGAACCACTGCTGTTCTGTGGCTTCCAGCTCTTTGTAGGGAGCGAGCGGCTCCTGGTTTCCCAGCTCTGTGGCTGTTGGATACCGCTGAGGGACCGTGCAGCGTCTGACCAGGTGAGCCAGCTGAGTAAGTCCCTGCTAGGACCACATACGCAATTCTGTTAGTGCTGTCCCTCTAGAGATCCTAAGGTACCCTCAGACCACAGGAACAATAAAATGCGTGTGTCTCCCTGTGCCTTCTCTCCAGAGTTGCCCCAAGTTCCTTGAATGCAGGGCCTCTCCCAGTGGCCCTGGGTGTGGCAGCTGCATCAGCAATCGGCACCTCCTGGATCTCACTAGATCCTTAGATATGCTGACTCCCTGTCACCCAGGCCTGGGCAATCAGAAGCTGCATGGGCCCAGCAATCCAGGCTTCGACCTGCCCTGCCGGTGACTTTAATGCAGGGTCCAATATGAGAATAGCTGCTGTAAAATAACATCTGCTGTGGGCAGGTGTAGGGGTTGCTGTAGAAAGGAAGTTATTCACCTGTGAGCAGCTGTAGATTAGAGGAGATGATCGGCCTGCAGAGCCTGCCTTCGTCCAGGTGCTGAGACGGGCAGGCATTGCTGAGGGCCATTCTAGGACAGTAGTCAAGAACCAAGATGCTAAAGCCAGGTTCCTAGACTTGGACCCCACCTTGCCACTAGAAAGCCGCCTGGCTGAAAACAATCTCCTTAAATTTAGTGCTGCTTACTTTCTTCATTAACAAAATATCTTACTCAAAGCATTGTTATGGGGACTTAAGACTTAGTGTTTGTAAAGATTTGCAGTAGTTCTTGGCATAAAGTGCTATAAAAGTTTTGGCTATTATTTTATAGCTATCCATATAATGTATAATTTTATATTGGATTATTAAAAGCCCTTACTCCAATTATACTTTATATTTTACCTATTTTATACATAGAGGCACTGAGTCTTAAAACATTTAATGGCTAGGGCCGGTGAGATGGCTCAGCGGCTTAAGCGCCTGCCCGGCAAGCGTGAGGGCCCGAGTTCGACACCCAGAACCCACATACGAAAAAGGGGCCAGTGATATCGCTCAGCGGCACGGGCGCCTGCTGGCGTGTGAGGTCCTGAGGTCGACCCCCCGGTACCCACAAAAAAAAAAAAAACATTTAATGACTTGATGAGTAAGGATCCTTTTGATATAAGAATCAGAGAATCTAAGCTTGTATATCTGACTTATTTCGTTTAACATTATGTTCTGAATTGGATCCATTTACCTACGAAGGCCTCGAGTTTACCTTCGTTACTGTGCATAAACACATTTCCCTTATGAACACCTCGGGGATTTAGCCTGGAACCCAGGGCTCCAGTGGGGGAGCGGTCAGATCACCTGATCCACATTGCTTTTCCCCAAGGAGGGGAAACAAAGCATGGTTCTGCAATAGAAATAAGAGAAATGAAAAGAAAAAAGAAATAAGAGAAGGAATAATGTTAAGAAAGAGAACAATGAAGGTTGACTGTATTTGCCTATGGTTACCAGATACCCATGGCAAAAATCAGACCTGGAGATGTATTTGAGTCAGAAGACCAGGTCCTTTCTTAAGCCCTCCCGATGATGACTTCTCGACATTAAACATTTTCACCACGCACCATGCACCAGACACTGTGCTCGGTCCCGGGAGTGCAAGGCTGTAGAATCCCTGATCAGCTGTACTTCAGGGTGGGGACAGGTGCAGCGAGGAGCTGACAGTGCAGTGATTAAGGTGCTCAGACAGAAGCACACGGAGCTCATTAATAGCAGTTAGGAGCCCGTTCCCCGTGATCATTAATCATCAGGACACTGCAGAAGTCCCAGATCTCCACCCTTCCTCTGCGGAGAAATCCCAGGGACGAGAATACATGTTACCATGGAAGGTTTGCAGCCCAGATGAAGAAGTCATCCTTAGATATTCTAATTAGGCCAAAGAAACAATTGATGATAGTGATCCATTTTAGGGAAGTTACTATAAGGGCACACAGATATAAGAAAAAGATAAGGAGATAAAGCGTAAGAAAAATTAATCATGCTACTAGAATGCATTTGAATAATCTCCAAATGTGGATATGTTGATCTTGAAAGATCCAAATTTTTCTACAAACTTTTTTGTGCTTCAAAGACAGTGTACATTTATTAACAAAGTGGGAAAAAATTAAATTTTCATTGGCACTAAAGGGTAAAGTTGTTCATTGACTGTAAAAATGACGCATGGGTGAAGCCAGCTCCATCTGAATGAGGTGCAGAGTGGGATGAAGCCGTGCAGGCACCAGGCAGAGCTCTGCGTTTCCTGTTCAGACTCCGGTGACCGTGCAGCACTGGACAGCGTGGTTCATGCATTTACAGTAGATTTTTTGAACCTGTAACAAGAAATGAGCGCGAGATGCACAGCACTCAGCATCCCCAGTTAAATTTGTGAAACGAAGGGAAGGATGTGATTGTGATGCCCCTTGTCTGCTTTGGAGTTAAGTTCCAGATACAAAGACAGAGATAACCTGATTCTGCACTTCAGGAATGCGTGCTCTTTGTGAGATGCTGTGCTATAAACCCTAAGGTAGGGACAGACACGGCGCTGTTCACAGTGGCCTTGTTAGCTGTGGCTCTGGCCTGGTGAGTTCTTGGAAAGAGCAGACTGCTGCTCAGCCACATCTCCCTGCCAATGTCTTATTTTACACGTCAACCCTGGACATCTGCCAGGGGAAAAGAGCTGACTAAAACAAGCACTCAGTAGGCAAGGCGAGAAGAATGCAAGAAATAAAACTTGACAGTCAATTCCATAGACTTTGATCAGAAACCATAACAAGGATATCTTCTATTTAGTGTTGAACTATAGATTATGGCTTAACATTAAACAATGTAGCTGATAACTTTTATAAGATAATTGGCTTCACTATTTAACAGTTTAAATGCTAATAGACGTTATGGACTGAACGTTTCAAGTGATGAAGCCCTAACCCCTCTGGTTAATTGTGGTCCTACAGGTGGGGCCTTGAATAGGACTAGTGTCTTTGAAAGAAAGACACCACGGTAGGCATGATGGCACACATCTGGAATGCCCACGCTCTGGGATGCTGAGGCAGGAGGACTGCAAGATTCACCGTAGCCCAGGCACCTTAGTGAGACCCTGTCTCAAAATAAAAAAGGTAAAAAAGGGGCGGAGGTATAGCTCAGTGCAAAGGCCCTGGGTTCAATCCCCTGTATCCTCCACCCGCCCCCATAAAGGACACAGAGGGCTTGGGTAATCTTGGACTCGCCAACCTCTGGAACTGTGAGGAAATAAATTTTTGTCTTTTCAGCCATCCAATCTATGACATTTGGTTATGGGATCAAAACCTGGCTAGCATGATAAAAGCAAAGATCATGTTCTTATAAATCATTACTGTATCTGCCTTCTGCATATTAATGAAGAGATGTTATGGACGTTATAACATACCTATCCTGAAGTTAGCCACTGACAATATTAATTACTTTTTGAAATTTCTATTCTAGTCATCCTCATAATAAAATGATGAGATTTACCGAATTTGTCCTCACTGTTTCTAGCTCGGGACTCTCCCACGCTGCAGCATCTAGCAAGGAAATATATATAATTCCCATTTTAAACTTACATGTGGTCGAGCATAATCTTGCTACTTGGAATCCCCTTCTGGCTTTGTACGCAGCACACTTCTGTGTCTCGGTGTGTAGTGGTGTGCTACATTTATATCCCTTATGAAGTCCAATTTCAGTGGGTGGAATAAGCCTTTTCCCCCAGCCACAGTGTATCTTGTTCATAATTAATGGTTTTAGACATTAAACATGTGACATATAAAAGCAGAAGGCTGAAGAAGAACTTGTCAGAGTCAACACTAATTCTTAGTGCAATATTCCTTAGATGTAATTGAGACACAAAATGATCATAATTATACAAGATCTGGATGATGTCAAGATTAGGTATCATCCAGAGAAGGAGACCTAGTTTACGACAGATCTAACCCAAGAGGATTCTGTGACCACCCAGGAGATGCAAGGATGAGATGTGCAGGCTAGGACTCAGTGTTAGTGAACCACACAAATGACAGCAAGTCAGCGGGGTCCGGGAGGAAGGGTTACAATGTAAATTTCAAACAAGCGTGAGCCCTACATGAAGATGGAAGGGAAATGGCCCGGGTCAGCAGGAGTAGCTGTACAGATGGTAATTAACGAGGTGTGATCAAAATATGCATTGTGCATTGAAAATGTAAAACTTTTTATTAAAGCAAAAGACACATTATCATTAAGCCTTCTCAAAACAATCCCCTCAATTTGAGCACACTTATCCCATCATTCTTGCCATTTTCCAAAGCAGTTCGGGAAGTCCTCTTTTATGAGGATCTTACCAGGTGTGACCAAAACTATGTGAACAAATGCTGCGGCTGAGTGCCATCCAATGCAAGGGCAAGGCCCTAAAAATGTTATGTGTGTCCTCATCCACCTTATTCACTGAATACAGCATCATATGACTTCCAGCTTTTCACCAAGTCAAAACGACCACAAATGCAAACGTGTTTAATCAAATAAGGACACAGAGGCGGCCACAACAGAGCATTTAAAGACACTCAGGAAAGAGGACTTCCAGAACTTCTTCAGAAAGTGTCAAGAACGACAGCCTAAGTGTATTCAAAGTGAGGGGGAGGATTCCTATAGGTATGAGTGGAAATATGTCTTTTATCATAATGAATTTTTTAAAAATTTAAGTATTCATTGTATTTTTCAATCACACCACATACCACCTGCTAGGAATCTCTTCAGGCTAGGAATATTTTGCTTATGTACTTATCACTGATTTGGTACCATTAGATCAGGTCCTAGTTGTTCTGCTTTTTGCATATCTTTTTGAATCCCACCCTTTCTCTATCTCCAGGACCCTGCATGTGCTATTAAACTGGAGTAGCTGCAACACTGAATATATTTGGTGTGCTCTTCAGCACTAACTCATGGCCATCTCCCCTTGGCTCTGTGCCTTGGGAGGCCTCTGGTTTCAGGTTTGTCTTGGCCAGCGGCACTCCAGGGAGGCTGGCATTTGACCCTCCGTTCTTTCCTGTGTGGTCTGTGATGATGACCCTCTTGTCCCTTCCCACTTTGCATGGCTCTCTTGGTCTAGGTTCCTGGTACTTTCCATTTCCTGCCTCCCTTTGCTCATGGTTCCTGGCTCATGTGTTATCCCCAGCTCCGCCCATTCTGGGAAGGGGGACCATGTGCAGGCCCTCTTTGATTCCTTTGTGTCCAGCGTGACCTCTGCTGGAATCCTGACTCCCATGGCTCTTTGAGAGTCTCCTGTGTCATCCCAATCTCATGTCTTTTTCTCCAATCTTTCAAACATGTTTAAAAGGAATAGCTGATGGTGTCGTTCTCTAAACCTATAGGCTCTCCTACAAGGTGAGCTCAGTTTTGTCACTGTGGCTGATAGGCTCGTTCCTGCATGGACCCTCACTTCTAGACTTCATGCATTCTCCCAGGGGACTCAGTGTTTCCCACTCTGGTCCCACAGACCAGTCCCCATGTCTATGTTGTTGTATAACCGGTGCCAAGTGTATGAATTCTCACCCTGCCTGGGTGCTTCTCTTTTCCTTATCTAGGAAAAAGCCACAGATAAGGGGTGGTATTTCCTAACCAATCTAAAGCAGTTGGTTATTGTTCATTATGTTCCTCCAGCGAAACTGCCTTAGTCTTTTCCTTTGCTATCATAAAACACTGAGGCTGAGTATTCTATAAAGTGGAAAGGGGCGTTTGGCTTAAGACTCTGGTGGGTGGAGGGTCCAGTCAGCATGATGTCACGGTGGAGAAAGAGAAAGGAAGGGTGGGGCAGAGGGGACACAAGCATGGGGTGACCTTGCTGTATAACCACTCATGCTCCAGAAAATGAACTCACTCCACAAGCCCCCTTAATCTACTTTTTTTGGGGGGGGGTCCCATGACCTAGTGACCCTTGCATTCAGCTCCACTTTTTTTTTTTTTATGTGGGTATTGGGAGTTGAACTCAGGACCTCGTGCTTGCCAGGTAGGCGCTTATGCCACTGAGCCATACCACCGGCCCAGCTCCACTTTTTAAAGTTGCCACCACCTCAGACTGCCTCAGGGCACCAAGCTTCCTGCATCTGAACCTTTACCAGGAAAAGTCAAGCTATATACAAACCACTGCAAATCCGTACCTACTTCAGTTGCAAATAGCACGTGTTTCAGTGGTCGATTTGTAGATGTTCCCTGCCCACTGGACTGTGAGTCTCCTAGGGAAAGAGTCACGTCCTTGGTACATCCTGGTGTCACGCTGTGTCTTGATGTCTTACTCAATTTCTGTCAGAGAGTAGATGCTCAGTAAAATGTGTGGAATGAATAAATGTGCCAGCCTGTAAGTTACTGCTCTGGAGTCCTCACATCTGCTAAAGGGGGCGATGATCCAGTGGCGACATCTTTTACTCCACTTATTTACTTCTGTAAGTAGTTCAGTGGACCCATCTGGTCTAGCACACGTCCTCTTTCTATCCCAATTACTTACTCCATATAGAACACTGCCAAAAGTTTAAATCAATAGAAATGAGCAGAACATTATGAATGTTTACACTAAAAATTAAATTCAGATTCACTGGGCATTATCTTCACACCATTTTACATCTACAATATTTATTTTGCATGATTCTTTGTAGACATTTAATAATTAGTTTTTGAATGAACAATGAGTAAAGATTCACACCTTTTAACTTCCATTCAATATTTGAGATGTATTGTGTGGGTAAGTGAAAGGGCAGGAGACATCAATGCATTAATTAGCATATAGCAATAAAAATATTAAGTGAAGTAATCTAGACACACAAGCTTAAAGATATCATGGTTTCTTTTATATGAAAAAAAAGAAATAAAAGACAAATAATAGAAAAAAAGAGAAAGAAAAAAAGGTAACGTAATCCAGCGCAGACAATGTTTCTAAAAGTATACCTTGACTTAGTATAACTGTCTTACATGTTTTGTGTGTTCTTTGGCCTATTCGTCTGTTTTTCAATAGGTATGTATGATAATCAAATTTATAAGGTCTCATAAGATAAATAAATGAATCTGATGCTGGAAAAATAAAAGGGCCCTGGAGGGAAGGGGAAATAGATTTGAAATGTGTTATGTACATGTGCCCACTCCCTACAGGGAATGTGTTGCAAACATGTACTAATAAAAGTAAAAATTTAAATATAGTCTATATCAAATGGGAGGCTTAGACCTAATCAGTTAGATGGAGACCATCTTTCCTAAATCTGACCCTGTTAATTATTTCCATTTATGGCATTGCTTGTAATAACTCAGATGTAAACCTTCATTGCATCTGGCTTTGGGCTGTGCTTGGTTGAAAGCACACTGAGCAAGCTACAGGGTGTGTGCGTTCCCCTCCGCCACAGATGAGGCCTCAGCGTGAGGTTTTCCACCTCCTGCTCCGCTCCCGGGGGGACGAGCACAGCGTACTGAGCTGCAAAGCGCAACCCAGCCGGTCCAGTCCCTTCCACGTGTGAGTCAGCAGCCCCGCCGCCCTGTGCTGGGGTGGATGGTGGTGAAAGCTCAGCTTCCGGGGCTCTGAGCGGACTGCAGGCCAGGCCCTGGGTGGACCCGGGCACTTCCTGTGGGATTTGGTTTTAGGCGATGCTGACCCCCAGCAACAGGAAGGAGCTCTCTTCTCAGCAACCAGAAAGACCTGAAAGCGGCCGGAAGTGAAGGCCGAGGTGCAAAAGTACAAATGGAGCGCCTTGTGTGTTTCTTGAAGGAAGAACAGAACTCTTACCTGCTTGTTGTTATGTGTTCGTAAATGAATGTAGAAGGAGGTGCTAATAAACACTCTGAGCTTGAACAGAAAAACGATGGGTCGAATGATTTGAGTTTACCCCAGAACGACTTCCTGGCACTGGTGTATGGTAATCTGCAATGCAGGTTCAACTGAAGAGGTTATTTATTTATTGTTAAACTTTTACTAATTTTATTGTTCATTTCATTCTTTTTTGATGTGAAATCCCAATTTTTAACTTTGTTTTAAATTTATTTTTATTAGTCCATGCTTGCAGTACATTATGTTTATGGTGCCCATGCAGAGCACATCTTCATCCCTTTCTCATCCCCTTCCCTTCCCCTGTTGGCTCCTCTCTTGACCCCTGTCCATTTGAGAAAGATGGACCTCCCTACCTCCTATTATCTTTTACTTTGGTCTTTATTTATAATTTGGATTTATCATATAAGAGAAAGAGATTATCTAGAGCAAAATCTCCTAGAATATTAAATATAGCAGTTTAGTTTGCTTTTTAAGGAATACCTATAGAGATTCCTTGTGAAAAGTTAATTATTCTCAGAAGCATATATGTGGATCCTGATTTATCTGAAGAGAAAGTCTAGAGCTTAGTAACTAGTGATTAGTTACTTCCTGTGATACCCATGAGCTGTTTTGGCCCTGTGGCCCTTTAAAACTGATATTAAGGCAAAGATAGTATTTTTATGGTCTGGTCAGTTTCTCAGTCTTATGGCTGCTAACATTTGGAAAATAAATAGACTCTGTTTCATTCCCAGGGCAGATCTCCAAGCAATACCTCTGCAGAACACTAAATTATAGCAATAAAGTGAAGACAAAATAAATGGTCTAATCTGTGTCCATTTCGTAAGACATTTTTCTTCGTGGTGGGTTTTGATTAATCAACTCTTCTGAGAAGGCATGTGTATTGAAGGAGTAAGCGCTGAAAGTAAAGCAGAACACAAGTTTCGGGCCCGGAAATGTCTGTCAGCATTTCTATTAAGTTGTGATGGATGTCATAGTGTATGTGTTTGCATTTCCATGTTTGTGAGGTAGTATTTATTGAGGGACCACAATCAGGCTGCAGTCCTACTAAGGCATTCCAATTATGGAAACATCTCCTTATATTAGTTCAAGCTTTAAAAAATAGTGTATGTAATCTTATAATGGACAGGTTTGTTTGTATACCCAATATTATTTATTTCTATTTTTGCTCTGTACACAAATACTCAGGGATGTGATTTTCAAATGGCACATGATTTTCATGTGAGTGCTGTACAAGATGGTAGCTTATAAAGTCCTCCAGCAGTGGTCTCCCCAGAAACACACCCATGTGAGCAGCTAGCCACATACCAGACTGCGTGCTCTTCTTTTCTTACTGCTAATTTTAAAAGTTGGATATTTTATAATATGCAATGGCATATTAAGGAATCACCTATAGATTTATATGTTATTAAGGATGCATATTAAATTTTATCAAGTGTGTGATGAACACTAGCAGAATTTTCTGCGTTAACAATAGAGAAAGTTTTATGATCTTTTTCTTTTCGTCTATTAACATGTTGAATTATTAATGTTGAAATTTGCTCATGTTATGTTTTATTTTTCCTAGTATTTTACCTAGGATCATTTTTATAAATAAGTAGACATGAAATTATTCTATAGTTTTATTTTATTCTACTTTGTAACATGTTTTATGTTAAAGTTACATCTATAATGTAAAAAAATATGAAAACATTTTATGCTTTGGAATGCTTTAAAACAGTCTAAGAAACTTTTTCCCTTACATATCTTGTACAATGCATTTTGTCTGGCATTTTGAGGGAATTGAAGTGACTATTTTCTCAGTTCCTTTTATAAACATTAGTTTGATCAGTAGTCCTGTCTCTTCTGAACTCACTTTTTGCGGGGGGGCAGGGGTTGGATTGGAGTTCAAAACTGATCGGCTTTGGGATCACACCGGGGATGGTGGGGCACACAACTGGGTGTGTCTGGGTGGGTGATGGGTGCATGGCCTTGGCTCTATGTTTGGTCCCTCACTCCTTCTGCCTCGCCCTGGTCCCCTGCTCTGCTTCCAGCCACCACGAATGTGGCATCTCTGCTCCTCCGCACCCATCCGCCATGTTCCTTCTGCCTTGGAACCAGCTGACTGTGGACCGGAGTCTCCTGCGATGATGAGCACAGTCACATTTCCCTCCACTGAGTTAGGCACGGTGTCCAGCAAGGGGAAAGCTAGTACAGTTCTGTATTTTACTATTTTGCTGAAAAGATCTTCTTTTCATTTATGTTTTCACATACATATAGAACTTTGAAGAGTAATGTTTCATACTTAATTCCCATTGTGCCTTTTAGCTTCCTTTTGTTGCTTATCTTATGTAGTATTCCTTTGTTTTTAATTAGGCTAGGAAATGACTTATTTTACCTTGCTTTAAAAAAGAGACAGGTCTTGAATTACTTAATAGTTGATTCAATTACCTACTTTTTATCCTTTGCTTATTTTAGGTTTTGCTTCATTATTATTTTCTTTGTCATGTTGAACACTTAATTAATCTGTTTACTATTTTCATCGTTAGCTAAATGACTCCTAATGTACATCATTTCCTCTAATCTCTGCTTTCTCCCTATTTCTTACAGTTTTATATATTCAGAATTTCATATAATTTTTTTCTAAAATATTGTGACTTTAGATGTTTGTTTCTGACACAAGAATTATGGAGATATTTCAGTGTAAATAAAGTAGGGCTTTTGGTATGTTTTAGAGTTTCTTTTTGTAACTATCAAAAGTGAACAGAAAATATTATCCATATGACTTCTAAGTCTTTTAATTTAATGTTATTCAAGCTATCGCCAGTTACAGGCTCAATATGTATAAAAATACTGTGAGCCCCGCAGGCAGGGTCTCTTTATGCATACAAAATTTGTGCACTTAGGTTTAGTTTGTATAACTAAACAATTATTTGTTAGATTTTAATATATCTATATTATAATATCAAAAACAGTACAGTTTCACGGTCTATTATCCACAACAATGAAATTCAACATTGATTTGAAAACCGATTATTTTTTAAACTTGTGCAGCTATAAACCCTGGGTAGAACAAATAAGAAAAGCTGTTTAGATCTTATTACATTATTTACCTTGAACATTCATCTGCTTAACTGCAGATACACGAACGTGCCGCGTTATGAAATGCTGCTCTCTACACCTCCGGTGTGGCTAATTTTCTATGTCATCAGCATTCTGTCCTTCAGAAGTCCAATCATATTAAGTTCCAAGATACATCTGGCTCCTGGATTTGTTACAGAAGATTAACCTGTTTCTAACGTGATATATTTTGTGTCAAAATTTATCCCTTAGAACAAATACATACTCTGTTTTAGCCTATTATCTTTTCTACTGTGTGGGGGGTGCTGGGGGTTGAATCCAGGCCTTTCACGCTGAGCTCATCCCCCTCTGTGTTAGTCAGTGTTTCCTGGAGAGAGCTGTAGTGGAGGGCAAGATGTTTGTCTGAACTGGAAACCCAAAGGGCCCAGTGGAGGCCTTGAAGCCCACAGCACTGTCCCATGCAAGTCCGATCAGGAGGCCCAGGAATCCGAGATGGGAGACAGAAGGATCTGCACCCGAAAGGCCCAAGGGCCAGTGGTGGAGGCTGGAGAGAGCGCCCAGGGTGAAGGAGCCATGACAGAGGCTGAGATCTGCACTGGAAGCCGGGAGACAACGTCCAAGATGAAGATGAGAATTGAAGCTCCCGGAAGGAAGAAAACAGCCAAAGCTCCCTTGGAGAAAAACTGCCGAAAAGCAGCTTCTCCAGGAAAATCAGCGCACAATCCTCTCGTGTTCTCCCCTCATGTCCTTCCCAGATCCATGTTAACTCAGCCCAGCCGGTGCTCCCACCCATGATGACTGTCAATTATCACCCACCACACCCACCTCTTTTTTTTTTTTTTTGGAGACAGGGTCTTTCTAAGTCACTAGTTGCCCAGGCCGGGTTCAAACATGTGAATCTCTGCCTCAGCCTCCCAGAGTGCTGGGAATCCAGGTGTGCACCACCGCACCATGCTCTGGAGTTTTTAAAAATACTTTATGCACCCATTTCTTTTAATATATTTTATTTTAACAAGTGACTATAGCCTATACAATTATTTTTGTCAAACAGTAAAATCAAATAAATGGCTAAATTTCTTTTTATAGAGAATTTAAATCTTTTATAATTTTTATTATCTTTTCACACAATTTTTGTGTTATGAAAAGTTCCACTAAAAGGCCCTGAAGCTCAGGTTAATGCAACCTAATTTCCCTACAAGAGGAAAAGGATTGTATAATTATAAGATCTACAGTATTTTCCAACACATGAACTCCTATGGGTGACATCTCACTGTAGCTTTGTTCTTGGCCTACAATACTCTCTTCCTCTGTCTCCTTGCACCTTAGCACTTAGTGCTACACACAGAGCCAAACCTGCCTCACCTCCACCCAGCCTCGCAGGACTCCAAACTGGTGTCGTGAACAGGGCTCTTCATAGCTGCTGTAAACATGCAGGAAATGTTCCTTGAGCCCCGAGGACACATCAAGAATAGTACGAGGTGTTCATTTGGGCACGGTGGCATGTGCCTGTAATCCAGGCCCTCTGGGAGGCTGAGGCAGGAAGATCACAAGGTGGAGCCCTGCCTGAGTGACTTAGCGACTTAGTGAGACCCTGTCTCAAAATAAAAAGAAAGGAAGAAAAGGAGGGAGGGAAGCAGGGAGGAGAAAGGGTCAGGATGTAGCTCAGTGTGAAGGTCCTGAGTTCAGTCCCCATTAGAATATACATCTATACATAAATGAATGAATGAATAAATGAATGAATAAATAAATAAATAGTACTGGACCATGAGTTCTTGGAGAGAGGAAGAAACACACAGCAGGAAACACACACTAGTAAGAAATTAATTTGCGTAGAGCATGAATGAAAACAGACATAAGGAAAACTATGGAAGGACATCAGCTATGGAACTTGGAAATCGATAGAAATGTTGCAATGAGTCAATTGTAGGAAAGGTGTTCGTTGAAAAGGCGCCTGCTATCGTGAGGCGCTGTGGTCTGGGAGCGGGAAGGCTGAAGACAGTGGACAGGAGCTCTGCGAGGCGGGCTGTGTGGGGAGCGCGTGTCTCGCTGGAGATTTTCCGTCTTTCCCAGGTTCCTCAGTGGCGCCCGGCTCAGCTTCTCTCCCTCCCTTGGGTTGCTGCAAACCCCAAGACATTTTTATGTGGAAGGTATTTTGTAACTCATGAACAGTGACACAAATCTCACACCCCTCTGATGGGGTCCGGGAGGGGCCTCCACTCGTCTCCTGGTACGTAATCACCCTAACTTCTCAAAGCCTGATGTTCGAAAGTGATCACTGAATAAAATGAACAGACGCTGGGGGTAGTTACTTTGAATAGATGTGATACTGGTGAAGCATTTTGGAAAGAAAGCATTTTGGAAAGAAAGAAAATTGTGCAGGAAATAATCATTTTAATCTAATGCCACAATAGGGAACTTGGCAGCTTTATAAAAGGGAAGAATTATTAATCGTTTGCATTTTTAAATCAGATATCGGCAGTTTGCGTTCTGTGCTTCAGTAAGTGGCTCATCTGACATTCTCCACTAAAGCGTGGAGCTTCCTGTCTCAGGACTTTGTCCTTTCAGCTCGTGGGAACAATGTGTGCTTTATTTGCCTAGCAATAATGGACCTCAAGAAAAGAGCTCTTGGATACATTTTCTCAGATAATGGGAACTACTTCATAACGATTGATTTCTACGGGAAAAAGATGAAACCAGTCAATTATTTTTGGCTTTTCCATACCTAATAGTTGGCTGACTGTTTTCAAGTATGAGCTTTTCAGCTTTCAAACCTTAGTGTCAATCTGTGTCTGGCAAAAAAATAAGCATTCAATAGATATTTTTGAACAAATGAATAAATGCATGAAAAAATTATGAGATAATATAATTAATCTGGATTAGTAAAAAAACCCAAAGAGTTCAAATTTATAAGTATAAAACAAAGAATAATTAGCTGAATAAGTTAATTCTTCTGGCAAAAATGTATACATGTAATATATCGAAACATGCATGTTATTTACAAGGGCCAAAAGACTGAAAAGAAAATGAGCAAAATTTAAATGGATGTTATTGTTCTGGTTCAGTAAGCGAATTACCCTCTGGTGTCTGTGGTTCTTGCTGCACCTTTTCTATATTCTTACAACATATCCATGGACTAATAATCGATACTGTGTGTTTATTATGTGAGAGACGATCTGGTCGGCACCGAGGCTGTAGAATCGAATACAAGGTGATTAATTACTGTAATAATCAATAACGAGCAGGGTGGGGGTGTTTCCCCAAATTTCATCATATCCCCTACAGCCTTGGCTTTCAGAGAGTGTATCCGTCCCTGATGAGGCTGCTGGGGGCCAGGAAGCCATAGGGTTTAACATTTTATCTGTGGAGGTGAAAGAAGAGAGTTTCATCAACAAATTTCCCAAGAAGCTGGTGGTGGGGAGGTGAGAGGAGAGATGTTTAAAAAGAGAATAACTTAGGTTTCTATAAATTCATAATAATATATACATTCCAAATACTTTAACTTTGTTGTAGTCTCCTGGCACACAATCGAGACTTGATAGCGCCTTGCACTCCTGCTTTGACACCCTTCCACTTCATCCAGCCACAGACGTCCACGACGACCTCATAGGGTTCTGCACTGGAAAGCGGTGGGGAGTTACGGACGTGGAGATCCTGCGGAGCAGCAGTGCGCAGGCGCCCCTCGGTAAACCAGACCTCGAGTACCCTTCGGGGGGAAGGTGACTGTGTTAGCAGCTCAGCGTAATGGAAAAGCATTGAGAGCTGGAATCGGAGACTAGTAGATAAATCTTGTTTCACTGCTCAGAATGAAAACTTGTACAAATCTCTTCACTTTTTTCAATTCACTGCTTGCTTATCAAAGATAATAAATAATACCTGTTTACCTACCAACCTCTGCCCTTAGTTTGTTGTAAAGATAAAATGAAAACTACAAATGAATACATTTTCTACATTTCTGTGCCATACACACACACATTAATGGTGGGAAGTAGGAGTAATACTGACGACACTCACACACTGCATCTCACCTGTGAAAGACAGGACAGCAGGCATCCTCCCCACCCGCCACCTCTGACATTCCCAGCGAACGCTTCGGTTAGAGCAAACGTGGCAAGAGCTTCGGTACTGAGAACGACACGAATAAACAGTGCTACGAGATGTTGTGACTCAAACGGGGTATGGCATTGGTATGTGGTCCGTTTTACAGTGGCGAACCTGGTGATGTATAGATTTTAAACTTTCAAATTAACGGGCGGTTAGAGAAGGTGGAATAATTGGACACAGAGGGAGAAATTGTCCAAACATTATTCATAATATTTAAAAGTATGTCCAAATTTCAGAAGTGGGTTTTTGTGTCTTGAGAGCATTGTCTGTGATTCATAATTTTTCACTTAAAATAAATGTGTAGTCATTTCTACTAAGTGAAAATTTTAATAAGGCAGTTTTTTCCTGGTTTTGGGATCAAAACCAGGTCCTCGTGTCTGCTGAGCATGTGATCTACTACTGAGTCACAGCCTAACCACACAACTTTCAGTTTTGTTCTATGAAAGAGAATTGAATTCACTGAGAGGGACACTTGAGAACTTTTTTCTCTTTATGCATTTAGTAAAAGAGCACAACTCCCTAGGCAAGGGAATGAGCCAAGCGACAGAGGAATTGGTTAATCACATTTATCATTGTACGAAGTCTCCTTTTAGAATGTTGAGGGATTTGGATCTGTCAGTAAAGCTCTACGGGAAAAAAGCAATTTCGGTATGGCACATCTAATATTTATAGCACATGAGTTGGCACAAAAGTTGTTCTATGAAATCATTTTGAAAATCTATTACTGATTCATGTATCCTTGATATAAACTTTTTATCCCAGTAGACACACATCATTCTTTCCCTTTATAACTTTGACTGGGTGGGCAGAAAGTCTAATTGTGTGCTCATGCTTGTGTGTGTGTGTGTGTGTGTGTGTGTGTTCATGATGTCATTTCTATTTAATTACAGGAAAGGGCCATTCTGGAGAAATGGAAATATCCAGATCCCACCGTCTGCCCAATTCCCCTCTACTTCCCCGGCACAGATTATTTCTATGCCTCACCATGAAGGCTCTCGTTGACTCCCGGCCCCACACTGGCGATAGGCTCAGCATATGCACTTGGCACTGGGAAAACAGCAGAGGCTGGAAGGCCACTCACACCTTCCCCTGCCCTCCACCCTGGCGCAGGTCATAAGGCCCAGGAAAGATTTCCTAGTCTTCCTCTGGAGCAGGGTGTGTAAGACCCGCACCTGCCCAATAGATGGGCCCTATCCATGGCTAGAGGAAGAGCGGGTCGTATCTCTGCAGACACATGACCAGTGGAATCTGAGCAAGGCCCTGTTAGGCCAGTACATCCCCCTCATCACACCTACTTGAAATGAAGGACAATGCTCACTGTTTCTTCAGAGCCTCATTTTCTTATAAAGGCTCCTATGTCACACTCAACTTGTATGGATACATTTGTATGCTTTTCTCTCTTTATTGTGCCTCTTGTCATGGGAGCTTAATCATGAAGATGGGGGAGAAAAGAGGAGTTTTCCTTCTCTTCCTCTAATCATATATAAAAATTTGCTACTTGTTAGTTGCTTTTCCCCTCAGTCCCAATGGATCATTAAAAAGAAAAAAAGAGCTAGAACTAGAAAACTGATAAAATTGGTCTCAGAAAACTTAAATTTTCCATTCATTCACAAAGCCATTTGTACCTTATCACTCACTGTGCATTTATTTACCACACTTTTTGTGTGGTTGTATTATATAAATATTGTAAATATCAGTAACAGAAAGAATTTCTGAATCCATTGTTCAATAAATGCCAACCAACATTCACAAATACTTCATGTTGCCTTTGGAAAGAAAGGCAGAGGCAAGCTAATTGCAGAATGATGAATGCTTTCAATATTCGGCACACTCGGGAGCAGGCCGAGTTTGGCACACTTGACTCACAAGTTTCATATTCAGTTTCCCGAATTACAAAATCCTGCCCCTGAGCAGTACCCGCCTCTCCCGTGGATCTACAATGAAAGGCGGCACTGCCAAGCAGCCAGTTGTGTTGTGTCAGAGTCCAGGTTAATAGCCAATCTACTCAGAACAGGTGTTACACCCTCATTTACACCCGTGCGCACCCCTTGTTTATTTCCGGCAGAATGGGTTTTGCTCTGATCAATAAATGTATCAACCTAGTTGTTCATCTTGTTAGAGAGGTCAAAGCAGTGACAGGGTACATCTGTTTTCATGTCAAGTAATGTCTGAGGTAATGAATCCTCTCCAACTAGATAAACAACATGCATGTCGTCGTCCTTGAGCCTCCGCTCCAGAGGAAAGGAAAGTGTTAGCACTTCCCAAGACATCCTCAGCCTAAACTCTAAACTCAGCTGTGTGGCACTTTCAGCTCTGTAACCGAGGCCCTCTTGCATGATATACATCTAAGATTCTGCTTTCTTTTTTAATAATTAATGCATTTATATACACAGGAAAATGTGGCAGAAAGATTGTTTTAAAAGGTAGCCTGTAAAAATTGTTTACCTACCTAATTATAAAACCTCTTTGCAAGAGTAAATATTGCATGATAACATTTAGCATGGTAGCACTTATTAAAAATATACGGTGAACATAAAATGCAAAGCATGGATGAATACGTGCATAGTAACATATGTACCTCGTTCATAGTTGGTGAAGGGAGTCCTAATGCTGCTCCTGCTGAAATGACTGCAGAGGACAATGATGAGTTAACCAGAGGATAAGGGGTAAAGAGATGTTTCGAAAGATCTAGAAAGTCTCTATGAGGAAGTTATTTTGAAAGAAAAAAAATATGAAGATGATGTCTTAGTTGCTTGATGGATTGCGCAAGTTCTCTCTGGGTGGACTGAGTGATTGTGTTTCATCAGGCCTATTTCCCGTACCAGAATTGGATGTGATAAATAGGTCCCGTCACTCTGATTTGTAGTCACTGGCTGAATTGCTAGCATTCATTTTTGTTCCCACTTGGGCATTGATTGACCGTGTATTCCTGTCCCTTGAGCCCTGTAGTCATTGGTGTCTAGATTGGTAAAATGTAGAAAATAACTAAACCAAAGTGTCTTCCTGGGGACAGAGTATGCTTTGGATCAGGGGACGAAGTGCAGTCTTGCTGTTGGGCCTGAGGTCCAATTAACAGAATTACTGGCACCGAGCAGACAGGACAGGCAGCAGGTTTGGGGGCTCCAGTCCAAGCCTAGGGAGACCTACGGTTTGGGCATCTGTTGGGCAGGATGGAGGCAGTGTTGGACAGCCGTGGTGGAGAAGTCAGCTCACCTCATTACTGTAAAGCAAAAGAGACAAACCAGGAGCCAGGGTCCCACAGTGCACCCCCCTCACTGACCTAAGGCCTCTTCCAGGTTCATCTGACTCCCAGTAACTCCACCAGGGGCCCCATCAACACAAGGACCTCGGAGGGACAGAGCCACACCACAGTGCCTCCTCTTCTGTGCTTCGGGAGCCAGCAAGCCATTCCTGCCAGGATGCTGCCATGGTCTTGCAATGCACAATCGCTTCTTCTCTCTCCATCTTTCTTATCTTTCACATCCTAGGCACCCCCATGCTGGGGAGCATTCTGGACCGTCTGTCCCCACCCCATACAAGCTCAGTGACCTCTCTTGTGACTTCCTAAGGCTGGACAGCCCATATGTTGGATTATAGGGTTCATCTTCCTGCATTCCTAGGAGGGTGTGGGAAGTTGCACGACAGGGCTGAGACTCATCTTTTGGTCCCCTAGTGCAGAGCTAGCTGCTTAGCAGTAGCTCAAATATACCATAGAACAAAGAGATAGGAGGTAAACAGACAGGACTGAAAACTGTGCTGTTCCTTTTCACTAACGAACAACTTGCAATCATAGTATCAAGCATTTTCAAAGCATAGCCCTAATATACTTTGGAACAGAATTATTCCTGCTTTGGCAAAAGGCCCCGCCGTATATGTATCATGAACAAACTGCACACACAGTAAGTTTATATTGAGTACAATATGTGTCTCTAATGAGCCAGTAATTATGCTTAGGAATTTCAACGCTAAACATAAAATATATAGTAGGTAAGAAATAATTTGCTTCAAGCTCTCTCATGCTTATATGACTGTTCTGTATAAACTAGTAAGATTTTTTAAGCTTACTAAAAAAAACCATCCACTCTTTGTAGAAAATAAAGTAGCACTTAAAATTGCTGACATAGTTTTTCAAGGCCCCCAATTACGGAAAGAACCAGGATCAAACTCATGAATTCTATTTTCCAGTTCTGTCTTTTTCTGCCAATAACATTTACAGAAAAACAAAATAGAAAACATACACAGCGGACTAACTGTCTTTTCCCACCTCCTACTTATCAGCGTGTAGGAAGAAATACAAAAAGAGCTTCCTTCCAGGTCCCTATGTGGCCGTTGGTGAGTTCGAGCCCTGGGACCCTGAGCTGAGTTGATGACAGAAGTAATTACGTCACTGCTGTGCAGTCCCTTCGTCTCAAGTCTTGAACTCAGCACCACTGGAGTTTTCCACTCAGCAACCTCTTGTGGCTGTTTACCTCCAGAGCTGCCATGTGAGGGAGAATTTTTTTTATCTTAAAATAAATTCCATCTAAAAATAAATACAGTGAGATGCAGACAGGCAAGCTCACCCTGGCCCCAGTCATCTAGATGAACATGCACCTCCCGACTCCGGCAGAGTAGGGCTTGGGTTGCCGCTAGTAACTGACAGTTGCTCCACTGAGGAAAGAAGCGGGGAGAAGCAGTGGGTCCCTGACCGATTGCTTGGAAGAGATGCTGTCCTCCCCAGCGGCGGCACCTCCTAGGGTGAAGGACCTTTCTTTCATGATGTCATCATGTGAAAGAAAAAGGCCACTGACAGGCAGTTTCTTAAAATCCATGTGGATAGCTAGAATGTTTAGATTTCTTAATAAAAATGGTTTTGAAATTGTCTAGCCCAGATAGAATTTAGGGAGAATAGACAAGCAATTTTTTTACCTATACCTCAGTCACCTAGAAATGACTCCTAGGAAGAAAGAATCACACCCATTTTCTTGGAATTTGTCAATCCTCATTCAGCCTTCATTTATTCATTCTAGAAACAAAATTATGCATTTCCTGTGTGTCAGTCATTACGGCAGGCACAAGAGTGTTTTCTAGGCCAGTGGGAGACCCAGGACAGTGAGTCAGGACGAAGTTCCTGAAAGAGTCTGTGCTTTCGCCAATCCGTAAATGAGGAAGACAGAATTGGTTTAAGAGAAGCAGATTGTTATTGAAACAAAGGCAAGAGCATGTTTAGTACATATTCCATTAAGTGAGAGAAGCTTGTTTCTGCCAGAACTTGAGAGAATCATCGGAGGTGGGGAACAGGAAACTTAATCAGGGATTGTGAAGAGGTGCTATCAATAGGATTGAGTGGTTATGTGTTGGTGGTAAACCCAAGAAGCATGTTTAGCTCTCTTATTGGGTGACTGCCTGAGTAATGGTGCTATTTGGTGCATGGAAAAACAGAAGAGAAAGAAATGCAGGAGGCAGAAAAGGAGGAAGAGGAAAAGAAAGAAGAGGGAAGAGGAGAAAGCAGGGCATAGGGAGTAAGGAACTAAGAACCTGTTAGATATGCAATATCTAACAAGGGTGTTGAAAAGGCCACAAGCCATGCATGCTCAGAGAGCAATATGGACTGGAATTTCAGTTTGTAATTCACTAGCATGGTATCCTGAAATACAAATTCTTTTGAATTTTTTATTATTTTCTCAAAATGTCGCTATTTGTATGTGTTTATAGTTTACAAAGTCACAATTTTTGCAAGGGTTTGATGCAAACAGCAATGTCCTGCCTGGCCCCTGCCTCCCCAAATCTCTTATCACCCTGTGGCTCTTTCCTCTCCTGACTCCCTCCATGTTTCCTATAGCACACTATGCAGTGATGTGAGGGGCTGTTTTTCAGTGTTAGATATTATATGCAACTTCCTGTTACAGAAGGGAAGGGTTTCCACTTGCCCTTACCATCCTGTGCACAGAGCCCTGTCACAATTTTAACTGGAAAACTAACCAGTGTCTTTGTTGCTGTGAGCATCACCAGTTCCTTTTCAGATGTCCCTGGGAGAGGTCAATATGCTCTCAACACACAGGACAGTTCAGTGCATCTAACATTCCCTGCCATCCTGTTGCTGTGGCTGTGGGAGCCCCACTTCCATTGGGGACCCCCTGTGTCCTGGGGCCCCCAAGAAACAGCACGTCTAGGAGTATTGTGCTTTGCTACTGTGCTTGCTTCATGTGCCCTATTTTGGCAGAGCATACTCTTGATGTTTTCTGAAAAAGTGACTGAAGGATACTTGGTGGGGAATTTGGAAGAGTATCCGAAAACGTCTCCATGTAAACTGCTCCACTGGGGATAAATTCCCTGGGTGAGGGACTCAGGGCTACTTCCCGTTCTCCCCTCTCCTGCTATCACTGTTGTACACCACACATCTGACTCCAGTAGTTGCCTACATGGAACTCATCATTTAAGGGTAATCACTCTCTTTTCCCTCTTTCCACCCCATTCTTTAACCACATTTATTCCTCTCAAGCCAACATATTATTGTCACCACTACCCTTTTTCTATCATCTTTTTAAAATGTGAGGTCCTTATCATTGTATACTGTTTAGGTTTTTAAATCACCTTTATGTTTTCTGTACCTTTTTTCACTTATTTGCTTCTAATAAATGTTTCATAATTGTGTATTAACTAAGCAATTTAATATATTAATTTAAAAATAAAAATCCCCACTGCACTCCATCCTTCTGCAGGCAGCGGAGTCCCTGCATGGTGACCCCTTCCTCGACCACAGAGCACTGCCTGCCTGGAGCACTGTGGTCAACAAAGGAGGAAAGGAGAGACGGGGAGGGAGGGTGACAGTGAGGGAAACGATCGGCTCCTCAGTTTCCCCCCGAAATAGAATGCATACTTCCTCTCACTTTCCATGGTCCAAGCAAGTCCCACAGCCATACCTGGTTCACAGGAGCCAGGAACACAGTTCTACCCAGTGCTCGAGTACTGAACAATAGGTGAGCACCTTCAGTAACAACCTAAGATGCCGTATGAAGAATGTGATGAAAAAATTCATTACGACCACAGTGAATCAAACTTTTTTCTGAATAAGAAGAGCACAATAGAACATCCTCAACCTACACAAGACTCTGCGTTTTGAATAAGGAAATACAACTTGAAATGATGCTGGCCCTACCTACATACTGGGGGCAGTCGAGGCCGGGTTTGTATGCTGAGTACAGCCTATTTTATCCTAGTTGCCCATATAACAAAACAATAATGTGCATACAGGATGTGAAGAACCCAAGTGTCTTTATTGGTTCATTGGATAGGAGATACCTGACAAGAGGGAAATCACATAAAGATTATTAAATAGGTCACAAAAGAGTTGTGAAGTAGAGAATTTCTTAACACATATATTTTGAGATTTGTATATTAACGTCTTTTTTCACCAATCTATGGAAATTACTCAACACCAAAGACCTAGGAGAAATCGGGTGTAATAACGCATTTGAACGCTAAGGGGCGCCAGGACCATATGTTAGCACCACATTTAAATTACCCATTGACTACCCAACCTGAAGTACCCTTCATCGTGGCTACTAAACGGAGCCATCACTACCTCGCAAATATTTCCTCCAGTCTAAGTCCTCGAATGGGTGGGTGAACTGCACTGAAATTATTGCCTTTAATTAATGTTATTAAATGTGTTCTTTAGACATTTTACATCCATTAATTCAACATCTTATTACATTTCAATAAATTTAGACAAAAATTCTTAATCTAACTTGAGAATCCTACATAATCTAATACTATTCTTAAACGTTCAAGGCTTTATCTGGATTGAAGTATTGGACTAAATAATTTCCTGTGTCTTTTCCATTCTACTTCATATTTTCACTCCTCGGAAGTCAGATTCAAATTGAAATCACGAGATTTTTTCAAGAGAAAGAGCAGCCACCACCTGAGATCCCCATGGAGCTCCCGTACCCTCCTCCTCCACCCCACCTGGAGGCCTGCTTCTCCCAGGAGTAGCAGTCCCTCCCGAAGAGGCCGGGCCGTGGGGCCGTCCGAGTTTCCCGCACATCAGCGAGGATCTACATATAGTGACGCTGCTGCTCTCAGCAGGACGAGGGCCTTGTAGGATCCTACAGTGCATCCACCGGGAGAAACACTTCAGCAGTCCTCCGGCCAACTGTGAATGCCCAGGGCTCATCGCCACTTTAAATGTTATTTCGTATGATCCTCATAAGAATTCGAAGAGGCAGGCATTATTTTCTGTCTAAAAACCAAGGAAACAAAAGTTCACAGAGTTGGGTAGACTTGCCTTGAGCCATACAGCCAATAAGTATTAGAGCCAAAATTTTAATTAAAATCTGTTTTATCCCAGTTCCTACCTCTAGTATGTAATTAGCACCTTAATTATTCCCAAACTGGTGCACGGAGAGGGATTTTTCTAATATGTCTGTATTTATAGTACTAAGAATCTTACCAAGTCAAATTTCCCAAAAAAATGGTGCAAAGTCATATTTCTGGAGAAGACACGTAATATGGTATCACTTTGATTTACTCTGACTTCTTGTGGTTGTTTTAAAGGGAAAACAATGACTAGCAGCAGCTTTGAAGAGGAGAATTCTTTACAGACCTTACCTGCAGATATCATTTCACGCCTTGTATTTAATATCGGAATCTATCGGCATCCACATACTGACTCACCCATGGGTGCTCAGAGGGTGAGAGGGTTACTGAGAGTTTAAAATGAGTTTCTAACTGGGACCCCTCTTACAGAGGCTGTCCATGGTGAACTATTCCACAATCTGAGGTCTGTGGACACCGTGTGCACTGCTTTATGTCACTTACCCATCAACAGATAGTTACTGAACAGCTTAAAGAGGCAAGAGAGTAGCATGGAATGAGGACACAAAGCTTTTGGGTTTGTAAGGGAAGGGAGTGAGCAGAAAGGAAGGGAAAAATGTCCTCCCACAAGACGCAGCTTCGTCATTTTCATACCAATGTATTCAGTGAGTATCACAGAGATTTTCTATGGTTCAATACTTCTCTAATTCCTAAAACTGAAACTCGATTAATCATACAATCCTTGTTAATAGTACATTAATTAAATATGTGTAACTTCACTTCTTGGTGGTAAGTATTCTAAGAGCTCTGACTTTTAAAACTATAAACAAAATCTGACTTGTTCTGAGTTAGGAGAGTTTTGGTGTTAGATCAACCATGCATAAAGCACGGGCTAACAATGGAGCACGTTACGATGGAAATGAGTGGAATGAGTGATAGGAGCTCAAAACTACAGTGATGAGTTGGGATTCAGGGAACTTGCGTCCGGTTGTGCTGTAACTAAGAGTGGCCCAAGATTCATATCTTTCTTCTGATCCTAAGTCTTCCTGTGCGTGTCTAGTGTCCCCTTTTGGCTTTAATCCTTTCCCACTGCTGGGAGGAATCTCCACTTCTTGGAGGATGATGGCTTTGATGTGGCAGGGAAGAAAAGATCAGGATGCTGCTGCCATCGTCTCAAAGAACTTCAAACATCTCAGGGGCAGCGCTGCCAGGAATCAGTGTCAAGCTTGCTCTGAATGGTCAGCTGGAACAATAGCATCATATTAACAATGACAACTACATTGATTATAATAGTGACGAAGATGACAAGTGGAACATATCAAGTCTATAACATGGAGTGCTCATTTTTCTGGGTATAGCATTGTTATACATTAGTTTTAGAAATACAAACGTAAGCTATGTTCCCAATCTGTTTAATACAAGCATAAACAGAAAAAAACAAGCAAACCAAAGAGTGCAGGAAGAGTAGTTACTGCACCAAGAGCAGAAGGACTAGTCAAGCAGAAGACTAGTCAAAAGCAGTCACAGCACATAACCAAATATAAGGCCTGACAATGGGACACTGCACAGAAGGACGCTGTACACGAATGAGTAACGGCTGTCAGTAGTGACGATGGCCCTTACTGTGTAAGTAATAGCAATGACTTATTACTGTGTTCCAGTGCTTTGTGCACGTTTACTCATGCAGCCTTCTAATAGCTGTGAGTGTAAGTATCATCATCATCATCGTCATCATCTTAGAGGTGGAGATTGAGACAGGGACTCTGCGATGTGCTCGTGGCCACCCCCCCCACATATTGGTTTCTATGAGTACTTTTACACTTATGAAGAACATGTGCTACTGAGGTTCCATGAAGATATCACATTATAGGTCTTATATGGGATGCATATTTTAGGGTTCTGCTAATTCCCTTGCATACACATTATGTACATGAAGCTGCCCTTTAATGTTGATTATTCAAGAGGGTGTGCTGAAAGGGACCAAAAGGCTCTATAAAATGAAAAACGTTTCCTCATGTAAGCAGTTAGTGGGAGCATGGGCCACTACACATGTGTGATTCCAGTTGTATACATGAGGAGACAGAAATACATTGCAGTGTGACTTCAGTGTTACCTTCGGGGAGCTTTTTACGAAGAACTCAGTGAAAACAGAAAGCCCTTCAAGCTATTTCTACTCAGAAATCAATCTGCTTTAATCTTTTGGATCTGCACAACCTCCTGGCCTCTTCTCAGTCCCAGGAGGTCACATTCTGCTCTGTATGCATCCGAAAAGTTGCTCTTTTATGCCGTGGCATTTACGGTCAGTTGTGAAGACCATCACGTGCAGCTAGCTTAGATTTTGAATGTTGAGCTTTTGTCCATTTAATCTCTGGCTGTGCGTAGGTCTGCGCCCTTGCACTCTGCCCCTGGGGAGCACAAGCTTCCTGTAGCTGCTCATTATCAAGGAAATCATGCATATTCTTTAGTAGTTTTAACTCCTTCTTGTGTCTTGTCCACTGTCTAAATAGAGAGTGTTTTCTATAATACTGAGTCTTTAGGAGGAAAATAGCAGTTCATAGGCATACATTGGTTCTTACCTACCTGGTGCACAACATGATCCAAGCACTGTTTGAATTGCTTTCCAAACATTGATTCATTTCATCTTCCTAGCAAGCCAATAAAAGGGGTGCTGTTATTGTCTCCATCTTACAAATGAGAGAGCTGGGGTGCAGAGAAATTAAAGAAATAAATGTCTGCACAGGAGCTAGATTTTCACAGACATTATTAAGATTTAATTGGTAGAAGAAAATAACTCCTAAGTAGAAATGGTGTGTCCAGAGCTTCCTAGAGAGTCCCATTTACAAGGACATTATCCACGAGGAGAGCGGAGAGTGTCTCTCCTATAACAAAGGGAAGGAGTGGTAATGATCCCAGGCACAGGGTGGTGGTGGCAGACAGCATTTGAGCCCAGCAAGCTGTCCCGAAGCCACAGGGAGAGTGCTCCTCCTCCTAGGAGTGCACGAGCTATGATTCTTTGTGCCCAGATACATGGCCCCCAAGTCCCACTGTCCAGTTTCTGTTCTGAAGTCCATTTCATGCTTAATCCCATGTGTGCTTTCTTATCCCTCATTCTAGCCATAAGAGTTTACACTTAATAAATACTTGATGATGGAAATGGGGACTATGCTTGCGCTACAGTGGAAAAACATTGTGGTTGTAATTAAAATGTGCAGAAAGTACAGGGGTGTCATGCACCCTCTGCCTGGGGAGGAAAAGGTTATGTAGCTTTACAGGTCATGCAGATCCAGGAAAGAATACTCGTCCATTAAAGACAGCCTCCTTTGTATCAGCTTATACTTGCTGCGGCTTCATGAGCTATTTTGAATTAAAATAACAGTGTAAGTGTTTGAATAAGCATTTATTGTTAGAATGCTTAATACATGATTTATTTAAACTAGCACGTTTGCACTGATCTTTGATAATAAATGCTAGTGCGCACCAGAACGCGAGTCTCACACGGGCTGTGAGGACTCAGTGGGAGATGCAGGCTCCCGAGTAGAAATGGCACCATCAGATCAAGCCTGAGAAACTACACGGAAGAAGGCACTGTTCGGTGAGAAAATTAGTTCATCAGGGCTAATATGATACAAAGATTAAACTGTTGTGTTCAACTTTTCCTCATGCAATGCAGTTCTAGTTGTAGATTTCCATCTCTGAGGCAGACCTTAAGGACCCTCTGTGGAGCGCAATGGCTGCGGAGAGAGTGGTAAAATGTACACTTTTCCAGGATGACAGGTGCAAGGTCTGGGCTTTGGGGAAGGTGACCCCTTCCTCAGTATTCTCCGGACACCTAGACGCCAGGCCCTGCTCTGTGAAGAGGAAATTCTTCCAGGGAAAGGAGCCTGTGCCTTTCGTCTTAGGAGACTGCGGAGGAGGGAGGACAGATCACGGGCTAAAAGGGGATGTTGAAGGGTTTTTTGCATTTTCTGTTATTAGATCCAACTCAGGGTGCCTGCACTAGACAAAGAGGGGGAAACACAAGGGATTTGACTACCTTCTTGAGTCTGTAGAAGACGGTTTTAGATATTAGTTTTACTTGGAATGGTGTGAAGCATATAAAAAAGTCCTGAGAAATGGCGATTTTAAACATTTCAGATGAGATTAACACATTTTGACTACCTACCTGAGAAGCTTCTACATGTAGTACTCTGTCCAAGAGTCCCGGACGGACAGCAGAGTCCCTGCCATAGATGTGACGAGGTGACCCCCTCTCAAAGACCACCCAACATGCTGTGCTGGGACAGCACACTCAACAAGGGCAGCCACAGCCAAGGAGCTCGGAGAGTCCCTGCCTGTGTCCCAGGGCAGAGGAGAGGAAATCAGTTCTAGGTTTGCTGATACTCTTCATTATTACAGCCTGAAAGATGCCCTGGCCCTCCCATTGCAGGGAATGAAAATAGACTGGCCCTCCCAGGAGCTATCAACAGAACTTCATCTGTGCAACTTTCCATATGTAATCTGGCCCTCAATCCAAAATAGCCATGCATTTGAGAAGGTAGAACTTGACAGAAAACCAAGAGAGAACAAATACAAAGTTGAAGCACTTTCCCATGAGTTTACTCTCTACCACCTTCTGTTTTCTTTTCGTGTCACTTTTCTGTATGTTATTCAATTTTGTGCTTATTTTATTTATGGTATCTACCACTCATTAGAATACAAGCTTCCTTAATACATGGATGTATTTTTATTTAGTCAGTGCTATATTCCCAGCACTTAGAACATTGTCAGACACATAACAGGTGCTCAAAAGTTTTGCTGAATGAAAGAATGGTTACGATGATTTATCCATTCTGTAACTGCTGTGGCATCTTAGAGACCTGAGCTGTCACTTCTGGCTGGTGACAGAAGATACACTTCATGGAGGATACTGGGGACAGGCAGGACTCTTGAGTAGAAACACAAAATGATGAAAGGCAGGAGGAAGTGGTGGAGAAGTAGGTGGAGGAGCAAATATATAAAATTTGGGATTGAAGGCAAGTAAATTTGTTTGACTCTAATGTATATTAGTGTAAGAAATATTGAGATATTACAGATTAGGAAAAATGGGAAAGAAGTTAAGAAGAGGGTTGTGAATTCCAACTATATATTACAACATTTTAGTCAGTATCATGATTGTCATCAATGCTAATAAGAATGAGAATCAATTGAACAAGAGAAAGTAAATAGGGTAATGATAATAAGCAACACACAAGACTTTCTATATACTTAAATGTGCTGACTTGAGACCAAATCAGCAATATTACATGTCATTTTATAAAATGAAATATGTAGAAGAGTTTATGAGATAAAGGTGGGATGAGTTATAGAACATCTCATGTCCAGAACTGGCGGAACAAATGCTTAATTTCAGTTCCCTATCTAAAGATGGATTTGAAATCTTAAATGGTTTACAAAGGCCAAAATTAAAGAGAGGGCCAGGGATATAGCTCAGTGGCACAAGCGCCTGCCTGACAAGCACAAGGTCCTGAGTTCAATTCCCAGTACCAAAAAAAAAAAAAAAAAAAAAAAAAAAATCAAAGAGAATAATCTAAAGATGAGACCCACAAAGAAAGACTTTAAAAAATATTGACAGAGATGTTTTAAAAATATCTGATATACATTAGTTATGAATGAAATTACTCTTAATATACAAATGATAAACATTAAGATTAGTAAGGAAATCTGTAGAATCGTCCCTTATATTTTACACTGAGAACTATAAATGGGATTTTTGCTTTTTAATCTCATTTTTACCTCTAATAATGTGTTTCTGTTATTTGTATAATCATTAATTTACTTGCTTTTTTTGAATTTCTTAAAAATTCTTAGAATGTTTCTTAAAATTTCTTCATCAAATAAAAATGTAACATTCCATGAAAGCAGGCAATAGTTACATACTTTTTACAAGCTACTCTATCACGAGTGCTAAATGGTTGCTGAATTGAACTAAAATTAATAAAATTCAAACTGTCCAAGCTTATAATAAATGTTTCCTTGTGTATCATGGAAGTGATAAAAGAGGGTGTAACAAGGAAAGTGTTAGGAATTATACTTTGAAGACTAATTGAGTTTTTAAAGAAAAATCCCATATGGATGCAGACAACCTTAAAATTGCAAGGAAAGCAAAATATCTAACATTTCCCTTTTCACAAATCAGAAGTTTTAACTCTAGGAAGGTTTCTCCAGAACTCAGTAACCATGAAAAATTGACATGGACTCCAATTAATTATTCATCTGGAAAAAAATCCCTGGAAGAAATCAACAAAAATCAAGTTGCAAACACAGAGAAGCAAACGGTCTAAGGGCAAAGAACAATCTATGCTTCTGCCGTCAGAACATCTGACATCCTCCTAGGACATAAATTAAACCTGATAGATGAGAGGCGCAGGACCTCCGCCGTGTCTTGGCTTTTCTTGTATGTGTCATTGTTTCCCACATCTCTCTCCTTTCTCTTCCTGCGTACAAAACTACTCCAAAACGTTTACTCTATTTTTAACTAAAATGCACACAATCCTATTTCAAATAAAGTAAACTTGGGCAGGGATGTGCATCGCTGGCTCTGGTCAGGGGACCTTTGGGGCCGAGGGTGACAACTCCCCACAGTCGGAGCCTTGGGTTTCTCACCCAGGACTTTTGCTGTTAAGACCTAAGAATAACCTGGCTGGGTCCTCAGGACAGCGACCCTGGAAGAACTGGATGACCAGATTTGGAAAGCTCTGTGCAAGTGGGATCTAGAGGGGTCAGTGAAACAAAAACCAGGCAGCTCTGTGTAAACTCTGTTTTTTGTTTTTTTTTTTTTTTTTTTTTGTGGGTACCGGGGGGTCGACCTCAGGACCTCGTGCGCCAGCAGGCACCCGTGCCGCTGAGCAATATCACCCGCCCCTTTTTTCATATGTGGGATCCGGGAGTCGAACTCGGGCCCTCGCGCTTGCCAGGCAGGCGCGTATGCCGCTGAGCCATCTCACCGGCCCGTAAACTCTGTTTACAGAGAGCAGAAAGGCACCACAGGGACTGTCACCACTCTCCCATGTTGTGGTGCAAGGGCTTGTCCTTTCGTTTTGCTGAGCACTGTTCTCTCAGGCAGTCAAGGTGTACCCTATAGCAAACTTCCGGAAGGGAAAAAATAACACTGCATCAGCTTGGAAAGGCAGCTATCTGCACTAACACAGCAGAGAACCATGGGCCTGAAGAAACTCCAACCCCCTCTCCTCCACGCAGTGCATTAACAGCGTCGCCCTAGTCAGTCTAATCTGTCACGTTTAACATCTAAAGTAATTCATTTTAGCCATCTGACTCAAAACTGGAGCTATTCTGCCAAATTATATCTTGCCATGTCAGAAATCCTTTCCTTTCTTTGTCTAGTCAGCTTATTTTTCTTAGGCATTCCTTAAAAGAGAAAAAGAAAAGAAAGAAAAGAAGAGAAGGGAAAAGGAAAGAAAAGAAAAGACCCTTCAGTATGTTAAAAATAAACCATTACATAAAAGGCTGGTTCAGATTCTCATATTGGCACATGAGGCCACAGGTTTAGAGTCTGTACATTGGTGTGGACATGTAGGCTTGTAATTTTGTACACGATCTGTTTTTTGGATTGATCTATCATCTATCTTTTATTTTGGAACTGGGAATCGAACTCAGGACCTCAGGCTTGTCAGGCAGATGCCGTGCTGCTGAGCTATACCCCCAGCCCTATCTACCTTTGTGTATAAATGGCATATTTGATACCTGATTTACTCAGTCCTAGTTTTTTCCTGTCGAAGTCGCAAGCCAGTAGAACACTGTCCCTCGGTGACACTGTTCCATCCAGGGGTGACGCGGAGCTGGAGTCTGCTCCAGCCCATGGTGATCACCATCAGGTCAGCGCCTGAAGGCTCGGTCTGCGCCTGACACCGCCAGGTTGGCTGCACTCTGTTACCTAAGATTCATGGCTGTGCCTGTGAATCATCACTGCATAGAGTTCAAAAACTGGCATTGGCCCTTGTTTTATAACATTTTATTTTCCATGTCTACATCTTATTTTTATAATCTAGGGTTAATTTGTCATTATAAAAATAGCAATATGTGTTTATGAGCCTAATATTTTAAAATTACTTAGAAATTTAATTCGTTACTGAGGAAAAGAAATATTTATTACCTCATAGAAATAAACATGTCTTTGACTTACCTGGGTTAGGTATTTAAGTAAGTAGAAAAGATTTACTCCGTGGAGGCAAAATGCTTTTGAACTTGCAGTTAACCTCAGTGGACGGGTTTGGGTGACTTGGGGCTTCTAGGTCAACCTCGACTCTGTTCCGTACGCCCAGTCTGCTTCCGAGAATCATGATGAAATACCCGGGGTGAACTGTTGACATCTGAACTGAAACACAAACGCCTTGTCTTTACTCGCACTTTGTAATGGTGAGCGGCCTCATGAAGTGACTGGAAATCTAGGAAGATGAGTTCCTATCTCGCGGATGAGTTCCTATGAGCGGATGCAGCACTCTGATTACTCATCAGAGGGTAACTCCACACGGAGGTGTCCCCTGTGCAGCCCGCACATAAAGGATGGGGCATCTCGTTGATTCTGTCACAAAATGCATGTCAGAGTCCATCTTGACCTTCATCCCAAATGCGTTCTGTCCTCTCCCTGTGTCGGCTTTTTAATTGTGTCCCAGAAAACATCTATGACTTTATAAAATTCTAATTCCCAGAATTTTGATTTCTCTTACAAAATAAATCCAACAGCAATAATGAAAATCTGTTAGACATATTTCAAGGCCAGGTAAAACAGCCCTCTCCTCTTATGCCTTGCCTGCTCTTCCACGCAGTCGTTGCCTTCTTCCACTGTGCCTCTCTGCACTTTGTGTAAGCATCTACTTGTGGTCTTCTCACAGCATAGGATAAGAATGTTCTCCGGTATTCCTTGCCCACTAGACTTTTGAATTTGATCCACAGAGGAAGGCAGGAAAATACTGGAGCTGAACTTTTGGAAAACCACGAGTTCTGAGGATGAATGGCAGCAGACTAGAGAGTGACAGGGTGGAGAGACTCGGAGGAGCCGTAGACACTTGGGCCAGCTACCGGGAGGCAGCACTGCCCTGCTTTGGCCAATCACTTTTTGGCAGAATCCCAGGTCAGTATGGCCATAGCCTCTGACCTGCCACTATAAAAGCACTTGTAACAAATTTTCCTCTAAGTATTTTTTTGTAAACTCAAAAACAAAACAAAACAAAACAAAACAAAAACCCTGATACTTTGCCAGTGTTTGCTGGAGTTAGTCAAGGCTTGTCTTAGATTTTCTCATTATGTATTCTTTCTCCTAGGTGGTCTCTCCAACCCACAAAGACCCCTTTTCTTTTACAAATACATAACTCAGAATTTATATTTTTAGTGAATGACCCAAATGTCCAATTGTCTACTTGACATTTCTTGGATTGCTAATAATGCTTCACGTTCATAGGTTCAAGACCAAATGTATGAGGAAATGTCTCCCCTCTTCCAATACAAAGCACATCGAAAGGCAAAGCTGACATAGATGGCCATCTAGTTATGCTGACTCCGTGCCTAGCAGTTATCCCGGACAATTTCATTCTTTTCTCACCACCTCATTCAGCTCACCAACTAAGTAATTTTCCCTCCTAATTCTAGCCTCTTAATTCCAGCCCCTTCCGCTCCTCCACCATCACAATCCTGGGCCAAAATACCATCATTTCTCCCATGAGCCAGTGCAACGGATTTCTAACTTCTCACCAGAACCCTCCGATGCCTCTTGAGTATCCCCAAAATGCCGCTTAATGATTTCCTCAGAATTCAAGTCAGGCAATCTCTCTACATTGCCCCATGTTTCAGTGTTTTCCATTATTTTATGGGATAAAGAAGAAAGCAAACAAACAAAAACCCTGAAAATTTATGTAGCTATGACAGCTCAGCCTGGCTTGAAGCCCCCAACCATCACATCCTTATGGTAGCCTTGCTGTTCAGCCTTCAATTCCTCCACCACACACCCTCCTAAAGGCTTTTCCTTTACCTACCACATTCCTCCCAGTTCTAGCTCACATTCCTCAAATCACCAAACCATCTCTGTTTTTGCCATTAATTACAGTGTAGCCCAAGGTGTAGCCCAAGGTGTAGCCCAAGGTGATAATCGGTCTCTTTCTCTCTCTGTAGATTCTGTGTGCTGTGAAGGCAGGGATTCTCGGTTTATCATTATTGTACCCCCAGAAAAAAAATCTTCCTTGCCAGGAATGAGTAACAAATGTTCGTCAAAGAATTGAGAAGCGAATGATGAATAAATGGATAATATTCAAAATATACTGTTAATTAAAATTATTTAAGCAGATAGATAGATGAAAATGAGGAAGCCCTCAAAGTTCCATTTTTCTAATTTCACAGTAAGAGGATGAGTCCGTGGAAGAGGCGATGGCTCTTAATGTAGACCTTAAATCGTTTATTGCGTTTCTATTCCAACAGTGAGGAATTCAATAACATACCTCACACATATAGGAAATGCCTATGTTTACCAATACATATAAATAATTTTACATGAGAAATAGAAGGTACTCACGAGAGTTCTTTTTCCATTTCATTAGTGGTGGAGAAGAGATAGCTTGGTGAGAAATCATAACCTTTAGCTCTCAGGAGGTGCCGGTGCTTTGGCTGCAAGATGTTTTCGGCGCAGAATTCGCTGCATTGTTCCACTGCAGGCTGACATTTCCCCTTTTGTGCTTAACTCTGGAGAGAAATGAAATTTCACTGGGCGAGATCTTAACCTGCAAACACAAAATTCACATATAAAAATAACAATCCCTTCCCACAGGTCAGGAAATAAGAATCAGTTATGAGAAGAAAATATTCTTAACCACTAAAAGACAAGGAAGAGAATAAAAAATACCTTGAAGGTCTGGTAGGAAATTGAATAATAAAGTATTGATTCCAGCATTTAAGTTTGAAATATTTTCCTCATTAAAATATTTAAATGACACTAATTCAAATGCTTAACAAAAATAAATACTGCTAAAAGACACACTTCATTTATTTTCAAATATGTATATATGATCTATTTTCAAATATATGTTACATTTTAAATATTTAATATTGCCCATGATAAAACTGTTATACATAAGTGAGTATTAAAAATTAAGTTATATGCAATACATTTACAGAGATTTGGAAATTAATTTTTTCTTGGTAATTCTTAACCATTTATAATTTTTTAAAAATAGAAACTCACTTTTTCAGCAAACAAACATTGGCTGCCTGTTCATGGCTAGATATCTGATGTAAGTGAGATTCGTGTCAGGAGATTTGATTAAGAATGATACTTCTGACATTTTCACAAATTTGGAGGACTCTAACATGTTTTTTACTGTTCTGTTTTGTATTTCCTAGAAATACACTTCAGTTATTTATCATTTTCCCTGGTTTCTGCAGTAAACACCTGAATATTTATAGAGGTATCCTGCAGAATGAAGATATCAAGCACTTTTTAATTCTGTATAATAATTTTTAATAATTATGATTTTTCTTATTGTTTTGTTATTAAAAATTGTAAGTAGTATCACTTCTTCAATAAGTACACAGAAGTTAAGGATGTATTAGTAAAGATGAAACAATGAAGAAATCAAACTAGCTTGGTTTAGATAACAGAGTTATTTATCTGAACACTTAGTCAACTACAAAATCTTAGATCTCAGACCTCTATCTCACTTGTAAACAAATTGAATAAAAAGATATAAGAGCAAAGGAAAAGTGAGCTGCTGACAGGGGAAAGTTCGCAGCCAGGAGGTGAGCTGGTGGATCGGCCTGCCTCGGCTGTCTCGGTTCAACAGGGTGCAGGCCAGTGGTGGGCGCCGACTCTCGCCGTGGGTCCTGCCCATCTCTGTGACCACGGTATTCTCACTCACCAGAGAATAAGGAGGGTGTTTCTCACGATGGAACATGTTCTCTTAGGTCTGTTTAACGTTGGTATTTATATCCTGCGCTGTATCCTTCTTTGGGGAACCATCTTGGAAATTCAGAAAAAGCAACCCCCCCCCCCGAAAACGACACGTACACAGCAAAACACAAACTCTGCAGTTCTGAGGTGTTCACTGACACTCTGATGTCCCCATGGGCACTGTTAGAGCTTAGTTTGGGATCCGTTTTAAATCCTGCTACTTGTACATTTTTTACATAATCTGTAGGGGCGTGGCAAGACCATTTTTCTACAAATCATATCTCCAAACGATAAATTGTTCATAATATTGGATTTCTTACCAGCAACACGATCTTTTTTTCATTTGTTCTTGATGAATATATATTAACTATATCTTTTTACTACAGTTAATTCTGACTAAGTCACATTAATGGAAGTTTTTGATAATATGGACCATACAAAGTAATTCGTTGTTCACCAAGCATGCATTCCCAATTATATTTTAAATTTCTAATACTAAGTTGTGTGCATTTATACCCTAGAAGAGACAGAAATCCAGAGATGTGTTGAGTGAGAAAAGAAATGTCTCTTATATAACAGGATGATCCGTGTGAATTTTCTTGTCCCAGAATTTGCGAGAATGAAGAAGCCCTAAGCACCGCTATCTGAGGCGATATCCTTGCAGTATTTATGAGCGGGATCGGATCAGCTCCTGAAAGCAGCAGAGCGCCTAATAACACCAGCGCTGCACGGAATCACCTCGTTCAAATCTCGCTCGGGTCAGACAAGCCAGGTGACCTTGAGCAGGTCCTTCGTCTCCCTGGCCCCCAGGCTGCTCGGTATGACGGGAGTGATAACCGCTTCGCGAGAGCGCTCGCGGCAGTTACACTTAGCGCGGTGTCCGTGCTTCATGGTGCCTGCCTTGGTGCATAGAAAACCTCCATATTGTCTGGGCTTCAGTATCCACATTAATCCTTGTGTATTTCAAAGGATTATTGTGAAGATTAAATGCAAACTTAGATGGGAACAAACGTAAAAGTGCCTGCGCTTTGGTAAATCCTCAACACCTGTCTTAACTTGGGTTGTTTTTTTTTTTGTCCATAGTTAATATAGCTGCTCCCGCACCTCGCTCTGCTCGGCCCTGTCGGGATCGACTCTCCCCGCGAGCAGCAGAGGACTCCAGGTCTGCACCGAGTGCCGCTGAGCCCCAGGCTGGCGGCGCAGGCCAGCACCCCTGCCGCGCCTTCCAGCGTCTGCTGCTCCCTGGGGTCTCTCATGCAGCGTCCCCCCATAGGAAGCTCCCCTTCCCGCGAACCAGGTAAGGTCACATCAGTGGGCACGTGATGCTTCCCCATGTAACCTACCCGAGCTGCTGCCTTTCTGCTTATTGAGGGTCTGTTTGCCTAACAGTTATCAGCCTTACTAGGGTACAAGGCTCATTAGGACATCAGCTGTGTCTCCATACCTCACTCCCGCCGAGCACAGCCACCGTGTTATTGTGCAGTAGTACTCAGTACGTGAGTGACACAAAGACTCATTGTTCAGTGGAAATCGAATGCTGCTGAAGAGGCTCCCAGGATCCTTTTTTTTTTTATTTTTTTTTTTTTTGTGGGTACCGGGGGTCGACCTCAGGACCTCGCGCGCCAGCAGGCGCCCGTGCCGCTGAGCGATATCACCGGCCCCTTTTTCGTATGTGGGTTCCGGGAGTCGAACTCGGGTCCTCGCGCTTGCCAGGCAGGCGCTTACACCGCTGAGCCATCTCACCGGCCCCCAGGATCCTAAAGTGATACAAATGCCTGGTTGGTTTCAAAAAGCAGGAGTTCTATTCTGATTAGAGGAGATCTATTCTGATTAGATGACCGTAGGAGTTTATCACTAGGGGAGGAGAGAATGAGAACTTGAAGAAAGATAGACGCCAATGAATAAACTGGATCGGAGAAAGCTGTAAGAAAACGTGTACTGCACAATATACTGAATTATGACAGACGAATTTGGGAAGAGCTGAACAGACTGGATAGAAAAATAAAAGATACCCCGACAATCGCAAGGTAGTTGTCATGAGACAGACTCGTTAACATGACGCTCGCGACGCGGCTATTTTTCCATACACAGTGGGTCAGTGTGGAGGCTTAGAAGCAGAGACGGACATGCTACGTATGAGATTTATTACAGAAAACAAAAACTGATTTAGGTATTTTGAGCAGAAAGTGATTCTACGGAGGAGTAGGTAATTAAAAAATTCTTACAACAGTTGGAGAAAATGAGCTCCCGGATGGGCCTTCAGGGATAACTGAAAAATGTTTCTCAAATCCCAAGAAGCTAGAAAATAGACACCTAAAACTCTGCTGCAGAAAAACCTCGCGTCAACGTGACTTTTTGATTATCAGCGGAAACAAACAAAACAAGTCAAACTGAGTCTCCGTATTCCATCTGTCTTTCAATATCACAGCATTGTGCAGAATGGGCAAAACCTAATTGGGACCAAGAAACCCTGCAGCAAAGAAATCTAAGAATTGTTATGAAATCACTCTCTATCTCTCTCTCTCTCACACACACACACAGGCACATACCACCATACTGTAAGGAGGAAGCCATGGAGTTTCAATCCATAAATCCATAGCACCCTTCCCAGGGGTTATTGTAATTGTCATCCTTTTAATCAACCCGGGGAAGATGTGCTGGCTGATGGGGATTTAGAATAAAACTGGTGAGGAAGAAGATGTCCCCAATCCCCCCAGCCCTGGTTGGTGGTATCTGAATGAATGTGGTCTTTTCAAACAAGACAGAAAACCCAGAGGACCTCACAGATAACTTTTTCTTTCCAGGTTAGCATGTAATCATCTATTCCTTTTAAAGTACATGATCAATGTGTTTCAAAAATCCTTTAGATACCATAGCAACATTTCAATTCTTACTTCAAGGAGGGAGTGAAAGCTCAGCATATGTTTTGAATTATTTCCATCAAAAGAAAGGAGAGGAAGACCAGAGTGGGCAAAAACATCTCCACTTTTGAAAGCAGGCAATCTTTCAGTTTTTCCAAAAAGCTAAATATTTGATATAGTCACTGTAGTTTCACAAATTTTAAAATATCATTAAGGGAATATTGCCTATGAGCATTACATTTCCAAGACTAGTGCACACATTTGGTTGATTACCAATAATCCATTCATCCCATTTATGTATAGCTACAGCCAGGCTACTGCCCACATTCCAGCCTACAGTTTGCTTTTTACAGTCCTTCGATTTGCAAATGAAAGCCAGGATCCTTGCCAACAACAACCACCTCCACTGTTTTCAATATTGCTCCCATCACCCTGGCAACACAAAAGACAGAACATAAATAGTTGCTCTGCCAAAGATATCTGTCGCCTTGTTAAGCTGGTGGGAGTTCATGCTGTCACAGGAAGTTTATACCAAAGTTAAAAGTAAATTTTGACTTATCAATGGCAAGATTTTCTAAAAAGTGCATTTATGTTTTATTTATGTAGACCATTATGTGGAAGTGTAAATAAAATATAAACTCCACGAGGGTCCAGAAAACACTTTGTCTTTTTTCTACCCCTGAGGACTAGTAAATGCTCAATAAATATTTACTAAATGGTTAAATGTGTTTGACGCAAGTATGGACTTCTCACTCCAAGCCTAAAGTTTGACATTATTTACATCGCTGCTTTAGTTCTATTAAAACATTTAAGAAGGCATGGTCCAGAATATTTCCCCAAATCAAAGCTGTTCGTGAGTGAGAGACGTAGTTTCAGTTGACCTGCCCAGTACCCAGGACAGTGGGTACAAACAGAATAACGTGACACACACCTTCAACACTGTTAACAGTGAAGCAGGGGTTTCATGCGTTTACTGCATTCTTGTTCCCCCGTGGTTCCTGTAATAAGTACTTGGCTGATAAAACGCCCTGCATCAGTGGTGGTGAGCCCTGTAGAACTTTCGATGTTAACAAATAGCCCGCTGTAGCATGCATGCCGTAGGTTCCCCACCACTGACCTAGACTCTAACACATCAATAAAGCTAAGCATAGTTAGTCTCTTGTCAGGAGACCACAAGGCCTGAATTCAGATTCATCAGGCCCAGCACTAGATCTTATCCTGATCACAAAACTCTTTAGTGACTCTTTTCATTAGCTAGTGTTGCCCAAGCCTATCTGCAGTTAGAAAATGAGTCTACAAAACACATATTAACTCTAACCTTGTTTCAATTTCTTTGAATTCCTAACGTTGCCTCTCCTTAGGAGTGAAAGTGGCATCTTCTCCATACTTTAGAAACGTCCCTTCCAAAGAGAGGGGCTGTCATCAGGTGTGCAGTAGGGATTCCCCACGTGTTCACTGGGGTCCATTTCTGACAGCAGAACTGGCTTTGAGAAATGATGTAAGCCAAATGTGCAATACATTTTGTGATACTTTAGAAAGAGAATACTCTGCACAAAGAACTATTAAATGAGAAACTAGTGTAGGGGAAGACAGACGTATTCCTGATATCCCAGCAGAGGGGAATCCATGGCATGGCAGAAAGAACACGACATTTAGGGTCAGAAATTTCAATGTTTCTCACAGCAAATTGCTTAAAGTCTCATTTCTCTTATTTGTAAAATAGTTAATTGCAGTCTTTGGCTTTCAAGGCTCTTAGGATCTTAATTGATAACATATTTTAGTGTTTTGCAAATAAGATGCTACACAATTAGTCATGAGCTGTACGATGACGTATCAATCAACGGTGGACTATATATACGAAGTTAGGCCCGTAAGATTGTATTATCTGGTGACGTCAGAGCTGGCTGCATTTGTGCAGTGTCTTCCAGGATGTTTGACACCCAAAGCGACTAATGACTTCTCTGAATAAGTCCCCATCATGGTGATGCATGACTAAGTTATTAAAGATTATAAGGATATAAACTTATTGTGGGTAGAACACAGAGTGTTTAATTCTATATTCTATTTACAGATGAGGAAATTAAGGCATAGAAGAGTGAAAAAAGTGAAGTGAGACAAAGATTCACACCCAAGATGGGATAGAAACAGACAGGAACTACTGTCACGGAGGATCAGTGTTTTCCAGCACAGTGTGCCTGACCTCACTATACACTGTACAAGATCAAAAATGGTGGCCCCCGCTTCTTATATGCATGGCCAATCTCAATTCTAATGGAATAAAAGAATACAATTACAGTAAATATTCTATTTTGTCCAGACATAAAGGTTAATCCAATCTGTATGATAACAAATATTTGAAGTGTCATGGTGTTTTAATAGAGGGGGTGAAGAAAGGACCATCACAGTGCTATTTTCCATTAGAGGAATGTTGGGGGTCAGAGGTGCCTTTCCAAAGACAGAAACAAGAATTATTTGAAGAATAAATGAAAAAGCTGAAGTCACAACAAACACATATCATAGGCCACCACTTTAGAAATCTGAGAAAGCAGAGTGTGTATTCGTCATCTTGGGCTGCTGCAATAAAACGCCATGACCTGGGTGATTTAAACAGCATTTACCTCTCACAGTTCTGAGGCTGGAAACCTGGATGAAGGTGCTAGCATCCATCTGGCTTCGAAGCATGGTGGGGTTCTCAGGAGAGCCCTTTCGTTGGGTTGCAGATGGCTGCTTTCTCCCAGGGTTCTCACACAGGAGAGAGAGAGAGCCCATCGTGTAGGCCACACCTCCACGGACTAGGCTCATCCTAATTAACCTCGCGAAAGTCCGTTCTCCAAATATCATCACGTTGGAAGTTAGAGCTTTAACATCATTCAGTCCATAATGGAGTGAGAAGTGGAGCGACTCATGCCTGAACGTAATGGAGTTGTTTATATCCTCCCTTAAAGTGAAAGAAAAGCTGAAATTCCCTATCAACGTGATTACTAAAGAAAATCTATTTATTTCTCCTCCAAATCTGCTTGAAAATGACAGAGAAGTATAAAACTGAATCTAAATTCAATTTACCAACAGAAAACTATAAAATATAAAAACTATATAAGTAAAAATAAGTAAAACAAAATAAAAACTACCAAAAGTGGTACAGAGATTCTAGAAACTGTAAAACAAACAGGGCAGTGAATAACGAAGTAACACTAAGCCACGGAACTTGCAAACAGGGAAGCAGGAAAGAGTGAACCCATGGGCAAATGTGCTCGGACGACCTTTGAGAACAACACCGAGACAGAGACGATGGAACCTGGACGGGTGGAGAGCCAGGAAACCGATTAAAGGAAGGAGAGACACGGGCGCCTCCGCAGAGCAGGCGACCCCAGCATCAGCCTCCGGAACTGAGACTGGACCAGGACCTTCGGGTGGACGTCAACTCGGCGAGGTCCTGCGAGACCACCGACTGGATGTAACGCAGTGCAGACTGCCTCTTACCCGCCCCTTGACCTTCATCTGGGAAGATGCGGAGAAAGAACGTTTTCCTGGGTCAGACTCTGTTGCTGGGAGATGATGCGGGTGTCAAACTCTCCCTGGCTGTACCCGAAGGCCTCAGGAGCTGGAGTCAACCCCTTTTTTGCGACCCGAGCTGCGTTTCCAGCAGATGGCGCCGGCGCCCCGGCAGCCGGGAGAGGGCTCAGCTCCTGCAGCCCGCGCTGGAGGTCGACCAGCTCGCCCACCGCGAGACACAGCAGAGCTGTTCTGTGCCATTGTATTTTCAAGACACATTCTCGGCTTATGACAGGGTTAGGACGTTAGAATGGCAAGTTAGGGTGCATGCTCTCTCCTCCTTGCTTCCACACAGAGTTCCTTTTAGAAAACGGATTCCTACAAATAGAAAATCTGAGGAAGTTCCTAAAATACCAAGTCCTCTTACCTGCATGATTCAGGTAACTCTACTGACCATAAGGCTGTAGTTTTTCCTCATTCTGTTCATTTTACTAATTTTTTTTATTTCAAAAACATCAGGGGAAATTGTGATATATTCCCAGGGTTGAACATGATCCGCTCAGAGAATATTTAGTATAACAGTCAAGGAACTGCTGATTATCCAGGCAGTACCTGTGTTCCCAGCTTTCATTATCCGAGGCTCTCCAAAGGAGGGTAGACTGTAATTAACAATTGAATAAGCTCTGGACGTGCAACCCTTCTCTTTATGGCGACTCAGAATCTGCTTCTTGGGACTTTGTGTGCATAAGAAAGACACTTCCAGAGACAAATCACCCTTCTAACCTCTTTTTAACAGAAAGAGCAGGAGCCGTCCAAGTCCCTGTGGCTGCTATTCTTTAAATGTCTGCAGACAATATGTAAGGTCATACATTAGAATTTCAGTATTTCTGCAAAGGTCTTCACAAGGATTCCAAAATTCACTCATCAAACCCATTTATGTTTTTAATATGTTACTGTAAAATGAATTCCTGAGACTCCAACTAGAAAACAGAATTGCTGTGTGTACACTCACACATTCGAAGGAAACATTTTTGAAATAATTTTTTTACATGCTGAGCTGGAAGTGTTTTCAGAGAAAATAAAGTGGAAACGCTTATTTTAAAAATGAGAAATTGGCTCTATAGAACTTATTGAAAATTATACCAAATTAGTGAAAGAGGAAGGACTAGAAGTTACTGTTTGTTCATATTTTCTTGTACTTGCATATTAAAATAACATTTTAGGGGCCGGTGAGATGGCTCAGCAGCATAAGCGCCTGCCTGGCAAGCGCGAGGGCCCGAGTTCGACTCCCAGAACCCACATACGAAAAAAGGGCCAGTGATATCGCTCAGCGGCAAGGGCGCCCGCTGGCGCGCGAGGTCCTGAGGTCGACCCCCGGTACCCACAAAAAAAAAATAATAAATAAAAAAAAATAAAATAACATTTTATTTATTTCCAGGCTGGCATTGAACTCACAGTGATCCTCCTGCCTCAGCCTCCTAAGTGCTAGGGTTACAGGCATGCGCCACCATGCCCAGCTAAACCAACACTTTAAACTTGTTTTACACACCTTAGGGAGATATGGGAGGTAGTTACCTGGTATCAGCCAAAAACAACCCCTCTGACAGATTTTTCCATTGCCTAATTCTGGGTTTAGATTAACCTAACTGATTGTCAGAAAGGTATAAATGCTCAATACCAAAACCACTGCAATTAGACCTCACTTTGAATTCAAGTGCTCTGATTTATTTGTTACATAATCTTAAGTCATTACTCAATTTCTTTAATTTCTCTATGTGCCAGTTTCCCTCACCTTTAAAAGGAGATGACAGTAGCACCTGTTACTTGTTGCATGAGGCTGGTCTGAGCTGAATGTCATACTGAGTCTTGGTGGCCGCGTACGTGGGGGGGGTTAAGAATGCTGTGGTTACCGGCATCTTTGCTGTCCCCATCTCCCCCGCAGTGCTCATTTTTGTGTAAGTAACTCCACGCGGGCGTGTGCTCACTTATCAAATCAGTACAGGGTGAGCACAAAATCCTCAAGTGCATTCGCAGACCTCAAGGCTGAGACCTCTGAGGCTTCATCGACGTGCACAAAGTGAAACTGTGTCAGGGATGCGAGAACACTGCAGTGAATGGGCCTCGGAAACAACATTTACTACAGACTCAGTCAGTGAGGAAGGATGGGCAGCATGTTTATAACTTGGGTTGTTTAACTCTATTTGCAGAAAAAAATGTTTTGAAGTGTGTTAGAATGCTAGGTTAGTGTGTGTGTGTTTGACAAGCTTTTAAGGTAGAGTTTTGATCTAGTATCTCTCAGCCTTTTTCTATATTTCTACAAAGACTTGAAGAGCATGAAGGAGGAGAGGAAGGCACATGGCTACCACAGGGGACGGGGTTCAGGGCAGAGGAAAGAGTAAGGAGGTCGAATGCCCTGAATTGGGAACACGCTGGTGTTCTGGGAACATTCAGGGGTGGTATAACTGGAGTAGCTGGGCAAAAAGAAAGAATATACTAAAAATGGAAAACTAGTTAGACATTTAAAGACAATGGCAGCTTTATTCAGACAGAGATGACAGTGGGAATGGAGAGATGTAATTTGGCCTGAATACACTTAGAAACAATAGCCAAGAAGATCCTTTGCTGAACTGGACATGAGTTGTGCTGCAGTCAACAGCCATGGATGACAAGACTTGTGTATGAGCAGGCAGAAGACCAGAATCGCTGTTTATGAAGTTGGGGAGAATACGAGAGGATCAGAGTAGGTAGGAAGTAGAGCACATCCACAGTTCCATTTGAAGGTAAGTTTCAGAGGTCTTTTCTCACAATTGTAGGTAGAGACATGAAGCAGACAACTGTATTTATTATTTGAACTCAGGAGAGAAATCTGGGCTGGAGGTATAAACTTGGGAGTCATCAGCACAAATGTGTTGAATGAGAGCATCTAGGATGCAGGTAGAAAAGCATTTCAAGGCTCACCTGTGGATCATCTCATCATGTGGAGTTCAGGGAGATGCTGCAAAACTAGCGAAGGAGGTTGCAAGGGACAGGTCTGAAAGGTGAGAGGAAACCCAAAAAGTGTGTGAAGAAGGTGCTCAGAGGAGGAGGTAGGAGCAAACCGCTAAGTGCTCCATCCGTCATATTCCCTGACAGACCGACTGGGGGAGTATTCAGTGAGGAAGTCATTCACTGCTCCCATTCTGTTAGAAAATTCTTTTTTATGCTTTCATAATTTTCTATTTCAAAATGTCCTCACTTTCACTCGAATTATTTCAACGTGAAAACAGAGATAATCGTAAGCCCACCCGTAGTAAACGCCACCTCCTGTGGCATGGAGAGACGCGTTACACCAATCACCACAGCCGAGCTGAAGGTCTGTGCAAACACAGCCCCTCTGGATTATTCGCCATGCTTGTCCCAGCACTGTTCCTTTCCTTCATTGCTTTCTCCAGGTTGTTATTCTCGTCCTCATTCAAGTTTCTAGAGGTAAATGTTATTGTAAAAATGGGTGTGCACATTTTAAAGAATGCACAGGGTAATTTTTTACCATGGTGATGCAATAGCAGTGATCAATCTTTGCAAACTTCACAGGCTCTGTGGTCTTCAGTTATTCTTTTTTCCTTTGTATGTGGGTACCGGGAGTCAAACTCAGGACCTCGCACCTGACAGGCAGGCGCTTATGCCACTGAGCTATCTCACCGGCCCCAGTTATTCTTTTAGTCAGTATTAGAGTCTACCTTGTTGAAGTTTAACTCTTTTGAAAGCAACAAGTATTGCTTAATTCTAATTCTGAGTTAAATGTAATTATCAGTTAGTTTTGAGTTAAGATAACATTAGATATTCTTAGTTATGAGTTAAGTATACCTAAGTATAAAATATAGGGTATTGATTTCCACGTAATCCTAGGGTAACTACGGGAGATTTCTGATCCCGAAGGCGTGGTGTGGAGTGCACCACCCTCTTCCACTTTGGGAATAGCTGCTCTGTCGCACCAGGTCTGATCCCACTGCCCCACGGGTCAGAGTGGTCTGACGTGCTTGCATGTATTCCACCAGTAGTAAAGAATTTATTTTCAGTTCAAGGCACCTAGTTGAGTAGTAGACTTAAAACAGTGATTTAGTCTTTCTCCTCAACAGGTTTAAATTCTAGTGAGGACTCCAACATGCCCACAGCTCAGTACAGAGCGGCGTGACAGTTCTTAGCCCATGACAGTGAAATAAAAAACACCCATTACCCAGCTTCAGAAGGGTGAGGAAATGTGACCTACAGAGCACTTAGACTTGAAGCATGAGGACAACAGAGAAGGAATGGGGGAACCAGAGGAGTCTGATGTCATGGAAGTGAGAACACATCAGCACGGTTCTGCGGAGCATCGTGCCAAGTGGGAGGGTAAAATTAATGGTCCATGTTCAGAGGAAATGGAGACCAAACTTCCAGGAGAGACTTCATACGGTCACCTCAGAGGTCACAAGCAGCTGAGTTTGAAAATCCAGTTACTATCCTCCCGGAGCACTGGATATGTGGATATGCGGAAATGTCGCTTAGTCCACACTTGTTAATTAGGAACAAGCGAGGGCAGAAGGGCAAGCCGAGGGGCACCCCAAGAGGCCTCTGCACAGAGTAAACCTTCACTGTCTTCTGCTGACCAGGTGCCCAAGGTGGAGGCTGCAGGGTGATTCTGGCCACTTCTGGTGGCCGTTGGAGCTGCACCTGGCTCGTCTGTGTGGTCTTCCGGCTACATCATTAATGCGAAAGAAATTAGTCCATAACCACATTGTTTAATCCGCATAATGTCAAATAATCAAGTCCTTCACTGAACTGAGGGATTGCTTTGGCATCCACCATCCATCCCATCCGTAACCACCCTAGGAACTGATTTTGAATCAAAGGTACTTTAGGCAAATCATGAAATTGTAAACTACATTTAGTGCTGGGAGCGCCAGGGTGTGATGTGCTAAGGAACCAGCTTTCAGACCCTGGCAGGGGACACAGCCAGAGCTGGCAGCAGTGGGCATTTGGCTGTCTGCCCAGAGTGCCCAGGGCCACACCTTCATGTGCCCACTATTTGTGCCTTGGCTTCTTTCCTCTCCCCAGCAGGAGTTTCTTTTCTCTCTAGACAAAATCAGTCAACTAAATCTTAATTTGAGTTTACATAACTGATATATGTGCTTGTTTGTTATTTGTTTGTTTTGCAGTACAGGGGATTGAACCCATGGCCTGTGCAGGGGGGTGTATCACCTGCTTCCTAACCCTTTTTATTTATTCTTTTCTTTTGAGACAGGGTCTCGTCTCACTAAATCACTAAATTGCCCAGACTGGGCTCAAACTTGCAGTCCTATCACCTCAGCCTCCCAGAGTACTAGGATTATAAACTTGTGCCACTACGCTGGGCTTAGATCACCCAGAGTTAGTTGTTTTTAAGTCAGTATAAATGCTGCATTTTCTCTTAAAGGAATTTCAGAAATAACACACAGGACCACTTTGTACCATGAGAGAAGGGCCATCCCAGAGCCACTGAATGTGCCACCCATGGGTTCCAAATCTGGCTAAACACGACTCGCTAGTTAATGAAATAATTATTCTTTGACCACAGTGACATCCCTTGTCATTAGCCTGCGGTGCACCGTTTCCCTTCCTGATATTAAGTCCTTTCTTCTTTCTTTCAGGGACTACTGAGCCTCACTCTGTGGTTTGGGTTGAGGTTAACTACATCTCTCGCTCGCAAAATGGGCATATGAATTTGATCTCATTATTTTGACAATCAAATTTCCCTGGACTCAGTGATGAGTTTCTTGTTAGACAAGCCTGGAGACTGTGCTCAGGAAAACAAAGGCATATTGACATTGTTCTGGGCAGGGCCAGCTGGAACCAGTGGAACTCCCGCTAGACTTTTCTGTGGACTACAGGGGGACAAGGGTCTCTTGTTTCTGGAGTTATGGGATGGACAGCAGGTAGGATCAGCTACTTCCCCCGAAAAGCATGAGCCCATGTGAAGGTGCAGCGCAGGAAGGAAAGTGGTTCAGTAAGACGAGCAAAGGTTTCCAAACCACGAAGTTTAATTTGAACCACTGATTTTTTACCTGAGTTACCTGCATCAATAATTTCTAATCAGGTCATTTACAACTAAGTAAATCATCACATATTCCAACATTGTCTGTCTGCTGAGGGGCCCCGAGATCAAACCTGATCTAAATGTTTAAAGATGCTTCCGCCACAGAGAGAGCGCTCAGCGCTTGGGACCGCAACACGGCCACCCTTATTATCTCAGCGTTTCTGCCCTTTTGCCCCGGAGCCCGATTCATTTTTTATATTTATGTAAGAGACATTTACTTACAAACATTATTTAATCAGCTCAGCGGTCCCGTGAGACCATGACCCTTTCCTTGCTGGTGTTCCAGGTGAGACCTGGCCAGGATCACCCAGCCAGTGAGCAAAGGGCAGCCAGATCCCCGGTACCCACAGGCCCGTGCTGTTAAAGCGATTGCGTGGATGTTTCTCAACGCTAGCTTGATATAAACATCCAGCATCTGAGCAGTACAAAAATTACCATTTCACCCCAGAGAGTCTGATTAACTGGTCTGGATTGGGTCCTATAAAACTATTTGTGGTAGCTTTATAGGTGATGCAAATATGTCATTCACATTGACGAAAACACCTATTCACATGAAAGATCGGCAATGCCTTTGGCACATGTCTAGGCAGCCGAAAGGCAGCTCAGTCCAGAGTCCCATTGGCTGCTGTCTCATTTCACTGGAAAGCAACTGATGGCTCTGCAGATCTATGAGGAGAATCCTTATGGCGCGTGTTTCAGTTGGCAGTGATGTCGTTCAGAGGAGAGCTGGCACTGTGGCTCATGAAACTATAAATGTGGGGAAGGGCTGGCAAAGGTGTTTAAATTTAAATAACTACAAATGACCCAATTTTAGCTTCTTCTTCTTCTTTCTAAACTAAGGGAAAAATAGGAACGTTTTTCAGCTATAACTTGTACTTGGCCCAGATAAACTTAACAGCAGTAAAATCCTACCTATTTACATAATGTCTGTCTCCAAGGAATATAAACTATTTCACACTTGGCTCTCTCCTTTGTGTCTGGACTCCGAAGTGAAGAAAGAAATATTGTGTAACTTTTCATTTTTCCTCCTATTCCCTTGGTACCACATCTATCCCCCCAACTCGGACCTAGGTCTTAGGGCTCACAGATCTGTTATGCTTCTAGGGAAACACGCGGGTAAAGGTAGGAAGATAGTTGTGAAGAAATCTTGAAAGTTATGGGGAACATATTTTGCTCTTAAAACTGTCCAATCATTGCTTCTGATGCATTAATGTCCTTCACACCTTGGAGTATTTGTGCAGCACAAGTCAGTCCTCTTTCAATTCCACTTCCAGAATTTCTTTAAATATTACCAGTTCAGGGGACTGTAAATTCAGAGGTTTTCATGCTCAGAGTAGAAAGAATAAATATTTTTTCTTGCTAGATTTCTAATTTCTCTTTCCATAGAGAAAATTAAAAATCTATTTTCCTGAAATATCAAAATGTCATCTAAGCTTTAAAAAAAAAAATAAGAGACAACCTGTGATCAGCAACTATATTCTTATTTCTGATAAATGTAATCCTAGCATCTAAATGTTTGTTTCCTTCTATTGTTATTTTTACTCTGTGTGTTTTATTGTTTTTAAAAGTTCTTCATAAATAAAATCAACAAACTCTTACAAAATTTTGCTTAACTCTCCACACCTTAAAGACACCATGCCCTCCCCATGCACCCCTCAGGCTTTTCAAAGATCATTTTGTCTTTTAAATGAATATATCTCAACACTTAGGACACTGGGTGGTGAACACAGAAGATAAAAGGTTTCCATGTTTTCATTGTTTAATGTTACCAAACAGGTAGAAGCTTTGTTAATTATTCCTTAATTTGAGAAAGATAACCAGGGAAGGTAAGGAAAGATAACCATGTAATTAAAAATGTAGAAATAGAGAGTTAATACCTAACACTTATAACCTGTGATGAGAATGAATGAAATTGTCAAGAGTCTAAAGCAACCAAATCGCTGCTGGTATTTTTGACTTGTAAAAGACCGCAGGTATATATTACTACATGCTTTGATGAACAGGAAAACACGAAAACTATATTCTTACTTACTGAAGGATAATTCTGTGGGAGTAGCATCTAGCAATCTTTCTGACACAGCACCAGATTCTGCATAATTGCTTGATCGTAGATGCTTTTATTGTGTATGGTGGTGGAGGAGAATCCGGCAAGGGGTGGGATTCAGTGATTTTCTGATTCCCGTGGGGTGGGGTAAGTTCAACACTTTGATTGCCTCTATGAATTAATTTCTCTGTTCAGCAATGACTTATTGCTTATGCTTTCTCTGAAGAAGTAAAGATATTCAGTTTTGCTTTCTTTTTACCTCAGAAATTCTTGTCATTTCTACCAACAGCCCAGTATCCCACCCGTTTATTGCTGAGACCTTCTGAATTAACATCTTCTCAGGCTCTTGGACTTGTGTCATGTACGTGGTTATAAATCTCAAGGATGGAAATAATTTGGAAAGTATAAGAAAGAGGAGAAAAGTATATCCGTGCAAGCTTTATTTACCTAGTGGCTGGCCGGTCTCAGGTTAAACATGGAACACAAGGGATGCACTGCTTCTCCACCAGATCCTGCGTCATTCAGGGACTGTCAGTGAGCTGTCACTGTGCACCGGGCTCTGTGCTACGTGACTGGAGTACAGAGGTAGACAAGTCGCTTTTGCGATGGTGTGCTCTTCCGTGAGCCCAGGAGGTCATCCTCTAAATAGAGCCCCTTATGATTGGACCAGACAGCCCAGTGTGCCCTGAACAGTCCCCGTTTCCATGTCACTCTCCAGGAACCTGGCTGCGCCGGCCTGCATAGGTCTATGTGACCTCTCCCTTTTGTCCCTATGGACACCAGGCACTGTCACAAAGAAAAGGTGATCATTTCCAAGAGCTGAACACGTGGCTCTTTTTTAGCAGGGACTGACTTGCATGTAATAATGACTCGATGATATGGAATGCACTTTTAAATTTTTTATTTGATTTTTGTTTTGAAATTATTCATACATCCAAAATAGTCCAAAACTATCGCTCACTTTTCATCACCAAATGTCAACATCTATATAACCATGGTAAAATGATGATGAGGAAATGAATACTGACACAGCACTAGATTTTCATCTGTAGCCCTTAATCAGATTTTGACAACTGTGCTACTGAAGACTTGCTCTGGTCCAGGACCCTAGTGAGACTTGCATGTTGTGTTTAGTTTCAATTTCTCCGTAATCTCCTCTAGAAAAGCTCTTCAGTCTCCCAAGACTTTGACACTTTGGAACAGTACTGACGAGGCATTTTGCAGACTACCCATTAGCTCTAGTTTTTTGATGACTAAGTTGGCTATACGTAGCAACAATACCACAGAAGCAATAAAGTTTACTCATTGCATCATAAAACAGGATACTCTAAAGGACTCGGTATCATACCACAAAGGCAGATGTTCACCTTTCTGTTTTGTAGAGCTGATCCTACACACCTGTCAAATCCTTTTCATCTTATGATACTGCACTTATCTTTGTTGATTTTGTAAAGTTTACTATGTTCCTCTCCAAGGGGATAGGCTGTGAGGGCAGCTACTCCACCTACAGTGACACTGCCTGGACAAACTAGAGTGGCTGGGCCAACACGAGAAAGCTTTTTCCGTGGTCCTCTTTGTTTAAAAATTGGGCCTGGCCAAGCTACTGCAGAGGGTAGTTCTCCATCTTGCCCTTAGTACACTCACAACCCAGGGGAGTCAATGAGGGAAGCGTGTTTTTTAGCATTCCTTGGAAATGTATTGAACATTTAGATCTGTCTTAAGGGTAAGAGTGAAACTCTCCTTCTAAAATTCAATGATATACCTAATCAATAAACTCTGCCTTCTTCAAAAAGGAGTGTTTTTCTTCCCTTAAGGATTTCCTTTTGAACATCATATTTTTTAGGGTGCAATGATCGATTCACTGAATTTGTTTACATCTTCAAAAAGGTTATGAAAGAAACTCTATGTTGATTATGTACAGTGTGTTGTTTGTTAACTCAAGGATTAGTGTAGGCACTCGTCATTACATTAACTCATTACTATATCACAAATAACATGTATTCGATTGTTGGGATAGAGTTTTGATTTTTATTCTCTTAAGAGAGCTTTAGCTCTTTGTTCAAAAGCTATGATAACATAAAATGATGTTGAGGAAACTTAAGCTTTTAAGGCTGTAAAAGGAAAAAATGAGTATTTTTCATCAAAATATTCATAGAAAAATAGTAAGATGGCAGTATTTGAGATACATTTTTCCTTAAACATTGTTTTGAATGAATGTATACTTTGTTTACAAGAAAAATGTAATCCAGATGATAATTCCTGCCTTGTTATTATTCAAATCTCTATTTACCACAAATTATGTATACCGATGGGCACCTTGTCACCAAAGCCTGTCGGCACACAGGCTTATCTATGGAGTTACATAGTCTGTTCCTCTTCCTTAGTTCTCATACCCAGCATGTGCACGGAACAATAGACTGGGTGGGCTTACACACTTCCAAAAAACTGTTAAGCCTCTTGTGAAAGATAATCTTGCAAATTTAAAATAAATGTTAAAACATCTTCTTATTTTACCAAGATACTGACAGAAAATACTGTAACGATTTCGTTCAAATGAATTTGTATCAAAGGGAAATTAAAACTGGGGCCATATGTTCATGGCATGGAGTAATCAGATAAGAATAAAATAGGAGGGAGTTCTGGTTTGGTACAACTTAATTATATGTTCCTATGAGTACAGATTCAGCATTTCCAGTCCTGTGTTTTATTATATTTTAATTAGTTGCAGTAAACTGAATTACTCAAATTTTTGGTTACATTAAATTGAAGCAGGATCCTATACACACTGCATAAAGAATGTAGTTACAAATTGACACAGCTACTATTTGCTAGTAGTAACAGTTATTACATTACACATTTTTTCTCTCATAATATGTTAAACATTCCATCTTTGGTTTCTATTTGCTACAGGATTTTAAATTTGCATGCTAAATTAATCAAGACATTGTAAGTGATTTAAATTTTCTGAAAAGCAGCAGCTTGAATGGTGAACTAGACATACCCGCGGTAGCACTTACCATAGAAGTTTATGGGGAGAAATAAAGGAGGCGGTGTATGTAAAGCACCTCTCAGTCTCCTTCATCCGTAACACCATGTTTTCTCTTTTAGTGAGAGTGTATCAGTAATGTTTTCTCTTCATTGTCTTTTTCTGCTAATTTCACCGGGTGCAAATTCGCATTCATCCTAACAGGCTGGGACATCTTTGACCTTTACCACCCCAGCTAATATTTTTCTGTGTGTGAGAGAGCTCCACGAACTATTATTCACCAGTCATTATCTCTGACACCCTTCTCCGAGGTGCGAGCATCTGCCGGCTGCCGAGGGAGGGTGCAGCTGTTGTTCAGGGACTGGCTCCCTTCCGTTGCCAGGCAACTGCTGCAAACCAAATCCCGGGGCAGGTTGTCTGCCCAGGCGCACCTGCCTGCCGACCTTGCTATTTATTTAATTAAAAATCTGTGCCTGCACAACAGCTTGGCCGGAAAGGCAACAGCAGTAATCGATTACGACCATATTCAGTGACCCACCCGTGTCGCTTCATTGATAATTCATCCCAAATCGAAGGTGTCTCTGGCCACCCGTGCTTACTCTCAACGACTTTCCAGAAAAGTGCCAGAGCGGAGTGGGGATAGATTCTATTTGTATGTCAGACCAAAGAAACAGTCTGTCAGGAGCATGGCTTCGTGTACTAAAACGCGCCCCAAGTGTGTCACAAGAGTGCTTTGAGTAAGAGGTCCTGCTTTTCTGTACGCAGAAAAAAAAAAGGGCATTAAAAAAAAATATATATATATATATATATATACACACACAGAGGAGAGAGAGAGAGAGAATTAACTGGTTGGTAGGAAAGTCATCATTGTCACAGTCTAAATTGCTTTATTCCCTTTCAATTAAGAAAAAATTTGTACCCCTTCAGATGCACAGTGTCACTGTTCGGTTATACTGGTTTTCTATTCCATTCTGCTGTTTCCATCTGAAAAACTGAAAGATGCTCTTTTATGTCAACCAAGTGATATTATAAATAAAACTGTCAAGAATTAACACCCTTCACTGAAATTTCTTTAAAACAAGGGGGAGCCCTGGCAATGAATGCACGCACATCAACAGTGCTGTCCTTTGAAGCCCTGGCCCCTCCCCCTCTCTGAAGCAGCTCCATCTGATAAGGATTTCAAGAGAGAAAACAAAAGGCCTCTGTTGTGACGGCTTGACAGATTTATTTTAATATCTTTGAGGTGAAGCCTTTAAACTTGGGCTCCAGGTATGGAAGTATTCCTTCCTAATTTTTATGGCAACCATTAAAGTCAAGAAAGATCTTTATTAAGAACTCAATGCTTGTTATATCATCATGAGCCACATAAATTATCATTTTAAAGCCTGGAATTAATTTTCTGTGAGTGATGTAAAAATTACCTGTGCTAAGGAAGCTTGTTTTCAAGAAAGCTACTAAATAAAATACAAATAATAACAATTCACTCTGAAGGGGAGCTCGCATTTAAAGAGCATAACATGCGGGGGTTGTCGCTCAGTGGTAGGGCGCATGCCTAGCATTGTGAGGCTTGGGTTCAATCCCTTCCACTGCAAAAATGTTATATATAAATAATAAATTGTTTTTATATTATATATGGCTGTATCTGTCTAATATAAAATATGTCAAATGTTTCAGAGTTAAAATTAGAATTAAATCATTTAAAATGTTACCAGAATAACAAGTGTTCTTCCTCATTTAATGCCTTTTACCCAGGGACACGGTGCATAGGCTTCCGTCTCTGCTGCTTGTCCGAATTTAAATTTACATATTCCTTGTCACCAAGAATGCTGTTCTTCCTCTGGATTAAGACAATGCTTAATCTTAATAGGTGTCTTGTGACCATACAGCACTGAAATTTCACAATATCTATGCCGATATAAATTATATTTGAAGATCTGCTATGAACTTATCAGGCTGAGTGTTCATATTATTTCTACAAATGTTGCCCCAGTAGGCTGGTTATTTTTATGGATGTGAGCACCAAGCAGTCTCTTCCTGTATGTTATAGTACATACACAGTACATATATGTTATAATACTACACGGTTCTTCCTGTTATGTCCATTTATGGGTGTTTCTCATTTTTGTTTTGGTTTTTCCCCCTTCATTCCTTTTCCATCTAAAGAAATAACATATATCCTGAGTTTTCTATTGGATATAATTTCGTGGTTTAACGGTCATTTTAAATCTATAAAGTTACAGTTTTGTTTAATCCAGATTAGTAATGCTTTTTTATGTGTGTGTGTGTGGGTACCGGGGGTCGACCTCAGGACCTCACGTGCTAGCGGGCGCCCATGCTGCTGAGCGATATCACCGGCCCCTTTTTCGTATGTGGGTTCCGGGAGTCGAACTCGGGCCCTTGCGCTTGCCAGGCAGGCGCTTATGCCTCTGAGCCATCTCACCGGCCCCAGATTAGTAATTCTTAACGGTACAAAAACAACCAATATTTAATCAGATTATTAATTTCTTTTAAATTTGAATGTACCAGCTTTGTGGAATAATCTTGATGTCAACTGGCCTGGATTCAGAGACTCTTGCAGAGGCGCTTGGATTGTGAGGGTGCTGACCTCGTCTACGGACGCACCCATGGAGGAGCTCCTCGCTGAATGGGCTGTGAGGACAGGCCGAGTTGGGGGAGGTGTGTCATGCGGGGTGGGGCTTGACCTTGATCTGGTCTGTGGGCCCTTTGTCTCGGGCTCTTCCCCTGCCTTCTGGGTGCCATGATTTGAACACCTTTCCTCCACCGCCCTTCTGCCCTGACGTTTCTGCTGTGGAGCCAGCTGACCATGGACTGAATCATCTGAATCTGTGAGATATAAGCTTCTCCTCCTTTAAGATGCTTTTGTTGGACATTTGTTCACAGTGGAAAGATCTAATACACTAGTAATAGTACTATAACATACATGTAAAAACACTGATCTCATACCAAATTCTCAATTTTAATATTTTTTCTACTTTAGTACACTTATTTAGAATGTACTGATTCTTCAAACCCTGACTAAATCTCATCTGTCACCATGATGTCTTCTATAGTGTATAATTCCTCCCTCCATTCTAGTATTTAACATTTATGTCTACATGACCCAATTCCTTGAACAACTGATAGAAAACTATACTGTACATTCTTCAGTTCAACCAGTTATAAGGCAGGAATTATGAAATGGTAGTTTTTTTATAATGTCAAGGATTTTAAAATGATAACAGGAGACAATTACTAATTTGAGGATGTGGTAAAGAAGTATTGGTAGAGAGTAGATTTTTGTAAAATTTAAGGAGGTTACACTTTCAAGCCTGTATGTATTACTGCACTATAGTAACGATTCTTCCAAAGTCTGTATTTCTCCTGACAAATCATCCTGGGTGATCTAGAAGTGCTTGGAATTTAAAATTCCCGAATCAGAACTCTAAATCCCTCTCCAGACCTGCCGCTCTATGCTGCCTCAATTTCACCACCACATATCTTGACAGTTATTCCGGAAAACACGGAGTTCATCCTCATCACTTTTATTTTATCCTATGAGTTGTATTTATGAAAAAAGGCACTGCCCTTACTTCACATGTGCTATCCATCATTATTATTAAGTGACTCCAGTTGTCCCCTGGACAGGCCCTGGTCACCTTCCTGTCTCCGGGCCTCTGCCTGATGCTGGAGGCTGGAGCGACCTCTCTGAAGTCCACATCTGTGCAGGGTCCTGGCCTGTGCGAACATCCTGTGGCCTCCTACTGCTACCTAGGAAGCCTGAAGTCCTTACCCTGGAACACACAAGCTTCTACAAACCATTCTCCAACAAATGTCCACATCGAAACACTTTCCTCATGAGGTTTTAACCAGTTCCTCATACATGATTGAACATCTCATCCTTGATTTTCCCTCTTGCCTCATTCGCAGTCCTGTGAGGGCAATTAATGCAATTTGGTTGCCATGTGGGTAAACACTTGTTGACTGGCTTCACTGTCCTCAGCAATCCAAGAGGCGGCAGGTTCCTCCTTTCAATCTGTTCTTTCTGATCACCTTACTTCACACTGCATCGCTAAAGTCAAGAGACGTGAACCCACATGATACATAATGAACCCACAGCATGTTAGTACAGAGGGACAGAAATGAGAAATTGTGTTCACTGACAAGAATGATTTGATTACCTTCAGACTACAATCATTCCCAAGCCTGACCTGTAAAATTACCAGAACTTTGGGAAGCTATTTAAAAAACAAAAGCTAAAGAGCACCAATATACACCGGCCGAATTCGGATGAAAGCTTCCCGGTGGCTGGAATGATCAGCCGGGTTCGTCAGTCTTTGGAGAGAGACCTGACAGAATAGGGCTGATCTCGTACAGGTGGAGCAATTTCCTTTCTTATTTCTTCACCCTGCCTCCCACATTCTGGAGTTGGTGTGCAGAGCACGAAAGGCAGCCCTGTGTGGGACCTTGGATAGATGCGGGTCCCTCTCACGTGTTTATAAAACTATATTAAGATGAGATAAATTTCCACAGTGCGCAAGGGGTGACTTTTCTCTTGCTGTATCATTTCATCGAAGTCCTAACAATCACAGCGTTCCTCCTCTCCCAGCCCTTCCTCGGGAACAACGCCCAGGACACCATTTCAATGTCATCCTCCCAAGCACAGGACAATGCAGTGATTCACTGCAGCCCCAGCTGAAGGCCTGGGGTCAGGGGCTTGATGGGCTGAGGAACCCCGAAGGAGGCAGAGCGAGAGAGCTGGTGAGCGTGCAGGCTGTCTTCCTAGCAGGCGCGAGGTGGATGCCTCAGAAGCGGCCCTCACATCTCTACCACACCGTGGGTTCAATGAGGGTTCAGTTGTATTTTTTTGCACCTAAAGTTAAGAGAAAACTAAAAGAAAAAACAAGAAAGCTGATTTTTTTCATTCCCCAGTGTTTAGTTAGCTGCTTGTTTAGCTAATAAGATGTCTAACTGTGGCGTGCACAGTGGCACGTAACTACTCCTCACAGAAGAGGGCAGCGTGGGGAGAGACAGACGGTGGTGGAGTGGGCTTGTGAGTACATAGCACAAGCGCTCTGTCTTCCACGAAGACACGGGGGTTAATAACGTGGTGGGTTAGGAGAAGTAAGCAGGAGGCAGTGTATCCAGCACCAAGTATAAGAGCATGGGCTTGCAACCAAGTAGAGACTGAAATCCTTCCTTCTGCTCACTTTGGTGACCCTGCAACTTTGACCTATTTTATCTTTCTAAGCTTTCATTACCTTGCAGTAAAATGAGAATTGTAAAATAATTTCTCTTGTGATGCTTCCTACTATATAAAGTGCTTAGCACAGTACCCAGCAGTGCTTATTAAAGTACCACTTAATGAATGACAACCACTGTAGTTCAGTATGATTGAACCACACACAGTATATGGAAATGAATGATAGAATTTGAGTCTGAATTTGTACATGCCGAGGTCAAAAATGGACTTATGTTGTGCTAAATAAAACCATTGGATCCTCAAATCATTCTAAAATATCTTTTGTTCTTTGTCTCACAATGGATGAAAATTGAGAATTTTGAGCATTTCCCCTGATGTTTAAAAGAAACGAATGCCTCAAAGAAAACATGCCTCAAAGAGAAACCTGAAAAGGATATCTTTTTACAGTATTGCAAAGTGTATTTACACAAATGACTCAGAGAGATGAATTTGTAACAAAAATCTGTACTGTGAAGAGGCCTTGGGGTAAGTAAACAAGAATACATCACGTAAACCTCTCCCCTCTCCATATGTTACTGTGTGTCTACCAGAAAATCAATACCAAAAGAAGACATCGAGTTTTATAGACGTCATGTGATGTGCTATTAGTGGTGGCTTTAAACCTCAGTGTAATGCTGACTGGGAGCTTATTTTGATGCCATTACTACTACACATTAGGGCAGGAAGTACGCCCGATTTGTCATTTGAACTTGGGCCCTGTATCTCATGTGACACACAGTTCACTTTAAAATTTCAAACATTGAAACACTGCTACATTTATTTACTTGAGAATTTCTCTGTCTTACTTTTTGTTGATTTCATTTATGTTTAATCTCTTCCTACTTCCCACCTCAACATTTATGAATATTATTAACTGAAATAAATCTAGCAAAATAAATCTTTTCCTCTGTAAATATGTAAGACAATCACCAACCTGCTCAGAGATTCTAAACGTGTACTATGGCAGGAAATGTATCTCGCTCCACATTTGGCCGTCCAATGATGCTGAGCAGCCATTTAGCCTGTATGGTTTCAGTTTCCACACCTAGAACCTAGATCAATTAAACCATCGTACTCTCAGGCCCATCGCCAAGCTGAGGCTTTGGGGCTGACAGCGTCTTATTGATAACATTTCAGATTTGTTCTGTGAAACACGGGGTATAAATTAACACCACTGGGGAAACCAACACAAGGGCCCATGTTCTCTGAAAGGGTCTTTCCCCAATAAAGCAGGCAAGGTTGCGGGATGTACAAACCCTGGACACCAGTTTCCTCAGGGACACCTTGCCAGAGTTTCATTTCGATTACTATGAATGATGCTCAAAGGCAAAATAAGCTCTTGCTCTGAAAACATTTCTAAATCTTAACTTTTCAAAACAAGCAAAGAACACAGATAATTTTCAGTGATTGTGGGATGGCCTTCTAAGGACTTTCAGACACTTGTCATCCCCCTCCTTGGTACCATATCCTGATTTCCTCTGGGAAACACCGCTCTCCCTGCCCTTGGCCCAAATGCCTCCGAGAAGAGCAAGCGCTCTTCCTTTGTCCTTTGTCCTAAACACTGTCATATCCATGGGTCCTTGGGATTAATTAGGGAGGGTATTTGACTAAAGAGTCAAAGCACAGTAAATCTCAGGATTAATGAAACAACAGGGGAGACTGCCATCTGTCGTCCATGGGACTGCGGAGATGAGTAACGGAGCAGCGGCCATCCACCCCGCACCGAGACTGAGACCCCAGGGAGGCACACACGGGAGACCCATCCCTCGGGCTGTCACCAGCCTCAGGGGAACTTGACCTGTGACATTCCAGTCATGTGAGCAGCACTTTCCTTCTCTTCTGAAGTAAACCTGTCCTGGGGTTTCTGTTAGTTTTAAGCAGAAAAAAAGTATTACAACCTTAGAATGTCTTTCAATCGTTCTAGTAGAAGAGTACTGTCGTGGTAAACCGGATGAGCTCCGTAACTCTGTGTCGTGTTGAGAGTAACTTCTAGCCTGCGCACTCCGTCAAGTTCGCACCAAGGGCTTCTTTAACAAGCTTCCTCGTGCGTTCTGGGAGAAAAGAGTTCAGAAGAGATAACCTAGGAATTCCTCGCACCCTTGACAAAGGCTTACATCACAGAGGAGTTCAGAATCATTGATAAATCAATCATTCTTGGGGCAAAAAATTCAGATCTGTAAAGAAAATGCAAAAAATACATAATAAGTGCAGTTCATTCCTTTATCCATGTATCTCATTGATCCTACATTTTCTGATACTTCTTAAGTGTTTAAGTGGAGGTCAAGTCAATGCAAGACACTATTGCTAAGTCTAGCACTGCTGGTCACAGAGCCACACGTGACTATTTAAAATTAAATTGCTTTAACTGAATTAAAATTTAATTAATTAAAAATAAATAAAATTTAAAATGTAGTGAAAAGTGAATAAGTGAATAAGTGAAAAGCAAAACAAAGTAACTCTTTGCCCTAAAAAAAAGAGAATATCTGGAGTTGGTCTTGTAATTCTAATGGACAGTGGTAAAGACATTTAACATCAGTCGCACATAACACACAATGATCAGAAATGGCTTTTCTGAAAAAGTGACATCTAAATTGAAAGATGAAAAAGCACTGTTCAGAAGACTCTTTGAAAGTATTAGCTATGCTATTTTAAAGAACTAGAAAGTAGAGAATGGTATGTGATAAAATATATGGGTGCTTTTTAGTTTCTGTTTTTCTAGTGGAACATTTGGAAAATAACAGAAGAACTTGAGGCATAAATGTGCATTTTAAAACATAATCAGAAGAAAAATACCCATGGAACAGAAACTCACACTTAGAGGAAACTGGACATCATCATCAAGGATCCTCCCCGCCCCCAGTTTTCTTTATGTTTTCTAAAATTACTTATTATTTTAATAGTACAAATTTATGGAGTATGGTGGATAATTTGATATATGGGTACAATATGTAATGATCAAATCAAGGTAGTTAACATTTCCATCTTCTTAAACACTTCAAAAAGTCTTTGACTACCATGTAATAATTATATGTATTTGTGGGGTGCAGTGCACTATTTCAATATACAGATACACGATGTGATGGTCATATGGAGGTAGTCAACATTTCATCTCCCCATCATTGCTTTGCATTAAGAGCCTTCCAGCTCCTCTTTTCTAGTTATCCATGAAATGTGAAATGGGTTGTTGTGGAGTGGAGTTGCCCGCCGTCCTGTAGCACTCTAAAACTTAGTACTTCTGTCTATCAGTATGTAGGTACCCACGATACTTCCCAACCTCTATGAATCACGATTCTACATTCAGAGGGACTTTCTTAAAAACATCAGTATACAAGGGGAATATTCAGTATTTGTCTTTCTGTGAATGACCCCCAAATTCTAACCTCCAGCTTCCCCATAAAAGGTACTACTCTTGAATGTTTTAAAAATTATTTTGCTTTGTGTTAATGATTTACTAAGAATGGGTATATTTCTAAAAATGTTTTTCATTTATACAAATGATCCATTTAAAGTTCATCTTCTATGGTATTTTATACAAATGTTTAAAGATTAATGTCTGTGTGTACAGCACCAGGCATGGTAGTGTATGCCTGTAATTCCAGCACTCAGGAGGCTGAGGTAGGAGGGTTACTGCAAGTTAAAGGCTAACCTGGGCTACTGAGTGAATTCAAATCAGCCTGGAATACATAGCAAGACCCTGACTCAAAAAAAATTACATTGGTGTGTATAGTTTTAATTCATTTATTTTTACTACTTTTAACTACATTTTAGTCTTCTAGTATGAAACTACTCAATATATCAGCCCATTTTCATTTCAATAGACATCTATATTGTTTTTAAGAGATTTTGCTTTTAGAAATAATGCTTCTATGAACACAGTTTATCCATTTTTATGCTTCTGCCTGATTTTGTGGATGGGCCATCCTTAGGAATAAAGTTCATAAGATACGAATGTGTTTAATTAACAAGATGCTATGAAGTGCATTAGGGAAGTTGGTTATGATTCTATCCTGTATCTTTACGTTCCTGCCAGTCTAGAGGTATAAATGGTATGTCTTTGCCTAATGACCAAGATTACTCATTCTTCCAAATATTTTTAGAAGTACTTGTTTTCAATCCAGGAAAACTGGATTGGCTTACTTGTATTGCTAATTTCTCTCCTGGGTTATTCTTCTTTATTCTGTGAATGTATAAGCGTTTTTCATTTTTCTCCATAGTAATTTTTATCAGTTTGTGTACAGAAAATATGTTCCAAACTGTGGCTTCTAATTTCATTCTTTTTATATTTTTGTAACTCACGCCACCATATCAACACACAGTCTACAAACAGTGACTCATGCCCATCGTCGAGTGCTCCCATTGTTGCCGTCACAGTCACATACAGGATACATTGTTGCTTCCCACAATTCCTTGCTCAGATAGTGTGGGTCCCTTTACACCTGCACCAGCTGCTTGGGTGGCGCCTCCTGACCTCTGCATCCCTGTCTCTCCCACAGTTCACATGATGGCTCATCTGCTATGGAATGTGTCACATCTGGCTTCTTGCAATTAGCACAACGGTGTTGAGATACATTTACGTTGTAGCGTGTGACAGAATTCCATGACTTTTTATTACCAAGTAGTGTTTAATTGTGTGGGTGTACCACAGCTTATCCATCTGCTCCCTTTATTTTTAATTGGCACATATGTGTGATATAGGGCATGGATACTTATTCTGGGGAACTGGTACATGCATAGGACATGTCTTCATCACCTTCAGTCATGCCCCACATTTCCTCCCACCCACTTTTCCAACTCTAAGAGTTTGCCTTCTAGCTTCATATCATCTTTCCTTTTATTCACATATCTATTTATATTTTAGGCTTCCCATACAGAGATAACATGCAATATTTAACTTTCCTACTCTAGTTTACCTCGCTTAGCATGATGGCCACAAGTTCCATCAAGTTTCCTGCATGTGACATGATTTCATTCTTTATGGCAGAATGATATCCCATCCTGTACCTATACCACATTTTGTTTATCCACTCATCTTCTGATAGGTATCCAGGTGATTTCTAAAGCTGAACTATTGCGAAGCTGATATAAACATGGATATGCATGTACTACTATAGCATGATATCCGTAGTTCTTTTGGGAAGAAAGGAGAGGTTTAGCTGTGTCAAATGGCATTTCTATTTTTAGGTTTTTGAGGAATCTCTGCTGATTTCCATAGTGGTTGTACTAGTCTACATTTCCTTGAACAATGAAGAAGCATTTTCTTTCCCCTCTGTAATCTTGCCAGCATTTATTTAGTCTTGACAAAAGCCATTCTGAGTGGGATGAGATGGAATCTCAGTTGTTTTGATGCGCATTCCCTGATGGTTAAAGCTGTTGAACATGTTTTAAATGTACTCGTCAACCAGTTGTACTTCTGTTGAGAAGTGTCATTCAGTTCAGTTTCCCACATTTTGATTGAGTTATTTATTTGGGGGTTAATTTTTTTGAATTCTATATATATTCTAAATAGTCACTTTCTATTGGAAGAGTAACTTTCTCCCATTCTGTAGGTTGTCTTTTCGCTCTGTTGAATGTTTCCTTTGCTATGCAGAAGCTTTTTAACTTATGTGTTCCCATCTGTTAATTCTTGATATCATTACCTGTGCTATTAGAGTCCATTTAGGAAGACTTTTGCCTGTGTCTATGGCTTTGAATGTTTCCGTTTTCTGCTAGCATTTTAAAGATTCTTGGTCTTGTACCTAGCTCTTTGCTCCATTTATAGTAGATTTGAGTATACAGTGAGATATGCGGATCTAGTTTTCATCTTCTGAATGTTTTCCCAGCACCATTTTCTAAGAGGGTGTCTTTTTTCCAATGTTAGCTTTGGCCCCTTTGTTGAAGATCAGATGCTTGAAAGCACATGGGGTTGTTTGCCTTTCATTTGTTCTATCCCATTGCTCTACAAGTCTGTTCTGTGTCAGTACCATGCTGTTGTTTTTTTTTTTTTTTTTTTTTTGTGGCTTTGTAGTATAAATTAAAATCTGATATTGTGACGGCTCCAGCTTTGCTCTTCTTGCTTGGGACTACTTTGGCTATTCTGGTTCTTTTGTGCTTTCATACGAATTTTTGTATCTGTGTGTGTGTGTGAGTGCATGCATTTCCATAAAGAGTGTTTTTGGTGTTTTAACAGGGATTGCATTAAATCTATACATTTATTTTTATAATATGCCTACTTTTACAGTATCAGTTCTGCCAATCCAAGAACAAGGGAGATCTTTCCATTTTCTAATGTCCTTTTAAATTCCTTTCTTCAAAGTTCTAAAATTTTCACTATGGAGGTCTTTAATCTCCTTGGTTATGTTGATTCCTAGGTATTTTTTTAAAGCTACTGTGAATGGAACTGTTTTCCTGATTTATTTCTCCTTGAGTTAATTATTATTGTGTGGGAAGACAATTGATTTTTGTGTATTGATTTTGTATCCTCCCACCTTGCTGAATTTATCCCTCAGATCTAAAACTCTTCTGGTGGAGGTTTTTGGGTCTTCTATGAATCATGTCAACTGCAAACAGGGATAATTTGACTTCTTCCTTTCCTACTTATATCACTTTTATTCCTTTCTCTCACCTTACTGCTCTGGTTAAGTTTTGAGTACTGAAGGGGGGGCATAACAGTGTACACCCTTTTCTCATTAGTGGTTTTAAAGGAAATGCTTTCAGTTTTTCATAATTCAGCATGATGCTGGCTGTGAGTTTGTCATATATGGCTTTTATCACATTGAGATAAGACATTTTCCTCTGAATTTTTATCATGAGGGAAGGCTGGATTTTCATAAAGGCTTTTCTTTTTGGACATGAGAAAATGTGATTTTTATCCTTGATTATATTTATGTGGTGTATTGTATTTATTGACTTACTGGTTTACATAGGTTGAACCATCCTTGCATTCCTGGGTTGAAACAAACTTGGTTATAATATATGACCTTTTCAATCATTAGTTGAATTCTATTTGGAAGAATATTATTGAGTAATTTACATTTATTCACCAGAAACACTGGCTTATAACTTTCTTTTTTGTTGAATCCTTATTTGGATTTGGTATCAGGGTAAATCTGGCTTAATAGAATAAATTTGGAGATGGAGGGTGGTTGAAGACAAGGATATAAACAGAATTATAATGTGTTATGGACATGTACCAAGTCCCCATGATGAATGTAATCATTATGTACTTCAAAGATGCACTAATAAAAATAAAAATTAAGAATAACGTAAATAAAAATAGAATGAATTTGGAAGCATTCTTTCCCACTGAATTACCTGAAAAATTTGAAGAGCATTGGTGTTAGTTCTTTAAAGATCTGGCAAGTTTCAAGTCCAGAGCTTTTCTTGGTTAATAGAATTCTCATTACTGAACCAATTGCATTGCTTATTGTAGGTCTGTTTAAGTGTTTTATATTTTTTGATCAATTTTATTATGTCAGGTATGTCTAAGAATATTTCTATTTCCCTAGAGTCTCTGATTTATTGGAATTTTCAAAAAAGTTTCTAGTAATCATCTGGATTTTGGTGTTATTCTTTGTAATTTCACCTTTTTAATGTATTTTATAAGTGTATGTTACTATCGAATGATGATGAGGTTTATTTGGGAAGTTGGCACATGCATTTAACATATATCAATTTAAATTCCCTTGCTCCTTTCTTTTTCTCTTCCCCTCCCCTTTGTTTCCTTCTCCATCTCCAGAAGTCTACCTTCTTATCTCCCATCCACCTTCTTTTATTTTAACTATTTATAAATTTATATAGTTTATTTTTCTTATATAAGAGAAAATAAGCAATATTTTCTGAGTCTGGATAGTTTCAATCAACATGATGGTTTGTAGTTCCATCCATTTTTTTCCAAATGACATATTTTCTTCCTTATGGTGGAGTAATATTTCCTTGTGTTTATGTACCACATTTTCTTTATCCATTCATCTGTTGACAGGCACAATTTAGCTATTGTGAATTGTGCCAATAAAAACATGGGTGTGCAAGCATCACTGTAGTATGCAGTCCTTAATTATTTTGGGACTATGCCAAAGTGATAAAGCTGGGTCAAATGGTGTTTCCATGTTCAGTCTTTTAAGGAATTGCTACACTGCTTCCCATAGTGGCTGTACTAGGTTACCTTCCCACCAGCAATGTAGCAGGGGCTCCTTGTCCCTGTTTCCTCACCAGCATCCATTGCTTTTTTTTTTCTGAATACTAGTTATTCTGACTAGGGCAAGAAGAAATGTCAGTGTAGTTTGAATTCCATTTTTCTGATAGCTAGAGATGTTGAACATTTTTTGATACACACTTTAGACATTTGAATGTCTTCTTCATTCAGTTTATTTGCCCACTTTGGATTAATTGTTTTATGGGGATTAATTTGTTAAGGTTGTTACATGATCTAGACATAAGTTCTCTGGCAGAAGAGTAGCTAACAAAGATTTTCTCCCAGTCAGCAGGTTGTGTCTTCACTCTGTTAATTATTTCCTTTGCTGTGTAAAAGTTTGTTAATCTGCTATTGTTCCATTGTTGATCCTTGATATTTCCTGTACTTTTGGAGTGCTGTTAAAAAAAGTCTTTGCCTGTGTTATGGCTTCAAGTGTTTCCTGTATTTATCTTCCAGAAGTTTCAGTGTTTTCAGTTTTAGATCTTTGTCTGTGACCCATTTTTATTTGATTTTAGTGCAAAGTGAGAGATAGGGATCTAATTTCAATCCACATGTGGCTTTTCAGTTTTCACACACCATTTGTTAAGATTCTGTCTTTTCTCCAGCATGTTTTTGGTCTCTTTGTCCAAAATCAGAGGGATGTAGGTGCTTGTGTTTGTTTCTATGTCCTCTTTTTTATCCTTTTGGTCTACATTTCTGTTTTTGTGATGTACCATGTTGGTTTTGTTACTATGGCTTTACACTGCAGCTTGACGCTAGTATTGTGATTCCTCCAGCACTGTTTTTGTTTTGTTTTTTGTTTTGTTTTGTTTTGTTTTGTTGCCCAGAGTTGCCTTAGCTTTTCTGGATCTTTTTGGATTCCAAATGAAGTTATGATTATTTTTTCTAGTTCTATGAAGAATTTTGATGGTATTTTTAATAGACATTGCACCAAATCTATAGATTGCTTTTGGTAGTGTGGCAATTGTAGCAATATTAATTCTGCTGATCCAAGAATAAGCGGTGACTTTCCATTTCTTTTTTTCTTTTTGTGTGATTCTGGGCCTTCACACTGAGCTATATCTCCCATGATATTTTATTTTTTATTTTGAGATGGAGTCTCAATAAGTCATGAGTTCCCAGGCTGGATTCAAACTTGCGATCCTCTTGCCTCAGCATCCCAGTGTGCTGGGATTAGAGGCATGTGCCCTCTAGTGCCCTCTTCAATTTCTTTCCTCAGAGTCTGTAATTTTCGTTATAGAGATCTTTCACCTCTGGCTAGTTGATTCCTAGGTATTTAATTTTTTGAAGCTGTTGTGAATGGACTTGTTTTCCCGATTTCTTTCCAAGCGGGATTTCTTTCCTATTGGTATACAGGAACGCAATTGATTTTTGTGTGTTGATTTGCATCTTGCCACTTTGCTGAATTTTTTATCAGATCTGAAAGAAAAACAACTGGTGGAGTTTTTATCTTCCATGTGAAGAGTCACACCATTTGCAGAGGGATTATTTGACTTATTGCTCACTACTCATACACCTTTATTCCTTTCTCTTGCCTGATTTCTCTGGCTAATGTTTTGAGAACTACATAGAACAGGAGTGGTTGGAGGGGGCACACTAGCCTCAATCCAGACTTTAGAAGTAATTCTTTCCATTTTTCCCACTTAATACGATGCTGGCTGTGGGTTTGTCATATATAGCTTTTATAATTTTGAAGTAAGGTCCTTCATATTATTTTCAATCAGGTTTTTTTTATAATGAAGTGGTCTTGGATTTTGCCAAAGATTTTTAAAGTATCCACTGAGATGACCCTATAATTTTCATGTTTGATTCTATTTATGTGATGTATTACATTTATTGATTTATGTATGTCAAACCATCCTTACAACCCAGGAAAAAACCAATTTGGTTATGATGTATGATTGTCTTAATATGATATTGAATTCTGTTAGTGAGGATCTTACTGAGGATTTTTGAATCTATGTTCCTCAATGATTTTTTTCTATAGTTTTCTCTTTTGTTGAATCCTTATCTTGTTTCAGTAGCAGGGTACTGTTGCTTCATAGAATGAATTTGGGAGGATAACTTCCTTTCTACTTTATGGGAAAGTCTGAGGAACATTAGTGCCCATTCTTCTGTAAAGATCTGTTAGAATTCTGCTGTAAATCCATCTGGTCCTGGACTTTTCTTATTTGGAAGAGGTTTAATTATTGATTCAATCTCATTGCTTATTATTAGTTGCAGATTTTGTATATCTTTGTCTCAGTTACTTTCTCATTGCTGAGACAAATACCTGACAGCCAAAGTTAAAGGAGGAAGGGTTTATTTTCAGCTCACAGTTTGTAGAGGTTTCAGTCCATAGCTGGTTGGCTCCAAGGCGCAGTGGCATGGCAGAAGAACCTCGCAGAGGAGATACAGTTCATGGCAGGCAGAAGGCAGCAAATCAGTCAAGTAGGAAGGTGGAGCAGCAGCCTGGCTCTCCCTCTCATGCCTTTCAGGTTATCTGCCTTTTGGGTCGTGCCACCCACACCCACTGTGGACCTTCCTATTACCCACATCCAGAACTATGCTAAACCACTTAGTGGAGTGATTTAGTAACCAGGCACCCTTAATCCCAGCATCACACAACTTAATTCAAGGATCACACATGCTAGATCCAGCCAGCTCGCAAAACTTCCAGCTATAAGTGAGTGAGGCATTGGGGGGACACTGGCCACAAGTTGTAACAATCTTCTTGATTCAAATCTAGGTTATATGTGTAGGGAGGTTATTTGTGTCCGGGAATTTAATAATTTCTTTGAGATTTTCAAATTTTGAAAATAATTTCTGATTATCCTCTGTATTGCAATGGTGTCTGTTGTAATTTCATCTTTTTCATTTTATTAGTGTAGAGATTCTCTTTCTTTTAGTTGAAGGAGAGCCCAACAACACATGGTAAGACACTAGAGAAGAAAAAAAATGAATAATTGACATTTGTGGACTTATACATATATATTTATGACTCGCACACTTTGAAACAGGCAGAAAGCAGGAAAACAAATTCTGCCAATGATACACAGAAAAGAAGGGTAGGAAAGGGAGATTTGAGAGGCTGGGAGGGAAAGAAAAAAGGGGTGGATATAAATGGAAAGTGAGTGAAAATACAGAGATTGAATTCAATTAACGAACTAACAAAACAGAACTTTAGCAAACTGTATGTGATAATAGTTGGTGTGGGAGAACACAATGCAAGGTGCCAAAGTATCACAGAAGTAGAAGCAAGCTGGGGTTGGTGGTGCAGCCTGCAATCCCAGCTCTCTGGGAGGCTGAGGCAGGAGAATTGGCTAGTTTGAGGCCAGAGTGGACAATGTAGTGACTCAACAAGACCTTATTCCAAAATAAAAAAGAAAAAGGGCACGTGATGGAGCTTGGTGTAAAAGCCCTGGGTTCAAAACCTAGTACAAAAAAAATTAAAAACAATAATTAGCATTTTTAAATATTTTTGAACACGCGTATGCTTTCTCTACTTAGAAAATTCAGCTCCAGGAAGGAGGAAGAGAGGAGAGGAGGCAGGGAGGAGGAAAGGAAGCAAAGAAGGAAGTAGGGAAGGAAAAACAAAACCAGGTCCTATATTCCTCCCTTTGGAAGCATTTATACTGGAGTCAGAATTATCCCAGAAGTCGCTGCCTCTATGCAAACCAGAGAGGCGGTGCGGAGCATGCAGGAGGCTGAGCTGCACCCTCCAGTGCTGTGGATGGGAGCCCTGTGGCTGGCCAGTGGCGGGAATGTGTCCCCTGTAGCAATTTAACCTCTTCCCCTGGGGTTAAGGGGCCGGGAGTTCAGACTGCCTGGGGGTCTTCGTGGGTCTGCAGCACGGGCTGAATCTCCGCACATTTCCGGGCTGCACTTCTGCTGGTGAGGCTGGGCAGAGTGTGCACTGCATCTGCTCTGAGGGGCTCTGTGCACCCCAGGAGGGACAGGCAGGCTCTGTGTTTGTGCTGGGCCTCGGTGGCCAACCATCCTATCCCTGCAGGGCCCCTTCATACCTAGGCCCTCTGTGCAAATGCCCCCCGTCTTGTGCCCTCTGCCCTGTTGAGGAGATGCTCCCCACCAACTTTGTCTCCCCTGAGCTGGGGCTGAGTCTCCTGATTTCCTGATTTTAGCTTTAATGGGTCACAGCCCCCTTTCCTGGGCCCATGCTAGTTGTGATGGTCGAGTCCTCCTCCTCCTTCAGTGCAGTGACAACCACACCTGGGAGTTGCAGAGCACGTGGGGCCTGCCCGCACCCGGGCAGAGGGGCTGCTCCAGGTAGCTTGCGCCCCTCTTCTCCTGGGTGTTGTCTTGTCATCCTGAGGCAGACTGGAAGGGGCTCTGCGAAGGCTTCCCCAGCACACCCTGTGTGACTGCGGAGAGGAGACAGTAACAGTGGTTCTGGGTTTCTGTCAGGCAACAGAATCCGTGCTCACAAAAGAACCTGAGTTCTCCCTCTGGCTGCTGCACAGGAGGAAAGGACTCCCCTCTCCACCTGAGCCACCTGTCCTTGGTGAGAGTTACTCCAGGTAATTTACTTGTCCTCCAAAACGCTAGCATTCAGGCCTGGTTCCTGGCTCTCCCAGAACACAGTCCTTCTATCTCCCCTTCCTGTGGGTCCCTGTGTTTGGGGTGAATAGCCCAAAGAACTTGTGGGTGCAGGGCTGCCCCCAGCCCAGTGTCTTCTGACCTCCTCCATCTACTTCCTGATAGCTACTTACGTTCTTTCCAGTGTTTGGCTTCGGTGAGTAAAGTCCCGTGAATGATCATGCTCAGGTGTTTGTGTGGACCTATGTTTTCATTTCCCTTAACAAATATGTCTGAGTGCAGTTACTGGGTCATATGGTGAGTATAGGTTTGACTGTGTAAGAACTTGTTATGCCTTTTGTCCAAATGGCCTCTGCCATTTTGCATTTCCAGAAACAGTGCATGAAATATATGTTCTCACCAACGGTGCCTGAGGGTTCCCTTTCTACATATCCTTGCTGCGTCTTGGCATTCTCAGGGGTTTCCAGGTTCTACTTATTCTAATCATACCAACAGTGCCTGAAGGTCCTGTTTCTACATATTCTTGCTGTGTCTTGGAATTTTCAGGAATTTCCAGTTTCTACTTATCATTTCCATTCCTTTAAATTTCAGCGTTTTTTTGAGTGGGTGCTGGATGTCTTTAGACTTGTGATTTGTTTTTTGTGATAACTATTGGTGTTGAACATTTTCCCCTGTGCTTGTTGGGCCATTAGTATATCTTCTTTTGCAAATTGTCCTTTCTTACTTCTGTCTCAATGTTTTTAGGCTGTTTGCTTTCCTAATATTGAACTGTAACAGAGCTTTGTATATTCTAGTTTCCATTCCTTCACCACATACATATATCATTCTCTCAGTCTATAGCATATACTTTAATTTTCTTAACAGTTTTTTTTGTTTGTTTGTTTCATTTTTTGTTTGTTCATTTGTTTGTTTTTTAAGAGAAAAAACTTAGCCAGGAACAGTGGCATATACCTGTAATCACAACAACTTGAGAGGCTGAGGCAGGAAGATTACAAGTTTGAGGCCATCCTGGATTACTTAACAAGACCTTGTCTCAAAGTTTAAAACAACAACAACAAAAAATTTTAATTCTAGGGATGTAGCTCAGTGCAAATGTCCTGAGTTCAAATCCCAGCCCATCCCCACAAGCAAGCAGAATTTTAGCTGGTAGAATAGCTACACTTGGGAGGCTCTGGAGGACCAGAACGTGAGCCCAGGAGTCTGAGATCATCCTGGCAACATGGCAAGACCCTGTCTCGTAATAAGCAGAAGACACGAGTTTTCATTTTTATGCAGTCTATACATAGAGTGGTTTCATATTTTAGAACCCACAGAATCTCTGTACATCCAGAATTCTTGCTGCAGGTCACAGGAAATATATTATACATACTATAGTCCTTTATATCTAGCTGTCCCCCAAAGCCTCATGCGCTCATGGGGAGGGGCTTTGGGAGGGGACTGGGTCACAGGGGCATGACACTCCTCAGTGGATTAGCGCACTGATGGGTTCATGGGTCAAAGTGATGCTGGGAGGTGGAGCCTGGTGGGGGACAGGGGTCACTGGGGGTGACCTGGGAGGGTCTCTCCCCCCTGCTCCCTTGACCTCTGCCTCCTGCGACTAGGCTACGGACAGTTTCTCCTCTGCCATGCTGCCCTGCCTTGAAGCCAGCTGACTGTGGACTGAAACCTCTACGAACTGTGAGCTAAATAAACCTCTCCTCACTTAACTTGTGGGCGCTGGGTATTTTGTCCCAGCTTGAGGAAAGTAGCTAAGATACAGACCATATGTAATCACTGTGTCTTTGTTATTTTTACATAGTGGTACAGCTGTCCCAGTGCTTATTTGAAAGACAGAAATTAACACCAGCATATTCAGCAGTATAATTTATTATTTAATGAGAATATTTTTTCCAATTTTGAAATCAATACTCCAAAATATTTATCTTAATTTTGAATGCAATTTATGAAAAATTCAGTAGAAAATGCAAGCAATTCACAATTACATAACTTTGTTAACTTATACACAAATGCAACAGAATTGACATTACTATAAGTCATAATTAATACTTCACTTTTACCAAGATTTCTGTGATAGCAACCAAGTGTTATTAACTAACTAATGAGATTTTTCTCCAAAATCAATGTGGTATCAATATATAATGTCAAGTCTTGAAGGGAACAGATATCTTTTTTATCATTGTAATCTTAGACTTCCCCCATTAAAACTATTTTAATTCTTTAACTTACAAGCATGTATTAATTGTAATCAGTGGTTTTTCTTAACACTTAGACATTAATATTTTCTTTCTTTTTTATTTTTTTCCTTTTGTGGGTACTGGGAACTAAACTCAGGACCTTGCGCTTGCCAGGCAAGTGCTTATGCCGCTGAGCTATATCACCAGCCCGTTAATATTTTCTTAATATGAATGTAAAATTCTCTTTATTGCTATGAAGCTAAGACCAAAGATGTCAGCAAACAGCTTAACTAGGATCATAAATCAATATCAAAAAATCCAGTTATGACAGTTTTAGCCTTTTCTAGATAGTAATACCATTTCCTTAGAGTATCTTTGTGAAGAGAACTATCAAGTTATTTTTATTTAAAATTTTTTTTTTTTTTTTTTTTTTGTGTGGGTACCAGGGGGACGACCTCAGGACCCCGCGCGCCAACAGGCACCCGTGCCGCTGAGCGATATCACCGGCCCCTTTTTCCTATGTGGGTTCCGGGAGTCGAACTCGGGCCTTCGCGCTTGCAAGGCAGGCGCTTATGCCGCTGAGCCATCTCACCGGCCCTTATTTAAAAATTTTATTCAATAAAAATTTTAATGTGTTAATGGCTTAATTTGGTTACAAAATGTTTTACAAATAAGTAATGAGAATCAAGACACTCTAAAGTATATAATAGACTTATTAGAGTGCAGCTAATTATTTTAATATAAAATATCTTATCCAGCAAGACCTATCTAGCATTGATATTTATTATTCTAATTCACTTTTACTTATCTACTTGGGGTGCAAGAATTTAAAAATATATTGCCATTTCAAGTGCATAAACATTTCTTAGAGATGATGGCCAAGAAATCTATCTCCAGTCTCTATTCACCATTTTAACTAGCTAATTTTTGTAGAAAGAATGAAGTCTTGTCTGCCCAGGGTAAAAGAAAATTTTAAAAATATATACTTCTTTTAAATATATGGACTGTCCTCCCAACATGTTACTTATCTGATTAAAATTCTCTATATGAAGTAAATAGGAATTAATTCTTATAAGTGAAAATTAATACCAAATTAATACCAAAGTTGAAATTATAAAATATAGAAGCAGAACAAGTCTTGGACCTATGGTAGCGCTGCATTCCAGAGATGCCATTTTGAGATCTTCCCTATGTGTGATTATATCAGCCTTCCAACAGACATGGCAACTGGTAAAATCATTCATTTGGGGGTACATTTTAAGTAGCTGAAAATGTCAGCATTTGTTTTGGAGTCTGCCACAATAGCTTTATCTTTTAACAAAACAGAGAAAGTTTTCAGGAAAGGAGGAGTCAAACATTTCTAGGCACTAAACCAAGATAAGAACTGAGAAGTGCTCATTTGATTTACAGATGTAGAAATTGCCAATTTCCCTGACAACCGCAATTTCAATGAAATTGGTGGGAAGAAACCAGATTGCAATTGTTTTAGTTGAGATGTGAGTGGGAGGTTAAGAATGAATTCATGATAAGTAGAGAGAACTTCTTCAAAATGTTTTGCTGTGAATCAGGATGAAAGAGATAGACAGAAAAGGTTGATGGTCCAAAAGAAAGTATTTTTTATCATTTTTAAATGGAAAAAAATGTTCAAATACTAATGGCATATGTGTGAGTCTGCTTTCTGTTTCTGTAATAAAATACCAGAGACTTGGTATTTATAAAGAGCTGAGGTTAATTTTGCCTTCCAGTTTCAAAGGCTGGGACTCCCAAGAGCATGGCACCCTTAGCTTGTTAACACCTTCTTGCTGTGTTATAGCACAGAGAAGGGCAGGACACAGCAAGACAGAGTAAGTGTGCCAAGGAGAGGGTGCTATTGTAGCAAAGGCACTCCCTCAATAACCCTGCAGTCCATGCAGAGATTAATTCATTCATGAAGGCTCTGAATCACCTCCTGAAGGTTCCACTCATTCATTAGCACAGGACTTTGGGGATTAAATTTCCAATACCTGACTTTGGGGGACATATTAAAAACACAGCAGAATAAAAATTTTCTGAAAATGCATTGACTTAGAAGACAGAAATCAATGAAGCAAGTCCCCTGAAATGAGAGGGATGCATCTTATACAGTCAAAAACACACTGCTTCCAATTTTAACAGAAGTGCTGGTGTTTATGGGGTAGATTTGTTCTTTTATTGACAGAATATTAGGGGTTTTCCTTCTGGTAACATTCGTTTTGAAGTAGCAGGTGTCGGTTGAACATGAAGGAGGACTGAGGCGGGGTAGCACTGTTAGAAGATCAAAACAGCAGGTTTTCAAAATTGAGAATTGGGAAAAATGTTGACTTACTTCTTTAAGGAAGACTCTGGAGCAAGGTTATTAATATAGCCAGTATTGGCATTTCAGCCCTCTCCAAAAGACCCAAATCTTTGTGTAGATCTAATTACCACCCCATAAGAGATACGGTGGGTGGAGGGACATATTAAATGACACCACAAAGATGTAATCAGCCAGATTCCACTGGATATGTGATTCAGTTGCTCCAACAAACAAATGGTATTTTATGATTTGTTTTACTTTGCCTTGCCTTGCTTAGCTTTGCTTTGCTTTGTTTGAGATGGGGTTGCCCAGACTGGCATTGAACTATTGGGCTTAAGTGACCCTCCTGCTTGGGTCTCCTGAGTACCTGGAACCTCAGGTGTGTGCCACTGCACCCAGCTCAATAAATGGCATTTTCAGGGGCAAGGGAATGTTGTATTTTTAAGAAAATCAGGAGAAATTGAACATTTACTAGATATTGGATCATTCATGGTTATTGTTATTTTAGGTGTGGTAATAGCATTGTAGTTATTTTAAACGGATTTACCTGAGAGATACAGACTAAAGTATTACACACACAGATATGATAGCTGTGTTGGTAACTTTTCTCTCATTGCTAAGACAAAATACCTGATGCCCAAAATTAAGGAAGGAAAGGTTTATTTAGTTCACAGTTTGTAGATGTTTCAGTCCATAATCAGCCGGCTCCAAGGCAGGGTGTGACAGAGGGGCAATAGTTCATGGCAGCAGAAGACAGCAAAAGCAACAAGAGCAAAAAAAGGGGAGACAAGCTTCTTTTCCTCCCTTATATTATACGCAGGCTACCACCCTAGGGCAGGTGTAGCATTCACACCACCAATCCCAGCACTACACAATGAACCAATCACAAACCCTAGATTTGGCAGCCTCTGAAAAGCCCACCCCCCATGACTACATGAGGCTTTGGGGGGACCTCCAGACATAAACCATTACATTCTGCCCCTGGACCCCCAATGACTCCTGGATATCCCTTTATGCAAAAGGCATCTAGTCCCTCTCTAAGGGTAGCAAAAGTCCTAACAGTTTCAGCATTGCTGAAAAGTCCAAGTCCCAAGTCTTCTCTGAGATGTAAGGCAGACTCGTAGCTGTGAGCCCCAGTACAAATGAAAAGAAAGTTAAACACTTCCAATATTTAATGGCACAAGATAAACATTACTATTTCAAAAGTTACAAACAGGGGGACACAAAGGAATGGGACCGAAGCAAGTCCAACATCCAGCAGGGCAAACATTAAATCCTGTATTTCCACGTGGAACATCTAAATCAATCTGTGGTAAGTTGTGAGCTCCAAAGAGTTTGCGTGGCTCTGCCCCTGTGGCACTTCCAGTGGTTGTAGCTCCCGTGGCTTCTCTCTTGGGCCCACTCTGCTCCCTCCTTGTGGGTTTCCTCAGACGATACACATTCTTGGCTTCTCCAAACACCTGGGGTCTCCACTGCACATTTGTCTTCACCCTCACAGCTTCACACACTGCCCTCTCAGTGGCACATTGCCTGGCCTCCCAGGCCTTCTTCTGAAATCTTAACCCCACAACTCTTGCATTCTGCATGCACGTAAAACCTGTGCCACATGGATGATGTCAAGGTCTCCTGCCACTTGGAGCAGTAGCCAGGCTTCCCTCTCTCTTGGCTGTAGGAGTCAAGTGCCCGGATCACTAAGCACTCTGAATCCAATTCTGAGGAACAAATTCTCTGTGCTGCTGCCATTCTGGAACATGGTGCTCTGGGGCTGTCTTCTCAGAACAAAGTCTTTCACCTTTGCAATTTTGAGGCTGCAAAGGGTGTGGTACTGCTGCTTCCTCTGATGCCTGCAGGCCATCTTTTGTATTCTTCTTCTGTTCCTTCTCAGCAATTAAGATCTTCTCTGTTCTATTTTTGCAGTCCACAGCCTTACTGGAGCTTCCCTTCTGGCCAAACTCACAACATTTTAAATCATTCTGCTGGGCTCTTTGGTCTTGATTCTCAACATAGATCTGGCTAAAAGCCCCCAACAGTAACCATGCCACTACCTCAACATTCAACTGCCAGAAATTAATTAGTGCACCACCATTGATCTCAGTCTCAGGCAAAATCTCTGGACACAAGCAAAATGCACACAAACTTTTTGCCAAGCCATAACACACACATTGTATTGGCAAAAAAACAGACCTGAGGATCAGTGGAAGAGATTAGAAGATGCAGACACAACTACAAACTCACTCAGCCACCTTATCTTTGACAAAGTGGCCAAACATGTTCACTGGAAGAAAGATAGCCTCTTTAATAAAAGGTGCTGGAAGAACTGGCTGTCTACATGCTGAAGACTAAAGCTAGTGCATATCTATCGCCATGCACTAAATTAAAGTCAAAATGGATCAAAGATCTAAATATTAAAACAGAAACACTGAATCTAATGGAAAAGAAAGTAGGTAGAAATCTTGAAGATATAGGTGTAGACAGAGACTTCATGAACAAAACCCATACTGCATAGGAAGTACTCCAAAGAATCAACAACTGGGATCTCATCTTATTAAGAAGCTTCTGCAAATCAAAAGAAATCATCAACAGAGTGAAAAGACAACGCACAGAGTGGGAAAAAAAATTTAGCCCACTGTTCCTCAAAGGACTTCTATCTAGAACATATAAAGAGTTGAAAAAAATCAGACCCCCCAAATTTAAAGACCCAGTCCAAAAATGGGCATCTGAGATGAATGAGCACTTCTCAGATGAAAAAATACAAATGGCAAATAAATATATGGAAAAATGTTCAACATCATTGGTCATTCGAGAGATGCAAATTAAAACAACACTAGATTCCATCTTTCCCCAGAAAGAATGGCTGTCATCAAGAAATCAACCCATAACAAATGCTGGTGCGGCTGTGGGGAAAAAGGAACCCTTCTCCTGTGTTGGTGGGAGTGTAGACTGGTGTAACCACTGTGGAAATCAGTGTGGAGATTCCTCAAAAAATAGGATTAGAGGTCCCATTTGACCTAACTATTCCCCTTCTGGGTATCTTCCCAGAAGAATTAAAAACATCATACCACAGCAATATATATGCACCCATGTTTATAGCAGCACAATTTGTAATAGCTAAATCTTGGAAACAACCTGAATGCCCACCAAATGAGGAATGGATTAAAAAAGATGTGGTGTTGTTATACAATGGAATGCTACTCAACTATAAAGGATAAACAGGAGACTTTTATAGGTAAATGAATGCAACTTGAGACCATACTCATAAGTGGAATAAATCAGTCTCACATGCATAAACACACATCATCTAGAGTCGCACAGCCAACACAGCCCTTCTTCCCAGCAGAAACCTCCTGAGCCTACTCTTTCTGGTCTTCTGAGCTCTGACTAGAATCTGCCATACAGAACAGCGAAAGGTGTTCCAGCTCTACTCTTTCAGGCGACATCTCTGAACTTTTCGAAACTCTTCCCACAAGCTATTCCTAATGATTTCTGAACTGCATGGTCAGGTATAGTCACAGCAATGACCCCATTTTTCTGGTACCAAGTTATGTGTTGGTTACTTTTCTCTCATTGCTGAGACAAAATACCCAATGCCCAAAATTAAGAAAGAAAAGGTTTATTTAGCTCACAGTTTGTGGAGGTTTCAGAACAAAATCAGCTGGCTCCAAGGCAGGATGGCGTGGCAGAGGGGCAACAGTTCATGGCTGCGGAAGACAGCAAAAGCAACAAGAGGAAGACAAGGGGAGACATGCCTCTTTTCATCCCTTATATTGTATGCAGGCTACCTGCCCTAGGGCAGGTGTAGCATTCACACCACCAATTCCAGCACTAGGTAATGAACCAATCACAAACTCTAGATTCGGCAGCCTCTAAAAATCTCACCCACCCACCCCATGACTACATGAGCCTTTGGAGGGACATCCAGACATAACCTATAACAATTGCTAAGATTTCTTTAAAAATATTTCGGAAAAAGAAATGGAATATAATTAGATGCAAGAACAGAAGTGCCAATGAAAATGTTGATAAATAATGTGGAGACAGTGGTCATGTGCACCTCTTCCCGAGAAGAGTGGTCAAAGTGAGGCAGTTGGAAAGGATGATGGACAGAGGCATTATTAACTTGAAATGACTCTTAAACATGTGTGTATGCTGATGGAAATAGCGCTGTGAAGAGTAAGAGACTGACAACGCAGGGAGGATGATAAGGTAGGATCGAAGTTGCTAAGGAGTGAAAAAAGAATCCAGAGCTCATCCATGGTGCCAAGAAAGCCAGGTGCCTGGTACCATGTGGGGTGGTTCTTACTCAGTGGGAGGTATTCAGAGCTCCTCAGTGCCTACTTCTCATTTGCAAATAGAAATGTAAAGCAAAATGAGGCATAAGATTGTGGGAACAGTGGGGAGAGCTGTTTATATATAAGCAAAGGTTACCACGTGGTCCTAGAGAAGTGAGCACCATGTTTCTTCAATGATTTTCTGATGAAGCCATTGCGATTGATCCTGACTTAGTAGAATCAGAGCATTGGACAATTCTCTGTGATTGGCTCTGGCAGTTCTACCGGCAGAGGATGAAATGAAGGGAGCAAGTACTGGAACCGCCAGCCCAGGTGCCCTTGAGCCTTTCATTTCCGTCTCCATGTCTGTATAGGCTGCTCAGCTGGTGAGCTCCACATGGGTTTATCCAGAGTCCATTGCTCTAGTGTGTGTCTCTGTCTGAAGATGTTCACTTTTATAATCCTCACAAAAGGAGGCGTGCATGGGGAAAGGAGTGATGTGGATGCACAGTGAAGCTTTGTTAGCAGAGCTGCGGCACACAGTATATCATGTGAACTGATAATGGATCAGCACACCATCCTGGAAGAAGGGGGAGGTTGAAGACCAGTTTGACAGAACAACTTTTTTCCTAATGTGTCAAAAATAATGCAAGTAGCTGTGCTAAATAAATTCATGCTGGTGCACTGCTATGAAAATTGAATGATTAATAACCTTGAGCATTATTCTTGCTTAGTGAAGACACAGTAGACAGATGACAATATCTCCAGCTAGAATACACTTCTACATGGACGTTACAAGCTCCAGTTTAATTACCTGCTTTCTGTGAGTCATGCGTGCCCCTCTCGTTTTGCTTCCATCCACTGAGCAATTTAACGTGAAACTCCAGGGCCCAGACTGGAAGGGAAGTGAGCTTTGCAAACACAACTAAAAACACTTTTCTTATGTGGAAATGGTTCCCAGTAAACTCAGCATTCCTAAAATGCTCAGAAAAATCCGTAGTGAAATAATGCAGATATATCTATCTGTTTTTATCCACAGTGTGTGCTCCATAATGACTCTAATTAAATCAGCTAGTAATTTTAAGAAGAAAAACAACAACAAAAATACTTTATCCATGTTAAAAATAGTGTTATGTCATAGCTACTTATGGCTTGAAGTTTCTGAAAAATGTAAAGAATTGTTACTTGGGTCTTTATGGTAATTTTGCAGCGAGTACCATTAACATATTAATTCTTTTCTCTGAGATTTCAAAGAAATTATGAGGAAGAAAGGATAAATATTAATTTTGGGGGTCCTTTAACAATTACTTTCCATGTCTAGACATATTTAGTTTTTCATCTGTGAGCAGGTTTTTAATATGGGACATAACTTACAGTTTTTTTTTAATTGTACCTAAAGTTTCATAAAATGCTGTATTCAATTTTTAAATTGAATATACATATATTGTTCAATGGTATTTTCATCATCCCCTCATTAGAAGCAAATAGTAAGAAGGAGGGCTACAGAGCCAGATAATAATCTTTGCTACTCTTCTTTCTTTTTTTTTTTTTTTTGTGGGTACCGGGGGTTGACCTCAAGACCTCACGCACCAGCAGGCGCCCATGCCGCTGAGCGGTATCACCGGCCCTTTTCTCGTATGTGGGTACTGGGAGTCGAACTCGGGCCCTCACGCTTGCCAGGCAGGCACTTACACCACTGAGCCATCTCACCAGCCCCCTACTCTTCTGACTAAAGCTTGAATGTGTCCCCCAAAAAACATTGTTGAGAACTTAATTTTCAATCCCACAAGGGTTGAGAGGTGCGGCCTAATGAGAGGTTATTAAGTCTGTAACCATAATGGATTAATACCTTTATCGTTGGCGTAGGGTAAGTTCAGCCACCTTCGTCTACGTGTCTCTCTGTCTCTCCTGTACTTTGACCACTTCTACCTTCTGCATGAGATGACGCGGCAAGAAGGCCCTCACTGGATACCCTCTTGGGTGTCCCAGACTCCACGCCATGAGCCAGTGTGTTTCTGTTCCATGAACAAGACCTGATCTTACGTTGTGTCATAAACACATCAGTGGGCTCCAACACTCACTGAGACAACTACAGCCAATAAACCAGGGAATAATAAATTAGTAGTCTCATCTCGAAGCTATTACATGGAAAACTGGATTCTTACCATGCAAAATAAATATTAAAAAAGCAAACTGAAGATAGTAAATGGCACTTTGTATAGCATTGTGATGAGGTGATGGATTGAGCAACAGGTAATCACTCAGAAGTCGGAGGAGGTAGGTAAAGGCGGAGTCAAGTTCTTCTGTACACTGCTGGCAGAATCCCTCTCAGTTGTAACCCATGGAAGACACACTACTTCCTCTCACAGTTTTAGTTTTAAAGAGCTTCACCGTCATGCTGAACAGGGAAAAATATAAAAGGATCTACTCTACAATCATGAAGACAAGGTGTGCACTTGCATTAATCCTGTTTAATATAGTGCTTGAAACTTTAGCCAGAGCAAGCAGGCAAGAGAAAGAAACAAATAGGACACAAATAGAAAGCAAGAAGTTAAATTATCTGCACTCCCAGATGATATGGTCCTTTATGTAGAAGACCCTAAGAAGTCTACTAGCAGGCTCTTAGACCTCATAAATAGGTACAGCAAAGTGTGAGATACAAAATCATCAAATGAAAATCAATAGCTTTTCTATTCACCAATAGTGAACCTGCTGAGAAAGAAATCAGGAAAACAATTCCTTCACAATGCATAGCTCAAAAAAAAAAAAAACCTAGGAATAAACTTAACTGAGAAAGTGAAAGACCTCACAATTGAAACTATAAATCACTGAGGAAGATGAAAAAGACAATACAAGAAGGGAGACCTCCCTCATTCACAGATCTGCAGAAATCATATTGTTAAAATGGCTAGAGTACCAAAAGCAACCTGCAGATTCAATGTGATCTTCATTAAAATACCAACAACATTTTTAACAGAAATAAGAAAAATAATCCTGAAATTCATATAGAAACACAAAAGACTCAGAATAGCTAAAGCAGTCCTGAGCAAAAAGAGCAAGGTTTGTATGGAAATGCTTACTGATAAAGGCAGCCTGGAGGCATTACAACGTCCAATTTCAAACTATACTACAAAGCCATGGTACCAGAAACAGCATGGCTCATGCACAAAGCAAAACACATTTACTAGTGGAATACAACCGAAGGCAAAAATAAAACCAAACACCTACTAACATCTGATTTTTGACAAAGGGACTAAAACCATATACTAGAGGAAAGACAGGCACTTTAAGAAATGGTGCTGGAAAAACTGGATGTCGACATGCAGAAGATTGAAACTAAATCCTCATCTCTCCCCCTGTACTAAGATCAAATCAAAATGAATCAAAGACTTAGAGCTAGACATATGACCAGAAACACTGAAACTGCTGGAAGAAAACATAGGGGAACACTTGAAACCACAAACACTGACAAAGATATCCAGAATAGGACTCCAGTAGCACAGGAAGGAATAGCAAGAATCCAAAAATTGGGACCACATAAAACCAAACAGCTTCTACACCACAGAAGAAACAATGGACAGAGTGAAGAGACAACCTACAAAGTGGGAGAAAATCTTGGCCAGGAACACTTCTGATAGAGGATTAATACCTGCAATATACAAAGAACTCAAAGAATTTAGCACCCAAAACCAAATAACTCAATCATTAAATGGGCAAATAAATTGAACAGAGAATTCTCAAAAGAAATACAAATGGCCAGTATATATAAGAAAACATGTTCAGTATCTTTAGCCCTTGAGAAGTACAAATCAAATCTATGCCAGTTAGAACAGCTACCATCAAGAAGACAATAATAATAATAAGAAGAATAAATTAATACATGCTGGCAAGGATGTGAGGACAAAGGAAATTTCTTATGCTGCTGGTGGGAATGCAGACTAGTGCTACCTCTGTGAGAATCACTATGGAGATTCCTCAAGAATACTAAAAACAGACATACATTTGACCCAAAAAATTAAAGACAACATGCGTAAAGTTACCTGCACGTCCACGTTCATAGCCTCGCAACTCACACTGCTAAGCTGTGGACACAGCTTAGATGTCCATCAACAGATAGTGATAAAGCAGATGTGGTATATATACACAGTGGAATATTAGAAAGCCATGAAGGAGAGCATTTCTGCATTTGCAGGCACATAAAGAATTGTTAAGAGAATGTTAAGAGAAATAAGTCAGTCTCAGAAAGTTAAATACTGCCCAATTCTCTTACATGAGCAATGTAAAATTAGTTATAAATAAGTACTGTAGATAAACAAGGGATCAGAGGAAACTCTAAGATGGTCTTATAGGTTGGGAGGGGGACCAGGAGGAGGAAGAGGGAAGGAAGGCTGAAGGGGGTGTAAATAAGAAACCATGCTACTTGCATTCCCAGTCTACCAACATGGGTCTCGTTTTTTCATTTCACTAATATGTACCAATACAGAAACACACAAAAATTACTGTACCCCAATAATGTATGCAAAAGAAACTTAACCATTGAAAGTTCCCCTATGACACATCTTTCTTATTAAAAATTCTCATATGAACTGGATCCTTCAATAACAGCCACTAATTTAGAGCTCTTGACACAGGAAACAGGGCCACATTGTGTAATTTACTGAAGTTGGGACATCAACACCGACTACTTAGTATTATCTTTTTTCTTTACTTCTACTTTCCCGATGATTTGATTTTGTAGTATTATTTCAGAACATGACGACTTTGTATCAGAGTCACAGCAAGGAAAATGATATACAAGATGCAATCGAATGTCAGTATGGCAAATATGGAACAAACCCATCTGTTCAGTAGTTTGGTCCTTTTAGCAATTAAGGCAAATTCACATGTTTAATTAAGAAGTATTGATTAGTACTGAGAGAAATGCAAACTTATTTCTAGTCCAGTTTGATTGTCACTTTTTTTGTGTGTGTGTGTGCGGGTACGGGTGGTTGACCTCAGGACCTCACGTGCCAGCAGGCGCCTGTGCAAGCGATATCACCCTTTTTCCGTATGTGGGTTCCGGGAGTCGAACTCGGGCCCTCACGCTTGCCAGGCAGGCGCTTACGCTACTGAGCCATCTCACCGGCCCCTTGATTGCCACTTATATTTAGTGTTATTTTAACTACTCTGGGTATTTCTCAAAGAAGCTAAAAATAGGGTATTTGTCTAAAAAATGACATTAGAAATTCTTCGTATTCTCATTGTTACATAATTTATAATGAAACCACTTCTCAAATCATCTTAAAATGCATTATAGTTCCACAGAGAGGATTTACTTTCTCAAATACTATTCTAAAGACTTTAACTTTTAACTAAAAGTATCTAGATAAGTAGTTTTTATATGGCATATTTAAAATGGGGACAGTGTTAAAATAAAACTTACGTGCTGATTACAGCTTTTGGAGGTGCGAAGACCACTTCATAGTAGTAGTAGTCACAGCAATGGTATCCATTCACGGAGTCATTAACAGAAACAGGTTGATAACCCTCATGACATTCACGGAATTCTACTTTAATTCAAAATGGCCAAGCATGTCACAGAATGTTCATTAAGCTCAAGTTATATAACAAACGTTTAGGTCTGACGAGGTAACAGTAAGCCGCCCAATACTGGGCAGTCAGGGCGTGTTACAACTGAGCTGCTTTCCTTCCACCGGGGGTAAATCACTCATTTAGAGACAGAGTTACATCTACACACTGACTGTGGCTCAGTGAAAATTACTATTTTTTTGTCTTAAAAAATTACCTAATTTCAATAGTTGTTAGAAACAATTTCTATTTAAATTTTTATCACACAAAATGCACAAAACTCATGAGGCTATTAATAGAGCTGTAACGATAAACTGCCCCAAGCCTCTGGAGATAAATCCTTAATGCTTTAATTTTCTTCCAATCTTTTTACCGCGCAAATATAGTTATTTAATGAGATGATCTTAGCAATGACATTGTGCATCTGCTTTATTTTACTTCCTGTTTGGTTGTGTTACAGTCAGTACGTTGCTTTTTATTGCTGTAGAAAACGTTGTCACAAAATTAGCAGTTCTGAGCAGCATACACCTCCGTGGTCCAGAGTCAGGGTGGGACAGAGCTGAGTGCCCTGAGCAGGACCCCCTGAGCCTACAGAGAGCCCCGGGGGCCACACTTTCTTCTAGAGTTCGCTTTGTGGTTTTTCCATTCTGTGTATTTAACCCAGTGCCTTCTCACTGAGCTACATGCTCAGGTCTTTTTACTTTTTATTTTGAGACAGGGCTGGCTAAATCTGGGCTCGAGTTTGCAATCCTCCTGCCTTAGTCTCCCAGAGTGCTGGGGTTACCGGTGTGTGTCACCATGCCTGGCTTCATCTGGAGTCCCGACGGGGGAAGATTATGCTTCCCAGCTCATCAAGGATTTTGGCATGGCTCATTTCTGTGTGGCTGTAAGACTGAAAGTCACAGTGTTTTGTCTACTGGCAGCTGCTTAGGCTGTGCTAGGGTGACGTGGGCCTCCCAGAACTGCCTGCGCCTCCTGGAGCAGGCCTGCTGCTCCCTGCCATCGGTCGTCTCCAGGGTGACCACATAGCGTCATCAAGTGTGCAAGCAGTGGTGTCACCTCAATATCAAATTAGTTTATATGAACAAATAAGTTTGGAGAGAAGAAAGCCAACTTCTAAACACTGAAAGAATGATATATTTTAAAATCACACTGTCCAACAGCCATTGTAGTAATTGATACAAAAAAGAATTATCACCAGGTGTTGTGGCACACAGCAATTCCTGCTACTTGGTAGGTTGAGACAGAAGGATTACAAGGTTGAAGTCACCCTGGGCAAATTAACTTGTATCTAAAGAAAAAAGAAAAAAATTTAAAGGGCTGGAAATGTAGCTCAGTTCTCTCTGGGTTCAATTCCTAGTATGAAAAATGTTTCTGAAGGAAGGAAAGACTAAACAGTGAAAAGAAAAAAAACTCATCGTTTTTTAAATAATTGAACAATAGGCCTTTGGAGAATAAGTTACTCAGGCAATTTCAAAATATCGCTTCAGAATTTATTATTAATTGCAAGCCAAAATGACAAGTTTCCATGGAAAACTCTGGCAGACATTAACCTTGACTGTTTACCAGGCTTCAAAGTGAGTAAGACCAGAAGGAAACTGGCAGTGTGGTCCCGACCGCGTGGCTCCTGCAGACGCAGGGTTCTCCTAAGACTGAACCAGGGGAGGTCTCCGTTCTGCAGGTGAAAGTGCCCAAGGGCCAGCAGTGGATATGGTCCCCAGGTGCCCACGTGTGGACGTGGCCGGGCGTTGACATTCTGCACGGCCGCTGTCCTGTCACCGCCTGGGGTCTGAGCAGTCCCGTGGCCCACACGGAAGCCTGGCTCACCCCAACAGGTGCAGGTTGTGTCTTCACCGACTTCCACCCCAGAAAAAGTTTCCAGGACCCTGGAAAAGGCACAAAGGGGGATTTAAGCGGAATTGTTGTAGAGCTCACAGCAATAGCGTGCAGGTCCTCGAGAGAGAGAGAGGTGCCTCCGCTCAGGCGCTGGGGTTTATGTGGCCCCGGGGTGTCTGCTGATGGGTCATTTAGGGTTTGTGTTCAGTGTCTGTTGAGGATACCTGGTGGGGGCCCTGTTAAAACACGAGCCACTGGCCTGTGTGTGAAGATGAGCTCTGCGTCCCTCCTAACAACCGGGGCAGGGCAAGGCCCAGCCGGAGCCCCATGTCCAGTGCCCAGACTCCTTGAGGGACTTTCACCTGGAAGGGAAGAAAGGCCAGAATAATTTTTGTGTCCTGAAGCTGTAGTTTTTCTTTAAAAATACAATTTTAGGGCCGGTGAGATGGCTCAGCGGTATAAGCGCCTGCCTTGCAAGCGCGAGGGCCCGAGTTCGACTCCCGGATCCCACATACGAAAAAGGGGCCGGTGATATTGCTCAGCGGCACGGGTGCCTGTTGGCGCGCGAGGTCCTGAGGTCGACCCCCCGGTACCCACAAAAAAAAAAAAAATACAATTTTAATATTACATTTTCCTTGTCTCCTTTCTACTTATTTTTATTTCTTCTATCCTACCTTAGTCCTGGACTCTTGCAAAATATTAGCACTATGAAAGATGAAATAGCAAGTTGGAAAACATTATTTATTAAAGTAGACAGAAGTGGCAGAACAATGCTTTGAAATGTGAAAATCTTAATTGGGTCTGGATTTTTTAAAAAAACTAGCTGGGGGTGGTGGTGTACACCTGTAATCCCAGTACTTGGGAGGCTGAGGCAGGAGGATTGCTGTGAGTTCAAGGCCAGCATGGACTACAAAGTGAGGTGAAGGCCAGCCTGAACTGCATAGAGAGACCCTGTCTCAAAAAGATGAAAAAAAAAAAAAAAAAAAAAAAAAAAACTAATTGTGAAACTGGAGAAATTTGAAAATGGAGTATGTATTAAGAAAACATTGTGTGAAAGTAAAATTTCTTGAATCAAGTAATAATATTGTAGTAATGGAGGAGAATGGCTTATTTCTTAGAAGATATTTGCCCAAGTACTAAAGAGTAGTGTGTTGTCGTGATGTCTGTAAGTCTTACAATTGCGTACCTATCTGTAAACACATGCAAGTGTGTAAATACACACGCGTGCAGTTGTGAGGGTGGGGAGAGAGATTGTTGCAGTAAAACACCAAACATGTGGCACTGACTGTGGAACTAGGTGGCAGGTGGAAGTTGGAAGAGCTTTGAGGAGACAGTTGGTAAAGTTTTGAAAATGTTGGCTTAAGATGGTGAGCAGGGGATCCTTTTTATAGAGTACAGTACGGTGTCGCACCTGCAATAAAAAGAAAGTAGATAAAGTACCTACTGAGCCTGCCAGTCTGGCTGGGAAGATTTCCAGGAGTAATACAGAAAACATAAGCCAGCTTCGTCTATTTGCCTGCTTTAGTGTGAATTGTGTTTCCTAAAATATATATTTACATTGAAGTTCTAACTTCCAGAACTGCATAATTTGACCTCCTTTGAAAATAGTGTCTTTGCAACATGTAACCAGGAAGAGGTCATTAGGATGACCCTCTTGCAATGATTTGCATCCTTAGAAAAGAAGAGATGCAAACACACAGAGAGAATTCCATGGTACAACAGAGGCAGAGATTGGAATGATTTATCTCCTAACCAAGGGACACCAAGGATGTCAGGCAACCTTGGAAATAGGACAGAGGCATGGGGTAGATCATCTCCTAGAATCTTCAGAGGCAGCATGTTCCTATCAGAACTTTGTTTTGGACTTCTGGCCTCCAGAGAGGAAAAACTTCCATTGTCTTAAGCCACCCAGTTTTGGGCAATCTGTAATGGCAGCCCCTGCAAACTAATATACTCTCCATGATAAAATACATGGACAAAGATATAAACTAACAAAGAAGGTGATTTGTTACTGAGAATTTAGAAAGAGCTAGAACTATCTGAGTTTAAAAATGAAACTGTTTTTATCCTCAACTTTTCCCAGAAATAAATTTCACAAAATAAGACATGATTTCAAATCAAAGATCAATCCAGAACATCCCTGAAGGACACCTTTTTTCTTTAAGACAGAAAGATCTTATTCATTCTTTCAGAAAAAACAAAAAAAAAAACAAAAACCTTCTATAAGGCGCTTAAGGAGATGAGAGTTTTGTAGTCCTTCACTGAACAGCTTTAATGCACTGTCTCTCAGAAGAAAATGGAAAGCAGTCTGAAGAGATCCATGGTATGGCTTTTAGACAATGGAGAGAATCCCAGTATGATTCATAGAAAACTATGAGACCAAGACAGTACAAAATGGAAAAGACTATTGGTGTCCCACCTTCTAAGAGCAGTAGAAAACTAAGAAATCCATTCAGTTGGCAATAACAGTAACAAACTTCTTACCATATGGCAAGACGGCTCAGCCGGCAGAATCAAGAGCCCAGGTGACAGGCTGGCGGCTCCAAGGAATCATCCCCAGAGGGTAGGGTGAGGCCCTAATCAGTAAAGAAAAGTGACCAACTGGATTTCAGATTTGCTACGTGGCTTCATTTCCTGTTCCCCTCCCCTGCTATGGGAGTCTGCTTTGCTCATTCTACCCTTCTTCACCCCTGCACGGTGCTTGGGTAGCGGATCTCTCTTTAGCTGATAGGTCTTCGGATGGAAAGCAGGCATCCTCGACGAACACAAGGATGTTCATTTTCACTCACATACAGCTCTGAAGTGATCAACATGACCTAGACTGATGCTAAAATTGTTTTGAGACTCTGGGTTCTCATAAGGGGAAAAGGGCTGGGTGAGTTTTACATATGGGAGGAATATAAATAACTTGTGAACAGAAGATGGATCATGGCAGACTAAAGATGGCCACAAATTCTTGGATATTCTTTTCGATGAGACGTGGAGCTGGCATACGTTTCCTTGTAATGGGGGAAAAACTGACTACTCTGAGCCACAGAAAATGGCAAAGTGGTTCGGCACCAATCTGAGGGCCCAAGCAGGAAGGGACTGGAAAGGTCTATGTCCTGTGCACAGCCGCTACTCGGTGGGAAGCCTAAGCCCCAGGGCCTTCGGAATGGAACTGGTCTTACTGTTCAGGTGTGGTGAGCCAGCAGGTCAGGAGACGCCTAGCGCTGCAGCATGGTTTGTTGCTCGCAGTTCTGAAGAGGAAGGGCCGCAGGCCCCACGGGCAGCACCAAGGTCGTTTGGGAGCCAACAGTGAGGAGAGCGTGGGCTGCAGGATTTATTGCGGTTTCTCTGAGGCCAGCGTCAGCAAGCGTTGGGTTGGCTCTTGTGGCTGTTTCTGCAGGCTCTGGGGTACGGGGCTGATCCTGTTTAGCACTGGTCCTGGAGTGGTTAGGGCACAGGAACGTTGCCTCCTGGAGTGTAGGAGCCTCACAGAGGAGGCAGCTCAGAGCGTGGGTTTTGAATCAGTTAGGTTGGATATGAAGACAAGTCAACCAAGCCATTTGCTCTCTCTAAGAATTGGCTCTCCCTGGAAGGTAATGACTCCATGGTCAGCAAAGCCCCAGATACCAAAGCATCAAGAATAAAGAACATGGAATCCGTACAACAGGCCTTGTGGTCCACAGATGGTAGCCCTGGGACTGGACGCTCTTAGATGTTTCCTGAAACCTAGAGCTCACTCAGGCACCATGTAATGTGCATCACAAGAGGTGTAATGTAATGTAATATGCATCACCAAGCTAAAGTACCCAGCTGGTCCTGCTCAACCTGAAGAACCTAGAAGACACTAAAATTGCCTTTTAAGCCACCAGATTTTGGGATGTACAAGTCCTGGCAGTAGATAAGAATCCCTGTGTGACTATGTACTTCTGTGTACCACACAGCGGGGTGGGAAGAGAAATAGAGCAAATGGGGCAAAATGTAAACAATTGGTCAATCTAGGTAAAATATTCATGGATGTTCATTGCAATATTACTTCAAAATTTTTGCAAGTTTTCATTCTGTTACATTGTAACTTTGAGGAGAACAAAACACCCAGAAATAGAGAAAAACCATCTTAAATATAACATGGACATGGATTCAAACCAGTTTATGTATGCCAGGAAAAAGAACTAAGGCTTCTTGTTAGGCTGATGATTATATGGGGGAAGTAGCCCTGTTGCTGGGTAATTAAAGGCTTTCTCTTCTAAACTCTAAGAAAAACAAAAAGCTCTGTAAATAAAAGAAATGTGAAAATCTTACCAAGACTAAAAAATATTTTCACATTAGTTTGCTTCTAGAGTTCTGGAAATTTTTGTTATTTTCTCTAAGCAAAACCTGGAGGAGGAAAAAAAAAAAAGGTGTTCTTACAGTTTTATAATTGCAAAATGAGTGTGCTTCTACCTTTGAAATGTGTAGTAAAAGCATTTTATTGGTTCATGTGAATGGGAAGTCTGAAGTCAGATGAGGCTTTATATAAAGCTGACCATGATTTTTTGACTAAATCAACAAGAACAATGTTTTCTCTGTCTTTTTTCACTGCCTTTCTCAGGATTAGTTTTATCCTGACCCTGATCCCAATATAGCAGCTGATGGATCCCAGAGCTACCTGCAGCCTCACTTTTTTGTAAGAGGCAAATGCCTTGAAAAATTCAAGGTTCACTACAACCAAAGGCTCACCATGCACCAGGCCTCAGGCCACAGCCGTGTCCAGAGGATGGTGCGTGATTACCAGCTCTGACTTCGTTCCACGGCTTCCTTCCTAAGTCAGGAGTAGCATCCATTGCTGATACACCAGAAGGAAGTAGTACAGGAGAAAATAAAGCCAGCACAGGAAACTAAGCAGGAACTGCTGCAGCGTACATTCTCTGTCCAATTCTCACTTTTTTCTTTTCGTTCATCACTTCTTTTTTCTCTTATGGTGCAAAATGGCTGTCACTTCAGTGTTTATAATAATGTCATTCCAAGAGAGCAGCCAGACTTGTTTGGGAAACTCCAGTCCCAAGGTAAATGTGTAGGATAGGAACACTGCCTGGTGTAGTCTGAGTCATGTAGCAGAAAATGTGCTCATGGCCTTGATCAGTCCTTGGAAGCGAGAGGTAACTGCTGCACTCATTTGGTTGGTGGTGAGTGAATATAACTTGTTATGATTTAAATGTGAAGTGGCCCCAAGGATTCACGAACCGAGGGCTTGATCCACAACACAGTGATATTCAGAGGTGGGGTCTAGAAAGGTGATTGGATCCTGGGGGTGCTGACCTCATCAATGATGGATCCAGTAATGAGTTCTTAGCTTATCGGAGGTGGGGCCCAGTTGGAGGAAGTGTGATCATGGCTCTGAAGGGTATCGCTTGGCCCTGGGTCGCTCCTCTCTGCTTCTCCAGACTGTCATGAGGTGAGCATCTTCCCTCCATGCGCCCGTCCATCATGATGTTTCTGCCTCACTGCAAATCCAAATGAAATGAAGCCAATTGACCATGGCCTGAAACTTCTTAAACCATGAGCCAATGTAAATCTTTCCTCCTTTAAGTCGTTTTTCTCAGGCATTTATTCACCACAATGAAAAGCTCACTAACATGTAGCCAAGAAAGGAAGTTTAGGGAGCGTGACATGTAGTCAACCCATAGGTGTCCACGCCAAGTTTCAACCTCAATGAAGCACTGGCTACTGGTTTAAGGTAGAGTGGCAGCTGGGCTCCAGATGGCCCCCAGGGATTTCTGATTCTTGGTATTCACACCCTGTCAGATCACCTTCGCACACAGGATAGGTCTGGTCTACGGGAGCCCTTCGGGGTGACAGAATGACATCCAAGGCCAGGTAACAGATGATATTGGGCTTTCCACCTTGCTCTTCGGAATTTCACACTCTAGGAGAACTCACCTATCACATGATGAGGACACGAAAGCAGGGCTACACAGAGGCTTTCATGAAGATAACTGAGAGCTTTTCCAATGGCCGGTGCCATCTTGCTAGTCATGAGTTTTAGCAACGTTGGAAATAGAAGCTTGAGCCCAGAGAATCCTTCAGAGAACCACAGCCTCAAGCTACCTCTTGACTGCAACGTAATTTGTGATGAAGCAATAGAGGGCTCACAGAGACTTAAATTCTCTCTTCTATTAAAATTCATAGTACTAGGTTTTGCATGTGCATATGTATGAATTTTGTTCTGGATTAAGTATTAAGCTTTACTAAGTGCTACCTTAGAAACAAAGGAGTCTACTATAGTTTTTCTGATTAGATAGATAATTATTGGTACATTTTCTCTTTTGAATAATACTTAGCTTGTTTATAAATGCATGCATTTTTCAATTATTTCCCCCAAGTATACGAAGCACGTTATTAAGGGAGAAAATGAGACTTACAGAAATTATGGTACCTATACAAACTCAGCTGGCTAGTAAGCGGCAGGCAAAGGATTCAGGACCACATGTAGTTTGCCTCAGTATCCAGGCTTTTAATTGTTACATTTAGGTTTATTCCTGAGCTCAACCTTAAATATTCATGATTTACTACATAATTAGGAATGGTAGTATTTTATTTAGGGTTTCATATTGCATTCACAGAAGCGATTCCTCTCTATTTCATATTCAGTATACTTTGGCATTTGGGTGTCAGAAGGACGATAGCTTCATAAACCATATTGAAATGTTATTCCTCTTTCTCTGGATTCTGCACTAGTTTATAGGGTGAAGATCATATATTCTTGTAAAATATGAACTAATGTATCTTGAAAGCCTGGAGTCAAACTATTTTTGGAATTATTTCAAGTGTATTTTTGTGTCAAAACTTAACGTATTTTTAAAAATAATTACAAATTGCAGGAGAGGAATATTTTTAAATGTATTATTTGAAAGCTCATTTGCCAAATTGATATCCTGTAGTCTTCTAATACTTTATTGTTTAATTCCTCTAAACAAGGACTTACCCTCCTTATAACCACAGTACAACCATCAAACCCAGGAAGTCAACACAAACAAATGTTTTCATCTTAGGCTCAGACATGATTCAAGTATCCCTACTTGTTTTAAAAATGCCTTTTCTGCAGAATGATTCAGCTTTTAATTAGTGGCTGCACTTAGATTTGCTATCTCTTTAGCATGCTTTAGTTTGGAAGTGTTCCTTAGTCTTTCTTGATTTTAATGATCATGGCTTTGCTAAAGTTGGTAATTATTTTGTGGAATGTCTCTCATTTGGATTTGTCTGATGTTTCCTTGCGATTAGATTTGGACTATGTCTCTTTGGCAGGGATAGGAAAGCTGGCTTGTTCCCTTCCCTTAGCCTCCTCCTGTATAACAGTTGATTTCATATTTTACCACCACTAATAATGGTTCACATTGATCACTCGATTAAGATGACATCTTCCAGGACTGTCCACTGCAAAGTCATTCTTTTCTTTTGGAAATTAGTAGGTGTTCTCCGGGGAGATACTTCAAAGCTCTGCAGGTAACCCATTCCATATCATACTTTCCATTACTGCAGTTACTTAAACTTATTTCTGCATAGGCTCCCGGTTTCCCACTTTATTCAGTCGGCTACAGCTTATTAATACCACTGTTAGGCTGTTCATACTGCCTGATTGACCAGCGGGAGCCTTTTGACCCGGCTCTTGTGTCATTTTGACACGTTCCCCTCATTCTTTGAACATTTCTTCGTTCCTGGCACAAGATGTTCTAGGTTCATCTCATAATTTCCTTGCTCCAGACATGATATTACTATTTTTTCCATAAGCCTTGATTGTATTTAGTGGAAATGGCTTTGAGAAGCCACAGTCTGATCGCAGACAGAGGACAGAACTAGGAAATATATATGAGTACACATACCCCCAAACACACACACAATTTACATCTGTATTTATTTTTTTATGTATCTAAATATTGGAAACCCTCCATTCACACTGACACATCCAGGTCCCATTCAATACCACAAGTTTCGTGTTAGTTTTTTCCTCTTTCTGTGTCCCTAGCTTCCTTCTCGGATATCGGGGATTATGACTCCCGTGATGCTTAACATGCTTGTTTAGTTGATCACTCCATTGTGTATGAGCAGTAACTGATTTTCCCTGTCACCCCTTTCATGTAAATACCTTCCACTCCGCTTTTGGATCCAGTTCTTCACAGTGGCTTCTGCATGTCCCCAGCATTCGTGTTTCCCATGGACAGTTTGTGTTCCTTTCTGACCCACCCACCGCAGGGCCACCCTTGGAGGCCCCACTTACATTGCTTGAGTCTTGATGCCCATCCCAGGCCACACAGCCGCGAAGAGACGTGTCCTCACCCACTTGGGATGCAACTCCCCATGCAGGGCCACACCTGTGGCAGTGCGGGGCGACATCTCACACTGGGCTTCTTTCCCCCCTCCACCATAAGCACCTTCCCTCACCTTCCCCTACATGGGTCACCTAATCTCTTAGGACCAAGTTATTCGAGGAGGGAAGGGAATGGGCCAGATAGAAAAGAAGCAGTAAAGAAAATTTCTTGGTATTAATAGCAATGTCTCCAAATGTTGTCAATTTTATCCAATAGTTAAGTATAAAGCTCATTTTAAATATGTGTTTTTTAGATAGACTTAGTTACACTGGAAATTTTATAGCACAGAATTCAAAGGACAAAATTCTAACTAATATCAGGAACTTTAGAGGACAATTCTCCTCTTGTCTGTCACAGTTCTGCATGTTGTTTGAGAGAGGCATTGACTGGTAGTTCTTCATTATGCTCCTCTGCATTATTTTTCCCAGACGGTCTTTTCAAGCACATTTACGTAACAAGCCTTTAAAGATGGAGATTCTCACTTCTTTCAGAGTAGTAGACATTTTTAAAGTCAAATTTAAGTTTTTTAATTTCTTTCTTTGTAAAGATGACTCCCCCACCCCGCCTCCCACAGGGCACAGGGTCAGCAGATGTGGCTGCAGCCCTTTATAAAAAACTGGGCTTCGGGCCGGTGAGATGGCTCAGCGGCTTAAGCGCCTGCCCGGCAAGCGCAAGGGCCCGAGTTCGACTCCCGGAACCCACATACGAAAAAGGGGCCGGTGATATCGCTCAGCGGCACGGGTGCCTGCTGGCACGCGAGGTCCTGAGGTCGGCCCCCGGTACCCACAAAAAAAAAAAAAAATAACAACTGGGCTTCCCCTCTTACCATGCAACACACGGTGCTGTGCGAGCCTCTTTCTTCACCTTGTAAAATCTGGGATTTGGGGAGCTGGCCTAGGAAAAATGGTGGTCCTCTGGCTCCTGATGCTGCTGCAGGGAATACACTTCCCTTTGTCTATAACTCAGGAGTTGTCTGCCATCCTCCAGCATCCTTGAAAGGCCAACTGGTTACCTTGCATATAGGGCTCCCTTTCAGATTTTGCTACGAGTTATACATTTGGCTACAGATGACAGAAAATCTAAATTTTCTGTCTTAAACAGATGGCTTAAACAGATACTGTGTCTTAACAACCAAAAAGTCTGGAGATAAACAATGTAGCAATGACCTAGGAACCTACAAAGGCTAAGGCCGGTCCTCAAGGGCTCAGACACTTTGTTTTTCTGCTCTGCCATCTTTACCAAGCATATTTTAATCTCACAGCACAGGCATCCGGTCCACATGCCAGGCTGGAAAATGAGAAAAGAGAAAATGTCAATGGATGCAACTATCAGTTAATATATGTATATTAGAAATGCATATATATTTCTTGTAGACTTCTGGACAATAGTTCCTACCTGGTGTGAAGATCTGAGTCAAAAGCAGAAGTTTGAAGATGTATCTTAAATCAGCCAAAACCCTTTGTATCATGAATTTCACCTTATGATATTTCATTCTCTTTCAATGTGTTATATAGCTTCCTCATTTCCTATTTTGTGTATTTGTGTTTCCTCTGACTTATCTTGAATAGAGTTACCAAGTGTCAATCAGTTTTTGTTATTATTTGTTTTGGTAAGAATTCAGTTCAGGGGCTTCTAGTTTTGGGGTTTGTTGTTGTTGTTGTTGTTGTTTGTTTTTTGAGACAGGGTCTCACTTAGTAGTGCAGGCTGGCCTCGAACTCACTATGTAGCCCAGGCTGGCCTCAAACTCACAACAATCCTCATGCCTCAGCCTCCCGAGTGTTGGGATTACAGGCATGCACCATCACACCTGGTTTAAGAGCTTCTAGTTCTGGCTGTGAAGCAATAACAGGGACTAGATTTATTCTCTCATTTGAAACAATTAAAACTCAGTGCAAAATATGTTGAACAATAATTTGTAGACTTTTGGTGTTAGGCGACAAGGATGGTGACACTTGAGAAAGAGAATGTCTCATGGTCAAGCAAGTGCTAAGCAGCTGCTTGGTGGGGGGTGCTAGCTTGATTGGCCCTACTTTACACCTTGTGCAAGACGGGACAGTGAGCTAAGGTGGATTTAGACAGTTTGATGCAGCAACAGCAACCGCATTGGTGCTGACTCTCTGAACTCAGCCCCCACATAGTGGCACACTCAGTGCCGACCACTGCCTTGCAGACACTGGGGGTGCACTGCAGGAGAGGGACCCTGAGCTCAGGAGAACACTTCCTTGCCAATCTTATTAGGGGGGCCCATCAGGAGGCCTGACCAACCTGGGCCCTGGAAGAAAAAATTATACTTATTATCCTGGTCAGGATGCAAAACTATGCTTGGCCGCCAAAGGAGATAAGATCAGCATGTTTCAAGACCATTACACCAGCAGCCTTGAAAAGAAAGTCCAGGATAAACACTATCATAGGACATGTGGAAATATCATGGAGAATTTCCTTTTGACACTCAAGAGAGATTGAGCCCTGCAATGGCATCAGCAGACTGCTGAGACAGTGGCCAGCATGCAGGGCCAGGAGGGGGGGCCCAGGTAAGCCTGCTCCCCTCCCTGAGCTGAGGAGCCTTCCCCCTAGTGCTGATCAAAAGTGGTGAGCGCAAATGTCTTTGTCATGTTTCTCTTCTCAGCAGCTTCATGTGTAACGGTGAAGAACTGGAAAACACCCAAATGTTCACTAAGACATAAATAGACTAGTTGTAATATATACAGTGAAATAGTACTCAGCAACTATTCATACACACCACACGTGGAAAATATTCAATTAATTATACTGAATGAAAAATTCAGATGTAAAAAGATGACATGCTCTATAACACTCTAAAAATTGCAAACCAACAGTAATAGGAAGAGATCACTGGTTGCCAAGGGTGGAAGTTGATAGGAATTACAAATGACACGTAGAAGACTTTGGGATTGCAAATTTGCTTATTACTTTGGGTATGGTTATGGTTTCATAAGTATATACATATGCTGAAACATCAATTTGTATACTGTGAAATATGTGCAATTTACTGTAAGTAAATTAAATGTTAATAGGGCTGGTAAATGTGGAAAGAACGCATTTTCTGGAGAGAGTGAATTGATTTATAAAGCTATATTGTATTCTAATTGATATCTGTATTAGTCAGCTTTCTCATTGTTGATACAAAATACCCAACACCCACAATTTACAAGAGGAAAGGTTTAATTTGGGCTCACAGTCTCAGAGGTTTCAGTCCATGGTTGGCTGGCTCCAAGGAGAAGCATCGTGGTAGGAGGGAGTGGCATCAGGGCAGCTGGGAAACAGCAGAGGAGCAGGACCAGAGAGGAAGGGGTCAGGGACAAAATGTAGACCCCATGGTCACGACCCATGCAGACACCCAGAAATGTGCTTTGATAATTCCTTGGGCAGCTCCCAAGCCAACCGGACTGACACAAGCTTAGCCATTACAATTTGTTTCTCTTCTTTGCTTTTTACTTCCTCATTCCTGTCTTCATTTCAGACTTCTTAAATGGAATGCTTTGTACATTTTTATTCTCTCAATAGTAGCCATACTTTATGAAATGAATTTGTTTAAGAGTATAGTTTTGGCAACAATTTAGTCTAGAATTTTAGTTCTGAATTTTATTTTTTTTTACCTGAGAGCTATTTAGAGAAGTTATTTTAGAATTTAGTGAGTGGTGCTTTTTAGTATGAATTCTTTTTTTTTTTTTTTTTTTTTGTGGGTACCGGGGGGTCGACCTCAGGACCTCGCGCGCCAGCAGGCGCCCGTGCCGCTGAGCGATATCACCAGCCCCTTTTTTGTATGTGGGTTCCGGGAGTCGAACTCGGGCCCTCGCACTTGCAGGGCAGGCGCTTAAGCCGCTGAGCCATCTCACCGGCCCTTAGTATGAATTCTTATAATGGATTTTGGGCAATCATTTTACTATAGAATCTCTGATGTTGCTATGTGTAATGTTTGATACAATGTGTCAACTTGAGATGTTTAGAAGTTAAAGCCACTCCGCAGGGGGCCAGGGTCATCACTTTATAAACATCCTGAGCCTGTGCTAGAGGAAGACACAGAGATGGTGTGAGTGCTACACCTGCCCTAGGGCGGGTAGCCTGCTTACAATATAAGGGAGGAAAAGAGGCTTGCTCTCCCCCTTTTACTCTTGTTGCTTTTGCTGTCTTCTGCTGCCTTGAACTGTTGCCTCTGTGCCATGCCACCCTGCTTTGGAGCCAGCTGATTATGGACTGAAACTTCCACAAACTGTGAGCTAAATAAACATTTCCTTCCTTAATTTTGGGTGTCAGGTATTTTGTCCCAGCAATGAGAGAAATGTAACTATGAGAGAAAAGACACTATGTGTTCACTGGTTCAAAATTTTATTTGGTCCCAATCGTTTCTGCACCAAATCCTTTCTGCCAGGCCAGGGTACCCCCATCTTAGCTGCTGTGAGTGTGGTTACTAACACTTCAGAGTTGCCTTGCCTTAGCCACAGGAGCAACCTCAGCCTAGAGGCGAGCTCTGTCCCTCCCAGGCCGCCCATAATCACCCAATGACTGCCTGGTAGGGCTGTGCAGAAGTCCTGCCTCTCATCTCAAGGTGAAAGAAATGGCAGGTCTGTTATGCTCCAGGTGTGCCCTACCCACCATGCTAAGTCTAGAATTTAGTGAGACCAATCCCTTGCTTGGCTCCTCCCCTGTTCTGATTCTACTTTTCTCACTTCCTCACACAGGTAGCTCTTTTCCCCCTGAAAAGCACTCCTTCAGAAATCACAGGCCTCTGGAGTTCGAGGTGCAGCTCAGTGGTAGAGCATGAGCTTTGCACAAGCGAAACCCTTGGATCAGTTCCCGGCCTCCCTCCACCCCCCAAATCACAGGCATCCACATTTTTATCTTATGTTGTGATTCTGGATATTGCAAAAGCCCCATTTTGTAATCCATTTTTATTCATGCTTCACTGATGCTTTGACAAGGATGTTTATGGAGCTTATCTACCTAGGTCTGTGTATTTTACATCCATACTATATTGATCGTACATTCTTTCCATTTCCTCCCTCAATGCAGCCAGCAACCACAGCTTCCTGTGTACAATGCCACAGGGAAGCAGACTGCTGCAGTTTAGGAGTAGGAGTCAGATCGAAGCTGTGCTTTCCAGGGACTCCCAAAGCCCACAGCAGAAGTAAAATCTTATCAGCAGAGGTGCTCCCGAGACCGACCCTGCTCTTTCTCATTTCCACAAATGCGAGCAGCTACTCATTACTAACAATGCTCAACAGCTACTTGATTGTTGAAATAAAAATATTGGGATATAGCCCCGCTTTTTGTTCCCCATGAATGTCTGGTCTTCTAGCAAATCCTGTCAGCTCTACATGTGAATTGTAGCTCTATCCAGTGTTGACATGGCATCTCCACTCCTGTATCTATTCTTGCCTGGACTTTCCCTTATATCCTAATGGTTCTCCTGTCTCCTCCACCCTTGCCTCTAACCTTGTAATCCTCACAACCTACCCAGACTAATTCTTTTATGTCCCATGCACATACAAATATGCCAAACAAAACCCTCACTTCTGTATAACTAATAAGCACTAGTAATAATTTTCTGAAATGTCTGAGTAAATCAAATCATGTTGCTCTGGTCTGGAACACCTGATGAACTTCCCATCCCATTTAGTCTTCACATGACCTGACGCCCATCTCTTCCTCCAACCCCCTCTGTTTTCACACTCATTCATCCTCACACCTTCTGGCCTTGATACCAAGGCACAGTCCTGCACCAGGACTTGTGCACCTTCTTGAACAATCTGTACATATACAGAATCTGTCAAAGAAAGTATCCACACTTCAGCAGTTCTCCCTACTAACAAATGTCTGGGAGCTCATGGGCACCACTTTCAGCACCTCTTGTAATTGTAGAGGCCAAAAGGAACTTGTGTGAATCTCATGATGTCTCGATAAATTTAGTATTAAAATATGTACACAAGTTTTTCCATTCCTGAAATGTGTATAAGTTTTTTGGCTGTCTCTGTATATTATACCATATGCCTTCTATTTGTTCATTGTTCACCTCCTCCACCTAAAGACACAGCTGTAAATAAATGAATAAAGAGGGCCGGTGAGACGGCTCAGCGGCTTAAGCGCCTGCCTTGCAAGCGCGAAGGCCCGAGTTCGACTCCCGGATCCCACATACGAAAAAGGGGCCGGTGATATCGCTCAGCGGCACGGGTGCCTGTTGGCGCGCGAGGTCCTGAGGTCGTCCCCCCGGTACCCACAAAAAAAAAAAAAAAAAAAAAAAAAAAAATAAATGAATAAAGAAAGGGTAAATAAATGAATGACTCAAACTATCACTATATTTTGGTTGCTTTATACTTACTTCCACCCATATTTTGTACAGTTTTTTCTTGGGGTTTGTAGTCTCTCTCTTTCTCTCTGAAAGCTATTTGCTTAGCTCACATTATTCTCAGTAACAAATAGTAATCATTTCCTTTATATCTTAATTTTAAACTTCATCTCCTGGGCTGGTGAGATGGCTCAGCGGCTTAAGCGCCTGCCCGGCAAGCGCGAGGGCCCGAGTTCGACTCCTGGAACCCACATACGAAAAAGGGGCCGGTGATATCGCTCAGCGGCACGGGTGCCTGCTGGCACGTGAGGTCCTGAGGTCGACCCCCCGGTACCCACAAAAAAATAAAAAATAAAAAAAAATAAACTTCATCTCCTACCTCAATTTTATTTGTCTTGAAACCCCAGGTTTTTGGATCTAATTTGGACTGATGTCTGAATGCATAGACCATGCATTTTGGTACAGATGTATAATTGACCCTTAACTGTGAAATTTAAGCTTTCATTTAAGTTTCTGAAATCAAATGTTGGCATGGTACCTAACTTCGCCCTTTTGTTCATATTGAGCATTTGATTTTCTAGCAAAATTCTATTCTAATTTCAAAATATAACTCAAATCTGATATTTTCTCAGTTTTTCCACTACCATGTACCCCCTTTTTTCCATATCCTCAGTGTATTCCAGTTTCCCAACCATATTGCCTTTGTTTTTGAACTATTTTTTTTGAGCAATAGCTTCCAGAAACTTGCCATTTTCCTGCTCCAGTGTGGACCAATTCCTTTCTATGTCTCCTGCATGGCTGTCCCATTGGGACTTCCTTTATTTCTATTTTGGGTCAAATTTAGCCTTTGGGAGTATAATGGCTTAATCATTCTAGCTCGATCCATCATTTGCTAAAGTACATGCTCAGATCAATCTCTCTAATTCTCATGCTCCCGCCTGTGTGCCCCACTGTTAATTTCTGACAATTTCTCTAGCTCTATCCTTGGGTCTTCGGTGATTCATCTGCATCAGCCATGTACTTTCCACCCGAACACGGGCTGGCCCTTCTTGTACGTTTTTAATTGGTAATTCCTCCCATTCTCATCTTTCCATTTTTTCTGCTTTAGTCTTACTTATACTCCATTTACTCAAACCTCAAACCCCTTACATGTACCATTTATCTCTTGGGTTTTTCTTTTATATTTTTCTTGCTCTATAAGCTTTCAATCTCCATTCTAGAAAATTTCATTAACTCTATCTTACAAACTTCATGTGGGATTTATGTTTGTCAATTATGTATTTTATTCCTAGTAGCTTTTTCTGTTTTTTAATTGCTACTTGTTACATAACATATAGCTATTTTTCATGGCTGCAATATTACAGTGAATGTCTCCAAAGAGAGTACACAGTTTTTTAAAGTCATTTTTTTGTTCTAGAAATTACCTAGGTTTCCTCTTGGAAAATTTTTCCTATTTTTTATATTGGTCTTTTACTTTAAAATATCTTGACTGTGAGGCCATAAGCAAAATGTGACCAGTGTCTTGGTTACTGGTTGATAAATGGTTGAAAACGGGGAGGAATGGTTTCTGTGTATGAAGAGAATATGTCATCTGACAGCTTTAAGGGTAATGAGTCAGGGACCTGGCTTTTACACAGGATTTACTTTAAATTCTAGAATTAGAAAAGATTTACATTGAGGTGCCAACATTAAAATTAGCTCTTTTATTTCTTAGCAGAGCATTCCATGGAGTTATTTTGGGAACAGTGCGTGATGGCAGCAGGATGTTCTGCCGTGGGAGGGCTGGGCAAGGGTGGCAAGTGCTGACACTCAGCGAGATGTGACACTGCCAGGTTCCAGTCTGGACCCCTCCTCTTTACTGGATTCCCACATCTTGCCCTATCTGTTGGCATTGTTACTGCGATAGTTAATTGTTGTATCGACTTGAGTAAGAAACACCTAGCTGATTGGCCTAGCACAGTTCTGGATGTAACTGAATGATGGACTCACTGAAGAGGTAAGCCCCATCCTGGGTGTGGGTAGCACCAGTCAATAGGTTTGTAGCCTGGATAGGATAAAAAGGAAGAAGAAGGAAGTCTTGTTTCTGTTCCTGAAGCTCCAGTCTTTGCCATGGCCGCGTCTGTCTCCAGCCTTCCAGGGCAGACTGGCCTCCTGATGCAGCATCTCACAGGACTCTGCAGGGAGCTCTGGCCCTCTAACTTTTGACTGGATCCTTCACATCTCCAGTGCACAAATGGCCCTCCAGGGTTTTTCCGCATCTGACTCTACAGGTGGCCACTGTAATCCTACCTTGTAAATCCATAGATAGCCCAAACTGGGCTGGAACTTGCAATCCTCCTACCTCAGCTTCCAGAATGCTAGGATTGTAAGAGCGTTCCACAATGCAAATACTTGATCAAAGTGTTTTTCCACCATTAATAGCAAACAAAAATCCAGAAGATTTCAGTCTTACTATCATTTCTGACCCTTACACTAGGTCTTGGCTAGTGAAGTCTGTGAACCTCAAACTCAACATATTGAAAATTGAGGGATTTCTTAATTTCTTTTTTCACCTCTAAATCTATGGTTCTACATTTATTGCAAAATATTTATCACTAAATTTAAAAGTACTCTTCTGGTTATGGAATGCTTTCTAGTTGTACGCTCTGCTTGGCAAAACAAAACGTTGAAGACTTAGTGTTATTAAACAAGAGAAAAAAGAAACTGGTGTTCAAAAAGAGAATTACCTTTCCATTATAAATTATGTTTTGAGAGGGAAAACCAGCTGGCATTAAACAGTAAGGTTTTATTTATAGGAAAAAAGAATGACAGCTCATTTCACTTTAGCAAGAAGTCACCCCAAAAGCTCATAAGGAAAGCTTTTCTCCTTTTTAAATGCTCCTGTTGCTTTCTGAATCTTTTTCCAATTATGAGAACCAGAAAGCGTGGAGTGTGCAGTGATATATTCATTTTGTTCACAGCATGTTCACAACAATGCTATAGATTTTGGATCAATAATCTGCGAATGAGATCTTATAATCCCATTCTTAAATTTTTTTGTTGTTGTTTTGTACCTGTGAGAAGGAGGCACAGAACAAGGCAGTTGCAATATTTTTTAAGAAAAAAAATGGGATAATTAAGTGAAAATATTTACCTCCATTGGGTCTTACTTTAAGCAACCTGGCTGAATTCGAGTCAGCAGCCTGATTCCTAACATCACTGCACATGTGACATTATTTGAAAGCTAACTGAGCACACATTAGTTCCCACTTTCCCTTTAGCCATCAAGTGTGGCTGATGGATGCAGCACCATTTGGAGTACATATTACTGAATTCCAGTACCTGTGTGCACCTAGGTTTCCTCCATGGGCGGGGTGGGTAGAGACGGAGGAGGCCTGGCCCCGTCTGCAAGCATAACTGGCTCTGCTATAATTGGACCCTGGAGAACAGCTGTGCTCGCAGCTGGCAGCCCCTCTCCTGGGAATAGGAAACCTGCGGCTCATTTCTCACTAGCTCCATTCCTTTGTCTCTGTAGCATCCATTGAAACTGCTGAGATGCTAGCACTAAAATATTTACTGGGAAAAAGATTAACTAAACTTCATGGAAATACTCTTATAAATCTGATCCTAATTCATGAAATGGTGTACTTTTTGGCAAATTTGTTTTCATTTTATTGAGCGATTCAATCTATTTTTGTATGATATATGCAGTATTTTTAAAGTGATGTTAGGTCCGTGGGAAGAGAAGTGAAATAATTTCTGGCTATAAAATATTAACTGGGATTATTTACAGCAGTGGGTATGTTCAGCTGGCATCTCCAGGCTGAAGAAGGCTAAATTTTCCATGAAAGATGTGCTGCTCACTTTGGTGGCACAGTGTTCCTCGTTTTCACTGCTGCAGGATGTTCAACAATTTGTCTGAAGCACCAATTCTCACACTATAGAGACAGCAAATGAGCTGTGTCCTCATCCTGTTTTTAACAATCTCTGTTGGTGAACTTGGCCTCCTTTTCACTGCTTTCTCCTGTAGTCCCAAATCTTCTTGTGCCTCAGCCTGACGTGGATCTCCTCATATTTATCTTTTTGTGTGTCTCTTACACATGGCATTTTTCTTACTCTTGTGTGATTTCTATGGGCAGACGTCATATTCTATTCATTTTCATTCCTTCACGACCTAGATTGCCACTTGCTCAGGCTACTTGCTGCAACACAGAACTCTGTGGGATTTATTTGCAAAATATCTGAATTTTTTTAAGGTTCTTTATGGTCTTTTTCACTTTCCTTTATGTTCATAGAGGACTATTAAAAATAGAAGAGTATTGATTTGCACGCCAGCTGGTGAAAAGTAAGAAAAAAAAAATGAAACAAGTAAAGGGTCACAAATAAATCAAATCAAACTGGACTTTGACAAATCTAAGCACTAAGAAGAATTATAGAATGAAAATTCGAGGCTTATAAGTGACAAATTATCTCAAGACAATTTAATCACAAAAGTGGCTAAACATTCCAGGCACATATACTAATGTGCACAAGCTGGATTATTAGGCATTTCAGTACTCAGAAAATACCTTGCATAGGGGGCTGACACCTCAAACCGATAAATGCGCATAGCTAATGCTCCCGCTTTCAAAACATATTCTCCCTCTCACTTCTTTCCAATTTATTGTGGGTCTCCTTCCACACAGAAATCAATCTCTGAGATACAGCCATTCAAAACTAATAATTATCAGATCACGACTGTGGAAAATATTTAGCCATTGTCTTATTTTAAAACCAGGTGACTGCTGGGCTGCTCACTCTTCCTCCTACCTCTGTCCACCTTCCTCTCCTGGTCCACAGTCTTGGGTTTCTGTTAAGTGCTTATTCTTACACTGCTCGAACCTCTTCTTTCACCGACATACATCCTGCTGCTTTGCAGGTAACCATGACAATATTTCACAGTACTGAGGTTATGTGCCATATGAAAGGCAGCTGCGCTGTCTTAAATTTATTAGCAAGCGTGCCTTCCCAAAATATACACACGCATACAAACAAATACCATGTAAAAGCAGCATGACATTTGGGAACACTTCAAAGATTGAGTGTGTAATCAAATGATTTAACAAGTGGGACGAGATCATGATTCTTTTGCTAGGAACAAGAAAAAGCATATGAGTCCTTGCTAATTCAAAAACAGGATCTTAAATTTTTCTAAATTATTCCAAATATTTTAACTTCTTCAGTATCTGCCTTTTTAAGATTTACATTCATAGAAATGTTTGCTAATTAATCATAACAACAGGTTGGAGGTAAAACTATTCCTTGGCTTGTAATGTAAAAGAGAAAATGTAAATAATTATTTGTTGCTTAATATTTCTAATGAGACAATAGGCACAGCATGAAGACACTGATGAAGAAGTTCAAGGTTAAGATTCTAATCACCAGATCACCTCTTTGCAGATTTTTTTTTTTTGTGGGTACCAGGGGTCAAACTCAGGACCTCGCGTGCCAGCAAGCGCCCGTGCCACTGAGCGATATCACCGGCCCTTTTTCTGTATGTGGGTTCTGGGAGTTGAACTCAGGACCTCGCGCTTGCCAGGTAGGTGCTTACGCCGCTGAGCTATCTCACCAGCCTCTCTTTGCAGAATTTTGACGTATAGACTGCATCCTACATTAGGCTGACTCAAATGTACAGGTTTAGTTGTCACCTCCTTACTGATAATTCAGGTATCTCCCATGCTGACCCCTCTACAGATTTCCAGTGCCATTATTCAGTTGAAAGAAAAGCATAAGAACCATTCAAAATAAATCTTTTTTATCTTTAATGGAAACACTGTCTGAGACACTGAGAATACAAGAAAGATAGTAGATGTTATCCCAGAACTTGGAAGAGGAGTCACAGTTAAACTCACATTCTTTTCAACTTCACACAGGACATAAAAGAAAATTGATCTTATGCTGGGTCAAGCATGTCTCCACATTCCTCAAGGTACAAAGATAACACTAAGTATTATTTCTGATCATAGAGTTGTGGATCTAGAAATCTAGAACAAAAATAAATGAATAAACCAACCAACCAACTAGAAAATCTCTGTAAGTGTGTAAATTAGGCAATTCCAAAAAGCATATATCTCAAAGGAAAGCATCACTAGTAAAATTTAGAAAATATTCTCCACAGTGATAATAAAATACTTCATATCAAGACATAGGATATGACCAGGGCCACACTTAGAAATTTACAGTGAAGAAAGAAACTGGAAACAACAACCATCTGGCATCATCTCGAGAAGCAGAGAGAGCATGTACCACCTGGATCTTGCACTCCAAATTGTACTCGTCATGAAGAGGGAGTAGAATCCTTTCTAGTTCCCTAGAGGGCTGTAGGAGCAACTCCCGCTGCACTGAAAATCAGGAGATTCTCTAACATGTGTGCTGCTCGAAAGGCGTGCTGTTGAGGGTACTGTGGATTCCAAGCCCTGCATGATGAATTCTCCAAATGGCTTTATTGGTGAGAAACAGAGAAGAAAGGAGGTATATAAAAGTGCAGTGAGAAGAAATGCCACTTCATAAATGTAGACAAAATCATCAAATGAGAAAAGTAACCCATTTTGCAACCCCCAAAGTAATAACTAATGCAGGCAAGAACCATCAATCAATGGTAAAGCCATTAGGTTAAAAGTTGTTGGGCCATAAGACATTCTCGACTCTCAAAATTGTAGCCCATGGATGACCTATCAGTTACAAAGGCATAGCTTTTTACAGTGAAGTAATCAGGTGTCACCCTTTCAAACAAGTGATCCAATTTAGCCCGACCCCAAGCTGGACAACCTCAGGCTTTGAAGCAATAAAAAGTATACATCATTGCCTGAGAGGTATCCTTGCCAAGAAATTATCTAACTGGAATCTAATCATGGGAAAAGCACTCAGGCAAATCCAGAATAGGGGAATTCTACAAGACAGCTGGCCTGAACTCTTCAATAAACAGTCAGTGTCGTGAAAGACAAAGGCAATCTAGACTAAGAGAGACTAAAGAGACAAGACAGCTCAGCGTAATGCGCTTCCTGCACTGGTCCTGGGTCGGAGGAGGGGAGTGATAGCTGCAAAAGACATCTTTGGAGACAGAAAATTTTCATATGGACCTTATGTGGAGTATATAGAATTATTCTTCATTTCCTAACACATGAAAGTGATTGCATTGTTTAATTGCTGCTATAAACCATCGCCCCATATTTGGCTGAAGGCAACAACAATTCGTTATTTTACAGTTCTGGAGTTTGGGAGTCTGACAGGAGTCTCCCTGGGCTGGAATCAAAGTGTTGGTAGAGCTGTGTTCCTTTCAGCGGTTCTGAGCAGAAGACATTGGTCCCCTTCATCTTTCAGGGGCCACTGACATCATGGCTCTGGGCTCCCCTTATTCACCTAAGTCAGCAGTGTTGCCTCTTTCTAAACATTATCCCATATCACATCTCCCTCTAACCATAGCAGAGGGAGGTTTTTTCTTTTAAGGATCCATGTAATTAGTTAGGTCAGCCCTGGTAATCCAGGGCAATTTTCCTCTCTCAACATCCTAACTCAGTCACAGCCACAAAATTCTTTTTGTCATGTAAGTTAACTATGCACAGATCCTAGGTACTGGTCAGGCAGTCTTTGGGGTTGGAGGCATTACTGTGCCCACCTCAAGTGTATTGTGGTTACTCAGGAAATTATTTTTGTTCTTAGAAGAAGCGAGTTTAACAACATAGGAATAAGTCTGCAATTTAAAGGTAAATAATATGTGTGTGTATGTGGTAATCAAATATAGTAAAATATTAGCAATGGCTGGATCTAGAGAGGGCTTATGGCTGTTTTTGTTTTGTTCTCCCAACTATTCTACATATGCAGAACTTTTTCAAAAGACGGAAAGAAGGATGCTATCGAACTCTAGGACATAACTGCTGTAGAGGTGATATTAGAGGGAAAGACAGGTAGCTCAGTAAATCTTACCCCTAAGTGAATGCAGACTAGAACGAGGATTTTTTTTTAGCAGTTACTTGTGTTTGCTGGGAAGGGAAGGGTCTGGCAGTCTGTAGGCGACATGGTGACCTTGTTTCTGTCTGCTGAGATAAAATGATGGGGTGGCCTTTTTGTCCCACTTTGTTATGACTGCAGACCATGCTTGTCCCTTGCTGGTGACCTCCAGGGAGGCTGCACTTAGCTGGACAGTGGCATGAGCTCTGTGAGCTCCAGGCCCACTTTGGGCAGCACCCTGGGGCTTCAACGTGAACTGCAGTGCAGCTTTCAGATGTCCAGGGGAGCTTTTTTCTTTCTCATTTTTTTTTCAGATCAAAGCTGAAAACATAGTAATGAATGACTAGCTTTAACTCCATGGTAAATATTGAAGGAGAATATAGCCCTTCCAATGGTAGTTGAATGCAGGAGAAATATTTCAAGGTGCATGACATTGTTCACCGTCATGCAGCCATCTGACAAACAAACTATTGAAAATGTGGAGCCTATGAGGAGCCCCAAGGGGGATATAAAGACCATCAGAGATGGCGATGATCTTCTGAAAGCTTACACTCTGCCATATACATGACAGATGCTCCGAACCTGAACCATTCATTGTAAACAAAGAAAAACTCTCCGCATGCTTATTAACTAAATCTTGGTTTGAAGCTCAGTTCTAAACACTCGCACAGAAACTTAACCTGGAGGACGTTGACAGAGAGGCTTTGTAGAATTATTGAGCTTTGTATATAAACATTGTGAAATTCAAATGCTTTCCTACCATAGAATCTTATTAGGGCCATTGTACACCGATTGGCCAGCAGAAATAAATACGTAGCTCAACACGACAAAAGGAGTCGGTGGTAAATAATAGGTCACTAATAGCTGTGCCCCCGTAAGGGTTATCCAGCCATGAGCTTAAGGATGACCTGCACTCACACTGGTGGACGATATAAACCCAGAATTGTACCAAGCAAATCCGGGAGTCCATGTGTAAAATAAATATTTCTTAGTAAATTTGTCCTCTATAAGTTATCTCAAAATGTGATGGCTGAAACCTGTGCTCTTGTTGCTACCATCATTGCCCTTGTTTGTTTTTGGTTTTTTTGAGACAGGGTCTCTGTTACATAGTTCAGGCTGGTCTTGAACTCACTGTGTAGCCCAGGCTGGCCGTGAACGTGCCACAATCCTCCTGTTTCAGGCTCCCTAGTGCTGGGGTTACAGGTGTGTGCCACCAGGCCTGGCTCTGCCACTGCCTTCTATATGCAACACACACAATCCTTGGAAAGGAAGCCGCTCCTATGAGAAAGCACACCACTTACCTATTGATAAGCAGAGAGGCAGCCACTGGGCTCGCAGGCACAGTCTCCTCTTCATTAGCTGCCCTGTGAGGTGACTTTGACTGGGAAGTTTCTGATGAGCTCAAAACCGTCAGTTCCCCGGAATGAATGGAAGGGGTTTCTTGCTTGGTGGGCACCTTGACCCCCAGCAGTTGGTGCTGTAAGCTCCCCGAAGCAGGCTTTCATTTAGCCTTCATGGCCTCTGTTTGCATTCAAGCAGACTGTCTGGATTTTATGGTCCAGGGTTGGAAATTCGCTACTGTTGTAGACACCAGCATTCAACGTCCACCTTGTTAAGTACTTTCCCATCCAGCCCTCGCTGTGCTTTCCTCCCTGGATGGTGATAGGAATGTGCGATCTCTCATTACTGTCCCGCGGCCCCCGAGCTTCTGTTCATTTCTTTCGCTGTATTTTCTCTATTGTTCAGATAGATGAGATCTGTTGTTCCGTCTTCCAATCCATGGCTTTCCTCGGTGCCCTCTGTCTGCTGTTATTCTCACCTCAAAGGATGTGTTTAACTTATTTCATGCTTCAGTTCCAACATTTCTACTTGCTTCTCTTTTCTTCTACTTTCTTGCTGTGATTATTTCTCTCCTGCAGTTTTCTACCTTCACTTGTTTCAAGTATGTTTGTCACGCTTCTTGAAGTATTTTTCAAGTTTCTGCTTTAAAATATTTGTGAAATAAAATAAAATAAAATAAAATATTTGTCAAAGACTTGTATGGCATACGATGAGCACCATGAGATGAGTAGAAGAATGAAGAATGACGCCAATGCGTCATTAAATTACGTTTGTCAATGAAATACACAAAAGTTTTATATGTATTTAAATAAGTAAATATAAAGGATTTATCTATCTATAGGGATCTATACCTGAGTTACATATTAATATGGATATAATGTTATATATTATGTAATTACATTTGATTTATGTGTATAATTATGTACATATATTTTTTCTAGTATAATTGGAAAATCCTCATGACAAACTATAACTATTGTGCATTCTTCTTTTTTTTCACATTTTTCTTTGAATGACCTTATGTGACTGTTTTTCCTATTTATATCATAAAACATATATTATTTTGAATGTATTCCACAAAGACTTGAAATTTAGAAAAACATAGTATAATTTATTTCAAGGATAATAGTCATCCTTCTATTGTCTGTCATCTTGCCCTGCATTTTCCTATTCTTAACAAATAATATGTTTTTAATTTAATGCTAGGTTTTTTCTTTACATCACCAAATACATGATTAGAAAAGAGTAAAAAAACACAGTGCACTAGAGCAAACATTGGGCAAGTTCTTTCTGCTGTGTAAAACTTGACATAACTTAAACTGAGTAATATTTTCATTTACTATTTAAAGAATCTCTTTGGCCTTTAACGCTGAAAGCGAGCTGCCCACACTGTTTGGGAAGGAATGGATAAAGAGTGAGGTACTCCTCTGCCCCAGGAAGTAAGAGAAATTGTTTAATTGTAACTCAAGGGACTGAGGGTAAGGAGCTGAGCGTCCTCGAAACAGAGCTGTCAGGAGAAAAGAGCAGGACAAGCCTGAGGCGCAGCGGAGGGCTGTGATGCCAAGAGGTCCGTGACCAGGGGAACCCACTGCAGGAACTGGCTGACGAGGTGTCTGGGAATGAGGAAGAGCACAGCCTTGACTGTGCAGTTCTCGCTTTTTTATGTGTCCGTGTCCCATCCTGGGACCTAGCTGTCAATCAGCATCGACAGAATGTAGTGGGATTGTTCACTCCAAAACCCTTGAAGGAGTGATGTAGGAAACGAGTGGCAATCCGCCTGGGGCACGTGGGCGAGGAAGGACGGGGACCCCAGAGGACGGAGGACTGTGAAGGCGCCCCTCCTTCTACCCCGCCCATGTCCCCCCAGGACTGGGACGCTAGCCATAATGCTGAAAGTGCTGCCTTCTTCTATTATTCTTTGCGTGTTAAAATCACTGCTGACCCCAGAAAGCTGAACGGTTGATCTGGGACCCGCGCATCAGAAGGAAGTGTGAGCAGGCGTGAGAGGAGAGACTCCTCCCGGAATGGCCCTCAGCGCTGCAACCAGCGAAAGTTCAGACCACGAAGACGCAAAGCATTCCCTTCTGCAGCGCAGTGGGAGCGCTGTCGTGAAGCCAGCCAAGGCCAGTGCGCCCACGACTGGCTGGTGTGCACTGTGCCTCCGTGTAGGAGCATGTGATGTCTGACCTGGCTTCAAAACCGTGAAAGTGATAACTTTCTTAGTATTTTGCACTTCTGCAAAAATCCAACTTTATGCACAGAGGTGAGTAGGATGCATTTTTACAGGATCCTCCCCCAAACCTCTGATGTAGCAGCCCCCATTAAATGCTATTGGCTCCTGGTATTTTGTCCCAGTTGGACTTATTGTCATTCTACTTTTAACTGTAAAGCATTCGTGTGAAAGTGAAAATGTTTTCAAAGCGACGTACACATCAGGCATTGTGCATCCGAGAGGATTCACAAAACCGATTGGAAACCATTGCTCGGTTATGACCTACTATGGTGACGCCCATCAAATGCAAAAGACAAAAGCGATCAGGTGGCAAGAGGGTGAGGAAACAGCTGCGGATGGGGGACAATGTGAAATTATATGGAAAACTTATTTTTTTAATTCCTCAGGAAGTGATAAGGCTGAACATGCACACATAAATATCAAAAGTCTGCATCTTCATGCGTAGTGTAAGAGAAGTTTTCACACACGGCTGTCAGTGCAGTGGTTTCAAAGTGATGTGCCATTGCTTTCTTCCTCACTGCTTCTGATAAATCAAGGAGTATTTGTGGTGTGGGCTGAATCATTTTTCCCTTGGAATTCATATGTTGAATGATAACTGCGTACCTCAACAATCCCGTTTGAACCTAGAGAGGGAATGATTAAGATGTGTCTGTTCTTTGGGGGTGGACCCTACTGCAGTATCCCTGATACATTCATAAAGGGAGGAGATTAGGACATAGAAGTGATACCAGGAGATGCACCTGTGTGGGACACAGAGAGAAGGTTCCTGTCTGCAAGCCGGAGTGAGGCCTGAGGTCAAAGCAAACCCATGACGCCTTGACCTTGGGCTTCTCATCTGCAAAACTGTGAAAAAATGCATTTCTGCTGCTTAAGGCACCACACCTCTGGTGTTCAATTATGGCAGCCTTACAAACTAATACAATTCATAAAGAGTAAATCCACTAGAAGTGGGCTTGTTGGCTTGCAATGAAGGAAATCACTAGGTACATACTTGCATAATCCACACTTTGCTCTCCTTAGTATAATGAAATAACCAATTTAGGGAACATCATGAAAGGAGAGCAGTGGCCACTGGGATAAACTTTAGGTGAGGTACAGGTGCTGTCATGTTTGAAGAGTCATGATTATCTTTGATATTATGACGCCTTTTCCCCTTTCAGCAAAACGTTACATGTGAGCAGTTGTTGGCCATGAAAATAAAATAAACACAGTGTGTGTAACACTTTTGTGCATATAGGAACTTGCTACACTATAATCTATCAATATGCATACTTAATAACTACCGGGTAGCTACAGTGTGATCGTTTCTGGGCATTACAGTGGCTTGGATTTGCAAAGCATAGGCAATTGTTGTACAGAAGATTAAATGAACATGATACTCTTCAACAACTCCACTGTCACTTGCACTTAGAGAATGGAATAAACTCCCAACCTGACAGTGCCACAGCTTTACGCAGTTTCATGTGTATGCGTCAAATCTCAGAAGATCACGTTCACGTGAAGTGATTGCTTAGATCAAATGTTCAAACGAGTGCATAGGACTTCAAAGAATCTGTAGATCTTACTGTAGATGAAAAAATCACAAACCTCAAAACTTCAACTTGAAAAATCTTGAAGGCATGGGAATGGCATTAATGAACAAACATAGTAACTAGTGATAAATAATTATGGAATTTCCAGTGTCATTTTAAGGTTACTACTGTAGACGTTTACACTCATCAATTGAAAGCAGACAAGTTTCGCTCTATAAAACTCTCATCCCCCATACCCATAAAGTCATCCAAGTGAAATCATCCACCAGTATGTGTACAGGTAAAATAAAATAGTTTTTCAGGTATAATACAACTCCTTTACAGGTGACAATTACAATAATTGTCAAATATTGTACCATATTTTAGCAAAAAATCTGGAACATGAGGATACCATGGCAATGATTATAGTAATAAATTTCAGACAGAAATAGATGTTTGTGATAAAGGAATTCTATGTTGTTTTTGGATCTTTTCCAAACTCTTTCAAAGATTTATGTAAAACCAGCCAAAAGCTTGGTGATTTGTCAGCAACTATGTAGTGTAGGAAAATTGGGAGCAGTATACTGAGCTAATTTAATAAAAAGAACTAAAGGAATGTATTCTTTAGCTTTGTGTTTAATATAAACATTGGAATTAGTTAAATGATTCAAAAGCATGGATTCTCGAGATGCATCATTTTCAAAATTGCCATCATTCTGGTTTTCAGGTCATAAAAGGACATTGAATTTCATCAACGAGAGTCAGGCAAGAGGAGAACACACACTTTGAATCTGTAAATAGATGTGAACTAATTGACCTAACTGGCTAAGATCTCAATGTTATTTAAAGGTGTGGAGGCTTTCTCAAATATGCTTACCCAAGATGGTAGGAAAGTGACTTTGAAAGCGTATTTTTAAAAGGCAGAGAACATAGCAATTATTGAGGTTTGTCTGTAGAGGTGGTTCATTGCTGCTTGCAACCTAGACTGGGATTCACTGATCGAAGGTCAAGGTGCGCTCCTATGGATATAAAATCACAAGATATAATTTCTGCCTATTAAAAAAATCTGTGATATTTAGGAAGAAAAAGGCATATTCATAGGAAATGTAATTTATTCCAGACTGCAAATGCCAGGAAGCATTACAATATAGGGTTGCAATCTCCCACTTGCGATACCAAGATAAAGCTGCACACCTGAAGTGTGATTGGCACTGGCCCTTGAAGGATTCCTCACCGCTGAACACATGAAAGAGAAAGCAGTTTCAACAAAGGCAAAAAGGACAAGAAAACACTGTTCATGTTTGGAGTTGGCAGGTAGACCTATTTCCCAGGATATTTGAAGATGTGTGATAAAGCTGTAAAAACAAGTTAAAATTTAGTTGCAGAGTACATTAAATGCCAGGTTAAGAAGTATGGATCTCAAACACTGTTCGAATATTTTCACTTCTTTCTTAAGTCACTACAAAGGACTTACAAAAGGATTTCTCACTGCCCAGCCCCTTGCTTGTCATGAGACCTCCCCTGGTGTGGTTCCTCAGTGTTACCTCTCAGCCCGTGGGTATTTGTGATTTTCCTGTCCGGCATCCTTTCCTTCTACTTCAGCTTTGCTTTCCCCATTGTATATAATTCGGCAGAGCTGCCAGTTAAAGAGCCCAGTCCTTCCCATCCATGAGATGGAAACATCTTCCACATCCAAATCAGATGCTCTGTCCTTGGGATCTGATACCCATCAGAGTGACCAAAACAATGCAACTCTGAAGCAGAACATCCCAGTTTGCTTCTGTTATCCGCCTTCTGGGAGCTTGTTCCTGTTCACAACATACTGGTTCTGCAGTTTCTTCTTGTTTAGTGAGAGGTGCAAGAAATTCATTTTCTGCTTAGATTTCCACTGAGAATTTCTAGGGCTTGCAATTGAAGAATATTATTACTGTCCACTTCCAATGGTATTGGGTGATTTTTGTCTGACATCCTGCTGTTGATTAGTTGTGCTGAGGAACCACTAGTATCTTATAGGCAAGATGACAACAGAACTCATTATTTTAAGCTAGGACAAGTGAAGAACGTTACAGGTGTAAACCAGAGCCAGGACACGGGCCTTATTGTAATTTGCAGTACATCTTGTGTAAATGGTCTCAGATCATCAGCTCTGGGTTGCAGTTTGGATTTTTTTTCAAGAGATGAGAAGAAACAGGCTGATTATTAAGCAATCATCAGCTTTTAGGAAATTTTGAGTACGCTATCCCAAAGATTTTGGGGATAGTGGTTTTCCATCTTGGGGATTTATCTGGCCTTATCATTCAAGTCTTATGAGATGTTTCAAAGCATTGTCACTAAAGGTATTATTATAACAGGTAGTGGAGATGAAGGCATTTCTTTCAATTTTACAAATCATAAATTCTTGTGTTTTAAACAGTGAAAGGGCAAAGAAAAACAAACAACAAACAAACATTCCTGGTTAATGCTTTCTATAAAAGATAATCTACAAGAAACAGCCTGGTGCTCCTCACCTTTGAAACACATTACATAAAAATCAGGACAATAGCACTCATTCTTTACCTAGAGAATAGAAAATCTGATGTGGTCTTTCCAAGACTAGAGTTAACCCTGCTTACCATATGTATCTGTGCAAATACTTATATGTAAACGTGTACCAATCAAAATGTTCATCTTTGGTATACCCAGTGAACAGAGATATTATTGCGAATAAACTAAGTGACAGTGTAGGGTTTGCATATGCTAAAAAAAAAATGCCAAAAAGAAACTGAGCAGAATATAAGTTTTGTTTGTGAAGGATAAATGCAAATTCTATTTGTAATTCACTTCTTTATCCATTTTCCACATTGGAACTTTAAACATAATGTTTCGCTCCCTGGGAAGTTTGTTCCCCACTTCCAACCTCATTAACTCTAAAGTATTTTTCAAGTTTCATCTTAAATATTATTTCTTCAACAACGTCTTCCTTACCTGCCTGAGTCTACATTTTATTCTCTCATTCTCATTTTCATTACATCCTTAATTTTTATTTACTGATGATATTTACAATCATATGTTTGTGCTATTATTTATTTTATAACTTCCAAGAAGACTAGAAGATTCCTGATAGCAAAAGTCTTATCTGTTCTGACTTTTATTAGATGTTCATGCAAAATTAATGAAACATCCAACCTGTTCCCAAAACTATATATTTTTTCTTTGGTTCTGTATGATTTTGTGCTAAGGACACATGAGCTAAGATGGGAGGATGCGCATAGTTGTTTAAATTTGCTTCAAAACTCTATGCAGCTTGCAGGTATTTTCATTGTGCAACAGCTGTACAACATATAAACAATATTCAATTTCCCCTCAACCAGAACAGCAGGCAAATGACATGAGAAAATTGGAAAAATGCAACACCGTCCTCTATCATCTGATAATTAAAATCAAGGCAAACTTTAGTGTTATTGATACAATTGAAAATATGCACAGGATAGGAAACAATGTGACCTGAAAACATTGTTACCAATGATGCTATCAATAGTAATCACTTTAATTCTAAATCTCTGATAATTTATTGGGGTGCGCAGTTTTCAAAATAACAAAATAAAAAAATTGCTATGGATTTGATATTCTCTCCAATGAGTCTTAATGAAAAACTACTTGGGTTGTTATGTAAACACAAATACTACACTTTACCAAATATATGAAGCCTTTATCGATGATTCACATAATTCTAATAAAATTATGTTTCATTTGCTTATTTTACATTTGGCTAAAAATATACACTATCATTAACATAGATGATAAAATTTATAATAAAAATTTTTTAAATAATAATAGCAGCATTTTTTTTCTTTTTCCATTCCACAGAAAACTGAAATATATTTGGGCTTCCAGATAAGACAAGTAAAATGTAAGATTCTTCTTTTGCCTGGTATGTAATCAATCTTTAAAACTGATTCATGCTTGAGGAATATTCAGAAGAATGCCAATTACTTTTGCCTCCATGAAGATCTTTGGAGCATATTTTGGAGATATAAAAAACACTCAACAAAAATACCATAACGGAAGTCTAGATGGTAACAAATGTGACTTGAATCTATGAACAGCAGGCAGAAATGAAGTAAACCAATTTTCTTTCAGTGACTGTGAAAGACGTATTTTAGCACAAACTAAGGAACTGCTATGCAGTTATCCGTGCAGAGGTATGATTACATCAATTAGCATAGTACTAAGTAACAAGTGTTAAGCAAAGAAAGCAGAAACAACGCTGAAATGACTCAAAAAAGAAAATGCAGTATTGGCAGAAGGCCACCAGAGGGTGAAAAAAAAAAAAAAAAAAAAAAAAACTAGACACAATTCCATAGGAAAATATTTCAGCAGAACAGTTTCTTTAATCACTATATGACAATTTCCTATTTTTCAAAGTACTATTTATCTTTGTGTAATTTCATTATAGGAAAAGTAGCCATACTAACACTTGGAGACCATTTATAAACAGAGATGAATCTACTTGATTTGCACTGACTAACCGGAAATCTTAGCTCTTCTATCTCTTTACCATAACAGGCACATTGAGATCTGTTTTTGAAGGGATTTATTTGAAAACAAACCAAAAGATAAGACTATCTTACGTCTCAGTTGTTATGATTATTTATCACTTAGATAAATACAAGAGATTCAGTTTGACAAATCAAAGCAGCATTTGTGTTAAATGTATGGCGTCTGATTCAAGCATCCTGACATTGTAACAGCAGAAATCTTCAGGCAGTTCACTTCGGCAGAAGGTGTAGATCGATTATAATTCATGGTAAATCCCGAGTCCTCCTTCTGAAGTGCCACAGAGGCCCCTTAGCTTTTTCACAGTGTCTCCATTTTAGCCATAAATTATATTTATTTCAGTCAACTTGAGTAAACTGACGCACCGGATGTCATCCAGTTCTTTTGTTTCTAATCTGAAACTGCTGTTGGAAGATGTAGATTCTTCTGTGCATGCGCTTCCTTTTCAAATTTCGCAAGTATTCCCTGTGCGTAGGCTTGTCGCGGACATTTTTGATGATGCATGCAGTCCCGGTTTGGAGGTGAAATGTTCCTCAGATGCCCCCGTGCAGGAGCCCAGGCTCTGAGGACGCAGGGTTCAGAGGCAGAGCCCGTGGAAGGACCGAATCCCAGAGCTCGGTGGATCAGTCCCCCTTTCTGAACCTGACTGCACTATTCGGGGGCCCATTGGAAGGGAGTGAGTCACGGGCCCAGCCTCGGGCTCTCTCTTATCTTCACCCCGCTGCACACTCCAGCTCGCCCAGCCTCACCCCACACAGCGTCGGAGCCACAGAGCCAGCTGCCCAGCGGCTAAAACTTCTGAAAAGCTGAGCCAAAATAAATCTGTCCTCTTTTAAGTCGTTGTTCCCAGTGTTGGAAATAAGCCCCCAGACTCAAATTGTCAGTGCCAGAAAGGACACACTCAGACAGCAAGCAAGAGGACCAGACAAGGCGAAGTCGGGTTTGCTTCTGCAGAGGGCGCGAGCGCGCTCAGACCCGAGGCGGGGGGCGCAGTTTCTAAACCCTAACTTGGGGAGCGGCTGACCTTCAAATTCACTGGCCGAATCCAGAGGCTCACAGTCTGTCTGGGTTGGTGAGTTTAAATGGAGGCTCCTAAGGGTTGCAGAGGGGGTGGGCAATGGGAGGGGACAGGATGTGGGGACTGTAACGGGCAAGAGAACAGCAGAGACCGCCGGGGCAGGCTTGGGTAAAGGCGACACGGCACGAGAGTCGCTACACCTGGGTGCAGGTAGACTCAGGGCGAGAAGGCCGTTTGCTGGGAACAAAGAAAAGCAGGGCTTTTCATAAGGCATGGGAAGGGCATCCTGTGAGGAGTGAGGCTGGGTATCACGGGGGTCCGAGCACACAGCCGTGGTCAAGGTCCCCAGAACATCATGGACAGATGTTATCAGGTGTCTGGTGCTGCAGAGCTCTCATGCTCCGCCTTATCTCTTCTCTATGACGTCCCGTCCTGTTTGAGGATGACAGGACCCTTTGCAGTTTCCTGTCATTTGCCGATGGCAGCGTGCTTTCTGGGGGCTGCAGTTTGCTGAAAACAGCGTGCTTGCTGGGAAAGTCATGCCCAGGGTTGAGCCTGACAGGGAACAGAACGTCCTTGGCTATCGATAAGCTATCGATAAGCTATCTTTGGTCTGCAGCTAGGTTTCCAGAACTTAAACTGAGCAGGCGTTTCTCATGATCTCCGCGTGTTCAGGAGGGGCCGCCTAGGGTGGACTAGAGTCTAAGATGGAGGTGCTCCTGCTTATATCCTTTGACAGAAAAGACAGGGCCGCAGTTTCTCACACCAGGTGTTTTGTCACAGTGACAGAAAACTAGCACAAACGTAATGGTAATGATGACAGCTAACATTACTGACTCAGCACTGTCCAGAGTAAATGAATTCATTAAATGCGTTAAAAACATTTTGACTGTGAAACATGAATTAGAGTATCCAATTAGTAAAGCAATCTTAGAAGGTAGGTATTTTATTGCCCCAATTCCTTGGATGAAGAAAGTGAGGAGCAGAGAGGTTTAGTATCTTGCTCAAGATCTCACACCCCTAGGGGACAGAGGTCCAACCTAGGTAGTCCTGCAGCATATATAGGAGGAGTGATGGGGAAATACAGTGTGTGTTTAAATAAAAAAGTTTTACACTGAAATACACATTGCCATTAGTCCTCACCCAAGGGAGGGGAAGGGGAGAAGGAGAAGAGTTTTCTGGAAATCAAAAATGACAATGTATTAGATGATGGTTTATGAACTGTGAAATGTGCAGTGTTGTATTCATTGTCATGATGTGATTGCTGTTCCCTCATCAGAGAGCAGAGAAAAAAAAAATATATATATATATATATATCAGCAGATTTAAAGGGATAACTGAGTTATAAATCCATGGTACAATCTAAGACTTTAAAAGGTACTATTAAATAAGATGAATTCCAATTAAGAGAGCTGAATGCATTTTTGACCAAAACATTCTGAATAAATAACATAGAGTTTAATTCCATTGACTGTTGCAATCATGTAAGGGTGTAGAGGGGTGAGGCTTGGAAGGGAGAAGTGGTGGAGCTTGTGGAGGGTTCTGCATGCCTGTTTAAGATGTGTGTCCTTCATCTTAGAGAAAACTGGGACTCAGTAGAGGTTTTACAGTAGAATAATATAACATGTATATTTTTAGATTAATTTTACAACTAGGTTTACAGTAGATGGTTTGGTGAGAATTGAAAAGAAGAAAGCCAATTATAATAGGACAAGTATTAGATAGGCTTACATACGAAGTATGGATGATAACTTTTAATATTTTCCTTCAAACTTAGCAAGAAATTAATAGTTATAAGTAAACAAATTAAACACATGAGTGTAACTTTTTGTTTGTATTTTAGTTTGTTGCAAATAATTCAAGCTAGATTTTATAAAGTAAGTGACTTGAAGCAGTTAAATGATCCAAAGATCCTACTAAATTATGTACAGGTTTGCTAAGATAACTTATAACTCCCACGTTAGTGAATTAACTTGATTACTTAATTTTGTAAAAGCACTTACATAAATTACCATTAGTGGATAAAAATGACTTAGTTCAGGTTCAGTGCTATATATTTATCCACTCATCAATGTTTTAGGAAGATGATTAACCATAATTTAACAATCTAATACAGATTAACCCTTATTGACTTTATTATGATGATGGTGAGTAACTTCAAGAAATATTGAAATACACGAACACAAAGACAACCTCTCAGTGACAATGAGTGCCAGGAATAATTTTCACATTTGTAGTGTTGTGGCATGATACCAACAACCGTGGACGACCACAGCTCAGGAGGGAAAGACAGAGTAAGAAAAATTTAAAAGTGAACCAAAATTCCCCTAAAGAAAACCAGAAGAACACCATTTAGGTATTCTCACTTATATCCAGTAACAAAGGCACGATGGAGGGAGGGAGAAGGGGAAATAAAACGATCAAGGTGTGTTTCGTACCTGCACTGACTCCCCACGATGAATGGAGTCACTGTGTACTGCAAAACTGCACTAAGAAAAATAAAGATAAAAATAAATGACACGCGGACAATTCTCTGTTGGAGAAAGACATCGAAACACAAGCAAGGAAGCAGCACACAGTATAAGAGGAGACTAAGCTCACAGGGACCACAGCAAGAGGGAGGACCACGTTTTCTGTCACGGCTTGTGAGACACAAAGATAATGTGTGGTGACTTTACGGAAATTCATTTCAACGGGCTACTTCTTTGTGAGAAATCCATTTTGGCTTGTTTTTGTCTTCGTGAGTAACGAAATCGCATCTAAATTTAGCTGTGCCATGAAATTGGATCCCACGTATTAAATTGGCATGTTTAAGAATATGCTTGTTAATATACTCATCTCCAGGGCCGGTGAGATGGCTCAGTGGCGTTAGCACCTGCCTGGCAAGCATGAGGTCCTGAGTTCGACCCCTGGTACACACACACACACACACACACACACACACACACACACAAAATATATATATATATATATATATATATATATATATATATATATACTCATCTCCATTAGGTGCAATATGACAATTTATTCTACATATTTTAAAAGATCAGCTGTTTAAGCAAGTCAGGGTATTCAAGTATATATTGGTTTCAATAAGGAAAAATTTCTGTTCACCAATCGTTTCTTAACTGTGTAAATTCAAGTCTATTTAAAAGGCTACTGACCCTAGCAAGCACCAGACTGGTCTTAGGAAGGAGCAGATATAAATCAGATGCTAATTTAAAGAAAAACTGTTTTCCTTAGCAGCTGTTACTGACTGTGGTCTGACTCTCAAGCTTTGGCTTCCCATCTGCACGTGGAAATGTCTGATGTCAGTAAAAGTAGTTCTCACTGTTTAGATGGCAGTGGATAAACTTCCCAGCTACCAGCCATGTATCAAGAACTTTCTAGATACCATTTCTGTTGCTGGTTACACAGTGCAGCGTTATAGCCCTGAGGTGCCAGTGAAATCTCAAGCTCATTGGGGTTGATTGAAAACAAAATTCTCACGGCTGTGTGAAATAGGAGTCCATCATCCTCAGGGTGGAGCGGGTCCTCAGAGGGTAGCAAGATTACACAAAAAGGTGCAGGGCCTATGGGAGCCAAGTTGTGGACGCTTTAGTAGGCTCAAAAGAGGAAATAAAATGAACTTTAGAACATTAAATAATCCAAATACTATGAGGCTTAGAAGATAAATATAAAATTTTAATTTGTACCTTCTGTGCAGGAACAACTCAATATAGACCAACTCATCTAAATAGATTATCTATTACAAACTATGGCTGTATCTCTAGATGCGGAACAGTTCTTATTCCATGTCTGTAGAACATCTAAAAACGTGTTATAAAGGAAAGATTATAGGTTATATATAAATTATATATGCATGTGTAACTGATTATATATATATGTTTAGATATTTATATACAATATATATGTTAAAATGTATTGTATGTATATATATATATATATATATATATATATATATATATATAATCAAGCACCTGAGCTTTTATGCTGTATAATGACAAATGGCCCATTTGATTTATTCTTTCAATTGATTTGTCCAGGGAATCAGTGGGATAAATGAATAGGCCTCACCCTGGCAGGGACAGTGCACCAAATCCATAATTTGTTGATGACCTGCTCATAACAATTTCTGTGAATTCCTGGTCCACAGGAACATTTTTAAGTGAGGAGAAGAGGTTCCAGTTTGTCTTGTTTGTTCGCTTTCATAGACATTTCTGGCAGTAGCATTGGCCCTCGGATGATGATGACAACAGCCCCAGGCAGAAGCCTGGCCTTCAGTCTCTCCTGTGCCTACTCTGTCACCCCCTCTCCCCCCAGTTGCTTCTCTGAGTGTCCCTCTTCTTTGGCACCAAGGGATGAACAGAGAACAGAGGACAAATTCAGTCCTAGTCTTAAAACTAACAGAAACAAGCCCCTTAGTGTGGGGTAGCTTTTATTCCTCCCATGCAAAAGTAGGAGTTAGACATTATCCTCTCTGATGTTCTTCTAGTTCTTTATTTTCTAGGTGTGTGAGAAAGGATAAAGCAAATCTGCATGTATTATTGAAGCAGTATTTCTTACAACAGAATAGCAGCATTTTTTTCTTTTGCACAGAAATTAATGTGTCAGTTTCAAAACATAATAATTCTATTTCTAGTTCAAGAAAAAAGAGAATATGAACTCCAAAGTCTGGTAGAACCTGTGATGATCTTTTGAAATCCTATTATAATATACACTCTGATGTCTGAGCAAAGTACCTCGTTTCCAAATGTTTACAACTAACAGCTCTTTTTTGGTGGAAATAGCAGTCCAAAGCATTGAGTTACGGCTTGAAAGTGCAACATTTAGAAGTTGTCATAGAGCAAAAATTTAATGTAAAGGAAGAATCATGGAAAGGCAGTATTAAAAGGTGGAAATAGATCACAGAGGTTCGTATGTGAGTCAGATACAGCCCAGTGTGGGGAATTTAGGACACTTGCGAGCCATTAGGGAGGCCCGTCGCAGTTTTACAGTGGCTGAGGGAGGACAGGAGGCTCCTAGGTAAAAAACAAAGGACTCAGCTATTCACAGCAGCAGCTGATCACAGAGTATCAATGCTGAGACCTGAACCACGATTGCCACAGGGAGATTTGAAGAGAGACAGATGTCACCTGTGGGTGACGTTATGCAGAGGAATTCTAAGGCTGGGAACAGATCCTATGTAATGGAGAGTGAGCCTGGCTGACCTTTGCCCTACAGGGCTACATTATATTTATGCACAACAGTAAACAAAAATGCCTTTTGCTCCAAAGGGAGGTATTATCTCCATCTTACAAGCACCCTTGGCAAAGTAGTCTAGAACAGAGATAGGGATCCTTTTAGAGCTTTCAATGAAACAAGCAGCGCGCTGTGGCATGCGTGATATAGGTTCTCCGCCACTGGCCTGGAACCGCGGCTGCCCCTCTGATAGCAAGAGACCTGTGAATCAATTCCTACGATATGTTGTATCAACCTGTGTAAGCACGGTTAACCATCAAGGCCACAGTAGAGTAAAAACTGTGTATTGTGCTGTACTGTTTAAATTTTGGATATCTATCATATGTTATCGTATAGTAGAAATTTGGGACAGTAATGAGATCAGAACGAAGCAGACTGGAGAGAGCACCACCCTACCCCAGCAAATGTCTGCGTAGTGTTGACTGTGTTAATGGTTGTTGTCTAAGTCGACAGCAGCTCCCATGTGGCCCAAGCCATTGGTAACTCCTGTGTCCCCCCAACCCCCAGCACAGACACGGTCCGCTGCCTGACCATACTGTAACTCTGCCTCTGTGGGTTTTCCAAGACACGACAGTGTCCTGCCTTATTGGTAGCTCCTGTCCAGGCTACTTGGCTGAACTTTACTCATGTGATGACGCCGTCAGATTTAGTGTTCTTGAGATCATGTTTTAGCCTTTTTCTCCATTTGGCTTTTTTCTAGGTGGTCTCATTCTGCCCCACAAATTAAGATCTAATCCATGTTATAGTTATCAAAATTCTATTGCTGGCTGAGAACACTTTCCAATCTCTAGGCTAGAAAAAGATATATATCTTTTCTCCATGCATATTTCTTCTAGGGTGTAATCAGAAGGCCAAGCTCAATGTGTCCAAAAAAGAACTCTTGACTTCTCCCAGCCCAGCAAGATCAGTTTCGGCTCAGAACGCCTCATTCCTGTGAATGGCACAAATAATTCAAGTCATGTTTAATGTCTGTCCTTCATGCATCCTTGACCAACATCCACTCATACATCATCCCTGCACTGCCCCAGATAGGCCTGGCATCTCCTCGCCCTCTTGAACACACCACTTTTGTCTGATTTACTGTCATTTTCCCCTGCCTCACTAGATCAGCCTCTTTAATACCTCTGGTCTCAACTCACTGGGTTCATTCCTGTAGGGTAGTGATGGCCAACCTTTAGAGCTTTCAATGACACAAACAGCCCGCTGCGACACGCATGCCATAGGTTCCCCACCACTGCTGTAGGGCAACCATTTAAAAATGGCTTTATACTTTGGGAGGCTTGGCAATCCTTCAGTGACAGCTCATCATCAACAGAGTAAGACCCGCTTCCTGGAGTGCTGGGATTAGCATGTGCTCATGTCTGGGTCCTCTATCCATGCGCCTTTCCCAGACGTTCTCCACACTTCCTGCACGCTGCCTTTTCTATTTCCTCGTCAGAATCTTCCCCAACTTGGACTAATTTCTTTGCTTCTCCCTTTGCCTGGCAGGCTCTTCTCCCAGAGTTCTGTATGGTTGCCTCTTTCTGACCAGTTGGCTTCTGATTTAATTTTACCTCAGAGAGATTCCTCAGCTTTCCCACTCGTTCCCAATCCACCAGTTACTGCAGCAGGTGCGAGTCCTTGCCTATCCACAGCAGTGCTTCTTTGAAGACAGGACCTTGATATTATTCCCTTCGCACCAAAGAGTGGGGCTTTGGGGACACAAGGCTTCCCAGGCCCCACAGCATGATTCTGAGTCGTTTTGAGGCTCCCAGGGCTCTCTTATTGGCTCTCAGTTGGCTCTCAATTGCCAATTGATTGGGTTCAGCAGAAGCCAATCACAGGATTCTGAGGAAGCCCCGGGTTCCTTCCTTCTGCAGAAGGGCACTGCATTTGGAGAAAACGCTAAATCTCACTCTTAAAAACAATGCTGCCCTCTGGCCCCAGGGTACGGTCTTTTGAAAATGATGCTGAGGCTCTCAGTTATTTTGGAGTCCTGAGGGTATCCAGGCCCAAAGAACTGGCCAATATGTTGGAAATGGCGAAAAAGAAAGGATTTCTGTCCATGAGGGGGTAAGTGAGCTCTCAAATTAATCATCCTGGAACTCTTTTAGCACTAATTTCATTTTATGTGAGGTGATAAATACCCTTGCTGACCAAAATTGTAGATCTTTTTTCTCCTATCCCTTGAAACAGGAAGCATCTTCCCTGCTATGTCCCAGAGTCTGTGGTCCTAGATTTCTTAGCACTGTCCTCAGTGTGACAGAGACCTCGACTGTCCCGGGTGTCACTGTGTGTCCACCATTCACAGTAGTGCCTTGGGCCCCGCAAGCTCGAGGAGGGTGCTGTTTAATTAACAAGTGAGACAAAAATCATTTTGGAGAGCTGGGCAAGCTGAGGGTACATTAGAAGTAATCTGAATCTTTCACAGGCCTCCACCCAGGCAACAGTTCTAATAATCTTTTCAGACAGGCTAATGTGCTTCTCTTTCATCCTCCTGTCTGTGTAACCCCCCTCAGTGAACTGTTTTCTTTGTAGGAGATTTGGGCTGGTAAAGAAAGACAAGTAACTGCTCAGCTTTTAAGAACAAAAGAGGATACTCTTTTATTGTCTTTTAAGACAGTTGTCAAACTCCAGGTGATTTTGAAAAGGAAAATGGCTTTCTAAATTCTTTAAACTCCTATTAGCATGCTAGGATCTCAGCTCTCCCACCTAGAGTGCTGTTTTGTAGCTGAGTAAAGCAGCATGGAGAAAGTGCTCTTTCCCCTGTTGGGCAAGAGGTGGGAAGCTGTCTGGGGGAGGGAGGAAGGAGAGATGCAGAGGATTTCGAAGGTGAGAGGTCTCCTGAGGGATGCTCCCAAGTGCAGGAGGAAGGAGGTCTGGGCAGAGGAAATGGGAGGAGATGGTTGAGGTGAACAGGTCTTTGCAGGAGGTGCCTAGATATCCCAAATGCAGGGTTTGGGGGTATCAACAGCACCCCACGAGGGCCAGATCCATCGCAGGGGAAACTTGCAGACGTCAGCAAGGATCGAGGGAGCGGTGACTAAGTCCAAGTCAGACTCCACCTTTCTGTCTCCACTTCAAACCTCGGTTTTGAACTCTATCATGCAGACCCCATCGCCTGTTCAGCATTTTCACCTGTATTACAAATGAGAAACTTCAAATGAACATGCTTCCTGAAATTTAGCACGCTAACATCAGAAATTTTGTCCCATTCCTTGCTTCAAATCTGCACACTTTCCTGCCTTTTCCAGCTCAACAAATGTTCACTTTATCCAATTATTCGACCTAAAGTATGTCCCATTCTTAGGCTCATACTCATTCCAACCAGTTTGATGGTCTCTAAATTCAAGATGCTGTCAAAATCTGGTTGATTCTCATCCACTGCCACGACTACCACTAAGGGCCGTTCTCCTTTCGCCTGGACAAGCGCATAGCCCTTTAACAATTTCCTGGTGCTAGGCTTGGCCACCGTAATTCCATTCTGGGCGTGCGTGCACACACACACACACACACACACACACACACACACACCTGTCAGTGTGACACTTTTTGATAAAAGTCATGTCTTATCTCTCTGCTGCTTAAACTCTGCAATGGCTCCCCATGCTGCACACCTCTCAGTGGGCCGGGGGCCTCACTTCCTCTGTGGCCTAAGTACCTTGCAGACCACACTTAGTTGCTCCCCATCCTGCTCACTTTCTACTGTCACGCTGGCCTCCCCACTGCTCCTCTGCTAATGCATGCACGGCCAGCTCTAGAACCTAAGCACCCTCCACATGAACCCTCCATCCCCAGTGGCCTGTGGCTTGCTCCTTCCATTCATCACAATCTTTGAACAAGCATCTCTCCATCAGCGAGTTCTTTTATGGCCACTATCAAAGGAGAGCAAACTGTACCTTTGCTATCTATCCTAATGCCAATTCTTTTTTTCCTTTCGATCCTGATCATCACCGAAATCGGGTCATAGGGTGTTAACTACCAAGGTACAAATCCTGCCACAGAAAATGCAAGAGAAAATTTGGATAAGGTGAGCTTATTATTTTAAAAAATGCCCATCGGTCCTGCTGGGATTCATGGAGAAGAAGGGTTGTTTCTAGCGCTTTACTAAGGAGTGGCCTTGTAAGATGAGCCTCCACAAATGTGCGTGGCTTAACCTGAACACCAACCAGATCCAAGCAACTGGGAGTCGATGTGGCGAGAAGCCGCACATGGTCATCCTCCGCAGTTCAGGATTCGATTTTCAGAAGACAGGTTTCTATAGGGATCGAAAATGAGAAAGTAGAAGTTACAGTCCTGGGAGCCGGGTGCCGCTCCAGCACCGGGATAAAGATGTAAGACTTTATTTTTGTTTTGCAGACTATGATGCCAGGAATCTGACAGCTTGATAAATAAAAAAATGGAATAATCTAGGTCGTAGGTTTATACAGGGAAAAATGTACAGATCTATGTGTTTCAAGTCTGACATGTTGGGCTTTGGGACTTTTCCAGCATTTCCTGGTCCCAGGACAGAGCGGGTTCAGGACCTAAGGAGGTCTGGCCAGGGAGATGGAGGTCAGGCGTGCTGGTCAGCTATGGCAACACTGTGGTCAGGATCATATCACACTCCAGATTCACTCTGTGGCCCTAATCCTCTCACCTGTGACTGCTTGGGGACGGAATCTTAAAAGAGGGGATGGGGTCACATGAGTTCCTAAGGATGGAACCCTGACCCAATGGGATGGGGACCTTCATAAAAAGAGGAGTCTACACCATGTGGAGGAGGCCACGGTTCCCAGGCAGGAAAGAGCCCTCAGTAAAGTCCAACCATGCTGCCACCCCAGCCTCGGCCTTGCAGCCTCCAGAGCTGGGAGAAACAAATTTCTGTAGTTAAGTACATTGTCCTGGCAGCCCAAGCTCTCTCGTACAGTATGTCGTAAGCAAACACCGCCACCTTCAACAATGCAAGTCTGTTTTCCAGACAAGGCTACGCATCCCAAGTGAAGGATCTGGCTCCTCCGGAGATGGAGAAAGCTCTCTTCCTGCTCTCAGATGGCCTCTTTCATGCTGTGTCCTCATGTGTCTTCTCCTCCATGCAAGCACTCTGGTCTCTATTATGAAAAGAAAATCCCCACATAAGAAGTCAAGCAGTTCTGAAGATTGTGGACCTCTCCCAAGGCCTTTGTGCTGGCCAACACCTACCTTCTCACAGTGTGTCTCCAATGCAGAGCAAAAGCTCTACCATACTGGCCTGTTGTAGTCAGGGTTTGCAAAGGAATAGATTTAATATAGGATACATAATTTATAGGTAATTTATAATACTTACCCAAAGAGCCAAGTGCAGAGGAGTGCAAGAGATCTGTCCACATGCTAGAGAACCAAAGAATCCAGCTGAGGGCCTGGATCCCACAGCAATGTCCTGCAAGAGTCCAGCTGAAGACCTAGAGCCCCTGGCAATGTCCTCCACGAGTCCAGCTGGAGGCCCAGAGCCCACGACAATGTCTTACGCAAGTCTATATAAAGGATCTGCACTGGGAAGGCCCAGATGTCACTGATGGAAGCTAGAAAGTCTGCGCCAGCGGGATGAAGGATCTGTGCCAGCAGGCTGAGGGATCTGCACCGGAGCCAGGAAGCGACGCTCAAAGTAAGGACCAGAGCTCCCCCAGAGAGAACCGCAGCCATCCTCAGTGACAGCAAGGACCTGAGATCATCCGACAATGAGAACAGCTGAGTTCATATCAGGAAAGACAGTGCGACAAGCATCTCCAGGAGAATCAACAGTGCACCATCTTCCTCTCCAGTTCTCCTTTTATGGTGTTGGCAGAAATCCTCAGGCGGGCCCTCCGCACCCAGCACCACACTGACTCAGTTCCGCTGTGTGTTCCAAGTTGCCCATTAGTTAATCCACCACATGGCCTGACCACAGCACTGGCCTGCTGTCCCACAGAAGCCCTTCATCTATGAAATGAAGTTCGTGTGATCCTGGGAAACAAGGCCTCAGTGCTGCTCTTTCTGTCATTTCCTGCCGCTACCACCAACATCCTAATCGGCAGCCTAAAGGAGCTATGTCCAATTTCCCACACTGCCGTGCTCTTTCACCATTTTAAGGTTTACCTGAGAAGCCCTTTGTCCTTCCCAATCCTTTTCTTCCATTTCACAGACTTCCACTCATTCTTCAAGTCCTGGCTGAACTTTCCTCTTTCTTCCTAACTAACCACGGAATCATTCTGCTTTCTGTACTCTGCTGCACCCTGGACGTTCATCTATGATACATCATCAGCTGCCACACCTATCGCACGTGCTTCACTGTACTGGACTTATCTCAGCACCTCAAAGAGCCATGCCTTATTCGCTTGGCATGGAAATCTCTCTCCTGGTGCTTTTCTCTTTCGCAAGGATAACTCCTCTTAATCAGTTGGTCCTTGTCCTACAATTCTGGAAGACCTTCCCAGTTTCCTGAGACTAGATAGTTTCTGTAGAAACACCCTTGTCATACTTGTCACACTCTGATTACATATTATTGATTTGTTATTTTCTCACTCTGAATAGCGAATGAAGATTATCTGTCCACGACATCTGTGCTGTGTAGTACAGCGCCACTTACCACTCGTCCACACTGAGATGAGCTGTGACTGAAGATATACACAGGATTCTGAAAGTAGTACCAACAAAGAATGCAAAGCATCAGGAAAATAAATCTCATATTCATTGCATGTTGAAATGGTAATACCTTGGATATGAGATAAAGTATATCATTAAAAGCATTTTTATTTTTTGTGCTTACATTTTTTTGCATTAGCAAATTAAAATTTTCACATGTGCTACACAGTATATTTCTATTACATATCAGTTCACTACATCATGATCCTCAGGAGTAGAGAGAAAATATTTTTATTCTCTAGCTATCATTTATGGCCTCAAAAATGTGTATTGAATGAATTAATAAATGGCAAGTAATCGGTAGAAAAATAGCTGCTTCATTCAATTAGCAAGAAGTAAAGAAATTTACACTGGTCATATATTATTAATCCTTGAAAGGTGTTTGAGATGCAGTGGACAATGCCCTCTTTTGGGTGCTTATAAAGTAGAAGTAGTCAGGGGAAAAGCAACCAACCTGAACATTCCCCATGGTGGTAAAATTCTGACTATTAACATATATATGGTTTGTGCCTAGATGTTCCCTCAAAGCTTCATGTAGTTATGAGGGGCAGGCTTTTCAGAGGTGGCTGAATCTAGAGTGTGTGATTGATTCGTAGTGCAATGCTGGGATTAAGGGTGCTGGGATTAGGGGTGGGTGACTGCTGGTTCAGTCCACTGATTGGATTGGCACCGCCTTCATCCTCGAAGACTGGATACAACATAAGGGCTTGTCTTGCTCTACCTTGCTGCTTTTGCTGTCTTCTGCCGCCATGAACTGTTGCCCCTCTGCCATGAGCCACCCTGCCTTGGAGCCAGCCTATTATGGACTGAAACCTCTACAGACTGTGAGCTAAATAAACCTTTCCTCCTTTAACTTTGGATGTCAGGTATTTTTTCACAGCAGCAAGAAAAGTAAGACAATATATATGTATATATAACATATATATGTAGATATAGATATATGTGTATGTATGTATAACATATATATGTATGTATATATGTATATATAGCATATATATGTATGTATATATAACAAATATGTGTGTGTGTGTTTCTGAATCTGTTTAATAACTTCTGATTTTCCTCTGAATCTGTGTCTCGGGGGCAATTCTGAATGTGCCTGTCGGAGGCAGATGCTTCTGTTCTGTAAGACATAGGAATCAGTAGGTGGTGGTGCAGATGGCAAAGAGAGGGTGGGGTGACATTTCAAACTGTGGGTGGGACTAATGCAAATTTGGCAACCCAAATGGAATTTCTGTGGGCCTAACAATTTTTGCAAGACTTCTTGCTTCCCAAGCAATCTTTATCTACCCACCTCCACCATATGCGTGTATAAAAGTGTAGAGTGTATACATAGTATGAAGATTTTATTTGTATGTATACACATAGGTATACATATGAGAGAGAGAGAGAGAGAGAGAGAGAGAGAGAGAGAATTAGGTCCTCACCATTGAAATTCTATAAATTATAATCACCAAAGATCAAAGGAGACGCTTTCAAAAATTTGACTATGGAATCAAACATTGTACTTTTAACACAGCAAACCACAAGAATTTCTGTCAAAGGGAATCTTAAATACAGTGAAATACGTTCACTTTTCATTATGCATTTCATTAGTTTTAACACGAAGTACAAATTGTTACTGTGAATTTTTAGCTATTGTCATTAGAATTGCATTGCTGGAGAATGTAACTGTTGGACGCCAGTCACCTCTACACAGCACTGTACCAGTGGCTCAACGCACCATTTCCAAGAAGTGAAGGTGTGGAGATCTGATCCCTGTGCCCTTGGTCCCCAGCCCTTCCCGCTTGTCAGCATCTTCACAGAGTAGTCCGTTCCAGAGAGATGACGCATTGTCAGCTATCTACCCCTAATAGACTAGTGTGTTGTGGCCTCTTTTATGGGCTTAACCAAGACAGGGCTGATTATATTACTGAAAAATTTAACTTTTGTACATTATCACAAGACTCCCAATATTCTCATTTACCAATATTTTAAAAGGAGTAGATATTTCAAAATGAATCTCTTAATTAACTATAATGAAACAATACATGTGTTTAGGCTCTTCAATGCAATGCTATAAACCCTTGTGTCCTAAATTAAAGGTACATTTCATTTTAAGTTTTTGTTAGAGACAGAGAGACGGAGAGGGAGACTATCCAATGAAATTGAGGCTCTAAAGAAAGCAAATTGTTATATCTTGTTAGTTGAGATATAAAGTGTGATGGCCTCGGTGGAAAATGATTTGGCATTTACTTAGTAAAATTACAAATAGCCAATTATTCAAATTTCATTTTTATGAAATTTTCCTAAGAAAATTCTCAAACATGTGAACCAAGAACTAGGTATAAAATTGTTCACAGGGACACTATTAGTGAGAGTGAAGAATCAGGAACTACTCAAATTCTATCAATAATAAACTGATAAAAGAATTGTGGAGAATTTATATATTGGAATGATAGATGGCAATAAAAATGAACAATATTGAGCTAAAATCAGCATGAATCTATCTTGGGGTCATAGGCTGAGGGGGAAATAAGACATCAAGACTGTAAACAGAATTACTGCACTCATGAAAAGTTTTCAAACAGGCAACATTAAGCAATACATTGATTAGGAATAGAGACATGGGGGACAAAAGTGTTTACAGATTAAAAGGTAGTGGTTCTGAAAAACCTTGAGAAAGCTCAAGGTTCTGAGCAGAGGGCGAACGAAGGCAGAGGGCAACGGGGCTAGGGCACAGGTCCCCAGGCACGCAGGTCATGCTCTGTGTCTTAACCCAGTGGGGGTATGGTAGAGTTTGATTTATGATTATTATGTTAGTACTGTATATATAAGAAGAGCATCAAATAATCATTTAAAACAGCTATGAAGAGAAGGAAGGAACAAATTAACAAAGGAGAAGAAGAAAGGAAAGGAAATATGGAAAAATTAAGCGAGAAAATAATGACTAAGAAATACAGAGGACAAGATTTAAGCTGTCTGAACAGAATGAAAATCCCAAAAGTGAAGTCAGAGAAGACAGAAACGTTGGTCATTGTGACACAGTCACACTAACGTAAAGGCTGCTGACAATGTTGGCGAAGATGATGCTGGCAGTGTGCTGAGGGTGATGCCATAGCACGATGTTAGGAAGTGATTGCTTTTTCTGGACTCTGTCCTCAGTTTTATGTACATTCCTAACTTAAACTTTATGGGATCAGATCCCCTGCCATTTCCACGTTTTTACATTACTCAACAGAAGCCAGTAAGATCCCAGTGAACTTAAAAAGTTACTCACGCGGTAGGTGGCAGAGTGGGGTTAGGAATGCCATTGCAGACATGCTGACCTCTCCACACCGTGTTCTCTACCCTGTGCGCGAGACGCGGTCCCAGCTAGTGAGCGCCTGAGGTTTCCTCCCTGTCCAGCAAAGCCAGAGGACGGCTGGGCCATTTATGGGGCGTCTGCTCAGCTTCAGGGAAAGCAGCCAGTTTGTTTCAAGAGCCATAAGGTTAAAAGTCCACGTCTTCACTTTCACCTCTTATAAGTCCTCGCTTTTCTTCGAGACTAGTCATCCTTCACGAGATACCGTATGTGGGATCTGTAGAAGAGGAATTGGGCCACGTCTTTAAAAATACATTTTCAAGTGTTACTGTATTTCATTTTCTTCCCAAAGAAACAATAAGTCTTATGTGATGAATATGCTTCTCCATACATCAAATAATATTTCACTAAAGAATGAAATGAATACTATCTTTCATGTTTTTGGCTTAGTTTTAATGGAAAACCCATTGAGGGTAATGCCAAGTTTAAATATTTGTACACAGAAACAATTAAAAACTGCTAAAAACAAGAAAAATCATCACATTTTAAATAAATGTCACTGTATCATAACTATCTTATTTTATTTCTTATATCATTGCGATGACTTTATTCTGTGGAATTGTATGTGCTTATAAATATTTTATAATCCTAGTTAATAGAAGTCATAACAAAACAAAATTATAGATGACTCACCAACTTGGAAAAAAATGATGGGAAAAATCACTGAAACTGAGTCACCTTCCCTATAATATCCTGGCCCTCATCCCACAGCCAGGGGTAGCGCTGGTTGCATCCTTCTCTGCCCAACTTTTTGTAGAACCCAAGTCCCCTCCACCTGAGTCCTTAATGAAAGTGTGAATGAGGATGTGACAAGGGTCTCAAGGGTTTTCCAGAGCAGGGTATAGTGGAAAAGCCAAAGAGTTCAAACTCATTTGGTGACCTCAATTTATTGCTAGCTGCCATTTGGGAGCTGTGCTTTCCTAAACAAGTTTCTTCATTTCTGTTTCATGCTCACAAATTACTTCAACTTAATTTCAACTTTTTCACTCGTATAAGGGAAATAAGACCTATTTACAAGGTCATTGTGACAATGCAATGAGATTAAATAGATAAAACATACAACACAGTGCCTGGTAATAAGTACTTAAAAATTGTTAGTTTCCTAAATTTTGGTACATCCAGTTAGATTCTTTTCATCTCCATTATGCTTCTAAGCACCATCAACATCCCTAAAATAGTACAGATAAGAACAAAATGATGGACAAAATACAGTTTTAGTGCATAGGAGTAGTGCTGAATTAGGTCCTCACTTTAGTGAATCTCGTTTGATTCAGATTTGATTTGATTTGATTTGATTTGATTGTTGATCATTGGCCCTGTCCACTCATTTCAGTCTTGCTGGTATCCCAGCAGCCTCTGGGGCTGCTTTTCCGTTAGACCTCACTCTCCCATGGAGATGTGGGGTCAAACCAGCCTTGCTGGTTGTTCTCTGAACCTGGCCCTAGTCATGCCAAACGCTCTTCCCCTGTTTGAATACCCACTGCTCTGAGTAAGGTGACCAGATTCCTGGGCCCCTGCTCTTTTTCTTCTGGTCCCCCTCCTTCATTCGCCTCAGGACCCGAGAGGTGAACTTTTCATTGTTCTTGCCTGACCCTGCTTCTGGTTAGTCCTTCAAAACTGTTTATTACCCTGAGATAAAATCTAAAATATTTAACATGGTCCACAGGATTCTGTATGGCTTTACTTGTTTCTTCCTTTAGCAGCCATTTTGAACTACTATTCTTTTCTTTTTAACTATTACTATTTAAAACTAAAATACATTCACACTGGCTTTTTAAAAAGTTCTCCTTGAATGTGATAAATGCCTTGGCTGTTTTGTTTCATAAGACTGCTTTTACGTTTTTGTCACTGTTACTGTTTTTTGAGCAGTAGACTATAATATGTTTAAATATGCCCAAATGTGTTTTCCTTTTCCTTTATACTGATTGATTTTTGCACTTCTTCCTAAATCTTTGATCTGACATCTTTTATCCGTTTTTAAACATTTTTTCCCATTTTCTTGTAAGACTCCAATCGCATGTAAGGTAGACCTTTACAATCTGTCCCACTTCTGTCACATAATTTCTTGAATTCATTCCCCCCCACCCTTTAGTTTGGATATTTTCCATAGACTTATATACCAATTCCTTAATCTTGTCCTTTGTGTGTTCAATCTACTATTACACATAGCTGTTATTTTTAGCTATACATTTTCTACTTGATTTTCCTGTAATTTTCTGTTCTCTGGCAAAATTTCCTAACTTTTCATTTTTTTGTGTGTATATTGTTTTTTTTTCCTTGAGATTCTTAATTATTTTGATGTCTTTGCTATCTTCACTTTTTGGATAGCTATAAATCGATTTTTTTATTCTCATGTTTTCTAAATATTTGATCTTATTATTCTGTCTTTGAACATGCTTAGACTATCTGACTAGATGCTGGACATTAGGTATAACATAAAACCCCCAGAAATTACAAATTACATATCCTTCCCTTCCTAACTCTAGGGAGATATATTTGCCTCAATATATAGAAATCTGTGTGAATGTATGTGTGTGTGTGTGTGTGTGTGTGTGGTATGTGGTACTGGGAATCGAACCCAGGGCCTTTGCACTGAGCTGCATCCCCAGCCCAGCCCTTCTTTTTTTTTTTTTGAGACAGGGTCTCACTAAGTTACTCAGTACAGTAACTTCTCTTTAGAATTTTTGGTAATATTCTGTTTATATCTGGATTTGTCCTTTGCTTACGTACATGTCTATTTGTGTGAAAGCTCTAAAACTTTAAAACTTGTTCTTTCAGCACAGTAAAACTGTTGAAAATTTTGCTGTACTTCACAGAAAGTTTCTCCTTGACCTGTAGACTGGCTGTGCCCCGAGCTAATTCTCCAAACACTCTTCTTGTCAGGGTCTTGGCCCCAAAGACTGCACCCCTTATTTTGGTCTCGTGAGGCCTCCGAGACCCTGCAGTTTCCTCTGATTTCTGTCCTCCCCTGGGAATCTCGGCTCGGGCAAAGCCCACATCCTCAGGCCTCTGCGGAAGAATGTTAGTGCCAGACTCCCACGCCCTGTACCCTGGTTGATTTACAGTGCTTTGATGCTTTTAAATATTTTATGTGACTTTTCTAGGTACTCTTGAAAGAAACTGGATTTCTGCAAGCTGGGTCATTCAACTCAAAAAGAATGTCAGCTTCAGCCTTTTCACATGATTTTGCTTTTACTGGAGTATTTTTATCCCGCTTTTTACCTGGCAAACTGTCACTTCTCTTCTGTGTCTTCGGCTGAGAAACTGTTTACTAACTCATCAACCAGTATTGTCTTGCTGTTGAACTCCTTTACAATGCCTTCTGTCATTTGTTTATAACACTTTTAAATTTCCGAAATTAAATACGTTGTTCACTGAATGCCTTTCCCTGATTAATCTGAAGGTCAGAGAAGACAAGGACCCTTTTATCATAGTGTGTATTCTGCCCTGGATCTGTTACAGAGCATGGCAAATGGCAGGGATGTATTCCTGACCGTCTTACGGAAAGGCTCAGTTCTCTACCTAACCAAGATTTGGGGCGTGACATTTCACCTCCCGGGATGTAGCCTCATGCCTCTAACACAGTGCCTTTCTTTCCTGGCTGAAGACATAGTCCTGGTGAGCGAAGTTTTCAGAAGTAGCAAGCATTGAAAATGCTGTGTTCCACGTACGGTGAATATGTGTCAGGAGCAGAGACACCTAGCTGGCCAGTTACACAGGTGACACTCTTCTCATGCCATCGAATTGGCCCGGGGGAGCCTGTAACCTGGACAGGATCCTGTGCCCAGTTCTCCTACTGAAATATGAGCAGCAGTTCTGTGATGTGCTTTGATAGAAAATTGTTTATTCTAAATTTTAGGGAGCTTGGAGCCACAAGATTGGCAGAACCTGCTTACCTGATAATGTCCAGAGGAATCCCCAGATTGTGCTGTTAATGGAGTGAGAAATAAATGTGCATTTTGCTGAACAACTGAAACATATGGTTTTATTTGTTAGAACAGTTAACATTAGCGAACTAATGTAGAAACTGACACTTTGAACTGGATGCTACCGGAAGAAAAATCGAAAGCATGGGCTTTTGGTTGAAGTGTCGGGAGACAGCAAAAACTAATGTGACAAACTGGGCAGATAGGAACATGTTACGCTGTGTCAAAGCATGTGGTCAGACTGTCACAAGCAGAACTTAATGACGATCTAATCCATACCTCCATCTGAAAAACAATGAGGAAGGCTCTGTCTCAGAAAGAGAAGTTAGAGTCTTACAGAACTTGCCACTCAAGTTGTGCCCCGGCTACGTCACTGACAAGGAAAGTGACTGGCCAGGCGGGGCCCTGCTGGTCAACCTCACACCGTGGTGGAGCCCTGTGGCCTTGTACCTAGGGAATGGGAATAGAAGTGCAGGTTTCCAGCCACTGGGAAGTGGACATTCCATGTCTAGCCTCCTTTGCTCCTTTCATCCGGAAGCAAAGCAGTCCAGGCTGGAGGGGACAGAGGAGCCAACAGAAAGCGAGGCTGGATCCTTCCGTTCTCACAGGGAGGAGCCTGCCTGGTAACAAGCAGCCTGTGCTAGCAAGCAAGAAAATCTGTTTTCTTCTATGCTTCCATTGATACTTCGGGGTTTGTCATAGACATCAATGTAACCTAGCACAGAATTACCACATATCCCGAAGAAAGCTCATAATCTTATACATTAAAAGAATTAGAATAGGTCCATCTTTCCCCTATTAAAATGCAAAAACTTATGAAAACATTAGCATGAATGTATTTATCTGCTTCTGAGATTATTTTAACCAGGGCTCGCACTTGCATGTATTGGGATACATAAATGCCTGTTTTGTTGAATGTCCTTTCAAAAGTAAGAACTCCATAAAATATATTGTCTGATGTAATTTAGCATGATTTTCAATCAGTGTTTATTTTTAAGGCAAAGGGTCTTAATTATATTATGGTGTATGTGAATTCAATCATGTTAAATCAACTCTAAGGCTGGAATTGTTTTTGTATTGAAGAGAAAACGTACTTACATCTCGTTATCTGCTAAAATATTGTTGTTTTACATTGAAGTGGTATAAATAGAACTAAATTCTGTGGATAATAATACTTAAAAATATTGAGCATATTCGTGATAAGAACTAAATCATTTAGTTTTGTGAATTATTGCTAAAGCAGCCATATCATTTCAGGGGTTTGATTTATTTAATAGTATCAAGGTAGTTCAAAAATGTTACTTATGCTATAATAATGATTTGAATGTAATAGTGAGTTATCGAATATTTACAAATTTGATTCTGAATGCAATAGTAAATTAGCTAATATGTACATTTAAATACATAATTTCTCATGAAGTAAAATATTATACATTTTTGGCTTTGGACATGATTTTCAGAAGTCTGTGGTTACAAGGTTTTCATTTAAACTTCTGAATCTTACAGTAATCCAATCCATGTCCTCAGCAGCTTCAGTCTCTGCATTACTGCTTCTGCCTGTTTATTCATATTAGTCGACACTGTAGAAATATAGACATAAGCATCCCTCTACAGATGATCTTGGAAAATTCAGGGAAACAGGGAAGTTTGAATCATCGTTCTATACTTTCTCTATTGAATTTTTGTTTCTTCAGTCACATTTTGTTTGGAGTACCAGATTACTTTTCTGCCCAGGGAACAAATATCAGGTCCTATTTTTATTTATTTTTTATTTTTTTATTTTTTGTGGGTACCAGGGTTCGACCTCAGGACCTCACACGCCAGCAGGCACCTGTGCCGCTGAGTGATATCACTGGCCCTTTTTTCATATGTGGGTTCTGGGAGTCGAACTCAGGACCTCGCGCTTGCCGGGCAGGCGCTTATGCCCCTGAGCTATCTCATGGGCCCGTCAGGTCCTATTTTAAACCAAAATAAAGAAATGTAAGAAATTTGTTTATTTTTTGAACTTTTTTCAGAACGGATTCTGTGACCCACATGAAACTCAATCTTATCAGGAATACTGAGGATGAATGAAATTTTCCTTCCATGTCATATAAAATAGATTTGAGAAGCATCTTTTCTTATTAACATTTTCTTGTTGGATATTATTCTTGGTAATTTATTTTTATGGTAAATTAAATCACATGTCTTATTCAATTTCAAACTGAAATATTTGCACTGAGTCAGTTCCATAGTGATTTTCTTAGCAAAACCAAAATAACTACTCAAGAGTCTGGAAATTTCCTTCTAAGGTGGTAGTTTCATCATGTGATAAATTGATAACAGCAAATGGACATGCATGCATCTTCTGGCTATAGAGCTGGTGTATTTGAATGCACTTCTTACTGACCTAACATAATCGGTTTTATCCTGGAGTTTTAACGGAGAAGGGGGTGAAGATGGCATTGTGGGGTAACAGATCTGTCAGGAAGCATGAGGTCTTGGACACTCCCCCGCTCTCACACTGAGCAGCAGACCTCCAATAATGGGCTCACACATTGCTAGAGCTGTTTTAGTCACAAGCCAGTTTTCATGACCTTGACACTAGAAATGGAGGAGAAGATCTGACAGGACCATTTAACTCAGGGCTGGTGTCAAGAATAGTGCCTGATGATAAAGTTCAGCTGGCTGGATGCACAGTCCCACCATGCACCAAGACGATCCCAGGGCTGGAAGCGTTGCACTGAGTTTGTTTATTGGCTTGTGTAATTGTACTTGATGTGGCTTTATTTTTATGTCTTTGCTTTTTCCTCATCTACCTCATGTCGGCTCCTGTCATGAACATTCCTTTTATGAGGAACACACATATGTACAAGTGGCTCCTACACTGTTGTTCCTGACCAGAAGACTCTTTATCACCTACAAATCTGCTGTACATGTACATTCTTGGTTCCACTCGCACCAACTGAACTGGAGACTCAAGGTTGGGGACCAGCAGTCCGTGCTGCCAGGTCTTCCAGGTTCAGCCTGGAGGCCGTGGTCATGCACGAGTGCTGCCGTAGCTGCAGACTCTCTCTGTCAGTGCCCCAGGTCAGCCTGTCTCACTTTGCGTGCTGAGTGCAACCTTTGAAACTGCTTGGAAGATGACAAGCCCCCGTCTTGACAGCCCCTCCTAGAAACCCACCTGGGCCTCTCGGAGGATAATTAGAAAACATTTCAGTTACATTGGATTTGCTTTAAACAGACACAATACCACATTTTTATTACCTTTTCTTGCATGTAACGAGTTTTTGACTTATTTTCCTTTTTCTTTCAAAATATGCTTATCAAGTGCCTATTACAGTCCAACGAATAGACTAAAGGCAAACCGTCTACAAGACTTACAAGCTATTAATTGCACCAGGCATTCAACAGATTTTGGTATATTTTTAAATTTGTGAAACTGCAACCACAATTAATCTCAGAGCATATCACCACCCCTCCCAAAAAAAGACCCTCATGTATATTAGCAGTCATGTGTCTCCCAGTAATTAATCTTCCACCCCAGCCTGAGGCAAACATGGGTGACTTTTGTCTCTATGGATTTGCCCTCCTGGGCATTTCAGATGAGTAGAATTACAGAACAGGTGGTGTTTCCTGGGCATTCTTATCCCACTTGGCATGTTTTCACGCTTCATCTGTGTTGTAGCATGTATCAATATTTCACTTTTATTGTTCAATAATATTCCATGAAATGGACACGTCACACTGTGTTACCCATTTGTCAGTTGCTAGACCGTTGACTTATTTCTATTATTACAGATATTCCTGCTATGACATTTCAGGCGCACGTGCTCATGCCTGAACGGGAGTGGAACTGCTGAGTCACGTGCTGGCGCTGTCCAGCTGTTTCCAAAGCACCTGCCCATTTTCCACTCCCATCAGCAATGCAAGCTAGAGGATTCTTAACTTGGAATTTTGGGTGTGCTTCAAGATTGAAAATTTTATTTTTTAATGACAAAGGGCATCACATATCCTAAGGTTAGAAAATATATTGCTGTCTAATAAACATCTATATATAACATACCAACATACATATGTAAACCAATTTCTGGGTGGCAAGTAGAAATATGTGTAAATTTATGATGCACATGATTCCTAATAGAATGTTTTGCTCTGAGTAACTTAATAAAAAATGAATAAGTGGTTAACACAGAAAGATGACTGAGAGAAAAAATATGTGAGTAGATGAATAAAGACACATAGCTACATTTCTAGTCTACAACAAACAAGGTGGTGAGCTATTTCAGTTTCTTTTATGCATTTGTAAATCCCAAGGGCGATCAGAAAATACAGTGAATATTTACCAAAGAATCATTACAGTGGAAGACGCATTGCCACAAACAATGGAATAAGTGTATTTGGGGTATTGTGATGGGGATTAGTGGCAATGTGTCTTTAATTGTAATACATTTTTTTTTTTTGTGGGTACCGGGGGGTCGACCTCAGGACCTCGCGCGCCAGCAGGCGCCCGTGCCGCTGAGCGATATCACCGGCCCCTTTTTCGTATGTGGCTTCCGGGAGTCGAACTCGGGCCCTCGCGCTTGCCAGGCAGGCGCTTAAGCCGCTGAGCCATCTCACCGGCCCTGTAATACATATTTTTGTAATACATTTTTGATCATTCACCATATTATTTGTTCACCTTTATTGATCTACTGTTTATGGGAATTTCTGGCAAAGAGAAGTATTCCTCATCCATCTTATTTACCCCATCTGGCACTGCATAACTTCCAGCCCTTTGCCAAAATCCAAATAAGCATGAAAAGTAAAAATTTTGAATTGAGTCAGGACATCGAGGTAGCCACAACAGTGCAGCGAAAGACTCTCAGGAAAGAGGACTTTCAGATCTGATTCAGAAAGTGGCAAGAATGATGAGCTAAGTGTTTTTGAACTGAAGGGGAATATTTTGAGGGGGATTAATGACAATGTATCTTTACTGTAATAAGTTTAAAAGTAAAAATTTACTGTATTTTTGATCACATCTCATATATGCTATATGTATGAAACAGAATTTAGCTTTTCTTTTTTTTTTTTTTTTTGTGGGTACCGTGGGTCGACCTCAGGACCTCGCGCGCCAGCAGGCGCCCATGCCACTAAGCAATATCACCGGCCCCTTTTTCGTATGTGGGTTCTGGGAGTCGAACTCGGGCCCTTGCACTTGCCGGGCAGGCACTTAAGCCGCTGAGCCATCTCACCGGCCCAATTTGGCTTTTTTTGTTGATGAAATAAAATAAATTACTATTGATGCTATTAATGAAATTAAATAATGACCAACCCACGTAATCCAGTGATATTTCAATGGTTAACTAATTTAAATATTCCTTGAAGTCTAGTAGATTTCGACTACAAATGGTTAATCTAAACTGAACAACTGAACCTAAGCAGAAATTCGAATGCAGTCAGGCTCCTAATTAAAGTACAAGTCCTTCCTATGAGAAATGCAGCCTGTGTTTCAAAACACAGATATAGAAGTGCCCACTTGCAACACATATATGTTTATAAGTTTGTGATTTCCTGTATTTTTTAGATTGTTAATACAATCTAAAATTGAAAATATTTTTACTTATATTTTTAAAAATTCTTGTATGAGAAAACACTAAAAGCAGCTAATTGTCTTAGTAGTTCATGAAAAGTAAGATGACAAATCCGTCATATATTTTACATTTGAAATTTAAAGAGATGCTATCAAGATGAAAAGCATTTGATTAAAGCTTTTATTGATCAGTTTTTTTTTTTTTTTTTTAGTATTGTCACATTCAGCGTTTTAAAGTTTCTTTATTTGGTCAAGTTGGGAATGTTTCATTTTCATAAAACATTTCTGGCTTTTTCTTTCTTTCTTCATTTCCACTTAAAATGGAAAATAGTAGTGTGAGAGTGTCCTGCCGAGGTGGTGCTGTTTATGGTAGAAGAGTACATGGAGCAATAAATATCTCCAGCCAGTGATTAAATGCAGAAGTGGAGCTGATGTAGTCAATGAATGTAAATGCCATTTACAGCCCCGCATACTTCAATATCATAAAACCTCATCTCTTTGTACACGGAAAAGATGACAACATAAAATAGACGCCACACATACGTGTAAAGGGTACAAATAAAGAAATAGGTGCATGTGCCAATTGGAATTAGAATTTATTGTTTTCATATCCATTTATTATAAAGAGCCAAAATGAGTATTATTTTTTTCTATAAGTTTAAGTACAAGCATCGATAGTGATTAATTATTTAAGGTGGATTACGTGAAGGATAGAGGTTAAGGTTTAATACATGGACAAACCGTAGTCATTAGCAATTCACGACTTAAGTGTTAAAGTCACTAAAGCTTGTCTAACAATGACGTTAAGGGGAACTGATATTTCCCACACGTCTATGTAGCCAATACTCAGCGGTCTCATCAAGTACTGTTCTAGTTTAAATATGTAATAGCTGATGTTTTAAAAAAGACAGTGAAAATCTTTCTATAATACCAAAAGCCATAGGAATGTATGCTTTGAGTGGGTTAATGATAATGGTACATGGGTTATATTTCAATAAATCTGTTACAAATAGTAATTTTAGGAAAGATTCCATCAAATTTTTTTTTAATGTGGGTACTGGGAGTCGAACTCAGGACCTTGCCCTTGTGCCGCTGAGCGATAATCACCAGCCCTTTTTTTTTTTTCCTTTTATGTGGGTTCCGGGAGTCAAACTCAGGACCTCGTGCTTGCCAGGCAGGTGCTTATGCCACTGAGCTATCTCACCAGCCCGAAACTCTATCAAACATTTTAATAGCTTTTTTCCAGTTCATTTTCCTGTGTAAATTAGGACTTGAAATGGTTTGCTCTCCAACAGCATTTTCTTTATTATACGCTTTTTTCTAAATCAGTTATCTCCACATTTTTTTCCCTTCAAGTATTTGTTGAGCAATAGGTGTGTGCCAGACATTGCACGGGGTTTGGGAACAGTGATGCCTGCAACACTCAAACATTCCTGGTTTTCTGGAACTTAGATTCTAGCAGGGAGACGGACAAATAAATGACAGGACAAGCGGCCAGGCGGGGTGTGCAGGGAAGAGCTCTCGGGAGGCGCCCTTTGAGCAGAGACTGGGGAGGAAGGCACCAGGCTGTGCCCTTCGCTGTCACGTCTCTCTGGTTCGCTTTCTCTTCCTTCCCAAGCAGCCGTGGAGGCCACTGGGCAAAAGAAGCAGTGTTTCCTTGTGGTCTGGCAGTCAGAGCTGTCAACTCAAACTCTGCTGGGGTCTCAGGGGTCCTGTCCAGGCCCTGGGTTTCCTGAGAGCAAAAGGACCTGTGCTTGTCTCTTGCTGCTCATGGGGTTGTTAATACACATGGACTTTTCAAAACATACACAAGTAGACGCATTTCCAAATATTGAGGAAAAGTACCTTAGAACATACGGGTACCATAAGAGTCACTAATGGATGCTACTCACCAATCACTTGTCCTCACAGGTAATTTATTATTCAGTCTTATTTACAATGACTTGTTCCAAGTTGCTTTCAACTCGTAAGTCTACAGATCCAGAGAAGCCTTGCCTTACAAGACTGCATGTTTTACAGTATCTGTTTACCTGTAACATCCCTGACTTGGGCATGACAGTAGATGACCTCGGAAGCTAGCTACGTCCTTTAATTCCCACAGCACTATCCTCACTTTGAAAACCGGAAACCGAGGCTTAGGAAGGCTGAGTGACTTGATCTACATCCCTGATCTCCTAAACATCAGCGAAGAGGAAGACCACATGGCATAGCAGTTAAGAGCCAGAACGAAGGTGCTAATCTAGCGCTGGTCCTTTATAAATGCAAGAGCTACCTTGGAGTTAGCTATGTTTGTGGAATTTCTGATACTCCGTGGCAGGTCTATACATTTATCCACAGTTAGGGAGGAATTTACAGTGATTTCAAGAATCAACATGCTATCTGCAATCAGAAATTTGACCAGACATGGTGGTGCATGCCAGTAATCCCACTCTGGATGGCGAGGCAGGAGGATCCTTTGTTTCAGGCCAGCATGTGTGAGGGCCTGGACTGTATCTCCACCACCTTAAAAAAATCTTTTTGAGTATCTGATGGAGGACTAAACTGCAAATAAGTTCAGGTTTTCTTATTCAGAACAAATCAGTGTAAGCGATGGGGAGAGGCCTGAGACCCATCACACCGTTCAGAGCTCCTCGACATTTTCCAAAGGCAAGAAGATTCTGTGGAGCAGCGAAGTTACTGCTGCTCCTGACCCCGAAGCCCATTTGAGCCTTCCTATTATTTGTGAAGTTTTCAAAAGAAAAGGTACAGAAAAAAAGTGGTTCTGCAGGTTGAAAACGATAAAAAATTTGGTTTATTAGAGTTCATGAGTGACTTACTATAAAATTGTTGTGTACATTAACTATTTTGTGTGAAACGGATTATGGTGTTTGAACTACTTCATATGAAACCCCAAAATGCCACTCAATCAGATTTGCTGCCCATAGATTTATCAAATGCAAACAGAATGTGCAAACTTAGGTTATGGAAGTTGTACCAAATAGAATGTTTTCCATACCATGTGCTTTTTTTAAGAAAGTGATTAAATATTAACACCATACAACCTGTTCTACATTTAAATTAGAAAAACCAATCTTGGACAATTATTTATGTTTCTATAAAATAGGGAGATAGGAGAATTTAGTATAGTATTTGTTTAGCAATGAAAACCTCTAGTTGATTGAATATTGAGGAACACTGAGTTGCCTTAATTTATCATCCCATTTATGCTCCAAGGTTGCTTGCTGTATGCACCTCTTCGCCTTTGCTTTTGGCTTATCTGTGTCATATGAACAAACCCGTTTCTTCATATTGTTTCTCTTTCACAATTCCCTTTTCTCTCCTCTGAATAATTTGTTTATGCCTTCCTTGACTTCTCTACTTCCTCTTCTCCTTGCTATGTTAGGAGGAGGAGTCCCTTTCTTGGGAGTGTGTTAAAGACACTCAACTGTCGCCTAGTGAGGAAGAAGAAGATCAAAAGGAGGGGTAGAGAAGGAGCAGAGGGGGCTGGCTGGTTAACTCGGGAAAGAAAGGGACATGGACAGAACAGAGGCCTCTTCCTGCACGCAGACTAACTGTGGGTATCTGTGGGTATCTGTCCAGCTTGAACTGAAGTGCGGATGAGTTGCCGTCAGTAGGTTTATGGGGACGGCTCCTCTTTCATAAATACGTTGTTGTTGGAAGAGAAAACTTTTACATATTTTACATAACTTCAAGAAAAATGAAGTTTAAAGAAAAAATATATTCAACACAATGTATAGGGAACTCGAAAGTACAATAATATTCTTTCTAAAAGCATCAGTTGTTGAATATAAGGAATTTTCAGGTAATAGCAGAGAAAGGATAGAAGAGACGAAATACATACACAATCCTCCTAACCAAAAGCGAGCTTGCTTTGGTTACAAATAAAGACTGCTAATTATATATGGGTTGAATTACAGTTATGATCCTTACCAGATTTTTTTTTTTTTTGTGGGTACCGGGGGTTGAACTCAGGACCTCACGCGCCAGCAGGCGCCTGTGCCGCTGAGCGATATCACCGGCCCTTTTTTTGTATGTGGGTTCCGGGAGTCGAACTCAGGCCCTCGCGCTTGCCAGGCAGGCGCTTATGCCGCTGAGCCATCTCACTGGCCCTCCTTACTAGATTTCTAAATGTGGCTGGAATATAATGACATGAAAATCCTTATTTTGGGAATTGCTCCCTCAATGTTTTAAAGTTATTTATACATTTGTTTTTTTTTGGTTTAAACTAACTAAAAGTTAATTTACAATATCCTGACAGTTTAAGGTAAATCCACCCACATGTATGACATCTTGGCAAAAGATACACTAATCTCTGTCATGGAAAGATCTGCAGTAACATTGGAGTAATTAATGAACTCACCTGCAACACTCGCTGGTTCCTCTGGACCATCTTTACCTAGCTTGTCCAGTGTATGAAATCAATTCTTCTAACTGGCTACGGTCATTCTGAGAAAGTCATGTTCTTAAGAAATGGGTCACCGTAGTGAAAAGTCTAAAGACTTGTGAATAAAAAAAAGAAAGAAAATCAGTGTATGTTAATTCCAACTGTAGACAATACAAGCCACTTTAGAACAGGATTGGTCAAATCCCTATCTTTAGTTTTAAAGATATGCAATGTTAAAAATAAATAAATAAATAAATAAAATAAAATAAGGGCCGGTGAGACAGCTCAGCGGCATAAGAGCCTGCCTGGCAAGCGTGACGTCCTGAGTTCAACTCCGGTACCCGCATATAAAAAAAAAAAAATGCAATGTTGAAATACTATTAATTTTATAATAAAGGCATGATAGAGCATCACATGGTATACAAAATATCCTTCAACTGCTTGGATATCATAGAATTTTTTTTTTTTTTTTTTTTTTGTGGGTACCGGGGGTCGACCTCAGGACCTCGCGCGCCAACAGGCACCCGTGCCGCTGAGCGATATCACCGGCCCCTTTTTCGTATGTGGGATCCGGGAGTCGAACTCGGGCCCTCGCGCTTGCAAGGCAGGCGCGTACGCCGCTGAGCCATCTCACCGGCCCTCATAGAATTTTTTTAAAAATATGGCACACTTCACGAATTTGCATGTCATCTTCATGCAGGGCCCATGCTAATTTTCTCTGTATCCTTCCAGTTTTCGTATATGTGCTGCTGAAGCGAGAAACATAGAAATTTTTTGTTGAATTATTAGGAACCCTTAGGAATTAAACTCTACCACTTTGCACACCTCAAACAAAATACTACTGGATAATATTTGCTCTATATTGATTTTCAAATGTTTCCAAATACCAAATTTAAAAATTTACCAATTTAAATACCAAATTTATTTCCATCAGAGATAAAAATGACCATACCTTGATGGATGTTTATTTTACTCGTCTATCAATGAAATATAGGATTTTAACTGTCAAGTTTTCTTTAATTTCAGATATGTATTTGTTGTAAAAAGTGTAGGCACGCAAACCATGTAAGTCTAAAATGCATGGCAACGAAAATCGAGTGCTTGCTTCCATATTTTCTCCCCCATGCTCATTACCGAGAGGGAGAAATCCTGGCAACACTATTTTGTGGTAGCGCACCCCCAGCCACCTGACACACTGATTGTGTGTTCTCTGTAGCCTGCGGGAATGAGTTAGATTATGCAGAGGTGAATTTGATCTATAACATATCCACATTTTTACGAAAATATGCTAGACTATGATGGTGTTTTGTAGTGTTTAAAGAATACGAAGAGCTAGCTATCACCAGGAGGACAGTACCGATACATCATCTCTTTCTTTCCCTCTTGTGGAAGGCTGTATATCCATGAAATCGAAGAAACTTGAAAAAGTGACAACAATTATTAGTTTTGGTCATTTCAGTGTTTACTGTGTACCTTTTATCAACCATTTTCCATTGCATTGTTTTTAGCCAGTGAATATTTGGATGAACAACTAAATTTCCTACTGCCCTTTGTCTGTGTAGACCTACATAAAGGATTCCATACACATTTGTGCTGTAACTTCCAGTCTAAGAAAGAAAAAAAAAAGCCTGCAGCTGTATTTATAAAGTGAAGGGTGGATCTTTCTTACTACATAATCTAGATTTCAGAGTCAAATACTTTTTTTTTTAATAGGAAATAATGCAGTAGGCCCCAATGTTTGTGTTTTATGGGAGAGAAGATGGAAGATCATAAAACAAGAAATAGAAAGTGAGTGAAAAATTCTTTGTTTAGCAGAAATTCAGGGCCATAACACAAAGCTACTGTTTGGTTGAAGATACAGCATTTAAAAATGTAACAGCTGATTTGCCCAAATACTTAAGCCAGCAATAGTTTGCCAGTGTAAGACTCTGATGGGCGAATATTACAGCTTCAATAAACACTCATTTAATGTTGTTTGGTGTCCATTTAGAAAAGCATTTCTTGCTTCAAAACTTGAATGCCATTATCTATCAACAGATACAGTATATTACTTGGGCCAATTAAAAATTTCTCCTAAATAGTTGTCTTTTTTGTAGGAACTATTGCACCATGTTTCTTAATTTAGAATACTTTCTTTTCCATTTTTTTTTTGAAGGCCTAGATGTGCCACTTTAGTTTAAAAATACTGAAAATATACTCTCAATTAAAAACCACTCCAACATTCCCTTACCCATCTCTTGGGAACCCATTCTTCTGGGCTGCTCTCGTTCTTACTCCCATCTGAAAACCTTCCCTAAGGAGGTAAGACAGTGGACGGTTCCTGTCCATTTGTCTTTACCTTTGGCTTTCATTTATGTGAAAGAGCAACAGAGATCCAAATGTTACCAATCACAAATTGGTTGTAAGTAAATTTGCATGAATAAAATCTTTAAACTTTCTTCTAGAAATGACTAAATATAAAAATATCCTATAATGTTTCAGTAATTTATTTTCTAATTAAAATATTTTCTCTTAAATGAACCATAGATATTGATTTGGGATTCTTGCTCCTTTACATCTCATAATACAACAATTTTACCATCAATCCTTATAATGTGTAGACATGTTTATCTTCAATGGAAAATTTTGGAGATTCAGCAATGTCTTATTAAAATTAATGAAATAGGGTCTTATTTTAATGGAATTTCCCAAAATAATGGAACTGAGCAAAAAAAAATTATAATTGCAATGTTGTGGGAATGGCCTTGTTTTAGTTATCATAGAGACAAAATAAAAAACATACTTGAATAGCTTATTAAAAAGGTTCAGGTCGATAAAATGCAATTAATGGCAGACCTTACTCCAGAGTAGCAAAGAACGATTTAGGCTCGCAGTTGATAAGTGGCCCTGTCTGCAGGAATCGCAGCAGGCTCCGTCAGGTACTGCAGAACACAGTGCTGCACTGGGGTGGCCCGGAGAAACTGAGATTCGGCTCAAAGGCCAACAAAGTTAGTAATATAGTCCCACTTACCTTTTCAAGTTTATTACATTCTTTTATCCTTTAAGCCTTTTCTGCTAAAGATACAAGATGGAAAATTGTGTACCATAACCGGAAGTCTGGAGTCACTAATGAAATTATGGGCGAGATGTATGATAACGACATCTTTCTGCGGCGTGCCCATGATGATACCAACATATCACACAGACAGTAACCGGCGTCTAATTCAGCGCTTCTTCATCCTCGTGCTGGCGGGGAATAAATCTGCCCTTGAATCATCAGAACTGGAAAAGTGATGGATTTGACTATTCGGCTGTCTAATTTCGGAGCTGAAAGCTCCCCTCCGTCCCAGAGATCCTGCTTCTCCCAGGTCTACACACCCGTTCCCCTGCGCCACTCTCTCCAGAGGCCAGGCGCAAAGGAAACCAAGCTGAGTCGCGCTGGGGCACCTTTTGTGAGGCCGCTCCGGGAGGAAGAGAGGGGCAAATAGCAAGGCAGAGACGCGGGACAGAAAGAAAACAAGGCGTGAAAACAGGGGGCGACCAAGGAGGCGGGGAGGCCACCGGAGCGAGTCTCAGAATCGCGCTCTTGCCCTCGGGCTGCCGTCCTGGTCAGCACCTTAGCTCGTGCTCCGGGAGAGGGCTTCAGGGCGCTGGAAAGCCGCCCGAGTCAGCGCCGGCCTCTGCCCGTCCCGCGCTCCCCCGGAGCGAAGGGGGCGAAGCCCTCGCGGTCCCCGCGGTCACAGACCACAAATCTGCAGCTTGGCCCTTTCCTCGCTAGGGATCCTGTGGCAGGCTGCGCGCCGGTCCCTGGGCGGGGCTCGGGCCCCTCGGTGCTGAAGGCGACGGTCCCCTGGGCCACCAGTCTGGGCACGAGATCCGAGCTGGGGCGGCCTCGGGGGACCCTCTGCTCCTTCGGGGGGGACCCCTCCTTCTCTTCCTCCCTCCCGCTGCACCCCGGGCGCATCCTCCAGGGCCACCTGTTCCCGAAGCCACCCTCTCTCTGCCTTACCCCGGCAGGCAGGGCAGGGCAGGGCACAGGACTCCTCGGAGCAGCACCCCCCAGGTCACCGCGCCCCTCCTGCGGCCCTGAGCGCAGAGTCCCTCGCCCGCTCCTGTGCCCTCCCAGCTTCAGCCCGGGGAGGACGGCGCAGCTCAGCCCCGTGTCTGGCCGTGCCCAGCCCTTTCTCTTGCTGTCCCCAGCGGGTCCCCAAACTGGGTGCTCTCCAGGTGAGCCCGGCCAGGTCGAACCTGAGCCGGGACCGCCGGGACCCGCCCAGCCCGAGGCCGTCCCCGCGCCAGCAGGACAGTGCGCCTTGGGCGCGTGCTGAGCGCGCTCCCGGGCACGGACCCCTCCCCGCCGCCACCGCCCCTCCCCGGCGTCACCTCCCCTCCCCGGCGTCACCTCCTCCCCGCCAGCGCGGAGTCTGCGCGGGAGGCCTCACTCGCGTGGATCGGGCGGCCAGGCGGGGCGGGACTGCGCCCGACGCCGCGCGCTGCCGAGGGGTGGCCGCGTCCGCGCTGTCCCCGCCCCGCGAGGAGCCGCCCCCTCTGCCCCCGCCGGCGCCGCCGCCCGCGCGGGATAAAGCGGGGCCGGAGCGCGGCGCCGCCAGGTCCCTGAGCCCAGCGCACTTGATGGCGGCGCAGGCGGCCGAGGCGAGGCAGCCGCGGCGTTAGGGTCCCCGCGCCGCCCTCGCCGTCCGCTCCGCCCGCGCCCGCGCCGCCCGGCACCGGGACCCCGGCCTCGATGGCGATCATGGCCGCGGGCCGCCTGCTGGCCGTGGTGCTCGCGCTGCTCCAGGGCGCGTTGATCCGGCCCTCGGCCCCGGAGCCCTTCCCCTCGGCCGTCACGTAAGTGCTGGGGCCGGGCGGGGCGCGGGGGTCGGGGCGCGGGGGCGGGGATCGGGCGCGGAGATCCGGGATCGGGGATCGGGGCGCGGGGATCGGGGCGCGCGAGGACCGGAGAGATCGCGCCCCGTGACGCCCAGCCCGGCTCCCGGCACCGCGGACTCCTGAGCCCCGGACTGCAGGAAAAGTTTGCGGCCCCGCGTGCTCGCTCCCGGCCGCCCGGTTCAGGGAGAGTTGGCTGTGGCCCGGGTGCTCGGCGCGCGGTCGGTCCCAGCCCGCGGGCGCCCCCGGCCTGCGCCCCCCACGCCGCCCGGCTCGGCAGCGGGACCGCGGTCCAGCTCGGCCCAGGGACTCGCGGCGGCGCCCGGAGGAGCACGGCCCCTGCCCGTGGTGGGAGGGACTGCGTCCCCAGGCTCCCGCACTATTCCCTTGTTTTTTTACGTTTCTAAAATAACTTTGGTATGAAAGGGGGAAAGGAAAACCTGGTTTCTCTTCGGGAACGGGCGCGTGGAGAGGCGCCGGGAAGGGGCCGGGAACCGTCCTCTGCTCCTGGGCGGCGCGGGAGAAGCCGAGCCGGGCGCACGAAACTGTGCACGGATTGAGTGCTCGGAATCGCCCATCAGGCCTTCTGGGAAAGCGTTTATTTTGGTTCTCGAAGCTACTTTAAAGCTTCGCAGAGCAGGTACACTTAAGTGGATGAGTCACTTTAATGCATTTTACATAACAAAAAACAAAGCTCGAGGTGGCCTTCCCGGTACCGCGCGGCCGGGAGCCGCGCGCCGCCCTTTGTTGGCGAGGCCGGGAGCGCCGGGCTGCCCTGCACCGGGCGCGCGTCTTCCCTTCGCGGGCCGAGCCCTGCGGCGCGGACCTGAGGCTCCGACAGTGGGTACCGCCTCCGGTGTCAGCTGGGGATCCAGAGGCTGCACATGGCGAGCGGCTCATGTTTCTGGCACTGATTTACAGTAGTGTTCCTCTTCGGATAATCGTCCATAAAAATGATTGCGAATGCTTTTTGTTAGGAAGCGAAGGGGTCAGTGCCATCTGTAGATCTTCGCTGAACTGACAGGTGATCCAACTGGATATTTTTAAAGGGAACAAGTGGAAGAATTCCCTGAAGAGGCTTTGCCACTCACTCTTATTAAGAAACCACACTCTTATTTATTTAATGCTTTTAGTTCTTTTGTAGCTCGGCCTATTAAGGGGGAACTCAAGTGACTCGTGGTGGCTTTTCTTGAAGTTATATTCTAAATATCTTCGGCTTGCCCATTTTAAAAGTGTCGTTTTCAACAGAATTTATCCGTAGTTCTGTCATTTTGGGGGAAGGCAGCGTCACACTGGAGAAAAGCAGGCCTTTCTAAATACAGCCTGTACTGTGGTGCAATATCAGTGTAAAAATCCTTATTGTAAGAAGATGTGCAATAAGTGCTTTCCTAAAATAAAGATAACTAGGTTTTCCTGGTCAGAAACTTACTAGAGTTGAGAGAATTAATATTGGGCTAAAAGGGGGCCAAGGACACCACAATTTCTTATCTTTGAAAGGATTTGACTTTCTTTTCAACAATGGAAATACAAGGTATTTTCAAGTCATACCAGACATTATTTCATCAACAAAGAACAGATTTGGTAGAGCTAAGCCAGTCTCCTGTAGGTGATGTTAGCCTTGTTTTTGGACGGCTTTTGCATCTGCTAATGTTTATTTGAGAGGTTAGCCAAACCATCTCCTGGGAAGGGGGAGATGACAGTTGACATTTGTCCTTCTTATTAGATTTCAGAATAAGTTTTATGAAATTTTAAAAATGGCATTAATTTCATCAAGATGTGTTGCCATTTGGTTTTGAAAAGATTTCGTTTATCAGGATAAATCTTTTGGAAAAAAATCAAGTTTATAAATGCTGGATAGAAAAGATTGTAGCAATCACTAAAGGCAAATTACTATGCCTTTGTGTATAAATGTATCTGGAAATTAGTAATTTTTTATTGTTTGCCAACTTATTTTTCAAAAAGTAATATGAGAAGTTTTATTATCAGAAGAGGAAGAACATGCCATTAACGCACTATAAAATTAATTAGGTACTAATTGAAATTTGGAATGAATTACAATTAATCATTCTGTTTTTAAAGTAGTGTTAATAGTAGAATGGAAGGCTTAAGATTTATTATACTTAATGATAAATAATCTCATTCTAAATAGCTACTTTAATTTTCTGCTCTTCAATTTAACAAAAATTCTAACAGCATATTTTGGATTAAAATAGTTAAACCTTTCTAAGAACTAATACTAAAAAACTGTAGTATTTTTTTCAGGCAAAGGAATTTCTATAACAGTTCTTTTTCTGCATTGGATATTTCCTTTGGAAATATTTGTCTCAATAGGGTGTGACCCAAATGTGTGGTATGGTAGCAACCACCTAATGCATATTGGTTCTGGTTTAAATAGGAAATACGTCATTTTCATATCCTATATGTATATATTATTTTGGTGTTTTAAAAATGTAGTTTTCAAAAAGTACAGCTCTTTTTTTTTCTAGAATTAATTTCTCAGCACATATGTTAGAACACATCTATTTTAAAATTCAGAATTATTTGTATGATAAGCAGTATTAATGTTAATTTAAATGTTTTTAATTTTAGAACTTATTCATAAACAAGTTTTTTAAAGCATTGTAGTTATGTTGTTCATAATAAACTTTTATCTCAGTCATATTAAATTGGCAATCAGTGAAAAGTAATTGGCTGAAAGCTCATTAGTGAATGAAGATTTTAATAAACTGTATAATGGTGTAAGTATATAATTAACCAATATAGATATCTGCAGAAAAATCATAAAACCTCATAAAAGGCTAGTATTTTTGAGTATTAATATACTTGAAGTACAATTTTTTTTCATTATTAGACCTATTTGTATTTAAAGGCTATAGAAAAGAAATTTCTGTGTATTTTGGCATTGGAATGGCTATCTATTCCATGAGTTAGTGACGTAGTTATTCTCACTTGAGTTTAGCAATTTCTGTTTACATACTGTATACTCGTACTCAGGGAAATGTGCCTTTTAAAAATGGGATAAAATATTAAATATATGATAACCCTAAAACCCTTGAACACTAATGCATCTTTTGTTCAGACCTTCAATTTATTCTCATCATCTTGGCCATGTAACACATATTATTCTACACGTGTATGCTTAAATGTGAGATGGTAAATATATTTTCCATATAAGTAGCACATAATGTTAAGTGTACTGTTGTTACATATTGCTATATATGTAGCTATTTGCTTTGTCATTCCAATGAATATTAGGCAGACTTAAATAAATATAATTTTAAAAAATTTGAGGAAAGGTACAAGAATCTGAGCTTATAATTACTTATAAAAAGGAAAAAATGTACCTTTATTATCTTTTTTATGGCTTTCATTAATTTTAATCTAACAAATACATATAAAACCAGAATATAAAGCGTGTGGTTCATTTAGAAAATGAATATAAACTCATCACTCTTTTACTTCAAAGAAAGCTGTTGCATAGGCATCTTTCTATTATTAATCCAACAATAGCAATAGGTATAAAATAACAACCAAATACTCTCCTAGAGCTTGCACAGTTTTTGCAAAAACATAAACAAATGCAAATTATGTGTTGTATTCAAATTTAGTATTTGCTTTTAAAGTGTATGTTCATAAAAAATGATACATTTAGGAATACTAAAAAATAATTTAAAAGCTGTGCTCACAAAATCTGTATTATCTGATTGATATATTTTGTGGTGCATCATTATATAAAATTCCTAAGTTTTTCCTTCCCTATTTTTTAATCCAGATGCACATTTCCAAGAAAGTCATCTGTTTTTCTTAATTCGTGTCTTGTTTCCTAGTATCTTCCAACTGTTTGTAACTTTAAACTGGAGACTTAAGAGGGTAGCATAAAATGTATATTCTTGTAAATTATGCAACTTGTTCATCTTTTTTAGTGTCTCATGTATGTGGGCATTAACAGCTGTAACATAAGCATTGATAGAATTTTGAAGAAAAGTCGGAATTTATTTCCTTATTTCTAAAAAGTACCGTTGAAGTACCAGCTTTCACTCGTTTACACCAGGAGAGCTGCCTGGTGACCCTCCAAACAGCAAGGAAGCTGCTTGCGGTGGGGAGCTAGCTCGGTTCCATTATTTCCACCCTGCGTGTGCTTACAGCTTGCAGTGCGCAGCAGGTCTGGTGCTTCAGTGCATCCCCCAAGCCTTTGTATGCACGAAATCTAAGCAGGGACACGGTCATCCCAAGCCTTTCGTGTGGTTGTTTTTCCATCACGTTGGAACTGGGCCTCGAAGGCCAGCCATGTAGCTTACACTTGATTCACTTTTTCTTTTGTGTGCACTACAACATGAAAATGATAGTGTCATACTGTTTATGGAGTTGTAAGAAAAAAGTGATTCACTTGAATGTCAACGGAATAATAGGGGTTAGTACTTTGTGAGCAAAAAGGGGTAAGCATGCTGTATGTGCTGTCTTTCCCTTGGGATCCAAAAGATTAACATTGGATAATTAGATACTTTGTCTAGTTTACATAATTATAGCATTCTGTTTAATGGACGATATTTTGTGTGTGAAAACATACCTCTATGCATGTGTGCATACATATATGGGTTACAGAAAAAAAGCCTGTGTAAGGTAAGTTCATTAACAGGTTTCATGCTATCAGATTTCTGGCAATCCGCAACTGTCTTCAGGGTTTAAATCTCATTCAGAGTATTTTTATAACACTAGCATTTAAGAGTAACTGTCAAGAGAGTTACAGGAGACCTTATATACAAAAGCAACTTGAAAATGCTCAAATCCTATAGAGATGAGTTAGCAGGATTGATGGGTAACAACAAAAACAGAAAAAAAGCATTTTCTAAAGAGAGATGTGCCATCTTTTAAACAAAACAAGGGTGAGAAAAAAAACTGTTGCACTTGAATTTGGGCACCTATTAAAAAGTCATTTGCATATTAAACAATTTTATTTTTGCATTTAGATATGGAATGCTTTGAAATTTGTAAGAATTACATGTACTTGACGGTGTCATATTTTTGCAAAGAGAACAAACATGCACAGGTTTTAAAATCTTATTTGTGAAATATAGACTCAGGTATTTCTTCTTAGTAATCTTTGCATCTTTTGTGGTAATTCAATACAAAAGAATGGGCGACTATTAGCAATTAAAAAAATGAGACAAAGAAATGACTGTTGCTCTTTTAAATTTTGTCATTCACTTGTACAAATTCTAACAAGATATAAACAGGGAAAAGATTGACATTGTGGCCTCAATATACCAGCACACTTCTAATTTTTTATTCCAGTAATTCAGAATCAGGCTGTTTTATATAAAGCAGTATTTGAAGTTCTCATTGAATATGAATGTGGGATATTTCTGGCTAAATGTTATTTTAACATTTGCTTCTCCTGATTTTTCTTTAACCATATGCTCTGTGGATTAAAAAAATCAGGATGCATTTAAAATTCTATATTGTAAGTGGAAAAAAAACTTAAACTAGAATTGATGGCGGTAAAAAATAGTGCTGTTGGCCACTTCAAAAGCTTCAATTCAGGGGATAATCTTAGTATCTATTTTAGTTCTTTTTCCTAAGTAATTAAAAATTTACTGTGGTGGTCTTCTGGCAAATGAGGGGACTTAATTCCTGTATTTTCTTCTGCAAATAATTCATTCCTAGTTTCTCTTTTATAAATTATAAAATTATAATTATAATTTAATAATTATAATTTATAATTTGCACAGAACATGAAATCTTATGGGAAAATTTTGGAGTTTTTTTCCTGCAAGTTACCATGACCAGACTGTTAGAAGTTATTTTCTTTTACACAGTGGACATTTCCATTTCAGGGAATTTTTAAAGGGATTTTTATACACAGATAAATCTCTAGCACCTAATTGACAATTCCATCAAAAATGTCAAGCAGTGTAGACAATTGTTTCCTGTGACATTTGCCCACATAATGTGGGGATAATTAGGGGAAGATAGAAAGAGCTAATAGAATTGTTCTTTTCTAAGGTGTACACTGTCAGGCTGTGTAAAGCAATAGTTAAACAATAACGCCTTGTTTTGAGAGTTAAAAGAGGGAGAGCTCAATACAATGAGAGGGGTCAGGCACACGGGAGGAGCTCGTGTTCTAAAGAAGTGGTCTGCAGGCCCGTGTAGGGAGCGTGCTGTGAGGGGGAGGCCCAGACACGGCAGTCCTCAGAGGCACAGGTGCAGACGTACATTAAAGACATGAAAGGTAGTTGGTTGTTTTCCTGTTTTCTTCTTTTTTCCCCCTATTTCCTATATTCATTTTTAGAGCTGAACTATTCAGACATGGAAATAAAACTTCGGGAGTAATGACAATAAAATTGTCAAGATCTCCACAAATTAAAGTACTTAAAAATCCTTACTTTTGGGCCAGGGATACAGCTCAGCAGCACAGCGCCTGCCTGGCAAGCACAAGGTCCTGAGTTCGATTCCTGGTACCAAAGGAAAAAAAAAAAAAGAAAAAAAATCTTTACTTTTAAAATAATACCCAGGAGAAATGGTTCATCAGATAAGAAATATTAGTCTAATATTTTACTAAAAGCTTAGGTGCTAATTATCAAGAATGAAATTCTGTTAGTAATTTTTTCCATTAGATTACAAGAAATGCAATAACTTGCAGACGGGCAGCCTTCTATTAGCATACCATTTAGACCTCTGGGTAAACAGCACAACTCATTTTGAGAAACAGTTTTAATTTACTATCTCTTTTAATGTCTCCCACTTCAAATACTTTTAACAAATATAATTTAATTCAACAATTCAATTATTATTATTCAGTGCAAATTATGGGCTGCACTGAGCTACACTGTGAGAAGACAGTTTGAGGAAGTGGGTTTGTCTTCACGCAGCGCAGCCCGTAACTCCAAGCCGAGCGTGGGCACAGGTGCATCGAAGCGTGAACAAGGAGAAGCTACTGAGGTTGTTGAAGAGGCAGGATCTAAAGACACCTGGTCTCTTCTGGGTTGGGCATGGACCTTGTGAGCGGGAGGAGATGCTGATGGGCTCTTTGGCTTGGTCCTGGGTCACTGCCGGAATTCCTAAATAGTAGCTTGTGAATCACAGGATGGAGAAGGTGCGTTAATGAGGGCCGCGTTGTGGCAGAGACAGTGGCAGTAGTTCATAAAGCAGTGCGGTGTTCACTGAGCGAGACGTGCTCATGGTCTAAGACAGAAGCGTGGCTGTGAGAGAGGAAGGCAAGTATGGTGCATACTGGAGAAGGGAGATTTCAGGCCTTGGTGGGTATGGGATTTGGGAAATCAAGAAGATAGAAAAGTTGGAGTTGATGCTGAGTCCTCTGACTAATAGACCATGTATCACTGGACTTCGTAAACTAGAGAACACAGGAGGAATACCGGCTGTTGTTGGGGTTGGGGTGGTTGGGCGCCCTCTTGGACGTTTTGAGTTTGCAGTGTCTTGTAGCTGTGTGTTAGGAATACGCCTCTGAGGGTGTGTCGAGATACACTGGGAGAGCAGTGGCCCTGCAGCCAGGAGAAGGGTGTGTTCATTTATTCGGTATCCTCTATGATAGGCACTGTGAGTTTCAAAAGAAAAGCCTTGATCTACAGTTTGATTCTGCAGAGAAGTCAGACAGATGGCCCCATTAAGGATGTCATCCAGCCAAGGACACAGCAGAGCAGTCTCAGTAGTGGCGGGGACAGAAGTATGGTTTCAGTGGCTCGAGGAGCTGAATGAAATTGAGAATATGGAGACGACGTGTGCAGATTGTTCTTTCAAAGAATTTGGTAATAGGAGAAAAGCGAGAGAGAGTCAGTTCAGAGTGAGAACAGGAGTTGTGTTAGGTCACTTGAGATTACAGATAGAACAGTGTAGACACTCTTACACCAAGTGGCCATGGAGCTGGATGATTGGTCCTGGAAGTTGAGGTGTGGTAGTGCCAGTCACTGCACAAAAGGGTAAGACCACCATCCCAGTCACCTCTCCAGTCACCTCTGCTTTTCTTCGTGTCACCTCCTCTCCAGTTTTCCTGAGAATTGGTTTTATCTGCGTCCCGGTACCCAAGGTGTTAAACGGTTGTAAGGGGTTGTGTTTTCTTTATTGCACCTTGATGGCACTTGAGTGCACAATTTTAGACCAAATTGTAGCCTCCCAAAGAAGCTGGGTTGGGAGTCCAAAGATTGGCCAGGTGGTCACCAGTAGCCCAGTCCGCCGTGAGCAGGAGTTGGGATTTGGAAAAGGAACTCTGGTTGCCTGGCCTGGGCTGTTTTTCTGTATCTGGTCTGATCTCATAAGGAGATAGTAGTGTGCAAAGGGCCAGCGGCTGTTACTGTGGGTAGCGGAAGAGCCAGGCGGTTCCCGGAAGAAGGCACTGGGGTGGGGAGCTTGTGCAGGGCTGAGCAAGTATTACCAGAGGGGAGATTTGAGCTTATCAGAGGGAGCAGACCCAATGGAGGTGCTGATTGATGGGTGAATGTTCCGATAGAGGCAGGTGAGGAGGAATCAAGACTAAACACAGTGTCTGACAAAGTAACTTCTGAAATATGAAGGAGCTTTGAGAATTGAAGCAGATGGTCAGAACACGGGATAGACACAAGTTTAATTTCCTGGAGATGATTTTGGAGGAATGTTCCAAATTATGTATTCCACTCTCAAGAAGGAATGATATGATTCAAAAATGTACACACACATGTATTAGTAATCATCACATTTTGAGATGCGTGGACTACAGGCTTTTATTTTTGGTACTTGGTAATAACAAGATCCCAGTTCATCAACGTATTCTCTTTGGACATGGCAACATTGCTTCTTCCTCGTCTTTATGTTTCACTTACCTCTTCCTTAGGAGACATATCATCTTGAAGATCCATGCAATTTTTATGATGTCATTAGATTTAGTAAATGCATATGCTAGTGGACAAAAGATGTTACAGTAATAACCCCGAAAAGGGAACAAACAAAAGAATGGATAGTTCCTGTCATTGGCAGTTTAGCATCGTTTATTTATGAACTTTTAGGGAGATCCTGGTAGTTGACTGGCTTTCCTCAGGGTGGCTCCCCACCCCCTCTCCCCGTGTCCAGTCTTCAGCAGTTTGAGCTGAAACAGATTCTTGCCAAGGAAACACAGTGATAAAGCTGATGAGGTGAAGGATCCCTGACGGGGGTGGGGTGGAGGGGTGGTGCTCCAGCAGGGCGTGGCCCCGGTCAGCCCTTCCTGAGGCTTCTCGGGTCTCCTGAAGGTCTGGGGATTACTGGCAGCTGCCCGCACAGTTTCCTGAGGCTCCAAGATGAATGAATGAATGAATGAACGGTTAGGATCGCTCACCCCAGCAGATCTAAGAATCAATCTTGATCTCATTGGTCCCACTGCAGTGTGGAAAAACCACCCTTGTGGTTTGTGGCAAGAGATGAAGAGAGTTTGAGTGGGCTATTTATTTCCCTTTTGTAACTTTGCCTCTCTCTCTCTCTCTTTCTCCACCCCTTTGGTAGTCAGAGTTTATTGGAGCTAAGTTCGATGTCTCTGTCTGCAGATCTGAACACTAATAATGACTATGAATTACCCTTCGATTATTATAATCTTACTTTCTGACATTTGTGCACTCTTGTGTATGCCAGGCACTGTGAATGAAGTAATACCCTGCATATTTTTTAATCCATCTAATCTTTAAGCCAATCCTCTATGCCATCTTATTGTTTTGTCTGTTTCTTAGATGAAAAAACTGAAATTTATAGTATAAAGAACTTCTTTGAATTTGTTAGGCGCTAAATTCAATGCTGTGCACTTGATTCTGAGTCCATGCTAACCTCTCGCCTCTGTTGCCCTTTGTGGGTGATCGGAGGTTTTAGCACTCATTTCCTTACCTGGCTGCAGATCTTCACGATGACATGGGGGAAGGAAAGGAGTCAATCTCGGGGACTGCAGAACTAACCCTGAGCCTCTGTTTCTCCGCCTACAGAAGCACGGCAGTGTTATTCGTGCTGCCTGTGTCACCTTTGCATTGCAGGAATCAAAGGAGCGAGAGCGGGGTCCTTGAAGGACTGTTTAGTGCACAGGCTTTATTTTTTGTGCTTTGTGTGGCTTCTCTGCCTCTGAGAGACCGTGAACTGATGGCCGTGGTTTAGTGCACTGGGTTACTGTGTGAAAATATCCTTGGGCCATGAGAAACACTGGAAATGAATGGAGACAGTGAATACTTAGCCGGCCTCACAGGTGTGTGCGCCTTTCATCCTCTGAGGGAAACGAAGGGGACGATGTGTGGAGTGCAGTGAGCAGCACAGAAGTATTTGTCTCCAGGTTGAGGGCAGAATCGAGGTCCTAAAAAGGACCAGGAAGAAAGCACGACCACCAAGGGGTCTGCTGGGGTTTATCCTGACATTTCAGCCAGCACCTGTTGTAGGAGCTCTGTGCCAGGGGACAGTGCGTCTATTTGAATTCATAACTTTGCCACTGATAACCTCTCATTGTGGAGGATGTGAGCGTCCAGCTTCGAAACAGAAAACTTGAAAGTGAAGAAAGCAGTCTGTCTGTGATGTTTGTACAGATGAGTCCAGCAGCCCTGCAGCCTGAGCAGAGAACAGTGACATCGGGACCGTTGTATTTTTTAAACAACACAGTACAGAAGTCAACACAAATCTGTGAAGAGCAGCCCCAGATGAAGCTGGGCGTGGTGGTGCACGCCTGTAATCCCAGCACTAGGGAGGCTGAGGCAGCAGGATTGCCACAAGTTCGAAGCCAGCCTGAATATTACATAGTGAGTTCAAAGCCTGCCTGAACTACATAGCAAGACCCTGTCTCAAAAAAAAAAAAAAAAAAAAAAAAAAGAAAAAGAAAAAGAAAAAGGCAGAAAAGCCAGTGTTCACTTGACTCATCCAACTGATGATCGTCCCACCGTGGAACCTCACCTCTTCACTATTCAATGAGCTGAGCCTTTCATGATCATTATTCTCTTGTTGGTAGAAGTGATACCCTTAGTAAATCTGGTGTAACTTTTGAGTTGATCTGGGGAGAAAGTGCTTCAGATTAAGCTCTGCATTGATACCTTGGCGAATGAGAACAACTTGATGAGCCTGCCTTCTTACCACAGTGGTTTCAACATTTGCCACAGAAAGGAACATGTCAAATTCTTATGATGTTTGTCACTTTCAAAATACTCCCTCTTCTTGCCATGACATTGTATTAGAACGGACTTAAATTTGCATCTGTCAAATGTTAGGAGACTCCTGCAGGCACAAGGGCGTAGGAAGCCTGAGGAGGCAGCACAGCTGGGGTGTGCGGATCGCTGTAAATTAAACCCACTGAATGCTTCACTGCGTCCCAAACACCTGATTTTCCTGTCCCAATAAATGTAGAGATTGGAATTAACTTTCATGAGGCAAAATTTTATTGTGCATGTGTAGCTCTGTTCCCAGGGGACTGATGCATGGGTACAAAGGTCTACCAGTGAGTAATTGTTTAAAATTTATATTAATCCTCTATGGTAATAAATAAACATAGGGGAATGGTAACTCATCACAGAGCAAACCATGCATGATAATTTGATGAGATCGTTCATGTCCTTAAATTGTCGAATGTGACACAACCTGTCTGTGTGGTGTCCACAAGCCAGCTGAGTCCCTGGGTGTCAGCGACCATGACAGAGGGGCTGTTTGAGGGCCAGGAGCCTTGATTTGGCCCTGCCCCTTCCGGGTTTTTCTTCTGCATTCTATTCTTAAAATGCACAAGGGCGTCTGAAACCTGGGTATGCAGGCTGCCCGGGATCTGTATTTCTTCTGCCTTCTGTTTCCTGTGAGCTCCTATCCCAAATGCAGAGAAGCACAGACCATTATACGTAAGCATCACACTGAAAATAATACAAAATGCACAAGAATTACAGTTATAATAAAAATGAATAAAATATGTGTGTGGATTCAGATATCGTATACATATATAGGCTATCTTAGGCATGTATAGGATATCTCATATGGATATCTTCTACACATATAGGATAAATCTCTAAAAAGCCCATTTAACCCATAGAAAACCTAAAAATGTTTTGTACTAGCCAGAGCACCTCTATGCACCTGGAAGATCATTCATTGCATTAGCATCAATCAAGTTACCAAAGTGGATGTGATATATAAGGATAGTTTTTAGTGTTTTGATTCTACACATCCACACCTTCGAGACTAAACTTTGATTCTGTTTCGAACCACTTGACCTCCCGATTGCTAGGGCTGTTGATAGATAGCTTAGTAATGCTGGAACCGTCCTCATGTGGTGCTGGAGTTCGGGACATCTAAACGGGTGGAAAGTCAGGGCTTGATTTAGATTAATTGCTCCCTGTGGCATAGCCTGTGGGGTTTTGGAAAGTTAACTTCCTTGAGTTTCACTTTCATGCCGGGTAAAAGAGAATCACACTGCATAGTTTTTAAGGAAAATGATGAAGCACGAATGGGAAGCCATCAGGTACTTGCCTATGTACTAGTAGAGTTCACTGAGCTTATTGAACAAGAAGATTGGAAAATGCTAGGTTGCTTTTATCTTTTTTTTATTCTCACAGGGAGCATTTTCTTGCAGTTCTAATCCACTCTGGAGGAATCTGTGGAGATGATGAAGGGTGTTTTCTTTAAATAATCTCCTAGGTCCGATTTCAGCAGATTAGACCAATGGGGTGACTCTCCCCTGGAACGGGCATGGGCAGGGGAGGGCCAAGTGAGGAAACACAACACCCCAGCTAGCTCCTTGCTTAGTGAGGCTGTGTCTAGGATTTCTCCTGCTGTGAGTCATGGCTTTCGTCTGGGGGTGGGCTGTACATCACTTGAAGAAGTGGCAGATCGGGTCAGCTGCCAGTTGGACCCTAACTTCTCCGTTCACCAAGTGAGAGCAGATGTCTGAGCAGGTCCACATGTCTCCTGCGTTTTCAGTGGGCGTAGATGTGGGGCCGCACTGGGATCATCGGGGCTGCCTTCCTGAACTGTGTGTTCAGAGTTCGCAGTGTGAGTCCACACTTCCGGCTTGGCCAGCTGATCTCAGAGATGGTCCTTGCCGCCTCTGTAACCAGGGTTCCTCGCTTGCACCACAGGGCAGCAGCACACCGGAGAGACTTTTTTTTAGTTCTCCTCAACTGGGTTCATGGCTGCCACCATTCTAAGGGCACAGAGAAGTGAATCCCCGTCTTAGTTACTTTCTCATTGCTGGGACAAACTACCCGACACCCACAAGTTAAAGGAGGAGAGGTTTATTTTGGCTCACAGTTTGTAGAGGTTCCAGTCCATAGTTGGCTGGCTCCAAGGCTGAGGGGCATTGAAGAAGGGCCTGGAAGGTAGAAAGCGGTTCATGCTCCAGGCAGGACGGAATTTAGCTGTATCTCCAGGCCACGTCCACGGTGACCCACCTCCCCTCCCAGCATCATACCCAGCCATGAGCCATAGTGGAGAAATCCAGTACCACATACCTATGATCCACGCATCTCCCCAAACCCCACCTGTGAGTGCATGAGGCTTTGGGGGGACATCTAGGTACAAACATAACAATCCCTTAGATGCTTTTGAACATTAGGGTTTAATTCTCTCATGGAATTTGGGTGGTAGGATAAAAGTGCGGATTCAAAGCTCAGCTCTGTGTTTACTGAATGAGTAACTTGAGCAGGTTTTATCTTCCTGTTGGTAAAATTTTACAGGGTTCTGCTGAGGAGTAAAAACGGTAATTGCTGGATGAGGTGGTGCAACCTTATAATCCAAGGATTCTGGGAGGCTGAGGCAGGAGAATCACAAGTTTGAGTTCCACAGAGACAAATTAGTGGAAACCTGTCTCAAAAGAGAAACTAAAAGGGCTGGGGGTGTAGCTCAGTGATAGAGCACCCCTAGAGACGGGATACCCAGTGCTAGAAAAAGTTATCAAAAATAATAGTTCACTGTCACTTCTCAGGGTTTTGGCTAAGATCGGGGCAGTGAAAATGCTGGCTCATGGGAAGTACTGCAACCAGAAGCCCTGGCCCAGTGTGATCTGATTAGATACGGGAGCAGGTGGACTGCCTGCTCGCCCCCCACATAGGCAGGTGTGAGCTTTGCTGGCCACATCCAGTGAGGATGAGTTGGTGACCTCAGCAGCGTGGTATCCCATGACTCCCTCCCACTACGCCTCGGAAACCCGGTCTTCCTTACATGATTGCTGTGCATGTGTTCATTAACCAGGAAGTAGATCTTTCTTGGCACTTGAGAATTCCAGGGCCTGTTACCAAACAGGTCACCCCTCTCTCCCCCACCCCGTTTTAGTTTCCTCTGTCGTGATCTCTCTGAAAGCAAGAATGATGGAAGTTGGATGTTTTTCTCTCTCTTGAACACTGTTACCATCAAGGTGCGTTACAGCATAGGCTGGTACCAAGTTTCTTTTTGTACGGGGTCAGAGGGCAGAGGAAGTCATTGCCTCGCTCTCTTATTCACAGAAAGCTCACTGTAGCGGCCTGGAGGCATCTGGTGGCCCTGTGAATGAGGCCCTGGACATTCTCACCTGGCGCTGTCTTTCTGGCCATTGTTGGAAACTGTCCGAAAATGATGGCTTAAGAGGAAAAGGGGCTGGGTAAAAAAAGAGAAATCAAGATATATCATGTACAGGTACAAATTCACTATGATGAATATGATCATTAGGTATTTCTAAAATGTACCAATAAACTTAATTAAAAAAAACATTATAAGCAATACAGTAATTGCTATACTGTGTGTAACATAGAATACCTCTTTTTTATCCTCTAAGCTGAGCAACAAATACATCATCATAGGTTACATTGAATAATAAGTAGATACTATGAAATTTCGAGAAAAGAATACAAACCAGTTACAGGGTGCTGCTTCAGAAATCAGTTCTCAGGCAGATTGTGGAGTGGAGCTGCTACGTGATTTGAATATGCAGAAGAGGTGTGGGCAGGGTGCTCTGCCGCGGCCTCGGCAGTGGCCGCTGCCCAGCTCCGCTCCCGAGGTGAACTCAGAGCCGCTGGACGAGCTGGTCGGTCCTCAGCGTGGTGTGGGGAGCAGGCAGAGCAGACGGTGCCGCGGAGACCAGGGACTGACCGCGAGCTTAAGGGCTGGTAACGCAAACAAACCAGAGTTTTGTAAAGGCATTGTATTTAAAAGTACAATAATGAAATAAACCCCATGTTTAATATTTGGTAATACAAATTCATTTACTTATTTTTGTTGGAGGTTTTCTACACTGCGTAATCTTACTACAAACTTAATGGCTTGAAACCACATAGATTTGCTATCATGAGACTTACTATCATTTATTATCGTGAGATTTATCATCTCATAATTTCCACAGTGAGAAGTCATAGCGACCATTTTGCAGCCCTGGGGATTGAACCCAGGGCCTCGTGCACACTAGGCAAGAACTCTACACTAAGCTACATCCCCAGTCCCGTTTATTTTATTTCAAGGTATTGTTAAGTTCCCTAAGCTGGCCTTGAACTTGAGCTCCTCCTGCCTCCCCAGTTGCTGAGGTTGCAGGTGTGCCACACCGTTCCGGGCCATGGTGATCCTTTGTTCAGGCGCTCACATGACTGCAGTGGTGGTTGACTGGCCTGCATCAAGCTCCTCTGGCTGTTGAGGCCTTGTGACAGGTCCTCTCCCGACCTGGCAGCTTGCTTCCTCAAATGAGCAAGGACATCTCTTGCTTCCCTTCCCATCGCTCTTTTCAGGGCCACCGCCGATTAAGCCAGGCGAACCCTTTGGAGGAACTCAAAATCCAACAATTTGGTGTCTTCCTTACCTCATCATTGTCATATAATGCACCCTAATCTTGGGGTGTCCCTTTTCTCCAGGGGTGGATCGCAGGGGCCGCCTAGGAGTCTTGTTAATCATGGGCTGTGTTATTAGACAAGCATTGTGAAGGCAGTGAGCAACTAGAAAAAGGGGACATTTGTGCTTTGGCACCTCAGATGTTCACCAACTTAGGCCTCACTTGGTGAGCTGCGTCCTCCAGGCTATGTGTTGTTTCTTGGGTGCCGTCTGTCCGTCTGTCCGTCCTATGGAAAGTAAACCCCAGCAGCTCGGTAACTAGTCCTTAGGAAAGTCATCATAGTGAGTTAGCAGAACTCTCCCCCTCTTACAAACAATTCTCTATGCTCTGGGGTAGGCCCGTTCACACTACGTTGCCAGTCGACACATAGAAAGTTACCAGTTACTTGGAAACGTGAAGGACTGGGGTATTTCCAGATGAAGGTTAGACTACGTGTCTATCCTGAAATCCTGAAATCCATTCTCCTGCCTGTAGAAACTGGGCAATTCTCTAAAATCCGCATCAGCACTGGCTCTTTTTGTGGACGGGGGATGTTCTGTAACCGATGCTGCACTTGAAAAGCACTGATGCCTCTCTTCAGCCATAGAGTTAGGTGAATAACTATGACTTCTGCTTTTTAAAGCAAAGAGTACTCAAGTGTGGGGTGCTCAGTGAGCTACCCTAAAAAGAGGGCTCCCTTGCTGTGCTTTTTGCACCTTGTCACTTGTTTTTCTTGGTTTAGTTGTTACTCTTTGTTCATTGCCAGGAGTTGGATGCAGGGCCTCGTGCATCAAAGGCCAGTGCTGTACCTCTGAGCTACCCCCCAACCCGCTTCGTTTCCAGAGTCCTGCTACTTACTTGTTTGTTCAGGACTCATCTTTTTACACCTGCAGCACTAATTAATTTGCTAACACCAGGGGACAACTCTGACCAGAGTAATTTTCTGATTCAGTGCTGTTCATACCAGCTGTCCTGTAGGAGCAGGGTTGATTTGTTTTGCAAGTTTCATATCCACGGCACACGTATATTTTTGTGAAATGCAATGGAAATCAATGAATGGAAAATGAAATTTAAAAAGATATACAAAATATAAACCTTGTTTTTAAATAATGAGATTCAACTGGCATAAAATGACTTTTCCCAAGTATTATAAAAGTGTCCAAACACTTTTTAATTTCTATTGTTTCTCGTGCATGGGTGGAAACTGGTCACATACTGGGCAGGGTCTGCAGAAATTGAGCATTTCTAGGTGTTTCAAGATAACTAAATTGCTGGGGTTTTTTCCTCAGTTGGAAACAGCATTAAACAACCAAAATGGGAGCTTTTCACGTTTAGTGGTTTCACACTGAAGCAGGTGCGCCGCTCCAGCCAGCTTCTTGTTGGGGTAGCACGGTCCTCTTCTTGAAGTGATCATCGTCGTTTGATTTGAACAGAGCCTTGTGTTTCATGATCACGTGCTGCAGTTCCTAAGTGGAGTTGTGTGTTGTCTATAAGCAAGTTTGGCCTTTGGAACACTTACTGTTTGCCATGAACTACAAACACTTGTGACCAGAGCGGTTACTTGCACACTGCCAACCAGGGGAGGATACACGGTAATGCGAAGGCAGCTGCTCCCTTCTGATGGAATCTGGGGTGATGCGTGTATAATAAAAAGCAGATGCATACAAGATTGTTATTCCACAGAGAACTGATGTCCAAGGATCAAGGTAAAAATCATTTTAATACTTAGCTAGGGCAGGTTGAATTTTTACTGTACATACTTCAAAAAAAATCTATGTGAAGTATATTTGGCTGTAGGCTGAGGCTACATAAATCTTTCCATTGATCTCTCAGATCCCAGAGTGTTTGGCAAGGTATAAAAATAGCAAGGTATAAAAATATGACAGTTTTTGCTGTACTGAAACACCTCTAAAATAAAACAATACCTTCATGCAAAAGGCAATTAAGTTTTTGAAGGATGGAACGTGTGGTTCATCCTTGGTTCAAGTATTCACTTAGCCTGGAGTGAGAATTGCAGGGTTTTCCTATTTTTGTTGACCCCAATTTCTTCCCAGGCATTTCTGCACTTTGGAATGAAAACGTATGAAAAGTGAATGTTGGCTTTTTTGACAAAGCACATTTCTCTTATCTTTTTCCTATTTGTTTGGAGATTTTTCTGATAGCCTGTTGCCAGATGTCCTTACACTGCATGTGGGATTTTACTTAAGAAAATGGAGACAGGTTGAGTTCTATGAACAGGTGAGTACCAGATTATCTGCTTTTAAAAAAACAAGTCTTCCTCTGCAGTCCCTTCTGAATGATACCGCCGCACACTTACTCCTGAACAATGTCTCAAGAACCTCTATAAAGTTTTTCCAAACTGTTGAGCTAAACTTGTTTCCTAGAAAATCAGAGTTATGTATTTTAAGACTCCCCTGAGGGGTTCTTATTGTGCTCTTTAGTGGCTCTCTTAAACCTAATTGAAGTAAACTAAGTTTTTTATAAAGATGCTGCATCTCCCAGATAATAGTCAGCATGTTTCATCAAGAAACAGATACCAGTATTAGCAATCTGCACAAACTCTTGCTTATCTTCCCAGAGTAGCTGTTCATTCTAAGAGATCTTCTGGATAAACTCGCAAAATACTTCACTGATAAATTCTCTCATAGCCTCATGGATCTCACACAGTGAAAATTATTGCTATTTCTCTGTGGTTTGAAAATTTTCAAGAAAGAGAAGATGCAATTTAGAATGTTACCATGCCCACAAACTAACAGAAATCTGCTGAAATTCTACCAGTAGAAATTGTCCCACACCTTGGAAACCATTATAGTTAATTATAGAAATATAATATTCATTATTGTTGCATTTTATGTGCTTGTCTTTTAAAGCATGTTGGCAAGATGACCCTTACGCATTAATATTTTAATTTAATTTACACAATTTGGCCAAAAATATGTTGTGAACATTTGGACCTGGATGCCATTGTCTTGTAAACCTCCTATCTAAAAATTAAGTGAGTGCTGTCTTTGTGACTGGCTTTGGCTGACGGTTGGCCAGGCATTTTTCTTAGGGCATGTGAATCCACAAGAAGGCAAAGCGTGTTTAAAAGGTACACATGTGGAAGAGTACCAGAATCCTCCCTGCATCAAGGAAATGTTACTGGCCAGATCGCTTGTCTCTGAACTGCCTCTAGGCTCTTTCACTCAACCACAGGTGGTGTTGGAAGGGAATTCTTTGGGATATTCTTTCTCGACCCTGATCAACCTCATTTCCAATTAGACTGAAGTGAGGCACATTTGTGCATCTGTGTTCTGATCGGTTCTAAGCCGTCCCCACATCCAGGTGAGCACCTTTAGAAGAGAGCTAAGAGCACCGCTTTTAGTGTTGTAAAGGCCATCACCAACTGCGAGGAAGCTCGGCTGCGTCCGTCTTCCTGACCTCCCTTTCTCTGTGATGCTAAGTCCTCCTGGGGGAAGCGAGTGCACACGAGCTTCCTGGGCTGCTCAAGCCCCTGTCTGCATGCACCGTTCCTGTGCTGAGCACCCCACTCCTGGAAATAGTTCAGGGTAGCTCTGCCTTCAGAGCACATTGGGAAGCAGACTCTTCGAGAATCATCATTTAGAGAGAGTTTATTCACAGATGTGTCTTTGTGGTGAGCATTTATGTGCAGACCATATTTCTAGAGAGGGTTTTTCTCTGGTTCTGTCTGAGCTGTGACTGCAGCCACCAAGTAGGGCTGGAAGAGGCACTTCTGGGACATCTGCCTGTGCATGTCAGTGCAGCAGTGTCTTGGCATGGAGGTGGGCAAGTTTCCCAAGAAGGGTTTCTGGGGGTTTCCCCTTCCTAACCTCAGTTACCATCTCCTTAGAATGGCGGATTCTCTTTTACAGAAAAGTCATCATTTTCAGTTAGTGTCAGCACACATAATACAGCAGTTTTAAAAAAAGCTGAGTGTGGCCACCCAAGAACTACTCTGCATGTGGATATTTAATAAAGTTTCAGAGTCAGATCTCTGTGTGTTAGACCAAACACTAGGGTGGGGAGACCAGGCTGTTTGATGGGTATAATATGCAATTTAGTTTTGCATTTTAGAGGTACCAGGGAAGTACCATAAATGCTCGTCATTCTCATTTCTGAGCAGTCCTTGATTTCTGAAATTCACAGTGTGATAAATGCTAGAGTATTTTATTTTACTTTTATAGTATTTATTTGTACTTCATAATAATTAGTATTTGGTGATAATCCATAATTATGATGTTTGACAGGCTAGAAAAATAGTATCAGAGAAGTGTGACCAAAAATAACTAATAAGGCTTATTAAAATGAGAGGGTATTACTATGTGGGATTTATACAAAAACACTGATTTTTCCACAAAATGGACAGCAGGACTTATTGACCTCAGCACTGTTGGGAGTTTGGATCCCAAAGCTCTGGGAAATGGGCGCTACCTTGCACAAGGTGAGATGTAGTGGGAACCTTGGCCTCTACCCAGTGCCGCAGGAGCGACCTTCCTGAGTCGTGAGGGTGTCTCCTGTGGGGCAGGCTCACCCTGGGTGGGATCCACCAGTCTGAGTTTTTTCTTGAATATAGATCCCCATTTGAATGCACACAGTCAAACTGACTCATGATGCGCATCGCCGTTGCCTAGGGTGTCTAGTTCAGGCTCACTCCCTCAGTCCTGATGTGTTGGGTTGTGCTAATGTGTGTCAAATCAGTAAGTTTTATTCACTGATTCTTTATAACAAGTGAGCTTTTAAAACAGGTAAATTGGTTAGTTCAAAATATTTTCTAGATTATGCAGTGTAGTGCTTGGAGGAGCAGGAAAGGTAATTATGTAACATTCAGTCAAAGGGATGGGGTGAAAGTCCCAGTTCCTGGCCATGCGTGCATTTCCTGCAGGAAGAGTCCATGGAGAACCAGCTCTTTTGCAGGAGGGTGCGGGTATCTGCACTTCCCTGGAGGGTCTTGCACGGAAATGAGCCGATGTATCCTGTGCTTGCGCTGCGGTGTGAAATGCTTTGTAGATCCCAAAGGCTGGCTGCTTGCTGTGGAGCCTGTGGGCGCACAGTAATTAAAGAGGACACAAGCTCTCTAGCTTGGGAGGGTGTGGCCCCACCTGGGAAGGCTGGGCAGCAAACTAATGAAGATTTTCTCGGCTGAGAGGGCTCCATTGTTTCAGAGGGGAACAGCTGTGGAGACCCCCAGACAGTAAGGGCACTCCTGGGACAAACTCATCGTACTAGGAGGTGTTCTTTGCAAGCAGAGTGTTCTTGTACCTGGCTTTGAAATTTTACAGAGCTGGCTGAGACGAGGCACCAAAAATACCTGGGTCGGTGTGAAAAGAAAACCAGGTGCTTCTGCTCATTACTTTGTCTATAAATGTGGGGGGCATTTGTTCTTTCTCAGGACAGGTCACTGACGAGAGACCACACAGCGTGGTGTAGAGTAGACAGAGCCGCCCCAGCCCGCAGTCTGCACTGGATAGCAAGGAAAATGAAACCCGAATCTCGGCTCCAGGACAATCTTCCCACTTTATTCTATGGAAATGTAGATTTTTGCATCTTTTTCTTCCACCTGCAAAGAAAATGACCGAGTCTTTCACCTCTAGTTAGTTAGACTCAGTGGGGCTTGAGGAGTGTTAGAACTGTTCTGTGCTCATCCACTCAGGAGAGATAGAAAGACCCATTGTTTTCTGCTTACTGTCTCTTTTCAGTGTGGCTTCTCCACGAAGCGTTTCTGAGAAATAGAATTTACTCTGCAAAACAATATATTGCATTCTCACTCTATGCAAAATGTAGTGCTTCAGTAGGTTGGTCTTTTTGTAGGTACTCAATATTCATGTAGGAACGGAATAGTCTCTACTTTCCCCTTCTTGACTACACACAGTGGTAACACCTCCTTCCTGCCCACCAGCACTTTACTGCAGTCTGCTTTCTGCCGACCCTCACGTTGGACAGCGTGGGATGTGCTTGGCTTCTGCCTGCTGCCAGCCTTGCTGCGGACACTGCCCTTTCACACTCAGAGGTGTCCAGGTTTCCCCACAGATGCCATGTCCTGGTGCCAGGCTGGCTCAGGAGTACAGAGGTTTGCTTTGTCATCTGCTTTGCTTTGTTGTCTGTAGTCTGCTTTGGGAAGGACAGAGGATGCATTATTAATGTATATATGTAGCCTGGGGTGGACATAGATATTTATCAACTTCTGTGCATAGTGTTCACCATAGTTACATTAACTCTAGTAGAGCATGGTTGAGAGATTTTCCCACTGCATATCCAGGATACACTTTTTCCTTGACATGTGCTAGAAGTGAAATAATTACAATATATTGGGCTGGTGAGATAGCTCAGCGGCATAAGCCTGTCAAACGCAAAGTCCTGTTTTCGACTCCCGGTACCCACATACCATCGCTCAGCGGCATGGCCGCCTGCTGGTGCACGAGGTCCTGAGGTCAACCCCCGGTACCCACACACACACACACAAAAATTACAATATATCCTATTTCACAATAGGAGCTGAAGAGCTTTAATGGGCTGTGAGTTGCCAAATTACTCAAGCTGTTAAGATCTCGACTAACTGTAATTGGGGCTCACCCTTGTGTGGGACACTGCTGTGGGCTGACTGGTGTTCCGCCCCCATATCTATGCTGGAATTATAATCCCCAAGACTTAAGAGTGGAATTTGACTTGGAACTTGGGTCTTCCCGAATTCAGATGGAATTATTTAGGATCAGAGCTTACTAGAGTAGGGTGGGGCCTAATCCAACATCACACCTGACCTTCAGAAGCTAGATACAGGCGCTCACTCAGGGACAGTGCCACCTGATTAAAGTTGGAGGGAGAGAGAGTGGGGGCAGGGAGGGAGAGAGCAGAAGAAAGAGATAAATGGATCCTTCCCAGAGCTCTCGCACAACCGTGATACATTTCTTCTGTCTCAAGCCACCCCACTCCTGGTCCTTAGTAAATGGTATCCCGAGCAAACAGGCCTGGACTTCGAGCCTTGTCCGACTGATCTGCTCCATGGAGATGGACACAGAATTGCCTTCAGCTGCTGGAAGCCTGAGGACCCTGCTGTCCTCATGCACTGCCCTCCCTAGATCTGCTTTTTTTTTTTTTTTTTTGTGGGTACCGGGGGGTCTACCTCAGGACCTCGCGCGCCAGCAGGCGCCCGTGCCACTGAGCGATATCACCGGCCCCTTTTTTGTATGTGGGTTCCGGGAGTCGAACTCGGGCCCTCGCGCTTGCAAGGCAGGCGCTTAAACCGCTGAGCCATCTCACCAGCCCCTAGATCTGCTTTTAAAGGCAATATTGTTACCTAGGTTCTGTGCACACGAAGCCCTGGCAAATCTCATGTTTCCAATTCTGCATGCACGCTTCCCATCAGTGTGTCTGCACTCACTGATCTGCACGCGCTGATGGCTTGGCTTCTTCTGGTCACCTTTTCTCTTCTAAGAAAGTCTAGATCCAACTAATAGGACTAGTTTTTTCCAAAATAAGATGTAGTACATGTAATACAGAGACAAGATTGTTAGTCTTCTCTGGTGTGGATCCACACGCCCATGCAGGGGCTGGGCTCGTGCGTGAGCCGCCTGAGCAGAGTGAAGATCCACGTGGTGTGGTCAGCATTCCAGGCAGCTTCGTGCAGCTGGCAGACTCAGTACCCAGGGAGCTCCCCAGCTTCCTTGTACGAAGAGAGGCACATGCCTAGCATCTCTTCTCCCGCTCTCTGCACAACACCAGCAGATCTGCTCCAGGTTTGGAGAATGTGTGACTGGCGGAGAAGATGGTTTTTGCTAGACAGACTTCCCAAGAAATAAAGAGAACCCTTAGCCTTTTAAGATGTATTTAATGAAAATAGGAGGCTAATTTAGAAGTACTTTTTGTTTATTCTTCTAAAATAAGTCAACGTGAGAATAGTGTCTTTTATTTGGGGACTTTTGCATCAGATAGTATGAATTTGCTAATATGAGTGGTTTTAGAATGATGGTGGCGTGGTTATAAATGTAACCTGGTAGCTGTCAGCTGCACACACCCAGTGCACAGAGGTGGGCACTCCCAGTGGCAGTTGTGTGGGATCAGAGGTCAGGTGCTCTGAGCTTTAGGATTTGTTGCTATATGAGACTTCATGAAGGAAGTGTCCTCACAGTACGAATTCAGGAAGCACATACATCCCCAGGATGGATGGGACAGCTAGGACACTGAAGCAGTACTCCGCGTGTCTTCTCTCTCAAGACCTGACACCGTCTTCGCTGGCCTCCTGGGGCGGAATGCTTGATACCTGCCTTTAACACCAATGCTGGTCTTGCTTCCTACAGATTAATACTTGGCATTTCGTTAACTAGAGTTGTGTTTGTAGATCTTTCTGCTGTTTACTTCTTTTGCCCAGCTCGCTGCATGTTCCCTTTGATCAACTCTGTAATACACGTGTAGGGCTGGACGTGACTGGGCTTCTGGTCCTGGTTACGGGTTCTTGAGATTGGCACCGAGGGTTAGCGTCGTCTCCGTCTCCAGTAAATGCATCCGCTTTACTGTCTCTGCTAGCTCGACCTGCTGTGGTGACATTCGAGGAGGCAGTGGACGTGGAGTGCTTTGGAGAAGGTGAGGGTAGCGCAGGATGTTGACGTGTGATATTGACATGTGATGTCAGGCTATGCATTCTCACAAGCCCTTGCGGTGAGTTGTATGACATCAGGCTTGCTTTGGAAGTTGCCGGATGGGTGATTCAGGACTTTTTTTTTCCTGAGCTTATCCTGTGTCCAAATGCAGCTTACCCCCATCATCTAGTTTAGGCACAGGTGTCACATGCAAGAGCTTTGCTCCGCAGATTGCTTCTGGGTGGATTTTTTGGCCAGCCAAAAAATTGTTAACTGTTATCATTATTCTAGTAGTTTGTTGGATACAATTTTGGCAGATGTGAAGTAAGTTATAATGTTGTGATACTGTTTCTTCATGAATAGGATACTTCCATGTGTATCTTTACTTTATACTGTATATATATACATATATACGTACATACCAATATACACACACACACACACACACACCGTGGTGCCAGGATCCAACTCAGAGCCTTGCCCAAGCAGTTGCTGTACCACTGAGATACACCTCTAGGCCCAAGTATGTGTATTTCTGCTCATTAATAAGTAGTGGGTGGGTATATATACAATATATGTATATAGCGTGTTAGTATATATAGCGTGTTAGTATATATAGCATGTTAGTCCCTGAAGAAGGAAAGCTCAGAGAGCAGTACAGTACCATAGAGAAGTTGTAAGATAGCTGTAACCACCGCGAATGCTTGCTAAGTGTGTTTGTCTGCTTTCCACTGCTGGGACAAAATACATGAGAATTGCAGCTTAGAGGAGGGAGGGTTTATTTTGGCTCCTGGTTTCAGAGGTGTCAGTCCATGTTCAGTGGCAGTGTTCCCACCCTGTGACAGCAGAACGTTGGGGTGGAAGGTGAGGCAGGGCAGGGGTACAGACCTCATGGCAGCCAGGAGGGGTGGGAGCAGGGACCAGGCCCAGCTCTGGGGTACGGCCTCAGCCTGCTCTGCTCAGCCAGGCCCCTCCTAGAGTGTCCTCGGCCTCCTACCAGTGACACCACGTTGTGCATCCACCACTGGGTCAGCACAGCGGCAGGTGGAGCCCACAGGTTCTGTCACCTCCCGAAGGCCTCCACTGTCAGGACATTGCTGCACTGGGATCCAGCATGTGACACAGGAGTTTTGGGGGGCATTTTGGATCTAAACCGCAACATGTTTTTACCTACATGTTTACACCTACCATCTTAGAAGACTGACTTTTTTTTTTTTTTTGTGGGTACCGGGGGTCAACCTCAGGACCTCGCGCGCCAGCAGGCGCCCGTGCCGCTGAGCGATATCACCGGCCCTTTTTTTGTATGTGGGTTCTGGGAGTCGAACTCAGGACCTCACACTTGCAGGCAGGCGCTTATGCCGCTGAGCCATCTCACCGGCCCAGAAGACTGACATTTAAAACAATCTTTTTTATTCATTTATTTTTTTTTTTTTTGTGGGTACCGGGGGGTCGACCTCAGGACCTCGCGCGCCAGCAGGCGCCCTTGCCACTGAGCGATATCACCGGCCCCTTTTTTGTATGTGGGTTCCGGGAGTCGAACTCGGGCCCTCGCGCTTGCAAGGCAGGCGCTTAAACCACTGAGCCATCTCACCGGCCCTAAAACAATCTTTTTTAAAACAATCTTTTTTTTTTTTTTTTTTTTCCTAAATGTTTGGCTGTCATTAAGTATTTGGTTTTTTTAGTGGAGCCTTTTTCCAAAGGATGGTAATATCTCAAAACATGTTTTCTCTTAAGTTAGGAATGATAGAACAAGGTCCACTTTATTCCTAAAGGAAAATGGGGCTGGAGAGCCACAGCGAAGCTGGCGATGTGTGGGCTCCCTGGGGACATGCTGGTCCCCACGAGGGACCACAGCCGGGCTGGGGGGACATGCGGGGCAGAGTTTAGCCGGGCTGGGATGGCAGATGCAGCAGTTCTGAGGGAGTAGAGCCAGGTAGAGATAAACTTGCTGATGACCCATTTTCCTTCAGGTAAACGCCAGCTTTTAGCAAGGGGAAGTGAATGCATTAGTACAAGGTTCCTTTTGCACAGATGCAAGAAATGGTTCCTCAGTCAGAATATAAAAAGATAAAAAATGGTAGACTAATAATTGTCCAATGAAGAATGGCATGGATAAGTTATCCAAGAAATACCAGTGTAGTCCATAAACATTTAATTTGTGTAAAAGATACAGATAATATATATAGATGGGGGCTAAACTATGGATGCTTCTCCAGTTTTTGAGATAAAGAGATTAGAGATGAAATTCAGCAAGCTACTGTAAATGCCTCACTTTTAGCAAACTGTATGTGCTCATGTAAGGGGTGTATAAACATTTTACAGCTTCCTCTTCTTACCATTTTCCATTTTTGAGGCAACTTGGTTGATATTTCTGTTAATTCTGAAGTTTACGAAGCATTTTGATAATCTCAAGGGAGATGTTCACTCTAAATAGACCTTTTAAATTGTAAGTTGTTTAAAAACATAAGATTCTGCATAATTTTCTACATTTATACTAAGCATTGATAATTTCTGGTGTAAAAAATAAGATGGAAAACAATTCAGCATATATTAAAAAAAGAAAAGAAATCCCCTCCAAAACAAAAACGAGGACTTCCCAGAAGGTTAACAGATTATTTTTATGTTCTCTGAGGAGTGAATCAGAGAAAATAGTTACAGACACTTATGGCTTCAACACAAATATAGAAAGGAGGGTGAAGTCTTGAACAGCCTCTGCTAGGTAGGATTGGTAATTTTTGTGGGTTTTGGAAATCCATGTAATATAATGTGGGGAGAGAGAGAGAGAGAAAGGGAGAGAGAGAAAGAGAGGGAGAGATTGATTTAGTTTTAGTTTGGGCTTGAAGTAAAGGGTTTAACATTTTAACTGATGCTCAGATTCAGGGTCATAGCAGTTTTACCATCTAATAAATTAGAGCTCTCTTGTGCATTACCTATTGTTAAAATGGTACCAAAATGCAAACTTTTCTTTGGGGAAGTCAACTACTTAGGAAAAAAACACCTTTCCAAATACTTTCTTCTCCTCCTAGCTCTTCTGTTCCATATGGTAGGAAAATGAAAAGAAGCAAGGTGTCCACATGCCTGTACACAAAAGGGGCTTTGAGGTGTTGGATTCTTGGATGGAAACATAATGTGCTAATTTAAAAACATGAGTAGAATATTTTAAATATTACCTCTTTGTCTTTTGAATTACTAGCTGTTTACTTGTGTATCATTTTGTTGGTGGCAGTACTAATAATTGGTGGTGCCAGCTACCAAGCAGTAGGCCAGCATTTGCTTTTATTATCTTGTTGATTTCTGACCATAACACTATAAAAAAGGAAACATATTAGTATTATAAGCTAGGCGACTGTAGTATTGCATGGTTATATAACCCGGTCTGAATACATAGGTGGTAATGGTCGAGGCAGGGAGACAACTTAGAGAGATGAATTTGCTTTCAGCAACATGACTCCAGTATATTGCTTTCTCATGAGAAATGCTTGGGCACCAGAGCACTTAAATTAGCATTTAAAATAAGGATGAGTGTACTTGGGGAGCACTAGAAGGTATTGTTGACAAGTCTGGTGTTTGTCTTGACCAGGACTTTTGAAGGGGAGGGTATGCAGGCTGGTGTCTCTCTGGATGAAGGAATGGACATTTCAGCTCCTCCGCTGGAGGTGTGATTTCACCCCAAACACATGAAGCCTTGAAGGAATAAACATTTTCTTTTCAGAATAATACATGTGAAAAAGATCTTCAAAGTAAAATCGGAAAATGAAGATCAAAGAGGCTTATTTTAGAATGTAATCCCACGAGAGAGGCGCTTTTGGGAGAGATTAGAAGAGATTCTCTTTATGGGTTTGGAGCAGCTGGGCTGGATTTGGTCCTGGGAAGCCTGTCTGCTAGTGAGCGATGTGGAGAGCTGAAAGATGCATCACTTGGTGCTGAGGTCACCTGCTCGTAGCACACGAAAATAGACCAGTCCAAGTGTTAAGAATTCATCTGCCTTCCCCATGGTTTTGTAGTGTTATTTTTAGAGCCCCAGCAGCGGCAGCGTCCTTTGCCTTTCTGCCTGCTCTCAGAGCTCCTTCTCTCGAGGTCTCTTTCCCCCAGACAGGACTGAGGCAATTCCTGTCACAAGCCAGTCACCTGCCATCAACCTCCCCACGTGTAGCTTGGGTGTAATTTTTCTACTGCCTGTTAACATGTGCTAGTTTTTTTCCCCTAAGGCTAAGCCAATCAGAATGAAAGAGTGTTGGAGAGGTAGTGAGGCAGTAGGGATAGCAAATATTCAATAAAGAAGGGATTAAACGGCCATGCTGGACTGCCTCATAAGGAAAGGGTGAAAGGTCTATTTCAGAACTTCTACGACACAACACGAGGTGATATCACAAGAGTCCCCAACATAAAAACATATCACTGATTTTGTGTGTGTGATAAAAGCAGAACACATTTTTCTTATTAAAATTGTGCATAGTTTTTTCTACATCTGAAGAAATTAGAGGAAGTGTCATTTTGAGATTCATCCAGAGCATGGAGAAAGGGAGATATAGCAGTTTAACGGATACTGTGAAGAATCACAATTTCAAATACATGGATACGTAAAACTAGGAAAACAAGAGTAAGCAGAAGGACCTGAGCCTACAGCTTCCTCTGGCTTTGGCAGCGATGCGCTTGTTCACTGGAGAGTTTTCTAACTCGGCAGCGCTCGGCCCTACCCCAGAGCCTCGGGTAATCGGTCTGGCACTGGTATTTAGAAGTAATCCTCCCCGGGTTACGGTGTTGCGGAGCCAAGGCTGAGAGCCACTGACTGAGGACCCAACAGGAGCTGGCTCTGCCTCTGCCGATCCCTGAATCCTCTCGGCTGTCACAGTGCTTCTTCATAGTTCAGTTTCCCGAATTGAGAGGTGACCAGAAGGCACAGTATCTTTTTTTAAAAAAGAACTTTGGCATTCAGAAATATGTATATGTGACTTGAATGACTTGCAGAAAACAGCATTTTAAGATGTGCTGGCATTAATTAAAACAAGATGTCACAAGACTTTGATTACCTGGCCATCCATACGTAATAGTGATTCGAGAATGTGTTGGATACCTAATGTGGAAGGCACTAATGGGACGACCCAGAGCTCTGACCCTTTGCTCATTCTCTGATGGGACTGAAGGAGTAGTGAACGTTGCAGAGCGAGGGGCCCGGTGGCAGTGTGCGTGCCGCTGGAGCGGAGGCAGGAAGAGAGCCTGCGAATGGGGCCACGTGGCCACCCAGGCTTCGTGGAGGGCACAGCATCTGCAAAGTTGCCCACGTCGTCCCGCACTCATCTTCCCCGTCACAGCTTTGCTCTTTAAGTTTAGTCTTTTGGGAGCTTTCTTCATAGCTTAGCAGTCCCTAGCTGTCTTCTCCCTGAATATATATTCTTCATTGTCTTGGGACTGTCTTTCACTAGCTGATCGCCCTATGTTTACAACTGTTTGGAACCTGAATATGGTGTTTATCTGAAACAGGGTAGCCTTGGGTTGGACCATGCAGAATTGATAGGTTACACGTGCAAGTGTAACTGGTTGAATTTTCCAGCTTGAGTGCAGAAGTAGGAGAATATTAAACAAAGGGAAACAGCTCGATTACAACAAGAGTTGTGGCGACATCGAGTCCACACATCCACCTCCTTCGTGCCCTGTGTGCTGAGCATTTTCTCGTACTCTTATGCTCACAGCTTCTGTCTGGTATTAATTACCTGTATGTGGTGAAGAATGATCTCCAAGAGGTGCCCAAATCAAACCTCAGTTGGTTCTCAAGTCGGGATGTGGCGGAGTCCCGCGGCCGTTCTGCTCTCGGAAGCACTCTGCCTTCCCTCTGCCCTGCCGCCCAGGGTGAGGGAGGTGGGAGAGGATGAGGAAGAACCGGGTGAGCAGGGCTCAGCTCCAGGGCCGGCCGCTTTCATCCTGGCAGGGTGGGAGCTGTGGGAAGTTTTTTCAGGCGGATTAAAATTCCTAAGGCGAATCTGGCAGGAAGTGTAGAATATGACAGTTCAATAAAAATGTTTATTTCTTCAAAAACAGTCATAGAGTCCGATGCATGTGTCCGGGTGAGTTGTTTATTTCTTCTCTGCCTGCAGGAGGACAAGCAAGCACTGAAAGTGTCTCCGTCCTCTGCTTCTTGCCCGTGTCCTTTGAACCTTTCTATTTGGCTTCATACACATTCTTCACAACTCGTTCTGTCACCAGGGTGCTGGGTGTATGTGGGTGCTGTCACAGGCCTTGTCCTGAGTGTCCCTGATGTTTTTCTCCATGTGGAGATCAATTACATCCACAGTGTGAAACATTCTCTTTATGAAACGTGGTAGGCGGGGCTCTGGCGGACCCCGCTGCTGCACACGTCCTTGTGTCTGGGGATAGTTTGCATTTGAGAGCTTCATAAGAGGGACTATATTAAGCAAGACAGTGATGAATTAGTGGACCAAACTGTAGAGAATTATTCTGCTTGGTGGTGCACAGGATTTCATTGCTCCACTAGATTTGACCAACGTGAGGGGTGAGCTGTCTTTCATGATGACTGAGGTTCCCTGAAGAACAACTATCAGCCTTGTCAGTACTGTGGTCAGAGTAGAGTAAAATCGACCTCATCAAGCCTCAAAGCCCCTTTCTGGACCCCCTTTCTTTCTTCCTCCCTCCCTTCCCTTCCTTTGGTACTAGGGGTTGAAGCCAGAGCCTTCACACTGAGCTACACTCCCAGTCCTTTTTAGGTTTTATTTGAGATGGGCTCTTCCTAAGCAGCTGTTATCCAAGCTGTGCTTGAACTTGAAGTCTTCCTGCCTCAGCCTCCCAGAGTGTGTAGATTACAGGTGTGCACCACCACACCTGGCTCTGTGCTTTCTTAATGCCATACTGTAAACAGTCTGAAAGTCCAGGAGCTCTGGTTGAGCAAAGGAGGGAGGTATGAAGTTGGTCCCAAGGAATTCTTAAAATCCTAAGGGCACCAAATGTTTCCTATAGACTGGAGATGTAAGTGATTACTTTCATTATCATGATTGTGGCCGTTTTTGTCTGTGTGTCCATGTTATAGTTACTAATAAATGTCTTTAGACATTGTCATGAATTTGAAATAATATTTTTGTTAATGTAGACTTTTTCCTCCATATTTGTATTTCTTATTCTTGAAAGTTTTCTTTTTTTAAATTAGTAAATATTAGGTATGCAGAATAGCGGGTTCATCTGACGTAGCTGTGCACGCATCTAACACGTTGCTAATTTTCACCCCATGCCCCGCCCCGCCACTTATTCCCTTCCTCCTCTCTCCAGTCTCCTCCTACTTTCACACTGACTCTTCTTTTACTCCCACGTAAGAAAGAAAACACGCACGTCTGTCTTTCTGAGTCTGGTTTATTTTGCTTAATGTGATCTCCATTTCCATCCATTTTCCTGTACTTCACTGGATCTCATTCTTCTTTATGAAAACTTACCTTCTGTTAAAGATCAAATATCATGGTTTTCAGAGACCAATATTATTTTCTAAAGATCAAAGATTGTTAACAAAGATTATTAAAAGGAATCTTCTTTCAAAAATCCTAGCAGGCATTGCTCTTATTTTTTTTTGTGGCTAATGTACAGATCATAAAGAAAAATTTAACTAAGTATTTAATAGCAGTGATCTTCCAATATTTGGGAGATACGGGAAACTATATATTACAGAAGTATGAGATGTTATGACAGATTGGGGGATTTGACAATCCCTAACTCAAGTCCTTCGGTAGGTTGTCAAATCCATTTTCTGTTGTCTCCTGGAATTTCCAAGTGTCTTCTTAGCTCCAGCCAAGTGTTAAGGCCCCTCTGTACCCCTAGAATGTGCTCTGTGGTGGCAGCACTGGTTAGGGTGGTGGCAGATCTCTCCGAAGGGTTAGAGAGGAACCCGGCAGGTGCTAATTTCATCCATGCTAAACATCCCGGTCTGGGTCAGTGGTGTTCTTCAGCTGCACAGAACCCTCACGCCTTATCAGACCTGCCTTGCTGGCTTCTTTAGCCCATGGTACATTTCATTGTTAGGACGGTTCTTATATGTGCAGGTCTACATTGAAATTATGATGTTGATTCATTGTAGTTATAGTTTATTTTTGGTAGGAATTATCTGGATGAAGCTGAAGAGAATGGAGATTCTAAGATTAACAAAGTGATGACACGCACACACACACACACAAAAACCTCCCAAGACTGAAATAGATAAGGACTTATCCCATAAAAAGCCATAAAATAAATACCAAAGTTATGATTTCTGAGCCAGAGTGTCTAAGGAATGTGAAATCCTTTCCTTTTTATATGTAGCAAAGGAGTCCAAACTGTATATCCAAAGACAGAAAGAGAAAGGCTGTGACACCTGGTGACGGGATACAGAATGTTTTCCACCAGACGCCACTCAAACTGTCGTCCCCACCCTGGAGGAGCAGCTCTGACGGTTGGTCAGGGTGATTCGTGCCGTGTAACTAAGTCACAGGGAAACACTAAGTCATGCGCCTTGGGGTTCTTTTCTGAGTTGCATAGGCAACACTTTTACTGCTCAGCCACAGCATGAATTCCTGGACTTTGTCCCTTGTTTTCCTGGATACTGCTTCCCACGGCTGTGTCTGTCCGTCTGTCTGTCTGTCTCTCTGGGAGGGCGGGGATGCTCTGGTGCCTTTACTTCAAGACGATTTTAGGGCATCATTAACTTTGGGAATATGATTCTGTTTGCACAAGTTTATTTTTTTCATATATCTTAATTTAGACATCTTTTAAAATCTTAATTTTATGTCTTTTTAAAAGCATTCTGTTAAACTTTCAATACATTTAGTGCGTGCATTTAAAAAGAAAACGTGTTCATGGCCTGTCCTTTGCGTGTCTCTACTCTCGCCGTCCTGAGGTTCACCTCTTCACTTGTACGTGGAAAGCACTTGTTGTCTTTCAGTACTTAACAAGTTTTATGTCCACAAACACCAAGAACAGTGAGTGACTTCTAAATGATCATTTAGATAATTTAAAAAATGGTAAAGAGACTATGAACTAACCCTCAGTAAACATTTTACCTAACAAAATGCATTATGCCAGCAACAGAATTTGCTTTCATCAGTTTTGAAAATACTCCAGCTCATGAGAGTAGCTCAGCATCAGCTAAGTCAGGAAAGGCTAGTGCGGATGCCTGGGATTCTTCCGTCTAAATCTCCGCTCGCGGCCGCGAGTAAATATAGATTCGGTACTGAGTGGCAGCGGCAAATGCTGAAACCCAATGCAGAACTCGCAGTGCTCTGGGCAGTATTTGGCAGTTTGCTGCCTCCCTGGACACCTGACCCAGCGCATAGCTTTCCTGTTGCCTTCAGGTGACCCTGCCAGGATGGGCTGGGCTCCTCGGCTCCTGTGCTGCGTTTGGGAGATTCTTGCATTGACTGGTGCCTGAGGTTCTGAGTTAGTTTTAAGATGTGCCAAGTGTGGCTTTACGTAAAATTCTGTAAAATTCTATAGTGTGGATAAAAGCGAGTCTGCAAGAACTGAAGCTCAGTTCCTTCCCCCGTAATGAGCTTTGTTTCAACCTTGAGCCCTAAGAACGATAGAGAAGTCAGCTGACTCCAGTAAGCCTTGCTGATTTAAGGGCTCTTCTCAAGCTCATTTAAACCGCAGTGACCCTGCAGGCTGGCGAAGCGTGGCCAGCTCCAAGTTCTGTCGGGGTCCTGTGAAATGAAGCTATATGTCCCGACCTCTTTCCCCACTGCAGGGCTGTGCACACCGTGTGGCTCTGTGAGCTCACTGGCTCCTCAGCACCACCTCGAGGTCCCTTAGGGTCACGGGGCTCCATCAGCTGCGCCACTTTGGCCCTAGCTTCGGGAATTTCCTTAGAACTCCCTCCCGTCCCAGAGTTTGGCTCTTTGGTCTGTGTGCCCTGGTGTCTGCCTTTGGCTGCTGTTGAGTCATAGGGGTTGGGAGGGAGGCAGATAAAGGGAAGGGATGTGAGTTCTGAGGTAAGGGCACTAGATTTATCCCTCCACATTTATTAAAACTACTGCACTCATATTTCTAATATATTTTCTCATATACCTTGAGTATTGACTTTGTTACTATATCTGCGAAGGGAATTAGGTTGGATTTGGGTAATATTGGAAACTCGGAAAGTCTTAAAATCCACAAATCCTAGAAAATGCTTTTTTTGTTTTGCTGAGATAGTTTTCTCTCTCCTGCAAGGTGATGGAGTAATGAACCCCTGCCAGCCTTGAAGGAGCTGAGGAAGAGCCTGAGGTTGCTCACCAGCCCCCTTCCAGGCTCCGCACCATGGGGACCCGGGCTCAGGTCCACAGAAGGCAGGGCCCCCTTTCCCCTTGGCAGTGGGGGTGGCACTGGATGGTCCAGAGCAGCGATTTCGGGGGTACCAGCAGCCCGCTGCGGCACACGTTCACTGCGCCTGGTGAAGAGTGATGCCCAGGACCATTGCTGCACTGGTAGGGAAGAGATTTCTCTTCTAGGTTTTGTGCAACACAGGTGAATTATTGGGGATTGCAACGTGATTTTGCTACCCTGAGTGAAACCATGATGATATGATATAAGGAAAAAGACAAGCACAGAGAAAGAGAGCTGGGGTTGTAATTAAATGACAGTTGAAAGTCTGCCTTCCCTTTAGAGATTTTAGAGCTAAGCCAAAAATAACACCATTAATTGTGTGTGCAATATGTGGTTGTTTTTCTCTTATCAAAAATATTACAGCTAATGTGAAGATGTATTTGTTGACTGTTCTCAAATATAGTGACTCCATGATCTTTCTCTGGTCAAAATGTGGTCATCATTTCAGCTATTGACTGATTTTTTTTTTTTTTTTGTGGGTACTGGGGGGTCGACCTCAGGACCTCGCGCACCAGCAGGCGCCCGTGCCGCTGAGCGATATCACCGGCCCCTTTTTCGTATGTGGGATCCGGGAGTCGAACTCGGGCCCTCGCGCTTGCCGGGCAGGCGCTTACGCCGCTGAGCCATCTCACCGGCCCTTGACTGGATATTTTGACTTCAGTATCACCTGGATGTATTTGCCTAACATCTTCAAAATCCAACACTTTTCCTCTCTCCCTCTCCGTTCCCAAGCTTCTCTTCAGTCTTCTTTTATTGTTGCTAGTAGTGTGACCCTGTAAGAATTGTAAGTTAAAACGTTTAGAATAAACTCAGTACCTCTCTTTTTGTGCTTTTCCGTACTCTTCCCGCTCCAGTTAAATTGAATTGCCTACCAAATACTGCCCTTAGGCAGTTTCTTCCCCAATGCTGGGGTCAAGACAGCCACATCCTATACTTAATTGTGACATTTTGTTATCGGAGGTGATAATCTGTTAACTTTCTGCCACCTCCTCCCATAGCAATCTAGTATCTTAAAAAAACAAGGAAATATAAGCAAAGTTCCCGGACATCCCCTGTGTATTTCAGTGCTGTGTGTGGACCTGCTGCCTCCAGCATGTCTCCTCCTGTGTGCACTTGGTCCTACTCCATCTTAACAATGGGAATGGCGTTGTTCGACACACGGCTTCCCGTGTGAGTCCGTGGAGACTCCGTGGGTCCGTGGAGACCCTGTGTGGCAGCGTCCTCACCGGAGGCTGTGGGTGCGTGGTCTTTGTGACCGTAGATTGAACACCAGCCATGCCTCTTCGGCATCGGCTGTGCTGGTCCTTTGCCTGGCTTCTGTCTCGTAATCTGGCTCATTCCTTCCTTTTGCGACTCCTGCCTCCATCGCAGCTGCCTTTGTTATGTAGTCTTTGCATTTTGTTATAACCTTGCTAATAGCTTTTACCACATGGCATTTCCATATATTCTTTAATTTACCTTTCTCACCAGGGAGCATCTGATTTCATTTATCTATCTTCTAAGTCTTTATAAAACTGTCATACACACAGATTAGCAACCAGACGAATGGGCCAAAAAACATATAAAACACAAAATACAGTTATACTACATCAAGGTACACTTCTAGATACATTGTCCATGCTGGATTACAGTAACTTTTTTCTATCTTTTTTCCTATTATCTGTCATATTTATTTATGTATTGAGTTTCTCATATAAGAGAAACCATGTGACATTTACGCTGTAAGATTTATTTCACATAACATTAAGCTCTCAAGGTGCATCTGTTTTCCTACAACTAACTCAAGCTTATCCTTCTTTATGGCAGAGTAGTACTCCGCCACATTTTCTTTCTCTACTGAGTTCTGTGGAAAAAAGAAACTAACCACCCCTCCACCCATCTAAAATTGCAGCTCTGTGTCCATTTCCTAGCTTTATTTTTCCCTATTGCTTACAAAGATCTAACCCTATGTAACTTACTTATTTGTTACATTTCTTGTCTTCTCCACTGAACATGAATGTTCTGCCTGGGTAGTGATTTTTTGCCTTTTTGTTCACTGCTCTACCCCATTTCTTAGGAGAGGTTATGGTACCAGGGGATGAATGAATGGATGACTATCTTGTTTATCCTTTTATTTCCAGTGACTAACAGCAGCTGGCATAGGGTAGGTGTTAAAAAAGTTGGCTGATAAATGTCTGAGTAATGTTACAAGCTTGGAAAGTTGGAAGAATTTGAATTGGTGACTTCAGTGTAGAAAGTTCTGTATTATGATTTAGGGAAATTTAATTTGGGGATCGTAGGGGTCATTTGTACTGATGTCTACAAAATGCCTCATTTCCCAGTGCTTGTTTTCCCTGGGTGGAGGGTCCAATATCAAAAGAAGAATGTGGACAGGAGGATGGAGTATAACCCATTTGCAAACAAAGTGAATTAAAATGGGAAATAGAGTTGACACGTCATTGTCTTTCTGCTTATAAAAAGGAAATAGCAATCCACAGGTATTTTGTCACTGTAAAGAACATTTTTTTCTTTAAATTATTTTACTGTCTTTTGAGAACAAGTTTCACAGCGTTCCTGAAAACTCATACTAGAGATAAATAGAATGGGATGGACATGAGTGCTTCTCAGTACTGACTGCTTCTCAGTACTGACTGCTGCTCTCAGGAGGCCGAAAGCGGTGCTTCACCCCCCCTGGTCCCGAGCCAGCCGGATGTCGGCAGTGTAGTTAGCACACTGGACTCGTGCCTTCAGGATGGAAGGAGCTCCGTACCGATGTCCAAACCACTGGCTTACAATGAAGAGAGAGCGCGAGAGAACAAAGGAAGAGCCGACCAAGGAAGGAAGGGCGGAAGGAAACAAGGAGAGTGGAGTGGGAGGAAAGGAGAGGAGGCGGGAGGAGAAGCACGGGAAGCGCGGTGGCCGCAAGGCCAGCGCTCTCAGGAGTGAGGACGGCGTTGGGGAACTGAGGGCTGTGGGCTGTGTCTCAGCAGAGGCGGGCTGAGTGTGCATCTCGGGATGCATTAGTGTGAATACGGCCTTCACACTACCCACCCACAGACACACACGCAGGTGTTTTGACTCAACACACAGTAACGAGTTAAAAAATACAAACCCGTTCTTTCTACAAACTACCGTTCGAATACGCTTTTCTAAATGGGGTGCTTTGTCTTTGCCGTGGCAGGCAGTGAAGTTATAGGTGATCTAAACTGGCCGATCGGCTGCAGCAGGGATCACGAGGGGAGTGCCCGTTGCCCCTCGGCTGGGCCGCTTCCCCCTGCGGCCCCCTCCTCCACTGGGATGGGGCTCCAGGCTGGCCGGCTCTTCCCTTCGCTTCAGTATGCGTGGCTCAAGCGCAGCCTGGCGCAGTCAGGATGGTTAAGGTCTGACTTCATCGCGAGATTTTCAGGTAAAAGTGTGCTTGTGTCCGGGCTCCCTGTGCAGCTGTGTACAGCCTGTCCAGCGCCGTCCCCGGGGCACCCTCACCAGCCCTTAGGATCCTGCTCGAGGCCATTGGCAGCTTCCTGCAGCCTTGCCCCTTCGCTTCTGTCATTGAGGAAAAGCCATTTTGTCTTTCAAAGCCGGGTTGAAGTCTTATTTAAGAAGCGCTGTGAATCTCGCCTCTACCACTGTGGTGGTTGGAGACGTTATATTCTTGTAACCTGTGTCGCGTCTTCATGATAGTGACGATTGGATGTGGTCAGACGTGCTCAGCACATTCACCGACGTGGCACTGCGTGCCCAGTAGATCGTGGCTGTCAGAGGGATTCGTCATCACCGCTGTACTGCACTGCTCTTCGTGCCCGCGTCTCACCCAAACCCTTCTTGCGCTGCGCGGTATTCCCATGTGTGGTCCGGGTGTTTTGATATTTGCGCTGGTAGTCCAGACCTTGTTTTTTCACTCATGCTTTAAATTGCTTATACAGATGGGTGGGTTTCATTTTGGCAGATTCCTACATGCACAAAACATACTCTGGCCATGTTCCCTCCCATCACCTCCTTCCTCCCTCCCATAGTTCACATTTTTGGGGGAGGTTGCAGTGCATGTAACATTTTGATCATAGATTTTCTTCATTATTTGGGAATAGTACGCAACAGGATCATTTTCAGGAAAGCCAGGAAAAGGTGCAGAAAGGATCGATTCCATGTCATCTCATGTTTACAAACGTCAGTGAACATTAGCTAGGAAAGGAGGGGCTGTACCTTTCAAGCTTAGGACTAATGACGTGGCCTCTGGTCTTTGTGTCTTCTGACGACTCATGGGGGCACTAAACAGGGACATCCAGAGGGGACACTTCTGGTAACAGTTGCTGCGTTGACACGAGAGAGGAAGACTCCATAATTTTCTTCCCCAAGGCATCTGATGTTCAGATAGTGTTTTCTTTATTTTCTCAGTCATCCTAAGCTGCCAGTGATACTTCTCACCCATCACAGGATATTTTCCAGTGAGAAAACACTTAAAAAAAGAGAAATATTGGTAAGAAATAAGGATAACTAATTAAAGCCAGGAAGGATGTTCAGTCTGCGGTGCCCGGCTTGCAGGCCCATCCTGTGGGCACACTTCTACCTCTGCAGACAGCTGCTCCTGTCCGCTCGGTTGAACCCCATACAAAGACACAAAACAAAATGGGAACGGGAATCTGCTACTGGAAAATACTTCAGGCATTTAAAAAGCCAAGTACAGTATTTTTGTGCTGTTTCCTGTCTCGGCTTGCCCTAAATTAGTACCCTTTATATCATGGAAAAATACAACCCAGGTCTCAGTCGGGCAGCTTGCCGTGGGTGATTGAGGCTGCAGAGTGAGGTGGACGGGCAGTGGCCTGGGCAGTCCTGGGAGGAGTGGACACTGCTATGCATGATTTGCCAGTCATCACCAGTCTTAGGAGAAATTTCCTAAGAATTAGGGGCGAGTAGGAAGAATTTCCTCCCAAGTGTCAGGTGTACAGATTGCAGAACTCGCTTCCATCTGATGACATCCGTGTGTGGTTAGTGTGTTCTCACATTCCGAAGCCGCCTTATTTCACCTGGGTGCCCTGTGCTTTTTGAGATTTTGTATGGACCCGTGAGCCACGGGTGACACTCAGTATTGATAAGCATGGTGCCAACAGCAGATGGTAAGATGTTGATGGGGACACTTGTCCACGGGCTTTGTGTCTTGCTCAGATGTACGGATTTCTGGCAGAGTTTGGGCCTTTTTTCTGCTTTTCCACACTGTGAACCTTAGGGAGATGGAGGTACACGAAGACCCTGTAGTGTTTCTTCAGTGGGGAAGCAACAGAGGTGGGCGTCAGGAGAGCAGGACTTCGGATGGAAGTCATGCTTCGTAATTGGAGCTACTGCACCGGGAAGGAGAGTGTGTGGTAGAATAACATGACTTCTCTGATGATTAATTTAAAAAACATTGTTTCATTTTTGTGACTGTGTTAGTCTTTTGAGAAATTATTTTTCCCTTTATTGGGTGTGTAGCTTTGTCCCTATTTTGGGTGTTGGTGGCGCTGTCCCCTAACCAGTTGTAAACACTTCCAGGAGAGCAGTATCCTAGAAGCCCTGTGCATAGGAGCCCGGAACTGGGCTCCTAGGATCTTGGGAACGAGATACATTCACAATATTTGCTCAATAAATTGCATTTCTAGGAAGAGCAATTTGCACCTTTGTTACTCGTTTTAAGTTTTTCTTCTTTTTGCTAAGACAGTTTCATTTTGATCATTAGTTCATAAGATCCACTTTAAGGAATCTCTGGAGTCTGCTCAGCTGTAGCTCTGTTCCCACTCCAGGTTTGCTTGAGAGCAGGGAGAATACACAGCTTTCCCAAGAGGCCTTTCTCACCCCAAGAAAATAGGAACGACTGCACACAGGAAGGGCCTCTGCTCTGCACTTTAGAGGAGAGTTAAGACGTAGCAGAGGGCTTGGCATCTCCGATCCTGTCCTCACAGATCCTCTCACTGACGAGTGAATCGCATCATTCCAGGGATTGTTTTTCCCATTCTCCACACCATCATCATGCTCGGCCGCTGTAAACCTTTTCAGGTTTCTGAAGTGTGAGTCTGTCTTCCTTTGACTTCTTCTGTCCTAGTCCAGGAAGGTCCCACAAAAAGTCTCATGAGTTCTAATTTTCTTCTCCCTTGAGCTCCTGTTGCACATTTTGAAACAATGTAAATAACAACTCAAAGTAACCTGTGAGATGTGTTTAACTTACCAATAAAGTGGCTGGGGGTGTAGCTCAGTGGTAGAGTGCTTGCCTAGCATGCACAAGGCCCTGGATTCAATCCCCAGTACTAAGAAAAACACACAAAAACCAGTAAAGCATAATATATAGAAACCTTACCCCTAGAATATTAACTTCAAACCGATTGCAGTGATTTTTGGGAATGTTTGTTATGCATAAGGAACTCTGCTGAGCTGTTTCTACATAATTATTTCATACACTCCTCCCAGTAACCCGGGAGATTAGATGTGGCCTCCTGTGTGTTGCAAACGAGTCTGTAGACTGGCAGTTATTTATTATTATTATTATTTTTTAATGTGGGTACCGGGAGTCGACCTCAGGACCTTGCGCTTGCCAGCAAGCGCTTGTGCCACTGAGCGATATCACCGGCCCTTTTTTTCCTTTATGTGGGTTCCGGGAGTTGAACTCAGGACCTCGCGCTTGCCAGGCAGGCGCTTATGCTGCTGAGCTATCTCACCGGCCCCTGGCAGTTCTGATGTAACCCATCAAGTAAGAAGGAGGCGTCCAGCGTGGGCATCGGCTCACATCCACTGTCCTGATTAGGCTCTGGGACAGGCAGACTACAGCGTCGCTTCCAGAGGTGGCGTCCCGTGCTGTTGGGGATCCTGTACATCTGCATGCTGCCTTACTGACATTTTTACACTGACAAAAATAGCGATGAAATGAAAATCCAGAAAAGTCTCATAGAAAAATCAGAACACAGAATATGTAATCAGATATTACAATTAAAGAATTTGTTAAATATTAGCAACGTGGCCATCCAGAGTTTATGGCTCTCCAGTATGCCTTAAGGTATTCACAAGGGCAGAAATGGAAACCAAAAGAACTTTCTAGAATGACACATGGTCCACTAAGGAATGATAAGAAATCAAATGGGACTAAAAATGATCTTTTTTTTTTTTTTTTTCTGATTTACTTTGTTTTAGCAATGGTAGGAGAGTCAAATTTTTTGTGTTTGTGTGTGCACATTTTCACTGGCCTCTACTTTTGAAATCAATTATTTAGCTTTTCTTACGAATATTGTGTTTTTTGATTGACGCATTTGTGTTTTTATGAAGTATGTGAAGTGGTATTTTGATTCTTGTATAAATTAGATAATTATCACATCGCAGTACCCTGCACACCCTTCACCTTAATTGTGTCTTCATGGTGAATGCACTCAGAATCCCCTCTTCTATCTAGAGTGAGAGGTGTGGTGCTTTACTGTTAACTGTGTTTACTCAGCTGAGCTGTCAGACATGGGGACAGCAGGAGTGCGGTAGGTTTTGAGATCTTAAGCAGGCTGGCTTTACAGTAAATTTATGTACTTTCATCTTTTTTTGCAAAAATCGAGTACCAACCAGGACCTCACACTGATTTTACACCAGTAGTTCTCCTGCCCCCATTCCCCAAATACCACCGTGTGATAGTGGAGCCGCAGGCCCAGGACCTTTGATGCACCTGCAGTGTGCTTGCTGCTCTTGTCGCCTTGCTTACATCCTTGTTTTGTCTGGAGTGCATCCTGCTGCTCCTCTCTCGTTCCTCAGAGCTGCTAAAATAAGGCCTGGACTTCCATGCGTCTCACGTGAAATGAGAACTACCAGGAAACATCAGCGTGGATTCGCTTTCACAGTTTTGTGAGTTTTGCTTTTGGAAAAGAAGATAAGTGGTCAAAATATCTGGATTTCATTTTCTCCTCCTTGGGTCCTCTGATCTGCCACACCTCCATTTAACCACTCGTAAAATAGCCAAACGGAACAAAAATAGACCCCAGCCTCCTTTAGCTGTGAAGCACAGTTAAATTTCTAGAAAGTTTGGTAATTTGTAGAGTAAAAATGAATTCATAAGCAGAAAGTCAACACTGGCTTCCAGTTTTCATATAAAAGGAAGTCAGTCCTGACAATGGAAAGATCTAGAGATGGAGAGATGAGCTCATACTTACATCCAAATTGAGGGAACATCGCCGTGGACCTCCAGCACTTATGCGATTCTGATTATTTTAATTTTCTTTGTTTCCTTCCATTTATATCTAGCTGAGAAATAACAAAACTGTTACCACTGTGTTCTTGGGTAGTAGAAATTGAAAATGACTAAAATAATGTAAGATAACCAGTTTTTAATAAAGTTACTTTTCTTTTTTTTTTTTTTTTGTGGGTACCGGGGGGTCGACCTTAGGACCTCGCACGCCAGCAGGCGCCCGTGCCGCTGAGCGATATCACCGGCCCCTTTTCCGTATGTGGGATCTGGGAGTCGAACTCGGGCCCTCGCGCTTGCAAGGCAGGCGCTTACGCCGCTGAGCCATCTCACCGGCCCAAAGTTACTTTTCTTAATCATCTGAGTATCTCAGAGAATTAAGTGTTCATTTAGATATTTTCATGGTACATTCCATTCTTGGACTTTGACAGGAGTATTTTATGGCCTCATAAATGAAATTTGCCATCCAGCATGACTAAACATTTGTGAATCTCAGGAAGCATTATTAAACAAGGTAACAAAGTTGCTAAAAAATTATGCTGCAGACTCAGACCTTATCTTCAGTAATCTAGCGTTCATTTCAAATTTCAGGTATAGAGTAATATTTAAGAAGATCTCTTTTTAAAAAGGGGTGGGGTGTGAATTGCAGTTGCAGGTAAGTACGCTTTAAATTTTGGATGTTAAGGAAGCCACATCTGTTTTCAAGAGATAGTCCCAGATATGCCTGTCTGTGTTAGTACTGTTTCTATGGTTGTTAATTAAAGGAACGAAGGAAGGAAGTATGAGAGAAAGAAAAAGAAAGACAAGGAAGGAAGGAAGGAAGGGGCAGGAAGGAAGGCAGGCAGGCAGGCTGGTCACCTTGGGGAAGGGCTGACACTGTGTATCACTTCACTAGACATCATGGTAAGAACATTTAATGATTTATAAAAGAAATATGGCCATTGGAAATGATATGATTTTTTTCAAAGATCAATTGTAATAATTAATAATCTGTCACAGTTATTTGTAACCACATTATATGTGATATCTTTAACTTGCCACCAGTTTGTACTGTGTACATTAAGAGCATGTGTTTAGGCATAGAGTATTAATCTAATTGCTTAACTATAATTATTTTTGCCTGGTTGTTAAAACACAGATTACCATGGTGTATTTTTTACAATAAACAACGAGTTCATTACTTCTGTATGTGGAGTCCTAAAGGGGTACACGACTGTTTCATTTCACTCTTCAAGGCTGTGTTATGCATTTCAGCAAAGTGCTGATGCTTAGTGGCTCTCCCTTCACGTCAGAAGCTTGTGACTTGTAGGTTAAAGTGACTTGAAGGCAGACTCACAGTGGAGCTGGGCCCGCCCTAGGGACACCCGGTGCCTGTGCTCCTTTGCTCTCATGAAGCAGGATTGGGAAGCATTTCCAGTCGAGGGGTGGAGGGTGGAGGTGTGCAAGCGGGGTCTGTGTGAAAAACGTCCCTTCTCGAAATTGCACGATTCCTTGTCAGTAAGGCACAGTGTGTTCCCATCTGGGATTCTGCCTTCTTCCAGTGGTGAGAGAAGAGTCCAGCCTTCTCAGACATTCTGCGGGAAGGACAGAAAGGGAAGCCTGAGTCAGGCAGGGGCCGAGGGGCAGAGCAGGTGCCTTCCTGCTGTCCAAGGGCTGGTGTTCCAGAGGGGAGGCGGAAGATCCTGTCCTTGGATTCCTTGTCCTGCACCACAGTCACAGTGAAGTTGCTTAACTTCACTGCTTAACTTGTTGGACCAGGAGGATGGAGCCATTAGTGCACAGAGGAGAAAGCATTTCTCCAGGCTGTGTTTTAGCAGGGGCTGAAGCGTGTGGGCGCATTGTACACATTACTGTGATTTATGCTCCATCTGCATGCATTAATTGATTCTTACATCATGCCCTGAAGTTTTCCCTTGTGACCTGCATCAACATGCAGTAAAAAAGAACTCCACCCCTGCTATTTTCAGCGAGGAGATGTACTTTCTGTAGATTTCTCCCTTAACTTCTGCCTTCAAGCTATGTGGAAAGGATCTTCTTCAATCACCCTTCTCTGTCATTTGCGTACAAGGCAAAGGAGTGAGCTTGACACTTCTTTTATCTGTGGCATTTCAATGGGATGTTTATTTCATTAAGAAAAGTAAACAGAAGCAAGCATAATGGTGCACTCCAGCTATCCCAACACTCTGGGAGGCTGAGGCAGGAGGATCATGAGTTTGAGCCCAGCCTGAGCAATTTAGCAAGGCACCGTTTAAAAAAAAAGACTGGAGACTGAGCTCAGCACAAAGGACCAGGGTTCAATTCTCAGTACAGAGAGGGAAGGAGAGAGGGAGAGAAGGAAAACAGTATCCTTCCTGGATAAAAGGTGTTTTTCTTCTTTTTGTTCCTCTTCTTCATTTGACATCAGTGATCTACATTTTCTTTTTATTTCAAAATCTTTTGTGGCTCTACTGTCTTCGTGTGCTGAGCTGCCGTATCAAATGTCAGTGCACTGGCTGCCTTGGCCAGCACATGTTCAGGGTCACTTCCCGCAGTTCTGGAGGGTGGCAGTCCAAGTGCTCCTGTGCGTGGAGGGTTGCCCCCTGCTGCGTTCTCTCCAGGTGGGCAGGGGACAGCTTCTCTCTTTTTGCCACTGACCAAATCACCTTGGGCAGCTCTCGCCTGCACGTGCGGTCACCCAGCCTTGGGGCCTCCACACGTGAGGTTTTGGGGAAACAATTCAATCTGCAGCAGCCAAACTAAAGCCAAGACAATCCTGAAAACCTCTTCAGTTTTGTAGGGTTTAGTCACATTAAACTAGGTAACTGCACTGTAATGGAAAAGATTTTTCTGCATCCTTCACCATTTTACGTTTTGAGCACCCGCCTGACTGCACGTGGGGAAGCCATACTTTATACACAAGTGTCCTCTCCCTGCAGCTGCTTTGGCATGTTTATTCTAAACAATCATTTGGATTTTCAAATATGTGAAAGTTTTTTAGGTAGGTAGATAGGTATAAAATAGATAGGTACTTTATAAATATTTATGGATGTCAACATCGGGCATTTTAATTTGTGTGAAAAGCACTTTAATAAAATAGGACTCTTGCACAAATGTATTAGTAAATCCACAGTAATAACCAGTACACTTGATTAAATAAATGGCCGTCTGTGTACGGGGAAGAATGTTCTTGTGTGCATCGATACTGGGTGGGGCCGAGCTTAGCTTGGTGGAAAAGGAGAAGCAAGAAATCCAGCAGCTCCAGGGTGTCCCTGAAGCCCAGCTCCTGTATAACGTTTCCATGAACTACAGGCCTTTTTCGGATGTGATTTGCTTCTTGGGGTGAACGACAAAGATGCAGTCTATTTTTATTAGGATTCCTGAGCACATTCTTTCTGTCCCTTGCTTTAAATAGCGCCATTCTTCTGCAATCCTCCTTTCTTCTTTTTTTGGTAACTCTTAAAGCCCATCTCTCTTCTCAGTCTGCTTATTTCTGCTCCGTTTCTCCTGGGTGCTTTCTCTTCCCTCAGAGGCTGCTATGAATAATTGAATGGCTAGGGGATTTTAGAGCAGCCGCGGTCCAGCAAGGGGGTGGGAAATTCGCCTCAGGGCCTGGTTTTCTCTTTTGGAGAACCTCGGTGGCCCAAGAATCTCGGTAAAAGGAGCCGAAGCACAGCTTCTGTAAATTTCTTCAGTGGAGAAAAATCCCCAACACGAATTATGATTTAGTTTTCCATCTGGGCTGTGTTTAAACCCTAACTGACACATGTGTAAATATTTCTAGTGGTTAATTTTACAACTTCCGCTGGCTTTTTTAGATTACCAGATGAAACAGGAGCGAGTCCTTTTGCGGCAGTGGAAATGACGATTTAGAAAGAGTCCCAGGGTCTCTTCAGCAGCAGCAAAGGTCTGGCCCGCTCCTCAGCCGCGGACAGTTCCGGAATCATTAAGTCATCCGCAGATCCCCTGTTTCCAGAGTACGTTTTCAGGCAGAAATGTTTCCAAATTTTGTTTTTGAGTCAAATGGTAAATATTTATGAGCATCAGCCATGAGAGGATCTCCCACCCTGCTCCGTATCTAAACATGTCGCTTAATTAGTCTTGAGCACCAATAATTCACCTCATCTTTTCAGAAGCCCCATCTTAGGCCCTGTAGCATTTAGGACCGCACAAAGCCTATTATGGAGGGGGTGGTCCCGCACACTTACTTAGACAACCCGAGACAACGGGAAGGTCATTCTGATTTAAGGGGTCACTTCCCTTTCTTGTCTGGAGGGCCACCCCGCCCCGCCCCGCCCCTGCGCTCCCCAGTGGTGCCTGTGAATGGGCCGCCCCGCCTCCTCCACTGTCCTCTCTCCTGCCCACTTGAAAAGAGCAGGTTGGGGGCAGAAGTGAATGGGATGGCCCTGGACCGCTGCTGGGAAACAGGTTTACAAGTCCCAGGCTAGTCTGGGGAGGGGACGGAGACAAAGGAACAAAGGACCTGTGGGGTCGGGTAGCCCTTGCAGAGAGGCTCGGGACAGGGCCTTGGGACTGTGGCCGCCTCCCTGCCCTTCCCCGCACTTCTAGAGACTCTCAGATGTGAGGGAGAAACTCTGGCCACCGCAGAACCAGGAAACGTCCTTAAATTTAAAAGAACTGTTATCTTTTATTTTGCCCTTTATTTATACTTTGGGTTTCTCACATGTAAGAGAAACCGTGTGTCTGATTAATTTCACTTAACGGGAAGTAGGAAGACAGGACTTTGTTAAAGAGGAAGGGGACCGGGAAGAGGAGGATGAGAAGGAATGGAGATGTGCTGTGCACTCGCGCCGACTCCACACAGGGACGTAGACAGAGGTACTGCAGGCAGGGACCAGGGAAAAAGTAACTCCTCCGTGCAGTTCCCTGCGCTCACTGGGGCTCTACGCGTGCAGCCAGCTGCAGTTCAAACCTCACTTCTATTACTTTTAGGTTCTCTGTGTCCTTCTTAACGGTGCCTTCTCAAGTCGAAATGCCTTACGTTTTTAAAGAGTAGTCTCTCATATGTGACAGATGTAAAATTTTTAATTAGGAAGCAGCATTTCTATGAAGATGTTTGTATTTATTTATACACAGGAATATGAAACAGTACTACAGGAAATAAAAATTATACAGGTAAAGACAGGGAAAAGAGAAATGCAAATGAGAGGGCAGAGTATTTGGATGCAAATGTAGAAGCCACAGGATGTTACATAATTATTTAAGATGGGCCTGGAAATTTCATTCTTGAGTTTTGTGGAAGCCAAAAGAAGAAGGGAAATAAGTCTGATATCTAACTTACATATAAAAGTAGTGTACAAATAGCATAGGCGAGCTCAACTATTTTTCTTGCTGTTTAGATTTGAAAGAAATTCTTTCCATGGGTTTTCAATACATAAGTTATTGAAAGATCAATAACTCTTGGGCTGGATTTTATAAACTTCTTTCTGTAACAGCTAAGGATGAAATGACAGAGTCAAAATTAGTAAAGGCAGTTTTGGAGGATTTTAAGGTATTATTGACCAAAAACATACCTTAGATGGCATAGAATTTCGACTCCAGAAGAATGTCTTTAAAGCACTTTTTCATAAATACTCTTTCTCTTCATCGGGCTAATGCCAAGGAAGTCACATATAATTTGAGAATATAATCTTTGTGGGCGCCTAGAGTGCAGATAGTCTGTTGCTTGTCAGGAACATACTTGTATCCATGGACAGTGAAGGCGCACTTGGCGGCTGTGTGCTCTGTGAATTGTCTGATGCCTTCCCTGTCATCTGCAGCTGCAGAAATGCCACCATGCCAAAGCATGAGACGGCGCATGCTGAGAGAGGGTCCGGGCTTACAGGGGATTCTCTCTGCATGGTAGTTCTGGATCCTTCTTTCGCATGAAAAATAGCACGGCCAATTCTCCAGACTTATAAAATACCCAATAATTATGGGATTTTTTCCTTCTGCATTTGAACTCTGGTGTAAAGGAGACATTGGCAGGAAGCTGATACTACGAATTATCTGGAAGCAGAGGTAGAGGTGGGATCTGTGTATTTGACTTCTGATCCCTTTCCAATCACTGTGTGAATAATTTTCCTATTTTGATTTCATTGTCTTCTTTGGTGGTGAGAAGATTTGAGATTTGAAGTGAAGCAGGCTTGAATGCTACATAGCAACTTTCTGCTTCACAGGGCCTCTGATGGAGACTGTGGTGGTTGGAGAACAGAAAGTAAACGCAGTGGGCATTGGCGATGGGCAGGCAGCACAAGGACACGGCGGACAGCCTGTGTGCTGGTGCGGGGTTGTGGAAGGCGCTACCTCTCGCTCTCTCTTTCCATATTTAGCGAGTGAGAAATGTTTCCTAAAGCCTTTGGGTAGAACAAGAAACCCTTAAAATGTGTATTTTAATGGAAAATAGTGGGAAAATAAAATTGCAACTAATAAAAATAGGAAGAAGGGAGAGAGAAAGAAGAGTGGAAGTATGAGGAAAGAGGGGGGAAGAGGACAGTCGTCCATATTTCCCAGAAGGATGGAGTAGGCCCTCCGTTACTTGGAGTCAGTAAACAGAGGGCAACGCAGATTAGTTTAAGTTCTTAATGTAGCCCAGACAGGAATCCTACACCGAAACTAGAAAAACTGTTTGCTCTGTCACTCATTAGAACTGTGTATGGAATGAGAGGAAATGTCTACTTTTCATTCTTTTTTTTTTTTTTTTGGTGGGTACCGGGGGTCGACCTCAGGACCTCGCGCACCAGCAGGCGCCCGTGCCTCTGAGTGATATCACCGGCCCCTTTTTTCTTATGTGGGATCCGGGAGTCAAACTCGGGCCCTCGCGCTTGCCAGGCAGGCGCTTACGCCGCTGAGCCATCTCACCGGCCCTACTTTTCATTCTTAATAACTTTCCAAACCTGGTGAGGTGTGTGTGTGTGTGTGTCTCTGTGTGTGTGTGTGTGTGTGTGCGCGCTGGCGGTTGAACCCAGGGTCTCACGTGCTCTACGCAAGTCCTCTACCACTGAGCTACACCGCAGCGCATGTGTTACCTTTATATTTTCAGATTTAATGTATGCTTCAGCGGACATAATATTTTGAAAGTTTAAGCAGTCGTTGGAGTATTCAATGATATTTGAAAATGTCTTAGGACAATAAAAATATGCATACGTGGGAGCATGTTTTTAAAAGTCTTTTCTGAAAAGTTTGGAGAAATGTAGATATGTTAGATAAACACGATTTTTTGTAAAACCAGTGCATAAAATTTTTGCAAGAGTAATAATGGGATTATGTGTGGATTTGTTGTTTTTATTGGTGAAAAAGTGCTAGATGCTTCTAATTATCAAATCTATTTAACAATTTTAGAGAAAAAACTCTCTTAAGAGTTATATTTCTTTCTTTTGAAACTCACGGGTCAGTAGATAAGGGGCCTGGACTAGTGATTCTGTAATTTTTAAAAGCATCCAAATTGATGTAAAATGGAAACACACATGTAAAACTAAATGAAAATCAGCTAGTGAAGGCTGCTAAAATAAGAAAGTGTCATTTCTCTTCCCTGTGCTATTCTTCATCCCTGTTTAGAAAAATAAAAGAAAAACTGTTTAACTGGGATAAATGTAGTTTTAGTTTAAATTTAAAACCTGTAGCACAGAGTTGAGAGCCAGCTTAGACACAGCTTGTGAGTTTGTCACACACACACACACACACACACACACACACACACACACACTAGCAGCAAACAACACTAAACTTACAGAGTCCAGTCCGGTGTGGCGTAAACAGCCAGTCTGCAGGGAGACGGACGGGCTCAGACGGCTGCAGGTCTTAAAATCATTAAGTAACTTTTTTGGAAGATTTGGTTATTTTTAAGGAGATTAACTATGATGCTAATGTGTTAAAGGAATCATGGTTCAGGAATAATTAGGTACTTTCAGTGAGTCTGGAGAATTTGTGACGGAATTAGACATCTAATGAAAGCTTCAGACATTTAGAGCTAATGAATGAAAACCCTTGGAAGTCAGAGTACAGCTCAGTAGAAGGAGGCTCTATCAATTAAAATATTAACGCGTAATGTAATCTTAAGGAAACTAAGCCCGCAATCACTCATCATGTTTAGTACAATTAATTACTTGCTGTTTATTCAGTCTTAATACATTTGGCCCCTTTGTATCTGTGATTTGTACCCATGGATTCAACCAATTGCAGATCAAAAATACTTCAAAAAAAAAAACAAAAAAAAAAAAACGGTGTGTCTATACTGAAAACATACAGACATTTTTTCTTGCTGTTCCCTAAATAATATAGTACAAGGACTGTTTGCATTGGTATTCTGAGTAATCTAGAAATTATCAAAAGCATATGGGAAGACATGCATAGGGGACACAGATTCTAGACTATTTTCTATCAGGGATTCATACTTCTGCAGATATTGGTGCCCTGGGAACAAATCCCCCAGATACTGAAGGGTAGTGGCATGCTCAGTACTCTTCCTAACCTAGAATTTTATTTCATTCTCACCACATGGTGGAGAGAAAGGTCATGCTAAACAGCTCTGGTTTTGCAGGTAAGAAAATAAGGATTGAAGGAATTTAGCATCCTGCTGGGAACCTCACCAGAGGTCTGCAGCTTTATGGTCACATGGGAAACAGCAGAGTGTAAGAAAGATTTTCTCTCTCAAAGAGTCCCCATCTTTAAACCACACGCTTCTAATTATTATTACTATTCATGGACCAGTCAGTATTTCAGATGTGAACCAGTAAGATTATCAAATTCTTCCGTAGGAAGAGCAAGATGAACAAGTAAGGTTGGACTCAAAAGGAAAATGACAAAAACTTTAAGATAGGTAGAGAAAGCCAATCTTACAGGGTTTTTCTTCCTGCATTTTGACAATTTCCCCCAGATTACTAAATCAGATCGACTGTATTATCTCTGAAGATAAAATAGAGGCCAAGGCAAGCTCACGTGGAGAGCGGGACCCAACAGATGGCTACCATTGCATCGATCCAGTAAAATAACCTGATCTAAATGGAAAAGAGAATCTAATAACTTCCAAAGTGACTCCGAAGCTTTAATCAATAACTGGAATGTTACATTTTTGTCAAAAGAAGAGATGTTAGATTTTAAAAGCTGACTGTATGACCCCAATAAATAAGAATCAATTTTTATTAGGAATCAAACCTGGCAGTTTTGTACAATTCATCCAGAATTTCCTTGACAAAATTTGAGTAATGGAATTGCTCTGGTGGAAAGTAGGTAATTTTTTGTGACTTTAACACGATGTACAGGCAGCTTCCATCAATAATAGTTGCGTTAGAGAACACTTTTGAAGTAGGCAAACAGCATGTATATTATAGTGTCATGTGTATATAATTATCTCAGCATGCCAAGGGGTGGAAGAAAATCTTCAAGTGGCAGAGAATTAATAACCCTCCATTTCATTGTTCAGCATTTTATTCTAGAATTGTGTTGGTTTTGTTTCTGTTTTCCTCCTTCTCCTAAGAGATTTTCTTATAAATAGAAGCTAGCACTGCTCATTCCAGCCCACTTTCTTCTCCCGTGAGCTGAAATGATGTTGAAATGCTAATATTTTACTTGTCAGTGCCTGAAAAGGCTGATAGCCAGGGAAAAGCTAAGAGAAGTAACCGTGCATATACCTTCAAGGTTCTAAGCCACATGGCTTCTTATAAATTAGATACAGAGATGTTTTCTGGAACAGAAGAGCAAAGCTGTGCTTCTCAGATGAGAAGAGTTTAACCACAGCTGCCCCTACTGAATTAATAGGACGCCTGCTGTCCTGTACAGTACCTATTGTTTACTCAGCCTGAACCGAATATGCAGTTCCTATTCGAAGGTTGTGGTTTGCCTCTCAGTTGCTTCTCTTGGAGGAGAACATTAACCTTGGATTCTGGAAGAAAGCACGGACAGTATCTACTGGGATCGCAAGTGTCACGGTGTAACTGTCAGGCTCCCGAATACCTTATATTTATGGTAGCAGTAGGGTGTCGTATAAGAGTGGCTCTATGTGAATGAATGACAGGTATTTATTGGATTGCTTAAGACATATAGCAAGATGGAAAATTAGCCATTTACAGCTCCTAGTAATTTGAAAGTGTACCTTAGAGAATTTAAAACTAGATTTGACAATGTTTGGAATTTAACTACATTTCTTACCTGCCTTTCAACCTGATGAGTTGGACAAAAGCCAGCCAGATATTTAGTTCTGAGAACAGCAACACAGATTCTGGTATTTCACAAGGGGTGGCGTGCCCACGGCCCTGAAGGTCCCCTCTGTGACGCTTCCTGTCTCTGCCGCTCTCTGGCTGACACAGCAGCACAGTGGCATGGGCCATCGAGCGCTTCCGGTCATCAGGCTCCTCCTGGAGCCCGGGAAGGCTGCGGCTGTCACTGGTGACTGATTCTCACCTCGAGACCCCCAGACGTGCCGGTGAGGGCTTTGGGCCATTAGGAAGGTTTACAGTGGGATGATAGCCCTCGGGGGCGCGCGGAGTATTTAGGAAACACTGCTAACCACAGAGAAACATGGCAGATCCGGAGCCTACAAAAACCTATATCCTGTGGAGAAGAAAATAAACAGAGAAAGCTCATGGACTTCATCACAGTCACAAAGCACACAGAGTTGTGGGAAGCGCTGAAGGTAGTGCCTGGCAGGGGTCCGAGTGTGGTGTAGACAGCTGTGTTCTGGAAGAGGAACTGGGGCAGGCAGAGGCTGGCGCGGGGCCTGCACCCTGCACCCCACATCGCACACTCCGCACCCCTGTGAGGGCTGGAGATGTGATCTGAGCACCCACAGTTCCAACAGGAGACGCGCTTGGCTCCCTGTATTGTTCCTGCTCCTTATTTTCTTCTTCCTTGTCTGACTCCAGCTGGGAGTGCCCGCTTGTCCTTTGTGTTACCAGCGAGATTCAGATCCAGTGTGATGTTCCTGGGAGGAAACCTTTGCTGTTCTTTCACTTTATGCCCTTAGCTCCTTGAGGACTGGAAACCTGGTATCTGTCTTCTGCATTCTGCATGCTCAGTGCAGCTGCGTACTTAACCTTCCACACAGTTCCCTTATGTCCTACCCCAGCGATGACTTTGTTGAGATAGGTTTCCATAGAGGTAAACTGAGCCCCTTAAATCAGCAGGTACTGCGTGCAGATCTGGGGGGACGTTAACTACAGAGACGGGAAGACATATCGTGTCAACTTTCTGGCTTCTCTGCCTTGCATGCATAATGACGTGAGCGGAACTGGTTGGTACATTTCAGGATTTCTGATCTTCCTCCAACGATGGCTGTGGCTGATTTAATCAACAAACCATGCAACTGCGGTAATTGTGAACCAGATCCCACAGGAATTTGCCAGAAGATGGAGTTCTTCAGTACTCCATTCTTTTATGTTTTTGTTTATTGTGCTGTTTTTGTTTTTTACTGAAAAATGTAAAATAACTACATTATGAAAAGCACTGCTATATAGAAAACTTCTATTATGATGTTGCTAGATCTGACTTCTGCTATCTTTCTGTTAGCTTTATTCATTTTTCATCTATTTGATCTTCTAGTACTGACTGTAGCCACCATAAATTCTCATTTGCAGAGATGGATGTACCCATGACAAATGCAGGGATCGAAGCTGGTGTTTGTCCGTAGGGCGTGTGTGTGTGTGTGTGTGTGTGTGAGAGAGAGAGAGAGAGAGAGAGAGAGAGATGTCTTGATCTATTTGTATGTTTCTCTGGGGAATTCTCAGGCAATTAAGTCAACCTATTACAAATAGAGCCCTCACTGTACACTCTGATTTGATAGGAGAATGGGTAATTCTTGTTAATGACTGGTACATCTGTTCAATTACATTGTTTTGTATTGATGCTTAATTAGGTGTCAAGTTGGAGGAGGGGGAGGCCAGGAAAGCATGATTTCCATTTAAATGTCGGAGACTCTCTCTAAATTACCTGTCTTTTTAACATCCACGAAGCTCTTTGACAAGTGTCGTGTTCTTCGGACCTTAAGGCATTTACCCTGTCTTGTGGGAGAAGTGTAATGTTCCTTGGGAAGTGAGCTATATCAGACTTGGTTTCCCTTGAATGTCACTCATGTCCTGTTCCGTGTGGAGTGACCCTTGTCCACCTTTAGCTGGCTATGGAAAGAGGGCTTCCCACGGGGAACACAATTTTTGTTCAGTAGCCAGCCGCCTTTTCTGCAGGAGGGGTTTTAATAGAAAATATTGTAGACAATACCACCCTGATTAAAATCGAGATTATCTAATTTAAAATTATAATTTATTTTGTCTCTAGTTGCGCCCCTATGGAAGCAAATGGGGCATCGATTTCATGTTTTTTATTTTTAAATGCGTGGTCACACGTATCTTAATTGTAGCACGTAGCTGTACGAATGCATAGAGTCATTCAGGAACTAGCCGCGGGGAACAGAGCAGGAGGAGATTTTAACAGGACGCAGAGCATCCGCGGAGGCACGCGTTCTTCATGGTGCACCCGTCTGAAGGGCCCTTAGCCATCTTGTAAGCCTAGTCTTCATTTTTTATTGATGTCGAAGGGTGGGCTGAGGTCAAAGATTATTACATTTTTCTCGACAACTCATGCTATGTCACAAGGCAATAAGATGTGTTTTAATAAAACTATGCATTATGTATGAGATCCTCTAACAATTAAAAAGGAGGAATTGACAGCACAGAAAATTAAGTTCTTTAAAATGAATCACAAGGGCCGAGACCCGCTTGAGGAAAAACTGATCTTGCGTAATAACCAAGTCTGGGGATGGAATTTATGTAGTACTTTTGTGGACTATGTGGATTCCCTTAACAAAGCATAGGAAAGATATTAATATGCTATACAAACATGGATAAAGGGTTATTGACCAGAGTAACTTCATGGAGAAGCCTCTTTCCAATAGATAACCAGGGGATAGATAACCCCCTTTCCAAGGCGGTAACCAGGTTAAAGAAGTCTAGTAAGAATCTGACAATTCTAATATCTACTCTATTCTCAATTATATATTGTTTTTGCATGGATTTGTAATTTTTCTTTTTTCAAAAACTACACTTTAAGATAATAACATGTAGGGATTTAAAGGATACTAAGCCAATCTCTGAGTGTAGACATGGTAGCATTTAATCAACCCTTGTGGTAAGTCCTTTGAATATCCTCCAGAAACAGCAAATATTTAAGATTTGATAAACAATACTCAGGATTCATCTTGCAAACCATATTCTAAATTTTAATAGAGCTGCTATTTTCTATATTTTAGATGAGATTAGAAAAAATAAACCTGCTTCCCAACCTAGGATATATTGCCATAATTTTTTACACAGTGAGGTTTTATCCTCATTGAATTTACTTCTGTTTTCTTTGTGCTAATCAATTCTATAAGTTATTTATTAGTGAACTGATTTGTTCCTATCTTCAGTGCACTGAGGAATCTTTCTATAATTTCCAGAGGATTGGACAGGTTTTTGGAGGAATAATTATGGTAGAATTAGCCAGTAATTTTGGAAATGCTACCAAGAGGAGCACATATTTTGTAGTTCATTGTTTATTTTGTGTTAATATTTATTTGCTATATTTTATTTTTGAGAATAGTATTATGGAACGAAAGTTATATGTGAATTAATCCTGTAGTTGAGCAACTTTGTATTATATAAAGATACATATTAAAATTAATATATAAATCATAATGTACCGTTTTAAATCTTACCTTATGCATTTGTTCAATACTATATGAAATTGCAGATCAGTTAATTTCATTTTCTTTTTTATAATAATGGAATGATAATTAAATGTGAGAAAATACTGAGAAATTTTAATAAAAGCATGAAAGTGACAAGCAGTTGTACAACATTCTTGGCCTTTAGTATTGAAATGAAATTGTACACGAAACATTTCATGGAATTTCATTAAAGCGAAAGTTATTTTTAATGTTATCTAGCATAGATGACTTTTTTATGGAGTTCTGTATCCAAAGTATGGCTGTTTTTGATGTAAATTGTTGTTCTTTCTTGAAAAAATTAAACCTACAGATTAGCAATGCATTTATTTCTCAGGCATAAGCGTTAGTCCTCAATGTTGTAAACTCACAGTACAACTATAAAAACACAGTAGAGGTTTAGTATGTACTAGATATTGTTGTAAGCATATTATACGTAAGATCTTTTCTAATCCTCACGGGAACCCCATGAGTGTACCATCCTGGATGAATTTGGAACAATGTGGTAACTCTCACATCATCTATAAACAGCCAAACCAGGTTTAAGACCCAGAACGTTTGGCCCAGGGTCTGAGGATTGGAAGCACTTTGCTCATCACTAACCAGGATGGAAGTGCTTCAAGTTATGTTGTCGGACTGTTTCTTCCTATGAGTATGTGTGAATTAGCCTTTCACATTCACTTTGTTACATCATAATACATTAAGTTGCAGAAGACTCAGCAGCTAATAAACTATAGAGGGCTCCCCCAACTCACCTCACTTCTGCTGCCCACCCTGCGGGCAACAGCCTGTCTTGCCTGTGGTGCTGCTGGACAGCTCCTCGTGGGATGCACGTGCAATCCAATCGCTATTTTTCCCATACACCCAGACATAAGTTCTCACCCTGTGCCTTCTTAGGACTTGCTTTTCCACTCAAGATTTGAAGATCTTTTCATTCATTATTGTTTCATTCCTTTGTCTTCCATTTCATCTTCTCCCTTCTGCAGTTTCCATGGGATTGATGTGTTGTCAAGTATGTAAGGTGTCTTCCTAGGTGGAAAGGTTTAGATGGCTTCCATTGGTTTCCTGTTTAAACCTCAGTGAATATCCTTGTCCATCTTACCTTGTGAACATCTCAGAACATTTCCTGGTGGTAAAGACCAACAGAGGAACGAGTATTTTTCACGTTAAAGACCATGTCCTGGTTTGCTTTCAAACATACATATATTTTCCCTCCAGGAATTATCAGTATTTTAAAAATTTTGTTGATTTGATGTGTAGTAATATGTTTTGTGTCTTTTAATTGTTTAATTGGTTATTTATGAGGCTGAGTTTGTTTTCAATAATTTTAGTCCTTTTTCTAATAATTTATAGTTTTTGGTACATTGCTCTACTTATTTACATTTTTTATGTTGATTTTCTAAAATTTCGTACTTAAAAATGTGTAAATTTAGTAATTCTTTAGCTTATTCTCCTGGATTTTTATGTAGACAATCAGAATGTTTCCAAATAACATAACTTTTTTTTATGCCTATCTTTTGTCTTGTAACAATGAGGGTGAACATCTCTCCTTTCCACCTTGACCGAAGTGGAATTATAAGTATTGCAGCATTAGGGGTCTTTCCCACATATGTGTTAGATAATATTTATTAACTTAAGAAGGTTTATCTTTCTAATTTAATACTTTTATTAGCAAGAATAAAAATTGAGTAACTGTAAAAGCATTTTGGGGGCAATTATTAAAATTAGGTGATTTTTTTTGCCTTTAATTTCTTAATTTGCTAGAATACGTTACTACTGGAAAATAACATTAGCCATTAATTGTTTAGCTGGTATGTTGTAAACATTGCCATGTTTATTGTCTTAATTTAGATATCACAATATATGAGATGAAGAAACAATACTGAGAGAAGATATATAAGGTGTCATTCCAGTTGTTGAAGTTGACACAGTAAATATGAGAAAGAATTGGGATGTCCTAATATTGAAACATCTTATTTCTTTCTAGAATAATATTCCTCGCCAAAATGGATTATTTTTAAAATTTTTCTGTTGGATTGGATGCATTGCTATTTTATGTAGCTTTTTAAACCCAGGCTCCTAGGTGCAATCAGTTCATGTTCCTTTTTGTTTCTTGGCTTGTTTTAGGAGTAGAGTAGTTTTTGCTGTTTTTCAGATTTAAATCAATATGCACACATTAATTTTATGAGCAGAAAAGAAATTTTGATAATGTATTGAAGGGTCCTGTGAAGGAGTTGTTGAATCCTGGATGGGGGAAGGCGGAGGACACACTGTGTGCTGCAGTGGACACACGGTAATGGAAAAGTCTCCCAGACACAGTGACGGTGCGCAACCCAGGAGACAGAGACGGAGAGTTCTTGCTGCAATGGAATCAGCATTGATTCATTAGCATTTAATGATTCCTACTACGCGTCAAGAGTTATTCACTCGCATTGTCCCCATGAAGCTTAGGATTTAATGGAGAGCTTGACAATGAAATCGTTACTTTGAAATAAAACGCCCTTTGGATAATTGTATGTAACAGCATTGTGGAGGGATTTATGGAAACAAAAATACTGAATTTCGTCTTAAAAGGTGATGGGGAAATTTTTAGGCAAATTTCAAGGAAAAGCCATTTCCAGAAGAGAAACATAAAGTACGGCTCTGTAACTGAGAATGAGAGAGTATGCAATGCTAGTGGTGATGTGCTATACTCAGGACAGTCCTCGTTTCTGATGTTTTACATTAAATGATCTCAAGATAGACTTGTGCTACTCTAGAGGAAGAATGACGCAGGAATTGTTATTTATAGCAAAAGAAGAGAAATAGTGATAGAAGACTGAATTGAAAGTATGGGAGGTTCTGGGCTGTGGAGGCTCCGTATGAAATAGTTGAAATGTAAACTGCTGTGATGTATCTGAACAGGAATAAAATGATGGGCTCTAGCTGTCATGAGTAGCAAACCCTTAGGGCTTTATTTTGTGCTCTCTCTCTCTCATTGTCTCTCTCTCTTTCTGTATATATATATATATATTTTTTTTGAGACAGGGTCTTGCTATATAGTTCAGGTTGGTCTCAAACTCCTGGCAATCCTCCTGCCTCAGCTTCCCAAATGCTGAGATTACAGGTGTGCACTACCACACCTGGCCATATTTTTTGTTATATATTAATAATGCTCATCTCTTAGCCATGCTCTGGAAATTGAGGTTGAAAATATCTATGTTTGAAAGCAAATCAGAACATGGTTTTTAACATGAAAAATACCTACCACTAAATTATGTATGGTGACACATTCTTTTTTTTTTTTTTTTTTTTTTTTTGTGGGTACCGGGGGGACGACCTCAGGACCTCGCGCACCAACAGGCACCCGTGCCGCTGAGCGATATCACCGGCCCCTTTTTCGTATGTGGGTTCCGGGAGTCGAACTCGGGCCTTCGCGCTTGCAAGGCAGGCGCTTAAGCCGCTGAGCCGTCTCACCGGCCCTGGTGACACATTCTTTAAAATTAATAATCTAAGAAGGCAAAATAAGATAAAACAGTACATTGATTTTTTTTTTTTTTTTATGTGGGTACCAGGAACCGAACTCAGGACCTCGTGCTTGCCAGGCAGGTGCTTATGCCACTGAGCTATATCACCGGCCCCTGTCGATTTGTTTAAATCTAAAAATGCAGCGATGTCCTTTTCCACTTTAAACTCTGCTCATGATTCTGAATGAGAAATCAAGTAGGGACTCATTACTTTCCTGCTTCAGAGAAACTAATGAACTTTAAGAAGTGATTCTAGTAATTGGCAAAGGCACACAATGTTAAATACCCTCTGTGTGTTTCCACACAATTTGTCTGGCTCTTTGGCTGAGAATCTAAATATTTATCTTACTCTGCCAGTACTTCAGTGCGTTAGGGAATCTTCTGATGCCCCTGAGCTTGAATCTCTGCAGGTGACCAGGGCATTCTGACACCGGCCCTTGAAGCTGAGCATGGCTGCGCAGGTTGGCCGAGGTGAGGTGTGTGTCAACTCCTGAAGTGTGTGAGTGTGTGAATGTGTGAGTGTGTTGCAGGCCCGGAGCTGGGTCGGCGCCCAGGGCCCAGCGGTCAGGACTCTGATTGCACGCAGGTTTCCGGTGCACTGTCCACACCCCTGCTGGATTTTCTAATTTTTCCTATTGAGAAGCAGCAATCTTTTTTTTTTTTTTCCTCACTCTAGAGGGGCTGAAATGATTCCATATGAAAGTGCAGGGACTTGAAGTAGAAATGCCTTTTACATATGACTTAAGGAGAATTTTCTGGTCTTTACAGTGTCAGAAAAGTTTAGTTTTCCTTACCTCTCATCATCTGAGTAGTTAAAAGAGAAGTCACTGCATTGAAGACCACACGTATCCCAGCGGAAGTGTTTTAATGGTTTGCTGGTTGACTGTTGTATCCTCGTGCAAAGCCCAGTGCTTTTGATTTCAAGGAGCAAACTTTCCTTGGTGCTGTTTACTTTCCACAGGGGGAAGGAACTGCAAACAGGAGCAAGCAGAGGTCTGAGCAAGGTCGTGAGTGTCCTTCCAAAACAATAGGAGCTGATGTGGAGGACAGGGGCAGGACGCAGCGGTGAGGGTCAGTGGAGCTGGGCGGCCAGGGTGCCTCTGGGAGGTGGTGACGTTTGACCGAAGGCTTAGAGGAAAGATAAGAAGGAGATGCTCAGAGGGAGAGGGTGGCGGGCTGGAGGAGTAGCCGGCACTCCTGGGTGCGTGCTCTTTCGTGGTGATGTCTGTCGGTCTGCAGAGCGCAGTGAGAGACGGGCTTCTCCTCCTCTCCCATGGTTCATGTTCCATGATGAAAATCCCAATGCTAAGATTTCCCTTATTCACTCTCTGGGGTAAAAGGTGGGAAAGCTCTTGGTTAGGGTTAGAGAGGGCAGCAGCCCCTCCCCACATAGCTTCCTGACTCAAGGCTGCTGAAAGAGAAAGAAGCAGGAGGGGCATGGAAATGGAGCAGTGTCCTTTAGACTCCTCACCCCGAGCCACCAGGAAGGCCCAGGAGGCCGAGAGGACTGTCTATGGGAGCAGCGTAAGCTGAGGGCTGCAGTGTTTACACAATTAAATAACCGCAGTTGTGTCTTCCATGGAAATGTTCAAATAGGAGTGTAGCTGACATGTAGACTCACACAAATACGAAGGCCTTCTCTCTGCTGGGAACCAATCTAATGACTGCTTAAGCAGATCACTGTTCATTTATTGATCTGTCATAGATCTGCACAACAAAAATCAATGTCGTTTGAATCCCTTATATTCTTGGGCAGTAAAGATCAGTGGACATTACTCATCCTAGCAATATATTGAAAGTAAACAGAAACTACTTTTTTATAAATAAAAATAGTCTTACAGTAATTGACTCACCTTTCCCTGTAGAATAAGCCAAGGTAGGGCTGGGGTGTGCGTGGCTCAGCAGGGGCAAGTACTTGTCTAGCCCGGGGAGCCCTTTCCTGGGAATGGAACCAGGAAGGGGCTCCCTTTCCCTGTAGAATAAGCCAAGGGACTCACCTTTCCCTGTAGAATAAGCCAAGGTAGGGCTGGGGTGTGCGTGGCTCAGCAGGGGCAAATACTTGTCTACCCTGGGGAGCCCCTTCCTGGTTCCATTCCCAGGACAAAAACAAAAAACAAAAAAAAAGAAAACAATCAAACAACAAAAAACCACTGCCCCCAAACAAAACAAAACCCAAAACACTAAAACTCAGTAAAAGCCCACACTATAACCATATGTCCCATCAGAATTGGGTAAAGGCTATGTCATCATACTCTATAGGACTGTTCATCATATCCCTTAAAAGTTGCAATGGATATTTGAACTCATTAACCACTGGTTCATTAAATAGTACAGTGTTTACAGCTTTTGGTGGAAAGCCATTTTTTTTTCAAATGTTAATAAGTGAGTTTCCACCTTTTAAGGCAAACTCCAGCTTCTCTTTTGAAAATGCATATTTGTTTCCAGTGTTTTTGTCCACTCTCCTGCATGTGCCTCTTCCCCCGGCCTTCTCTAATTTCTTCCTTTTTCATTGGCCCCCCTGCATTGCTCTTAGTTCTTCCAGTCTCATTTTCCTTCTCTTAATCTTAACCACTAGCAGCTGGCTGTGTGGCACAGGCAGGGAGGGCTGTTAATCAGGTGCATGTATTTCCCCTGGGCTCTCCCTGATGTCTCCACAGGGCAGGAGGGACATTGTGGCGGCCACCATGGGTCCCCTGCATTAATGCCATGTCTGCTCATTCATCGCACGCCCTCCTCTTCTATCACATCAGAGGAGTACACACAGAGAACAAGGCCAGCTCAATGGGGATTAGAGACGCCTGACCACAATCTTGGCAGAGCTGCACGGATGCTATTCTCCGATGGATCCAAATGATTGCCATGGGCTTTACAGAAAGGTCTAGCAGGGAGAATGTAATTGAGAGAGTTACAAAAAGGTTCTCACTTGAGCCCTGGTGTGGGCATAAAGGAAGGTATATTACTCACTTCTTCAACTTGGGCTGTCTTGAAGAGAGGAAATACGAATTCCCATTTTAGTGATGCTGGGTGTGGAGCACTTTGGGATCTGAGAGCAAGAAGATTAAACAGAGGAGAAGTATTTAAACAGAACTTTTAAGTAATTTCTCTTAACCAATCTTTGTTTCCTTTGTATCCTCAGGTGGACTTGAGTACAGTGATTATTTAAAGATGTCATTATCACTGTATGAACTTGAGCTTGTCTTTGACCCACAGTTCTGAATGTGCTCCATCTTTGGTATTTGCTACATTCTTGTCTCTGGTTGCTGCTTTCTTGCCAGAGTCCTGCATGCTTTCTGTCCAACTCCTTTGAGCCATTATTCTCACGACCAACTTGTTTGGTTCTTAGCTTTAACCCTTGGACCTTACTGCTGTTCTTCCTTAGAGCCGCAGTCTCAAGAGCTTGACCAGAGGGTCAGATCCATCCATCCCTAAAGCCCAAACTGAGCGTCTTAGTTACTTTCTTGTCACTGAGACACAGTCACTGACATGCACAGTGTAAAGTGTGAGAGGCTCATTTTAGTTCACAGTTTGTAGAGGTTTCAGTCCATGGTCGGCTGTCTTCAAGGCAGAGCAGTATAGTAGAGGGGCCTGGTAGAGGAGAAACAGTCCATGGCAGGACAGGCAGGAAACAGCTAGGGATCCAAGGAGGAGGAGGGAGAGAGAGAGAGAGACCCTTCCATGCCACACCCACAGTGACCCACCTCTTCCCACCAGACTTCTCCTCCCAACATCACATCCAGCTATAAATCATCAGTGGACTAATCTACTGATGAGTATCATGCCTCTGTGATCCAGTCACCTCCCCAAAGCCCTGCTTATGAATGCATGAGGCTTTAGGGGGACATCTAGGTATAAACCACAACACCAAGCTTCCAGAACTCACTAGGTATCTTGGTGCCTGACCACCACTTGGGTGGAAGGTACTTCTGCGAAATGCATGGAATGTTTATTACTCATCACTGAGTCTTTGGCCCTTGGTTGCTGATTGTTTTCTCTTAACAGCAGGATAAAGCTCTAAAGTCTCACTTTGTCCTTTATGTGCATATTTTAGTTCACTTTCATTCTGGTTAAATCTAAGGATAAAGACAGATAAACGAAGTATCACAGTCAGCTATATAAATTGTCAATATATAATATTTTATGTGCACTTTTTGTTAGAGACTGGATACAAGAAGATACTTAATATTTTTTTCTGAGACTTTTGTAAGTACACTTGGAAATTTCAAAGTAGTAATAAACATTATAATAATCTGGAAAAATAGGGATATATATATATATATATATATATATATATGAGAGAAGTTTGATTTTGTGGTGTCATAATAGAGATATGCCATAATTTCTTTTGTGTCCAACAGAGCTTTTGTACAGTTTTTCCCCCAGAAGAAAAAGCTTTAGTAAGTAACTGAGTACGTGGGAGAATTAGCACGGTAGTTTTTCATACGTAGTCTACAAGTGGGGTCTCCATTATGTAGCATCTAGACTAAAAGACCAAGATGTTTTTCCCATGGTTTCTGTATCTGAATATCTAGGAACAGATTAAAATGAAATGCATGAACAGATCGATCCGTATAGACAGGACACCATTTTCTTTCAATGATAGAGTGGGAGGACTTACACAAATATGTCTAGATGCTGAGTCTGCAATGAAGTGTTGGCAGTTTGTTCTTGTCTATATCATGTATTACTTGCACTGATTAGAGAAGTGAGCCTAGCTAAAGAGTTGGGTTCAGAGCTGGGTGTGCACATGCCTGTAATCCCAGCACTCTGGGAGGCTGAGGCAGGAGGATCACAAGTTAAACCCAGTCTGGGCAATTTAGGGACTTAGTGAGACCCTGTCTCAAAATTAAAAAAAAAAAAAAAAAATGGCTGGGGATGTAGCTCAGTGTGAAGGTCCTGGGCTCAGTCCCCAGCACTGAAGGAAAAACAAATCAAGTTCAGGAAGCTGAAAGGTCATTTAAATGCCTGTGAGGACACTATTTCCCTGGTGTGACCAACAGACAAGCGAGGACGACCCAGTGCTTTGAGAAAGGACGTTGTGAGAGTAGAGAAGCCAGGTCTGTGGCGGGAGAGGCCTGTGTGGGTGCTGGCTGTTACTTCAGGGGCCCTGAGGCAGGCAGAGGGAATTCTAACTGGCTGCCAGTGCTCAGGTCCTTTTGCTCTTTTCTGAGAGCGACCGGGGTGGGTGGAGCCTCTCCTGAGGGCGTTTTGCAGCTGAATCCAAGGGCTGGCAGGCTCCTGGAAGCTGCTGAGCCACACGTGATTCACAGACCTGGCTTCAGAAATCCGTTCAGTTTAATGCTACACCAAAGGGTGGTCCTTGGTAGAACTGCTCCTTGGAATGGGCATTGGGATTTTGCTGTCCGAGGAGCATGAGGAACAGCGACAGGGTGACTGATCAGGGAAAAAAAAAAAAAAAAAAGACACTGCAACAGTTCCTGCGGAATGTGGGTGTTTAATCCCTGCTGCTGCCTGCTGCGCGATTCTTCCCTGCCTCATGAAGATGAGCTCTGTGGGCGTGCCCCCTGCAGCGAGGACCCCAGTGCCACCCCTGTCCCGGCTGCAGGGCTTCTTGCCTGTTTCCAGGCCTGGGCCCCTGCAGACAGGAATTACTGCAACTGTGAAAGATAAATGCACCCACACATGAGCCTGGCTGTGAGGAAATCAGCCACTGTATTTCTAAGTGTTCATTTACTAATGATTTAAATTTCATTTTCTATCTTGTCATGTACTCCTGGACAAGGGAAATATATACCTGACACTGTGATTTCTTCTATGTCTTTTTCTTTTAATAATAGTGAATTATCTGATAGTCAAGATTTAACTTGAATTATTTTTTAGTTTAGTTGAAAAAGGACTTCTCAGTACCTGCATATTTTCTATTTACTGAGGACATGACCCAGAAGCTGCAGTTGTATTTAGCTGAAGTGATTTTTTTCCCCATACATATTTTTTATTTAATTGCTTAGGTTTTGGCCTACTTTTCAACTATAAAGCATAAAAGGCTTAAACATTAAAAAATGTTACATAATTTGAAAAGTTAATAGTTCAAACAATATGTTTGAAGTTGCAACTAGTAAATTTAAAATGACTTATATTCCTGTAGTTGACGTTTACGTAAACCTTTCACAAATGACTCACATTCTTGGAAAAGGTTTTATTTGAGAGTGAAAAAAAAATAATATTTTGCCAATTGATAACATTCATTCATTTTTAAAAAGACATTTTATTGTGTGTGGTAGGGTTTACAGCATGGTGCTCTGACGCACACAGAGTACAGAATGGTGCAGAGTAGCACGTGCAGCATCTCATGTTGTTCCTGCTCAGTGTGGGCCAAGATCGCTAAAAGCTCCTTATTTAACAAACTCCATAATATGATTGTATTAACTTTGGGCCTCATGCTGCCCTTACGTCTCTAACCTTGCTTGTCACACATCTCTGCTATTGGTATCCATTCACCCACATCTGCCTATCTCTTCCACCTCATGGAAACCAATGTTTCCTTCTCTATCCTTGTGCATTTGACCTCTCTTAAATTCGTTTTTAAACACAATGCTCATTGTTACTTCACTGCATTAATGGGGAAAGGAGTTAGATTAAAAAAAAAAAAGTAGTTAGGTGTTGTTTACACGTCACAGACTAGGAAAGGAAGCTGGCTATGATCCCTGTCCAGTAGCTGACTTCCGGAAGCAGAGGTTCCGGAAGCAGAGATCGGAGGCGGGGGTGCGGCTCAGGTGCAAAGGGTCAGGAACAGCCTTGGTCTGTGGTGGCAAAAAGGTTGAAAGCAATTACATTGCAATCATTTTCTGAGCTGGAAAGATATTTCCCATCTCATAGTGGGAGAATTCTTTCTTATTTCTCTAGAACCTTGTACTTAATTGATAAAATTAGTGGAGGGGGACTAACCTCACAATATCCCTTTCCAATGGTCTTCAGAAGGAGAGTTGCCTTCTAATTTGCAAGTTAATCTACTTGCATTGACAGCTTTTTGATTGTAAAGTAAACTCTGTCTTGGAACAGCTGTCAGGCAAATTACACACCTGCTGTACTGAACAGAAGCACCCGGTGCGCAAACCTGAACCCTGGTTTTTATATTCATGCATTTGTTTGTATTTGAACCTGTGTCACAAAAACAAGAAAGGCCAATAAAATCATCATGTTTGTCGCTTGTACTGAAGCACTCAATGTCGTTTTTGGAATCTTTTCTATATAGCAGCAAATCAAGGCTGACTCTACATTTAACCTGCTACTTCCTGCCAAATATGCATGCATGCTGTGGATATTACACGAGCGGCTTGCTGAGGGCCTAACGCAAATCACTGACCATGTCATGTGATGTTATTGAAAACAGTGGCATTCCTGCTTGTAAATAAAATAAGTAGTGCTTGTTTAATCTGATAATCCTGATGAAAACTTGAAGAAAATTATAGCATTTAAGTAATCATGTGCATATTTCCACAGAGACTTTTCAAGGAAGGGAATTCTGGGGTTTTCTCAATATTGAGATCTTTATTTGCTAGGACTAACTTGCCTTCTTGCTGTGTAAACATAAGGCTTCTGTAAACATCACCTTTTTCGCTTTACATCCATGAAGGAGGGTTACGATGGTCTATAAGACAGAAAACAGGAAGCATTTCTAAGTTTCGAAGACAGGGGAGTTGGGGTCCATTCTGGTGTTTTAAGGATGAGAACTGCACTGTTGTGTATTGCTGTGCAGATCAGCACAAATTAAGGTAATTATCCCTTGAGGGCAAACTGCTCTGCTACTTGCAATAGAATCTACCTCAGTAGATTTTTGTGAGCACTGAAGAATTTGTTCAAATTTGTTAAGAATTTGTTAGCTTAGCTCCTGGCAGCACATGCTCAATGGATATGCTCTGTTGTTTAAGGGGCACCTACTGTGTGTTCAGAACTATGCCGGGCATTCATGGAATTCAGAACCGTAAGCTGTGACCCATCCCTTCAAGGGAACTAAATATTTCTGGAGAAATAACAGTACCTAAGGCAGTATATTGATACATGTGACAGTCTGTAGGACAGGGTGTACATATTTGAGAAAATTAGAGAAGAGAAAGGTTTATGAGACTGAAGAGTTGGATTGACTGTAGAGAGGCCCTGAACTGCAGATTGAAGGATGGTTTTGGGGAGTGGAAGAGAGTTAGCATGAGTAATGTAGAGGGGCAGAATGTGAGAAACTGATGTGCTTGCGAAGCAGTTAAACAAGCTTGACTGGAAGTACTAATCCATGTTGGGGAAGTAGATTGCTCATTTACATTCGAATCACAATATAATCAATATTTGAGTATTTCGCAGTATTGGAAATATTATGATCGCTCAGATAATAATTGAGACAAGAGGAAATGAGGAAATTTTATCATGACATTAAATAATGTTTACATGCTTGAATGAGGCTGAAATAAATTTTGTGAGCAGTCTGCAGTGCCTGAGGAAAAATACAGACAACGGTGAAAGGAAAGGTTTTCAGTAAAATGAATGGAGGTTTTGTAATAAGCCATTAGAAATTCAGCTCATTTGCTTCATAGAAGCACCAGCAGCAGATTGCATGGCCATGTGGGACACCTCCGTTGGCACCAGGCAACACGGGGACCGTGTTGGAGGTTGTAACTAACTGTGATGTGAAGGACAAAAAACAAAGGATGCCTGGCCTCAGGGAGCAGGGCTGGGTGTGCAGCCCTCCCCCTCCAGCTCATGTGTGAAACTCCTTTCAGATCATCCCTAAAGTGCATGGCTTATTTGTTTGGAAGCTGGAAAGAAATTGCTGCAGCTGAGGCAGAAAATATTAATGGAACAATTTTGAAAATGCTTGGATAAAAGAAAAATCAATCCAAGATGGGGGGATAGTAGATAGATCTCATAAAGAACCTTTGGCCTTTGAGAACTGTGAATATGATTGATCTGTAAAGTGAATTAACTGCACACACACACACACACACACACACACACACACACACACACAGGAAAAACCCAACAGAAAATGAAGCCAGAGGAACACGAACAGCTTAAGTATAAGAGCTTAGTGATGTAAGCTTTTTTCCTAAATGCTTTACCTTTCCACTCTGATTACCATGGTCCCATCCCTTCTGCGTTTCCCAGGGTTACTCCAGACAAAAATGAAACATGAAAGAATTTCACAAGGCGAACCAGCTTTCTAAAAACAGACTAGCAGTGTTATTGAAAATAGTTTAAATTGAGAATAATTTCAGGGACTTGCATTCCTGGCATGGTATCCATCTCACCAATAATCTTATGATTTAATGTAGATACCACGATCTCCCTGTACACACAAACACACACGCACACAAATATTCTGCTGTGTACTTATCCGTGCTATGAAGAAGCGTTTTTAGTAAACCTGCACGTCCAGGCTGTCTAAACCTTCGGCTTACTTATGTTATTTTTACCCAGCTACAGGGACACTGTGGGTGGCTTATTGTATAACAAAAATAGGAGCTGCTCTGCATTGGTAGAAGATTTATGGCAAATGGAGCACTTGACTTTTGAAATATAGGATCTTATTACTTCAAATTTATGAATAAGCTATTTATGTATCAGCACAAATGGTCTGTTTTTCAGATCTTTTGATATTTTAATTATTTCTCAGCTCCACAAGGCATAACTACGTTTTTTATTTCCTTGGGTTAAAAATAACATTATTTCCTAAAAATAGTGGCCTAGGCAGAGAACTGCCTTGGGACAGGACCCCCAGGGACACAGCCTGCCTCTCCTCCCAGTGCCTCACAGCCTCCTCCTTCCTCTCTCTGCCTGGCAAACCAGAACCTTTCCTTCTTTCTTTGTGTCTGTGATAACTGCGAGTGGAACAAGTTGAGCGGTATGTGGAAGAAGGACACATGCTTTACTATTCTATCCTTACAAATAGCAGTAGCTTTACACATATTACTCTGTTCCCCGCATGACCACCCCTGTCAAATATAGGTAAGAAGGACAGTTCGTCCGGAATAGGACTCTTAGCTATCACTCCATCCCATTGTTCCAACCAGGCTGATTCTCTCTGTGGTTCAGCTTTTAAAACAATTAAATAGACAACTAGGAAGACTTGACACTTTCCACTCAACGATTACCTCCACAGTAAATTATACAGGGCTGCAATTTATGCTCTTCTGAATTTGGTGTTCCTCAAAAGGATACAGAATGAAGTGGATCGCCATCTTCTTTTTTTTTTTTTTTTGTGGGTACCAGGGGGTCGACCTCAGGACCTCGCGCGCCAACAGGCACCCGTGCCACTGAGCGATATCACCGGCCCCTTTTTCGTATGTGGGTTCCGGGAGTCGAACTCGGGCCCTTGCGCTTGCAAGGCAGGCGCTTACACCGCTCTTCTTTTTTAAAAACAAGGAGTTTTTGGAACTATGCATTACTTTCTTCAAAGCCTATTGGGAGCAAATCCAGCCCCACATGGAACAGTATTAATTGAATGGCAAGTTTTTTCTCTCAAATTTAATGAATATGTGAATAACTTACACGTTTGCTTTCAGAATCTGGAGTGTTTCTGTACAATAAGTTGAAGTAGAAGACATAAAATACTATTGAATTATTCAATGAAATATTTGCCTCAGTTTTTAGATGTAGCTTAGTGAATGCTTCAAATTACATTGACTGTAGACAGCATCCAACATTTGCAAACATACTGCTAGTGGACTCTGAATGCATTGTTATAGGGACAAAGAGGGATTATAATACTTTTTTTGTGTGAATTGCACACACACTTGAAATATTTGGAATTTTAAGGAGACATCCTAGAGATTTAATGATTCTTTTAAGGATTAGGCTCTCATTTGGAAAATCTGCCATCTGTCAAATAGTATATATTATTTATAAATGCTTGTGTCCAGCAGTTAATTGTTTTCTGATGTGGACTATGGGAGAAGACACCTGATTTGAAAAAAAAAAAAGTTCAATTGCATTTAATTTCATTGCATTTTTCTATTTATTCAGTGAATTTTTATGTGTCTACCACATTCAAGTCTGTTTATTAGAAATCTTTAAGACATAGTGGTAAGTGAATATAAAATATATCCCCCTAACCATGGAAATGTAAGCAAATAAACACAAGGCACAGCTAGAGGGCTTTTGGAATTTAGGGACAGAAGAAACTGTTCTTGGTTTGGGTTATGAAGGGTGAAATTACAGTATTTCGGGGAGGTGCAGATTTACAGTGAATGTGAGGTGTTGTTTTCAGGTAGACACTGAAGGCCACGTGTGGAAGAAGACGTGCAACAGGCACAAAAATCTGTGAGGTTGTTTGAAGGACAAGGTCTTAGGAAGTTGGAGGGCTGGGTTTCTCCTCCAAGTTTTAATCCTCTACCTTGTTTCTTACCTGTGGAATGCGAGCGCTGGGTTTTTTGAGGACTGAGTGAGAGAGTACATATTAAATACCTCAGCATGGAAGAAAACAAGCTCAAGGCATTTAGCTACCAGTGGTGTTTTGGAAACGCTGAGTACTGTCACCTAGCAGAGGGTTGGGGAACGGCTTAGGTGGAGAAACTGGTGGCATGAGTGGGGATGCTGGGTGTTGTAGTCAAGATTTGCAAGAGAAACAAAATACAGGACACATAATTTTTAGGATTATTTTGTAATAGTTACCCAAAGAGTCATATACAAAAAGTACAGGAAATCTGTCCACACACTAAAGACCCAAAGAATCCAGCTGAGGGCCCGGATCCCACGGCAGTGTCCTGCATGAGTCCAGCTGAAGACCTAGAGCCCATGGCAATGCCCTCATGAGTCTAACTGAAGGCCCAGAGCCCACAACGATGTCTAACGCAAGTCTGTTCCATGGATCTGCGCCAGGAGGCCCAAAGGTCAGTGGTGGAAGCTAGAAAGTCTGCGCCAGCGGGGTGAAGGATCTGTGCCAGCAGGCTGAGCGATCTGCACCGGAGCCAGGAAGCGACACTGAGAGTAAGGAACACAGCTCCCCTGAAAAGTACCATAGCCATCCTCAGTGACAGCGGGGTCCCGAGCTCCTCCGACAATAACAGCCAAATTCCTATCAGGAAAGCCAGCGCGACAAGCTCCTTGAGGAGAACCAACAGCACCAACTCTTCCTCCCCAGTTCTCCTTTTTATGCTGTTGGCAACAGTCCTCAGGTGGGCCCTCCACACCAGCACCACGCTGATTCAGTTCAGCTGGGGGTTACAGGTTGCCCACCAGTTGTCAATCCACCAACTGGGAGAAGGTTTGCCAGCAGGGAGCAGTGGCGCAGGTGGGTGGTGGGATGGGGAGGGAAGATGTGGAGCTTCATTCTATATGTCTTTGAAAAGCAAGGGTGGGGCATCAAAATGGGGTGACCAAATGGTCGCTAAGGTGAACTAGACCTCAACTTTAGGAACTACGTGAGTCAAGGTGGCAGTTGAAACATGAGATTTTGAAGAAGTACAAGTAAGGACAGGAAGGGGTGCGGTGGATAAAATCAAGCATGGATGTTGGGACATGACTGACCTTAGGAGAGTGCAAAGGAACCCGATGACAGTAATGTAGGAGAGAGTCCCAGGAATGAGGTCAGCGACGCTGTAGGCACAGGGATTTCAAGTGGAGCAGTGGGAACCAGGTCCGAAGGGCACCCTATGGGTGCATCCCGGGGCTGCATACCTGCTCTCGATTTCCCTCTGCATTTACCCTCCATCCTCCTCACTCTTCTGACTTCCTGTTGGGCTCAAGTTTCGTGTCCTAACTTTGAGGGCTCTGGCACCACCTGAGACTTGAAGCGCAGGGATGCTCACTTCTCGCCGCATGAAAGCCCAAGGTGTGTTCTGGTGGAAACAGCGTGGCTGTCCATCAGCTTCTGATATTCCAGGATAGCCAGATACTCTTGTATTCAGTGGTCTTTCTTGATCTGGGTGGAGACCATCATATATATTACTTCTGAGAGAAACATTTTCAAACAAACTATTAAACTTTCTGAGAGCAATCTTTTTTATTTCACAGTGATTTGCACAGTTTGTTCTTTTAAAATACTTCTCTACTGTTTCAGGTGATTTAAAACAGAGTATGTGTACTGAGGTCGCTTTCTCCTTTTATTCGCTACAGCATATTTTTTTATAAGGCTGTTCGGTTAAAAATTCAAAAAGTGATGAGAAAGATTTGAAGCTTGGTAATACTGTATTTTCACATTTTCTTAGAGATAATGTTACAGGATTTTGTTCAGGTTTATTAGAAAAAATGGTATAGAAAACAAATGTTTATGAATACAATATGACATTGTAATGTATATTTTAGTAGTGTTTGGTGCAACCATTACCTGAAATTGTCGGGACCTTCACTACACCTTTCCTCATACCCCATTCCCACCTGCTAGGATGTGCCCCACATTCATCTGCGTGCCGATGCTGTCTGATCTTGCACTCGGAACCCCAGGACTCCTGGCAGTCACACTGGCCCGATCGGAACCAATGGAAACTGAGGATCCCAGTGCACTGCAAAGCCTCAAATACTCTCTGCCCGCTCTTTCTAAACTTCCAACTTTCTTTTCGACTTCCTACCTTAATCTTTACTCTGAATGGATGGCTCTGCCTCCTTTATCACAAGGAACATAGACACCAGTAAAGTAGAACGGTCCCAACTTTTTCCTGTAGGTGACCTAGTTATCGCCTCCAACTTTTACCTCCAGCTTTTCCTTTACAGGCCAGTCTCTGTTGAATACGTAGCCTCCCTTGAAGCCATGATAGGTGTCTTCTTTGTAGTGCTTCTTTCTTAATTCATCTGTCCCTTTCACCCTCTCAGCCTGAAACGTGGGCCAGACCAAAAGTCTGAGCATTCTGAAGCATTTAGATTGTATTCTCAAAATAATGGAGCGGTAGTGGAAAAGGAGAGGCCCGGGAGCCACCTGACCAAGTAGGTATATATAAACATTGTGAAATAAATTTCCCTGTCGCAGAGTGGATGATGGCTTAGGGGAAGAAGAGAAGCAAGAAGGGAGGGTCTACTTAAGAGGAAAGAAATGAGGAGGGCTCAGACTAGCTCAGTGATGGGGAAAGGGGGAAAGGGAAAGGAGGGGAGGCCAAGTAGAACAAGCATCGCAACAGAACTCGCGGAGTGCGGACCGCACAGTTCCATGACTGGTGGAAGTAGAAAGTCGGCAAGCTAAAGTGTGGCAGATGACTTAGTGGGTTTCTGTGTAGATGAGGATAGAGCCTTTGATGTGGACAGCACTGAGAAAGTACAGCGTCGAGAGGCCTCGATGAAGCCCCTCGAGCCCTGGGCTGGGGATGGGACCCAGGAATGCGCACATGCTGTGTCCCCAGCCTGTAAGAGTTTGTGTTCCTTGAGTCACTCAGAGGTGTTTTTAGAGACTTGGGTATAGACATACGACAAGTGTTTAGACAACAAGTGTACAGACAAGGCAGCTGAATTTCAATGGGACGGTATTGGTGTGCGTAAAGGAGGAGGGCAAGCAGAGAAGGAGAACCAGAGAGTCGAGAGAGAATACGTAACTGATGGCCAGTGATGGGGGGTAGAGAATGCGGCCCCCCAACAGGCCCTTGGCATTTGACAAAACATTGGACCTTGCTCCTCCCTTCTCCCCTGGACACTTTCACGAGACAGGTCTGCTGCCCCGCAGCCTAAGAGAAGCAGTGTCATACAGGAAACCACGACGCTGGGCAACAGATGCTGCGCCTAATGATTACCTTTAGGTCAGATCTTCTCTCCTCCAGTCACACCTCTGCGATGCATTCCACAAAAATACAGAGCTATCCCTGGGACTCTCCTCCTCCTATGTCACCTAGAAGTTGCATCGTATTCAATTAACGCACATGTTTTTCTCTTGTTAATCCGTATTTGTTAACAGAAATCTCTGCCACAACACCCACAAGGTGTTTCAGAAGGCGTGAGCTAAATTCTTCTCTTCGTCTCTGTTTCTCAAATAAAGGGGTGGAACAATTCCTACTATTTGTCAGTGATGGGAATTACATGCGAGAAGAGGTGATTTATTTTCTCTAGCTTCTAGAACTTATTCAGTAACTGCTTGGAGCGATGAGATTGTCTGATCTACATTAGAAAACAGTGTCTGTGGTCTTTGCTTCTACCTGTACCCTACTGTAATTTTTTTCTTTGTGTAAAAGTGGAGCACAGTAATATTTATCTAATAGCAACACCAAGAATACCGATTGGTTAGTGTTTGTAGTATTTTGCAAATATATGCACCAGCTCATAAGTATTACCAACTAATATTAGAATAACATTATTTGTGCACTTACTTTGATGGTTCCATAATTTCTATTTTATTTTGTTTTTTGGTATTTATGTATTTTTCTATCCTATTCATATAGCATGATTCAATAAATATTCTTCTTTATTTTTATTTGTGGTAAAGTATTATTAGTTTTAATGCATTTTATTTGGTAAATAGTTTGTTTTACATGCAGATGATTCCTCTGTGTTTTTCTCTGAGGCACTTCATTCTTTTTTTATGACTTCCAGTTTTCTTTCTTCTTCTTTAGTTTATCAGCTTATTATTCTTTTATATGTTCTCCTAAACTTCATTTAAATAATTTGTTACCTTTTTATTCCACATTTAATTTAAATTTAAATAAAATAAAAAAATAATTTAAATACATTTAAATTTTTCTGAAAAGAATTTTGTGACCTCAATGTAGTGTCAGAATTCTTCTGTAAGAGGAGACACAAATAGTTAAGTTCCACGTGTTATGTCATGTATATGTACACAAAAGTTCAACTTCAGATATTAAACCATCTCCTCTCATTCTTAATACATTACTAATGTTTCCTTACATTTGCCTGGGGAGAAAAAATACAGTAAGTCCATAGCATGAGAATGAGTAAATTAAGCATAGGAAGGAATTAAAAAGATTAAATTACGTTGATCCAAACAAGGAAAAGTGTGTGGTATTTAGTAACGTTTCTATGCCAGAAAAAGTTAAGATAGAACATGGATTTAGGTTTGTATAAAGTGCCCTCATATCCATATCTCATTTGCATTTATCTAAAGAATATTCCTGAAAAGGATTTGCACTTAAATTCTTCAATCATAATTCTATTGATCCAAACCATTGCTTTAAAATTTAAGCTTTGATCCAGTAATTCCAAATCTAAGATTGTAGCTGGGGAAGGAAAACGTTTCCAGCCTGTAGATGGGGACGTTTACTGCAGTGTAATTTGTAGTTGTTAAAAGCCGATGTCTTTCTTTTAAAAAAGGAGGATGTTCCGGTGGGTTGTGGAATATAGAGATGATGGAATGTTGAACAGTGACCATTGAAAGGAAACATTTACAAAATGTTTGTAATGGTGTGTGACAATCATGCGACATAAAGACAGAAGATATGTGAGTTGTGTATAACATACTTTCAACTAAGGGTAAAAATTTTAAAAGACCAGAAGGAAATCTATCGAAGTGTTTAGAGCAGTTATTATTGGGTGCTGGAATTACTCTTGCATTTTTTTATAGAAGTTAAAAATATATAAGTGAAGTTTTTTCATCATATTGCAAAAGGTACCTATGTCATTTTTGTCTTTTTTTTTTGATACAGGGTCGCACTATGTAGTGCAAGCTGGCCTTGAACTCACTTATGTAGCCCAAAGCGGCCTTGAACTCATGGTGATCCTCCTGCCTCAGCCTCAGCAGTGCTGGGATTACAAGCGTGGGCCACCACACCCATCATTTATTTTTGTCTTTTTTTTTTTTTTTGTGGGTACCGGGGGGTTGACCTCAGGACCTCACGCGCCAACAGGCGCCCGTGCCGCTGAGTGATGTCACCGGCCCCTTTTTCGTATGTGGGATCTGGGAGTCAAACTCGGGCCCTCACGCTTGCAAGGCAGGCGCTTACGCCGCTGAGCCATCTCACCGGCCCTTTTGTCTTTTTGATTTGGGGAAATTTCAGGATTCTAAATGTTTCAGTGCCTTTGCTATTTGAGGGTGGAATGGGAGAGTGGACATTGTGGAGTTAAGAGAGAAAAGGTGTCAAAGCCATTTATTGAATGATCTGAAGCATCTCTATGAATTACCAGTGTATGGCCTTTATTTGCTACAGGGCTGATAGAATGTTCTTCTCTCTCATTTCTGCAGTATCAAGTCATGGGTAGATAAGATGCAAGAAGACCTCGTCACGCTGGCAAAAACAGCAAGTGGAGTCACCCAGCTCGTTGATGTGAGTAAAATCCACCAGAGAAACTTGTTCCTGCTTTGCTTCCTCTGCATGCAGTTCTAATTCTAGGAGATGGTGCATCTGTGTTACAGATGGGGTGTGATTTCTCATGGGGACCTGGTAGGGAACCTGAGAGACCCGTGGTGCTGCTCGTTAGCGTGAGCAAGAATGCCATCCATTGCAGTTGACGAAGCTTTCTCACCGCACTTCACAGTTTACACGCTGTTCTCGTTGCATGCGTCCCTCTGTTGCGTATACTCTCTCCTGGCATCCAGGTTGGGTGCTGTGCACTTATTACCACAATGTTTCCATTCTTCACAATATATTACAGAATTTCATGTATAATAGTGGGTTCAAGTCTTGTAGTCTTTGAAATAGCCTCAGACATATCCTCATAATATCCTCATATCTTCATTCCTTGATGGTAGATTTCATTTTATTTATTTATTTTAAATTGAATTTTTAAAAAAAATTGCAAAGAATATATATCCATGACTGGAAACCAGAGTGCCTCACTGAAATTGGTAATGATTGTTTCTGTGTCAGAAATGGAGATACTATGTGAGGTGATTTTCCTTTGATAGCTAAACTGGCTGTGAAAATTCCTCTAAAATGGTTTTTGAAAATGGCAGGAATATGTAAGATAAATATTTGTATAGCATCTTAAGCAGATCATTTTTTCTTGGGGAAGAGCATTTTGCATCTGTAATCTGTAAGATTTATTAAAAATTAGATGTCATTTCTCTCGGGTCTCACTACTCCCACTTCAGTGTAAGTAATGTACTGTAACAGTCTGAATGTACTCAAATCCTGTGTCCGCAGAGAGGCAGGGAACCCTCGTGTATTCCACAAATGTGGTGGGTTAGCTAGGTGAAATAGCATAAAAGGAGTTCCATGTATGATACATGAATACAAGTGCTTGGGAAGAAAGTATGTAGGATTTTGATTTTCTAGATTTCAGAGTATTCGCATATGCGTGATTCAAAAATTGGGTTGGGACCCAACTTTAAATATGAAATTAATTTATGTTTCACATATACCTTTATATGAGTTGTGATCAAAATATAAGGTGAACGTTTACATTTAAAAATATATTACAGTAAAAGATTCATTGCCATTAATTGCCCTCAAAATCCTCCCCCGCAATTCAGGCACAGTTATCCCATTGTTCTTGCCACTTTCTGAAGCAGTTCTGGAAATCCTCTTTCCTGAGGGTCTTTACAAGGTATGATCAAAAATATGGTGAATACTACTGCTCAGTGCCATCCAACAGAAAGGCAGGCCTGTAAAAACCTTACAGTGAGTCTCATCCACCTTATTCCCTGGATCCGGCAGCATGTGACTTCTAGCTCTTCGTCAAAGTCAAAATGACCATGAAAGGTAAACATTTTGGATCAGTTCAGGACATTGAGGAAGCCACAACAACTTGGCTAAAGACACTCATGGAAGAGGACTTCCTGAACAGCTACAAGAATTGGCAGGGGGGCTGGTGATACAGCTCAGCGGCATAAGCGCTGAGGTCCTGAGTATATCAGCACGAGGTCCTGAGTTCGACTCCTGGTACCCGCATATTAAAAAAAAAAAAAAAAGAAGTGGCGGGGATGATGGGAAAAGTGTGTCGGAAAGGAGGGGGAGAGTTTCGAAGGGGATTATTGGCAATGTGTTTTATTCTAGCACATTTTTGAATTTAAACATTTATTGTCTTTTTCCATCCCATCTCACCCCGAAAGTAATTGTAGGCAGTGTTTTCAGTGTGCCGTTTTAACTGTGACCTTTCATATAAGGTCAGGTGCATATTTTCTGGATGTTCAACCTGAATGTGAACATTCTCCTCTGGGAGGAATCGGAATGAGTAGTCACCTGATGTATTCGTAGAGATTCACGAAGATGCCTTGTTAGTTAGGCAAACAATTGTTCTAGAATCTCCCTACAATATAATTGTGGGTTTTAAGCTAAGACTGTGTTGAACAATCCTGAGTTTAGGTTCAACAGCCCTCATGTGAAAATCTGAAATCCAGCATCTTCTAAAATCCAGATGTTTGGAACTCTGACATGATGCCCCAGGTGGAAAGTTCCAGCCCTGGAGCCGGGTCACAGTTGAGGCAGAAACACAGGGGGGTGGCTCGGAGTGGAGCACTTGCTTAGCGTGCATGAGGCCCTGGGTCCAATCCCCAGTGCCACCAAAGACCAACAAGCAAATAAGAACAACAAAAATAACCTCCCCAACCTACTACAGTATTATAAAAATGACATTTAGTCTGTGGATAGGGTAGATGTGAAGCACAGCTGATTTCATGTTAGACTCGGCTCACTTCCTGGACGAGATGCCTCATTGTGTATTAAGAGTATCCCCAAGTCCGAAGAAATCCGACCTCCTACCCAAGCACGTTGTGTACAGCAGGCTGACCTGTATCTGTGAGGTGAGGAATGCCTTTGGAGATAGAAGGCATTCCAGTGAATTCCGGGGATCACAGGGAATTCTTTCCACTTCCGCTGAGCACAAAGGATGGCCCAGGCACTGGGCAGCCACCAGGATGAACGGCAGAGCTCAGCTCTCCTCAGAGAACGCCTGCTCATCCAAATGCCCGCCGTCGGGCTGGAGCTGCCTGAGCGCTGTCGGGAGCTGACTCTTGATGGGCCGTGGCTCCTGGGATGAGAATACGTGTGAAGGTGACGGTGTCTGGAGAGCCAGGGAGCCCCTCGGACAGCGACGGAGCTGGCAGAAGTTCCAGCAGGTATTATTCATTAATTTTCATTTAAAAACTATGTAATTGACTGAGGGTAAAGCTTTCATTCAACCACAATGAGAAGGAAAAAGAAAAGAGATACTGGCTTTCAGTTTATATGGCTCTTTTCGCTGACAGATTGGAATTAGAAACGGTGCTCTCAACGTGTCCTCTCAGTGCTCCCCGGCCTCCACTTGCTTGGCCAAGCTTACGTTGTTTTTGGAGCTGATGTGGTATGCGGGCTTCACCAGCCCATCTGCTCTTGCAGTGAATCATGAGGCAAGAAAAACCTCACCTGGTTTCCGTCGCGCTTTATGAAGTATGGATGACTCAGGAGCCTGTCAGTACGGATAAATGAATGAGTGACTTTGTCTGAATTTGGGTAACAAAATGGAATGGAAAAGTCTGCATAATGTTCTTTGATAAGATACACATCGACACAGTGACAGAAAAGTTATAAATAAAATAATTGTATGTTATGTAACATGAGTGTTAGAGATGGAGGAGAATTCATTACTGGAAATATAATTCAGGTTTTAGGGCACATGGAGTGTGTCTTTTTACAAGGAAGAGGATTCCATATGCCTCATTCCTTTTCCTAGCAGAAGGTACATGATGTGGACAACAGGAATGTATTGTTTTAGTCATGGGGACTTAAAGCAAAACCGGCTGAAGGATGCAAGTTGAGTGTGAGTTTTGAGCTGAGAGGAGGACATTGCTGTCAGCTTTTTGGTTCATTTTGTTTTCTTTGTTTACTTGAGGGTCTGGGGATTGAACCCAGGGTGTTGTATGTGCCAGGCAGGTGCTTTCCTGCTGGGCTGTAGGTGGGGGATTGGACACCCTGTGGTGGTGAGGAGTTGAGTAAGTGGAGGGATTTAGTAGGTCCCTGGCCTGGAATTCTGTGTTGTGGAAATGATGATTCTTCCTAAATTACCTAGCGTAAGTATTTTTGCTGGTTCACCAGTACAACTAGCATTCTACAGGAAGGCCAAGAATTAATGCAAGGATCCATATTACCTAAATAATACATCCTTCCAATTTTATGAAAATTGCTTTATGAGCTCAGGGACAGTGGGTAAATATTATTGGATAAATTCAATACTTGGACATTGTAGATGAGAGATTTTTTCCCGGGTTATTTGCCTATCTTCTGGTTAGGCAATATTTTTGTATCCTGGATCCATTTGGGTTTTCAGGTATCTCTTACGGAATCATTCCATTACTTAATTATTTGGAGGGTATGTGTGTCCATCAATTATTGCATATCTTCATCCAGCGAATAGATGGAATAATTCTAGGAAGAAAAAATATAGGAAAGAAACTATGCATTTTAATTTTTAGAACTTTTAAAAGTTCAGCTGTAGGACTTCATTTCCTCCCCCTTAATTTAAGAACTTTATGTGCATTTCCTCATTAATCCTCAACAACACCATCTTTAATATGCCTGAAGAAATTCTTTGCAAGTTCTAAATTTTATTCTAGATGATACAGCTACTAAATTGGGTGCAACTGTGCAAAGTAAAAACTTCTTGTGTGCTTTAGCATATATGTTAATATCTCACACTTTTATATTCGTGTTTGTATTTTTAGTAAGTGAGCAGATCCCTAATTAGTTAGTATATGTGGCTATGATACTGCTCTTTTCATAAAAGACACAAATTTTAAGAAGCTACAGCTCTGCTACCAACAGTTATCCACTCATGAACATTTCCATTGGAATTTCCTTAAAAAAATAGTGGAAGGGAATTCTAGGATATAAATTCATATGCATAAGTTGAACTTTCCAGTCTTCTTGGGATGCACAGAAACGGTTTTGTATGAGCAGCCATGAAATAATTGCAGTGATGGTAGAGAAAGAACATCTGCTATGATTTTCGTCTTCCTGGACTTCCAACTGAAGAAAGCATACATATATTTTAGCTGCTCTTTTACAAAATCTTAGAGACTGTTATCCCTTGGTCCTGCCAGTTATTGGCTTTGTGACCTGGCCAAGATCCTGATGTCACTGGACTGTTGGGATTGATGATGCAATCTACACAAACTGTTTGCTGACACATTGTTAGAACTCCAGGCATGCGATTTATAGGATGCACCAGTCGGGGGTGTTGTGTTGTTAGTAGGGGTTCAGGTTGAGCCATTGTGACAACGTGACAAGATGAGTGTGTGCTTTTCTCTCATGTAGCAGTCGAGAGGGGGGCAGTCAGGACTGGGTACGCTGTGTGCATTTGGCTTCCACGCCTGGGTCTAAGGTGACCCTTCCAGTGGCTGTCACTTCCCAGCCATCGTGCAAAGGGAAGGAGACGAGGAGAGCAGACATCCGGTCACGTGTGCTAAGTCACTGTGATCGTGCTCACATAGTGGAGATGGCTCAGTGACAAGGTCACACCCAACCGGAGAGGAGTTTGAGGAGCCTTTGTGTCCAACTAAAATTCTATCTGAGAGCAGGGGGCAGAACCCACAGCGAGGCGCTGGCAGAGCAGCGGTTGCCCATGGATAGGCGCTGTTGTCTGAATCCTGTCTGCATCTGCAGATGCGCTGAAAACGTGTTAACAGAACTGAAGACACGCTTACAAATCTTAGACATTTAGATCAAGAAAACACAGCAATCTCAAGATTTTGAGAAGCATATTTATTTTTATACAATGTGGATTATAGAATATTCTGAAATGTATTTTATACTTCTTTTTTTTTTTTTGTGGGTACCGGGGGGTCGACCTCAGGACCTCGTGCGCCAGCAGGCGCCCGTGCTGCTGAGCGATATCACCGGCCCCTTTTTCGTATGTGGGTTCCGGGAGTCGAACTCGGGCCCTCGCGCTTGCCGGGCAGGTGCTTAAGCCGCTGAGCCATCTCACCGGCCCTATTTTATACTTCTAAACACACACACACACCCTTTTAGTTGCTATGCTGGCACATGGAGAGGCTGATGCCATATTATTGAATAGAAACATTTCAAAAATTAAAGTATTTGCAATATTCTTGAAAACAGTATTTGTTGAGTTTATGATACATTAGCAATCAATCCCTTTTTTCATTTAATTTATTGGGAAAATATTTCATCATAAAAATATTCCTAAATTTCATCCAGTATTTAAATCCTGAGCTAATCTAAATTGATTGGTTTTCTAAGAGTAAATCGATGATGGAAAATTCCTCTTTTCTCTATGCACTACTTTTTGCCTCTGAAAAATGTTCCACGGAGAGGAAACAGAACTCTGCACGTCTGTCCGAGGCCTCAGTCCCTACCGCGTCGGCCCTGCCTGGGGATGGTAGATGGAAGCCCTAGAAGCAGGTTGAAATGGTCAGCGGGGGCCTGGTGGCTCTGTTGTGCACACTTCTCATTCTCTGCCCCCGGAACCTTCTTACAGCTTCCTCTTCACTGGGACGAGATGGATTTGAGAGCTGTCCCTCCTCACCTTTGATCATTTAGCTCTCTGGGTCCAAACAGCATGTGTTGGGTGCTAGGCAGCAGGTGTGACGCTCATGTTTGGAAGAGCTGAAGTTCCTCCTCCGTCCCCATGGGCCCATCTTCCTGGCAGGGATAGGTGGGGACAGAGGCCCAGTGCGACCTGTATTGTAGGTGAGGTGCCCAGGTATAAAGGTGAAGGGCGCTTGCTCTGAGGCTCCTGGGATGCGTGACCCCAGATGAGTGAGTGCTCCTTGAATGTGGTGTCCCTGGCACTGCCTGGCCCCTGGTCCAACCCCTCAGGCTGAGGGACAGGATGAGCCGCTCCTGCTTGGTGTCTGCTGGTCTCCTTTCTGGAGGAGGCGGAGAGTTTCACCCTTGGAAGGGAGACTTCCTTCACAGGAAGCCCAGACTGCGAATGTGCATTTTCTTCCCTGGTTTTTCCTTCCGTCCCCTGTCTGCCAGGCCCTCCTGGTGGCTTCTCCTGATGGTCTGCAGGATTCCAGACTCGCATCTTCTGTGTTCCTGCACAAGGCGCCCTGTATGTTGCTCTAATGCCTAAGGATGTGTACATCTTGTGGTATTCACCCCACTGGCCTGGTGGAGCTCCACGCGTTCCTGATACACCCGTCCTCATCCGCTGCTGTGTCTTCTGATGGTGGAGGGGCGTTGGGAATCCCAGCATCTTACTGATAGAGATTATCAGGTTCTTCTGCCACCAGCCAGTGGAGGCTCTTGCTTTAGTGATAGAGAAAATGAAAAGTCAGCCAATCAGAGTGAATTTACAGGAAGAAAGCTTTACTTGGGAAGTAAAGGGGGATGCTCAGCTCTTACAAAGATCAAGTGGGGCTCATGACAAAGGAAAGTCCGAGAAGACAGCGGGGAGACATTGGTGTGAGGGGCTGCAGGGCTCCGGACAGAAGGAGAGGACTGGGCTGGACCGAAAGCACCGGGTCCAGGTTTATGGCTGCAGTCTGGTGGATCCTCACCTCTGTCTGGTTTCCTAGCTTTTGAGGCTCCTGTTCCCGGGGGCCGGGCATCTTTGCCCACGGCAGGAGGTTCGCCTTGGTCCCTTCGCGGGTCCTGCTTGGGAGCTGACCTCACTGTGGGCTGCTCGGTGCGGCCCTGCTCTCCTGGAGACGAGGTGCTCACGGGGTTAGGGCGATGCCTGGGACAGGATGTTCTGGAAGTCCTCTTCCCTGAGTGTCTTTAGTTTGCTGTTGTGGCTGCCTCAATGTCCTGAAAAGGTTCAGATGTTTCCCTTTCATGGTTGTTTCGACTTTGGGGAAGAGCCAGAAGTAACACTGTCCAAGGTGAGGTAAACAGGTGGATGAGGACACGGCATCATGTTTTACGAGGCTGCCTTTCCGTTGGATGGCGCTTGGCAGCAGCATTCACTGTATTTATGATCACACCTTGTAAAGATACTCAGGAAAGAGACTTTGAGAGCTGCTTCAGAAAGCAGCAAGAACAACAGAAGGATTGTTTTTGAAATAAGGGGAGTATTTTGAGAGAGATTTGTGGCCATGGTTTTTTTTTTTTTTTTTTTTTCTTTGTGAGTGCCGGGGTCGACCTCAGGACCTTGTGCACCAGCAGGCGCCCATGCCGCTGAGCGATATCACCGGCACCTTTTTCGTATGTGGGTTCCGGGAGTCGAACTCAGGCCCTCACGCTTGCCAGGCAGGCGCTTACTCCGCTGAGCCATCTCACCAGCCCAGCAATGGGTTTTTTTTACTGTAGTACATTTTAAAAAATTTATTTAATATTCACCATATGATTTGATCATATTTTACTGCAAAATGTACTACCAGTAAAGAGAATAGTTTCCTTCCTACCTCTCCCCACCAGAGGTTTTAGAATAAGATACTATTTTTTAAATCAGTGATTAATTACATTCATTTCTAAAGACACAGAATCAATTCTAAGGGGATTTGTAATTTTAAGGTGACTTTCAGTATTTTATTAACAGATATTAAGGCATTTTCTTTTTTTAATCTTACTGTTCTCTTCTAGTATAAATCATTAATTAATACTTTCTTAAGTTATGCTCTTTGTTGAGGACTAAATTATGATTATTTTTTTTATTCAAGTGATTCCCAGACCGGGGCATTTTTGCCTACCAGTGAGACACATGGCAATGTTAGGCGATACTTGTAGTCATCATAACTCATGTGGGGATGTGTTGTTACCAGCATCTACTTGTCATCGAGGCCATGGAGGCTAATAAGCATTCTACAGTGAATGGAACACCCCACAGCAAGGGGCTGCCTGGTTAAAAAAATGTCAGCAGCACCAGGTTGAAAAACTGCTGTAGATTCCATCTCACTCCAGAAAGAATGGCTGTCATCAAGAAATCAACCGATAACAAATGCTGGTGGGGCTGCAGTGAAAAAGGAACCCTTCTCCACTGTTGGTGGGAGTGCAGACTGGTGTAACCACTGTGGAAATCATTGTGGAGATTCCTCAAATAACTAGGATTAGAGGTCCCATTCGACCCAGCTACTCCCCTTCTGGGTATCTTCCCAAAAGAATTAAAAGCATCATACCACGGCGATATATGTGCACCCATGCTTATAGTGGCACTGTTTGTAATAGCTAAATCTTGGAAACAGCCCAAATGCCCATCAACCAATTAATGGATAAAAAAGATGTAGCTTTTTTTTTTTTTTTTTTACAATGGAGTACTACTCTTCCACAAAGAAGAATAAGCTTGAGACATTTCTAGGTAAATGGATGTACCTTGAGACCATACTCCTAAGTGAAGTAAATCAAACACACATCTATAAAAATCGCATTGTCTCCCTAGTGTGAGAAACTGAAAGGGTAAATTAAGACCAAGATGTGCAATAGATATTGTGAAATAGGAAGAAATTGTTCAAAAAGAAAGAGGAACTAGGGAGGGGGAAGGAGGAAAGGAAGAAAGGGAAAAGGAAAAATAAATGATAAAAAAAGATAAAATGGAAACAAAGCTTTGTAAATAGGGGGGGAAGAGGGGTTGAAGGGAGGAGAGGGGATTTGGAAAAAAAGAGGAATGAAAATATATCATGTACATGTACAAATTCCCTAAGATGAATATGATTTTATGTATATCTAAATTGTACCAATAAACTTAATTTTAAAAAATACAGACAATTCCAAAAAGAAATACTGAAGAACTTAAAGTGGAAATGGTGTATAAAAGTTTTCAAGGGAATGTAATTTTGTCACACTGCCTGTCAGCATTGGTGGGTAGCAGTTCTGCCTTAGAAAAGCCACATGTTGAAAAGGTGACATTAAGGGCAAATTCAGTGGAGCTGCTTTAAAGTTCTTTATTGGCAGTGAAATGAATTTAGGTCATTTGGGGTTAGAGACATTAACTAGGCAGCTCACTCGGCCTATGGTTAATGATTTTTTAATTTAGTTTTAATAGAATGTAGTATGATCTCTCCCACTTCCAACTGTATGTGAATTTCCTGATTAAAATACATACACAATTCACAATTTATGTATCAGTGCAGATGTGGAAAGGGAAAGAAGCTAGGTTACATTGCCGCTAACATTGTATTTTCCTAGTGTTCTTGAAGATTTACCTTCTGTGGGAAGTGTCTCCATCCTAACAACTGAAGATGTCTTGCAGTGCGAGTTCTCCACATTCACCGTGGTCTTTGTTGCGGTTTAGTGTCTCTGCTGCAGCAGCAGCCTGTGTCTCTGGTTGGGTAGAATCCCCTGCTCTTACGCGTGGTGCGGAGAGGAAGAGGGTTTCCACGGCTGTCATTCGCACTTCGCCTTCTTCTCTCTTTAGTGTCTTACTCACAAGTGTCAGCACCAGGTTCTTTGTTTTTTTTGTAGGTACCGGGGGGTCGAATTCAGGACCTCGTGCGCCAGCAGGTGCCTGTGCCCCTGAGCGATATCACCGGCCCTTTTCTCGTATGTGGGTACTGGGATTCGAACTCAGGACCTCGCGCTTGCCAGGCAGGCGCTTATGCCGCTGAGCCATCTCACCGGCCGGAGCACCAGGTTCTTGTGAGGAGGAACTAGGGCAGGTGGCTGTGTAGCTGTGTGTCAATTCTGACTTTATTGTTACTTCCTATTGTTCCTTGAAGATAATGTCCCACTGAAATGTGATGATACAGTCCCAGCTAAGAAGCTGTATGGTATCAAATAGAAAAAGTAGAACAGGTGGGGAATGACAGTGCCCTATAGTTATCATGAGAAAACTATGCACTATTAATGTACATACTTGCGTGTATAAAAGTGTATATGCATGCGTGCAAATGCATGTGTGTATTCAGATGGTGTTTATAGTAAGCTGGTTTATATTCTGATTTCTTCCTGGGTACACGTTGTTGTTGTCTAGTCCTGAAATTCAGGACTAGACATTACTAGCTGAAAATAGCTTGGAGTTGACTAAAGACTAAGGTACAAACGCATATCCTGGTTTTTATATCTGTCCATATTTATACTCCAATTAGTCTTTCAATTTTTACTTTCCAATAGTTCCTAGTATTACACACACTTTTCTGTTTCATCTTTGGCTGAAGGGCACATTTCCTGTGAAATGTGACTATGATCCCATCATTTTGATTATCAAGAGCCATGTGATTTTAATTTCCTCTGAATTCTGACCACAAAAATTTCCACATCTCTTCATTAAAGCATGAATATTCACCATTACCTCTTACTGACCGTTACCTTGGCTTGTATGTGGATTCCATTATTTTAGATTGTTGTACGGGTGACATATTTGTGTTCCTTTATGTAACTGCATTGCGTATTACTTTGCCTTGTTTTTCTTAGTTTCATTTTGATTTTCAAGCATGTCCCCAGCAAAGCCTGAGAGAGTGCTCGGTATCATTATTGGTTCCCTAATCCATGCAGGCAGTATTTGTTGTGCCAGGCACTGTATGGTGTGCTGGGCATGCACCAATGAACAAAGTAAACAAAAGTCTTCATTTTCTTGAAGCTTACACTCTGAGTAAGGGAAATAGAACACAAATAAACATGATGGTTACATAAATTGTATAGGGTAGATTTTTTGTTTTTATGTGTAAAGATAGCAACATAGAAATCTCGAGTCCTAACAATTTCAAAGCTAAGGTAAAGAACAAAGTGCTGTAATTTACGTAAAGTGAAGACATACTGATTCATACGTGACCATGTCTTTGGGAAGCAACGTTAATATAATGCCATGCATCTTGTACACTGAGTACTTGTATCTTCATAAAGTTATACGAAGTACTGTACTCTTGATTAGTGTATTTCACCAGGTAGTTTTTGCCTTAATTTTTCATCCAGTGGCGATAAACCTAACAGAAAATATAGTAAGAGTGCTAAAGAATAAACATTTGAAAACTTTCACTTTTGCTTCAGAGATTATAAATTTTCAGTGAAGATAGGATAGGTTGAAGAGATCAAGGCTTAATTAGAAACACTACATCATTTTAAAACTCAGCTAATGTTCCTAGAAGAAAAGAGTTTTATTTTATCGTGTTTGTTCAGTATGTGATGGTCACTTGCTCCTCTTTACCTTATGATGAAATCTTCACCTATGTCAACATCTGGCTGTGTTGGCCATCTAGAATGGAGATGAGACGTATGAAACATAAAAAGAGTTCTTTTATTCTATTTTGAATCATAGTGAACTTTATTTAGTTAAGGGAACTTTAGTCCTTGAAAGTGACCAAGAAAGAACATTATATTGTTCTTCTATGTTAATAAACCTTTTGGAGATATGTTACTCTCCGTTGCTAGGAGACAAATAATTTAAAGGTCTAAGGAGCTGCATAAAAGCAGGAACAAAAACAACCCTAACATACACCAAAGAAAAACCATCTCATGTTGTAAAATTCAGTTAAAATTAGTGATACTGATTTTGTGGGCTTCTAAAGGGTTGAGGAGACAGTAAACCTCTCGTTTACCTGTGTTAGTACTGAAGATTTCTGAATTTGCTCCTGTTAGCCAGTTGAGACCGTGACGTAAGGGTGATGGGGGAGGCGAGGTAACATTTTCCTTTTATCCCACTCCCATTATTGTGAGGGGGAACTGTAATTACTCATCCAGTCCATTTACACTTTGTACGATATGGGCATGTCCCTTTGAGTATTTTTAGTTTTTCTGTCTAGACTTTCTTTTAGAACACTGCCCAGTCATGAAGGTAGCATTGGATGTTCCTGAGCTAATTTTCATTACTCCCTGAAGATGAATGGGAGAGGAACATTGGTCACAATACAGCTCGCTGCTCTTGTTCATCAGAACCCAGTGATTGATGGGAGGAAAGTGCAAAGTCTTAATTAAGGCATGCTGTTGATCACAACTTTGAAACATGGAGGCTGTCTTTGGAGTTCTATTTTTTTAGGAAGAGTGAATCACTTGGAGAGTTTATTGCAGAACTCCTTATGGAAAACTTGAGAAATTTAAGGGAACTCAGTGGGAGTGTGCATGTCAGCAAGAACTTGGGGGGTTTAGATGATACTTTGGTCAGGGGAATGGAGGCCCAGAGCCATGGTGTCTCCAGAGGCCAATTATTATGATTTGTTCTCATCAGGGAGTACCTGACAGTGGCTAAGTCATTGTGTGGAAATTTGCATATGTTTGTTTGCTTAAAACACTGCAGATTTATTGTCACAGTTCTGTGCACCAGTTGTCATTCCTTGCTCATGTCTCCCTTCATCTTCTTCAAAGCCAGCAGTGTTGGCTGCTTTCTTCTCAGGCTACAATTTCTCTGCCTTCCTCACAGCTTCCTCTTCCATTATCAAGGGCCCATGATTTAGCCACTGAGCAAACTTAATTCCATCTGCAAATAATTCTGGTTTGCCATATACCAGCGTACTCACAGGTTCTGGGGACGAGGATGTGGATATCTTAGGGAGGCTGTTAGTCTGCCTTCAACAGCCATCCTTTCATTTACTCAGTCTACCTGAATACTGCTTTCCTTACATGGACTTCATTTCCACTTCTGCTCCTGACCCGTGCTATTCCATACGACTGTCATCCGATGCTGAGAGAATCTGATTGGCCCCATGCACCATCGTTATCATTGTTTATAGAGAACTTTTCTTCCTAGCTTGTCACAGCTATTGACTCAGCAGTTGGCTTCTTGGAGGGCTGATGCAAGTTCCTGCAATTCCTCAAGGACCGAGGGCAAGGCCACCCATTAGAGTATCGCCCGGCTTGCGTGGCAAAGCTCCTAGGACTCCTGTTTCATCTGGGAGCGTCAGTGGGGAAACTTCCTGCAGAAAGATGGCTGTGGGCGCTGCAGAGATCTGGATGGTTGACCAAGATGAGTTCCTTGCAAAGGAAGTAAACACACAAGTGTTGGAGGAGGGATTGTCAAAGTTTACACAGTTAGGATTTAATAGGCAGAAATTTGACCATGATTCTCTTTTAGGGAACTTAACTTCTTTAGATGCTCTTTTTCTTTTCCATGAGTTGGGAAATCAATCTTCCTGCTGGAAGGTTAGTCTCTTTTATAGTCAATGACACATTTAGTAAATCGCAAGACCAGCTGCCTTTCAGTATTCTCTTAGGTCCTCGGGCAGCTTCGGGGCCCTCAGCTCTGGGTACCACACATCACCTACTGCCACAGCTTTCCTGCTCCTGTTCACCCCTCAGCCTCTGCACTGAGACCCCCTTGTCCTGTCCTGGGCTGACTCCTGGCAGACGTGCTGATCTTTACCCCTCTCACTTTGTTTAGGGGCTTTTCCTGTATCCCTGCATCCTTCTGAACCCCAGGGAAAGCCAGGGTGTACTGTGACCTTCCGCATTTTGCCTGATCGAGCCAGCTTACCTTTCATCTCCTGCTGCTCAGAGCAGTCGTTTGCTGTTTTATAATGAAGTGTGGGACTCAAGCTTAACTAACCTAATAGAGTAGTCAAAATGAATTTATCTTTATTGAGCTCGATAAATAGTGTAATATATGTGAAATCCTAAAAGTAGGATACAGTGGCTGCCTAAAAGCTTGTCACTGGTAATAATCTTGTAGGCATCCAAAAGTTGGAGACATTTTCACTTCCTAGTTATTACCTTTGGGTTATCTGTATTTTTTTTTTTTTTTTTTTTTTTTTTTTTTTTGTGGGTACCGGGGGGGTCGACCTCAGGACCTCGCGCGCCAGGAGGCGCCCGTGCCGCTGAGCGATATCACCGGCCCCTTTTTCATATGTGGGATCCGGGAGTTGAACTCGGGCCCTCGCGCTTGCAAGGCAGGCACTTACGCCACTGAGCCATCTCACCGGCCCTGGGTTATCTGTATTACTTCATGAAGTAATTTCATGGCATGATGGTTTATAGTCTAATTTCTAATATATTTCTTTAGGAATTTTGTTAAGCATTTGTACCAGTGAGTGGTGTCCCTGTCCACGGAGTACATTTGAGTCTGTTTTTTTAAGTGTGTTATTTTGAAAATTGTCTGGAACCATGGACTTAATTTAGTTGAGAGATTTGAAAGAAGTTTCCAATGAGGGAGATAAAGACAGCTTTCTCCCGTGTTGTTATGACAGTGAATCTTTGTCTTTGAATGTAGCAGTCAAAGAACATTAAAGCCAGTTGTGATTCTAAGAAAGAAAGAGAGTTCGGTGACAGGTACTCTTTTTGTTAAGACTGAGTGTGTCAAGGGGGCAGGAGGAGGACCTGAGAAGTAGAAACACTAAAGCATTTTAGTTAGTGCACTACTCAGAAGGAAAACATCCTGTCTTGGATTCTCTCTATTCACTTCATCTATCTAGGAGAACAAAGAGGCCAATTTCACACAGCGTGTGAGGTGTTGACATGATTTTAATAGAGCCCTATCCAGAGCCAAAAACTCATATTATTTCCAATATGTTGTTTTCTTCAGGAAAGAAATTGGATCAAATAACAAAGCACATAATCATTTAGAAAAAAGGAATACAATTAGGAAGGAGAAACGATACTTTAGATGTTTTAACTATTAATATATTAACATGTTAAAAAGTATAGAAATATGGATTATTATAGTGATGAAAAAATATATTTGTGATTACAGTACATGACGTAGTCTTAAAAATACATGTGAAACCGCCTCTCAAAATTGTTCACTAAGCTTATATCAGGAAACTTTTCTATATAATGTTGATTCATTTCTATTACCAAGAACATGTTCCGATTGTGGTTTTATATAAAATAGGTGTTGACACTAGGACTCTAGACTTAAGCCTTCTTGACTTCATCTATTTGAAATTCACTTCGGAGTTGGATCTTCTTTTCATCTCTTGTGTTAGTCACCCTACCATGACTGTAATGAAATACTTGATATAACCAGCCAATAAAGAGAAAAGAAGTATTTTGGCTTATGGATTTGGAGGTCCCAATCCATGATCAACAGCGCTGAATGTTTGGGCTTTAGTAGGGCAGTGGTAACATATGGCAGAGCGAAACGAGGAAGAGGAAGGAGCCAGGGTCCCAACAATCACCTTCAAGGGAATGCCCCCAGGGACCTGAGGACGTGCAGTAGACCCCACTGCCCCAAATTCTGCACCCCGGGGACCGAGCTATTTACATCTGGTCCTTTGGAGGTCATTCAAGATTCAAACCATAGCATTTCTTAAGTATTTAAAATTACCCTGGAGGAGAAATTGAGACTATTCTTTACATATTTAGAGGCTACATATATTTGAACTAAATTATTTTACATCCATTCATTCTTAAAGCATCGAGCCACATATGTGACTTACTAAATGGTGTCCTGTACTATGCAACGTGAAGTACACTTTTACATCTGAACTCGTCTCCGTAAACGGAAGGCATATTGTTCTCTCTACGCCATAGGAAGGAGGTTAGACTTTGTGGAGAACAACACTGACGGTAGAAGATGTCAGTGGTACAAAGCACAACTACATTCCACACCAATTAGCTCTATTGGTTTTACTTCAGAGAACTAAATATCCTGGATCAATTAAAGTGATGTTGAGGTTTATCTGTTTGTAACCCAAATCAATTCATCCATTGAGGAATGCATGTTCCTGAATCTCATCTTAAGCAGAAATGAAGGAAAGGGCTTTGTGCTGCATGGAGTTCTTCTTCATGCGTAACCTTGGTGTTTAAGAAAGGAGCTCAGAATCTGCCCTGTGAAAACATCAGCAATCCCAGGACATGGAGGAATTCTGTGTGACCCCAAATACAGAGTTTTGTTTTGTTTGTATTTTTTACCGTGCTAGGGATCAAACCCAGCGTCTTGCGTGTGGTAGGCAAGTGCTTTACCAACTGAGCTACCTGCCCAGCCCTCAAATACAGATTTTTTTTTTATGTGGGTAGTGGGAGTCGAACTCAGGACCTCACGCTTGCCAGGCAGGTGCTTATGCCACTGAGCTATCTCACCAGCCCCGAATACAGAATTTTCATATCACTAAATTCATGAGTATTAAATAATTAGAATAAAAGCATACAAATGCAGTGTTCTAATGAGTATGGCCAAACATAAGCATTTCAATCAGTTTTAGAAATAAAACACAGTTTAAATATTTTAAATTCTTAATTATCTTTCAATCCCTTAAAAAGCCCTAGGCTCACAGAGAGTCAGTGCACTCTATTAGATGCGTATTAGCATAAGCATTTGTGTCTGCTTGAAGCTGGTGTAAAGAGGTCGCAAACCTGTTGGCAGCGAAGCAGGAGGCTGGAGTTGTGCCAGAGCGAAGCAGGGTTGAACCGGTTCCGGTATGTGCTGGACTCACTTCCCCTAAGACAGAGGACCTGCCAGGCCCTGGCTTTGGCGGGGGATCAGTCATGCGTGTGCACCCCATCTGTGCAGTGCAGAAGGGGTTTCCTTCCTGCTCAGCCTGCAGCCGCGAGCACGGCCCCTGCCTGCTTCCCTGCTCCCCTCCCTTTCCCTGGCCCTTCTCCTGCTGGGAGCCCCAAGACCAGCTGCAGCCCGTGTGCTCTGGGGAAATCCTCCCTTACACACGGCGCGAACCAGAAACAAGGCGCGTTTTTGCTTTTGCCACCTTGCATAAGTTTACTATAGTTTGATTCACTGACTTTAAACAAAGACAGCATTTAATTTGATAAGAAATAAATATGCCCTTACAGTTCTAACCTAAACTTTCACGTTTCCAGCCCTCTGCTTCTGAAGTCTCTCTGAGGCCCTGACGGTCTCCGGCCGAGCCCGGCCTCAGACCACAAACCCCGCTCCCAGCTCCGGGCCCTGCAAGTGTCCTCCAGGTTGACCCTGCTCCAGCCTCCCTCCGTAGTCTGCCATGGCCTCCTTTTTTACAAAATGATGATTAAAATCAAGTTTTGAAGTTGGGATGCAGTACAGCCTCAAGCCTCTGGGTCGCACATGCAAACTTCCTGGTGCAAGATGTTTTAGGACACATAACGATTTTAGCAAGGTGGTAGTCTTATAAGGAACTTATATTTATTTATACGTGTTTCCCAGATATCCCCAAACTTCAAAAAAGATCAAAACAAAGAAAAAAGGGTGGGACTTTCCAATCCATTCTTTGTTGTTGTAAATACATCACAATGGGGGGTCTATAAGCCAAAGAAGGAATGAGTGCTCTTATTAATTTTCTTTTCCTTTCACGCAGATTTATGAGAAATACAAAGATTTGTATACTGTGGAACCAAATAACGCTCGGCAGCTGGTGGAGATCGCAGCCAGGGATATTGAAAAACTTCTCAGCAACAGATCGAAAGCCCTGGAGGTGAGTTTGAATGGGTCTGTTCTTTTTATTTGCCCTTGCTTACTGCGTATTTATTGCTCACGCTTTTGGGGAGGTTTTGTTTCGTATGCTTACTTTACCATGGTAACCGTGTTTATCCAATGTGTTCTTGAAAAAATGTGGTATCATGGTTTCACTGGGGACCCAAGGTAATCAGATAGCTTTTCTCAACATATTAGTCTATTTTATATTACTATACTTGATAGTATGTATGGTAATTGAGGTATACATATATTTATACACGCGTGAGTCATTATGCAGAACAATACAATGAATGTGTTTAAGTCGATCATGCAGTGTGAAGCCCACAAGAACTACTGATGCCCTTAGACTACGGTACCCTCCTCCCTCACCCTCTGCCCCCCTGCAGAGGAGGCCAGTGTATGAAAGTGATTAACAGCTTCTCTGTGTTATGGAAGTATTTGAAGCTCACATCACTGCTTTGCCAAGGGAGGTATTTATTCTGTATACTTCTGAGCTTTCTTACCATCTTAGCATTCTGTATGCAGTCAGCTTGGTTTCTCCCTCCACGTTAGGTTGGCCTGACTTACGTGTATGCGTTTAGCTTCAGTCCGTGCACAGTGGTCCTGCTTACCCACCCGGCTGTGTCCTAAGACTCCAGTGCTGCCGGCAAGCACAGACAGCGCACCCCTGTGCAGTCCTCGCGCAGTGCCCCTGGGTTACTGGTTCCAAGTCCCTTATGTAAAGGGAAGGAGTGTTTCTGCGTGTCCCGTTCTCCTGCGTACTTTACACCGTCTGTAGAGTACACGTAATGCCTAATGCACTATTAGTGCTGTGTAATTAGTGGTTATACTGTGCTGCTTAGGCAATATCAACAAGAAACACACATCTGTGAGTGTTCGGGACAAACTCAACCTTCTCCTTATTATTTTTCCTGTGGGATTGGTTGAGTCGCCTGGTGCAGGACCCACGGATATGGGAGTCTGACTGTGCTGTGTTTATTCCTTCACATACGTGATCCTAAGGTTTAATGTGTAGATTCAGCACAGGAAGAGGTTAACCACAGAAACCAGTAACAAAGTAGCACAAAGCCCACGTGCTGTGTGAAGGCGGCCGCTCTCTGCGTGTCTGTCTGGACTGTGCTCACCTATCTTGTGCCCACGAGGTAATGAATGACGTGGGTGACAGGGAGGCGCCGTGATGCCGCGTCGGGCTGCTTGGTGAAGGGCATGTGGAGAAGATCCGGGCGGTGCTGTGGGTGGTCCCCGCAGTGACCGCGCCGGCCCCTGAGCTGTGTGGCTGGCGGGGAGGCAGCACGCACAGTGGGGATGCCCTGCACCAAGGGCTCCATCCTGTCCGGGCGAGACGGAGCGAGGCTTTATCACGCTATTTAGAAGAGCACGCGGGTTAAGATTTATCAGTTGTTATTTCTGGAATGTTCACGCTGGTATTTTCAGACTATGGCTGAGCATACATAACTGAAAACACAGACAACAACAACATAAGAGGGAATTACTCTATTCAAAATTAAATATTATTTTATGAGGCTATATCTCAATCTCATTTATCCCCTGTCAGCAAATTAGCATTTGGATTGCTCCTAGATGGTTACTACTATGAATAATGCTGCTAAATTTTCTGGAACAAATGTTCTGGTACATACATGTGAGAATATAGAGTTAAGTTGGGTGTGGTGATGCACACCTATGATCCCAGCACTCTGAGGGACTGAGCAGGAGAATCTCAAGTTCCAGTGTAGTGATTAGCGAGATCCTGTCTCAAAAAATTAAAAAGGGTTGGGGATGTAGCTCAGTGTAAAGGCTTTCTGGGCGATCCCCAGTGCCCCCATCTGCAGAGTTAACACAGGATAGTAAAATTGCTAGAGTGTAGGGAAGTCACAGTGCCAGTTTTATAAAGGTACGACAGTTGTTTTCCAAAGTAGTTGTATCCATTTAGACCTTTACTCTCAATCAGAGCCCCATGAACCCATTTTCAGCACAAATGTGAAGGTAAAGACATCCTAGTCACAGGCAAACGATGGGCGTAAAGAGTACCTGTGCTTATGCGCAGTGAGGAGCCTGCCTGGCTGTGTGTCCCTGCGCCGTCCTTTCCTCTCCCTAAATATGTTTCCGTATCTTCAGCACAGTCTTATTCTACCAGCTGACTTCTAGGTTATGTATACGTGGTGTTAATTTATTTCAGTCCTACATAATGGAAATATCTTTTTACAGCTTGCAACTTATAATGTATTTTTGATAAATTCTTAATTTTAATGTAGTCAGAGCCAACTTTCCTTTTAATTACTTTTAGTATTTTGTAGTGTTAGATTTAAGAAATCCTCCCCTACCTTGCGCTTATACACAAATTTTAAAATATATTTTACTCTAACTGGTTCTGTTTTACCTTTCATATTTAAGTGTTTAATCCACTTGGAACTGATATTAGTATGTAATTTTAGGCTGCAATTGAAATTGATTTTTTCCCAGTTAATTTTCCAAAGACCATTGATTAGGTAGATTACCTTCTTTCCCTGAGGTCTGATTATCAAGCTAGGTATCTGATAGGCCAAGTTCCTCACCATATTTTTATTCTTGAATATTCTTGAGTCTTTACTTTTAATCTAAACTGTAGAGTCAACATTCCATTATTCAGAAAAATAGCTACTGGGATTTTTATTGGTATATTGAGTCAGACCAAATTGGGAAGAATTGATTTATTTTCTATTTTGTCTTTTTTATTTGTAAGCAGGATAGTCTTTTCACTTAGCAATTTTTTCAGACATTCAGTAAAGATTTAAACTTTCTATACAGAATTTTACATGTTTCTTTAGATCTACTGTTGAGTCCTGTAGATCGGAGCACTGCCGTCGATATTTGTCTCAAAATCACCCTTTATTTCCTGCCTACTCATCACTCATAGTTCAGATTCTTAGCCTGATATATCTTGGCTCTCGAAAAACTTCTGTGAGTTTTTTAGGCACTTCCAAAGATTTTTGTTATTATTCTTGAACTACCCACAATCTTATTGAAACATAGTAGAATTATCTGTTGGATATTTGCTATGTCATATTGCTATACATTGAAGGATTGAATTTAAAAATATCTATCACTGGGCCAGTGAGATGGCTCAGCGGCGTACGTGCCTGCCTGGCAAGTGCGAGGGTCCCAAGTTCGACTCCCGGAACCCACATACGGAAAAAGGGCCGGTGATATCGGTCAGCAGCACGGGCGCCTGCTGGCGCGCGAGGTCCTGAGGTAGACCCCCGGTACCCACGGAAAAAAAAAAAAAAATCTATCACTGAGTAATCCATGGTAAGGTGAACTTCCATGACAGGAAAATTCAAAGCAATGTTATCTTCAGTATTAGGGCTATGAACACAATTTTTATTTTATTTTATTTTATTTATTTATTTATTTTTTTTGTGGGTACCGGGGGGTCGACCTCAGGACCTTGCGCACCAGCAGGCACCCGTGCCGCTGAGCGATATCACCGGCCCCTTTTTCGTATGTGGGTTCCGGGAGTCGAACTCGGGCCCTCGCGCTTGCCGGGCAGGCGCTTAAGCTGCTGAGCCATCTCACCGGCCCATGAACACAATTTTTAGAGATGTAAACATTTGCCATAAAAACCAATAAAAATAAAGTGTACATTCTATTTAAGTGATTAATATTCTGTTGACAGCTGGCCACAGTTCCTTTTATGCTGGTTTTTCTCTGCTCACGTTTTTCTCTGGGTATAGGAAGCAGGTAATGTGGACATGAACGTCCCTCGAAAGGCTGTCGAATGGAAGAGTGTGGGGTAAAGTGCGAGGCATTGGAGACTTTTTCTTATTTGTCCTTTGTCTCTGCTCCAGACACCGGGTGTATTGTTTGGGCCGGGGTGGGGGGCGGTGTCAGTGACTCTTAAGTGCGCTAGGACAGAATTCAGAAGGCAGGGGGTTACTGAGTGTAGAATTAGTTAGATTTTTATGTCTGGGAGAAAGATTCATGTTTGTTTTCAAACTAAGTTCTTCATTTAACTTCTTTGATTCCACAAAAGTAGGAAAACATTATTTAGTAGGGAAATATTTTGAGGCTGATTATAAAACAGGTGTCACATTTATTGTGAGTGAATGCTTCTATTTTTGCTGCTCAGGGAGACACCTGGACTAAAGGAGCTTTAATGTATCTGGGCATTGTACCAATGCAGTCTTATGTGAAGTATCGTGAAAAATCATGAATGTACAAATCTGAGGTAGATGACAGAATTGAATATCAGTTAATCTTCATTGAGTGTTTGTTACTAAGTAGCATTATCTGATTATGCTCCCAATGGTACTGCGGTGTAGATGCCATCATTGGTCTCATTTTTCATTAAAAGCCCGGGTCTTCGAGAGTTTATGAAAGTTGCCTGAGCCTTGCATGTGCCCTTGGGGCCCCAGGGCTCTCGTGGCAACACAGGGTGTGAGGTGCTGCTTTTCCAGTAGGCGCGAAAGTGTGGCCGACGCACGTGGTGCAGAATAGAATTTTGGGCGGCGGGAGCGTGACAGGGTTCAGTGGCAGGTGTTCCCGCATCCGCGATCTGCGTTCTTCCTCATGTGCGTATGTTCCTCTCGGCTGAAGAAGGGGGAAGTAAGGGAGATACGATCACCAGCTACTCCGCAAACTGCTATTCCTCCAGCTCACTGAGAATGAGACATTCCCGTTAAACAAAATAGGCCGGAACGCTGTATTCCGGAATACTATGGGTTTTTCACAGAATTGTGTACCAATTAACTACTTAAAATGATTCAATGAAATAAAATATATGGTACTGAAATAATTTTCCTTTTTATTGGAGTTTGAAAACTTTATATACTTATTCTTCAATATCAAGTTTATCAACATAAGATTACCTTGAAAATATGTATTTAAAATCAATTTAAAATTGAAAGAGAGGAAATTTGAACTGGTTATTTCCTTCGATTTACTAAAGAAATCAAGTTTATATTTGATAGTTTATTTTTTAGAGAAGAAATGAAAACTGTTGTGTTTTTTAGTAGAATTATTGCTTTTGAATATCTGTAATAAGTTCTATTTTGCATGCATGCACACAAATTTTGTATATTTGAATTTAAATTTTAAATTTATATTTTTATAGCCTGTTGATTAAAAAACTCAAATGTAACATTTTATTGCTTTATGCTTCAATTTGTGTTTGGTTATATGTTTGACTCTGAACTATTCCCCCCGTTTTCTTTTTTTAACTTCAGTGTTTTTTTTTTTTGTTTTTGTTTTTTTTGTTTTTTTTACTTTTTTTATTCTTTTACACTCTTGGTCTGTGTCCATACACCAGTTTCAGAAAGAGCTGAAAGGGAAGTTACTACTCCCTCCTCCAAAATAATTAATTGTTTTTTTTCTGAAGCCATCTGTTTGATAGTAAAACAGACTTTTGCACTTTAGTACTTGTGATTTGGCATTTTGGGTGGTGAACTATGTAAAATCATGCCATGATTCTGGCAGTTCTTTTGCATTAGGTCCTTATAGAAATCCCATGGAGTCAGCAGGTTGCGTGTTTATTCCTTCTTATTTTATGAAGGAGGAAACCTAGAAGACTGAGATCTTGCCTAATATTGCCTAACATTGCCTAGCAGATCTTGCTAGAATTCAACTTTAGGACTTCTGTTTACAAGTCCAGGCTTTCTCCACTGTAAGCCCACGCTAATTTCAGCAGTCTTTACCTTACTTCTAAGATAAATCTGCTGAATGACTGTCTGTGATGTTTGCTATATCAGTGGCTCATAAACTGGCTCAAAACTCGCTAACATTGTTGGGTTGTTCGTACAGCAATTTCAAATCAATGTTTAGAAGCAAAAAAGAAACAATCATTTAAAGTGCCATTAGCATTCATTTCAGCCTGAACCCAGCTGAAATATCTGCAAGTGTTAATTCACCAGAGAAACCTTTTCAGCAAAACAGTGCAGCCTCCTGCGGTGCCAAATGAGAGAAGGAGGTAAATGAAATTGGTGGTGTTATTATTCCCCAGCCAGCCCAGCCAAGGGGGTCTGCTAGGAAATGAGGGTCTCTAGACATTTTGCTCAGAGAAAATAGGATCAAGGTTAAAATAAACAAAATTTTCCAATGACACTTCTCCAATTATGGCATATCCTGTCTCCCTCTGGTTGTCCTGGTAACTTTAATTAAAGCTGTTTCAGTCTATTCCAAAGCTATAACTACTGTAATATGCCCTAACTCTTAATGCAACCTTGACATTCAGCGTATTGTTAAATAATGAAAAGGAGAAAATGACAAATGTTTTCAAATGACTGTTGAAGTAGATTTTGTTTGTTTGTTACTGGAATGATGAGATTATTGGCATTTAACTAAATAGTTTTTCTGTGTTCCCTTAGCTCTTAGGCCAGTAGCTCTGTATCTTTTATGTGTGCCAACAGTGCCAACAGAATTTGCTAAAAATGCAGATTTTTGGTCTTCACTTCTAGATTCTTTAATACAGAAATCCAAAAAGAAATTCAAGAAAAATTAATTCTAAGCAAGTGACACAGGGTTCAGAGGTATGAATCATAAAGTTTTTAGACATTCAAAGAAGAGTTAAAATGATCTTAGTGGTCATTGGTGTGCTGTGGTGAAAGAGTCGATTCAGTAGCACGGATTAGAATAAAGACTGGTGTTCATGAGGGATGGGGGGTGAAAGTGAGGGAAGAAATGTATAGATTTCCATGAAGTTTGGTGGGAAAGGGAAATGTGAAGCAATGCTAAAGGCTGTTGTACATTGATATTTTGAAAATAGAGGATGTAAAGGCAGGTTTATAGTCAGAATGGAAGTAATCTGTGACATTTGAAAAAAGAAAGGGGGGTGGAGTCTGAACGTTGAAGGATGGTTCCAGAGAAAGCAGAGAGAAGATCAAGGTTGTAGAATGTGTCTTTGAAGAGAGAGTTGGATCTTTCACTTGGTGCAGAAGAGAAATTATTAAATATAAATGAAGACCATTATGTTTGCAGCCACTTTTTTCCCTTGATCCAGTAGATGACATAAAATACAAAGACTGAGCCATGGGGTTTTGGGATGTGGCAAAAGTTTGGGGGAATAAAGTGAAAAAGGGTGAAAGGAGTCTACTGTGGCTAATTAAAATGACTGCTAGATAAAATGCAGAGTGTTTCCAATATTGAGAAAAAGTTGAAGATATTAAATACCTGCATATTCTAACAGTGATGTCCATGCTACATATGAGTTTCAAAGTTCTCTGAAAATTCTGTGCATGTATGTGTATTTTGGCCATTCATCCAGAATTTGTCCTGAAGTCTAAGCTTGTTAAAGTTGAAGGGACCAAGAAAAAAGATTCCTTTGGAAGAAGTCTGAAATATTTTGCTATTTCTTTTCTCCCAGGAGAAAGTGTTCGTACCCTTCTCTTTAATCTTAGTGTAAATGTCTTCAGGAGGGTTACTCTGGGAGCTAATACATCTCCCTCAGAGCCAGACTGATACAGCAGGGGGTACCCCATTCTTTGTTTTGTGCAGTTGAGATTACTTCCCTTTATGGATGTGGTCCATGCCTGTGGGTGCTGAGAGCGAATGAGCGTGGCTAGAGATTCTCGTGGTGGCGGAGAGGTGTGAGGTGGCTTCCTGGGACACAGGCTCACAGGTGCGCATTGCGGGATGGAGCTGGTCTGGGGCTCGGGGCTTCCTACCAGGGGTAAAGTCAGTTCTCCAGAGCAGGGTCGAAATGCACTGTCAGGTACAAACTGAGTGGTTGGAATACTGGTGACAGCCACAAGTGTGGAAGTTCAGTGTCCTGGGTATCTCCAAACAGCACAGGAATGTGCCCCGAGAGAGGAGCAGGTAGTGTTGAATATCTGTCAGTCTCAGAGAGCACACAATAGAGGTGTGCTTGGAAAATACGCATGTGTTCAAATAAACAACAACAAAAAAACGTTACAGTAAAGGACACATTGCCATGAATCCCCCTCACGATCCCCCTCTTCACTTCAAGCACACTGATCCCATCATTCTTGCCACTTTCTGAGCTGCTCTGGAAGCCCTCTTATGTATCTGTCTTTAATTTCGCTGTCCTGGATACCTCGGTGTTCTGAATGGATTCCCTTTCATGGTCATGTTGACTTTGGGTAAGAGCAGCCAGAAGTCACACGGTGCCAGGGCCAGTGAATAAGGTGGTTAAGGATGCAGTGTCATGTTTTTACAGGCCTGCCTTTCCCGTTGGGTGGGACTGGGCAGGAGCATTCACTGTATTTAGGATTACACCTTGTAAAGACACTCATGAAAGAGGGCTTCCAGAACTGCTTCAGAAAGTGGCAAGAATGATGGCATAAATGTGCTTGAAGCAAGGGGAGTATTTTGAGGGAGATTAATGGCAATCTGTCTTTTAGCGTAGTAAAGTTTTTCTTTTTTTGACTTACGTATCCTCAGCATCTTTGAATCACCCCTTTGAATCAGCACTCCTAGCCGCCTCTTCCTTAGCATCATTGCCGAAGTCGCCCTTTGAAAGCTGGCAGGTAGCGTCGAGATGGGATCAGGAGGAAAAGCCCCCAGGCTGGACAGTAGTGTACTACACTCCCCACGTGAAGTTTCTCACTCTGAAACAGTGCCAAGCTGACAATGACTTCAAAATGAATTCTATTTATTTTAATACTATTACTAGTTTTAAAAGGCAGGGTTTTTATTATGTTTCTCAATTGTGTCACAGACTCCTGGACTAACCTGATCTTCCTACCTCAGCCTCCTGAGTGGATGAACCTCTATAGATCTGTGGCACTGTGCTCACATAAAATAAATTTTATTGATAGACTTTTGATTTTTAATACAGATTAGATATTTTAATTGATTAACTGAGGCTGGTTTGGAGATTATAGTTTTATGAGCAAGGATGAATGGAAAAGTTATGGAAAGCGTAAGGTTTAATGTCATTTTCAAATATGATTATTAGAAAAGCCAATCGAAGAGCAAGCCATACAGATTGTAGGTTTATTTTCCCTCCTATAAGAACAAATGTGCAGGTAGGTAGCTCAAGAGATTTCTGGAAATCTCATTCTGTTACTTCCGCACAAGTCGCTGGGCAAACTTTGCCTGTGAAGGGTGTAGCTTTAGCACTGGTGTACTTAGCTGGGGTGGCCACCTGAACAGCAGTGACGTCCTCTCAATTAAAATATATGCAGGCAGCCGTCTCTCTATTAAGAATTTCTCTAGATGTAATGCTAGTTTTAGGGAAGAGAGTTGTCTTAGTTACTTTTCTTGTTGCTGAGACAAAAATACCCAACACCCAACATTAAGGGAGGAAAGGTTCATTTCAGCTCACAATTTTTAGAGGTTTCAGTTCATGGTCTGCTGGCTCCAAGACAGGGTGGCCTGGCAGAGGGGCATCACAGAGGAGAAACAGTTCATGGTGGGCAGAGGGCAGTAAAGCAGAAGGCAGCAAGCAACGAAGTAGGAAAGCAGCAAGTGACAGCAGCAGCTCTCTTTCTGTCCCTTGTATTCTATCCAGGGTAGGTAGCATTCACACCGAGGGTGGGCCTTCCCATTGTCCACTCCCAAAACTATGCCAAACCAATCAATAGCGAATTTAGTAAGCAACACCCTTAACCCCAGCATCACACACTGTAGGTGTAGCCACCTCTGAGAAGCCTCCCACCCCCTGTGACTGCATGAGGCTTTGAGGGAACATCTAGACACAAACCATAACAAAAGTCTAGAGCAAATTCATTTGAAGGAAGCAAAAGATAGAAAAGAAAGCATTGATTTCTATTAGATTTTTAAAAAAATAGTCTCAACCTTTTGCTGTAATGATTACATTCCTAAATAAATCAGCTTTCCATAACGAGGCTTGGCACAATATGAACAGTATTAGAATGGAAAGACTGTTAAATTCATCCAGATTTGAGGATTGGCAGAGTAAAATTTGTAAGCATCAAGGGTCCTGAAGGGTTAGTCAACGATAATAGAAGCCTGAAACCATGAACCACGTTTGCTAAGCTCTGATCATGCTGTGGAATGAAGAAGCCCAGAGAGTAGATAGACATTTAGTGTGGATAAAGTCCATTGGGAACTGTGGAGAAACAAGAACCTTTGGTTAAGGAAAGAAGTTTATGAAATGAAGCATTCTGGGTAATAAGGTATTGGCATGAGTGAGTGAGCTGGTGATTTAATGGAGCAGAATGGAAAATTTTGGAGCAAGGCACTGATTTGTATTTATTGAGTGTCGAGTATGTCCCCGACCCTTTTCTTCCCATATAGCTGTAGCACAGCTTCCATCATGTGGAGTAGTCTAATTGTCTTCATTTTACCGATGAGAAAGTAAAGCTCAGAGAAGTTCAGTACTTTGCCTGATTTTGCACAGCTAACAAAGCATTCGAACTCACTTGTGTATGCCACAGAAATACTTGGTGTTGCTTTGTGTGCTGTCTTACTGGGCACACTTACTGAGCTTAAACCATTCACTCATTTGATTTTCACCGTTTGTCATCTGAAACTAACAAAGGCTAAATGACTTTACCAAATCTTCCATACAGTGAGAGATGTGGGTTTGAATTCTGGAATGTAGGTTATCCACCGCTCGGCGGTATTCACTATTTTTCTTACCTCTGCGACATCTCAGTTATCTCAGCCTCAGTTTATCAGTCATTTGTCCAGTCAGGTCAAAGCACTCTGCCCAGGCACCACGTAGCTATTAAGAAAGCCATACTAATAATGTCCACGTGAAGTCCGCAGTACCATTGTGTAAATCCCTTACAGTTTAGCTAGTTTATCAAGTAAGTAACAAGCAGACCCGAACTGCAGAATATTCTGTTAATGGTTTCTGAGAGGAAAGCCTCTTGATGTTTGAAATCCAGTCTTCACAGACCTCTGAAGAAGAAATTTTGTACCTCGGCCCATGTTAGCTGATTCTTGTAAGGGAACTATTGACATTTATTTTCTTCAAACTCAGTGTTTTGATGATAAAAATATGAGCAGCTTGACCTAAATTCCAAATGCAATTGATAAAACATGAGAATCGGATGCAGGTGCTTTGGAGGGAAGGAATGCGTGGTCCCTGTGGGCAGTGAGCAGCTACACGGCCCGCAGACCTCTGTGAGTCCTGTCCCCCGCTTGAGCAGGAAGACACGTCTGTCGAGCCTGCCACTCAAATGTGCACTTTATCACCGGATCCATGCACGTGGGGATTTGAGAAACGTATATTTCACTACTTTCTTTAGGTTTTAAAAAGTTGGTTGTGGGTTTCTATTGATACAAATAGATTATGCATGTTTTGCCATAAATAATAATCTATCAGAATTTTCACTCTGAACGTGAGATTTTTCTGAAGCAGATTTCTGGCTTAACTGGGAGATGCCTCTCTGTCGTGGATACCACTGGCTAACGTGGTACGTGGAAAGCTCCAGAAACACATCCACATTTCTTCTCTTAGGTTGTGTGTGTTAGCAGCATTGTTATAGGTTTTAAAATCTAAAGTCATTTAATCTTAGGAATCTGGGGCCAAAGAGAAGGGGTGGGAAATCACCAAGTGCCTACTGTGTGTAAGACGTCTTGAGCCACTCCGGGAAGGAGCAGGTCCATCTGCCTGCAGCCATGCTGCTCCTCCCCCCACACTCGGCATTTCAATTTTTACAACATTTCTTCTGATGAGTGTATTATTTAAAGGTTAGCAGTGAGGTGTTTTTAAACAAGGCTTTCTGTTGTGAATCTCTCCCCCTCCTGTGCTGTCCTTGTCAGCATGCCGTAGCTGCCTGCACAAAGGTGCATTTGAGAAAAGGGTAGCTATCGGCTCTATATCCAGATGGAAAGCAGATTAATGGGATGGTGCACCCAGTTCCTTCATGGAAGGCTTGGACAGGGGAGGTTTCTACTCCAAGAAAACTTTCTGGGAAATGTGGTTCTCATAGTCTTGAGGATTGGGAAGTACTAGGTAGAGTTTCAACAGGAGCATGGCTGCATGGACTACTTGGCGTGGATAATACACCCTGTGAGAACGCACTTGTGAAAATTAAGGGGAAAGGAATGGGGGCTCCTGGGTGTCAAGGAGGAAGGTGTGAGAATCAGGGGAGTGGTTTGCGAGGCTTACGCAGGCCAAACCCACATCTGGGGGCTTTGTAACAACCCTCAGTGTGAAGCAGACATTAAAAAGTTAGAAAGAATTTCAAGATGATGGCAACAGAGAGAGCAGACCCCTAGCATGGGTCTCTCCGGGTGTGACAACCCAGGACTCACATGCATGAATCTGATGGGTCCTGCATGCGAGTGATGCACCCTGGGTTGGAGCCCAGAGTCGCTGTTCTTAACCTACGGGTGCAGTCTTCAAAGTTACCTGGTAATTTGAGAGTCTACAAAATCTGCAGTATCACTGAATGATAATCTCAAAGTGAGGCAGGAAATCCATGTATTGTTCCACTTTTGTTTTTACGAACTAGCAGATGATCTTAAAAGAAATGTTCTCATCTGAATACCCTAGTGAATAGTGTTTTGTGTAAAAATAAATACGTGTGGAGAAACAGTGCCACTGTCTGATTCACACAATGGAATCTTCAAATAGAATTTCATGGCATTTCTTAAATTCAGAGACCATCTGACTAGGTAATATTTGCTAACATCAAGTATCCTTTGGCCATTTATAGAGTTGAGCTAAAAGCGGCATTCTGATTGCTAAATGTTCTTAACTTTATTTTCTTATGTTGAATTTTCCCTTGCTCCGATCAACTGTTATCCCTCCACGGTCTGTGAATTCATTTTCTAACTTTTACTCAGTAATCTGAAGACAGAGCCCTTTTAGGAGATGCCCCACAGCATCCTGGCTTCCTTTTTTTTAAATATACACAGGAGCTCTTTTGAACCTGTACGATGTAATTTCTCAGTGCTTGTGAAGTCAGGAACAGCTTGTGCAAAAATCTGTGCTTTCCTTAAAATTCCTGGACACCGTTTACTATTAGCTTAATGGACTGTTCCACTAATTTAATTAAAGTCTGGTAGACTCATAAATCTTGGACGAATTTTGGGGATCCATTTTGAGGTCTTTACCTTCCAGGCAGGTGAGTGTCTAAATCACCAATGTTAAAGAGTTCATTGTTCTTTTTTTTTAATATTACTAGTGATTAAGATTAATTGTCAAATGTTATTATTGCTTAGCTTTGTTTTTAAGTACTTTTTCTAACATCCATGCCCCTGTCTTGCAAACATCTGGGTCATTTCCTATCTCCTGTGTGTTATGATTGGATTGACATTTGCCTGAAGTCTGTTCGGGTTCCTCTTTGCGAGCTTGGGGTCTGGCGGCCTGAGGGTGGAGCAGTTTTCAGCGGTTCACCAGAGTTTGGAGTTCCTGGTGAGTAATGGCAGCTTTTGGTTGCTGAACAATCATTATTGCCAGACGTTGCATTAAACGCTTTGTCCACATTAGCACATTTACCCTTCACACAGCCCGAGGAGGTCCACTGTTTCACAATCTGTGTAATCTTCTGCTCCGTAAAGAGGTCTGAACCATCCACATCTTTAGCAGAGGAGGTTTTGCACCCAGGTATCTTTGACTTCCCTCTGTGCTTTTCAGCAGTGTGCCCTGGGTCTGTAAACTAATGATCCCCGATTTTTAAAATCTTTTCTGTATGGAAACATTTTCTTTTTCATTTCACTCTCTTCTGGAAATTATCGAATATCTCCTCTCCGATTCTCCTGAAGAACAGAGGCCAGAATCTGTTGTACTTTTATAAGGGAGCAAGCGTTGCACTTGACCGCGCCTACGCATGAGTCCGTCATCACGTGCTCTGGTCTCAGCAAAATCACCTCACTCCCTGGGGGCTTTCGTGGATGATAATGAGTTTATACTTGTGTTATACATACACAGGGATATCATAGGAAATAATTTAAACAATAACAAACGTAATGTAAGGGCTGGGTGTGGTGCTCATGGTGGAACGGTTGCTTTTCATACACGGGGCCCTGGGTCATCCCCAGCACCACAAAAATAAAATAATAAAAAAAAAGGAAGAAAAAGAAAACTACAATAGTAGTATAAGGTAAAATCAAAAATTCTTTTAAGAATCCACCATCCAGAGAAAAACTACCTCTTAAAGTTTGGTGAGTACTCTTTAAGAACATGTATTTTTTTTTTTTTTACTTTGTGTATCAGACTCCAAATACTTTATGGAGATTTTTATGTGATGGGGTACTACTTAAATGATTGATTTTATAATTTGTATTATTCCATTATATGAATATATTATTACTGATTTTGCATTCTGTTGATAGAAATTCAGTTTGGTTTTTTGATATAAATGATACTGATATTGTGTATGGCACATCTTTACATATATGTGGGAAAGCGTTTGATTATTAGAATTATGCCATGGAAGTTGAATAGTGGAGTCGAAAAAGCAGGTGGGGCATTATTTATATTTTTATTTTAAGGAAGTGGGGATCTTTAATCTCCCCATTAGGTCCTTCTCTCCCTTTTCTTTGTTTTTACACTCACCGCCCCTGATAGACTTGAGTAGGAATGAATATGTTCCAGTCTAATCAGTTAAATACCATCCTGTAGGTAGGACTTGATTTTAAATGATAGATATATTTTTAATTATTATAATAATGTCAAAAACCTTGCTGTCATCTGCACATTAGTGACTTCGTTGATGGCAACAGGGGCAAACATCTGTCTTCCAGATTTACTTAAAAAACCCTCAGCCTCTGGATCGTGGTGCTGATCACTATGCATGCAGCCACGGGCAGCACGCCAGCACGCCTCGCTGGCGACAGTGACCCTGCTGTCACAGTACTGTGTTCTGGGACATCTGACACCATCCAGGCCCAGCTGAGAATAAAAATCAAGTTGTGCCTGGACAGCCGGGGCGTTAGTCACAAAGGGCTGTCTCGTTAGTCCTGGGACTCATTACACCCAATTGTAGCTGCTGCTATAAATGTCCCTGGATTGCGCAGAAGTCCCTGTTGTTGACACTGCTTGTCTGAGAAATTCTAGGTCTGCGATGTAAAGGACCCGCAGTAAATAATCATGACTCATTTTCTACAAGTGGGTTTAGAAAGAGTTTATTGCCCTGTATATTACTGCCTATGCTGTGTCCCGACGTAATGTGGCCTCATAAACAGGAAAACAATTAAATAATCATCCACCATGATATTTATGCACTCAGAACATTTCCTTAAAAATGTTGATGTTCAAAAGCCACTTTTGCTTGACAGTCATCCTTGCAAGTTTAACTCTTGCAGAAGTATTTATTTTCATTAAATTACTTTGCGCATGTTAGTTTCCCCCTGTTAAATGGGCTTGTGTAAACTACATAATTCCTGATGTCTTCGTTAGTAGCTAGATTTTGACTCATTAATCATATCCATTGGAATGAAACGAATCCTGACAAATTCTCAGTGGAGTGTTGGCATTTTTGGTTTTAAATGTTTGAAAAATATCTCATATAATGGAATGATAATTAGAATAACAATAACCTTTTAAGTGCTTACAATGTAAGAGATCCTGTACAAGGCACTTGCCTTTGCTTACTAAACCCTGGCACACTGGTGGTAGCATTGTCTCTATTTTACCAGTATTTTGGCCAAGATTTGTGTCCAGATCTGTTTAATTTCCAGGCTTGCTGACTGCATTGCTTCTCACTCTGCTTTTATTTTCTGGCTCTTCATCTCCTCCCCTTCTTTCTTTCCTGTTCCCTCCCCTCCTCTTCTTCTATTCCTCTCCTCTTCCTCTATTACCCAGTGTAATAAGGGGAGGAACTGAGTGAAGAATTGGAATGTTTCAAGTATCTTATCCAAGATCTTGCAGTTCTAGGTTGGTATTTTTGTGTCTGAATTAGATTACATATTGTTGTGTTTTATTTTACATCAGCTGTTCTGTAGAAAAGTAGTAATGACAGTTTATTTTAGCTTAATTACAATGTATGTAAAGGGAGAGAAAGACTGAAAGAGACATGGAACAAAGGAAAGTGCGTGTAGCCTTTAAGTCTTACTTGTGTTAAGTATTTACATAAAAACGTGGGGCCCGATGAGATAGTTCAGTGGCATAAGTGCCTGCCTGACATGTGCAAGGTCCCGAGTTTGACGCCAGTACCCACAAAAAAAAAAAAAAAAAAAAAAAAAAAAAAAAAAAAAAAAAGTGGTGGATTTATCTACCCAGAGAGACAGAGGTGAGCTTTTATTGAGCTGAATGTAAGCACTTAGGCTCGTACATGGAAACCAAGAGTTCTGGGTATACACAAGCCACGCGCTCCGCTGGGCTGCTGTACGCATAAGCTGATACTATGTCTTGGGAGTATTTTAGGGAAACTCTGGTTTTTAAACCTTGTACAGTGAAGGTTTAAAGACCAAAATTATTTAAAAGTTTTTATTCTAAATTTGAGCTTGGATACCATGCAGATAATCAATCTTACAACCGACAAATCGAACTTTTTTGTTGTGATCTATCTCAGTTCCTTGGTATTTCTGGAAGTGAATTTTACTTGCTCTCCAAAGCACCGATTGTAGGCAGAGATAACGGCGAAGTCAATCCTTGGCAGTTGTAAGCATAAGACGTGCTTAATTAGCCTTCTGATCAGAGATAGTGCGGGTGCAGGGCTTGTGCACAGCCAAAGCCCAAGACCTCGAGCTGCAGTGAAGGGGAAAGTCACCATGTCACCGTGGGAGGGCGCAGGGAGGCGGGGAGCTGTTTATCTGCAACATACAAGTAACTAGGACACACTCAGGGCTTTGCCTCTTAATGAAGTTCACGGATCTTTAATGTGTGCACTGTCGTTCTTTTGCCCCAAAAAATTGTTTACTGGAGCTTTACAATTTCTGCAAATGATGCTATCTTTTGGGAATTACTTTCCTTAATTTCAGTGATTGCAAATGTTTGCTAGTCATTGGGCCAGGAAAACCAGGGTCACCGCACTTCCATGATCAGATTTCTCTTCTAAGTGGCAGCCTATAGTCCTCAGCTGACATTTCACACCCTTGCCCGCCCCATCCCTCTTGGGAACCAAATCACCTTATTGAGAAGCAGCAAGTAGCACCTAATGCCCACCCCAGAAAATGCACTGCCTTTTCCTTCTGCCCAGAGTGTTTGAGACAAACGCGTGGATTTCAAATAGCGTTGCTCAGCTGCTTGGGCGGCACCGAGTAGACGCTGAGGGAGGACAGTTTCAAACGTAACTGCACTCTGTCACGAAGGCCGTACTTTTCCCCTCAGCTCCGCCACGGAGTGACTCTGTGATCTGACTGTTTTATTGCCACATAAGTAGGCGTCCCTTATGGAGGGAGCTGGCAGTGTGGATTTGTGTTGTGTTTGTGTGACAATAGTAATTTCCCGCTTCTAAATTTAGCGACAGCGTTTAAAAAGCGAAATCATGCATGCACGTTAGGCAGTGAGCTTTAAAGCCTCCTGGGCATTCTTGGTGGTTTGTGGAAGTGCGGACCTGTGGGCACAGTACCGTTAATCTTTCAAAACTGGGTCCCACTCAGCTAACGCCGACCAATGAATGACGGCCTCTGTGCAGTGTGTCCTTGTCACGTGGCTGTAGTTTCCCGAGTTACTCTGTAGTGTCAAATGTTTAAGTAGTACCGAATCAGATGTTTTGATCTGTTAACAGATCGCTTTAGTTTTTTTCTGTCAACATTGAACATCGTGCCACTCTATGTGGTCTGATTATCAGGGAGAGAGACTTCAGTGTCCCTTGGCAGGAGACACCCAGGGCGCTCAAGTTGGGTGTGGGGCAGGGAGGAGAGTGGGAGCCAGGTAAGCAGTGGTCAGAAGATTCGATGCTACTTTCTCAGTTTTAATCAAATTAAAGTTATTTGTCAAGCACAATATGTGTATTTCTCTCTCTCCTTGTTTTTTTTTTTTTTTAATCACAATACCTGGGATTGAACCCAGGGCCACGTGCATACTAATCAACTGCTCTATCATTGAGCTGTGTCCCCAGCCCTTTCAAGTACAATTTGTATGTTAGATTTTTTTATTTTTGGAGGTTTTTCTGATCATTGTTTTGGTACCTGAATTTCCCATGCAACAAAGCAAAATATTTTTTTTTAAAGTTCCACTTTGTGACATTGATCTAAGGAATTATAGTTTCTAGCCAGTATTTGCAAAATGTAACCAGTGATAAACAAAACTTCTTACAGAAAAAAAGAGAGAAGTGAGTTACATTCTCATTAATACTAATTTTTCGAACATTAGTTGATTTATATATAGAATTAGCCATGTGGTTAAGTGCCATGATTGTCTTATTTCTTAATGATGGTTTAATTTTCTAGAATCTTAATTTTCCCCTTCCTCAGGTTACCAGTGGAGGATGACATTTTGAATTAAAGAGGTGAATTTAAAAAATCTGTTTCTTTTAGTATTGCCTCACCGATTTTTCTTTTCTTTTTAGGTTGTCTTTATCTTTCCCATTATTTGTAATACTTTCCACCCTTTGTAGTGGAGTTTCTTTCAGCACTCTATAGTTTTTAATTTTTTATATCACATGGTGATTTTTGTCTTTTGATGGAAGACGGCAGACCATTCATGTCTACTTTAATGGCTGAAAAGTTTTTATTCTTTCCATTTTTCCATGTTCCTTTATAAAGCCATTGTTTTATTTTTTGTTTTTGTTTTGTTTTGTTTTTCTTTTTTCTATCCTGATGAAATTGTTTTCCATCTCCTGTGTGGAAGTTCTGGTGTATTTCTAGAATTTATTCTTGGTCTCTGTCTGTTCTTTTAAATACCCTACTACGGTATTTAAGCAAGGCAGCAGCTACTTTGCTACTGGAGATGTACTCTTTCTCCACATTGATGCTCCATTATTTCCCAATCCCTGTGCTCTTCAAGCAAATTGGTACAACTTCAAGAGGTCGATTATTTCTTACTAGAACTTCCTGGATAGTTTCTTCTGGATTTAAGTATTTATATTTTGCATCATCATGCAGTGTCTTCATGCCAGGCTGTGGTCTTGTCTTCCAGAATTTAGTAGACATGGTCCCCTGTCTTCTACCATCTCTGCATCAGAGGAGATGTCTAGGGCCAGCACGGTCATTATGTCACAGAGTTTGTGAGAATGTCACGTACCTTTGGGATTGAAGGGTTCACTCTCAGCTGCCTAGCTGGGGTCCTTTCTTTTCCTTGCATCTCCCCACTCTGAGAGCTTCTGGTCTCCCGACTAGGCCTTCCCCAGCCGAGGAGCACTTCTGTCCGACGTGTGTAGTACGAGTTCCTCTTTGGGAATTTCACTACATGCGTTGTAGGCTGTCCTTCTTCTTTTTTCTTCTTTTAACTTTTAATTTATTATTTCCTCATCTTTAATTTTTCTCCAGTTTTTGTTTCTTGCATATTTGAACCTGTAGGTTACTAACCAGTTATCCACAGTTATCCTGTCATGTAATTCATCCACCTTTTAAAATTCTAAAACCTATAATTTGTTTTTTTTACCTCTCTGTATATGTTTTGCTGTTTTTACATGAATTTGTCCATGTCCTTTACATGGTCTGTTTCACTGAGATACATTCTGATTCTTTTTCTTTTTTTTTTTTTTTTGTGGGGACCGAGGTTGATGTCAGGACCTCATGTGCCAGCAGGCGCCTGTGCTGCTGAGCGATATCACCGGCCCTTTTTTCGTATGTGGGTTCCGGGAGTCGAACTTGGGCCCTCGCGCTTGCCAGGCAGGCGCTTATGCCACTAAGCCATCTCACCGGCCCCACATTCTGATTCTTGTACTTGATCTCCCATTCCTTACACTTGGGGTTGTGCTCTGAATATGGAAAGATGTCCCATGTGGGAATCACACCCGCAGGGCTCAGAAGGCCTAGAATGGACCAAGCTTGCAGTCAGACCTCCTCCAAGACCTAGCGGGTCCCTGCACATTCCGATAACCCAGCAGAAAACCTCGCCCCACTCAGCTCCTCCTTAGAGTTTTTGTTTCCAGATTGGTACTGTTTTAAAAATAATCATGAAATAATTTTAAATTTGCAGACAAGTTTCAAGATCAGTAAAAAATACTGCTATGTTATATCCGCCCATATTCCCACAAAATTAACATTTGACTGACCGCACGTGTCTCATCTTTACCTCTTATGTGTGTGTGCATGCGCGTGCGTGCGCGCGCGTGCGCGCGCACACACACACACACACACGTCCACGACTCTTTTTTATGAACCAAGTGAAACCTGTTGCAGATATCATCCTTCTTGGCTTTCCGAGGCCAGGCGAATCTCACGGGGTGCAAGGCATCCAACGCTAGTGTCTTAGTGCATTTTCATTGCTCTTACAAAATACCAGAGGCCAAGTAACTTGTAAAGCAGAGTATTTGGCCCACAATTCTGCTGGCTGGAGAGTCTGGCAGCACGGCGCTGGTGTACTGACCGGGGCCCCTGGCTTTATCCCAATGTGGGACAGGAACTGAAGGGCCACGTGCCACACGGATCACACCCCAGTCTCATCAGAACTTCTCCAGTCACACAAGACCTGACCCAGTTCCGGAGAAGCCGTTAACCCATTCATGGAGGCGAAGCCCTGTGACGTAATTCCCTCCTGTGCCACCCACCTCTTCAAGCATTGGCACCTTGACCCTAACACCAGGCACTGCGTCCAACTCTGCACTCTTGGGGGCCGAGCCCTGCAACCCGCAGCGCTCGTTCTTGGCCTTCCTGGGTGGACCACAGGTGTCAGGAAATGCTGTGGCCCTTCAGGAAGGGCCTTTCCCTTTCGGGATCTCCTTACAGGCAGATTCGTGTCCCCAGATCCGTACGTCGGATCCCAGCTCCCAGTGTCTCAGAAGGCAACTGCATTCGGAATGGGTCTGCGAGGGGGCACTGAGTTAAAAGGAGGTCGCGTGGGCGTGCGCCCATTCTCCTTAAAAATGACCTCTTGGGAGGACACAGGGAAGGCGAGGCCCGTGCCAGGACAGCGTCGCTGGGGGACAGCAGCTCTCCCGGCTGCTCTACCTCGGACTTCCGCCTTCTGGAACAGAGACAGCACATTTCTCTTGTTCCAGCACCAAGCGTGTGACACGGGGTGATGGCAGGAAATTCTAGCCCTGTCATTCATTAATCATTAGGAAAGCGTTACTTAAAGGTAAATGGATGGAAAAGCCAAGCTGGGAAGTTTTTGTTACTCTCAATACCTGGGGTAAAATTTCCTGTACAAAGTTATAAATGTGCATTTTCATTTATTTTTGGACAATTTTTTTAAACATTAATCATCCATCACTGACCACATTCTATAAGAAGTTATATGCTTAAACTTCTAGAGCAGGAGGAACACAGCTCCCCCACTCTGGAATCTGACGTGTGGGGTGGGACACAGGTCGCCGAAGCCCTTGGCGACATCAGTCATCGTTGCTTTCCGGGGCCTGTTCCCCCGGGGTGTGCTGAGGGTGAAGGTTCCCACCTCTCTCTCTGTGGCAGATTAAAATGTCAGCACTGCTCCTGCAGCACCCAGACAATTTCCAAGGTGGGAGAGAAGAGCTGTTTACAATCACAAGTTAAAATTGATAAATATTTCTTTTCTTACCAAAAATTTGAAAACAGCAAGTTAAGTTAGGTTTTATTTTATTTTATTTTATTTATTTGTTGGGGACAGGGTCTTGCTATGTAGTCCAGGCTGGCCTTGAACTCACCGTGTAGCCCAGGCTGGCCTCATACTCGCAGTGATCCTCCTGCCTCAGCCTCCTGAGTGCTGGGATTATAGGTGTGCACCACCACACCTGGCAGGTGTTTTGTTTTATTGGTACACCTTTGCAGTACATGCAGTTTACAGTCACCTTGGAATGGTTACATGTACATACTACAGCTTCTTTTTTTTTTTTAATTCCCTCCCCTTTTTCTCCTCCTCCCTCCATCCTCTTCTAATTCCCCTATCCCATTTTTCACCCTTGCTGATACTGTTATCTTAGCTCATGTTATGGGGTATCATGTTTACATTCACTGAGCTTATTAGGTTCTTGTACATGGCATATCTTTATTCTACTTGTTTCCCCTTCCCCTCCTCCTCACCCCTCAAACTCTTTCCCTTCGATCACTTCCCTATTGCAGGAGATCCATGCTCTCGTCCCTCTATCCATCCTTTATTATTCTCTGTTCGTACTTTGCCTCAGTCAAATGAGAGGTGCCACACAATACCATATTGTGTCGGTATTGTCAGCTTGTGTGTCTGGTTTAGGTCACTCAACATTATATTTTCCAGGTGCATCCATTTTCCTGCAGATGTTTCAAATCTGTCATTCTTTATAGCTGAGTAGTATTCCATTAGCTATAGATACCACATTTTCTTTATTGGGGGTACGACTGCTTCCAAGTATAGTCATTACGAGTTGGTGTGCACGTATCAGTGTAGTACGATGTTTTCAGCTTTTCGGGGAAGGTGCCTAGCAGGGGGATTGCTGGGTCATACAGAATTTCTACTTTCAGTTCTTTGAGGAATCTCCTTACTGATTTCCATGATGGTTGAACTGGTTTACATCCCCACTAACAATGAAGGAGGGTTCCTTTTTCACCACAGCCTCACCTGCATTTCTTACTGTTTGATTTCATTCTTTCCGAAATAAGATGGATTGTTAGGGTTGTTTTAATTTACATTTCTCTAATTTTTTTAAAAAAGGAAAAGTGGCATACATAAATTTGAGCAAAAGTAATTCTCTCAAGAGCTGTGGGGTTGCTCATGCGGAGTTGACACGCCTCAGTACAGCTGTATTTTCTTGTGGTTTTGATTGCATTTGCTTGATACTCAGTACAGTGGTTTGATATGCTGACTGCAGAAACAACTGAGAATACCGATTTTTCCGGGAGTCTCATTATCCCCGTGTTCAAAGAGTCAGAGGGAAACAGATTTCCCTGGCTTTCTCACATTGCCTAATGAGCAGCACCTACAGCTGATTAGAAGAACAAATGCTTATACAATTTTGAATAAAGTACAGCTCTTCTATGGTCTGTAAAAAATAGATGAAGACAAATATAACTTTTTTCCTTCAGTTTTCAACTGAGCTCGTATTGCAAGTATAACAAATACAGGAAAAAAAAAACAAAACCCACAACAATATCAAGTAAACAAGGTATTTACCTGGCTGGTAACCCTCGATTCTTTGAGTCAGATACAAAAGAAAATCAAGATTCTTAAGACTGAAGAAGTGAATGGCTTAAGTATTAATCACTTGATTAATGTATTTGTCTACAGAAGCGTTGGATAGAAATACAAATAGGCAAAAATAATGCATAGTTTGCTTTAAAGTGTTTATACATGCATATATATAACAATTGTTAGAAATCATTGGGATAATATGTAATGTGCTTATATTTTTTATTTAGTACCTAATTTAAAGTAATATTTAAAAATTACAGAATGTACATTTGTAATGTAGAAGATATGAGAATGAGAAATACATTAAATTTTATGACCCAGAGATAGCCACGATTCATATATTTGGTGTATATCATTCCATTTTTGTGAACAAATACTGACTTTTAAAGTCAAAGTTATGCTAACATAGTTTGTACACATGTCCATACATGTGTCACAATAGTTTGTACACATGTCCATACATGTGTCACAATCTTCCCAATATACATTATTTCACTTCAAATGCATAATCTTGGCTCATTTCCAGAGTTAGCATTTTAGAGAGGGTTCAATTTCTGAAAATCACAAAATTAATTATTTGTGGGCACTCTGATTTGAAACTGAGTGCAGTGGTTTTGGTCATCAAAATTAGGTTTTACATTTCTCTAACATATCACTATTCCTCTAGTGTTTTCTTTTACTGTTTTTCTTTTTTTTTTATTAGGATTTTCTTTTTTTTTTCAGTACTACTGATTATACCCAGGACCTTACGCATGCTAAACAAGCACTGTGCCACTGAGTTATATCCCAACTTTTAAAAATGTTGTATCGAGATAGAATCTCTCAATAAGTTCTCTGGACTTGAACTTGCAATCCTCCTGCCTCAGCTTCCTGAGTAGTTAGGCTTACTGGCTACCACACCTAGCATTTGACATATTTTTTAATGGTGATCTAAAGTATCTTTTGAACATTTCAGGTCTTACTTAACAATTCTCCTTTGGTATACTATTAGATTGACTTATGTTTAGCTCTTTATAGATAATGTTGGGATGCATATTATTATATGTAGTCAGTTTTGAGATCTTGGAATATGACCTTGAATACACTGTAAGAATTAAAAATCATAAACTTGAATGTGTACTAATCAAGGCTTTTTAGTTGCAAGTCTTCAAAATGACCTCTTAAAGTTTGTTTCAACTTTCAAGTGCGACACAGTTTACCTACATTGTGGGTAAGAGTATCATTTCAAAACACATGTGTCAACTACATAGATGGAAGTGTTATTACTAAATATTCTTTATGATAGCATATAAATTGCAAAAACATTAAACTCTTGAGCGCTAATAATTAACACTGGTATGCAGACTTTTAAAGTAGAGTTTATGAATTTATAAAACATTATTCAGGGGCCGGGGATATAGCTCAGTGGCACAGCACCTGCCTGGCAAGTGCAAGGTCCTGAGTTCTGTTTCCGGTACCAAAAACAAACAAACAAACAAGCAAAAACAAAAACAAAAAAATTATTCAAGAAAGAAAATTTAATTATATTCTTACAAAATATGAAAGTATATTATTTAGCGAAAACAATATGCATTTATTTCAGATAGCCCTCATTTGTGATAAATTATTAAAAAGGACTAAGATTTGAAAAATTTGAAAATTAAGTATCAGTTTTTAATTAGTTGAAAATAAAGAGTTCCACATTACTCTTAATAAGTACGTTTTTCTTTTTTTTCCTTTTTTGTGGGTACCGGGGGTCAAACTCAGGACCTCGCGTGCCAGAAGGCGCCCGTGCCGCTGAGCGATATCACTGGCCCTTTTTTCGTATGTGGGTTCCGGGAGTTGAACTCAGGATCTCGCACTTGCCAGGCAGGCGCTTATGCCGCTGAGCCATCTCACTGGCCCTGTTTTTTCATTATGCACAGTTAGAATAACAAATACATTTTGTACTACCTATGAAGTACTTTTATATTTGGATTTATCAAATTCGTGAGTGAAAAGTATTCATAGAAGTGTTCACCAAAGACATTAGGTAACTTGATTAGAATCCCAAAGGAGCTTTTATAGAAATTAATGAAATTGGAATATGCAAATTAAAATGCAGGGTTTATATTAGGATTTTATATGTCAACTTATTTTCTTCCTTTGTGAAATTTATATTTGAACTTTTTACCAACTGCTTCATTATAATCATTAAAACCAGGAATCCATATTCTAATTCTTTATCATTACATTGAAATATTTAGACTGAAAAATGATATTATAGACATATACTGAAAATTTCTTTTGTTTTGTTTTGTTTTCTCTTTCTTTCTTTCTTTCTTCCTTTCTTTCTTTCTTTCTTTTTTTTTTTTTTTTCCTTTTTGAAATAGGCTTTCTCTGTGCAGTTCAGGCTGACTTTGAACCCATTTTGTAGCCCAGGCTGGCCTGGAACTCGCAGAGATTCTCCTGCCTCAGCCTCCCAAGTGATGGGATTAACAGGTGTGTGCCACCATGCCTGGCCCGAATTTTTCATTTTAAAGAAGTATATTATCTAACCCAAAGTCAAATATTTATGATGATTTCTCTTAGTGATATTTAAATTTTACATTTTTATTCAGTATAGAGGACAGATGATCAATAAGTACAGTAGCTATGAAGTTTTAGTGTTCTAATTGCTCTAACCTCAATTTAAAGACTCCAGTTTAAAAAACTTCCCTTGCTTGACATCATTTCATAATGCCCCTTGGTTGGGAAAAAAACATGGCCATTTGGATTCAAACTTTAGGGAATGGAAATATTGTCATTAAAACATAGTCTTTTTTGCATGCTTATGATAAAACATGACAAAATGCTGAGTTTGATGTGACCTACTAATGTTTTCCATTTTTGTCTTATGTGGACAACCTGGTGGATATGTTAAATGATAGTATAGCTTTTCATGCTTCCATTCTTTAACATCTAAAATATTATTCGTGTAGAATAAAATCTGTGTTCCTATGAAAGCCTTCAAGTGTGTACATGGGCTGCTTGGTCCTTTCCTGTCTGACTTGATTTCATTTCTCTTAACCTTTTGAAGTGCTTCTGTCTGCAGCCTTCTTCATCTTCACTCCTTTTCACAAGCATTTGCTCATTCTGTTCCCTTTGTTTAGAAAACTGCCCCAGCCTGGTGTCCTCTCTGGTTTTCTTCATCTGGCCCATCTCCGTGTGAGGTCAGTGGGTTAGAATCGCCATGCTGGACCTTACTGTTTGTCTTACTTTTTTCGTTGCTGAGACAAAATACCCAACACCCAAAGTTAAAGGAGGGAAGGTTTATTTGGCTCACAGTTTATAGAGGTTTCAGTGCATAATTGGCCAGCTCCAAATCAGGGTGGCAGAGGGGCAACAGTTCATTGTGAGCAGAAGGTAGCAAAGCAACAAACAACAAGAGACAACTGGTAACTGACAAGGGATGAGCCTCTTTCTGTCCCTTGTATCTTATCCAGGCTACTCACCCTTAATCCTAGCATCACATCCTTGACCCCAGCATCACACACCCTAGATCCAGCCACATCCAAAAAACCCACCTATGACTGCATGAGGCATTGTGGGGACATCTACACAGAAGCCATAACATTCTGCCCCTGGCCCCCAAAGACTCATGTACACCCTTTTATGCAAAAGGCATTTAGTCCATGTCTAAGAGGCGCAAAATCCTAACAGTTTCAGCATCGCTGAAAAATCCAAGTCAAAACTCTGCTCTGAGGCTCTTAGCTGCAAGCCCCAGTACAAATGTAAAGAAAGTTAAACACTTCCACCATTCAGTGGCGCAAGATAGACATTTCCATTCCAAAAGTTACAAACGGGGATACAAAGGAATAGGACCAAAGTAAGTCCAAAATCCAGCAGGGCAAACATTAAATCCCACAGTTCCACTTCCAGCATCCCCAGCCATTGGTGGCAAGTTGCGAACTGCAAAGGACTTGGGTGGCTCCACCGCTATGGCACTGCTGGTGGTTGTAGCTCCCATGGCTTCTCTCTGGGGCCAGCTCTGTTCCCTCCTCATGGTTTTTTTCAAATGATCCACATTCCTTCCTTCTCCAACCTTCTGGGGTCTTCACTACACCCTTGGCTTCACCCTCACAGCTTCACACACTGCCCTTTCAGGGATAACTGTCTGGCCTCCCAGGCCTTCTTCTAAAATCTGGGTGGAAGCTTTCCTGACCCCACAACTCTTTCATTCTACATGCACCTAAAAACAGTGCCACGTGGATGATGCCAAGGTCTGCTGCCAGCTGGAGCAGTAGCCAGGCTTCCTTCTCTCTTGGCTGTGGGGTTCAAGTGCTGGATCACTGAGCACTCTGAATCCAATCCTGAGGAACAGCTTCCCTAGGCTGCAGCCATTCTGGAACATGGTGCTCTGGGTCTCTCTTCTCAAAGCGAAGTCTTTCACCTTTGCAACTCTGAGGCTGCAGAGGCTGGGGTCCTGCTGGTTCTTGTGATGTCCTCAGGCCATCTTTTCTGTTGTGTTCTTCTGAAATACTTGGCTTTTTCTTGCTAGTCTTTTCAATGACCAATTTCTCCTCTGTTCCATCTTTTCAGGCCACAACTTTACTGGAGTTTCCTTTTTGGCCAAACTTACAATATTTTGAATCATTCTGCTGGACTCTTTGCTCTTGATTCTCAACATAGATCTTGCTAAAAGCCCCCAACGGTAGCCATGCCATTTCCTCAACATTAGATCGCCTTGAAATTTCTTCTGCAAGATTAATTAGTCCAGCACCCTTAATCTCAGTCTCAGGCAAAGTCTCTGGACACGAGCAAATGCAGACGAACTTTCTACCAAGCCATAGCGCACATCTTCGGGAGTCCAGCAGCCAGTGCAGTCCTTCCCAGCAGGAACCTCCCGAGCCTGGTCTTTACTGGCAGCATTTCTGTCAGACTGCTGGTCTTCTGAGCTCTGACCAGAATCTCCCATCAAGTATAGCCTAGGGCTTTCCAGGCTGCTTTTTCAGCTGGCATCTCCAAAAGTTTCCTAACTCTTCCTCTTCCCATGAGCCAGATCCAAAGTCACAGCAAGGACCCCACTTCTCTGGTACCAAATTCTGTCTCAGTTACTTTTCTCATTGCTAAGACAAAATACCCAAAACCTAAAGTTAGAGGAAGAAAGGTTTATTTATGCACAGTTTGTGGAGGTTTCAGTCTATAATCTGCTGGCTCCAAGGCAGTGTGTCATGGCAGAGGGGAATCACAGTGGACAAAGAGTTCATGGCAAGCAGAAGGTAGCAAAGCAACAAGAGACAACTGACAAGTGACGAGGGACGAGCCTCTTTCCTTTATATCTTATCCAGTCTACCTACCCTTAATCCTAACATTGCATCCTTGACCCCAGCATCACACATCCTAGATCCAGGCACCTCCAAAAAGCCCCACTTGTGACTCCATGAGGCTTTGGGGGAAAATCTAGAGACGAATCATAACACTATTTAAGTCAGGCTACCTATCCCCAGTTGTTATTCTAAATTAGGGACAGCTACTTCTAATCTCTTCAGAGCAATGATCTCAGATTGGTAATTATTGAAGTTTTGATTTGTTTGCTTTATTGTTTCCCTAAGCATAAAGTCCATAAGGGTACATTTTAATTCTTATTTATCATTACATCTGCAGTGCTTAGCATAGTGTCTGATTTATAGTGAGTATTAATATGTATTTTTGGAAAAAGTTGGTTAGTGATTAAAGTTTAGTTTTGTTTCTTTAATGGTCTCTCTAAGTTTCTGGTTTTCTGTAATCCTCTTTATTAGGGGTGTAGAAATGAGTTTGAATCACGTCTATTTAATTACTATTTATATAATAAAACTAAAAATTTGAATCAGCTAATAGGAAACATTGAAATTACATAGGTGTTCTGTCATCAGATGATTGCACAAAAATACAAGAACGATAATGAGGAGATGGAAGTTTCCACTTTAACCTAAGTCTTTCAAAATAAAACACTATGCAACAAAAACTCACTGAGAAGAGGTGGATAGAAAAATCAGCTTTTATTTAATATGTATTTTCTCTTTGATATTAGATTGTTCAGTTCGTCAGGATTTTGTATTTATCATTTTTAATTTATTAATTTAATTGTGTGCACATTAACTGGCATTAATATAAAAGACATTAAAATGAACTATAAAATTATGAAACTGTGAATCGTCTCCAATTTTGAAGAGAGAAACATTCAAGTTAATAGTATTACTCAAAAGAATGGAAAACCTGAATCACTACAATTCTTGAAATACATGAGCTTAGAAATAAGAAATAGAAATAAGCTTAGTATTATGACTCTGTAACATTGTCTATCTTTTTTTGTGGCAATTATACTCTTTTTCTGTAATATATATCAATTCAGAAATTAAGGAGTTGGTATTTTACTGATTCTCAATTTGTGGAAAACGTGATACTATTCTTTAGAGATATTATTTGCTATGATAGTGCTTTAAACATTCCTATAAATTATTATTTAGCAATTCTGATAGATATTTGTAATTGTACAATGGCTATAAACTTTTCTTTGTATTATCTGAAGTTTTTGTATAACATTTTCTAATTAGTGATGTATTTTGTAATAATTTTTAATATATTTAATGAGGAGGGTTTTTTTTGGTTTTATTAAAACCTCAATTGTACCCTGCTTGATTCTAATTAAAACTACTGCTTTGGCAATAAATTCTGCTTCTGATATATTTATATCAAAAGAGTAATTTTGGAAAATGGTGGTTAAGTCTCATTCGGTAATAAGCTTGTTTTGGAAGGTGGATGAATACATAATTATTTTTAAGATTGCTCATTACTCATTTTGTTTTATAGTAATATTCTTTATTACTGGCCTCCAGCAATTTAAATATAACCCATTCCAGACAGGATGTACCATATGAAGGAGGTAAAAGACATTAGACACAGACACTGGTCAAAACCACAACTTGATTAAGAAGGCTGAAGATAATATCAAGAATAAATATAGCCACTGTATCCTAGAACTCTGTTTATTTTTTTAGTAAGGACTTGGTTAATTCTATCACTGCTCTGAGACTGTACGAAATTTCTTTTGCAAGGTCATGTTTACCCTGCTTGAGGCTTGTCAGTCAACCAAATTCTGTATATTCTACGATGCTGTAGCACTTACGGTAGTCGTGGTAGAACACTATTCTAATTAGATAAAATTCCCCATAGAAAGATGCGAGATTGCAAGATTGTCTTTCAGCAGTCCCTTACATCCCCCAAATTAAGGAGGTAGTATCTTTCCTCAACATTATGTAAATTTCTTACATGTCAAGGTTTTTGTTACTCCATTGAGTGGGCGATTCATTTTAATCTGAGCTTTTTTCTTAGTGAATATTCATACAATCCTAGAACCCTACATTTCAAAAAAAATCTTTCACATAGGCAGTCTGCAACTACATGGATAAACCAATCTAAAATCAAGTATTATGCATTAAAATCTTATTGAATACCTCCTGGAAGGCAGGTACATACATGTGAGAGATAGTCATATACATGTATGGTTAACTGGAATACCACGTAACAAGTGAAACCATAAAGAATCTACAAATGATGGTGATAACACATAGGAGAAGATTATTTCTACTTCTTTGGGTGGGAGGTAGGGTCAAGGAATGTTATAGTCACACGAAAATACAATTAGTATTGAAGTGAATAGGAGTTTGACATGTAACTTTAAAAAGAGACATGCTTGTTAAAGTATAATATGCAATTAAGTCTCCTAGGTCAAAGTTACACTAAATCCTTCAAAATCCTTCCTGCTACTGTAGGAAGGTTTCCATCTATGTGTCTTTCTGCTAGTGAATTGTGGTAGCATGAAGCACACTTACTTGTAATGGTTGTGGTGCAGAAGGCTGCAAAATGCAGCTGGATGCATTGAGCTACCTGATTCAGACGCGAGAAAAGCTCGGAGATGCAGCCCCATTTGCGCAGGGCCGCCTCTAGAGACGGCTTTTCCTGTCCAGTGTCTGCGCGCTGATCCAGATCCTCACGCTCCTCTAGCCCCTCTCGTCCCCTTCACGGGCACAGAGCGGCCCTGAGTTACACAGCAGTAGTGACTCATTGAGGTGCAGACTGAAAATCACTGAACCATCTGCAATGCTGAATTTTGAAGTCTTCCCCCCAAGTAAAATGTCTGAGTCAGAGTAGAGTTGGGAGATAATTTGCTTTTCTGGAGAGGCTTAGTAAATAGATGACCTAGGTGCTCAATTCAGTATATTTTTTTATTCTTCATTTATCTCACAGCTATATTGTTTACTTAACAAAATTACATATATACACACACATGAACACACACACACATATCTATGGTTTCCAGTGTGATAATGTCATGTTCTGAAATATGTATTTATTGTGGAATAGCTAAACCAAGTTAATTAATACATGCATTACCTCCCATACTTATCATTTATGTATTATGAGTACACTCCAAGCCCACTCTCAACAATTTTCAAAAGTACAATACATTGTTATTATGCGTAGTAGATCCCTTAAGCTTATTCCTTCTAACTGAAACGTTGTACTTTTGACTAATCTTAATTATTACTAAGATATAACAATTTATACCCTCAGATATTTGTTGTCTTACTGTAACAAGAAACATTTCACATTAACTTCGAAGTTCAAAGATCTTATCCTCTATGAAAAATTGAGGAGACGGGAAAAATGGAGAATAGGAAATAGACAGTTTCTCCAAAAATGGAGTCTCAAATTCCCTTCTTCCTGAAAGATTGTGTACAACTCGTAATTAGATGGGAAGTCTTCCATCTGTTTCTTGTTTAATGAGCATGTAAAAATATTAACAAGCTACACTTCTGGGTCTCTGTATTCAAGTTCTCTGTGGTTGATGTTTTGTTCTTAACTCTTTTTCATTACTTAGATGTTGATAATGTAAATATATCATCTTATAGAAACAAAGTAAAATTATTTAACAATATAACCTGTAGGTAGAAAAACAGAAGTGAAAACATCAGGTTTTAAATTTATTAGTATGTTCAGTACCATTATGAAGTTTCAGAACAAGATTGAACCTTAATTTGTAGACTGTTTTAAATTTTCTTAAACCTCACTGGACTATAAGGGATATAGCTGTTCCAAATCTGGGCAATTATTTTTTTGTTATAAGAGATTCTTCTGTGATTAATTCATACTTGGTAGATTTTCTGACTCAAGAAATATGTTTTTAACATTAGGAGGTAGTTAATGATATGACTTATTAGTCAATCTCCTTTTTTATCTATAAATACATTTATCTACCAAGAATAAAATAGCTCATCTCAGAGTACCAAAAAGTCATGTTTCTGTTTCCTCAGAAAACCCAATTATTTTAAAAATAAATGATGAGTCATGCTGCCATATGGAAATTTCAAGTGCAAATAACTCTGAATTCCTAGATTCAAAGGAAGACTTGTGATAAAGGCAGTTGATATCACCTTAATTATTTCTCATTTTTCCATTTTATAGGTTTTACATAAGAATCGTGGAATTATATTTAATAGTTACGTTGTCAATGTTACACACTTTCTATATTCAGAAATAAAATTACTAGATACTTTACGGTATCAAATTGGAGCCCACCTAGTTTGTTACCATTGAACAACATAGATAAAACGTTTACTAGAATTCTGATTAAGTATGGTGATTTTAAACAAACAAACATTGATTTGACTCCTCCCAAACTTCCCTTTAAATAACATAAAAGAATAAAAAATGGTTAAATCTGTGAGGACAAAGATTGTTGAAGAGAAGTCCTGTCAGCTAAGGGATGCTAGCAGAACTGTAGAGCTGGAAGTGTGAGTGCGGACTTAGAAAGCTGAAGTATCTCCAAGCTCAGTACCAGTGCTGGGGTAATGTATGATAAAAACAACCTTGTTGAGAAATAATCCCGTTTATATCTCAGATCTCAGGCCAAATTTAGAAATCGGAGCCACAAGGTGCCTTTGCGCTCTCGTTACAAAGTAGGATGTGAAGCGTGGCTGGGGAGGTGTCACAGAAATTTTTGCCACACTTCTCTGAGCTCAGCCCCGAGTTGAAACAGGGAGCTCTGAACTCAGCCAGCGGGAGGGAGGGGACAGGGACGCATCTGTGCAGAGGAAGGAGCTCCGAGCACAGGCGCTTAAACGCAGGCTGCGCTTCAAGCTGCGAGACCCCGGCCTTTTTCCCTCCTCAGTCCCAGAATTAGGAGTTCAGAGACTTCATTTTTGGAGCTATTGACCCAAGGGGGGAATCTACAGATAGCGACGTTTTGGGATTCGACAAGCAAATGCCAGGTCGAGTGAACTGTCGGGCCTCGTCGGCGAGTCCGCGCGTGCAGTGGCTTTCACTTCGCTCTGCCGTGTGTCAGTCTTAAATACGGCTGGGTGAAGATGAGATATATTTGAGGAAAGCTTGAAACATAGTGAGAAAGTCACAGTGACAACTGGGATGTAGAGAAGAAACGGAGAAAAGCAAAGACAGAGGCCCCGAGATAATGCCAGAAACAGAGGAAATCTTTAAAAAAAAACTATAATTATCCCTATGTAGAGATCTTTAATGTTTGGAAGAAGATCAAAGAATATATATATATATACACACACATATATATATATACGTATATATGTATATGCTGTATATAATCTATATAATATTTATAATGTATTGTACATATATAAATAAGTATATATAGTAGGTAGTATATATAGTGTGTATATAAATTAAAGAGACTTTTAAAAGTTTATCAGAAATAAAAACATTAAGTAGAAAGTAAGCTAGACAAAGGAAGGACATTTTCCTAGAAAAAAGAGAAAGAATGAAAATAGAAGACACTCATTAGAAATTAGCCTAGCGGATCAATCTAGGACAGTGCTGGTGAACCTAGGGCACTCGTGCCACAGTGGGCTGTTTGTTATCATTGAAAGCTCTAAAAGGTTTGCCATCACTGATGTAGGCGGTCCAAGATAAAACAGTTTTTTCTTAGGAAAAAAGAATAGAGAACCGGGCATGGTGGCATACTCCTGTAATTGTAGCACTCCACTTGGCAGGCTGAGGCAGGAGGATGGCCTTGAGTATGAGGCCAACCTGGGCTACATAAGCGAGCTGAAGGCCAGCCTGGACTACATAGTGAGACCCTGTCTCAAAAAAAAAAAGAGCAGGAAATTATTTTTACTGTATGCATATATATGTAAATAGGTGTGATTCTTATGGTAAGTATGTATATATTATGAAGGTACAGTCATGTACTCAGGTATTTGTTATTTAAATTACACACAGCCATGAGGAGATATGGAGTTTCTCATAACTTCAGGACTTGAAACCCAGGTTGAAAGGCATCGCTAAATAGGAAAAACCATGAACAAGAAGAGCAGGAAGTTTGCCCACACCGATGAGATGCAATTCCAGCTCCAGAGAGAAAGCCAGAGGTCCCAGCGCTGGAAGGGCAGTCAGTAAGGTGTCAGGCTTGTGCAGGAAGAGCCCTGAGGGCTGAGGACAGGGCCCCTGCCTTCCATGCCCCAAGGGGCATAGCTTCCAAGGAGAATTATATATCCAGTCAAGCACGCACTCCCCCCTAAGGTAGGACAAGCAAATAATGAAAAACTTGTTTTCCCAGGTACTTTGTCTTGGAAGCACCTGGAGGAACTATTCCAATCAATGATGAAACAAACGCTAAACACAATGTATAGATTTTTAAAAAAATAACCCAGAAGTTGAGATCAGAAACTGGTGGCACCTGCCCAGTGTCCACACTGCAGCAGAGAGGCGCGCTGTCCACCGGCAGGTGGGTGGACTTCCCTGAGTGCTTGACTGTTTCAGGGGGTGACTTTTCCTTTAACCGCCTGAGAATGTGCGACTCCAGGGAAATCAGAAAGTCATAAAAGAAAGAAAATAGTGCCACAGTACACTGCATTGCTTAGCTCTGAGTAAGATGCCCATTACCATAATTATGTCAGCTCTGAGTATTGAACTGCCTCAAAATTATGACCACTGACAGTGGGAAGTTCAGGGAGGAAAAAAATGCCTCTGTGTGTTTGTGTGTGTGCGTGTGTGCATGGAGAGCAAAAGGGAGAAATTAAATACTTCTCATAGCAGGAATTTTATGGCTGTTACCTAAATTTACCGAAAGTACGCCCACTTTAGAATGCCACACATAAAGATGGAGGCATACAACAAAAGGAAGCGAATGTGATTGAAGACGGTTGACTTGGGGTGAAGCACGGGAGTGGGAAAGAGTGTGGTGGGAATTTAAGAACAACTATACCCTCTTTTATCCTTACAAGACTCATAGTACTGATTGAGCTTTAAGTGAAACATCTATCTTATATGGGAGAACTGCAATTTAATTAAAAATAAAACAAATCTACTTGTACAATCACTACTGGGAAGTAAATGTGCAAACTGCATTTGTATTGTTGTTATAAGATGATGTCTAATCTCCAACTCCCCCAAATTTGGCTTCAACCCTTGCATTTATCCATGGTTATGCCTATTTTAATCTGGTATAATAGTTCTGAAAAGTACAACTGTTTTCTGCTTGAATTATTTACTTCTACAGTTACCTGAAGATGAAACAGCAACAATTTTTGCTCCTCCTTTGCTCCCTCAAACTGTACCTTTGATCCCTTCTTTGTGACGCTCACCGCTGTCCTTGACCTCCTCCAAGGTGGGCACCAGGCACTCTCCTGAGTGTGGCACCAGGTTCTGCAACGAGACTCCAACTTCTAGTCTCTCTGCTTTCATTTGCACTAAAGTGCGTCTGGTTTCGATTTCAGAAGTCACAATAGTGTTATAAGTTCTCCTTTGAGGGGACAAAAAACATTAAGGGGCAGAGGAGGCGACACTTTGCAGTGGGGACTCTGTCTCGGGGAAGATGTATCGTGTGTCTCTGTACCCAGTGCCAAAGGAATGGTCTCTCTGCCAGTGACTAGGGATAAATATTACACGGACGACTTTCTCCTTCTTAGGTCGTATCAGTGAAAAAGAACCATATATGAGAGTTTTCAGTGATGGGCGCCATTTCCAAGCTACCTCTGGGCAAGAACTTGTTGATAGAGATTCAGGATCAGTGCACAGTATTTCAGCTCCGCTCCCTTAAATGGCGATGCTTTTTGCCTTCTATCCCTTAACTCAGCAAGAATACTATGTACTTTTTGTTTAACCCAAAGACTTCTTATTCACGTCAAAGTTAGAAATTAATTACATAGCTGTGTATACTCTTTGGGATGGCCAGTTTTTTTATTTTTGTGTCCATTTCTTGTCCCATTTTTTTTTACCCACCTCTTTATTCTGAATCTCTGCAAACTTCTATCCACAAACAATTCCAGTTTCAAAATGAATAATTCATTGAGTTCATTGTATCCCGAATTGGCATATCTGAGAGCAAATATAGTACTCTGCGTTCCTACAGAAAGCCTTTTGTTCTTTTGCAAAAGGAGAAGAAAATATGTGAGGAGTCAAAGATGTTTGTGCTAAATTATGTATATGTTGGACCCTTGGTTCTCACAGTCATGCCAGGGGATATATTTAAATGTGGGGATTAGAACTAGGTTTCATTGTAGCTTTGATAAGTTCAAATAATATCATTCTGACTTTCAGTTCATTGTAAACAAGTAGCATTCATCTTCTCCTTTAGAAAGGACAAGTAGAAAACTGCGCCAGTTGTCTCCCACGGAGATGTACAACTGTGTGCAACTAAATGTTTGCTCTGTGTGGTCACGGTGGCTGTATGATAGCTAGCGACTGTTGCAGGCTGGCTCTGGGGCTGTGATTTATTATTTAACTATGGGCTGTGTTCATTACGGCGGGGCGCCTCTCTTCCTGCAGCTCCTCTGAGATCTGCGACTGTCACAGTACCTTGCACAGCAGCTTGGACATCAGTCTCAGTTGCGCATTCCCTCTGAACTGCTCCGGAAGGGTTCATTTTCATAACCTCAGTGGAGCGCACTGAGGACTCATGCCTAAGCTCAATGATTTTCTGATACCCAGTGTGTTCAGAGGAGCAGAAAGCCATAGGCAGCTGTTCTTTAGGGCCCTGGTAGTCAGGTGGGAAATTACGAAGAGCTCCCTGTACTCTAAATAATTAAAATTAATACTGGAGGAAAACCTGCTCAATTAGCATCAGAGCCCTTGCAGATACAGAATATTAAACTGGGGGCTGTGAGAGACAGGTGTGTATTCATGGATACAAATATTTAAGCAGGAATAATTCTTAATCTGCCTAGATTACACAATGAAATATGTCAATTCACAATTCTTAATAAAGAAGCTAAACATTGAAGTTTTTTTGGTGGGGTGAGGCCAGCTTTTAATGTTCTTTCCATGTTTCCTAGTGGCCCATGAACTCCCAAAACCATCCTCACTCCCTTTGATTCATTCGTAGGATATAAATCAGGCATGGCAGCACATGCCTATAATCCCTGAACTCTGGGAGGCTGAGACAGGAGGTTTGCAAGTTTGATCCTAGCCTCTGTGTGATCCTGTCTCAAAGAAATAAACAAGGGGCTGGAGGTGTAGCTCAGTGAGAAGACCCTGAGTTCAATCGCCAGTGTGGCCAAAAATAAAATTGAATAACACCAGCAAGTTTTAATACTAGAAAGATTGTCAAGAGCACTGCAGGGGTGTCCATTTGGTGGCGCTTGATGCCCTAGTGTTCGCTCCTTGGGAAGACGGGTCCTCACGCGCTCACCGCTTTTTACGTTGCAGACAGCAAGCAGCCAGTGTGCAGTGCTGTGTTCTACATGCCCTGCTGTGGAAGCATCGTTGTGTGCAAGCCTGTGACCCAGGTAGAAGCAGGGAGATAAACAAGTTCTATTCTAAGACTCTGGCTCTTGGAGCTTTATCCTTTTCTAGTTGTCAGTGGGTAGTCGAGTTTGTTTTCTCATTATTTTAATCATCTGCATCCTTTTAAAGAGGCCTGTCCAAGATAGCTGGCCAACAGACGTGACATTGAGGTCATTAAGGAATCCTGAGATAGCCCACGTCTGAAAGTGGAGGGTGTAGTTTAATGCTGTCGTTTGAGAATGTGGGTCAGCACTCTGCGGAGCTCTGAATTTGTTATTCATTTTCTTCCTCTGCTGCATTTTCTTTACTCAAAAGACAGCGCAGTGAAGCATGTAGGACAGATGTTATGTATGAGGAGGAAAACTGGAAACCAACACACCCTGCAGGGGCGTGGCTAGAGAGAGCACAGTGGGGCCCAGTGGTTCTGTGTCCAGCGCCTTCCCGCCACGGGTCACGTCTGTTCTCCAGGCAGGCTGTACCTGTCTACCCAAATATAATTGAAATCATTCAGAAATCGGTTTTTGGAAATGAACAAGGGATTCTCTAGTGTGCAAGAAGAGAAGCAAAAAGCCCAGGCTTGGTTTGCCACATGTGAATTGATTTGTGTGTCACGGACCGGGCGATCGATCTCAAAGCTATTTTCTGGAAATCTACTAAAAAGAAAAAAATATGTTGTGCTAATTGTCACTGCCCCAGGTAGAAAGACATATGTCATTAAAAAGAGGGTTTACAGGACAGTAATAATAAATAGCAAATGAACTGTAAATTAGATCAGTTGATAATTAAGAAGACATTTCTCTTCTAATCTCTGTGTGCTTGTTAACTTGTGCAGGGTACGGAGACAACCTGCTTTCCATGGCCTGAACCTGTTGTGCTTTTGAAACCTATAGAAAAATAAAATATGCCCCAAGCAGCCCACGACTCCCTTTCGTTTTGGTAAATGGACACTCATCCCCTCACACGCACTTAAACAGTCAAGGAAGCAAAGTGGCTTCCCGAGGAAATGAAAACCGACTGAGGACTTTTTTAATGAGATTTTTTTTCTTCTTTCTTCCTTTTATTATCAATAAGAAGCAAAGCTTCTTAGGGCCAGATGAGGCGTCCAGACATGATCTAATCTGCTTCGTCTCAGCGGCCCGGAGACGTCAGTAATGGCGTTGGTGACTCAGAATATGAAAGTCAAGAAACTGGGACGTAAGAGCAGCTAGAAAATTAAAGGCCTCGGTAAAGTCACTTTGGGAAGTTTCCACGCTTTGGCGTCTTGTTCAGATGCTCTCACCTTTGCCTTTGTGCTGCTCTCACCCTGCAGAGCTCAGGGCGACGAGTAACACAGAAATCCGCTACCGAGGCAGATCCGGCAGAGAAGAGAGAGAAAGCAGGGTGCTTGATGCAGTGCAAGGGCTTGGGTAGAATGACACAAACGAATAAAAGACAGAAGAAAGGAGAGCAACAAATGGGGGTGTTGGGTAGTCTGAGAAAATGCCCTTGTCTCACCGGGGACAATTCAGGGGAACCCACGGACGGCCTTTTGATCTTCTGCCCGCCAGCAGCAGAGCCAACTGCTCCTTCAGATTCGTGCTGTTGACTATTCCACCCGGCACGGCTCTCTGCGGAGCTCAACCCGCTCCTTCCCCCAGTGGGAAAGGTTCCTCACCACCCGTGTCATCAGGTGAACGGGCCGTGGGCTCCGTCTCTGATGCTGGACTGTATCATGGCCAAAAGAACTGGAGCGATCGGATGTCCGCCGTGCCAGGGCAAGCCACAGCACTGTCTCATGCTATCTGTGCCACGCACTTTTACTGTCCAAAGAGGTTTTTTTTTTTTTCTCCCTACAATTTATTCTACGGCCCACTCATCGTGGGGGACTCAGTCAGCGCTCCACAAGCCAAAGGCATCACTGAGCTCTAGTCCTCCTGTCTCTGATGCCTTTCTGTGCTTTCCTGGTTATGTAATCTATGCGAGAACTGAAGAGTTAGTACTAATTTAGGAGCCCATGAAGGAATAATGTTTCGGGATGACTATTATATACCATGATACTTTTGATCTGTGAAAAGCACCCTGGCTAGGATTGCTGGCTAGGATTACCCAAGTCTGCTGGGAAGACAGAGAGGGGCTGTCCACGTTTGGTGCTGTCACTGGGCAGTGCTGCCCCGAGTCTGTGGGTGAAGGAGCTCTCCGTGGCTGCAGGTTTGGGGTCTCTGTAGCCTGTGGCTCATTTCCTCCAATGTCAGTAGGTGTGAAATGAGGCTGCCAGGTATGGTTTTGAGGAGTATGCAAAGAAGCTAAGCCCTGAGTAGCTAAAAATCTGAGGTTGTTTTGTTTGGGGAGGGTATTTTAAAAAGAACTGACTGGATGTGTAAACATTTGAGTTGGTTAATTGAAATGAAGAGTTGGAACTCTTTGGGTCTGATGTATGCCATGAAAAATCTCCAGGCAACTTCTATATATATATATATATATATATATATATATATATATATTTTTTTTTTTTTTTTTTTTTTTTTGTGGGTACCGGGAGTCGACCTCAGTACCTCGCGCGCCAGCAGGTGCCCGTGCCGCTGAGCGATATCACCGGCCCTTTTTTCGTATGTGGGTTCCGGGAGTCGAACTTGGGCCCTCGTGCTTGCCAGGCAGGTGCTTACGCCGCTGAGCCATCTCACCGGCCTGGCAACTTCTATATTATTGTTATGGCCTAAAGGTTGATGTTTCTGCCAAATTCCTATTTGGAATCTCACCCCTAAGGGGATGGTATTAAGAGGTGGGCTCTTTGGGAGGTAGAATTTCTGCCCTTATAAAAGGTCTTGAGGGAGTAATCCATGTCATCGGCTTCTGTTATGCGTCATAATACTTGAATAAATACCTATTCTCTTCTTATAAATTTAAGAATTCTGCAAAATCATAAGCTGTGTGGATCCTGCCTGGATTATCTTTGGTCACTCATCCTGCTTAGTTTTGCATATGGTGAGCATTGAATTGTCCTCTGCTGCTATTAGAAGGAAGCTTTAGGGAAGGTACCCTTGAAAATGTCCCATAAAGCATCAAATAATTCGAGGAAGGTCGGGTTGAATTCTGGAACACAGACTAGAAAGGTTTGGCACACTATTCATTTATTTTCTGAAATAAAATTTATCTAACTTCAGTTTTTCAGCAGCAGGTAGAGTGGTACTCTTCAGGGAAGCGTTAATGTGGTCCAAATACAATTGTATGTAGGAGCAGGTTCCCTGCAAAGCTTTGTAAGGAGTGTGGGAGGCAAAAATCCCTCAGATGCTGAAATTAAAGTTCTGTCATGAGGTTAAAGATATTTGAAAAATTCTGAAAGCACAGACACTATTGCCCAGGATGAAATTTCGGTTTTACTGAATTTGATTTTGGGGGGATGCTGCGATGGGACCCAAGGCCTTGTGCTTACTAAGCACATGCTCTGCTGCTGGGCTGCATCACCAGCCCTAAATTTGACTCCCATCTGGGGTGAGTTACAACTTAGAATGGGCAGAAGGTACTGAACCTGTCCCCTCTGGCACCCTGCCCACCGCATACACACACACACACACACAAAGGAGATTGGGCTAAAAGAAAAACACAAGAAATAACCTAAAAGATGCATTTTAATTTAGAATCCATTTTGTTGTTTTAAGTGTCCTTGTAGATAACCCTCTGTGAGTTTTCTCCCATATTACAATTTCATTTACACTGCATTTTCTTTAATAAAATGGAATTATGAAAACATTTGTTGGCAATACAGAAATTAGTTGTTCATGTAAAAGTGTTTGCTAATCACTTGAGCTAAATATATGGAGACATTAGACACGCCCTCTACGAGTCCTCTCTTCCACACCCATTCCTTGACCTGCAGGGGTTAGTTCATGGGTCTGGATGCTGCGGTCACAACTCCACCCGGTTCTTCTATCCGGAATTCGCGGGACCATGATATCTCTATCTCTATCTATCTATCTATCTGTCTATCTATCTATCTATCTATCTATCGATCTATTTTTTTGCTTTAGATAGTTCCCAGATTCCCTAGATCACTCAATGGATCTGAACAAAATAGCAGCAATGGATTAAATGGATGTTTGGTATATGACGTTTACTAGGTTTTCTTGATATTTACAACATTGTGAAAGATAATTGCTATCATAAAATATCTCCATAAGCTGTTGCAGAGGTACAACTTTACCTTTATAGGGAAGCTGCCATCTTAAAATGGAGTTATAGAGTTTAAATAATCATAATATTTGTAATGTTTAAATTATTTTAGTTTATTTAATTATAATTTGTAATGCTATCTATGCATTTTATACTGAGAATTTTCAATTTGATCTAAAATGTGCATAAAATAGCACATCTTTTTATAATATCCCACTATATACTTAGCAGTCTTTTGAATTACTTTTCCTTTCTGTATTGCAGTATTAATGCAAATAAAATGAAAGGCACGTCACAGTCTTTTTTACACGCAGTACTTATTCAAGGATGGAAAACCTGTGGGGTGATATTCCTTCGTAAATCTGTGTTTAGCCCAACACAATGTAGCTGCAAGCGCTCAGGCCGAGGGCTGGCCCTTCGTAAGCATGTCCGTGAACACACCTTGTCCACACGTTGTCTCATTCGGTGGCCACTGTGCTGTCTCTTGGACAGATCCATCTCCGTCCTCCACGAGCCTTCCTCCCTTGGAATGACACCGGTGAGGTTCTGGCCTGGCTCTGTGTCTTGCATCACAGCCAGGCCTGGGTCGGCTCACCGCGGGCCTACGCTGTCCTGAGACTGGGCGCGCTGGCCCAGGGTGTGGAGCTCAGGCCCCGCCTTCAGTCCCTCCGTGAGGAAGGGAACCTCTCTCTCCCGTGGATCTGGACCCTGGTGTCCTGAGACCACCGGGGCTTTTGGATCATTGTCACTTGATTCTCAGATGATTATGGTCATGGTGGTCAACTTACTGAGTCATATCTTACATCTGGACCCGTCTGTTTTTTAATCTAGTGAATTCCATATTTATTAGGCCAAATTGAGTTGGATTTTCATTTATTTGCTGCCAAAAGAAACTAAGTGGATACGCTTGGTACCATGACAACACACTGAGCTGATTCCAAAGCAAGAGGCTAAATTCTGTCTTCCCTCTTCTTGTCCTCCCTGGGGTTTGAGCTGAGACAAATGATTTGCATGTGGAAAGGGCAGAATAAGATGGCATAGAAGATTCTTCTAGCCCTAAAATTCTAAAATTCTGTGATCTTAAATTGGCTTCTCAATTAAAAGTAGGAAAAAAGAACTGCATATTTTAATTTTAGTTAATGAGGAAGGTCATTAGCTTCTTCAAGGGCTAGATTAGTTGTCTAGACAATTTTGAGGGGAGGAAGCTCCTGTAGACTTGGGAATAGGACAGGAAAGTGCAGTTTTTGGATTTATTAAGATGACACATATCAAAGTTTCATTTGGGAAGATATTAACATGAGCAAACAATGCCACAAAACTATTCATTATTTGAGCCTTACATTTTATTTCTGAGCTGTTTTGTCCCCGGGATTATAAAAATTATAATTTCTTAGTTCTTTTGTCCCTCAGACTTTCCTTTCCCTTGTAAGAGATATGTGTGAGACCATGTGCACGGACGACATTGCTGCAGTCCAAGAAAGCTGGCCAGAACCTAACCGAGATGTTATTACTCATGATACATACTGGGTCTATGGCTCATATTTCAAAATTAATACATTTTAGTGATTGTCTTATTCACAAAACTTGCTTTGATTTTAAACAATAAGTATAAAGTTTTCTTTCATTTTCTTCTTCAGTCATTATGACACTTTCATTTTGCTTAAAAGTATAGACATGAAAAATGTAACGGCTATGATAAGGCTTTGTTTCTTCACAGATACCCAGATAACCATTTCTGGAACTGACTTGGACCCACCTCAAAGACAAGACTTTCTTTGTGCCTGAAAGATGTCTGATTTTGTTTGCTGTTTTCAATATATTAGGGAATCAGTGCTGTTTCAAAAATTAATAACTTCCTCTCATCTGGTGTACAGAATGTATTAATATAACAAAGCTGACATGTGCAATCTTGCTTTGTATGAAAATATTACTAAAAGTTAAATATAGGATAGTCAATGTACATGTTCCGAAGAGCTAAAAATTTTGAACATTCTGTTCTGTTTTTTATAAAATACTCAATGATATATTCTCAACATATTTATATGTATAAGTACACACAATTATATATATCATATCAATTACACAGTTTATATATAGTATACAATTGGTAGATAATTACTTATACATATCCACATGGGTTGGAGATTGATAGGTTTAGTTAGATCAGATTTTCATCATTGCCACAAGTCTATTAATGTAATCATATTTATGCTTCTATCCCAGAACCAGCAGTTTTACTTCTCCTGTCTACGATTATTTTATAAAAGGGTGAGGGGCCGGTGAGATAGCTCAGCGGCATAAGTGCCTGCTCGGCAAGCGTGAGGTCCTGAGTTCGACTCCCGGTACCCACATAAAAAAAAAGGGTGAAATACAATTCAGTATTTAAAAACAGAATTTTACTGATACCACTACAGGTAACTGTACTGTCTCTGTCCAGTCACTGGCTTCCAGCTGGCAGCACTTTGAATCGGCCCTGAAAGGCCAACCATCAGTTGGCGTTAAAATTCCCCGGGGGCAGTCAGTACGTAATCTATCAAAGCACCCTTGCTGGGAAGTTGTCCCAGGAAGGTTTAAACAGTGTCAAATAATAAATTCTGACAAACTGATTTAAACACCAGGCATATTTATTGAAACAGTGTATTAGGTGTATATTGAACCAATATATTAGGTCATTCACAAAATTAAGACCTGGATTTAAAATCACATTAAGAGCCAAGCTAGAGCAGGCAGACTCGCCACCACCCTGAACATAGACATCGTGTCCTGCGCTGCTCCTGTGGGCACCGGGCCCCCAGCGCTGCTCCTGCTGTCCCTAAAACTGGATGCCACAGCTGTGGCCTGGTGGATACGTCACTGTGCTCGATTTCACTTGGGGCAAGCCCATCTCACTGGCTAAGTGAAGGTGCGTACCTTGTACCAAGTCCCAGGTACAGGGAGGCAGGGAAACAAGCTTGTGACTTCCGTACCCAGCTGTGAGAACATCTCTCAGCAGAATCTGTATGTGGGGAAATTCTGCAAATAGAGAAAGATGCTTTGATTTCCAACAGCAAATACATGAATATCTTGACAACTGTCCACTATGAAGTCGAGCTAACTGAAACTAAGTCCCACTTGATGATAGTCCTCCAGACCCTCTTCTTTCATAACCTGATCCTCAGCCAGAGTAAATAGACTTAATTCAGTTGCAGAATAAGGTCATGACGGCACATCCCTGTGATCGCTGCCCTGGGGAGGCTGAGGCAGGAGGAGCGCATTGAGTTCAAGGCCAGCCTGAACCTCATAGTGAGACCCTATCTCAAAAACAAAAAATTAAGACAAAACAAAAAGATTATGATAAAGTAAAACCACTTGTTTGATTGATTTGCCTGTCAAGAAATGGAAGCAGTTTGGTAATTACTTAATTGGCATAAATGTAAATGGGATAATGAGTGTAGACCCCAGAGAGGTGTGCCCTTTATTCTTTATGGGGGACTCTTCTTAATAAATGGAAGTACAGATGTCTGTTTTTGTCTTCTCTAGTCCCTCTTTAATAGTCTATTATGATTCACAAGAAAATCATTAATAATGGCACCCGTCAAAGAGCGGAGAGGATATCAGTGTAAACAGCTATTCAGTGCTTGCTGAGTGCACCTGCCTCTCTGCCCAGGGGACAGGCACTGTGGCTTTGCCCTCCGGGGTGGCTGTAACCAGCGTGGCAGGGTGCATGGTGCTTGTGGGAAGTAATCACAGGCTCAGTGAGATGCCAGGCAAGGGCAGGACCGGGGCTCTGTGCAAAGGGACCCCCCCCTTCCTGGAATGAAGCCAGGGTTGCTTGAGGCTGGGTTTCCTGGGCAGCCCGTGGGGAGGGATCCTGTCACTTTTCTGTGTCCCCACAGCCAGAGCCTGGAGAGACAGTGCTGGAGATTGCGCGCTGCGAACAGGGGCCGCTCAGGGTGGAGACTGCTCTGGCTCCTTTCAGGGGACCCCTGGCAGGCCACGTGTCTGGCCGGAGATGCCTGTGGACCCGAGGTTTACCAAGGCAGTGTGTTTGCCCTGCGATTTCATTGGCTGCACCAGAGAGCTGGCTGCTTGCTGTGAGGGCCAGGCAGAGCCACTGCGCACCTGTTTCATGTTGGGGTGAGCTCTGGAGCAAGGGACCCTGGTGCCTGCGTTGCGATGGACCCTGGTGTGCGCTGTTTTGGTCCTGGGGTGTGGCCTGGCACACGATCACATTTTGCTCATTTTTTTTTCCCATTCCCTTACGTTTCGCCATTTTTTATAGATACTGGGAACAAAGTACACAGCCTGCTTCTGCATTCAGTGAAATGCATAAATACATGCACTCAGCAGGTATTCCTTAAGTGACCAATAGACATCAGGGGCTGGAAGTAAGGACAGCTCCTTCTTGCCCATTTGTGGTGTTGGGATTGGAGTCCTTTCTGAGTGGCGGTCTCGCATCACTGTGCACTCCGCCCTCCTCCCTTGGAGACATCCCCTGGGCATGACCCCGGGCATCCCTGGTAAGGACAGCCTAGCAGTGGCCAGCGCCGGAGAATGGGGGACAGTGCAGGTGAGGTCACCACGTGCAGTGGTCGCCGGAAAGCCAGCTGGAGACAGGAGAGGGCAGGCGATGGATGGGCAAGTCTGCAGCAGGTCGCACCAGTCCTCGTCCATCCACTCCAGCACATTTCCTGAGTTCTTGGTATTTGCTAGGCGTTTTCTTAAGGGACCGGGAGTGAGGCAGTTATCAACACAGTGAAGTTTTCTGACTATGTTTTATGAATTAAGGGATAAGATAAATAAACCCGAAAATAAAGAAGATAAAAACCTTCATAGCAAAACAGCTCTGAAGATCGCCTGTGTGAGCAACAGGACTCTACACAGGTGGCGTTGAGTCTGAGGCTCCAGCAAGGTCCCCTCGGCTGATGGCCAGGGAAGCAGCCATGTGTGTGTGGGTGCTCCGGCAGTGGGAGGCAGTGCAAAGGCCCTGGGGCCTGGAGCTATGGGGTCCCAGGCTGGGAAAACTGGTCTGGTAGAGCCTTGGCAGCAGTGTGCAGATGTCTGAGTAGAGGGCAGAGGGACTTTTCAGGAAGAGTCTCCCAATAACTGCGAGGATTTTATTCACTGGAACACTGCATCCCCAGTGTTCAGGCATGCATAATATCGATAATCATAAAGAAAATTATCAGTACTCAATTCTGTACCTAGGTGTCAATGTTATTAACACTGCCATGTTTTTGTTTCTATTCTCTCTTTTCTTATATACCCAAGTATACACTGTGATAGAAATACACAGTGAACATTTAAATTTTAAAAAATTTTAATCATTAAAAATACATTTGTCCCCCTCAAGATGTTCCCTGTGATGCCCCTTGCTTTGAAACACTCATCCCATCATCCTTGCCATTTTGTGCAGCAGCTCTGGAGTTCTCTTTCATGAGGGTCTTTATAAGGTGTGATCAAAATATGGTGAATGCTGCCCCTGAGCTCCATCTAGCAGAAAGGCAGGCTCGTAAAAATGATGACGCCGCGTCCTTGTCCATCTTATTCACTGGATCTGGTACTGTGCAACTTCTGGCTGTTCTTCAGAGTCAAAATGATCATGAAAAGGAAAGGTTTTGATTGGATTCGGGACATCAAGGCAGCCAGGACAGCACAACTAAAGACACTCAGGAAAGAGGACTCCAGAGCTGCTGCAGAAAGTGGTGAGAAACATGGGATGTGTTTCAAGTGAGTGGGTAGATTCTGAGTGGGACCAGTGGCCATGTGTCTTTTACTGTGATAAATTAATTTTACTTTAAGTGGTCACCAGCATTTCAGTCACACCTTGTACACATGTATACAGCTAATATTCCCACAAGCGTTCACACGCACACACACACTTGTTACTGAATTGTAATCACACTCTTCACAATGTGTGAAGTCAGTTATTTGCACTTAATGTATTGAAGATGAATTTGTATGTCATCCAATATAAAAATAAATTGAACACATTACGTACTATGTGGAATATATGATAAGTCATGGCTAAATAATAACCAGTGAAGTAGAATTTAGCGGCAACATCATAAGACTATAGCAGTGTCTATGGCTAACTTAGAAGGGATTCAGATTTTAAAAACACAAATATCAATCCCCAAATCATTTTTATATAAATATATGTACAGATCTCTTATATGTACATAATATATGTGCATAAATATATGTACAAATTCTCCATCTGAAGTTTTAAGCAGTATTTTGAGAGTGTCTGTGTCTCTTTCCTCTCTCAGAACTGGGTATTAAAATTTTTTAAACAGTTAAGTTGAAGCCAGGCGTGGTGGTGCACACCTGTAATCCCAGCACTCAGGAGGCTGAAGCAGGAGGATTGCCACATGTTCAAGGTCAGCCTGGGCTCCACGGTAAATTCATGGCCAGCCTGGGCTACAAAGCAAGACACTGTCTCAAAAAACAAAAACAAAGACTGAAAAAGAAGAATAACTAGTTTGATAGATAACATGTGGCCTCTTACTTGTGTCCTTTTATTTTACTTTTAATTTCTTTTCTGGCTGTATTTAGGGCATAAGTTTGATAGAACAGGGATGCTTTAATTCTCTGTTGCTGTGTAACAGATAACTCCACAGTGGCTTCAAACGGTAAACACTTTCGTCTCATGGTCTTCCCGGGTCAGGACCCGGTTGCACTGGCCGGTTGGTTGCTCATGCCCCGCGCCTCTCTGAAGAGCTGACTTGGTGCTGCGTCTGCAGGGTGGGTGTCTGCACACGCAGCCCCTGTCCTGCGGGAGCGAGGGGAGGACTCAGAAGTCTTTCAAGTTGCACACTAACACTCGCGCTTCCTGCTGCTCCTCGGAAGACAGTCATGAGGTCGAGCCTGCTTTGTTTTCTGTTTTTGGCAGTACCAGGGATTGAACACAGAGCCCTTTAGCACTGAGCTACCTCTCCAGCCCTATTTAGTTTTTAATTTGGACAGACTCTGAGTTGTCCAGGCTGTGCTCAACTTGAAATCTTCCTTCCTCAGCCTCCTGCATAGCTGGGCAGCATAGTTCTTGAAGGAAGGAATAGCAAAATACGTGTTTCGTAGAATATGTGTCTTTTAGAGATTATACTGAGGAAACAGTTCTAAGTTCTAATAAATTGATCATTTTGGGCTTCTGCTGCACTGAATCTTGACTTCCGTCAATGCATTTATAAATTAGTGTGCACTGTTAGGATTGTGAATCCAGCATCTGTTGTCCAGGATTACAGGTAGTGTTGATTTTGAAAGAGTTAAAATGGCTTCAGGAAAAGAGGAACTGATCAGAGTCTCACACTGTAAGTGGCCACTTTCCAGTCTACCGTTTTCCTCACCACCCATGTCTTCTTATGTCCTTGTCTCTAATTACTAACTGTGTGCCTGGAACTCACTTTCTTTCAGGTTCCAAACTAAGGAAATGAAAGAACCTGGTGTTTGTCGCTCCTCTAATGGGGAACGTGTTTATTCAAAGCCATGACGCGATCACTGTGGCTTTGGTGGTAGTGGGGCAGCGCTGATAGTCAGAGGACCAAGATCAGCAAATAGAAATTCAGCAACTGGAAACTTGACCAATTAGAATTGGCTCATCTATAGATAGTAGAAGATCTATAAAATTATAATTACAAATTTTCATTTTAATGGGGTTAGTGTATTGTGGGATAAAGGTAGAGATAAAGTTCAATAAAGAGTCATTTACTGCATACGGTAGGGAAATAGGTGCGGCCATGAACAGCGCCGGCGGCTGGGCGGCCGTGTGCACGGGGACCGTGGAGGGGACAGAGGCGGCCGTGTGCATGGGGACTGTGGAGGGGACAGAGGCGGCTGTGTGCAGGGGGACCGTGGAGGGGACAGAGGCGGCCGTGTGCATGGGGACTGTGGAGGGGACAGAGGCGGCTGTGTGCAGGGGGACCGTGGAGGGGACAGAGGCCATCAGGCGGTGGCTCCTCCCGGGTGGCCCGGCGTGCTGGTGTCTGGGGCTCTGGCTGTCTAACGGAAGCGGAACTAGAGAACGGCCTTCAGGAGAGCGGCTGGGGGACCTGCTGTCCGCTGGGTGACGACTAACCTGAAAAGGAGAAGAGCAGAGAGCTGCATCAGGGTTAAACAGGGAGGGGACCGGAATAGCAGCCACCTGTTTGAGGGCAGATAGCCTCTGACTCAAGTGCATGAGATTTGTGGATAAAGACCAAAAAGGCAAAAATAGCTGGGACCAGCAGAGACAGCCAAGCAGGGAACAGGCTGAGCACGTAGTTGGACGGGCGTCCAGTCATGGCCCGAACACTGGCATTTCACGATGGAGCAGAGAGCGCTGGAACGGCAGTGTGGGGCTGTGAAAAAGCAGGACAGCCTCGCTCTGTCTCCTGTGTGCTGTTCCTGCCTCGAGAGCCTCAGCCCCCCAGGGTGACGGCTGTCCCTGCCTCGGAGAACACCATCTGAGGGGTTGCAGGTGGCTTTCCTTCGTGAGTTGCAAACCCTGCTTCTGGTGACTGCCGAGGACACCATTCATCTCCTGAAGCGCTGGAGGAAAATGAGCTGCGGTGGAGGAAGGGAGGCGTAGTGTGAAGGGAGCGGGGAGTCTGTTCTGTCCCCATCTTCCTGCCATGTGTCAGGCCTCCATTATCCACTCAGAAGATGTTTACCAAGTACTTTTATGTGCCAGACGCTGAGCTAGGGACAGAGGGTGTGGGGCTGGGAGGAGGTGTCTTTGCTGTCGGGAATTTACGGTGTCCTGGGGACGACTGGCAGGGAGCACGGTTCTGTGTTATGGGTGCTCAGGCGCCCTGGGAGCACCCGGGAGAGGCCTCCATCCTCTGGGCAAGAGAGCCAGGAGAATTGGGGCACTACACGGAGCGATGAGGCTGGGAGGGAATGGGGGTCCAGAGAGGGGACCGAGATCAGGAGCGTGGGGGCTGATCCAGCACGCCCCCATCCTCTGTCCCCTGGGAAGCCCTGGCCTGGGAGTGGGCACGTCTGGATTCGAATTCCATGCTTGTCTGCAACGTGGGGAAGTGGTGTCTATTTGGTGATGCTGGGCAGTAGAGACACGAAGCCCCGCTTGTTGTGGCTCTGTGAAGCTGGTGCTGGCTCACAGGGGAAGCAGTCAGGGCGAGAATTGGGATCTTTATAAATCGACGATGGCAGCTCCAGGGGCATTGAGGACCCTAAAACCAGGTGCAGGAAGAGGAGGAAATGGGAAAATCAGGTGAGTGGAGGCGCTGGACAGGGAAGCAAGGAGAGGACAGGAGAGAGGTCTCCAAGGTTGTGCGGAGTCCTGAGTGTGAGCCTTGAGGGAAAAGAAGTTGAGGCTCAGGCCTGGACGGCCAGTGGTCCCGGCTTCTCTCCACACGAGATGCTGCAGCGCGGCCTCCATGTGTATCTGACCGTGCTCTGCCCAGTTTTTTACCTGCACCCTCACTCTGGCCAGAGGAGCCGTCTGCTCAGTTTCCTCCCCAGCCTCCGTGTAGATCAGGGCTCTGGATTAAAGCTCCCTGATACCTTTTCCTCTCTGTCTTTCTCTTGTCCTGAGTCACTTAGCTGCCTCTTCAGGTTTGTTGCCTTGGAAAAATACCCGATCATTGCGTTCCCTTCCCGTCCTTCACTGGGAGCCTCTTATTTTTGTCTCAGGTGTCTCTTAAGTTCTCTTTTTATTCTGTTTCCTCCAAAGAGGAAACATTTTAGGTCCTCTGGCTTTTAATAACTATGCAGGAGATCGGCCTGAGGGCGCCCAACTGGTGTTTGAGAATTTGCCATCCATGGTCCCCAGGGCCCCAGTAATTAATCTGTCTTTTTGTGTGTTACTGGTTTTAGCTGAGTAAGAGACGAAGTTAGAGGAACAGTGAGTAGCTCAATTATACTAGTATATCTTTGTAGTTCAATAAACACCATTGTATCCCAGGTCCTCTCCATACTACCTTACCTGGCTGTTTCATCTTTTTGTGTTGAAGAACTTCTCCCAGTTCTTTTCACATCGATGATATTTTATGAGGTTTGCAGTTAAAGCACTTACTGATCATTTATAGAGATAATATCTGAAACATTAAATCTCAGCCACTCACCACACAATAGCTTTTAAAAAGACAAATTTTAACTGGAGCAATGGTAACATTGTATTTTCTTATTTCCATTTTAATCTTTGCAAACTCTACTTTGTAGTTGACTAAAACTTTCCTTTTTGTAAAAGAAAAAAAATGAAAACCCAAACTTTATGCCAATAATAGATTTTACCTCTCACTATATAAAATATTTGAATGTCTTAGTTGATCAGAAATAGTGAAATACTTCTTACTTATTAATTTTGTTAAATTTATTTTGGTCCGGAAAGGTAGCTTATAGTTTCTGTAGGTTTAAGGAAATCAGCTTTCAAAGCTTTAGTTTCTTCAATCAGCATGAAAATGATAATACTGATATTGCATATAAAAAGAGTCAAACACTGATTATGCAAAAACATTGCTGTTCAATAGACCTGCAATCAAAGAACTTAGGGGGTCATAAGAGAAGCTCGCAAGTAGTCAGTATCATTGCATACTAATACCACACTCTGTTTATGTACGGTAATAGAAGATCTAGAGGTAAATAGTCAGCAGACATATTATTCTGAGCTGTTTTCCTCATTCAGATTTTCTTTCATTTGGTGTGGAGGAATAAATACTTGTGTTAGTCAAGAGCGATATCATAGCATCCATATTCAAATAGACCTTCTGCAGATCAATAAGCAAAAGATTAAGAATGCAAAGAAAAATGGGTAGAACATAAGAAAAGTCATTGTTCATGCACCCAGATGCATGTGTGCACGCACACTCGTGAACATAAACATGTATACCCCAAACATGCTAAAGGAAGACCTTATCCTTCTAGAAAAATGTAGATCAAAACATTTGTATATCTTTCTTCATAATTTTTTCCCTTAAAAATATGCTATATTTTTACGAAGAACTTTTGGATGATTTTAATATTTGCCTGGAATCTTTTTGACTCTAAACCGATTTGCCAGTTTTCAGGAGGCTGGATTGCGGATACCTTTGCTGGGAACTTCCAACTGCTGAATTTGTTACATAAAAATACATTCGGAAGTGTTCCTCGGGTGATTGAAATGTATCGGTAGCACAAATCAGCTACTTTCTGGTCTCTGTCCTTACGGTTTCTCTGGGCATGAAGAAAGGACAGATACTTTCTGTTAGGAATGAGTTGAAGACCTTTCCACCAGTAATAAACTTCTGACCTCAACCTTTCAGGCACTGACCTGTACTATTATAAAATAATTCTTCTGAGTTGATTTCTGCAATTGTTATGACTTATTTTACATGTCAATGACAATAAATTCACAACTGCCTTTACAGAATCTTCTACATTCACTTAAGAACAGTGGGAATATATGCGTTCAAAGGTAGAAGCACCGGGGTCATCTAACGGCACTGACCTAGGAAGGTGTCTGCCCACTGATAACCGAGGGTTCCTGAACTTGAAAGTTTTAAAGCAAAGCCTGGTTTCAGATAGACAGAGGAGATGTACTTCATTATTACCTAAAGGCTGGGTGATTTCTCTTTCATTCCCAAATTGGTTTATTGACTAGAAATGCCTCTGTCACTTTTTTCAAGGTAATTGAATGGCTCCTACAAGACTGCCTCGATATAATTTTTAAAAAATGATGTCCTAGTTGCTCACATACAAATAAATATGCCACCATGTAGATCTAATAGATGATTTAATGAGCTAGAACATATTTCTATCTGCTTTATCGTCATCTAGACAGAGATGGAGCCATTGAAATAGGGTTCCAAATATATATCTATAAGATGCTGTATTGCCTGTCTTGGCTTGGAATTAAATTCTGGATAAGGGAGAAGGAAAGTAGAGAGGAAAATATTTGAAAAATCAAAAATTTAAAGCATAAGAAAATGGAAAATGGGTTGCACACAGTGGCAGATGGTTGAAGAATAAGTTACAGGTTTAAGGTAAATCTATCCTTGAGGCAGCTACATAATACTTTTGTATACAGTCCAATAGATTCTCCAAATCTCTCTCAAGGGATTGCAATAAAAGGTAGAAAAGGAACCCAGAGCAGATTAAATCAACTTCTGGATATATCTGCAAAGTCTCCAAGTAAGCCAAAAGACCATTGCAAATGGGATTTGGGGATTTCATGAATGAAATCCAAATATGGTCTTTGTTAAATAGAGGCATAAAAACTCTACAGACACCAAAAAATGAAAAGCTACATTATTAATATGCATGGGTTAGATTTGGCCCCAGGGATCTTAGATCAAATATAACTGGATTTACATTGCTTTAGGAAAACTGTAAGGCAATATTTAGAAAAAAATTAGACAGTGAGATTCAGCATTTCAATTTGAGAAATAGTGCTTTGGTTCTAATGAGCAGATGCTCATGGGTGGCTTGAGAGACCTGCTGCGATTAAAAGATGTTTTGAGGTGGAAGGGGACCATTCAACCACACGTCGCCTGACAGTTCTACCTTGGCTGGCTTTCCACAAGACAGATGCACTTAGCTTTTCCTGAGTCTATGCAGCCAGCCATTCACTTGGCAGCAGCCCTTCCAACAATAACTTACAAGACCTGGATTTGGAAGCAGATTTGCGTGTCCCTTTTTTAATATAACAGAGATCTGATGTGTCGCTGCAGTGATATGAACGTGCCTGATATCAAGATGAACCCTGGTGACTTTGCAGGAGAAAGACAAAGCCCAGAGTTGGACTCAGGAGGTTTCATACTTGGAGGGCGCTGTGTTGTCAAGGCACATGTTTTGATCTAACCATGTGTAGACCCAGATTATAGATATAGGGAAATAAAGCTCTTTAAAATAAGGGGAAGATAACTGTTTTTAGAGTGCATGATTCATTATCAATGGTATATCTGGTAGGACACTAATTTTATTTTTTTAAAATGCATGGAGGAGGAAGCAGGTACTTCATGAGTAGGGAAAGGGAGCTTTGAGACACCGAGTCATTGACTGCGGGCACAATTTGATTCGACTGATACATTTCCCCTGCTCTGTTCTTTTCCTTTTCTTTCTTCATTTCTCTTCAGGTCAGAGGCTGGCAGCATAATTAAAATTTGAATTATTTATGAAGAGCCATTAAAGTGGGTGGCTCGTAGATTAGTCAAAGACAGCAGAGCTGATGCTAAGCTGCATTTCTCTGACTCTTTCACAATAAATGATACCTTGACAATCATGCCCTGAAAAAAAAGCACACAGAATTAGAGCTTTCAAAAGAAAATTACGTAAAACATTGTGACCGCTTATATTGAAGCAAGCATGTGTATCTATAATCATCCTAAAAACTGATCTTTTGTGCGTGTGTATCCATAAAAGCTACATTTCTGCCAACAATTCATTAATATTGAATAGAAATATGATTACCAAGGGGAACAATTTTTTGTAGATACAGAGATATGACTAGGACTATAAATATACACACATGGGTGTCATTAAATGTACATTTTCTATTTGGACGGGGACATCCAGGTAGTTCCGAAACATCTGTCACCAGCATGATATGTTGGGAAGCCAAAGAACGGGAAATGGGTATTTGTTTTCTCAAAAGCATTAGGACTTGTAAAATATGCATCATTTTTTAAATCTGCCAATTAGAATGAGTTTATGGGCCTAATGCAATTTTTGAAAACAGTGAGAGCCTACATAATAATGTTAAACTAGAACATTCTCCACATTTTCAAAGGGGGAAAAGGCCTCATGTTGTGTTTTTATTTATACTCTTATGCTCGTCTTTGGTAGGAAAACTGCACATTGTGACATGTTTCATTTTGCAGAATCTGCATAAGCCTTTTTCTGCTTTGCTTGCCACACCCATGCAGATTTTATTCATATTAGTTAGAGGAAAATCAAACACATCCCCTGCCATTTTCGTCCTGTCTATGCAAAATGGCCAATAATGGTGGATAATGATTCTGATGTCCCCAAAACTGAAGAAGTTAAATATACTCATATGCTTACTCTCATTTATAGTATGTTTTAAGAGATCTCTAAACAGAATATATTGCTGTATTGAAATAAATACTCTTGTGTAATATTTTTAAGTCATATATGGGATGAATTTTCACACTTCGGGGAGAGAGGATTGTATTCCATATGGCACCGGTGGGATTGCCAATGATAATGCTGATGGTGTTGGTGAGCATAGTATTAATAATGACCATACACAGCCCTTGCTGCGTGTCAGGTATTATTCTAAATGCTTTATATTTATGCATTCCTTTAATCTTTACATCAACCCTATGACATACTGATTATAATTATCTCAGTTGTATAGACCACAAACGAAATCCAGAAGACAAAGCAGAGAAAGACGAAGTGGCTTGCTGAAGCTCATACGCCTGTTGGGTGCTGGAGCCCCTCAGCAGTCAGGCTCTGGAGTCTGGGCTCTTACTGACTGCGGGATGTGCAGTGAGGGTCACGTGAGAACGTGTGGCCCAGCTAGGCCGTATTTCACAACTCTGTCGATCCTGTGTTCCTGTGGGGTTGTGATTATGTCTTTTTGCTTTCTTTATAACCTGTGTTGCTTTCAGGAATGAACGTAGTACGTAAAGAGTTCTGATAATCATTTCACTTTTAACCACTAGGAGAACAAAGACCAGACTAGAAACAGTGCTCTGATCCAGTTATTTTCCTAATGGTCATCAGAGCTGTCGTGTGGCTGGTGGCATTATTTTCCCACAGATCTTTATAAAAACTGGATAGTTTTGTATCTTATGCTGCAAGACATCCCTAAGGTGCTCTAAATATTTATTCAGATGATACACATTCGCTGTTCGCAAGCAGAATACCTCTGTATTTAGAGGTCTTTGGTGCTCTCCAGATTTGTAGAGTGTCCTGCCCTTTCTGTATCTGATTGTTGGCATTCCGAGGAGAGGCCTGGATGCCACCTCAGAAGACTGGAAGTGAGTTGCGGAAGAAGCCGAAAGTTAGACTCTGTGACTGAATAGCTTACATTCAAGCTCAGGACTGGAGCCTGAGTAACTCAGCTGTCTACTACAGAAAAATTAGGTTCACATTCAAGTTTTAGGTTCCTCACTCATGGTCCACACATTAAATATGATGTGAAGGTTGCATACATACTCATAAGAGGACACTGATCTATCTGTACTTTTCAGTAAAATTTATGAACACCTTTACTATCATGGAAGCCATACTTAACGGTCTTTTCTTGGATAGAGTGCCTGGTTTGCTGCTCTTTCAACTCCAGAGTCCATTGTACCTCTTTCCCTCCAGTCTCGGGGAAGGGACTGCTGAAGCTGATGGGTTTACCTGCTCTCAGAAGCATTCGCTTCTGCTGCTCTTACTCCAGGCTGCCCTCCAGCAGCCCTGGCTGCTTTCTTTCACTTGTAATCTTCCACTTTCCTGGCTCCTGCCTCAAAGCTTAAGGTTTCTAAATGCTCTCATCGCTTCCATTTCAGATAGAGCTACACACAAAATAAGTATTCTTAAGTTCTGCATTCTTCTTTGAGCTAATGTGTTTCTTCTTTCTTTTACGTAATAGACGAGCTTTTGCCTGCTTCCCGACTTCATCCACCGATGCGTTGTTTACACATGTGTGGCTGCAGTCTAGATTACCAAGCATCACTCTATCTCACCAACTTCATTTCATAAAAGAGGGGTAATTTATCGCCATGAAGGACAGCAGATATGTTCGTGATTACTCTGTTTTGACAGCTGTTTTAGTGTTTACGCAGCGGTAGAACGCGGAACTCTTACTCTCATTAACTTGTGCATTTTTTAAATTGTGATCTTATTGTCTCAGTGCCTGTCTTCGTATTCCAGGCCTTACCATGTTGGCTTTGAATCAAAACAAGGAGTGCGATTTAATTCAGCGGATTGAATTGCCAGTTGTAAGAGGAAATCAAGACACATACGGGTTTTTCCCCGGAAAGAGGTGACGGGCACAGCTGTGTTCAGTGTCGGGACCAGGGTGACGTATGTGATCAGTGCTATAGGTACAGCCGGCTGCGAGCTTGGCTCAGAACCTGCCCGCCTTCTCTGCCAGAGGCGCCCGGCGCTCATTCGCTCGGCTGCAGTGCCTGTTACAGGGCGCTGTCCTGAGGCTCAGTGGGAAACATGAACTGTTCTTTTTGACAGAAACTTACAGAAGCTCTATTCTTGGAAGAGTATTAAAACTTGATGCACATACAGAAAGTGAGGACAGAGCAGTAAAGTATGCACAGGATTGGGAGCGAACAAACCCCTTCCCCACTGTAGTAACTCACATTAGGCTATGATTTCAGCAGTGATTTCGTCTCTAATGGAGTCTCAGAACTTGTTGTGGGTAGTTGAAATGTTTAAATGGCTGGGAATATATCTTATTTCTCATGATGACAGTATAGTTGGAGCACAGTAAGGAATTCTTTTGTACAAGGTTTCGTAGTTGAAAATTGTTACTTCAAATTTTAAATACCTTAGATTTCAGATTATTTCACTCTTCTTTGGTCAAAATAATATATATACAAAATAACAAGTTCATATGTATCTTCTCATGCGTGGTTTAATTAAGGGCCTTCCTCCTCAAGATTTCATTTATGAGATAAAGGTTTTCTACAGAGAGCAGTAAACACGTCATGAAAGATTCAGCAGTTCCTTAAAAACATTTCTCATAGTTCTATAGTACTCCCTTTGATGTGTAAATATTACTTTTTGATATGTAAATTCTATGAATAACATGTTGTTATATAGCTGTATTTTCTTGTACACATATAGGCATTCAGTAGTGACATGTTCTATAAATTCAGTTTTGCTTTATGGTCAAATTTAATACCATCTTTTGTAAAGTATATTAGATTATACTGTGAATGGTACGCAGTAAGAATAAATTACTTGTCTGTATATTCTATGGTAGTGAGTCCCTGGCAACTAGAGTTGAAGTATCCCAGAAGAACCTGGAAAGATCAAACTCTGATACCAGACTGATGAGGCACAAACACATGCGCACACTGGGAAACTGAAGGACAATGCCGAGTAATCCAGAAGGGCTGTGTGGGGAACTTGAACGAGTGTGTTGCATGAAAGGACTCACATGCATGAACGGACTAAAGGGAAGGCAGTTCGTCAGCTGTTCCAGTAAAATGTGGAGACCGTAGGGAAGACTGAGGCTGGTGCCTGGTGGGGCTCACCAGGAGACGGGGGCGTTCAGCCACTGATCTACTGCTGGAGAGACTTCCCGCCATCAGGCTTGGCAGATTGTTTCCTTTAACTCTTTGGTGCATTGGAGGCCTCTTATTTTAATTACAACCTCAAATTCAAGTTTCTTTTTATCATTTGGCCTCTTAAGAAGTTCTGACTACAGGGAGATAATATATAGGTTTTGACGTCTTATGGCAGTCAAAGAAATAAGTTCCTCATAAATAATTGGCAGTTTTGCATCATAGCAAAATCTTGTGAACTGCATTAACTTTTTCCTACACGAGATGTTTATCCAGAACCCACTCTTGGAGTGCGTGTTACTGTGTACCGGAAGGGTACAATGGTGAAGACAGGCAGAAAGCTTGTATTCTAGAGTGGACAGGCAGGCATGGGGAGGCTCACACTGAGAAAAGCACAGGGAAGGAGAACAGTGATGTCACACAGAGTGAGCGGGAGAGGGAGGGGCGCTCAGAGGGAGACTCGGGAAGAGAGGTGGGGCTTGAAACTAAAGGCCAGGAAGAGAACAGTTTTTCAGGTAGAGGAAACCAGGTGTGACAAGCAGGCCAGTTTCAGTGTAGAAGGAGGACGGGAAGCTGCAGAACCCGGGCGAGGTCAGATGAAGCAGAAGCTTGTAGAGGAGCGGGTTTTGATGTTTTTCAAATGCAAGAGATGTGTAAAGTGTTATGTCCAGCCCGAGAGAGGGATCTACTCCAAGGGTACTGACGAAGCCATAACTCTCAATCTGGAAAGCTGGAAGGTCGATTTTGGAATGCGGGGAACTAAACAAGGGCTGTGAATTCTACTCTACCACCTTTTAAAGCTTTTAGAGCTTTTCCAACAACTGTACCTGCAGGCATTTTCTGTTGATGACAGCAAAGAGACGCATGGTAGGGAGTATATAATATACTACTTCTGATAACTATGGCTTAAAAGCATACGAGTGGTATGATATTGCTGACTCTAAAAGATGATATGCTTATTTGGGCAAATAGAGTCCACCCAACTGAGAGTGACCTAAGTGCTTTTACTGCGAGGTCTTAAAAACAATCCTTTCTCCCTCCACTAGGAGTTTCTACCAAAGAGACACTAAGAGTTCAGACAGAAATAGAACCCTGACACTTAAAACCTACTAATGGTAACTAGATGGGTGGTGAAGGATGTGTTACTTAATTTAATTGTGGTAATAATTGCATAATATATATGTTTATCATATCTCATTGTATACTTAAAATATACACACTTTTTATTTGTTATTTATACCTTAATAAAAATGTAAGTAAAAAGAAATCATGGGATAAAACAAATGAGAGTTTAAAGAAAAGTGAACCAATACAAGGTACATTAGAAACAAGCAAACTTTCATGGCTATTTTTTTTCCCCCACAATAGATTTTTTCCCTATTAAGTACCTTTTGCTTGTGGTGTATTCACTTTTGGAAAGACAGAATAAGAATTAACCAAACTAAATCTCCTAGATAGAAGGAGGTCAGAGGAGAGAGAGGATGGGTTCTTTTCAAACCCTTTGTGATGTATAATTCGCTTTTAATGGCCCCCTATTTAGCAGGTAGTAAAGCAAAAATGTATTTTGCATTTCTTTATTAAATTAGAATTAAACTTGGATGAATAATCTGTTGGCAGTGTCAGCTTTCAACATTGGCTTGCTTTTAAATCAGGATAGATACAGTCTTAAGCACAGAGGTGAGCTGTAGAAAAAACAAGCTTCTTCCCCTCAAACCTGGGACCTAAAAGTATTTTAACCTCATATTGCTTAGCCATATGGGAACTAAATTCAAGGTTTGATTCCTTCGGGGAATCTGCTTTAAAGCCTTTAAGTTCCTAGATTAAAAATATCAAGTATACTTATTGGTATTATAAAAATCATGTGATGACAGATATTCTATGGGACTATTAATTTTATTTATTAAATCCTTCATTCTCATGCTGGTAGTTGCTCTGTTTTCTTGACTGACCCACATGACATATAAATGACAACAAGTGAATCACAGTGACTATGCCATGCCTTAGTCCTTTTTGAGCCACTATGACAAAATACCTGAGGCTGTGAGTGTCTTAGTTACTTTCTTCGTCACTGAGATACAAGACCCAACACCACAACTTAAAGGAGTGACCATTAAATTTATTATGTGACAAATATCATGTTAGACTTTTACATGAGACACCTTTTGTAACAAAAATGTATATTCATTATGTCAATATTTCATGTCTTTTCAGATTCCTTTGTGTTATCTTAGTGTTCACATAATTATATTTATTATGTGTTATCTTAGTATTCACATATTTATTGGTCTCATGTAGACTTCTTTTTAACATGAAGCCATTTTCCAGAGTTAATAACTTTTTATTGTTCTGTCCTTGATTAATATTCCTGAACACTGTTTTATGGGAATTGTAACAATGCCATGTTTCTCTCTTCCGTGGAATGCTTTCCTAGGCAATCTGAAGACATCTCCCACTTCGTACCTCACTTCCTGCCTTCATCATTTCTGCCCTCTTTCTGGCTGTCTTCTTCCTTTTTAGGTTCCTGCTGCCCTTGGATTCCATAGATTTTTCCATATTACTGATACCAGCTTCTGGGGTACTGGGAACTCTTTATAAGAGATTCTTTCTAGGTTCTTCTTGTCCTGACCAAAGAATTGGACAAAACAAGTGCAAAAGGTAGCAAGGTTTTACATTTATGAAAGGTAGGAAAAGAAAAGAAACATGCTCTGCAGAGCAAGTGTGGGCCAATTAAAAGTAGGAAAAAAAGTGCACTGTACAGTGGCATGCAGCCCACTGTGAGAGAGAGAGCACAGAGGTCATGAGGAAAATGGTGGCGGTCTTCTGTGCCTCCCACTCCTCAGGCCGACATCCGGTCTAGGTCCTCCTGTCACAAACCTGCTTGAGTTCTAGAGAGAAAAATTGAAGGTAACACTCTCTGATTAGTGTCCGATGCAGGGCCTGGGAATGTGTCTTCTGGATCCCTGTGATACCCACAGAGATCAAGTCACACCCACTTGCCCAGCCAGTTTGCCACACCCTAATCTCCTGCCTCACTTCTTCTGGTTATCTTTGTTACTCTTCCTCATACGCCTCAGTCATTTCCATTCCCTTCATTATGAAGTCTACATTATTTTGAAAGTCAAAACAGAGCCTGCCTTCAGCTCTGCCCTCTATCTGCTGCTGTTGCTTCCCCTCCTCTCTGCTCACAGAGCCAGTTCCCTTCTTGTCCACACCCTGTGCTGACCTTTGCATACACTTGTATTCCTCTACTACTTAACTGCCCATCCTTAAAACTGGGCTTTTTTTCCATGAAACCACCCTAAATTATAATTTCGCTCATCTGTCCCCAGCCCAGCCCTCCAGCTATTACCGTTTGTGCCTGGATTAACCATTTCTCCTTTCTGCATAAGCAACATGGCTCTTAGCACATTACTGTGGCATTTTCTATGGCTATAATACCTAATATTTTCTAGCACTGTGAGGTCAGGAACTCTGTATCCATTGATGAGTACAGCAGACGTTCAGCTAATATATACTTCACAACTGAGCTTTAACTGCACGTTTCTTTACCTACAAGGAAGGCCAGGCCACCTGGCCAGTTTTCTAATCTTGGCCCTACTACTTATTACCTGCTAGTAGCAGCAAGTAACTTAACCTCTCTTTGCTTTACTTCCTGATTGGAAAAATGAATATTATGAAATAACTACCTCATACCATAGTCGTAAAGGCCACACAAAGTGGTTTGCAAGATTCTTGGCATAGCATTAGTGTTCAAGTAATTGTTGACACTTGTTTTTATTGTAAAGGGGGAAGCTTATCAAAACTCAGGACCTATTCCGCCTTTCCTGAAGAATCTTACATTTCTCGTTTAGAACAAGTAAAAATAGGATTAGGGATACCTGGAAAACCATCATTGCTGTGTTGACTAATAATTAAATTATAGTAAATTACAGATAAAGAGTGAAGCACATTCAAATTCAGGTAATGAAAAGGACATAAATCTTACAGGAGGAAAATGATGATTCACTAAGCTTTTTGTCTCCTAGGTACTTTGTTTAAAAAAAAATCCTTAAAGGTTACCCTCAGGAAGCTAGGAACTTGCATTCCCTGTCCTGCCCTTCTGAGCTGCGTCATGGGTCCAGACTACTTGATAGTTCCTAACAGGGAAAGATTTCAGCGATTCTACTGTATGACATGCAAGGAAATCTAGTTGCACATCACAGTGATATTACGTTTTACTTTCTGATTATTGTGCATATATTTTTAATGTAAGTATCTCGTTTGATGTACAGTACAATCAAATGCACAAGTTGTATGTGTGATGTGCAGTGGATTTTGACAGATTCTTACAAGGACGGAAACCATAATCCTACCAAGGAACCTCCAATGCCTACCATGGGAGGCAATTTCCAATCCCCAATGCTCCATTTTGTGCTTTACCTCTTTGTTTTCTGATATCTTGTTAATGGTTTGTTTGGGGTCCTAGTTAGCTCATCATTAAACGAGCCCTTTAAAAATGTGAGACTTACGCAGGTGGTAGAAGCGGTAGTTTCTGGATTTGCTTAATGATGTTCAGTGACGTTTCCTCACATCCTGGAGTTGAGTGGGAGATATGGGAAAGTATGAGACACCAGCATTGTTTATTGTACTCCCTGACTTAATGATTTTAGAATTCAGAAATGTCTGACTTGATGTTTTTGTGATTGCTTCTCATTCTCTCTGCCTTTGTTTTCTTTTTAAATAATTATAACAGATTCTTTTGATTCTTGGAAATACACAAATCCAGTCTTGAGATATTCTTGTGGGAAAGTGTAAGTGATTTTTGATTGATGATAGTCTTTGGGGGGGGATTGTGATGTGATGGGAAGTGACAAGTGTTTCAAATTACCAGTAAATCAAAGCACTAATAAAACCTAGGGAAAAAAACCACACACACAAAAGAGCTAATATTTAATTTCTTAGGAGAATGCTATGCACTGAAAGCAGAATGCTAAATAAAAATAAGTTAAAATAAATGTTTTATTTTATGATGGTGAGTTAAAAGTTGTTACTTTTCAAGATTTGAGATCTCTAACACATAAGATTATTGCTTAAGCAACAATGCTTGACCAGCAATGCTTGATCTCCTTTTCTGGAAGAGTGATCACCCTCGGTGCCACTGCGTTTGGGTCCCAGGGATATAGTAGGAAATCATACCAGGTCTTACATGTAAGATAGTTAAGAAATAAAATAGTTTCCCATAACGAAAATTGACTTCTATAGGGTCATCTTTGCTATCTGTTTCTTCTCTCTACATAATGCTATAAAGCTTCCTTAAAATGCAGAGAAATTATCAGCGAGGAGAAGAGACAGTTTTGCTGGTAGCCTGCTCTGCAGTCCTTTCCCTACTTTTCCCTTTGTCTGAACTCTGGAATTGCTGGAGTTGTTAAATGTAGGCAGAGCTGAGGAGCAGCGAGTGGTCAGTCCAAAGCCCAGCTTCAGGGATGGCTTCCGGTTGTTGTAAGCCCTCTGGGTTCAGGAGTGGAGACGAAATCTGTCCAAACTGAGCAGCACAAGATACGTTCCTGATTGCAGATTGCATCAAGGATGTTCTAGTAGCTGGATTCAGGACCACTGATGGTTATGACACTTATGCTCCCAATGGATGGAAAACAAAGATGATTTTGCTTCCATGTCCAGCCATTGTGTAGTTGTGAGGTTAGCAAAGTCAAAGATGTGCATTAAATATGACATCATCACAAGCAGGCAGTCAGCCAGTGAGTTTGCTTGAATAAGGTCAAATTAGTCTCCACGCTCTGGCTTTTGCACACCTTTTCACCCTCGTCTCGGTCTGTTCTCCATGGTGGCTCCTTAGCCAGGCCTGCATTTCTGTCGCACATCATCTCATAGCCTTTCATCTCTTCTTGAGTCTTTTTTCCTGCTAGTCCTTCACCTAGAATCCAGGCATCTAATTATGTTCCTTGGCTGCTTAACCACATTTGTTCTTTAAGATTTGACCCTTGGGTGATGATCTCTTTGTAGTTTTTTTCTAGTGGCTTTTACCTGTCCTCATCTGTAGTGTTTCTCCTGTTCTCCATGACATCTTGGGAAAGCCTCTATATTGAAACTTAAGGGGGGGGGTTGGCCTCTGTCACTACAGCACCTTCGGGACAGGTATTTGTTCATCACCCTGTCCAAAGAACCACATGATGGTACCACCGCAGGATTTCCTGTGCTACCTCCACGCTGTCTTTTCTAATTGCAGTGCAGCTGCATTCTGATATTGTGCTCTGATATACAGAACTGACAAAAAAAAAATGCTTCAAATGCATCAGGTGCAAGAAAAACATTAGGAACTTGGGCTCACAGTGTCTCCCCTGTACACAGGCAGATGGTGATTTGAAGTGAATGGACCCTTCCATCTCCTGAAAGCTATCGTTGGATAAACCCTTCTTCCTCATTACCAAAACAAACGCCTTCTTTGGATTTGGTCAGCAGGGAACAAAGAACCTGAGATCCCCAACATGAGTGTCAGCATTTCTCCTGTGTGAACTCCTCCGTCTCTTGGCCTTGGCTGTGTTTATTGTTAGTTGCATGCACTGTTGTGAGCTGTGGCAGTGTAGGCTTCGCAGTAGTGTCACAGGGACTCTGGGAGCCTGTGTTACCGCGGCTGCTCAGTGTGTCAAAGGTGTTCTCCTGTCAGCAACATAGGCTGCTACTTAGAGCCTACAGCATGCGCCTGGACCTTTCCATACATTCCTGTTATCTCCTGGTTCCCCTTTGCTAAACCAGGATTATTTGGCCTCCTCTTATCTGATACTGAAGTGCGTGTTTCTAGAGCAGAGAACTCCACCCCTGAACTTCATACAATTTCTATTTATTTCTTATATAATTATCTCTTCCCAAATCTCAAGTTATATCGAACAACGAGTTTATCTCAGAAGACCAATAGCTGAATTTATCCCAAGGAAAATGTACAAACTAGATGGAAATTATTCTAAATGTTACGTGTGTTTGTATGCGTGCATTTGCGGTATGTGGGTCTGTGTGGTACTGGGGTCTTCGTCCTGCACTAGGTCCACAGTATACTTGTTATGCTTTGTTTTGAGATGGGGTCTCTCTGAGTTGGTCAGGCCCCCAGATGGGGCTGGAACTTGCTAACCTCCTGCCTCAGCCTCTCAGTGCGCTGGGATTATAGACATGTGCCATCATGCCTGGCCTGCAGTGTTTTGAGTTACCTAATACTTAAGAATGCTCACCTTTTCCTAAGATTTGGGGTTCTGTTTTTATTAAAAAGGGTATTTTCATCAGTTTTATTACATATAGGGTTTATTTATTCCATTAAAACAGTTTTCTTGCATCTTTGGAAACATCAGACCCACAGCACCACAGGAACTTGGTGAATTCACCTGTATATTTCTGTTGCCAGTTTTTCTATCAAATTTTCCTGATTCGTAAATAAAGTTTAAAGTGAGAAGTGAAGACCCAAGGATGTTTTATATTAAAGAATAGACGTGTAATGCCAATAAGCAGACCTCGATTTTAACATTCTCTCCCTCTCTCTCTCTCCCTCTCTTTCTCTCCCTCTCTCTCTCTCTCCCCCTCTCTCTAAATGTACACTTCAAAATCACCAGGTCAATATGGTGATTGACCACTGGTCACATTTCTGGCACCCCTTGCACATGTGGCGTTGTGTGAAAGCCAATTCCTTTTGTACGACACAAGGAAAACATAGGCAAGTTGCTCACAATGTATTTGCTAAGGTAAAATAAGACAAAGGATATGGCAATACATTAAAGAATTAAACATTACTACCCATGGAGGGAATTCGAAGGAGGACACTGTATCAAGGGTTCCTAAGTAATGAACAACTTGCTTCCTATTAAGAATAAATTTCCACTATGTGACCTGCTTTTCCTATAATCATAGCTATTCTATTCTTCTCTTGGTTCTTTTTTCCCCTTGTTTAATTTCATTTTCTGTTTATTTCAGTGGATGTTAAGATATCTGGACCAGGTGTTATTTCAGCCCCACATGGCTTTCAGCACTAAAGAAACTGGAACACTACTCTGCCCTTCAGAAAGATGAACTTGAATCATTGGTAGGAAAATTGGTGCACCTTGAGACCATAATGTGACGTGAATTAAATCAGACACACAAACTTAAACATCACGTGGTTTCTCTTATAGGAGAAACCCAAGTTATAAATAAAGAGCAAAATAAAAGATAATAGGAAACAGGGGATAGCTCTTTTTAAATAGGAAGGGGCTCAAGAGATGGAAGGAAGGGAAGGGAGGAGGGGATGGGATATGAAAAGGAATGAAGATGTGTTCTATACATGTACCGACTCCACACGAGGAGTGTGGGCCTCATGTACTGTGAACGAGGACAATAAAAGCAAAAGTTATTACTGGATTCACTTTAACCCCAGTTGGTGCTATTTGGGTTACTGTAGAAAGTTAAAACTAAATCTAAGCATTCAATAAAAAAATGCCTGGAAATGAACAGCTTAAAATGCAATTATGATTAATATTTAAGGTTTCTTTTTTCTTTAAGCTCCACGTCTTCCTTTTGTCTTATGAGATTATACAAACCCCCTCAATAAATACAAATTTGTGGGTAGGTTTGGATATGCTATCCTTTCGTGTCATGAAGACTTTGAACTTAAAGATGATAAAAATCCTACTAAATGAACATATGTATGAAGTCCCCATTACCCGTTGAGATAGAAATGGCAATTTTAATAATAGGCGTGCACTTTGTTTCTGTGGAATATTTCCCATGAGAAGGTCATTGCCTTTGAAAAAATAATAAAACCCACAAACGATCTCATAAATATGCATATTAATTAATGAATGAATTCTCTTTCCCTTTTTTAAAGATACAAATCAAAGTGAAGTCTGTTAAAGAAACAGCTCAGCCCAGAAATTTCTTAAAAATCTTTGGTTTCTGTTCTGTGTAGGAAGCCAGTATGAAGATTTCCAACCACCTTTGAAAAATGGAAATTTTGACCTTTAAATACAAGAACCACTAACCATTTTTTAAAAATTCAAAAGCCAGAGCTGAATGTAAATAGGTCTCTGACTTCACCATGGGAAGCTGAGTAGAATAAAGGTGGAGAGGCTGGGACAGGCGTGGGGCTCTGCCGGCTGCGCCCACACTGTGGGATGTGAGGTCGGGGAGACGGGGTGGTCTACTGTACCCCAGCCTTCTTGCTGCTGAGGAGGGATTGTGACCGTACCTGTCATGGGCCTGTCATGAGGTGCGAGGAAAGATAAAGTGTAAAACACTCCTCACATCGCTTGTCAAATAGCAAGTATTAAGGAATTTTGGACTATTTTTTTAATAATTTGACAATAAACATTGACAATAACGGTCTATATTTGGATAGAAAATCAGTTCTCCTAGTATTCTGTTTCCCCATTATAGGAATAGATCAGTCATATGTAAACCATCTTTTAAAAATATTTATAGTGCATGAACTCTATTACTGAATTGAATTTTAAGGGATCTGTCACTAAAATCAGCCAAGATTCTTCTCTTTGGAAAGATGTAGAATATATACTAGTGTTTCTTAAGGTGTATGGGAAGTGGAGAAGGTAGCGGGTGGGGAAAGGGGATTGGGAGAAGCTGAAACAAAAAAGAGGTAGAGTTTGGGAAGAATTTAGCTTTATGTACTGTCTTTAAAGGCTTGATTTAATTATAAAGCAAAATATAGGAACAATTTGGCTTTTAAACTGTGTTATTCCAATATTTTGCTTTATAATGAAATATGATATTTGGAATACAAATAACTTAAACATACACCAAAATATTTTGGTATCGTAACTATCCAGAGTTAAAGATACAACTCTTGAATATTTTAAAAGGGTTTTGGTATCTCTATTTGTGGTTTTCAAACAAGATGGTACAATAATTTTTCCCTAGCCATCACACTGAATATGATTATTTTGAATATGATTTTAAGACACACTCTTGATTTAAAAAAATGTGAACAGTACATATTTTCTTCATTTTATAAAGTTTTTTTCTATAATAAAATCAGAATAAGCCTGACTCATAAAATTGATTTATCCTGTGTGGATGTGCATAATACACAAGAAACAATCAGGAAAAACAATCAATGCAGTGACTCAGTTTGGAGAAGGAAAATTTTCCGTCTTATGTAATGAAAATCCCATTTTCTGGGATTTGGTTTTTGCTGGATACAGTCTCTTGCATTTGACAGAAAAACGTTCTTTAGTGGTTATTACGGTAAAAGATTGAATGCCAGTTTATGAGAGAGAAAAACTACTTTATGTGAAAAGATGCAGCTAGAAAACCTTACTAGTAGAAATGAGTATAAATTGTTTAAGATCCACAAGTAAAATTCTTTAACAAAATAGTGAAATAGTTGTATTGAATTTGAATATATGAAACATAACATGTATATACTCAAATTGCTTCTGATACCTACGACCACTAAATATAGTTGGCTTTGCTTTAAATTTCTTTAGTTTTACAGTTTAGAATACATCTGCCAAAGGTAATAATGTCTCGGATAAGTGAGATAGTTGTTTAAAACATGTATTTCTGCTTACTTTAGTTTGATATATCATTTGCTACTCTATAGAACTATGTAATACTCAGCAATAAAATTCATTTACTGTTAATTTAATGTTAGTCATACTTACATAATCTCAATTAATCCCAAATCCAATCATGCACTATATTAAGCATTTGCACTTTTTTTTATCAAGCCTCAAGTCATTCCCTTTAGGACAGATTTTATCCTATTTATACAGGTGAAGCAACTAAGGAATGTTTTGGAGAATAATTTAAGAAATCCAGTATTTGAAAGACTAAACATGCTTGTGGTACCATAATAATTCCACTCTGTGGTCCAGAACGTTATTTTTTCCTATACAAAGGATTTACATAGAGAATACTGTGAGTAGTGGGGCAAGTTTACTCCTGTAGGAATCAAAAATAACAGCAACTGGGCGTGGTGGCGCACAATTGTAATTCCAGCACTCTGGGAGGCTGAGGCAGCAATGTAAGGACTTACTGAGACTCAGTGTCTAAAATAAAAAAATAAATCTTTAGAAAAAGCATTAGAGATGTAACTCAGCAAGAAGGCCCTGGGATCAATTCCCAGTTACACACACACTCACACACACACACATGCACACACAAGTGCACACACATATATTTCTGTTATTACCACATTATTATATTATTTCACACTGTTGACCGAGCCATATTTGCAATAAACATTGAAATGAAGTCTTTAATGTGATCGGGCCCCACATTAACCCTTCTAACCTAGTTCCCTCCTCCCTTCCCTTCCATTATCCTTAACATCCCCAAACACTCTAGATGATTCAGAGGTTAGGGCCTGAAACATGAGCTTGTGGTAGCATAACTAGGTCTCTTGGGACCCCTTCTGTCTTGAATCCTCAAATTGATCCCACAGATTTGAAGTGGGTATTCCCAGGATATTTGAAATTTCTTTGTGGGCTATCATTTTTTTTCAGCTGGCTGACCTTAAGCAGGGCTGAAAAGCATTTCCCTGGAGCTTTAGAAGTCCTTGAATTAATGCAAAATATAATGTGGATCAGAGTGATTTTGCAGCTACTTATGGTATGGAGAATAAAATATGTAAAAAAGCAAAAAGTATTCAGGTCAAATATTGAAATATGAAGACATGGTTTTATTGTTATGTAGTAATCTATTAATCATTAATATATCTTTGAAAAATGTCTGATTCATAATCAAGGCAATTAGAGTTGAGAAAATCTGAAAAATTATTTTCAATACACAGTTATGTCAGGTCTAGTGCGCAACTGACTGGCAGCACGAACTGAATGCTGAGACCAACTTAAATGATGTTTTCGGGACTGACTTAGATCATCAGGTGTGTGAAATCCCAATTCAGTTCTAATCTTAAAATTTTTCATCACTTTATTTTTAACAGTAGAATGGTAAAGTTGCTTTATAAGCAAAATGTAAATGAAGGGTGCTTTCAGAATTTAATAGAATAAATAAATTGGGGAATCATTGATACAGGAAACAAGAATCTTTGATGTGTTTGTACTACAGGAAAACCCTGTAGTAGTCCCTGAGCTCTGAGATTTTTTTTTTTTTTTTTTTTTTTTTTTTTGTGGGTACCGGGGGGACGACCTCAGGACCTCGCGCGCCAACAGGCACCCGTGCCGCTGAGCGATATCACCGGTCCCTTTTTGGTATGTGGGATCCGGGAGTCGAACTCGGGCCTTCGCGCTTGCAAGGCAGGCGCTTACGCCGCTGAGCCATCTCACCGGCCCGAGATTTTTATGCTTATTGTATGTTCTGTGTTCTCATGGAAAGAGCTTAATCCAGTTTTCTAAACTTAGATAAAGAATTAGATCCAAAATGTAAAATGTAATCATTAGAGGAGGGATGAAATTCAAACCCTGCTGGTGTTCATCTGTAGTTAATTTGGAGAATGGAGAAGGTGGAGAATTTCTCCATAGATTGATTCTGTTGCTCTTAGGGATGCCATGGGCTCTACTCACTAAAATGAACTTCGGAGGTCAGTGGTGTTATTCCATTTTTACAGGGAGGAAACTGAGACTCACAGGTGTTAATTACTTTTCCTAAGTGGTACACCTGGTAGGTGAGTGCCAGGAGTGGAATTTCAGCCCTAGTCTGTAAGACTTCAAAGTCCAGGGTTCCATTTTTCTTCCATACACTCCCTGGAGAGACTCAAATAATGACTTATGTCCCTTCCTCAGCAGTCAGCTCTGAGCGCTGCCCATTTCTAATGGGTCAGGTCTTAGCAAAGCAAGCAGCATCTGAGTTATTTACGACTTCTTTATTTTCAGGGTCTTCATCTTTTTACTGTGGGCCATAAACACATACAGAAGGGGCGGTGGCTGGGATCTTGTGGGCAGCACACAGGCCCTGGTAGTGGGTGAGGTGGTGTGGTGTGTGTGTACACACACCAGCTGCGTGACGAAGTTCCAGTCCATCCTGTGCACTAATGACTTGCAGTGGGGCCTTCCTACCTTTTACAAAGTAAATCACTTGGAAGAAAAATACATTTGACCCCTACTACATTATGATAAAGAAAGAGGCAATTAAAATTACATAATAATTTATGCTTCTATATTATTACCATGGAAAACTCTACCGTGACTTGAATGATAGGGGCTTTGATATCTTTATGATGGATATGGGGAATATTACTCTGTCTCTAATGAAAAGCTTTGAGACTGTGCAAGTGCTTCTTAAAGACAATAATAAATTTACTTTGATAATCACATCAAATAGCACAATTATTTTAGCTGCTCTTGCTACCTTTACTAATAAGGAGAGCCTTGGAGAGACTATGAAAGGCATTATTATACCAGTGTGGCTTGTTGATTGACCTGTGGTTATGTGGAGCCAAAACTCTTTTTTCCTTATGGTGTCTTCATAAAAGCTTGATCTGTCTTTGAAACAGTAGTCTAAATATATCATAAATTTAGACAGGACTCTAAATCTGTCATATTTGGCATACGTGTAAGTTTACAAAGTAATTATCATTTAGGGGCAATAATATCTAGCTCTTAGTAACAGCATACTCATCAATCTTTTTTTCTTGTTGCAGTAGTATTACTGAACTAATATTCTGTTTTAAAGAGATTAGAGAAAAGGAGAAAGAGAGATGAATTTAACTAAAATGCTGTTGTAAAAATAAGGACAGTTATTGCTAGAGTTTTATTGTGTTGCTGCTTTCTTTTTATCAGTTGAACATAATTTAGTAGTCTTTTATTTACCTCACAATATCCATAACCCAGTGTGTCATTGGTCTATTCATTATTTTTAAATAATGATTTGTTATACACCTACCATATATTAAAGATAGACGTGAGTTTTGAGAATAATGTGATGAAGGAATATCCTCGCCATGTGGGTCTTCAGGCAGCATCTAATCTGTCCCCAAAGTTAGATCTACCACGGCCAATTACTAGCATGGCCCTGTGCAATACAAGTTTTTGTTTCTGTAGACATTCAGTAAATGTCTGCTGTGTAATCGGTGTAGACATGACTCTGAAGATGTAAAAGCATTTGAACAGTGATTTTGCTTCTCAGCCAGCTCACCTCCTGAGCACACTGTAAGCCTAGAGTTCCTGCGGGGGGCGGTATTTACATCACACTCTTGGGCGGCACAGAAGGGTGTGGTGGTTAATGCTGGTTGAGGGGATTGAGGGATGCCTGGAAAACTGGTACCCAGAAGTAATGGCTTTGCCATTTTTTTACACCTGATGATGTGGAAGAGCTTTTTGATTTGGTTTACAGGAGGACTTTGGAAAAGATTTTAGAGCCAAGGTTGAAGCAAAGCCTAGAATGCTATAGGCAGAACTTAAATGGCCGTTCTGTTGAGGCTTCGTAAGATCAAGAGGCAGAGAAAGAGCAGTAAAGGCTCTGCTGATGAGCTTCAGGTGGAGGTGGGAATGCTACTGGAGCTTCAGGTGGAGGTGGGGATGTTATTGGAGCTTCAGATGGAGGTGGGGATGCTATTGGAGCTTCAGGTGGAGGTGGCGATGCTATTGGAGCTTCAGGTGGAGGTGGGGATGCTATTGGAGCTTCAGATGGAGGTGGGGATGCTATTGGAGCTTCAGATGGAGGTGGGGATGCTATTGGAGCTTCAGATGGAGGTGGGAATGCTATTGGAGCTTCAGATGGAGGTGGGAATGCTATTGGAGCTTCAGATGGAGGCGGAGATGCTACTGGAGCTTTGGATGGAGGTGGGGATGCTACTGGAGCTTCAGGTGGAGGTGGGGATGCTACTGGATCTTCAGATGGAGGTGGGGGTGCTATTGGATGAGAGACCATCACCGTTCTGCTGTGACTTGGAATCTGGATGCATTTGTCCATGTCCCGGGCATTTGTTGGAGGCTACTTTCCAAGGCAGTGAGGCATTCAGGCCAGGCCATGAGCATTACTAGCTGCTTGTAACCGAATTTACAGTGAGAATTGGAATCAAATACAGCAGATTGTAAAGATTTGTAAACTTTACAGATTGGCCAGAAAAGGAGTGTGTATAAAACCATGGCCAAGGGGGACGTAGTGTTTAGTGCCTGCGACAGTCAGCCAAGTGCTCTGTACTGGGACAATAGCAAAATAAGATGCCTCACGGGCACCTCAGGAGTTGGCAAGGCCACAGCCATCACTGGCTTAAAGATGCGCAAATACAGATTTGTTTCATAGACTTTTCAGGGCAGAATGGTTTGGAAAGAGAGACCTGGGGTGCCCTGGGATTCCTTTCTCCTATTAGGCACACAGGGGCCAATGCAGCCATGGTGCAAGCAGCTCCAGGCACAGTTTGCTGCAGTTTGCTGTCCATGTGGGGCTGGTTTTGCAGGCATGCAAAAGGTCAAAGCGAGGGTTCCTGAAAGCTTCTCTTCATTCCGTAAGATTTTGAAGGAAATCCTAGGAGGTCAGGCATTGTGTTGCAGGGCGGAAGCCGTGAGAAGTGATGTGTGGTAAGGCTGTGAAAGGACAGCCAGAGCTGCGGTGGAGACCCTGGGAGGGCAGAGATGCCAGCAGGAAGCATTGGCTGATGCAGGAAGGCACAGGCCATGTGCAAAGCCTGCCCGGGAGAATGACCATGTTGGCTCAACACAGCAAAGCCAGGGGGAAAGGGGTGTCCTAGGCTCTGGGAGCCCCCATTCCATCACAGTGTGCCCAAATGCTGGACGTGGAGATGTAGGACTTCCTGCTTGCCCTGCTGGGTTTTGGTCTTGCTTTGATCTCCTATCCAATTCCCTCTTCCTCCATTTTGGAGGAGGACTTGTTATCTTCTTCCTGTCCCACACTGCATCTTGGAAGTATACAGTTTATTTTTATAATAAGCTACATTATTTCTGTAGGGGCTCACATTAAGTTTGGCTTGAGGCTGAGAGGAGACTTTGGAGTTGCACTTTTAAGCAAAACTGGAACTGTTAAGGCTTTGGAGACCTGTGCAGAAGGACTGAGTGCATTTCGCCCTGTGTGATGGAATGTACTTTGGAAGGCAGGGGAGGGATGCTACTGTTGGATCTTAAATGTTTTGGAGGTGTGATCCCCAGAGACGCAGCACTGGGAGGCTGTGGCTCATTGGTGGAGGTGTTGGTGATGGGGGCATGAACTTGAAGGGGACTGTGGGGACCCAGTTCCTTCCCCTTTCTCTGTTATAATTTCTGGCCAAGAAGTGAGTGGTTTTTTCCACCACACACTCCTGCCCCAGTGTGCGGCCTCACCAAGCCTAACAATTGATCATGTATCGGAGCCTCCAGAAGTACGAGCCTACATAAACCTTTTCTCTTTCTAAGTTGATCATCTCGGATACTTACAATGAAGGAAAGCTGACTACCACATCGTGGTTACCTGTGTTGGGCTAGGAGTTACACACTGCTACTAACTGACCTCAGAATGGAAGAAAAAATGTTTGGAAGTAAAAAGCAAGGAGCTCCACAGAAGAGAGTAATGATTATTTCTTCTCTTGTCTTTTTGTAGCAATACAGAATGCCATGTTAAAACATTTTAGATTTATCCTGAAAATGACAGACAGAGGGAATTAAAGTGGATAGCATTGACTTTAAAAAATATTTACTCTGGGAGTGAAAACTAAGGAGAAGGCTAAGGCCAAAGGCAAGAAGACTTGTTAGTCATGAGAACTCTCGCTATCCAGGACCCATAACTACCGGCTCTGTGTTGCCAGCTGGCAGGTTATTTTTTCAAGAGTTCTTCCAGGACCTGTTCTTCCCTCTGATCTGAAAACTGTGCTGTGGTCTGAAAACCGTGTTGAAAAATAGAGTCCGTAACAAAGGCCTTCCCATAGACATTTTCTGGTAGAAAAGTATGAAGTTGAGTCATGGTAACCCTTCCTGAGGTTGCTGGCATTGGCTAGCAAGGTTGAACTTAGTTATGTTGAGACCCTTCCTCGATTTGCCACCATATATGTGCGTGTGGGTGTGTATGACACGTGCAATACATATTTTTTCAATTAAATTCAGTTTAGTACAGACCTCCAGATTATAAAAAACATGCTGTGGAAGAAATGAAACACACACGCGCGCACACACACACACACACACACACGTCACATACATAAATGTAAGTGCAGCAACCTGTGAGCTTTGGACCCTTGCATGTGGCTCATGAGCCCATGGAGGAGTTAGAGACAGATGACACACACCTGCGTGTGCCACTGCTTTCAGATGTGTATTTTCCGATGGAAATCATTTCAGAGCGTTATTGATTTTACAGTTTATTTATCGTCCCAATCCACAAACACGAAAGCTCTGCTCTAGAGCAGGCTCTATGCATTTTAGATGTAAGGTCTGTAAAGGTTGTGGATTCCCTTAGAGGCTCATGTGTCAGGACGAGGCACAGAGGGATTTATTAGGCAAAACTCTGAAAGAAAACACTCCAAGAATAGTGTGGGCCCTCAGAAGGGAGTGAGTCCTGGTTGTGGCTTCCAGCTGGTACGTCTGTGGGGGTTGTGGAGGGAAATCTGTAGAACTTGTGGCTCTGTGGAAAGAGATTCCGTTTACAGAGGAGAGGAGAAGCTCTGTCTTCAGTGGAGCGGTAATGGGCCACTCATAGGCCACAGAGCTGTAGCCACGCCTAGGAAAAGGCCCAGCGCGCAGCGGAAAGGAGCAGTCTGCTCACAGGTAGAAAAACGCCGTTCACATGATTGAAGGGGATGGCCTGGATTATTGTCTTGGGAGAAAAAAAAAAATTAAACTGGGCCGGTGAGATGGCTCAGCGGCATAAGCGCCTGCCTTGCAAGTGCGAGGGCCCGAGTTCGACTCCCGGATCCCACATACGAAAAAGGGGCCGGTGATATCGCTCAGCGGCACGGGCGCCTGTTGGCGCGCGAGGTCCTGAGGTCGACCTCCCGGTACCCACAAAACAAACAAACAAACAAACAAAAAATTAAACTGGGTTTGTGTCCTGAGGCTGCAGTTTTTATTTTTAAAATTCTAATGTTCCTTGTGTGTTGTTTTTTTTCTTGTCTTCTCTCACTTTGATTGCGGGCTCCCTCTTGAGACCTGCTCTGCTTAGGAGCATCCGGGCGATGCCTAATGCCCTGGCACCACCTCGGCGTGGATGTGGGGTGGTGGGCTCACGCGGAGCTGGAACCTTCGGGATTGGAAGGATAAGAACATGTTCAAAAGATTAGTGCAGGTCCGCTCGCTCGGGGCCACAGGAGAAAGCGTGGGCCCGTCACGTGTTACGTAATAGTTGTGTCACTGGACAGGGCTCCAGGAGGCTCCCGGGGGTGAGACACCCCACACGTAGAACAGGATTGCAAGTTCTCTGACTCCCGTTGCGGAAAAGTAATCTTCAGGGCACATCAAGTAAAGGTTTTATTAGGCTGAAACGTTAGTCCCCACTCAGAGAAATAGAGTGCCGGCCCTCAAGAGAGAGTAGACATTATTTCCTGGAAGTGTTAACGTTTGCACTGCTCTTGAGGGGTGGAAACTCCAGGAAAAGGTTGCCCACCCCAGAAGGGTGCTGGCCCGTTTTATAGGAAAACGCCCAGTTCTAAATATTTTTAGATGGGTAATTTAAGCATTTTTGAGTTCTCCCGACCTGTTCCATTTTCTTAAAATCAGGTTCCTGCTCCTTACTTTTTAAGTTCAGCCACTTTATGGACTTTCCTAGTCCTGAGAAATTCTGGATGTGATGATGGGTTCATGGGTCTGGGAGGAAAGAAGCTGCCCCCTCCGGGCATGGGGAGCACACAGAGTCGGAGGTTGCCAGGGCCCGCCCCAGGGGCGTAGGTAGTCAAGGTCATGACCCCGTGACCTCGCCCTCCCTTTCACCCTCTCCTGAGCTTCCTGACCCTCCTTATGGGTGACCTCCAGTTGGGTGACTCCATGGATGGAGTTAGAGCCCTCAAGGTCCAGTCCCCTTCCAAAGAGTCCACCCTCTGAACGCGGGAGATTCTGGGGGACATTTTAGATCTGATCCATGATGGGGGGGATTATCATTAATGCTTTGGATCTTGGAAAGGGTTGGGCATTTGTTAAACTTGCTTTTAGATTTTAGGTCATATTTTTTCTAGTTCTGTTTTCACATGTCTGTGTTCCCTAAGTGCCCAACTATTAGAAGAAAATAAAACCTTGAAAATATGCTTATTATTAGCACAGTGTTACAGAGTTAGTGTACTAGTTTTTGTTTTTACTGGTCCAGGTATATGATTTAAGTGGACCCATTAAAATAAAGGTCATTTTTATGTATAGTTGGATTAAATACCCAGTAAGAAATGTAAATGGATTCTATCAATGCAGAGGGAACAAATTTCCTTTAACAAGTTCATGCTACCTGGATTATTGTCTTTTCTCTTCCATATAAAACATTAATATTTAGAATAAAAACACATATAATGGATGGCAAATTAGTTTTATAGCATGAAAGTTCTATAATTGAAATATCATTGTTAAGAATACATCAATAAAATAGTTTGAAAATAGTTTTTTTTTTATCTTTTATTTTGATTATATCATCAGGTTAGATGCTTTTAGAAAAAGCTTAATATCCTGGCACTACTGAAACGAAAGGGACAAATGTTTTTAACAGCTTTGGTAGAATTCCTCATTCTAGTTTAAATCGGTGAGAAAATCCTCACTCAAGTCAGTTTTTCCGATGCACGTTCGTTAGTGCAAAGATTAAATTACGAATGTCAGGTTTAATTTAAAACTGAAGAGAGCAGCAGCACCGCCACGGAGAACGCGCTCTCCCGGGAACGTCGAGCGCGGCCGTGGACGGCCCCTGGACGCGCGAGCGGGAGGACGCGCGCGGAGCTGCCCGCGGGTGGGCGCCGCCTCGAGGGGAGGCCGGGCCTCGCGTGGCCTGCTGCTCCCCGCGTTCGGTTGCCCTGGCGCCCGTCCGCCCCTCCGTCCTGGCCGTCCACGAGGCGGGCTGGCCGGACGCGTGGGCGGCTCCGCGCCGGGGCCCTCGTGTCGCGGGTGGCGCCCGTGGCTCGTCGGCCGGGCGGGTCGCGGACGCGCGTCCCGGGGCGGGGGTGCGGGGGCCCCGGTCCACAGCGCGGCTCGGACTCGCCGTGGGCCGCGCCCCCTCCTCCGGCTCCGGGCCCGCGCCTCGGTTTCCAGGGCGGCAGCGGCGGCGCGGTCGCAGGGACCGGAGACGCGGGTGGGCGCGGAGACGTTCGGGGCTCCTGAGGGCGCGGCGGGCACTGAGGTCCCCTGGGACTCGCGTGCGGTGGACGGCGGCTGCGCCCGCCGAGACCAGCGCCTCGGCCTGGCCGCTCCTCCGGGACTCAGGCTCGGCGGCCCCGCGGGCGTCCGGCTCGGAGGAGCCTCCGTCGCGGGAAGGCGCTGCCCGGCGGCTGCGTGGGGGACGCGCTCGGGCCCGGGTGCGGAGTCGCCAGGCCCGCGTGAGGCCGGCTCGGAGGAGCCTCCGCGCGGGAAGGCGCTGCCCGGAGGCTGCGTGGGGGACGCGCTCGGGCCCGGGTGCGGAGTCGCCGGGCCCCGCGTGAGGCCGGCGCAGCCCCCCCCCCCCCCCGCGCTCGCCTGCGGGCGTGGCTTTCAGGAGACCACGCCGCGTTTCCGTCTGCCCGGGAAGAGCCGATCGCCGGCGGCACCGTGGAGAACATTCGAGCAAAGCCTCGGGCGGGATTATATAGCTTACGGTCCCTCTGTTTTATGATTTCAGTCAGAAGAACAGGACGTGAGCACCCCTGCGGGACTTGTTCTCTCCCTTACTTGGCTGGGTCCCGGAGCGCCGCTGCCTCTGCCGCCTCTCGGGGTCGCTCGGCCCGGGCGCTCTCGGCCCGCCCGAGAAACGCCGACTGCACGTGCAGTGCGGGCAAAGTGTCAGGAGTCCCGAAGGTCCCGGGAATGCGGAAATAGGGAAGGTATCGTCTTCAAATGTGGCTTGTGTGGGACAAACCAGTGTGTTTCATACTCATTTCAACCCCCCCAATCGGAGCTCAGTGCTATATAACTCTCTCCTTACCTTAACTTCCTAATTTTCAAGACTCAAGCGATTCCATTTTAAATTATCTGCTCCCTGACTTCCCTGAAAAACCGAAAGCTATATATGGCCCCCTGGTGGTCAAATGGTGTACAATTCTCTAAATTGAACGGCTTTTTTTCTAAAGATGTTCTTGAAAATTCTAAGGCTGTGGCTTCGAAATCGTAATCCGAGAGATAACACAGATATCACATTATTGAATATGTGACGTAGATGAAGTATCCAACATTTTATGTAAATAGATACGCGTTCAGGGTTATGTGAATAACCTGCCCAATAACATTTTGCTCCTCAGGTATTAGTAAGGCAGTAAAAAAAAAACTATGTTGTTTTATGATATTGAAGATTAATTATATATAAGTCTGATACTTAAAGACTATTTAGATATGTAGATATGAAATAGCATATATTACATATTATTTTTGTAGGTAAGTCCTGGTAATTTTATTAATTCCCTCTTTCCTCAGTTCATTTTACTCCCCCTTAGGGGAAATATTTTCAGCCATTGCATAATGAAAACAAATTTTGAAGGTTGCTTTTCCTCCTTTGTTCAGTTCTTTTATGTTTACGTAAGAGTTAAAAGTTGAGACCAGAATGTGCATATCCGAGTGCACATCTCAGTTACTCACTTGCAGAGGAGGGGCGGCTGGGGCGAGGCTGCTCCGAACATGAGGCAGAGGAAAGCTCTGCTGTGCTGTTCACAGCAGGGACACCATGGATAACAAGGGCACTCTGTGCGGATCCAAAGCCAGCAGAAAGGATTTTAAATGTTTCCGTCATTGAGACATGAGGAATGTGTGTGCAAGGAGATAGATGTGTTTAACCTGATTTAAATATAACACAAAGCTGAGGGTGGTGGCACATGTCTGTAATCCCAGTACTGAGAAGGGTGAGGCAGGAGGATCTCAAATTCAAGGCTAGCTGGGTCCACCTAAGGAGATTCTGTTTCAAAATAAAAACCAAAGCACACGAACAAAAAAATTACACTCTACACACTTATCAAAACATGATAATTTTTTTTGAATATGAATTTTTATTTTATGCTTCAGTTAAAAATAAATGTAAACAGTAAATTAAAAATTTATTATAAAGAGAACAACTAGCTGTTCTTATCACTTGTTCAGGGAAGATAAGGTTTTAAATGATTTATACAGAAAATAATGTTGAATTTGAGGATCTGTATCTTGGCTTATTGAAAGAACATTCCACACTTAGAGAAGAAAATCAGCATTTGAGGTAATTGTGCCCTAAAGCAGGTGCAAAGGTATGTAAGATTGTTTTACGTGTACCTCATTCCACTTAATATATGAACACACTGGCAGTGAGCAAAGCAAGGATACACCCTGTCGTGCACATGGACGTGTTCTCTGAGGGGTCCGTGGCTCCCAGCGTCCTGGTGTTGATGTGGTTGGAGGAGCAGAGCACCATGTGCTGCCCGTGAGGCCTGCGTCCTGGCAGGTACCAGTGTGCATTGCTGTTTTCCTCAAGTCCTGTGTACTGCAGCTCACAGGTTGAACTTCTGTCTTCAGGGAAAAAATGGATGAGCTAGCAGAAATTAAATGAATACTTCAATAAAGGTCACAACGAACTTATCAGAGCTTTGCTAGATTAGAAAACATCTGTGAAGGAAGGCCAAACTAATCTCCGGCATTAGAAGTGAGAGTACTGGGACATTCCTGGCATATTGGTAATTTCTGTTTTTTCATGTGAGTGCATCATATGAATACATTTACCTTGTTGAAGTTTCTTCTGTATGTTTCTGCATGTGCACTGTTTTCATCAATAAACTCAACTTTTAAAAAGAAAAATTTTTGTGAACACCTGCAGAATGTTACAGAAATACGCATGTTGTGAAAATATTGATATGTCAAGGGTAAAATGTTGTCTGGAATGTAGTTTCTAGAATGCAGAAATTACTTTAAGACACTTCATAATTAGTTTTTTCATCAAAAATAGTTTTTATGAAGTATTTCACATTCGTAATTTGCTCAAAGTCCCGAAGAAAATAATTGTCTTCTAAATGACGGATGAGTTGGTTCCACATCATAAGAAATTAGCTACCTGATCTTAAATGTTTGGATATTTCTGCTTGAAAGAAACTCAAAACTATCTGCATAATTAGTTTATATTTTTCTCGTGTATTTGGAGTGCTGTAAATAGATGATATGGACTGCATTTTCCTCCGATCTGTGACTTTGATGTAGTCCTAATATTAGATTCTCAATACTATGTATTTTGTAGTGTCGACTTAAATGACACATGAGAAATACATAGCACAGGGCATGGCACATGGTGTATTTTCAATAAAAATTAAATTTTTTTTAATGTCATGCAAAATTTTTCTCAATCTGAAAGTGGATAGATTTCCGACTTACTACCAATATAAAAAATGAACATCTGTTACTTTATTTTTATCTTTATTTTTATTATTTTTATGAACATCTGTTACTTTAAAACATACATCCTCTTATGAAAGCATTAGCTAGAAGAATATGAATGTAAATGGTGTTTAGCAGTGCATTGTGGGTATGGGTCAAATGAGGGCAGTCTCCTAATTGAGGGTGCTATTTGCTTGTAAATTTAAATAGTACAATTTATATTTATAGACCTCGCAAAATTATTCTGGAGATTATTCTGGAAATACACTTATTGCTGGGTATATATCTTCAGAAAATCAATTAAAGAGTAAGAAGAAATGCTAAAACCCCCACAAACATAAGATAGTAAAAAATTGTAGTTTAAAGGGCACATATCAATAGAATAGATTCTAATAGGTAGGATATTATATAATTTAAGAACTATCATGAAGACTTTCTTACGATATGGGCAGTGTTTCATGGACAAAAGTAAAATTTTAAAAGCCTATGCATACTGTAATTGCCATGATTTATTATAATTATACATTTGAACAAAGACCATTAGAGTTAGGAAAATGTAAACATCTCCTGAACTAAGGTGGTAGGATTTGGGGTGAGCATGTTCCTTTAATGTTGTTATCATTTCGTTCTTTCCACTAAGAAAGGGGCGGTCCATAGCAGGTCCATAATAAATGGAGGCGCCGAGCCTCTGGTTAGACCTCGGACCCTCTCCTCTCACTTGGACATCTGCCTGCCGTGCAGTGCGACTGTTTTTGGTGGCAGCGTATTACAGTTTTCGTCGAGGTGTTCTGCCATGGAGTTTGCATTTGCTTCTTTCCAAATCATACCTCGCAGTTGGCCTAAATATCGCATAGAAACTTTCAAAGCTAAACATAAGCTATGTGACGAGCACAGTTCATGTGCCGGCCAGCGTGAACGCTTCGCAACTCTGGAAGCCCCAGCTTTGGTGCCCCACTAGTGTGGCCCGTGGCTTCTGCTCAACTGAACTAGGGTGTATCCCTGACAGAGCAGACTCTCTTTCCCATGTTGCGGTCTGTCGGAGGGCACTCACTGGGTGTCCTAGTGAGAAGTCTGTGTTCCCAGGTAGAATAGGAACGCGTGCTGTCTGCTTTTTCGGCTCAAGCCCTCTTAGCCTCCCCTAGAGGACAGAGCTTGTGGTTCTGCGCCCAGATCCACATACAGCAGAAGGAAGCCTAGGGAGGCTGAGGAAGGCGTTTTAGCCACTACTGTACCAACTCCGTAAAATAATTTTCAGAAGGAGCATTTGCTACCAAAATAAAAAGAGCATTTGCTACCAAAAAAAAAAAGGGAGCATTTGCTGCCCTGGCTTTCTGGGTATTCATTTATTTCACAGACACTTAGCTGCAGCCTTCCATGAGCCAGAGGTATCGATAGGGAACAGATGAGTGCATTTGACCTGGCCCTGCCTTGGCAGCTTATGTAAGGGAGAAACTTGTCCTGTTTAGTTTAAACCTTCCTAAAATGCCAGCATTTCTTATTCTTTTTTATAATGTGTAAAAAGAAAGCTGAGGATGCTTTTATTATACAAGTGTTCACAGAGATATATATTTCCCCTAGATGTTAATTACATTTCACATAAACGGGTCTGTGTATTTCTAGAAGGAATAAAAGTGGCATAACATCTGCAGTGTTGCTTTTCTTTAAAATAAAATTTTAATACAATCTTTTAAAAATAGCATTAGCATGGAAAAAAATGCAAGATTTGAGCTGTGTGTATGTGGCCACTAAATTCCTGCTTTGGTTTTGGTTGTGTACCAGAATGTTCCCCAAGCCTTCATTTTTTTTTTTTTTTTTTTGTGGGTACCGGGGATCGACCTCAGGACCTCGCGCGCCAGCAGGCGCCTGTGCCGCTGAGCGATATCACCGGCCCTTTTTTTGTGTGTGGGTTCCGGGAGTCGAACTTGGGCCCTTGCGCTTGCCAGGCAGGCACTTACGCCACTGAGCCATCTCCCCGGCCCAAGCCTTCATTTTTAATTGAAGAATAATTTTTGTAGGTTTCTAAATGGAACAGATGCATATACTGTGATGCTGCAATTCTGCTCCTAGATACGTTTCAAGCAGAGAGATGGAAATTGCCAAAAGACATACACGAGAGTGTTCACGGCGGGACTAGTTTTTGTAGCCCTGATTCAGGTTGGTTGCTTCGGATACAGGCAGTCTGAGTTCTGGTGTCGTGGACAGATGGGCCACAATCCTTTTGGACATCCAGTCTCCCCGCAGGAGAGCCCGTGAGGAAGAGAAGGCCTGTCTGGGGCACGAGAAGAGCTGTGCTCTGTGGGGGCCTGAGGTTTGGTGTCTTTATTTTGGGGGTTATGTGTGTGATTTGCCAGTTCTCCCAAGAATCATCAGTTCATGAAGAAGCTACTTACTGAACTCCTCTAACCCTGTACCTACCGAGCCGGGGGAGGGTATGATGGAAAGCCCGTAAAGAAGCAGCAGGTCCCGCGCAGCGCTGGACGTTCTTCCGCTTGGTGGAAGCTGGTGAGTAACTGCACCTCACAAGTTGCTCATCCGGGTGCCAAAAAGAAGCAGCCAGCCTTCGCTGTGACGCTGCATGGCGGCAGCGGCTCTTGGGCTGTGCGAGTGTCATCTGGAAAGCATTCCAAACTGTCAGGGATCTGCACTCCCGCCGGAGGTCTTAACGCTATTGATAGGGAGTCGGGAGCAGGTGCTGCCGTTTCTGAAGTCCCTTCCTGTGATTTTGATGTGTGACTAGTGTAAAATCAGTATGTTCGTGGGGTGACAGTGTTTCCAGGTATTACATCGTGCGCTTTGCATACACAGTTTTGTTAAGTTCTCGTCGACATTCTGTGAGGCAGGTGTTATCTTACTCTTAAGACATAACTGAAGCTCATCGCGTTTAAATAATTTATTCAGAGCTACTAATTTGTTACTTACTTTATCTGTTGCTCATACAACTACAGGTACACAAGTCCTCATTCAGAATTCCAAAATTCAGAATCTCTAAGAACTGAGCTGTTGTTATCAGTACTGTTAGAAAAACTGATTTGGCCCTGTATTAGTTTTCTATGATGTGTAACCAAGTATCACAGTCTTGTGGGTTTTAAATAATACACATGAGGTGTGATCAAAATACATGGCGAGTGTTTAAATTTTGAAAATTTAGTACAGTAAAAGATACATTGCCATTAACCCACGTGAAAATAATTCCTCTCATTTTGAACATATTTATCCGATAATTCTTGCCACTTTCTGAAGCACTTCTGGAAGTCCTCTTTTGTGAGTGTCTTTACAAGGTGTGATAATAAAATTCAGAGAAGGCTGCTGCTGGCTGCCGTGCAGCAGAGACGCAGGCTTATGAAAACATCGCAGTGCGTCCCCATCCACCTGATTTGCCGGATCTGGTGCAGCGTGACTTCTGGCTCGTCCCAGAAATGTAAACATTTGAATCGATGCAGGACACTGAGGCAGCCACACAATGCAACCAGACACTCATAAAGGAGGACCTCCAGAGCTGCCTCAGAAAGTGGCGAGAATGATGGGTGAGTGTGTTCGAAGCGAGAGGGAAGCAAGAGGGCGATTCATGGGATGTGTCTTTGGCTGTAATAAGCCGTCTTTTGTCTGAAGCTCACGCAGGTTTCCATCTCATGTGTGACCTGGCGGTTTCTGTAGGTCGGGACCCTGGCTGGCTTCACTGGGGCTTCTGCTCAGCGTTTCCCAGAAGGCATCTTGTCATCTCTTCAGCATTTGAGAGCCTCTTCGAGTTCACACGCGGCTGTCAGAATTCAGTTCCTCACGGTGCTGAAACTCAGCGTGGCTTGCTTCTTCCCAGTCTGCAGGAGAAAACCTGCTACTTCTCACTGCTCTCTCCGTGCCCTGCTTTGAAAAACACTCACATGGTTAGGCCAGGCCTGGTCAAAGCACCTTCACCTTTGCCAGGCGCATGAGTCCCTTGTGTCTCTAGATTTTCTTTCTGTGGTTTCCTTTGCCCCAAATCAACTGTAGGCCAAAAATATGAAATGGAAAACTCCAGAAATAAACGATGCACAATTTTTAAGTTTTATGCTATTCTCAGCAGCGTGATGAAATGTTCTGCTGCCCTGCTTGTCTGTCTGAGATGGGATCATGCCCTTGTCCAGCGAATCCAGGCACATAGGAGCTGCCCAGGTTGTCAGATAGATTGTCACAGACTGGAGTGCTTCTGTTGAAGTGACCCTTATCTTACATAGTCCTGGCCCACAGTGCAAGGGCAGCGCTGCCTGCAGTTGTATTGTAGTGTGTTGTTATAATCGTTCCATTTTATTAGTAGTTATTATTAATCTCTTGCTGTCTGTACTTTGTAAGTTAAACTTCATCACAAGTACATACTATAGGGAAAAATAACTCACTTATCTGGAGGAGAGGCTACCTGTATCTCTAATTTACCCCATTTAATTTGAATATTAACAGTAAAATTAATGTGTTTGAGTACTGGGGACTGGGAGTATTAATATAATCAGAATTTTCACCATAATGTCTTTCTAAGATGGAAAATCAGGGCAGGGGTGTAGCTTTATGGTAGACCATGTGCTTAGCACACAGGAAGATCCTGGGTATGAACACCCATCCCATAATAAAATATAACTAAAATAATATTTAAAAGATCTGCACTCCAAACTCTCTCTGGTTTCAGGGTTTCAAACAAAGGATTTTAGAGCCAGGGTAAGCAGAAGAGTAAAAGCAGGCCTGATTATGTCCAGAATGACTGCTCGTAACCACGAGGCTCTACTGCTGTCAGTGTTGTTGTTATTACTGCTGTTACTGTGAAGGTATGTCAGTCTAATGAATTTCCATTCTGCATTCAGGCAGGGTGCAAACTCGCCATCCTTAGTGATAGGTGTGTAATTTCAGATATGGAAGAGAGGTGGGTAGTTTGCTAAACCACTTGACCGTCTGATACACGATCTGTTTCATTTGCTCAGAGCTCAAAACCTACACCAGCAGCACCGTGTCCAGGATCAGTGCCAAACTCTCAGCTCTGCCATTTGTACAATTTCTTTTCTGTTCCTTTTGGAAGATGAGTTGCACTTGAGTGTCGGCTCTTACAACCCTCTTCATGTGCCCTGGAGGTCTTTATAACCATGCAGATAGTTTCAGGAGACTCAGTTTAAACTTTCCCCACCTGTGTCCCGCTCTTCCCAAACACTTAAATGCACAAATTCACTGTCATTTACATGCTAGGACATTTACAATTTTATTATCTTTTCAACTTTTTATATCCTACAGTCTATACTGTCCTCTTAGTTTTACTAATTTGTATCCAAGGTCTTTGAAGAAAGTATTTTAAATTACTAACAGGAATGGGGAAGCAGTAGGCACCCGAGTAGCATAAAATTCTGTACTGTCCTCATGCAAAGAAGAATTCCAGTATTTTATATGTTTTATGTAAGGCACAAGGAAAGTCTACTAAAATAGCTTTTAAACTACAATCTAAATGGGCTTTTAAACTACAATCTAAATGGGGCACAGGGTCTAACTCAACTGATTCTTCTTTTAAAAGGAAATGTTGAAAATATCCAGGACAGAATAAAGACTACAAACATATAATTTGGCTTTTAATTGAGGGGTACCAAAAAAAAAAAAGAAAAATGAAAAAAAGAAGCAGTCAAATACGATCTTTTCTAGGTCTAAGAGAACCAAGCTCTTGTGACGTAGTATTTTCGTCTTTTTCCTTTAGATTTAAATGCTTTTTCACTCCTGGAACTGCCCTGATTTCTAATATAATGGATGGCTGTATGAGCTCTTTCATCTTTCGTACTGAGGATGCTTCCTCCGATGGTTTTATAACTCAATTGCTTTTTAATCGATCCCCTGAAGAGCCGATATGCTAGCAGAATGACATTGTCTCAGAGCCCACACACCTGCCTGGGAAGTTAAATCCCTTCCTCCTTTCCCCGGCAGGGATGGGTAATAGGAAAAGCGTTCATCCCGGGAAGGCGGTGGAGGTAGCAATTGCTTACCTCGTCTGAAATGCAGTTTCGGTTCCATCTTTCTCTGAAGGGCTGTTGTGAGGACAAATGGGAAAGCATGGCAGTGCCCAGCGGAGTGTGAGGCAGCTCTCTACAGATCAGTGGGCATGGGGAGTGGCAGAGGCACTCAACCTGGTAGTGGCCAGGAGACTTGCAGGGCGTTTGGTACTTTTGCAGGTTAACGAGTCTTTGGTTTGAACAGGATGTTCCAAGGAAGATTGTCACTCCCTGTGCTTTGTAAAAGATGCCCAAGAAGTGCCCGTAACCTAATGTCCAACTGCACAATTACCTAAGGCACTTTTTTAAGAAATGATTTTAATTTGATAAAATTTATGTTGGGTTTTCTAGCATGGGCTTTTTAATTTAGGAATTGGTTTTATTTTGAATGATGACTCCGTGAATGTGGTCATTGTAGCGTTCAGTTTCTCTGCATGCCTCTGCCCTACCCTGTTTACAGCTGCATTGAAAAAACACCACTGATATGCATTAAGGGTTATTGACACCCATTCAGTTAATTGGGTTACTGACACCAGGTTAGTAATGTTTTTTTCATTTCCAAAGAAAATAAGAATCAGAAGCAAATACTTGTCTTCCCACTATGCATTCCCCAAACCTCATTTGAAGCCTGCCCTTCAGTAGATGGGCAGACATTTCTTCATTTCTGTTGCAGGTGGCTGAGTCCCCAAAGCAAAAGGTCCTGTGTCTGTAAAGACTTGGGTGAATTTGAGCTGGGGCAGCATCTGAGTAGGTAGATTACTCATATTATGAGTCTGTTGATATACAGGAAAGCTAAGCCATTCGGCTACTTTTGTCAAGGCAGTAAAAGTGACTTTTAATTCTTACTTTCCTGTGTTATCTACTGATTTCCTGTCTGAATCCAGTGTAATTTAATTGCATGACCAGCAAAGGCTACACCAGTGGTGGCGAATCTATGGCATGAGTGCTGCAGTGGGCTGTTTGTATCATTAAAGCTCTAAAAGGTTTGCCATCACTGGGCTATACTGTGCATTCTTTATTAAGTAAACATATCTGTTCCATAATTCTTTTTTGTTTGTTTGTTTGTTTGTTTCTTTGAGACAGGGACTTGCTATGTAGTACAGGTTGGCCTTGAACTCACTGTGTTGCTGGCTTCAAACTCGCAATGATCCTCCTGCCTCAGCCTCCAGAGTGCTAGCATTACAGGCATGTGCCACCATGCCCAGCCCATAATTCTTATGTTACTTGAATTTTTCCTGATATTTCTGTCATTTTGGTTTAGTTTCTATAGTTGACTATTTTTCTCAGCAAAATAGTAAGATCACTTGAACAAATAAAACCAATGTGTGAATGAGAAAAAGTTAAGAAAGAGACCAATTGCTTGTATACTTGTAGGTATTACCTTTATGTCATGACCATTAAAGACTGGAGTTGTTTTTAGGCAATTGAACAAACCGATCAAGCAGAAAACTTATGTCTTATTAGTGACCTAAGTTTGTTTTCCAACAGTGTGACATTCCATCTTCAGTTTGAATTTCACATCCAAATAGGAGCAGAAATTCCATCTGTCATTGCCCATTTTAGCTCTGCTGAGGGGAAGACCGAGATGCCGTGTGGAGGGGCACGTGGCCCGGGGACACGTAAACAGCTGCTCAGTGATGGATGAGCAGGAACAGTGCCCCAGTCTCCGTTCAGATGGCGAGCTCCACCTTCTCAGACCTCTGAACCTTCAAGTGTGGGCTGACTGCAGAGTAGGTTCTGTCTTATCGCGTATCCTTCCTAACATGGCAGGAGAAAATGCTCTGTGAATCGTGACAAATCATTTGACACCTTGTAACAGTAGAAATCGAATGTTGTGAGGAGACCACAGTGCTTTAGCCGTGACGCTGGCTTGCAGTGAGTGTGTTGGTGCTGGTGGACTCGGCGCTTGCCCAGGTGTAGTCCTGCGCACTGTCCTGCTTTGGGTATGTACGTCACTTCCCTGAGTCTCAGCCTTTTTAACAGCTAAACATGTTTGCGATCACACCTGTATTAGGCGTCCTGTGTGAGGACCGCATTAGTTAGAGCCTGATTTCGCAATCCATAAACACTGAGTAAAGACCAGCTATTCTTACTTTTTAATTTGATGAAAAATATTTCCTTGTGAGGTAATTATTCTGCTGCATGCTTCCTGAGATTTTAGGGGTAATTTTTAATAATCTTTATTCTGTCATCCAGCCACTATTTTTGAGGGTGGGCTATCCACCAAGCTGCACTCCAGCTTCTCGGCAGAGAGCAGCAGGGCAGGCTCTCCAGGCCGACCAGGGGACCTTGATCGTGGCCTGGAGGAGAGGGGGCGATGTCCTTCCAGGAGGTGGGTCTAGAGCCTGTTAGTGTGGTCAGGGCACCTGGAGGGGGTCAGACAGGTACTGGTAGGAAGCTCACGTGAGGAGACAAAGCCAGGTGGAAGTGGGGACGTGTTGTCAGCCCATTGAGGAGGAAGCAAGTGGAGAGTGTTTTGAAGCGGGAGGGTGGAACACCTGGTGTACATCTGAAGAGGCAGCACTGTGGCCACTGTGGGAGGGAGCCAGAGGCCACCTAGCAGCAACAGTAGTGGTTTGAGTTGGAAAGGATGGAGTCTTAGCCTTGCCAGAGAGTGGGGGAAGTGGGAAAATGCCTGATGCTAGACCCCATGCTGAGCCGATATTTAAGTGAATCTGTTATAACCCACAGGGCAGGCTTAGAAGTGCCGGTGTACCACGGTGGGCACCACATGGGTTCTGCTTTCTGTGGCCAAAGTAAGAGGAAAACAAAAACAAAAACAGAAACAAAAACCAACTAGAGGTACATGAATCACCTTACCAGGCTATGAGAAAAAATGTATAACATACAGCATAATTTCAACACTAGTGGATTCTATGGGGAAAGAGGTCGTGAGGGTGTAAGGGTGGTACACTGAGGAAAATAGTAGAGGTTGTGCACCATCTTAAATGTAAAAACACCAGTGTACTGAAACAATGAAACTTCTTATTTCAGAGCAAATAAACAGCAATTGAGGATTTCAAGATAAAGCAATAGAAGCAAGGTACAAAAAGAAAAAAAAAAACCTTAACAACCAAAATCCCTGAAAACCCATCTGTTTCCAATTTTAACTGGATATTTATTTGTTTGTTCATGAACAACTGTTCAACTTATTTAGTCCCTAGGCTGTGGCAGGTACTTTATTGGTTTGGGTTCAAAAATGAATATAACGTAATTCCTGCCTTCGGGGGCTCAGTTTTATAACACAGGATCGCAGCCTCTACTGAAGGAAATGATAAAATGTCCTGGTAGAAAGTGGAAGGACTAAGTAGCTGTGTGTCTTGAAGATGATAGAGATGTCTTTGGAGAGGAGAGTTTCAGAAAGGCCGTCTCTTTGGTTGCAATTAAAACACTCACTTGCTCCATGGAGTAAAAAGCCTTCTTTCTTTCTTTTCTCTAAATGTTCTTACTCAATAAGATCTTCGTGTGGCTCAAGCTAGAAACACGGCTCTGTCCCGACTCTCCTATATTCTCACAGCGGCAGGATGGAGGCTAAGCGCAGTAATAGTTGCCTGAGAATCTGAAGTATTAGAGCATCCTGATCTCTGGCACCAGGGTCTCAAGGACCATGTGAACTTCCAGTGAACCCCCTTAGGGATTCCCCTGGAGAGTCCCATTGCTGGCCAGTGCCGCCTGAGTCCCTGCCACACAGGAGCGGTGGCTGTCCCTGTCCCCATCTTCTCTTCAAGCTGCATCTGGGGCCACATTTGCATCTTTGAGTTCTGCCGCCTTCTTCCCACAAAATCTTCACTTTGCTTCTTCTTAAAAAAAAAAAAAATCTGCTAACATCTAAAGGATTGTGTCCTACCTTTGGGTAGGGACTATGGTAATACCCTAAATATTGTTAAGATCCTCTTGTAATATAGATTAAAAGGAACTTCTTATTTTTATTATAGCCAACTTATCTTATACCACCCAAAACTGCTCAGATTTTCAGATTTCCAGTTTTTTCTTTATATCAAAATCATGGCTACTTTCATAAAAAGCAACAGTACAGAAAGTATAATTTGTCTTGAAATACTTGCAGTGTACTATCAGAATTTGTAGTAAATGTATCTTTTTGTAGCAGCAAGCTGATTTCACAATTTATCAACAGGGTGGGTGACACTGCTTTTCCTTGAGGTTAGAAATCCAAGCTCTGGCCTTAGCTCCGAGAATCTATTGTGGAGAAGGTGTTAGGCATGAGTCTTAGGTATCCTAAAGCCCTCGCATCCCGAGTCTTCATATTTACTTGGTGATGTCACAGTGGTTCTCAAAATGTGGGCCAGGAGCAACTGGGGGTCCCCAACACACTCTGGTAGGATCTTCAAGGAATAGACCATGTATCACTACAATGTACACTCTACACAAGACAGAGCCATGCATTTCAGTGTAATAAGTGATGCTAATGTTCTTTGCTAAATTTTCATATTCTACCTTGTCCTAACCTTTAGAAAACTAGAATTGTCCATTTGTGGAGTTTTAATATAGTGCCACAAGACTACCCACAATCATCTGTAAAGGCTATAAAAATGCTTGTTTCCAACCTACCTGTCTCTGCTACTTTTCTCATTGTTTTCATGTTTTAAAAGTCGAATCACTTTTCTATTAAAATGCCATTAATCATGTAATCCAGTTATTTTTCTTACATGGGTTAAATACTTATTTAAATTTTTTTCAGTTGAAATTCTGGTAATTTTCAATAGATTTAAACCCAACACACAATATTTTTGGGGTCCTCAAGAATGGGGACATGAGACCAAAACATCTGAGAAATGCAGGACAACAAGGTAGTTGTCTGTGACATCATCACGCTACTGATCTCCACTAAGCTCGACAAAAGTCTATTTGGACCCAGCCAGCAAATTGTTTGAAGTAGAGTTCTGTTGATATTTGATTATAAAATCTACATCTTGTGGGTTTTTAAAAAAATAATTCCTGTCATTCTATTGATTTCCATTGGACCTGGATAATGAAGTTTTTACTTTAAGTCTCTTCTTTGTATTGATTAACAGCAGATGTTGGACTTTCTCCAGGGGCTAACACATATTGACAAGAGGAATGGTAGCTTTGTGCCTTTTATTGTGATGGGCAAATTCAGTATTGCTACTCCTACACTTAGGCAAGCTTTTCATTAATGACTGTAGTTTCTGCTCTGCTAGAAAGCTATGTATTGTTTTTAGAGAATAAAATTGACAAATCAATACTAATCTTAATACTGGCAGTAGAGGAAATAATTTCGTGAAGATTCTACATATGAAAGTGGACCAAAAGCTTGTACACTATTTTTTTTAACCTTCTATGTATTTTGCATGAATATTTTACTTTTGCATGGGTACCATTAACTAGTGATATTTAAATATTATTCCCACCAGAATAAGATAAAATTAAATCAAAAGATGAAATTTCATAATGTAGATGTAGCTGGAATGAAAGGATCAAGCTTGTAATTTTTAGTTAAAGTTACTTTGTTCAATTATGAGTTCTCTCACTCATAAAAATTTACAATGGAAAAACCAAAAAGTGAAAATATTTTTAGCTAAAGAAGTGAATATATTGCTTTGAAAATGTTCCTATAATAATATCACCTAAAAGTATAGTGATAATTCTTTGTTTAAAAATACATACAATGGTGGATAGTCTTTTAATTTTTCCACATTAAAGGTTGAACATAGCAAAACTATTGAGTGGCTTACAGTTTACTACCCTCTGTTCCCACTACTGTCAAAGGACTGTTGAGGTAGAAAGGGGCAGGATATCTGTATGTAGTGCAGAAATTGAAAAATGAATTGCATACACAATCAGCTAACAGGTTTCTAAGTTTAAAAAATATATAAATTCGTCAAGCCTCCTCTATTGTCATATGACAGCCAGTGATACAAACTGTCAAACCATTTCTTAGGGGATCACAAGGATTTGCCCTGTCCTACCTGGATCCATATGAATAAATGCATTGTGGGTCTCTTAGAAGGCACCAGGGTCCCCACACAGCTCTAATATTTTTTTAGAGATGTATTTAGTAGGTAATCACCTCAGACAAACATAAATTCCTTAGGCTACACCATTATCATTTGACGACTGTGCAAGTATTGGTAAAGTCTTTTGATAAGAATGCATAATGTAAGATTATTGTTTGGCTCTCAGAATAAAGGAAAATGCAGGCCTAAGTGAGGACCCCAGGGAGACTTAGGCAGAACTGGGTTATCTGTGCTCCTTGCTCTGAGCTGTAGGCAAAAGTCTTTTTTTTTTTTTTTTTTTTTTTTTGATAATACAGCCGTATTTTGCAAAAGTAATTCAAAACATGTTTCTGTTTAAGAATTTAATTGGCTCATGGCATTGCATGGCATGGACTGCCTTACACGCCCTAAGAAAAACCACTGCCCGTGTGAGGCTGAGAAGGATACAGGTTGTAGTGATTGCTTTGCTCCTGATGGAAAGAAGAAATTTTGCATCAATATCAGAAGTCAGATGACTCTTCTTGGGTCTATTATTTCATGATAATTAATACATTTATAACAAAAAGTCTGTAAATGTTTGGTGTGAAGAAAGTCCTAAACCTTTATTTCACAATAAGAGCATCATTATTTTTACCTTTATCAAGAAATCTGGTCAAGGAGAAAGAATCTGGAATTAAGTGTGCAGATTACTTTGGTGTTGGCTAGAGAAGCAATATCTTCAGGCTTCATAGTTCTCAGTCTAGATGAAAATTCTTCATTTGCTTTAGACTCACCCTTCTGAGTAGTGTAAACTTGAATAAGCCTTGGTTTTTTCATCCTTAAATAAGGATGAGAATAGTTACTAGTCAAAGATCATTCTGGGAATTAAGCCAAACTTGGTGTAGCCCTTGGGCAGTGTCACCCACATTAAATGAGATCACAGAACACTCTAGCCAGGTGATGATGGTGATGACAAAATTAACTGTGATATAGAGTTGGAGGATTATTTTTAAACTGAAAGATTATTGATATTTTGCCCCTAAAACTATTCTAATGGCTTTAAATTTAGTTTTCTTACATTTTAAATTAATAAGATAGAACTACACTCAGAATGCTGATAATTTTTTTTGTGAAACCTCACCAAAAATATTGGTAGATAATTGTGTTTTTGGCAACATTATAATAACAGTAAAACTACTGAAATTCTAGAAATCTATAATGAAATTTTCTGTCTCTGTTTTAATTTCTTTTCATTAGAGTTTGGTAACGTATCAAATTTATTCAAGCCTGGCTATCAAATTTGTTTCTGTCAAAGACATATTCAGTTTTTATCCTCACACACATATACATACATGTTATTACATTATTTTATATATATACTATATGTACTATAGTACATATGTACTATATGTACTATAGTACAGTATATGTACTATATGTATTATAGTAGTACAGTAGTAATGGATATTAACATAGCGTTAAGTAAAAATCTTGATTTCTGCATGTTCTGATTAGCTTCTGTCTTTGATGATGTAGCTTCTTGATACTGTCATTTTGTGTATTTGGCTTGCAGTTACTTCAAAGTGTATTTAAGTGTTAAAACAAAAGGGGTTGAGAGGAAAAGATTTTTAAAAATCCCTCATCAAAGATAATTTAAGAGTTCGTCTTGTTAATGCAGGTAGCCAAAGATACCATGAAGAGAAAGGAAATAGCACTTTATAAAGTGAGTAACTAAAAGATAATTATCTATTCACTGGTTTGGCATAAAACTAAAATCATGTAATGCAATTAAAAATGTATCTGATGTCATCGTTGTAGAAAATACAATCGCCGGGGTATTCCCTGGTTTCTTCCTTTTCTCGTCTTTTCTTCTTTCCTTGTAATGATGACCATTTGGGCTGTGGCCTCTTGAAGCCCAAGCAGTGGGGCGTGTAGGTGGGGTGCTGGTGCTTAGTGGTAGAGCAAGCACCTGCCCGGCATCTGCCAGGCCTGAGTTTCTCCTCAACACTGCAAATCCAAAAACAAAATATAAAAAACAAGCAGCAAGGTCGAAAGTTCTTAGCTGTTTCTTTGTTCTAGGTATATTTACTGGCTTTTTTAGCTACTTGTTTATAGAGCTTTGTGTGCTACCCAAGTCTTCATCTCCTTCTCCTGCTCTAGTTACTTAATTTGGCTAGGAATCTGGGCTTTGGACGGTTGAAATTCTTGGCAAAATAAAGCCATTCTTAGAAGAAAACTAGTGTTCCTATTGTGATGCTTTAAGCTCCGGAATGTTATATATGAGGAAGAATAAATTAGCAGTTTGATTTTCATATGGACTGTTTACAATGAAATAGCTCATGAATATGTAGCAGGCCAAATTGATTTTGATAAACTGCTTCATATTCCATTGTTATTATTCTGTCTTGAAAGATTTGCTTTGTGTGGTGAGAAATTTACACAATATAAGGAATATTTGAAAACAAGGGGAGTGAATGTGAGGGGAATGGAAGGCAGGACGAGAAGCCGTCTCTTCCTCTAAACGTGTGGCGTGATAGGCATTCAGTACAGCAGTGCCGTGTGAGACGGACCTCTGTCCAAGATGGAAAACAGTTTGCTTTTTGGTTTTGCTGGGCTTTCACTTCTGGTTTTCGTGTGACCTCTCTATCAGGCTGTTGTAGACCTTTCAGTTTCTCTTCAAATTGATACTCAACAGATGTACCGCTCATGAGAGATTCTACCACGCAGTTCAGTAGACACACTTCTCAAATCACACTTGCCTATTTCCGAGTCTCTTCCTATGGCATGAGTAAGTATATTTTAGGTTGTAGAATTCTATATGATTAAAGGTATACTCACTGGAAGACCACAATTTAGCATCTCTTCCTGTTGAAGATAGCACAAGTTGTATATAGTAAAGGAGGAAGAGCCATTGATTTATTAGACAGCATAGTCAACCTGTTATAAAGAGAAATGTAAATTAATTAGAAAATCTAAATTGAGGCAAAAGTGATTTTGACTAATTAAATTATTTTCTTAAGTGCAATTAATATTTTTGTGTGTGTCTGTTAGTTTTATTTTTTATTTATTTATTTTTTTTTTTGTGGGTACCGGGGGGACGACCTCAGGACCTCGCGCGCCAACAGGCACCCGTGCCGCTGAGCGATATCACCGGCCCCTTTTTCGTATGTGGGTTCCGGGAGTCGAACTCGGGCCTTCGCGCTTGCAAGGCAGGCGCTTACGCCGCTGAGCCATTTCACCGGCCCTGTCTGTTAGTTTTAGTTGCCTGGTTTAACTGGAATATAGGAAGTCCTGGCCCTGCACAGAATTTTCTATGACATACCATAGTAAATGCATCTAATTATAAGATCGAGATGCAAAAATTTCAGTAGAAATAATGAGAAAGAATACTTTTATGTGAGACAAATTCTACAATTTATATTTTAAGAAAATGATTTCTGTCAAAGGTATTTTGACATAAAAGAAGAAATCTTGGTTAAAAAAATATAATGCCATTCAAAGACTATGGTATTGGATTGTAAAGAATGATTAATGAAAATTAAACGCCTGACATATCAATATATAATAAATAAGTGACAAAGTTAACAGGTATTTTTAAATGGTTATAAAAGAACTCATATGAACTATATTAGAACTCCATTATGAACTACATTAGAACTCTATTATATACTGGAGAATATAATTCACTGCTACATTATGTTGCAAGTTTTAAGGAATATAGTATAATTTTTAAAGGAATGGGAAATGGATCAGGTTCTCAATGTATTTAGGATGAAATGATAAGATCCCTTGCATAGCATAATGATCCCAATATATGAAAACTGCTTGTATTATACTTTCTTTAATTATTCTTTTGATGATAACTTAGGTGATGTTTTTTCTCCTAATGTTTCTTGTGGAGCAACAGACTACAGACAATGCTGAAAGTATGCATGCCGCTGTTCAGCTTATTTCAAAAGAGTTAAACCCTTTGGAGGCTTACAGTGCTTTTAGGTCGCAGGGTGTTACTAGGAAATAAAAAACTTAATTGATTTTTTGAACACTTAGCTTGTTGTAAGGAGTAATTTTGATAGATTGTGAATAGAATCCATTGCATTCCTGAGGATTTGTTGATAACATTTACACTGTTTTTCCTCTTAATTATGCCCGTTGTTATAAATTACAGGATATTGGGTGTGATTTCTGATGCCGTAGTTTCCTTCCGGACTCGCGTTGCTGCAGGCTGTCACTGTGTGCTGTGCTGCCCTCAGGGTCCCTGTGCAGGCTAAGGAGGCCCTCTTCTCTCAGTGCTGAGAGTTTCGATGGTTGATGACATAGCCCAAACCCCCGCCTGGCCCAGGCTGCTTCCTGGAGGAACCCATCATCCAATGAGGAGTTCAGGAGGGCATATGATGTGGCATGAAAAAGCCATATTAGATTATATCCTAAAAGAAAAGCATTATCACGGGGCCTAGGGTGCTTGGTAACAGGTCAGGAAAAGCTCCCTCTGCAGGAAATGGTAATTTCCTTTGCAAATGTGAGCAGGAATTATTCCAGGTGTGCAATGGGCTGAATGCTTATGGACTCCCCTGACCATTTATCTGTTAGGGTCCTAACCCCCAGGGGACGGTATGAGGAGGTGGGGCCTTGCCAGGTGATTAGGCCCTGAGAGTGGGACTCTCCACACTGGAATCAGTGCCCTTGCAGAGCAGAGCTCACTGGGCCTGGCTACCATGGGAAGACACGGTCTGTGAACCAGAAAGTGCCTCCTCACCGACGTGAAATCTGCTGGGGCCTTGATCTTTAACTTCCCCGCCTCCGGAACTGTGAGAAATACTTTCCTCTTGTTGGATTGTCAGACCTAATTCAGTGCACTGGTTATACTGAAATTTTAGATAAACAGGGAATCGTTTTTTAAGTGTGACCGAAATATTGCATGGAATGAAGTTATGACACTTTGTACATCTGAGTTTCAAATTGAACTATGAATCCTCTAAAATGCAATCTTTGCTATTCTGACAGTTCTTCTTGGGAGCCCTGTCTATTCAAGCCCCCATCATCCTGGTCAGATTGTGGGATATTGACTAGTTCTGGTTACATGCATTCTTAGCTGAACCTTCCTGCTCCAAAGTGGATTGAGAAAGGGACTTCTAGGAGTCTTGGGACAAAAATTACGCCAATGTTAGCAACAAAAAGATGCTGTTCAGACAGATAGAAAACAACAACAACAAAAAATGTACAAACAAAAATGCTCTGTATAAATATTATCTAGTAGACCTGTGAAGATTATATCACATGGTGAAAGACTTGGAGAAATCTTAGCACAGTGCTGGGTACCTAGAAAGCCTTATTGATTTTTCTACTGTGTGCACTCTTAGTGTTTTACTAATTTTAATACATAACTGTCCTATTCATTAAACAAACATTAACTGAGCACTTTTATATGTTTTCAAAAATTTTGCATTTTCAGATCTTAACAGGAGTAAGCTGGGAATGGTGGCACACTCCTGTAATCCCAGCGCTGGGGAAGCTGAGGCAGGAGGATTGCCATGAGTTTGAGGACAGCCTGGGCTGCATATCAAGGCCAACCTCAATTACAGAGTGAGATCCTTTCTTAAAAACCAAAGATATATATACATGTATATATTATAGAAATGAAGTAATTCCATTGAACAACTTTGTGTGTTAGACTTTCCCTTCCCTAATTAGAATTATTCCTAAGAACAGGGAGCTTATAGGGTGTAGTATTAGCTTATAGGGTGTGGATGCTTGAAATCTCTTCCTACTTACACTGATCTGAAACCCATGTTCTAAACCTTAGTCTGGTTGTCTTCTACCCCCAGACACAGGGCTGTTTCCAGTAACCTCCACCCATTCCTGTCTGGAGCTTCCAGCTTCGGTGCTGTCTCTATACCAAAGCCACAGGTCAGCCTTAGCCTGCACGCTCCTGTGGTCTCCTGGCTTTGGGGGGTCAGTCTCCACTCTAACAGGGAAGCCTCAGCTCAGAGATAACTTCGCAGACCTGAGCATTGCATGGTACCATTTTCCAGAGCTGTTCATTGCTCCTCGGGTGACTTCTTCCAGCATATGTGTAACGTGTAAGAGGCAGCACCTATAGTGCATAAAGAATACTTCAGAGGCAGCACCTATAGTGCGTAAAGAATACTTCAAGGAAGATTAGAATCACACTTCTCAACTACTGCAATTTCAGCATGAATTTACACAGAGCTGTTTTGAACTATTTCTAACAAGCAAAGCAAGAAATCCACTATTACTTGGCTTCTCCACTCATTTACTCAACAAGTAAGTGTGTAGGCCAGGCATGGTTCTTGGGGGATCGTAATTTTATTTACATTAGCATCTGTGTGAAAACGTTGATTTTATATTTCAGTTCAGATATTCTGACTGATTTTATGCCTATTTATCTCCAGATAGAATTCTGGTGCGTTGTGTCATTTGCTTATTTTTAGCATCTCTTTTTAATTTTTTTAAAGTGAAGTTTCACAGATGATTTAACATTCACACTTATACTAGGGAGGTTTTTAGGTTATGCTGTAAATGTTGGTCAGAAGATCCCCAAAATAGACTTCAGTTTACTAATTTTTAGAAACGAAGAGGCAAGATTTATGTGCTTCACACAGTGCAAAATGTGGCAGTGGCTATAAAGGGAGCAATTTGGCAACAGTAAAACACTTCGCAACCCTCGCTATTTCAGAAATAATGCTGGTTTTGTTTCTTTGACTGCAAGAGAGAATTGGAGATAAAACTTTCCTGGCATATATACTTTCCTGGCATATATACAGAAACAAGCTCATTAGCGTTGGAATCCATCTTCTAACTGTTGGGAACGAGGAAAGAAAAACCAATCTGTTTGTTCCCTGTTTCATATTCATGGGCCGCCGAGGCGCCGGCGTGATTGGCAGCCGCGGTGTAGCTGTCTGCTTTCTTTAGATGGAGCCTGGGGCTTTGGCTCACCGATCACTCAGTCCCCCTTCGCTCCTGAGGTCTATCGTGGCTCTCTTCACTCTCTAAATTGTGTTGTGATGAATTGGCCACTTGGGAATTTTAGGACATCTTAACCCCAGTCTGACAGAAATCTCTTCAATAAATAATCTACGCGCCACTATGCCGAAAGCAAGTGGATCAGAGGACAGAGATTTACGACAGCTTTCACAGAAGGGAAAGTAGCAGCCAGAGGTTGTGCTGGACCCTGAGAAGCCAGGGGTGGCCTCCATTTCTCAGTTTGATTTTCCCCAGATGTATTTGGTTGAGATGTACTTGGCTGAGATGTGTTCCAAAGGTTTCCTTTGAAGGTTTGTGTGTGTGTGTGTGAGAGAGAGAGAGAGAGAAGAAAGAGAGAGAGAGAGATGAACCTGAGGTTTCTTCACTGATGAAAATGCGGAAATTACTTTTGTAAGGCACTTATTGGAGATCATTTTTGTTTATAAAATGGCCTTTTCTTTGTAAAACTCAGTTGATTTTAATTGACAAGTAAACATTGTGTACATTTGTCACGTGCCTGTTGCATTGAAATACGTATATATTGTGGAATGGCCAAAATCAAGCTAGTTCACATATGTTTTACCTGCTGTATGTAATCTTTTTTGTACTTAGTATATGTGAAATCCACTCTCAGAATTTTCAAGAATGCAATCCATTATTTTTGACTCGTCCCCAGGTTATACAATTGGTCTCTCAAGTTTATTCCTTCTAGCTAACTGAAATCTTGTATGGTCCAGCTCTTCTGAGTTAAATATAGACTGATGCAAGGAGGAGTGGTGATAACTCTTAAGAAGCGAGAATGATTTCAAAATCACACTGAATCGTTCTTTATGTAAAAATAGCAGTTGCAGAAGCAAATTTGAAGGGAGTTGTATGGATTTAGAATCTGAATAATAATAGGTCACTTGTCTTAAGTCATTTAAATTTTGGTGAAAACATTTTTTTTTTTTTTTACTGAAAAACACACAGGAGTTGCCTGTGGAGTTATTAATCTAATTATGATTTTATATTTGAGTCCAAGTTATTCAGATATAACCTGGGTGACACAGAGGTAGCAAAAAACAAACTTGGCAAAGTGAACAATTAGCCTCCACCGTTTTAATGTAAATTCTACAGCTTTATGAAAAATTGTGAATGAAATCAAGCCATTAGTAGAGTGAAATAAGAACTTCAGTCAAAAACAGAATCTAAGTATCATCCTACATGTATAGTATGCACATGTATATACTTATCATACCCACAAAATGTATATTTATTAGACATTTGAAGAGTAAAAGTAATGCTCAGGGTCAATTTGAAACTGAGCCCTTTTTAGTCATTTTTGCATCGGCACACATGGAGGGAATCCTGTCCCTGTGCTATGGAAGCCCCATTCTTTGCATGAAATGGCAGCCACCTTTTTTCCACCCTAAGGTCTATAGCTCAAGTTCACAGCGAGTAACCGTGACATTTTGCTGTTTGTCATTAAAAGGTAGACAGCTTTGTAAGCTTCTTAGTGGTCAAGAGATGATCTTTCCGCTCCACTGAGGGAGAGAAGGTGTTTGTGTGGACACAGTGTCTGCCTGGCGATACACGTGAGTCTTTGTATGCCTGTGTAGCTACGCTGAAAACAACCTATGGAGTAGAAAAAAGACCTTGAGTTCCCTCGTCCACAGAAGGGAATTAAAATGGTGTCATGTTGTTGCTGTCACTAGAAGATGAGGGTTTGCAGGACAAACCATGCAGAGGTGATTAAACTCCTGCTAAGGACCAGCTGCTCTCCCTTTCCTTCTGGAGCTACCAGCAGGTGACCGTGTGGTGTCATTAAGGCTGGAGCGCCGGGTCAAAGATGGAATTGCTTCTGGCCTGCTAATTGAAAACAACCAGAGTCTCCAATTAGTATCCTTGTGTCCAAATTAGACAGTAATGTATATGATTAAAAAAAAAAAAAAAACTCAAATCTTCCTTGATAATCTAAAGTACAGCATAGGAGAACTGCTAAAGGACGCAAAATATGAATTTGGGTGGCACTCGACACCAACAAAGCTGTTCCATTTTCATTGTCCTTTGACCTATACCAAGATCCTGAGAAGCTGGAAGACACACATGTCAGGAGAGTAAACTGAGGCACAGGGGACTGGCAGTTGGCATAGGATCACAGAATTCCCAGAGGAGCACGGTTTGCTTCTGGGACCTCTGAGGACATCTCAGCCAGGGCTGCTCCCTCAGCCTCTGTCTTGCTCCTCACCCTGAGGGCTGCGGAAGTGTCCTTCAGTGGTTGCCCTGCAGGCTGCTGTGAGGTGGTAGATGGGACTGAGGAGAGACTCTCCCGCCTCAGACTCCACCCACACTTCTGTTGAGAACATTGATGGTCACCAAGGCCACCAGGAAAGGAAAGTTTCGTCATTTTCTAAATAGCATTTGTCATTTATAAATTCCATCCAATACAATCAACTCATTTCTGTTGATTTTTATAAATAAGTCTGAAGTTATAGGGTTAAAATTACTTATTCCCTAAAAATATTATAAATAAAATTAGTAAAACCATTAATACATGATTAAACTGCTAGTTCTTGTTTTGTTTCTTAGCTTCTACACATACACTTGACAGCCTACCTATATCTTTCTCTATATTTTAATATACACTGTTAGCTATTATTTTTCCAAGTCACTAATGTCACCATTGGAGCAGTCATTTTTATCCTCTTTTAAATTAGCTATCCTGCTCCTAAATCTCATAATCAAATGCCTCCATTCCCTCCTGCTATTCTGGGACCCAAAGCTGAAAAATAAGCCTCAGGCTTTGCCTGGAGAAACAGAATGAAAACTGTTCTTTTTGCAATTAAATTTGCATATATTATTGAATATTTTAAATATTTCATTTGAATGGAACTAATTATTTTATTTTTTAAGTATCCAAGTATCTAATTTTGTTTACTGAATACTATAACAGTAGCAATGTTACCATTTGATAAATTAGGAAATAAAGTAAAAATACACAGTTATTGTTGAGTTATTATCAATATAAATCTTTGACTGCTTGGACTTATGTAGCTTTTCTGCTTTCTTCATAATAGAGAAGTTTTTAATTAGCTGATTTTAGAACTGTTTTCTCATGTAGAAAAACAGTTCTCTATATATACACGCATGTACACACACACACTCATCTGCTAACAAATGATAGCTCTGGACTAAGCACATTTAATTAATTCACACTGAACTAGTAAATATGATTTCAGAATAATAGGCCTAGATTTAATACAATAAATTGGAAAAAACAGAAATTCACATTCGTGTTTCTTTAAGTAGATACTTTAAAGTCATGGTAATGGAAGTGGTATAGAGCTCAAATTGTTCTTTGGATATTAATAGGAAATTGCCAGATCAAAGCACAGTCTATGAGGATTTTTTTCTTCACATTTTAAGTAGCTGATCTTTTATATAAAGAACCAGTAAAGTTGCACATTCATCAAAATGATGAGGATTAGAACAGGCACGTGTAATAATATGGTGAGAATTTCCGCGGCAAATTGACCTGGGTTCAGTCCTTCGGTGGTGTTTTAGGATGCATCGTAGCTTTGTGGTTAAACATTGTCGTGCTTCAAAGGGTCAGCAATTGTATATTGCATGGGTTGAGTTTATATTTGAGTTGATCTTTTCAAAGTACTTTTGCAAGGGAAATCTGTTATTTGAAATGGCCCTTTCTGTCGAGATTGCTGTGACTGCCTCCCCTAGTCTAGATGTACTGGGAGCTGAGCCTCGCTGGAGACTGCTGTCCTGCCCTGGAGGTGCCCTGTTCGCCACTGCGTGTCCAGGGGCCCTAGGTGCTGCCATCTGTTGGCCCTGCTTGTATCTGTTGAGTGAATGAGGAAGGGACACTGGGAGTGAATGTGTCACCTACCAGTGCGGATTCTTGAGGAACTAATAAGCATGCACACTTGGGGCTTCTTTTCCACTGCACACCACTGCTGTCCACGCATAACATCCCCCCCCACACACATGCACGCGCGTGTGATTCTGCAGCCCTAGGTCCCCATCCTAAAGGCTGTGCCTCTCAGCCTCTTTCTTAATTCCTGGTTGATTTCAGATAAGCCCAAGGGCTTCACGCTGCTGGGCCACTCTGCAGCTTCACACTGTCATTCCTCAGAATGTCCTCTTGCATATGCAGTGTTTGCACTTTTGTTTTAGGGAATGTATAATTTTCAAAATTGAGAAATGGCCTGTAAAAAAGGTATGTTCACAAATTAGCAATATTTCGTGAAAAAAATATAATATATTGAAAGATCAAATAAAGGAATATAAAAAATTTGTTGAAGAAATAAATTTATAGTAACAAAAATAATTATAGAGAGTGATGTGGTACAAATTCAAAGCCATACATGTAACCTGTAAAAAAATGTTAGAATATGTAAAAATTCATGTTCTTTGTTTTTCTGGGAGAAGATAGAAGTAAAGTTAACCTTAATTGCCATGTCTGTTGCTTTCTAAATTAGAAATATTTTTTTAAATAAAAATACATGCATTTTATTTAAAAAAGTAGATAATTATTTAAGAGCAAAAATATTTAAATTTCATTATCTTGTCTACAATATATCCTAGTTAATATTAATGTTACATGAATTTTTTATGAATATATTTGTGTAGGGGCAGGTATATAAATATTTATGCTGTAAATTTTGTTTGATAAACTTTGTTTTGCTAAACGGTATATACACACATCCTACTTAGATCTGTGAGAAGAGAAGGTCTCGGTAATTTTTGTAGTGTACTTTGCTACAGCCTTTGGAATTTTTACGTATGTGTACGTGGGTATTCACACATACGTGTTTAGACTTTTTCCCTACTAAAGGAAAATTATAGTCATAGTTTATCTCCAACCCCAGGCAAACAATATTCTTCTTTCTCCTTCTGGAATTGTTTTGCTTTTTCTTATATTTCATAAGGTGAAATCATGCCCTATGTATTCTTTTGTGTATCTATCTTCTTCACAAAGCATAACACTTTTATGATTCATTTCTGTGTTGTGTATGGCTGTAATTTATACTTTTCTATTGGTGAATAGTAGGCTGTTAATTAAATATACCGAATTTGTTAATGTATTTTCCTATTGATATTCATTCATATTTCTGATTGTTCTTCCTATTACGAATAGAAGTGTAGGTTCTTTATTGTGGGCATACATTTTTATTTTGCAGGGAAGGAGGTTATATATCCAGGAGTGGAATTGCTGGACCATAAGATGGGAATATGTGTAGCTTTGTAAGAAACTGCCGAAAAGGAGGATTCAGTGTGAAGTGTGAAGTTATTTTTGGCTGAAAGTTAACCAATTTCTCCCTGCTGTTGTCAATGGTGTTTAAGACGGAGGGTTCAGTATCCTTGGCATTGTTGACTAAAGAATCTTATTAAATTTTCCAACAAATTTTCAGTAATTTTCCATTATTGAATAAAAGCTTTTAAGGTAAGTTACATCAAAACATTTCTTACATGTTCCAGAGCCCCAAACTTATGCTCATTTATGGCCTGATTACTTTAGGAACATTAGGTATCATAACATAGTCTAACAAGGCATTTTCTTTTCATTAATTTTCTAAAATATATCTGTTTCTTGCTCTTGGGGTTGTAACACGCTGCACCGACTCACAGACCGAACACACAATGGTATTTATGTGTCTGACCGATTAATTGAAGTAAGTAAATACAGGCCGGCGAGAGCAGAGCTCGGTCAGTGAGAGCAGGGAAAGCCGTGCACGTGAGGCCTCGCTCGTGCACAGGCCGCGGCCCGGGGAGCAGCGGGTGTCACAGCTGTCAGCTGGAGTGCGGCCTCGGGAGGGCGGTGTTCGCGCGCTGCTCCTCGTGGACGGTCACCGGAGAGGCGCGCGGGGAGCGGACCTCAGAGCGCGCGCGGGGAAGTACGCGAGGCCCTCACGAAGCCCTGTTCTCGAAAGGGTGGCTCCCTCGACCCACGGATCCACATCTGCGGAAACCGGTTCCTTCCTTCCGCAGGGAAGGCGAGGTCGCGCGCGCTTTCCCTGGAGGAGCGGAGCGTCCCGGAGCAGAGCGTGGAAGGTTTTCTTGCTCGCTGGAATCCTTCGCTTTCCTGGTGGCGATGCAGAGGTCAAGGGCGTGTGCTTAAAAAGAACAGATAAAGTCCGAATCGTGTGCGTGGAAGCGAAGGGAAGGGGCCAGCCGGTCTTCCCGCCCTCACACCCGAGCCGTGCGCAGCAGCACCGGTCCGTGGAGCGCACGGGGAACCGGCGCCCGCCGTCCGACGGAGCCGTGTGGCGCCCACCTAGGCCTCGCCATGAGCCCCGCTGCTGGGGACGCAGCCTCAGAACCCTGCGGACTCTGAGCCTCACAGACGAGCGGCAGTGCGAGGCCGCGCAGGGCAGAGACCTGCCCAGGCTGCACGCGGGACGCTCGTGGCTGGGTCCAAATGGGAACGTGGGATTCTCTCCGTGGACACAGCCCCCGCCGACCCCTCCTCCGGTGTTTTAATCTGCCTGTGCCTCCGTTTCCTTAGCGGTATGATGAGGCCCATAGCGGTGCCTGCGGGTAGGGCCGCCGAGGGAGAGCGCGCCTGCAGAAGGCTCAGTGCACGGCGTCGCTTCTGTGGCTTGGCGGTGCTCACTGCGCGTGTAGCGATGACTGCACCACCTGAAGACCCTGAGCTCGTCAAGGACAGGTCCTGGACGACCCTGCATCTGGCAGAGACCCTGACACTGAATAAAGGTCTTTCAGTATGGAAATATAAAAGGGTCCGTTTCCGTTACCGTTGTTCCAACTGTATATACACGTACGTATACATACATATACACACATACGTATACATACAAACACGAACAGTAGTATACATATGTATACATGCCTGTGTCATAGATACGCGTGTTTGTCAATAAATATCACAGGATTAAAGGTAAGTTCAAATACAGTTAGGAAAACATGGTAGTAGATAATGTATACAGAGATACAGTTTTTTAAGAGGTTTTTGAAGGCTGAAATATGCAGCATAATTTTCTGCTGGGAAGTCTTATTTTCCTACATAATGTGTTTAAAAGTAATTGTACCATATTAGAGTGCTTAATTCTTCTGAAAAATGGTTCCTAACTTGTCGGTGTCATGCCTAAGGCATATTCCACATGATAGAATCTGTGAAGAATGATCAGGTTTAGAAAATCCTTGCATTTTCTTGTAACATATCACAGTGCATTCAAAGTGATTTCCACCACACAGGAAAAAGACCTTTTTTGGCTCATTAAGGGCCCGGATACTGGAACTTCACGTGCCCGTGATGGCTGTCTTTACAGCAGAATGCCCACATCGAGTTGTGATTTATGATTTACAAGGTTGTGGTACATACATAGTTCTGAGCTTTTTAAAAAATCCTTGAATTGGAAAAGTCAGTTTATTTTAGAAATGTATTTTCATGCACCTACCGATCAGGTATGTTATTCAAAGAACTATTGATGAGATGAAAAATACTGTATTTAGGCTGGGGGTATAGCTCCGCAGCACAGTGCCTGCCTGGCAAGCACGAGGTCCTGAGTTCGAGTCCCACTATCAAAAAATATATATATGCATATATATACACACACGCATTGTATTCTTTTTCATCTCATTAATTATATTTAAATCTTAGATTTTGTGATTGAACATTCCCAAATATTGTATTTTGTCTTAATAACAATATTTTAAGTTAAAATAATCCTTAGTAAAGATTAACTTCTCTCCCTGAAGAAGTAACCTGTTTTCTTCTTTGTGCTCAAATAATCAGAGCATTTATTGGATAATTAAATGCTTAAAGTGGCCACAGTTTTTTCATTGGCTTGGTATTATTCAATAACTTTTAAAAATTCATAAAAGATGTTTTCTCAAAAATGGATTGAGAGTTATGAAATCTGTTTATTCCTAGATAATGCTCTCGCTTAATTCTCCAAGACATGCATTATTTCGAGCCTGTAGCACTTTTCTCGCCTCCTCTCGTAGCTTCCTTTATTTTAAAGCAACTTTGTTCACAGATGAAGAGAGCGCCAGATGGGAACACCGTCCATCTCTTTGCCCAACTATTCTCATCTCATACTATCGTCATCCATCTTCTTTATTTCTGACTCAGTAAATTGGAGTCTTATTTCATCCAAGTCTTTCAATCTTCTCTTGTTTTTCAAATCTCTTTTCCAACTCTTTCATGACTTTGCTCCTCTCCATCAACAATGCCTGTTTTCTCTGCTTCTTTCCTGAAAACAATATACCCACAAACAGACCACAAATGAACCAGGAAAAATCTACACTACCACATCTCCAGGGCCAAAGCATCTCACTGCTGCCACCTTGCCGTTTCTGGAGTCTTTTTCCAAATTGCCATGATCTCACATTTTTTTCTCCCGACTGTCATACTGCAGTCACTGTTCAACAGGAGCTCTCTGGGGAGCCCCTCCATCCGTCTTTCGAGCCCGCGCAGGCGTCCTCGGGAGCGCTGTCTGTGGGGTAATGTTCGAACCTCACCAGGCAGTAGACCCGTTGTTAGGGTGACATTCTTTCCGTCCGGAAGTGGTGGTTAGGGTTATGAGTGCCGTGTATTCTACTCTAAGAGAGCAGCTGGCTCCAAATTCTACTTCTGGGTGTAGCTGACCTCTTACAGAGAGGCTATGTAATAGATGCTGAAGACAAAACTGGTCAGAGCCAAGATGTCCCCAGCCACGTGGCCCTGGCTGTAGGCCGCAGACTGCCTGGTGTGGTGCAGAGGCACTGGTTGGCTGGGGAGGAATCACCGCTGCTGAGTGTCCACTTTTACAGATGTTTGGTCAGAGACTTTCTTCGCAGGATGCAGAATCTGCACTCCACTGCATCCGTCCCCATCACTGCGCATCGCAGCTCCTTCAGCAGGCCGAGAGCGTCTCGGCCCTTCTCGCTCTTCTTTCCTGACTCCAGCGCTGCAGGGCGGCCGCGGAGGGTGGGTGCAGGTCACGGGGCTGCTGCAAAACCCTGTGGGTCGTTTCGCACGTTTCCCAGGCTGAGCTGCCACGGTGTGGCAGGACTTGAGAGCTAGTTTGCTGTGAGATTTCACTTGCCCTTCCAGACAGTGGGCGGACAACGATGGCATCTGGAGGAGAAGGCCTCCTTTGTCGGGACAAAGAGGTTGCACGGTAGAGGGAAGGAGGTCCGCCGTGTGCCGTCTCCCACAGACACAGTGACAGGGGCCTGTTACCACCCTGAGGACTTGCTCCCTGTGTGCCCGGCCTCATTTTCATGACCGCCCCTTCCGTCTTCAGCCTAGGGCTGCTCCAAACGCTTTGGTCACATTCATCACCCTGCGTACTTGGCTTTCTCTTCTTAATCTTAACGCACAGTTCAAGAGTCACCTTTTCAGTGTGGCTCCCCAGTGTCGCACCCACCCCCACCCCCGTACGTTAGGTGCTTCCTCCTGAGATCCCGAGGTGCCCTGCGCCTCTCTCTGCTCACCCCTCAACCCCGAGAGCAGTACTCACCCACCTCCCTTGGCATCCAGATATCCTGAACGTCGCCCCCACGCTCACTGCGGGGAGGTTAAATTGGTAATTGAATCACTTTGTTGAGATGAAATGTAAATTTGAAAAATATGTTGAGTATATATAGTTCACTCCCTAAAAATACCAAAAATTGCAAATAGAACATTTTCTATAAAAAACAGGAATGTGTAATTCAAAGAACTAACCACACCTGTTATAATTACTCTATGTCACCCCCCCCCGCCCCGTCTCTCCTCCATCCTAATGTAAAAGTAAAATACTGCTCACTCTCCCTTATCAAATGCAACACATTTGAGCTTGCTTCTTCCTCCCTTCCTCCCTCCCTTCCTCCCTCCCCTCCTTCCTTCTACCTCCCCTCCCCTCCCCTCCTTCCTTCTACCTCCCCTCCCCTCCCCTCCTTCCTTCTACCTCCCCTCCTTCCTTCTACCTCCCCTCCCCTCCCCTCCCTTTGTACTATGGGCATTCACATGCGCTACATCCCCAGCCTACTTTATTTTATTTTATTTATTTATTTTTTTTTTGTGGGTACCGGGGGTCAACCTTAGGACCTTGCGCACTAGCAGGCGCCTGTGCCGCTGAGCGATATCACCGGCCCCTTTTTTTTCGTATGTGGGATTCGGGAGTCGAACTCGGGCCCTCGTGCTTGCCAGGCAGGCGCTTAGGCCGCTGAGCCATCTCACTGGCCTTTTTTATTTTATTTTGAGACAGGGTCTCACTGAGTTGCTGAATTGCCCAGGCTGGGTTTGAACCTGTGATCCTCCTGCCTTAGCCTCCCCGGACTCTGGGATTATAGTCATGTACCACTATGTCTGGTCATTGGGGTTTTTTCAGTGCTTTTCTCATAGAAAAATTTACCCTCTCTGTTCTCTCTTCTCCCTCATCTGACCTTTGACAAACATTATTGTTGATCCCCTTTCCTAAAGTCTGAAGATTTTTCAGAACTAATGTTCAAGAAAACATATCATAATATATAAAATATAATGCAATATTATGTGCCCTCTTCTTATTAAGACTGTAATGTTTCTGCTTGAATTTTAACTTAATAGCAAGGATTCATTTTTAAAAATTAAAATGGGTGTGAGATCCATGTGTTACCACTTCATCTTACGTCCTATTTCTATATAAACACACAGGCGTTCCCACAGACCAGAAAGCGGAGAAGATGTTTGTTTATTCATTCATTCATTCATTCATTCATTTTGACATTTCCATGACTCTGTATTAACTGGGATAAGTGTGGTCATTTCTTTCAGGGGTGGAGCTATGTCAGTTTGGTTATCTTGTGGGGCAGTTGAGGCCATCATGAGCTCCTCTGCCATGACCTGGCCACCAGCATCACTGGAGGCCGCTGTGGCGGGAGGTTCAGGTAGGGGCTGATACAGGGATCCAGACGGGGCCATGGCTGGGCCACTATGTGCGTAGATAGGGACGCAGGGCTTCAGCAGCTGCTCTGAAGTCTTCCTCTCATAATGCTAGTTACAGACATTTAATCCAACACAAGTGTCTCATTGACTGAGACTTCTAATCAGAAGGACAGTCTCTTGATACTAAAAATATTAAAATATTAAATATTAAAAATATTCCTACAAACCCACACATCTCAAAAAATTTGGCATAGTGCAATTAGGACAATTTTTTTTTTTTTTTTGGTAGCAGGAATCAAACTCACAACCTTGCACTTCAACAATTTTTTTTTTTGACCCTCCTGCCTCAGCCTCCCAAGTGCTGGGATTACAGTTGTGCACCACCACGCCCAGCTGGAGGTTATTTTAATGGTCTTTTAAATGGCATTTTTTTTTTTCCTTTACAGAGAGAGTGTTTTGCAGCCCTCACTATGGGCATCTCAGGTGAAATTACTCATGTTAAATAAATAGGGAGGTGGCCCACCACCTGGATCCACTCTACCCCTCCACCCCTCCTGCTGCCAGCACTCACTGACACCTCAGCTGTCACCAGGAGATGTGTCAGTCACCACGTGGCGTCACCTTTACCCCAACAAGCTCGAACACGGAGAGCCAACAACTGTAGCAAGAGGCATCCAGGAGCCCTAAAGGGTGAATGGACTGGACAATTATTGTTAATTCCAAAAACTGCTAAAATATCCCAGATATGTGTCAGTATGCCCAGGACTATTTAAGACACACAGGGTAGAAGACATTAGTTTTCTATTGTCATGTGGCTACTGTTATAAAACTAAGTGAATATTGTATAAATGTGTATTGTTTGAAGTTACTTCAGCAAAACGCCAGTTCCTAATATTAGTCATATTTAAGCATTTCTTTCACCTGTTTGGCCTAGTTTATTCTTTTGAATTATGAGAGGCAATACCCATGTAAAAGGCAGGACTCTGTCCAAATCTAATTATAAATCTTTAGGTTAGACGCTTGAAAAGCCTGTCCAGACCAGCCTGTCATCCCCGGTACTTTTATCACGAAATGTATCAGACCGGGGCAGGGGTTGGGATTAGAAGTTGGACCAAATGAAATCCAGTTCCAATATAGCTGATCATTTCAAGGTTACCTGGATAAAATAACTGACTGGTTTCAAAGAACATGATGGGGTAGATGTTATCGTTCAAATCAAGAATACTTTCTGGTGTCACTCTCAAAGATGCAGAGACAAAACACACACACACACACACACACACACACACACTACTGTGCATGTGGTGTTCATTTAGGTGCTGCAAAGAAAAACAAGAAATGGTTGCCCAAGTTATTAGCATTTGAAAATTGACAGCCAGTCAATGGAGGGCTTTGGATAGAAGGCACCATGAAACTTGGCAGGTAGATGATCCCCAGCCAAAAAGTGTTTATTTAATTCATCTACTCTTATATTTTTCTTTCTCTCCTTGACCTATACATTGCAAAACCAACTCAAGAGCCTCTTCAATTCTTCCTTTCTGTTTTCCTTACTGGTTCTGTTGATCTTTCTACATTACAAATAAATGTTTCTTAAAAATTGACAGTAATCTCTTTATCATTCTCTTTATGTTCTCTTTTATGATCATATTAAAATGTTTCACACATAAGAAGATGAACATCAAATTAATACACTCCTGTTTTTAGGCTTTAGATCCTCATCCTAAAATGTCGAGATTTCCAGCCAGATCCCTAGATCCCGAGTGCACCCCCAAATCTCAAACTCAGTGTGAACCATTTCCTATAGAGTCCCCTTCCTCTATACTTTGTGGCTTGAGAAAACTTTAACAATGCCATTTTTGTGTCAAACTTTTGCTTCCGCCTTTGTGATCTCTCTGGTGTCACAAGTCCAGATAATACTGAATGCACACATTTCTTCAGTTTCCCAAGGGGATCATAAGTGTAATACCAAAGTTCCTGGGAAAGTTAGAAACGGGGTTCAAGTGTCTGTCACAAAAATAACATTGAACTGAAAATTAAACTTCTTAAATATTTAATTTTTTAAGAAACTATCTCCAAAATGAAATTTTGTTCTCTCGGTCTGTTCATTCTACATACATAGTTCCTTTGAAGCGTCCCACCGGTTCTAAGGACGCACCACCCATGGTAGAGTGGGGTGTGGTACCCACGGAGCTGTGGTTTCCTGCTTCCTCATACAGAGTCTTCTTGTCTTAGCTGGATTCCCGTGGTACAGTTACGTTCAACAGCGTGCACAGCTGAGCCGAATGGACGTGTGTTTGGTGTGACTGGCGGCCCGTAGAAGGATCTTGTTCCTGGGAGGAATGATGTGGCTTCGCCTCTCTCCACCTTCTCATGCTGCCCTGTGCAGTCCCTGGATTTCACCTAGGCGCAGAAATGGGAACCAGTCACCCAGCCCTTCACCTTCTGTGCCTCCATCCTAAGAGATTTCTTTCATCTGCTCTGTGTGCACACGGATTTCCTGTTGATCCTCAGATAGGTGTGCAGGAGCCTGCTCTGAGGGTTTCCACGCCTTTAATCTGGCATTAATAGCACTATTGACAAGGTTACTGTGGATGAGCCTAAGGGGTTATCAGTCAGGTTCCCACTTACTTCTTCTCAGGACTCTCACTGACTCTTAAGTGACTTTAGAATTCAAAATTTGCTAAATTGTAGAATTACTTTTTTTTGTTTTTTGTGGGTACCGGGGGGTCGACCTCAGGACCTCGCGCTTGCCAGGCAGGTGCTTATGCCGCTGAGCCATCTCACCGGCCCCTAGATTGTAGAATTCTTGAGTTGATGGGAACTGTAACTTCACGCCTGAAGTTACATATATTAGAGCAAAAAGTGGACGAAGATGAAGAGCCAGGTTTTGTTTTGTTTTGAAATATGTGAGTTTCTTAAGTGTGATTTCCAGATGTTCCCTGTGCTATGTGCTGAGATTGGGTGGGTGCTGATGCTGATGCTGATGCTGAGCATCTCAGTAGATAACAATAATCATTAATCGCACTTCCATGATGAACCTGAGTCCTAATTGAGAGAAGAGCCTATCTGATTACACATGCATGTTGCAGCCGACTTTTCTGAAATACATGTATTCGTGCAGTAATTCAGTGTCCTGCTTTATTTTGTTCATACTTTTTTGACGTTCTTGTTCCAAATATCTGGTTTTGCGTGAGGTTTAAAGTGCACACACATACATACACGCGTGGACCTCTACCCATGCACCCACGTGTCTCATTAACAAAAAATAGGAAATTAGTAGAATTTGTTCTTGTTTTGACTTTGACTTTCTTTAACTTTTCCTTTTATTTAAAAAAAAAATATGAAAGACTTTTGAAGTCAGGGTTTTCTGTGATAGAAGGTGGAAATGAATGGAAGGGAAAACCAGAGGTTTTGTACAGGATAATATTCAGAGCAGCTTGCTGTGTTCTTTGAGCTACAAAGTGGCGATTAGGTTTTCAGCTTTGGAGAAGTGTGAGACAACCTAATTAAACACCTTTTTGCTGAAAAGCAGCTTGATAAATCCAGATTGCTTTGGGAAGCTCTCAAAGCTTTTATCAGAAAGGTAATACTGTGAAAATCTTTTAAAGGAGTAGCTTTTGAAAAAGCATTTCCCAGTCTAGAAATAAATTATAACTATATTAAATAAATATGCATGTGAGAATGCTTACATCGGACAGATGCAAAAAATGTATCTTAAAATGTATAAAATATACAGCCCATGAATGTGTAATGAGCACATATTTTCTAATAATGATGACAAGTTAATTTATAACTTTATAACCTCTTTGATTTTAGATTTCACTTTATAAGTTCCTAGTAAAAATTACATAATAAGAGGATTGAGTGGAGATTGGGATGAAGAAAGAAAAGTAAATCTTTACAGATTAAAGAGTTGTACATAAAATCATTATCTTCTTCATGAGAATAGTAGATACTGCTGTTCCCAATAACAGCACACTTACTAGAAGTGGATTGTTTACCTTTACTTACAATGAAATGTGTTTTATGATTTTGCAGAATCTCTCATTATTGTGCCTTGTTTTCTAAGAAAAATATGTTTCTATTGTCCATATTGATTTCCAGTGAGCAGCAGACAGGTTCTTTGTATAATCCAGTTTGTTATTGTATGAAGTGCAAAGGATTGGCTTAATGGCCCCTTGGGCCAATCTCTGTCCCTATGGAGTCCCACAGATTGATTATTTTTCATAATGCTAAGGAGAAATGGATATGGATTTAGGGATATTGGGAGGATTCTTTCACTTTATTGAAAGTGGGCCAGAGCACCACCAGAAAGCACTGGATATGATAGAATTACAGTCTGAAGGAGACACTAGATTGCCTTCAGTCACAGCAAAAGGTGTAAACGAATCCAAACACTATTTGACTGATTAAATTTATCTTTTTGGGAGTTGAATATATGGTGGTGTTTTATATTACTAATGAGATTTGAGGAAAGTGAATGAAGCCGAATCCTCATTAGATAGCCCTGCTTTTCTGTATGTTTGTTTGATAGCAAAGGATTATTATTTTCTTTTAGTAATTAATGTCCTTTGTGCCATAGAACAGATATTTTTCTAAAATGATTTATTCATAGTTAATACAATTATGGATATGAAGCAATTAAACACTGGCTCACATTCAATATAAAGAAAAACTAATTGATAAACTGAATTTTTCATGCATAGACCAAGAGCAATACAATCTTGCCCTTGTGAATAACAGTATCATTTTAGATTGTTTACTTTCCATTATAAAATTTTGCTTCTCTTCTTAAAAGCCTTTCACCAAGAGCCGGCAAATGGCAACTTCTCATGATTACATCCTCGGGCTCCTTGCGGACTCTTCAACAGGGAGTTTTTCCAGGTTAGATTAGCCTTGCTAGGTATTTGAAATGGTAAACTCATTCTAAAATCTTTATCTTTGAAATAGATCTGTAATCAAGTCTATGGTTCCTATTGGTTGGTATAGTTAATGTGACCCTTTAAGTCTTCACTTTAAAAATAGTTAAAATCCTCTTGAAGCAACCTTCAGAGCAGCCCTGTCCCAGAACCCACACCTTTCTCCTCAGTGTATTTCTGGGGGTCCAGTGGAGGCTCAGTAACAATTCCACGAATGAAAGTTGAATTTCCCCTACACAAACGTTTCTGTGCCATTTCTCCCCTTCCTGTGTCCTTTTTCTGAGGGATCACGTTCTCGTACAGTCTTCTTTACTCCCCAGGAACCTCTGTTCTGAGGCTTTACCCAGAATTGCTACAGCCATGTGGTTCTTCTTCTAAACAATTTGCTCTCCGTTGATTTAAACCCTTACGGAATTCCCAGCTTCTGGTATCTTGTTTACCTCCTATCTAAAATCATTCTAATAAACCAACTCATAAATTTGATGGCGAGGATACTCCCCATCGTGATTATTCCGTAGACATTTCTATTTACGAGCAGTTTTGGAATAGGTACGGTATGTTTAGCTCTAACAAGCAAATCTTGGATGGAAAACCTTAGTGTACTGTTGGCCAAGCCGGGGAACAGAAAGGCACAAATGCTGCCTGCTAAGTCACTCTGCAGCCCACTGTCATATCATCTCCATAAAACTCCGTTATACAGTAACTGGGAACAAAATATTGCCATCCTGACACGCCTTGCTTAGTGTTGAAACTGGTTGATTCTTAGAAACCTAATTTCTTTACTGGTTCCTTAGAAGGTAGGCATCGCACTAAGTTCCCGTGGTAGTATTTAATACCATGTTACTATATTTATTTGCACAGATTCATGCTAGACCAATTTATTTGACATTGTGCCACATAGCAAAATATGGCTTAAATAGAACTACTGTATAATTTTGCCTAAAGTGTCACACCCACCAGGTATTATTTTCTCCTATTTCTTCAATTCCTATTTTACTCCCTACTTTCTTCATAAATCCATCTAATCCAAACTCCTACTTAGTGTACTTTTGCTCCGAGATATATATCTATATATATCTATATATATATAGATATATATATCTATATATATATATATATATGGCCTTGTGATACTTTGTTTTATTGTTTTATGCTGGGGACTGAATGCATACGCTCCTCGAAATTCCTATGTTGCTACCTGACCTCCCGTGTGATGATATTAGGAGGTGGGGCTTGTGGAAGATGATTGTATACAAACGACTTTTACTCTTATGAAAAAAAGACCCCATAAAGCTTACTACCCCTTTTGCCACAGGAGGACATGGGAAGATCCCTGTTCATGAACTGGAAGGTAGAAGGTGACCCTCATTTGTCACTGAGGCGGCAGTGCCCTGACCTCGTGATTAAGCAGCACCCAGCTCTGTGAGGAGCAAATGCTTGCTCTTCGTGATACCTGGGCTATGCCGTTCTTATTTTCGTAGCCCGCATTGGCAAAGGCATGCCGCAAGGCAGCTAAGTTTGTACCTGAGGCATCACAGTATCCTACATATCTCCAAAAATCAAGCACTGTATAACATAGTTGATCGGTGAAATGCACTGGTTGATTTAATGAATTAAATCAATTTTGATCTGTTGATGACTATCAGCTATTTCCTCACAAATGTTAACTAGTTACATCTTTTTTCTTGTTACATTTATCCATTTATGTGATTGTTTTGTGATGTTATAATTAAGATACTGACAAATGATTCAGATCTTGGTGGAGAAATAAATAGTATTATAAATGGACCTTATTAACTTTCTACCAGATGAATTTAGTTTGTATTTTTTCCATGCCTGTTAGTAGGTGAAATGCTCTGTCCCATACATCAAAGAAGCATTGCCTTATGATTTTAGTTCTTTACAAAGACTGTTTCTTAATACTTTTTGTGTTTTCTTTCATGAGTCCTTAGTATCTGGAATAGAGACAATCAGAGGTATATTTGTGAAGCTCCTCTCACAATTAACCTTTCCTGTTTTCCCTGAATCTGGCCCATTTCTTTGGGGCACATGTGTTTGCTTCTATTTTTACTTCCTTCAGGATAAATTCTTTTCCTGCAAGTGTCTAGTAAGTTAATCCTTTGTAAGACATTTCCTCTGCTCTTCTAAACTTTCCAGAGTGAATACAGAATATATGTCCCTCCCCTTTATTTGTCTTTTTTTTTTTTTTTTTTTTTTGTGCGCACCGGGGGGCCGACCTCAGGACCTCGCGCGCCAGCAGGCGCCCGTGCCGCTGAGCGATATCACCGGCCCCTTTTTCGTATGTGGGATCCGGGAGTCGAACTCGGGCCCTCGCGCTTGCCGGGCAGGCGCTTAAGCCGCTGAGCCATCTCACCGGCCCCTATTTGTCTTTTAAATCATAGATACAATAGAGTTCTCCAGAAGAATTGCGTTAATGGGAGGAAGCCCTTCCCTCACAAGGCCTCTTCCACTGTTGTCTGGGTTTTATTCTTTGTTCCCTGGTTGATATACATTCTTACTGACAGTAAAATTTTACTTTTGAGTTACCTGGTTGGAAACGTCTCTTGCTAAAATTTGGTATAAAAGAACAGCCAAGGAATGTGGAAGTTGCCATGGGACCAAAGAAATAGGCACACAGAGCCCAGACTGCACAGGGTTTAATTTACAGGAGACTCACCGACATGAGAAGGGTCCAGCACGGCAGCGAGGCCAGTGGATGCCTGATATTTGGGCTGGAGGGAGGCAGCTTGTGGAGCCATCGGGACAAAGATGACTTTCATCCATTCTGGAATGTTCCCCCTTTATCTCAAGCTGACAGCAAAGATGTCAGGGCTCCTCCTGGCATTGCGTGGGCCGGGGTCTTGTCAGCATTAAACTCACAGATGCAGGATGCTTACTGCCATCCTGTGTGAAAGGATGCTGCTAATTTAGAAAGTGAATGCTAAATCGAATAAAGGCTGGAGAGGTGTTTTACAAGTGGTCGTTTTGTTGTTTGACAGGTGTTCTGAGGTATGTGCTAATGTACATGGAATGAGGAGACGTTATTCCTGTTTACAGTTTTTCTTCTATTTAAGCGACCTAGAGAACAAGTTGTATAATTTTTCACGTCTGGTAGGGTAGAGGCGAGGACTCCAGGATAGGTAAATGTAATGTGGGAGACGTAACCTCTGTTTACTCACCTGTGAAATGGAGCTAATGGTAATGTTTACTAAGTCTGCAAGAAAGATAGGGGAGAAAATTCCTGAAAAATGCATGGTCAAACTTGGCTCTGAAAAGATGGCAGCTTCTTATTTTATTTATGTCTCATTATGATGGGCAACTGATATATATATATATATATATATATATATATATATATATATATATATATACACATGCATATGTATAATGCATAATAAATACAAATACACAGTTTGAATTTTTCTTTAAAAAGTCAAAAGAAAATTTGACCTCTGCACTTGAGAGCCAAGAGCTTAAACTTTTGTCAGTGCTTAGAAGTCTTATACCTAGGACATGGAGCAGAAAATTATAGGCTAATAGTATGAGAATTATTAAGAGAACCTTTCATAAGGTCAGGAAAGGAAGCTTGTTCAAAAAGTGTTAAAACTTGAGAGCAAAAGAAATAAGAATAGTATTGCTCAAGTGAAAATAAACACTAAAGAGCTACAGAATAGCATTAAAACTACATTCTTTAGAAAAGGGGAAAACAAGAATGGCATTTTTTTTCCGATTCATAGTGAATGTTTTTGGTATTTTTACAACCTAGTAAATTCCCTGTTTCACAAATGTGATTGACCGGTTGAAGTTGACATAAGTGAGGGGTGCACACAGCATGCGTGTGCTTTCGTCTGCCATGGAATAGGTACCATTCACCCTCAGGTATATTAACAAAAAAAGAGGAAAATGTTTCCATAGCAACATTAGCAAAACAGAAAATCTGCCTACTGTCTAAGATGCCACTTTTTTTTTTAAGACCGTCCACTCACCAAATTGGCAGCTGTGTGAGTTAATTAAACTCAGAGGTAAATTATTTAAAAGTGAAAAGAAATTAAAACAAGGCAGGAATGATAGTTCATAATTAGTCAAATAGGAGCAGGAGGTAAAGGAAGCAGATCTCTTTGATATTCACAGGGTCAGAAGGGTGTGGGGGACGAAGAGAGCGGAGATGACCAGTGATCATTGTGAGATGGAGAGGACCGGGGTGAAGATAGCAGGGAGAATCCCTGACTTCGGGGAGCCCTTTCGGGCACACAGACCCCGCCTGCTGCTTATACCCTCAGTAAAATGAAAGGACCCTGTCCTCCTTTATCCCCGTCTTAGTCCAGCGTGGCTAACACTGACAAACAACTGCTTGTTTGTTTTTTTTAAAACCTCACTTAATCTCTGAAAAAAAGACGTTTTTTCCTATGGAATGGTTCTAGCTCCATTTTACATAGGAAGAAACATAAGGCTTTTGTCCCCATGTTTTCAAAGTCAATATGTGTTTTAAGGTTTCCTGAAATTTTCATTGACCACACCCTGCTCCACATTTCAACTAAAATTTAAAAAAACTTGAGAATCAGATTCGGAGTAGCTGAATGAGTATTTTGTGGTAGTTTTATTTACCATGTATTATGAAAACCTTACTGCTTTCTTCTAGTTTTTTTTTTTTTTTCTTTTACATGTAATAGTTGACCGCCTGAAATAAATACTTAAAAGCAGTTTGGAGGAAGTGGAAGGTAATGGATGTCCCTCTCATAGTTGATTTGAAAGTTAATAATTGAGGCTATTGAAAAACTCTTGAATTATCACAAAGGAAATAGAGTGAAAACCAGTGATTGGAAAAAGTTGAATGATAAACTATGAGAGAAAATAAATGGTCCTTTAATGAAAGAATAAGCCATTTAAGTTATTTTTCACCATAGAAATCAAAATAAGGCTGATGGCCTTTTTTTACCAACTATTCCTGTTTACCATTTTTCTACTTTTCTTCTATTTCATGTATACATATGCAAACATATATATGCTTATAAGAAAGGAAGGGCAAATATACAGGCAGTTTTATTAATGACAATTAATGCTCTTTAGCAATTGATGATTTAATAACATTACTACAGATTTCAACATAGATTTGATTGTAACGTATGCTGTTGTTGTACATATTTTGTCTATGAGGCTGATGGTATTTTTCCTTGTTATTATTTTACTGTTTCTGAATTAAAGCTAACTAGCTGAGACACTAAGTCCATCAAACTATAATAATCAGTAAAAGGCGGATTCTAAATTGTGATTAGGTTTCTGAATTGATATCACTTCGAACAACTGGTGCAGTGGGCATTTGTGACTTATCTTCAGTATGTCTGATTTACCAGGTTTATTTTTCAAAGGACGAGCTTTAGAGCAAATGAGGTGCTGTTGCTTCTCCCACCACTGTGAGCACTCGCTGTCAGTGACTGTAAGGCAGGTACTTGAACAGTGCTTTGCATGTCTGCGTTAGAGTGGTGCTTGTTGCCCTTTAGTGCACATTGGAAACCCTTGGAGGCTGTGTTAGACCCTAGACCCATAGGGCCCACCCAAGAGTCCCTTGCTTAATAGGTCTGGGGTGAGACGGAGGGTTTGCATGTTTACCAGCATCCCTCGTGGTGCCACCCGAGTAGCGAGGCCACACCTGAAGAAGCACTGTTGAGAAACACCACAGTTCTCATACAGGGTGTGCAATGCAAGACGAAATACACGGGGATGGTTTGGAGTTGGAGAGATGGATTTGCATGTCACAGAAGGTGACCCAGTCGGATAGGATGTGCCATAAATTTAACATAGCTACTGCCTAGGCACCTTTTTTTAGAGCCGACAAAATTTTTCCAAACCTGGTCATTTTGTGTCTAGTAAACACATCCCTTGCTTGGGTGGATATTTGCAGATGGTCCACTGTTCCTCATCTGATGGACCTTAAACTCTCAACACACCCCACAGCTGCTGGCCATACTAAACACAGTGGGCAATACCAGAGTTGTGTCTTCCTCAGCCAGCTGCTCCCCACCCTCAGGCACGATGCCCACTGACCTTAATAAAGGCCTGGTTCCTGGGTCTTCTGCTTCGTGCCTGCTGGCTGAGCTCCTGTCACCTCCGGACATGCCATCACCTCTGTCTCTGGGATCCCTAAGTAATAAATCTCGCATTTCACGCCTTCTGGTTGCACCTCCTGCTTGTGTCTCCAGTGACTGAGGCCTCAGCTCTTCGTCCCTCGGTGCCCTGCTTAGGGCTGTCCTAATGGTGGCTATCTCCACTTCCGGCCACTCCCAAGAGAAAGAGCTCAAGGCCAAATGGTAAAGAAACTAAAACAATAAAGATCACAAGATGATGTGTTGAGAAGTGTATAGGGGTTGAGGTTTTATCCTACTCGTACTCTGACCTGTGGGCGACCATGATCCCAGGGGTGCAGGACACTGCAAGGTCACGTGAGCTTCCTGTCTGTGTGGCTCCTCCACTCTCCCATCCCATGAGAGGGATGCTGCGTAGCCCAGTGGGGAATGCGTACATGTGTGGGACAGCCCAGGGACCTGAGCTTGGGAAAGGCTGGTCTTCTAAATCAGTCTGCCAGCAAAAGATCTAACTTACTTACCCAACGGATTGTTCTTCTTTTTCTGGGCAACACACAGCTCTGGCCTTCCCTCCGGAAGGTGGTACATCTTCCTCTTTCAAAGCACCCTGCCACGCAAACAGTGCTGCGAGTACAGTCTCTGTCTCCTCCCAGGTGAGGCAGGAGAACGGTCTCCCGGCACCTGGACTGAAAGTGGGACGGATTCAGAAGGGACAGCCAGAGGAGTCGTAAAGCTCCTACTCTCAGCAAAGACATGCCCTGTTCAGTAGCTTCCTTTATTCCAGAAAGGATTTGTGGAATATCCTTTTTCTTTCCTTAGGAAGTGCATGTAATACGTCCTGGTGATTATAATTTTAAGGTTTCATCAATGTGTTAATGTTATGTAAAGAGTCTCATCATCTCTGTACCTCAGTTTTTAATATTTGAAAGCTTGCATTTCTTTAGGACTCCATAAACGTCTTAGTTAACCCCAACAATATAACACAACATATGCACATTATAATCCTGATTTTATAGCTGAGGAAATCGAGGCAGAGGTCTTCATTTAAATTGACACTGGTCACAGACATACTAAGTGGTAAAATCTCTTTTTACTGTATTTCTTAGTTACTCATAATTATGAACAGTATTGGGCTAGATTTGTAAAGAAGACATCAACTGGGGACATAAACTTCTGGCACTTTAGGTTGATATTTGCTCATCAACAAATTACTAACAAAGAAATCAGCGATGAAAGGGCTTTGGAATAGCACGGCGTCCTCCACTGAGTTCAGGTCTCAGCTGAAGAGATGCCGCTTGCGTTCCCAGGCTCACGATCTCCCCGTGTAAACAGGTTGATCTTGTAGCTTAATATGCAGGACCCCAGGGCAGTTTTTAGCAGGACAGAGGGATAGACTAGTTTTAAGAGGAGTCTTTTTTTCTTTCTCTTTTTATTCCTCTCTTTATTCAAATTCTCATTTTCACAGCGACCTCTTCGTGAGTTTTTGATTCTGCAGTGGTATTCCACCTTTAGAGAATAAGGGGGCTGCTTGTAGATTATTTCTGGAGCCCCAGGGTAGTGTTTCATGGGCTACCCTGGGTCCCACCACACCCACAGCCAAATCCTCATGTTTGGGGTCAGACAGTGTCAAGTTAATCTGTGATTTTTAAGAATTAGGTAATGATGTAGTCATTTAGTAATATGTCTGCAGGAAGGCAACTTTTGTGGCCAGAAAGTCATAGATGTCACTTGCAAAATGGCACGATGATGGATGATGCCTTAGTGAACATAGTTATATATCTTGATGTGATCTTGGAAATGCTTATTTCTGTACTTCCACACGCAGTTACTGAGCTCTTGCGTTGTGGCCACACACTTCGGGGGATGTTGGAGTACTTCCTGCAGCCATGGACCTCACACACGCTTCTTTAGGGGAGTGGGGGGAACTGAGTACAACATGACCAATGTCATGATACTGGAAGGCTCGTCACCAGGGAAAGGCACTGGGCTACATTTGTTGACTTCTCTCAAATCATATTTCTACTTAGAACACTGATTCTCAAAAAGTAACTAAGTCCGTCTATCTCACACCTCCAAAATACCTGTAGAAGAGTAATTCATGGCTTAGTTCAAGGAAAACATGCTCCAGATTCAATCTGTAGATGTGCGGGAGGATGCTGAGTATGGTGGTCTGAGGGTCTTTGGAAGGCGGTGAGTTTGGAAGGCATTGGATGAGGTCCATGCTTTTTCAACATGCTTTTTGGGTGATTCTATGCAGGTGGTAGAGGGCAGTGCTTGTATGGAAATTACTTTCAGTTGAAAAATCTGTTATTTTATTATTTTGTGCTGTAGAGCCAAAGAAAGGTAATTATGGTTATCGGTTGTGTATTGTTTACTTTCACCACTGCTAAAGGGGGCTTTGTTGTTCTCACTGGGTGATATCTCCTCTACCTGGCTTCTGTATTAGAAAAGTCTGCCAAATTTTTTTTTTTTTGGAGCAGCTAATTACATCTCTAAAGATTCAACTTGTAGCTTTGTGGTTCATTTGAAGAGCATTTACTAAGTATGGCAGATCCAGGTTAGAATCTATACAACATGATCCTGAAGCTATGTTCCCAAAAATCTGTTATCTACTTGGCCACAAATAGAAAATTAAATGATGAGTGGTTTGATTTCAGCAAGTTTTATTTATATGCTTTGCATATATTAGGCTTTCTAAAAGCTTACACTAGAAAGAAAAATAGTATTTGCATTGTAAAGTTTTTATATCATACAATGTGGCATGAAATCAATTGCAAAAAATGGTAGAGTTTCCAAAAAGTGAAAGTTTATCTTTATTCCACTTTATATAGTGTAAGAAGTATTTGTGGTTTGGTTTAGTATAATCTCAAATGAATGTTTATGATCAATTTTGATCATTATTTTGTGTCATAATTCAATATTTATAGAAGAGTTCAAATATTAACACAGACTCAGATAACTAGACTACATATAGCATTTTATTTCTATGTCATTGTTCTATTTACAAATAATTTAAGTCAACGTATATATTAAGAATTATGTAGCCTATGCTCATACTGCTGAAAAACAATGTTGAAGAAGAAAAATTGCTTCTTTCCCTTTCTGTAAACTTAATTAGATGGACTGGTGTTAAACTATTTTTATCAGGGTTCAGTAGAATTTTTCAATCTTAAGATATATATTTTTCTCAATTAAAATCAGGCTGTATTAAACCTACCCTGTAAATCTTGAGATCAATTTGTGATGGCCCTGTTTGAAAATATGGGAAATTGAAAACGGTAATTGATAAGTTCCACGTCAGCACATAGAGGAGAAAGTCCGCGAGGCCTGTTTTAGGCAAGTGTTAGTGAACATACGCAGCTTGTACCCATGAGAGCAGCGCTGCTAACCCACGGTGTCTCTAGACGGGGCGGCGGGTCTTTGGTTAGATTGCCTCACTGAAGCGAACTGGGGGTGCTGGCACTGGGGATTGAGCGCGGGCCTTCGCACTGAGCTACATCACTAGCCAATCCCTGTACTGAGCTGGAATTTGTGATGCTCCTGCCTCAGCATTCCTGAGTGTTGGGATTACAGGCCTGTGCTGACCTTCTCAGGGAAGGAATGCTCGGGAGTAAGTGAAGCTGCAGGAGGACCCCGATGGGGTAGCCAGCCCTGCGTCTGCAGTGAGGTGCTGATGTGCAGAGGCAGGGGAGGCGCAGTTCCTGTGCCGAAGGTTTCAGAGAGGGCCTTTCCCCTCTCCTCTGGGGATCATTTTGACTTTCCAAACCCCAAGGAAGCCACTTCTTACACATCACTCACCTGAAGTCATCTCTTGTGCAGTGAAGCCCGAATGCAGCCTGCGAGTGGCATGAATCATGCACGTCGGTGTCAGATAATGTTTTCATGTTTAAAAAATACATTCCCAACCGAGCACAGGGTGCTGAGCACTTCATTAGAGCGAGTGCTGGGGAGGGAGGGGGCTTCGTCAGGGGAGGGGACAACAGTGAGCTGAAAAGTGGACTGTAGGGCTGGTGAGATAGCTCAGCGGCATAAGCGCCTGCCTGGCAAGCACGAGGTCCTGAGTTCGACTCCCGGTACCCGCATATTAAACAAAAAAAAGTGGATTGTAATATTTTGCTTCTCTCATAAGTTATAAATTGAATATAAAGAAAAAATAAGTTGACTTCTGTGTGGTAGCTTTTCAGTATTTTCAAATACTCCCACAAAAATCCCAAACAAAAGTGAAGACTCTTGTGATTGGCTAGCAGCACCAATAATTAGAATCCTTCCTGTTCATTAATTTATACATCAATTGTTGGGGGAAAAAAACCCCACATTTTAAAAAATGCATTTGCTGTGTGGGAGACCTACTGAAATAAAGTAAAACTTAAGCACACATATTATAACTATTCAGAAAGCATCTGTGAAGTACTGACCACAAGGGATGTGCTCGTGCAGTAGTTTATGTATCTTAACTTTAGAAGCAGGAACTATTTCTTCTGTTTTGTTCTCTAAAAAGCTACCCACAGCAAGTGCTTCGTAAATATGCATTGAGGAAAGGGACGCACACTTTACTTTCTTTGAGAAAGGGTTTTGTTGTGCAGGAGTAGCTGGGTCACAGGAGCGCGCCACCCCACCTGGCACACCGTACCTCTTGTTGAGATAGCGTTCCTCTCAGTCAGGACGCCTATTTACGTGGTTACCACAATTATCAAATATCAGCATGAACTACAGATAACTCATCTGGTTAGTCCATTCATATTTTGTAACATTTTTACCTCAAATCCCAGTTTCTAGCTTGACTTATTCACCACTAAAGCTTTTTAAAAATGCCCGTGTTTGTATATAGAACTCTTTAAACAATGTGCAAGTATAGGAGATGTGATTAACTGAAGGAGGGCTTCTCTACACATGAAGTTTTTCGTGGTACAATCCTTGTTCATTAGGATATAGTACACTGATTGCTTCAAGGCTTAGAAAGAGTTCTGTTGGATGTAAATATTTAGTTTAAGTGAACTGCTTTCTTTAAATTTATTGGAGAGAAAAGAGGATTTTCCTTCAAGATGGTATATGATACTAGATAGTCATGGAGGTATTATGTTGCTCTGTCCATTGAGGGCTTCAACACTGCCTGTCAGCGTAAGAATTGCTGAAGAAATGTCAAGTCTTTGATCTCTCTTCTGAGTCCCTCTCTAGGAAGTAAGGCGATAAAGCAAAGCACAATGAGACACGCTCCTTTTTGTTTCATTTGTGATAAAAATAGAATAACACAAAATTGAACTCGTATTGATTGCTGCATTGAACTTTTCCCTGAATTGCGTATGTTTTGAGCTAACGTGTGGTTCTACAGATAAGACCTTTTCTGCTGCAAAAACACATTGAGAATTTAGAGACCATTGTGGAGTTTCTAGTTATTTCATTCATATTTACACATTGAAGTGGTTATCAAAGACTAAAGATCTAGGCTATGAAGTCATGTTTGTAATGTTCAAATTAAGGCAAAATGTTAAGGATTTTATAATATACCATATTTTTAGCATACCGGATAGAAATATGTGAGGTAGATAAATATCCTAGATACTGAAAACATTCATTGCCTAAAATTCCATACTTCATGAAAAGCAATATCAGAATTCAATGTTATGTATGCTAATGTTAGAAGCAAGAACTATTTCTTCTAATTTATTCTCAAAAAGTTTATACATAGCAGTGCTTAGTCAGTGTGTCAGTACACAATGTCCAATTAAAAGTGGGTGCTCAGTATATACCATAGCTACTGTATACCTGATGGGACCCCTGCTTTGCTCTTCAGAACATGGAAGTCTGTTTTTTCACCTAAGTCTGATATTTTCAGAAGGTGTTGTTAGACCACTCAAATGAGTATCCTAATCCTTTTGATATGCAAAGAACCTTCTGATGATGATAGATAAAACTCACTAGAGTGATAATTAGATTGTCTACATAGGCATAATATAGTAATTTGCTAATCCTTATTGGGTGTTAACTGTATGAACATTAGTCATATAACACATGCATATTTTACTTGGATTAGTTGGTTGTGCATACCTATTATCTCTTTTTTAAAAAGAAAAACCTTGACATAATTAGTCAAAGAAATTGTTTTGCAATTTGTTTGAATTTTCTCTTAGTCAATATTTGATATTTAATATGAATGTCAGCATTATTGCAGTCTAACTAAATGTATGATCTCTGACAGATTAGTTTCAAAGCTATCAAAGGAGAATTCCTTATAATTATTTCAAAAAAACTTTAGAAAATCTTTGCCTATAATTAATTTGCAGTCTAGGAAAGCAATTATCTACAGGTTTAGGAAATAGTCTATTTTAAGGGAAAATATATTTAGGTGTCATTGATTAGAATGATGGAACTGTGTCTTTATGCACTCTTATTAGAATTTCCTATCCCCTGACAACTTCAAAGCTATCAGAGAAGATCAAGATAGGACGCAAGTGAAGGTTGAGGATGAAAAGGTCTTCAAGAGGGATGGTCTTTCTCTGATCTAATAAGCTATTTCCATTTTGTTTGCTCCCTTTTTCTTTTTCTCTTTCTCTTTCTGTTTTTGTTTTTGTTTTTGGCAGACCACTGCTTATCAAAAGCTTTTTGCCTGATTGGCAGTGACCCAAGTCGATTTGGGAAGGAGGCCTTTGTAAAGACGGTTCTAAACCAACATACTCTATGATATTTTTAGTGCTGTTTTTTTTTTTTTTTTCCATCTTCAGTAATTCCTAATATTTTCTCACAAGTTTTTCATTATCCAAAAATAGACTTCAGTCAGCATTTTAGTTCTGGTATTACAGTGTCTTCGTTTATACTGGCAACGTGTGGGGAGACGACATTGATGGAGCTCAGTGATCTTGTCAGATGAGCACAAATCGGACCCAGAAGGCTTAGGGTCCAGTCTGTTAAGTTGGAGTCATTCAGATAATGTTTAAAATGATTTTCTATTTTCAATATTCACATAGAGATGCACGTATGAACATATCAATCACATTATGTGTGTATTTATCATTCCATGTCTAATGGATTTTCATATATAGATGTGCTCTCATTTTTAATACAGTCACTTCATGACTTTTTCTGCTTTATCTTAATATGTGCAGAATTAAGCTTCAAATTTCTTTCATGGATATCCATGCTGAGCCAGGTTTTGTTTCTGTCTGGCATTCAGTCTGGGTTGAATGTTTGCTATTATATTGTAGTGTGCTATAAATTAAATTTTAAAACATTTCTTACGAAGTAGGTTATAGTTATAGGATATAATTAGATAGCAAAGTGCAGAAGCGGAGATGCTCCACTAAGACTCACATTTTATTAGATTGGGACTTTATTAGCCTTAATACAATGTACCTGTGGCATTTAATGGCAGATCATTGGCTTTAAAAATGTCACTTGGCTGGCATAGAAGTTAATTAGAGGCTTGAGATGTCTAGATGATACGTCAGTTTTGTACAAGTCGTGGCCAGCCAGCCCTTTGCCACAAGAAAGAGCTCATCAGTGACTATGTGTTCTGGTCCCAAGAAGGACTTGGAATCTAAACTGTAGTATTTAGCTTTCACACAATTTGCTAATTAAAAGCAAAAGTTTCATGTATCTCCACGTGAACAAAGGTGATTACAATAGTTTCTAGTTTTCTAAGTTGGGACTATAAAACATAGCAACTTTTCACTTCACATCCATCATTAAAAATCCATGTCTCTCTTATACATTCATCTTGATGTCTCTAGCTTTCTAAAATTCTCAGAATCTTGCCGCACGTGGTGTTTACTTTTAGTGTACAATTAGTGTGTAAACTATATTAGAAATAAAGCTGATTTGGACTGTTCTCCCTCAGGGGCACTGTCGTACAGTTTGTTGGCATCATTTTCCTGTTTCTGAGGCAGTGGTTAACTCACGCTTACTGTCATGGTGGCTTAGTCAGCTTAGTCAATGTGGCTTCCGCTCATGCGCTCTGCAAGGCTCTGCGTCAGGTCAGGGGGGTGGCAGTTTGGCCTGCACTCTGCAGAGCAGAAGAGCTCAGGGACGTCCCTGCGAGGCCTGGTGCTGGTAGGTTTGCTGGCTGGGCAGTGCCATTCACTGTGGGTGTGAAGGGAGAGCCTCGCTGTTCTCCCCAAGACTCAGAGGCCCTTGCAGTTCTAATGTTTCTTACTCTTAAAAAAAATAGTATTTTGTTTAAATTTCCAAAAATGTTAAACTTTTCATTTGCCCCTTACACTTGAAACTTTGTTATATAAATGAGGGAAGAGTTACATTCCAAATTTTGTCAAGAATGCCCTTTCATGCCTGTGTCCCATTCTGCCTTTATCTTTTCATACTGACATTTTCCTACAGAGAATTTGCTTCCATTTGCTTTTTAACTTCCTTCCTCTCCTTTTCTTCTTTTTTTAACTTTCTTTTCATCCATCATACCTCTTTCTTCTTTTTTGTTTTTCCATACTGTGGCTTGAACCCAGGACCTTCTCCTTGAGCAACATTCTCAGATTTTTCTCTTTCTTTTTTTTTTTTTTCTTTCTTAAGACAAGGTCTTGCTAACTTGTCCAGGGAGTACTCCAACTTGAAATCCTCCTGCCTCAGCTTCCCTCAGTGGTGGGATTACAGGCATCACCACTTTGCCTGGGTCATTTTCATAGCCTTTGACTACATTTTAATTTAAATTTGAGTATGCAAATGTATTATAATACAGTATTACTGAATGTTTACATGTGTCTTTTGGCTTTGAGCTGTTTAGATTTTTGTAGGGATGGAGACCCTTCTTAAACTTCCTCTCCCCTGGTACAATTTCTCACATTTATTAACCCATTATACTTCATTTCTGTCTAACAACTGATAGGCAATACCATTGCCATTTAAGCATACTGTGGAGAATTATTCTTTAAATTTGACTTAGGAGCTCTTAATCCTTTTGTGCCTCATGCTCCATTTTTGGAATAATGCATAATAATGGGGCATAATAAAGTTTTTTCTCTTCAAATTTTTGTTCCTTCAGTTTTTCTAGGGAACATATATGAATTTCATGCAGAAATTTTTTTAAAAATTGCAACCTTCAGCTTAAATGGGTTCAATGGAAATCTTCCATTAGGCGCATTCCATAATCACTGGCAATACTTCTGTAGTAGCTTTGAAAATGAACAGATTATGGTATTAAATGTCGAGCACAGAAAGCAATACACTAATGTAAAAGCTGGCCTAAAGGGGTGTTTGTATTATCCAGTGTGGACTGGATTTCCACAGAAGGTTAGGCACAGAGGATAGTGCTTAGTGAATGATTATAAACCGTGGACACCAGCAGACTGCTCTGAGACTTACATGCTCCTCAAACCTAACTTGATAATCTGTGACTCTTTGCGAGGGAGATTTTAATACATTTACATTTATTGTTCGGTCTGTTCAGAGTTCCAGTTGTGTAGACAGACACAGCCATAACAGAATCATAATCACTTTTCGAAGCGTTCCAGGCATTGGTCAACGCCCTTTATGTATAATAACGTCTTTAACCCTTTTAATGACCCATGAAGCAAGCTTTCACATTGTTCACATCAAAGAGTGGGAGAGAGACTTCACCTTTTCCAAGGTTGCCTAGTGAGTAGGTAGCAAGGGCTGGTATTTGAACTCGGGGATCCTGGTTCTTTTTTTTTTGTGGGTACCGGGGGGTCGACCTCAGGACCTCGCGCACCAGGAGGCGCCCGTGCCGCTGAGCGATATCACCGGCCCCTTTTTCGTACATGGGTTCCGGGAGTCGAACTCGGGCCCTCGCGCTTGCCAGGCAGGCGCTTAAGCCGCTGAGCCATCTCACCGGCCCCCTGGTTCTTGACACTGTCCTTATTTGCTAAATATTTTGGCTCTTGTAAAAACTCATCACATGGGAACGTTAATGTGAAGCTCAGAAGTACAAGGAAAAAAAAAGTTGCGGAAGGGGAAAAATGTATCTACAAAAAGTGGTTAGCTGACTGACCAAGACATGTCACCAGCATCTGGCAAATGTCAGAGGAAAATGAGTTGGCTGGAACTCTTTGCCTACTTGAGCATGCTAGGGGAGGGAGAAATAAAACCATTGCTAGATGTGTGGATTCTGAGAGTTTACTCTTAGATGACCTCTGGGGGGGGAAAAAAAATGTACTCTGCAAAGAGCAAATTGTGTTTCTATGGCTTTTGGTAAAAACTAGATAAGCTACCGAGAGGTGCCAAGTGTAGTGCTTAGCACGTGTGCATTCATCGCTCTATGCCACTTCCTTTCCACTTCCAGAAACATAAAGGTACTTTATAAAGGTACTTACTGAGCACGACTCTACAAACTGTCTTGATTAAAACTTCAGTCACTTGAAAGAAAGCGCTCCTAGAGGATGCTGTGGGTAACAAAGAGGTAGTGAAGTCAGTGTGTTAAGGAGACTGGCGTGTTGTTTCATGTCCACATGCATGGACTTCAGTAGTTAGATTGCTAAATGATTTACAGTTGATAAATCATACAGAAGCAGTGTCTTCTGCTTTTGTGCCCTCATGATTGATTAGAAAATCCAGGCACTTTGTGTAACAATTACATGTTCATGTGGTCATTTGAATTCTAAGATTTATGGTTCTTTTTCTTTTCCAGCGCCTGGCTTTGAAAGCGGAGAAAGTGCAAGCAGCCCACCAGTGGCGGGAGGACTTTGCAGTAAGGACACTTTCATCCCGCTTGTTTGATGTCAATGGACATTTATGTGTGGATAATTATGTTCACATTGAGATATTCTATAATGATGGAATCTTATGGTATTATATGACCCCAAATCAGCCTTTTTTTGTTCTTTTTTCTTTTAAATTATATTTGGGTGGTCTGGGTCAATTACGGTTGGAGAAACATTCTTGTTCATGTTCTGTACTAAAAAAGATAAACAAGTCCTTTAAAATATTCTCCCATTCTTGAAGGTATTGTATTTATAAAATACAATAAAATAGAATTAAATTAGAACATCTGAATAAACTTTGTAGATATTGTGAATACCTTGGTTGAAAAGCATGGTGGCAATTTGAGTTTCTTAGAAGCTGTGTGCATCTCATCATCATTTTGATGGGCAATGTGACTAACGTGAGAAAGAATATATTAAACCTTTTAAAATGAAATTTGCGGGCTGGTAAGATGGCTCAGCGGTGTAAGCGCCTGCCTGGCAAGCGCAAGGGCCCGAGTTCGACTCCTGGAACCCACATACGAGAAAAGGGCCGGTGATATCGCTCAGCGGCACGGGCGCCTGCTGGCGCGCGAGGTCCTGAGGTCGACCCCCGGCACCCACACACACACACAAATAATAAATAAAATAAAATAAAATAAATATGCTTCACTTGGCTAGAAGTATCTTTGCTCTGCTCTGGCCTCCATTTAGAAATGCCAATTGGCATTAGTTTCTGCTTTTTTTTTTTAATAAACTTGTTTTGTGGTCAAAGGTTACTGGTTTCATCATACAAATAACAGAAATGTACCTTGTGATGAGCTTAGTCTTTCTGTCACCTGCCTACCCTTGTCTGTCCTTAATAGTCAGCTAAAGTACTTTTGTTACATAGTTGAGTTATTTCATTTACAGTGGGAAACATCTTTAATTTCTGATCACTGAAAAATTCCATGCATTTCATTTTAGGGATGTGAGTTTCCCTTAGATCCGCTCCTTAATTAAAATAGTCTTAGAATGTGATTGATAGCTCGACTGTATTTCTTAATGTCTTATAAAACGTGTCAAGCTTAATGTTGTGCTTTAAGAGGGCACTAAATGGAGGTTTAGGTGTTAAAACTTTTACTTCCTTTGATTTTGTCATACATCAAAGGAAAACACACTGAGTGATATTTCATTCACTTATGGTATTTATTTAACCTTCCAGGCTTGAAGCTTCTGATACTAATTTGTTTTACCTTTTCCACTAATTTATAATGTCTTAAATAGTCCACTAAATAGAAACTACTCGATTCCTATAAATTTGTTTGATTCTGTCAGTAAGTTGATCATGTTGCTGAGTGATTGGTATCATGCAGGTACTGGCTTTGTCTGTACTTGTTCATCATGGTTAGGTTAATAAAGATGAATTTGTCACCCACAATTCAGAAAAAATCAGTGACTGAGTAAAAAAAACCAGCCCTGTGAACACCGAGGACTAATTGTTAGTTCATACGATGATGGGACTGTGATAGTTAGTTGGTTTTAGTTCAAATGAAAATAAACTTGAGATTTCTCAAATGCACATAAAAGGAAAACATGTTTATCCACATAAATATTTGATTAATATTAAGTAGAAATCACCCTTCCTCCCTGCTAACAGAGAGGAGGCAACGGTAATGGTAGTGTAAAGTGTGCTACGTGGAAAGCTAGACGCGTTCCGCCTCGTGTTGGGTTAGTACAGTTGGTGCTCATTTAGCTTGAATCTTCCGTTATTAGGAAACTCAAAAGATCACTAAAGTACACAAAATCAGCCTCCGTAATATATAGATTATATATCTCTAAGAACCTGGTTTTTATTAATGTCATCTGGTGGTATTTCAAGTAGCTATTAGAAAAAGATAACTTGGAAAGCAGGGTTGCACGCATGCCTTTTACATCACTGAGAATGTTTTCTTTCACTATTATTTATTGCTCCCCTGGCCTCACGTTTCTTCCCAGACATGTTGTAAACCTTTTTGTCTGGTGCTTACCGACACTGACGCCACATTTTGGCAGTGACATCTTTCTCCTTACAGTAGTAATGGGTGACCATTACTCATAACGCAATACTTAATGCACGTTCGCTATTATCATATTTTATTGAATCCAAGCCATCAACAATTGTAATACATTCTCATTGTATTTCCTTTATTTCCAAAAAAAAAAAAGCCAGGTAAACTGTGATGCAACAGCAGTTTTAAGCTATGTTCTTATTTTTGAGATTTCCAAATGTGAAGAACTTTACCTTGACATGGGACCCCCAATTATAGACTCTCCCAGCGCCCGAGTTGAAGTAGCAGCACTGCTAGTAAAAGTTATGCAAGATGACAAATCAGTCCCACAATGAACACACAAAAGCCATCAGTAGAAAACAGATCGTCTACCCAGTATGTGTTACGTGTTCTTAGCGAATAGTGGAGGGAGGATTCTTGAACAAAGTCTGTTTTTAGTATGGCCGTAGGTTATTTCACAGTATACTTGGGACTTATGGCCCTACTGATGGACAGCAAAAGAAGACATTAAAGGAGAAATAGTTGGCCGTGGTCAAGCGCTGTCAGTCCGTTTCTCTAGTGTGCCTGATGGGCCATGGGTGTTGCTCACAGGACGCAGATCTGTCCCCGTCTGCACACTGAGAATTGGTACTTTCCGTAGTTAACCACGCCAGCCATCTGTAAGGTCTCTCCAGTAACCCTTCCCTTTGAAATACCATGGCCTGATAGAACGCTGGAATGGTAGGGATTTTATGCTTGGAGAGTAGAACCTGAATAAAATTTGTTTAATCATAAAACTCAAGGAAAACTACCAAAATAAGACATAATTTTCCTTTTCCCCACCCCTGATAAAGTAGATGGTGCTTTAGTGTGTAGATAGGGAAAAGTAAATCCTTCAAGGCTAGAATACAATTCCAATTGGTGGCTAGAAATTAAAAATCATAAACACTGATTCTCTCCTTACATTTTGAGAGCAGAATTTGTCAGTATTTTAGTGTATGTACTGCCGAAGCGAGCACTTTGTCAGTATTTTAATCAACATTTAAAAATGTTTAATTTCATGTTAAATGCTGCGATCTTCCAAAAGATTCTCTATTTCAATTTTTGTAATCCTTTTTATCCTTTAAGGTATTTAACTGTTTTCACCCATGCAATAGAACTTCAATGCCATCCTTTAATAATTTAACACTAAGATGACTTAGAAGGCAGAAATAATTTCCTAAAAGGTACATTAACATTTCAAAAAGAAATACAATATTCTGCTTCTTCTCTCAAGTAAAAGTGGGCAAGTTTCATTAACATTACTTAGGCAGATGTTGATTAACATTCCCTACTGTGTAATGCAGAGAAATCGCATAAACAACAAGAACAAAAGGCAGAACACTAATATGCTGGCCCAACAAAGGGCTCCTGTAATTCATACTCCCCCCCAGCTCCCTTTAATTCCCAACTGAATATACGATCAAGGGAACAAAGGCCATACACACTAAATGGATTAAGATTTATGCGGTCATGCATTTACAAGTTCAAACCAATATTTGTAAATAAGCAATGTCTACCAGCTGCCGTCAGGTCACCCTGCAATTTATGGGTGTTAAAGGTGACATTTCATGTCACTTATGATGGACAAATTATTTTGTTAAGGGCAAGTGGGAGAAGAAGAGCCAGGAAAACTAACTGTTCCACATTAAATAATGGCTGTTATTTCTATCAAACAGATCTTTTCCAATTGCATTTGAAATCTCATTTGATTGCATTGCAATGGTTGGTTAACTAAGGCAATTTCATTTCCAACTAAGCCTGCAGTATTAATTGTACTTACACATGTATAAACATAAGAGGTGCCTAATTTGTATTTTAATAACTGGGATCTTTATGTATGGCTTATTAGTGCCAGCTTCTTACTGTGCAGGCTGAATACAGATGTCTAGAAATTGGCCAGTAAATAAAACATTTGAAGAGGCCTCTTTAGCTTCAGCTTCTCAGAGAAAGTAAATTAGAAGGTAGAGCATTTTTTTCCTAGAAAAGTTCAATGTTTTTGAGTGTCAATCAAGCTAATTTATTTCTTCAATATAGCTTTAATTGTATAAATTTTAAAATCACCTTGCCAAACCATATTTTGAAACATTGATTTAAAATTGTAACATTTTGTAAATTGTGTAAATATGAATAAATAGGCTCTGACATTATTTCATCCATCCCTGATCATTCCGTGGGATTGCATCACACACCTCCGTTGCAGCACAAACCTTGTGAAAGTGGGAAATGGGAAAACGTACTGTACTTATCTTCATTATAATATACAAAAATGAACACTACTCTGCAGAATAACTTGGTTCTGGACATGAAAAAATTGGTTTTTATCTTAATGAATATGCAAGTGAATTTGATATAGCCCCAAAATGATTTTAGGCTCTTGCTTGATGTAGTCTTTCTAGTTTCTACCCTTGGTTGAAGTGCTTGCATTTTTAAGGGTTTTGCAACATTTTTGCTATGTAAGTGATTGATCAGTTTTTTACCCCTGCTTCTTTTAAAAGTCTCGAGAATCTATTTTGTACACTGAGAGAGATCTAAGTGAGACACCATACCAAACTGATTTACCCACAGTTTCTAGGAAACCAGTTTAATGGAAGGAGGCGGGCTAATTCATGGTTATTGCATATGCACATATAAGTGCCTATGGCCATATTACAGTACACCAGAGTGGACGGCAATAAATATGGGCTTTATCATTAGTTATTCTGGATTATAACCCAAGCTTTTTGTGACATATTAAAAAGAGGAAGCAAAAATATTTAACTGTTAATTACTTAGCCAAAAGCATTGGCTTCACATGCAGTGAGTTTTGCTGTCTTCTAATGATCTCTCTGGCCACACTTTCTATTTTAATTAATGCCAAAATAAGGATAATACATGACAGTATAACCGAAGCCCCTACAGTAAGACACTGCGTTGTATTTCCTATAATAATGCAGATTTAGGTATAGGAGGGCTGGTTACATTTCTTTCCTTGCCCTCTAGCCCCTACTTAGGCAGGAAGTGGGAAGGTGGGGTGTAGATTCCTGTATTTTTCAAGATCAGTCTGCTACTCAGTGTCTTGGGATTGAGATTATGGAAATAGAGCTGAATTACTGAGAGGCTGGAATTGCTGCCCGTGTGCTCAGCCTCACTGGTATTGAAGCTGGCGATGATTACTGCCGCCAGCTGGTGCCCAGTGACAGCCGCCAAAAGAAGCTTTGAAATGCAGATTCCATTAACTTCTCTATCACTTGAGCTGCATCTTATTACAAATTTTGGATACACTTATGTATGTGAATAAGAGAGGTTCCTATATTAATTTCTGAACCACAAAACAAAAAGATGAAAATGGTAGGCATGCTGTGAATTATTACAGTTTGAGGACATGCTTAGTCTGTGAAATTACACTTTAAACTTCCATCCATTTCACTTCGTTGTTGAAATCTTCAGTTCCCCTTAGCACATATTCAGGGTGGGGCAGACCCTTCATGATGTGGCCCACTGAACCTTTCCTAAATTCTCTACTACAACATCTCCTCAGAGGGTATTACCATTCTTCTGAGATCCTAAGCCCAATACAGGGTAAATGACTTCAAGTTTCCCTCAAATAATATTGTTTTACTCACCTTCAGACCTTTTGATAATCTCTGCTTAGGAATCTTTTCCCTCTCTTGCAAATTTCCTCTTGACTTTGACTGATCCACTAATGCCCATGTAAGTTTCAATACGTATACATTTTTTAGGTCCATGCTTTTTCACCACTAAAATGTAAACTCTTTGGGGGTGTCTCTAATGCATTACCAATGAAACCTTAATCTAGAGCAGTACCTGCCAGATAATAGCCTGTGTATGATTTTTTTTAATTAAAAATATTACTAGTAGCATTGAGCCATCTGTTTTTACTTGTAAACATTACTGTCAGTATTACTGAAGAGATAATGAAAAATTTGTTGGAACTGCATTTTTATGTGTCTGAATGTATCTGTCCACAGCTGTGGCAAAGTTAACTCTAAGCACTGGGCCTAGGGTTATGCAAATCTACTTCGAATTTGGATCTGTCAACAACTTGTTATGCAGTTTTGGCAAAATAATAGTCTCTTCGAATATCAATTTCTTTATCTAAAAATGTCTTGGCTCTGTGGTCTCCACCAGCATATTTATCTCTTTGATGCTCAGGCATCGCCTCTCCGTGCTTCTACGAACACCGTGTCTTCCAAGGAAAATGTTTCTAGGAAGCCTGGGTTTGTCTCAGGAGGTCACACAGGCTAACAAGTCCCTCATGGCTGCACACCCACGCGAGGGACTTGCCAGCTCCCCTCCGTCACGCGCTGTTGCCGCTGCGCTTTCCAAACTGAGATGGCGTGGAATTGAAGATGCAGGGTGTTTTACCAGATGTGGGTGAGCTACATTCTTCCCAATCCTAGGGAGTTTTAATCACTGGGGCCCCAAGGCTAATTTCCATACTACCTGTTTCCGAGGAAAATGGCTCGCCACCTCCAACCTAATCCTCCTCTCTGTGAGAGCAAGAGCACTTTGTCTGGGAGTCTGTGTTCCTACCTTAGCCTCATCTCGATGCCCTTGTGGCCTCTTGTCCATGTATTTCTCTTCTTTAGCAAACAGTTGGCCCTTAGTAAGTGAACGCATTGAAAGGAATTCTTGATAATTTGCCAGTTTCACACCTGTATCATCATAGGTCGGATTGAACATTGGAGAACTCTGCTGCTACATACATTTATATCTCCAAAAAACTGTTTTAAAATTAATATATATATATACATATTCCCAACACTTTGGAGGGACTTAAAAAATAATTTTTAATATAGGGGCACTATCTTCTAGGCTTTTCCCAAGAAATTAGAGAGTACAGAGATTAATGAATATTTCCATTTGCTGGAGATTCTTGAGGATGGAGCCCTGGGGCAATAACTGTATTCCCAGAGACAATTTTGCATTGAGAGTAACATCAGATGCTGGAATAATTTCAATTTAGTGGAGTTATAGTTATGTTAATGGCTTTTCTAATATTGCTATGGGAAAGAGAGACTATTCAGGCAGTAGAAGACGTGGTCTGAAAGCTTTTCTCTGTAAACAGTGCACCTTGGCTTTAAAGTAAAGAAGCAAAGTAGGAGACACAGACAGTTGGTGTTGTCCATGGGGTTCGCTCCTGGTGGAGTCACCTTGGACACCGGGAGCTGCTCAGAAAGCCTGACACCCCGTCTCCATGGAGAGACACTGTTCTGAATCCAGAAAGGCTGCTGAAAGGAACCCAAATGACGCTGACAGTGGATGTTGCAGCTGGAAGTTAGTAAACATGGAGATACAGTACTTTCAAGGGTTCCGTGGCTTAAATTTATAGTCGAGAGAGAGAGAGAGAGAGAGAGAGAGAGAGAGAGAGAGACAGAGAGAGAGATGGAGACAGAGAGAGAGGGTGATAGAGACAGACAGAGAGAGAGACAGAGACAGAGGCAGAGAGACAGAAAGAGACAGAGACAGAGAGAGTGATAGAGACAGAGAAACAGAGAAAGAGACAGAGAGAGACAGAGAGAGAGTGATAGAGAGGGAGGACATAGCATAGGGAATATTCAAATGTAGTATTCATCTGCAAGCATTTTTTAAAACCTACGCGAGTAGGCTTTTGCACCGGTCTTCATTACACATGAGAAAGAGCTTAGACACTGAGGGCAATGGCCAGCTCTTGAGCTGCGCGAAAAGGCCGTGTTAATGCTCCTCCTCCTGTTGCTGACCCTCAGTCTTCCACACCCCACCCAGCCTAAGCAGGTGTTTATTCCCCCCTGTGCCCTCCTCTAATAAGTTTATTTCTTTCACTTTCTCACCAATTTACAAATAGACTCAAGTATCTTCTACCTATGAAAAGCCAACCAGTTGCCTCTGTAGCTTTGCTGGATTTCTCTGCTGCCTTATACCGTAGGACTCAGGCGTGGACCAGTGCTGTGCCTTCCTCGTCACCGTCACTCACTGGCCAGTTTCTCTCATTTTTCATCTGCACTGAAACTCCTTTGTGGCAGCTCACGTCAGGATGAGCAGTTTCTCTTTATCTTCAAACTGAGTCTTTTGGCATCACCTTAGCATACCACGTATATTCCCTTCTTCTCTTTCTTAGTTTGTTATTTTTCAGGAAACCCCACTTTCCCAGTTTTCCTGAGCTCTCTCTTTTTTTAAATTGTCATTTGTTTGCATTTCTTAATTTTGCTTTCCCATCCCTCCTGGCCCTCCCTTCTGCCCCACCCCTGAATCTCACTCCCATCTTGTTATGGCTTGTATGTAGACGTTCCCCCCAAAGGCTCACGCAGTCACAGGTGGGGCTTTCAGAGGTGGCTAGATCTAGAGTGTGTGATGCTGGGATCGAGGATGTCGTGCTGCAATAGATTCATGATGCAATTCTAGGATTAAGTCAACACACACTGGGTGCGAGTGCTACCCCCCTAAAGGTGGGTCACCTGGATAGGATATAAGGGGCAGAAAGAGGGTCGCTGCTGCCACTTGTCACTTGCTGCTTGCTTCCTCGCTATTTACTGCTTTGCCACCTTGCTGCCTTCTGCCCGCCATGAACTGTTTCTCCTCTGCAGTGTCACCCTGCCTTGCAGCCAGCCGACTATGAGCTAAAAAGCTGTGAGCTAAACAAATCTTCCTCCTTTAACTCTGGGTGTCAGGTATTTCATCTCAGCAATGAGAAAAAGTAGCTAAGACACATCTCATTACCTAATTCCTTTTCAGCCTCCTTTTCAGTACCTGCTGCTTTATAATATCTGCAGTCCTGTCCAAATTTAGAGCACCATCTTTACCCTCCTAGGCATCCATGTTTTCTCCCAGGATAGCTCACTGATTCCACAACTGTAGATATAATTCCAGATTAAAGTGTATATGACAAGCTCTTTTTGGAGCTCTAGATGCGTTTATCAGGTTGCTTACTGGCTGCGTCCTCTCAGCTGTCTCACTGATGCGTGCAGACCGGGGTGCCCTAATGAACCGTTGCTTCTGTTGCTTTCTCCCCACTATCCCTGTCACCTCCTAATTTTATCATCTCAAATGATGCCCCCTTCTCTCTAGTTCAGAGGGCCGAAGTAAATATGGCCATAATCCACATACAGTTCATCGGCAGGTGTCGGGTCCAGTGTCGGGCAGGTGCTCATTTCTCTCTGTCTCATCCCACTACTGTCATTGCCACTTCAGTCCCCAACACACACATCCTTTAGGATGAGTAATCTTGAGGTGAGCAGTCAAATCTGGAGTCAAAGCACGCGCTGGCTTTGCAGAACTATACTGCAGGAGTTTAGAACACACTGCCTTTTTTTTTTTTTTTTTTTGTGGGTACCGGGGGTTGAACTCAGGACCTCGCGTGCCAGCAGGCGCCTGTGCTGCTGAGTGATATTACCGGCCCTTTTTTCGTATGTGGGTTCTGGGAGTCGAACTCAGGGCCTCACGCTTGGGAGGCAGGCGCTTACGCCACTGAGCCATCTCACCGGCCCTGCCTTACATTTTTTAAAGCTGAAAGAACTGGAGCCAACTTCAGAGCAGGAAGGTCTCCCTAATGCAGAGCCTAAGACCCGCGTGGACTGGCGCTTTCCCCACCCTGGGAGGAGGGGCACCTGATCAGTGAAGTCCTGGGGGCGTAGAAGAGTGAGAGCAAGCCGCCTTCGTCAGTTTCTTCCAGCTTGGTACCAGTGCGTCATTCTTTAGTATCCGATGACACTTCTCCACAACTGTGTCCTTCTCTACCACGCCCAGCTTAAGAAGTACACTGCTTTTCCTGGTTTTTTTTTGGGGGGGGGCGTCTTCCTTCATTCCTCTATAACGTATCCTATGTTACATAAAACAATTAAATCTGTGTGGTTTTCTTTTGTGACTTTTTGTTGTAGGAACTTCAGCCCTTAACTTAAGATAGAAAGGGAAGATATTTCTTCTTTCCTACAGTAGTGACCAAACATATACATAGGCAAATAAAATGGCAGTCCATTCATTAAACAGAAGAGAAAAATGGTACTACTTTCTAAAATCAGTAGACAGTTTTATAAGATAGAAAAAGAAACTTTGCATATCTTTCTGACACAAACATTCTTAGTACTAAGGTGAACAGATTGTAAAATTTGAAACCAGTAAATCAGCCAAATACCAAAACAGAGCAGTGCAGATAACACAAATCTGAATTTAGAAAGCAGTTGCTGCTTTTCTCAAGCCATGCGTGAACAAGGTGCCTGTGTAGCTACAACAGCAGTGAAATCCAGGCAACACGTGTAATAAACAGATTTTTTTTTTTGAAAAAAGAACAAAATATTACATTTAGTCAAAATTAGCAATATACCATGTGAAACTTTATATGAGCACAGTTTGAAAATAACAATTGTAAAATATCTGCTCTGTTTCATCATAAGACACGCTGGTGGGGAAAAAAAACAGGTTAGTCAAGAGAGCTTGTAATTGGTGAATGTTAAAATCAGTGGTCAGAATTATAGTGTCGTGTGTCGTGGATTTACTATGTTGATCAACTTAGTAGATTCCAAAAAGTATAAATGTACTACACTGAAAAATGGCTTTAGTTTTGTATGTGTTTCTCCCTTGAGGTGGTAGTTATGAGGGTTTTCTGGGAATGACCAGGAGTCCTTCTCTGGCCCCTGTCACTGGGTCCCTCCTTGTCCTTCCTGCCTCTGGAGGGGGTGTGGCCAGACACCGTGACTCCCCTCGCAGTGAGCGGTGCCACTTGTGGGACATGGCCTGTCATGTGTACTGAGACTGAATAAACTTGATCCCCACTAACTGGCCTGCTTATGAATAATAATACAAATTATGAATCCAAATGCAATTCCAAAGTTTAGGAATAAAAGATCAAACATACATAAGTTGATATAAAATTGAAAGCTATACTAAGAATTGGAAGCTCAAAAATATCTATTTGTGGTTAGTTACCAAAACTACAGAAACTATGGGCTGGTGAGATGGCTCAGCGGCTTAAGCACCTGCCTGGCAAGCGCGAGGGCCCGAGTTCGACTCCCGGAACCCACATACGAAAGAAGGGCCGGTGATATTGCTCAGCAGCACGGGCGCCTGCTGGCGCGCAAGGTCCTGAGGTCAACCCCCCGGTACCCACAAAAAAATAAAGAAAGAAAGAAACTATAATCATTTTCCTTAATTGTTTCATAAAAAGTTTCAAAATCATTAATTTAAAATTCAAATGGTATAGTTAACTGGGTGGGAATTTCAATCTTCCCAAATCTACACAACTAGATATCTTTTGTTTATATTTAATAAGCATCACAATATTTAGTCTATCTCTTATTGTATATTTTTTCATGAAAAACACAAAAAAAGTCATAGTTTTATATAATGAATGTGTACTTGCAATAAAAGTGTGTTTATTTTGAATAAATCCATATTATTTCTTCTCAGGGTCTCAGACCTTAAGATTTATAATTTGTTACTTTTTATATTAAGATGTCTTTATTTATTTATTTATTTATTCATTTATATTTGTATTGTCCTTTTGAGACAGAGTTTCACAATGCAGTTCAGGCTGGCCTTGAATTCACCTTGTAGCCCAGGCTGGCCTTGAACTCACAGCAATCCTCCTGCCTCAGCCTCCTGAGTGCTGGGATTACCGGTGTGTGCCACTGCGCCCAGCCTACATCTTATGTTTTGGAATCATAATCCCCAGTGTTTAGTACATTTTGAGGATTAAATGCTATCAGTAGTATTTTTATGGTAGCAGCTCCACTGCTGAATTTCTTTCTTTGTGCATTTTATTCCGTAAAAATTCATAATTTGATTGCACTTCCATTAGACATTTTGATCCAGAAGAGCAGTGGGTTCTTGTGTGCTTGAGAATATGTGGGTGTTTCATTTGGGAATCAAAGAAAGTTTTGGCTAAGTATATTTTCCTTAAAATGTTGGGACATTGTTTCACTGCCTGTCATTGCAGTGGTTATCGGGAAATCTGAAATGGGTTTCCAGCCCTCAGATGTCATCCCAAACCAACTTGCTTGATTTCACTGGGTTCCTGATGATCCTTCATCCCTGTTGTTGAGCCAGGAATGATACATCTTATTGCTGCTCCTTCCGTGTCTTCATGTTAATGTTTTACTTTTTTTTCAGATACCTTTTCCAATGTTCTTGTAGGTTTTCATGCTCTCTTTGTCAGGAACATTGCTTAGGGGTGACTGAACGACTTTTTTCATTTTCCACCACTGACATCTTCTGTATCGACTTTTTAAACATCTTTAAGTTTTTTATTTCATTTTGTGTGATTTCTTATGGCCTCTCTTTAATGACATATGCATCCGAGCTTTGATGTAGTTTTCTTCTCTAAATAGCCTTGTTTTAACCTGCCCCTTTTCTCTCTTTTCTGATAGCTTCTTTGCCAACTTGTATTGCTTTATAGCTTCATCTTTTGAATCCCTTTATCTTTTATTTACTCTCATTTTTCCCTTGGCTATGTTCTCTCATCATTTTAGAGATAGGTCTGCAATTTCACTGATATTTTAAAGAGTTATGAATATTAAATCTTCATTTTCTTTCAAGATTGCATGTCTTCGATTTTCTTTTCTTTCCTTAAAAAAAAAAAAAGCACTGTGCATGGGGTCCTGAGTCTCTGAATAAACTATTAATTTGGCAGAAGACAACCAGGGTGATGAAGATGCTGAAGCAGCGTGGAGCTTCCACCTTAGCTTCACTTAGGTGAGAGTTGCAAATATGTTATAAAATAAGATCTTCACTGTAAAATTGATTAAATCATGGCTTTTCTTGTTGCAATGTGATAATTAACACTTTCTATTTCCTACTAGTACTTATTTCTTTTGATATTTTGCAGCTAGAATTTATTAGGAAAAATAGGAAACAGATAGTAGTACAGTTAACTACATTTTTAAAGCCAAATTAGGAAATACCCAACATAAATATTTCACATTATATGGCAATCACTCCTGATATTCCAGAAAGCTACATTAAATTCTACTTTTAAAATAAATTAGAAACTGTGAAGAAAATACAATTTAAACCAGTACAAATATAGTGATCAGAAAATATATACTCTGATATTTAAACAGATACTATAAATTTAGGATTTGCACATGAGAGAGTTTTTTTTTTTTTTTACTCCACTTCATTTAGGAGGCTATTTGGTTGTCTAATATTGTCTAAAATTAACTTTTAAGCCATGATGCAAGTGAAAACTGTCATACTTAGAAATAAGACACTTTGGGCTGGTGAGATGGCTCAGCGGCGTAAGCGCCTGCCTGGCAAGTGCGAGGGCCCAAGTTTGACTCCCGGAACCCACATACGAAAAAAGGGCCGGTGATATCGCTCAGCGGCACGGGTGCCTGCTGGCATGTGAGGTCCTGAGGTCAACCCCTGGTACCCACAAAAAAAAAAAAAAAAAAGAAATAAGACACCTTGAGTAGTAGGGCTACCAGCTGAGGGGCCAGGAAGAGTTTACTCAGCTCCCACTTTAGTTTCCCAACTTTTAGCTAAATGTGTAATTTTTAAACCATAATTTCCTCAACAATAAATTGAGAATAATATTAGTCCCAGTGGCACAGACTTATTTTGATACTTAATAGAAATTATACATAGGTCTTTGACTAGACTCAAGCTTAAGAAAAACTATGAATAATGCCATCTTATTTAAAAAGTCACACATTTCTAAGTTGCCTAAATAAATAAAACTGAGATTTTATCAGTAACTGAACTTCGCTTTTCCTAAAGTGTGGCTTCCATTTCTCCTGATTGTTCTGTAGTGTAATCCTCATGGCTCCCAGCAACCTCCCTACATCACATGCCTTCCATGAGGTCAATCATGCTTGCCAAAGTGCTTTCTCTTTTGAGACATAATTTTAAAGATTTCTACAGTGGTGAGTTAGAATGTCCATGCTGATAAATTGCATTCTTGTTCTGTGCGAATATATGTGCACATATTGCCTTGGTTATTTTTTCTTGTTGCTGGGACAAAATACCTGACATCCACAGTTAAAGGAGGAAAGGTTTATTTAGCTCACAGTTTGTGGAGGTTTCAGTCCATACTCAGCTGACTACAAGGCAGAGTGGCACATGGCAGAGGGTAACCGTTCATGGAGGTGGAAAACAGCAAAAGTAGCAAGAGCGAAAAGGAAGGAGCAAGAGAGAGAGAGCAAGCCTCTTTCCCTCCCTTATATTGTATGCAGGCTACCCGCCCTAGGGCGGGTGTAGCACTCACACCCATAATCCCAGCATTGGACCATGAATCAATCACAAACTCCAGAAGCCCACCCCCATGATTGCATGAGGCCTTGGGGGGACATCCAGACACAAACCATGACACATATAGATGTGTACAGCTGTTGAAAGCTGCAATCTTAGCATTTGTGGGAACCTTGGAATTTCATTACCTTACAGTTCACAATTGGTGAAATGTAATACATTTTATATTTTCACACTTTGATTTGAAGATCTGAGGTGCTTATGTTCTGAATGATTTTGGTCTTGATATAAAGAGCATTAGTTATTCTCTGGAGAAAATAGATAATAGAACTGAAATTGTAATAAATTTAAAGTCCATTTTACTTCTGCCGCTACATTCTTCTTTCATAATCTTCGTGCTGAGTGAAAGTGACCCAGTCATATATATAAGATGACAGAAGCCTGTGTCTTCTGCAGGAAGGGAACTGAAATGAGCTGACAGCATCAGTGCTTCACTTCTTTCAGTATCATAGATGTTAATCCTGAGGCAGCCCACAAGTTCTGTGCTTTTGAATTATCCCTGAAATTCTGATTTATAGTTATTTGATTAATTTAGCAACCTAAATTTTAATTCCAGAAGTTTCTTCCCTCTCCTGGGCTTTGTGGTGGCAAGAAGGAGAGGCTGGAGATGTGGACATTTGGAGTCACAAATGAAAGATCACATTGCGTGCTGTGTTTATCACACGGTAGTTTGTATCCGAACGCCTATAAGAGAACCTCTGGAAGTTCAGAACATCAGATTCTCTGGCAAGGACTTGCAGGGCCCTACTTGCTGATGCTTCTTTTCTCAGTACTCTCAAAATGTCAAGGATTTTTTATTGATGATTATAAATTGTTTTGAGGCACGCTCTGTGACTCACAGAAGAAACAGTCATACAAGAAAAGCCAAGGTCTCCCTACAAAAGCGCTCTGTAGTTGTGTGGAGAACTCTGTGAATTTGAATGAAGATAGGCAATTGTGCTGTAATTTGTAGCCCAGTCTGAGAGTGCTAAAGAATTGCATCTCCCAATAGCTTTAAAGTTCTTGAAGAGATATAAAATTCAAGGCCACTGTGGAGCAAATTAAATTGAGGAAAATATTATGATTTCAAAGGTATCACATATCTATTGTGTGATTGGAAAGGGAGTGTAATTATGTTAGTGCGACTTAATTTGGTAACGTGGGCACTGAAATAGAAGCAACTTTGACAACATATTATAATGCATTGAAAACAAAGCCTTGTGAGAAAAAGTCCAGCTACATTTATGGAAAAAAGAAATTGGCTGAGCTTTCCATTCCAATCCTCCTCACCCCACATCCCAAAGAAAAAGGAAAAATAGGTGATGAATATCACAGTTACAATTTTATATTATGCATATTCATCTCCCCTTTTCCGGGAGAAAAATGAGTTTTTCAATTTACTATGAGAAAAATGAGTTTTTCAATTTACTATGTAGCTCATTCTCTATTATTTATATGTTTTTTAAAAGATGCATTTAATCCAAATTTAACCCCTTTACTAATATATCATTTGAGAATATAAAGTGAAGGCTAATTACACAGAAATTTAGAACTTAGTCCTGAATTACTTAAAGATGGGTTTACCACCTTCTTCCCGGGAAAAGACTGATCTATAGAAGTCCTTTCACTTTCAGTGTCTTCCCACTCCCCTGGGGCCTTATTTGGGACCAGGCAGTTTGGTGACAAAAGGCCTCCTGCTGGGATAACTGATGTCCGAAATCAATAGAAATCTGGAGTGAAGAGAAGTCAACAAAACAAGGAATTAAGTAGGCATTATTGGCACTAACTGTAAATTTAAAGGCAAGGTTTTCTGAATTAAAGCAAAAGTGTGGAAAATGAGTTGACCCCATAGTGCATCAACATGATTTATTTCAAATAATGTTTAAAGACTTATGCTATTGGTTATTATGTAATTATATTTGGGGACGAAATTAGTAGTATTTTAGATCTTAAATACTAGCTCCAAGTCTTTAATATTATAAGTATTTGTTTGTAGTTCCAAATCCAATTAAGAATTGTTTATTTCAATAAAACACATGTTCTAAGAATCAGATGAGGGGTGAGATACCCAGTGCCTCCAGTGCACACCTGCCCAGTGCGATTCTGTGGGTCGGAGTATTCTGCTGACCTAGATGCTGCTTCTCTGAGACTTTTGGCTGCTTTCATGAGAAATATCCAGCACTTGAGACAGCACCTTGTGCCCTTTCTTCATGCTGAAGAAATCTTATTTCCTGTTTCCTTTCACTGTTCATTTCTTTTCTTTTCCATCATAGGTGTTTCAGTTGGGCTGGCGATGACCAATCAGGGAGTCTGGGGCACCACAGAAACCAATTCAGAGTAAATTCTAGTTCTAATGAACTAATTTTTTTTTGCTACTAGCAAAAACCATCTGGAAAGCACATTGGGAGGGAAGAGTGCAGCGATGAGGGAGTTGGTACTTCTGTACTGAGGGTACTTGTTTTATCAATACGTGTACGCCACAGATTTTAGAAATGCGCAGTATCTCATCACTGTGAAGGCGCCAATCGGACCTGACTCCCCCAGCCCACAACCTTCCTGCCAGCAGAGGTGCTACTCTCAGCGGGGAACTCAGCTCAGCACCTAAGCTGTCATAGGCAAGCACGGGATGTTGTAAAGGACATAAGATAGGATGAGGAATTTTGCAGGTCCTGGCACATCATCTGCAGACACTGAAAATTTACACTGCACCTTCAAAGACTCTGCCCACTGAGGTGCAAGGCTGCCAGAGAACTTTGACCACAGATGTTCGTTAAAATCATCCTGCCTAAGGAGCCCTGCCTTCTTTCCATTCCTACGAAAGGGGCACGCTTCTCTTCGTTCCCTGCAGACAGCCATTTCACTCTCTGCCTGCACCCAGGCACAATAAATCCATGCCATGTCGCCTCTGCACAAGCCTGGTGGTCTCTGCTGCTCCCTCCCCACCCCGTGTGTTACAATCACTGCATGAAAAAGTGACTTAATTGGCTCTAGAGGAAGTCAAAGGAGGCTTTATGTTAGATAGGCCATGGTACAAATTTATTTATTTATTTATTTATTTTTTTTTTTTTTGTGGGTACCGGGGGGTTGACCTCAGGACCTCGCGCGCCAGCAGGTGCCCGTGCCGCTGAGCGATATCACCGGCCCCTTTTTCGTATGTGGGATCCGGGAGTCGAACTCGGGCCCTCGCGCTTGCCAGGCAGATGCTTAAGCTGCTGAGCCATCTCACCGGCACAAATTTATTTTTTAGTAATTAATTAACTTTGAGAATCTGATTTCGCTGTCTGAACATCAGTTTCATCTTCTGCAAATTGTAATAGTTCACATCTCTTTAATACTTTTGTGATGTATTCATAAGCTGATACAGATTTCTGTATTACATAATCAATGGAGAGATACTACATTATTATGATTATTGTCAATATCTCGTGTTACTATAGGTGACTCTGTGACTGTCAGCTGGGGTTATTTTGTGAGTCACGTTTTATACCTCCTCAAGGTCGGCACAGTCTTTTCCTTTTCACTGTTTCTGTGAGCATGTGCACATTTTATGTACACACTACCAGGAAGAAAATGGAGAGCTGGTTGTTGCTGGCTTTCTGTGCCCTGTACGCCAACTCACATCTCTTAGAACAGCTCCCTCATGGCTTTGGGCTGGAGGGTATGTTTAAATATTAAACAAAGGTGACATTAGAAATGGTCCATTGCCTTGTATACCAACACCTACGCTCATTATGTATGCATGTATATGGGAGAAGCAGGCACCACTTGAAGAATCTTCTCCTTTTGCTGAGCAGGGGCCTTTGACTTCATGCACATTACATTTTCCCAGTGTTGCAGGCTTTGATTACAGGAGAAAGCTCATTGCTCACGGCGAAATCTCATCTGTTGTTTTCATCAGACAAGCAGGATGATGCTACTGACCATGGTTTCCTTTCTTCTCGGTCTGTTAAGAAGCTTAAAGCTAAATTGAATGATTAATTGCAGGATTACAGGCTCCGTGACTGTTTTCTTTCCTCCTTCTAAGAGTTTCTTTGTAATTATTATTGTTGAAATATTTATTTTAACTGTCCTCTTCAGTAGGTGTTTTCGTAGTTTGATTAGGAGTGGAAGCATAAGTTATATATATAAATATATAAATATTTAATATATTTAGATATTTTAGATGAAGAATTTAGACATCTCCATTGGACCTTTTCAAATACAACTTTCTTGGTATTCTGTATACACAAGCCAGGTTGATTAAATATCAAGGAGTGGTGTACACACATTAATGATCATTGTAGTTAAAAGCCTTAAGACATAGTGATTTATAAATGTGATTATTTGTCCCAAATAAATATTTATTATACATATAGATATCCTATGGTCTATTATAACCCAGCTCCATAATTTGTCAGGGTACCACTGTTAAACCAAGAGTCGTTTCAGTGGAAATCAGAGAAAAATGGGATAGTGAGCAACTTTCAATTGTACAATTGGTCAGTTATCTCCTATTTACAGATATTCCAATTAGACTGTAGAACTAATTAAACTACTTTCTGGAAATAAGATCTAAAAAGATACATATTTATTTTATTAATCACATACACTGTGGTGCCTCGGTTCATGAATTTGCTGTATGATTTTGGAAAAGGCGGCCACATTTGTGTTTGTGTGGGAAAGATGGCCATGGTCGTGTTTGTCACCTGATGCAGAGTTTGCAAACAAAGACAAGATTTTGCTACACACTTCTGTCCGTGAACCCAATTGTTGGCAAACAAAAACATTTCTGAACCAAAGCACCACTGTGCTTGGTCTCATAGCTCTTCAGGCCTGCTTTGTTTGATTTGTAAATGATTGGTTTGCCTTTAGCTTGAAAATTATAAATTTGGAATTTCACGTCTGATAATTCTGAATGCTTTCATGAATTCCTGAGGAAGCAAGGCTTCTAATTACATGGACAAAATAACTGGTAGCAACAGAATCCAGAAAGGGGGAAGATTACTTAGATGTCACTTAGAACACTGCAGGATTCACCCAAGGCCTGTGCTGCCTGTCAGTAGTGTCTCCATCAGTTCCATTTGAATCAGTGTGTGAGTGTAGAAGCTCCCATACCTGTAACTGATAGACAAATATTCCCGTAAATGAACAGTGCCTGATCATTCTTCCTTCCCTGACTTTGGGGGTGGCTTTGAAACAGGGGATTCACTGAAGAAGTGGAGTTACAGTGGTAACTTGGTCCGCGAACTACAACTCTGGAAAAGATGGCCAAGTCTTGTCCCTTGGGGGAAGGTGGCCAGGGTCATGTCATCCCCCGATGCAGAGTTCACAAACAAAAACGCTCATGAACTGAGATACCGCTGTACTCAGCTTTGCAGAACAAAACGCACCTTGTCCTTTGTGGGTAGTTGCATTTTCTAAAGGGTAGGACAGTTTGCAATTTTGATGTTACTCATTTGAGACCATTGTTCCAGATTTAATTTCAAAACCATTCTTCAGTGACAGAGCGTCCCCCCACCCCAGATGTTCTTGTAAGGATACCATAAGTCCCCGACTTACAAACAAGGTCCGTTCTGGAAGAATCGTTCCTAAGTCCAATTCCTTTGTCTCTGACAAAGTGAGTCTTATATAGTACACCTGTGAAAGTTTACAACTTCAAATATTCCTAAGTTGAGGATTTACTGTATTAAAATTTACAAATTGTCACAAACAATATACATATATGTGTATATATGTAATAGTATTTATACATTAAGATTGGCAGATTTAGACATAAGATACTTGCATCCAGTTACATTTGAATTTTAGATAAACTAGTGTGTCTTTTGTATAAGTGCGGAACTTTTTTTTTTTTTTGTGGGTACCAGGGTTTGAACTCAGGACCTCGCACGCCAGCAAGTGCCTGTGCCGCTGAGCGATCACTGGCCCTTTTTTGTATGTGGGTTCCAGGAGTTGAACTCAGGACCTCACGCGCCAGCAGGCGCCCGTGCCGCTGAGCAATATCACCGGCCCTTTCTTCGTATGTGGGTTCCGGGAGTCAAACTCAGGACCTCGCGCTTGCCAGGCAGGTGCTTATGCCGCTGAGCTGTCTCACCGGCCCTGGAACATATTTTTAATGAAGAAAATTTGTTATGTGAAGTTTGAATTTGGATATCCTATGTTTTATCTAAGGAACCTGTATTATAAATAGTAACATATTCTAACTACTACATCCTTGCATAATGCTGCCTTATTATCCATTTTTATTACCATAAAATAACTGTATAAAGTAACATACGTGTTATTTAGCTAGATTTAGCCCCTCCACAATGTATATATGCTGCAAAACTTCATGTCGTGACCCAGCCATGGTGGTGCCCGCCTATAATCTCAGAACTTTGGGAATCTGAGGCAGGAGGATTGCAAATTTGATCCCAGCCTGGGCAATTTACCAACTTAGCAAGACCCTGTCTCAGGAAGGAAGGAAGGAGGGAAGGAAGGAAGGAAGGAAGAAAGAAAGGAAGGAAGGAAGGAAGGAAGGAAGAAGAGAGAAAGAAAGAAAAAGAGAAAGAGAGAGAAAGAAAGAAAGAGAAAAGAAGGGCTGGGGATGTAGCTCAGTGCAAAAGCAGGAGTTTAATCCCTGATACGAAACAACAACAATAAAAAACCTTGATGTTGTTGTACTTAAGTAAGTAAAGATACCTCCTCATTTAAGAAAAATTCAACACTTAGCCTGGGATTTTCTCAGACTTCTGTGCTTAATAAGATTTCTGTTTTGATCAGTCTCTTTTTTTTTTTTTTTTTTTTTTTTTTTGTGGGTACCGGGGGGACGACCTCAGGACCTCGCGCGCAAGCAGGCACCCGTGCCACTGAGCGATATCACCGGCCCCTTTTCCGTATGTGGGATCCGGGAGTCAAACTTGGGCCCTCGCGCTTGCAAGGCAGGCGCTTACGCCACTGAGCCATCTCACCGGCCCCTGTTTTGATCAGTCTCTACACAATCTCTAAGCCATGGTAGAGCAGTTGCTTTTACTTGGTGGGGCAAAGAAAGCACATTATGTAAATACCAGCTTTGAGTGATCGTTTTTAGTGTTATTGGCATCATCGTGCCATTTGACCATCCATACATAGTTTGATAATTTTAGGTTTAGAATATTAAATGTATCTAATACGCAGTGTGATGCAGTCACAGCCCTTATTCCTCTTGGCTGTTTTCAGATGTGTTCTACTTTTACTAAAGAAAAATTCATTAAAATATCCAAAATATACAATATACTGAGGGAAAACAATGCAGCTTCTCATCTGGTGGAGAGGAAATTGTGTCTGTTAAGGTTAATTAGGTGCTAATCCCGTCTCTTCCTTCTTCTCACCTGGATATTAACTTCGAAATTGCTTGATTCTTTAAATGTAAAGTATTTTTCATAGCAGGTTCCTTGTGTGCTGGGAGAGAAATCATTAGTGGGATCAAAGGCGGGCTATGGGGATGTGTGCCTTTGTTCACCAACACATCCAGAAGCACAGCCTAAAGTGTAGACAACTCCGTAATTGGTTCTGTGTCTCTGTGACACTTTCGCTCCCTGCTGAACTGACACAAGCATCGTAAGATGGACGTACTTAAAGCAAACCCAGTAGCTGATTAATCTTTTTTAAATCCCAATTTCTTGTTTAAAAACTACCAGAATTTTATTCTTTGTACTTAGTTAAAATAAATACCTCCTTAAAATTTTTATTTGATATTTCAGTGTTGTGTTATTCAATTTATATAATTAAATGATTTAAATAAATACATTCTGAGTAGTTAATGCCTTGATACACTTTTATGAAACAGTTTAAAAATATTCTGAATGCAAGAGAATAATAATTATGCCTAGATGTCTTCTTAACATTTGCCGAGTTATAAAGTGTAGCATTGAATTATCATTGCGGCCCTTTGAAGTTCGAGTTCTTTGCCCAATTAATAACAAGAAGCAGAACAACACTGGACAGACTCATTCGTTTATGATTACAGGCTAAAGGTCGCACCCGAAAGGGGTGGGTCCTGCTTACTTGTCATTCAGTACACGTGTCACTGTGTCTTTCATTGATGCAGTTTACGTATGATTTTTTTTTTGAAAACTGTGTCCTTTAGAAATCTAAGATTAGATTTTTCAAAAAATCTGCATTATGAAAATTAAAATGACTAATTTCTTAAAATCACCTTAGGAATGAAGTATGGTCCAGGGAATTCCCTTTTAGCTGTCTTTTTTTTTTTTTCATTTTTCCCAATTTGGACAAAAGACAGAATAAAATATACAACTTAATGAGAGTAGTGTTGTGGCTTTTGGATTTGTTGAGGCTTTTGGACTGGTGCCTTCTGAAATGAACATTTTAACAACTATGCATGGTTTAATTAGGGACAAGTTATATCTGAATCAGTGAACAGTTTGAATTTAAAAAGCTCTTTGAAATATGCTTTAATTAAATACAGTTACTAACACTAGGCTAATGAAGTATAGACTACAAAAATTTTTGTTTCCAAAGCAATTATATATTATTTAGATAGAACAGAATGTTTTTAAAATATCTGAAATTACTCTAAGTAGTCTTCTCTTCTTTGTAATTTTACTAATTTTTTACAGAGTACAAATATAAACTACAATCCATCCTCTCTGAAATACACTGTGATTTCTACTTCAGTTCCATATAAATGGCTGTTTTTTCATTATTTCCTTTGACCTAGAGCTGTTCATTTACCACTCACAATGGGAGATGCCCAAACTGGGGAGGAGGCTCAGAGTCTGAGGATGTGGGTGAGTTTGAGGATATCGACTTCGACCTCTACCATCTGAAACACAGGGTTTATTTTTTTAGGGATAAGTTGATATAATGATTCAACTTTTCAAGACCTAAAGCAAAATAATTATGCAGAGGTTCCTCTAGTTCTGTATGCCTTTACATAAAATGTCAGAGATTTCAAGTTAAATCAAGATGAGGGAAAGGTTTACTTTCGCTTTTCAAGTTACACAGATGCCTCTAAATTCTGTTGGGTGTTCCCATGAGAAAAGAAACAAACAAAAACTAATCACGAGAGTGCAGAGATGAACCCGGCTGCTAGGTCTGCTGGGACCCAGGCTCTCTGGGAAAGGGATCGAGACCCTGTTCATCCTCTGCCTGCTCACTTCACAGGGCAGGAACCACACAGAGGCGTTGCAGTGCTAATGGCCAGCGCTAGAAATCACTGTCCACGCAGCCGTGTGCTCAGTGAGTGTTTTCAAAGCACTTCCTGTACACCCCCAGTCTACGCTGCTGGTTCCCGCCCCACTCTGCAGTCTACAGTTGCCCGGTAGCTGGTAGCTCCCTCCTGTGGGCATTGGCACTTCCCTGCCTGCACCTCGTCATCTCCCTCTCTGGATAGGACAGTTCTGTGTCCTGGTTTCCTGGTGTCCCTGAGGCTGCTGGAAACCGAGCCCCAGCTCTTTAATGCAGCGTGTTTAGAATTCCTTCGCCTCCACATCTTCATTTGCACCTCCTGCTGGTGTCTCCCAGTCACCTCCCAAATCAGTTTCCTGGACTCAAGTCTTAATGTTAGAGGCTCTGCCAGTGACTCAAACCTACAGTGGCAGCAGCAACCAGACTGAAAGACCTTGTCTGTAGAGGATAAAGTTAATTTATCGAATTGCTCAACAACCTTGTGAGGCCAGCAGGCTTGTTCCAGTGCACCAAACTCTGCATGTCTGTGTGTGTGTGTGTGTGTGTGTGTGTGTGTGTATGGTATTGGGGTTGAACCCAAGGCTTTCACATTGAACTATATCCCAGCCCCTCTTTTTAATTCTTTATTTTGAGGCAGGATTTTGCTAAGTCTCTGAGTTGCCCAAGCTGGACACAAATTTGTAATCCTCCTGCCTCAGCCTCCCAGAGTGCTGGAATTACAGGCCTGATCACCAAGATCTGCTGGCACCTAACTGTTGATGGGCTGCTGGCAGGACACTGAGCACCAGAATTGCTGTGCTCCGCTGGGGCTGGGGCTCAGTGTAAGACCGCTTGATTATGTTGCTCAAAGCCCTGGTTTAATCACCAGCACCTCAAAAGGCCAAACGATGATGATGGCGATGATGGTGGTGATGACGATGGTGGTGATGATGATGATGACACTCTCAGGCTGGAGGAGGAGAAGACAGTATGGTAAGGAAGGGGAGCAGCTGATCTTTCTCCGGGTTTTGCTCTTCCCTTCCACACAGCAAGTTGGGGGCACCTGTGATGTGCCTCTTGACTGCACAGGAGGAAAAGCCAGAAGGAGCCAGGGAGGCATGGGAGGCCTGACCCTAAGTGGGGGTGGAGAATTTCTCTAGGGTGGAGACAGCTTGTGCACATGAGCTACAGCACGCTGCACAGCCCCAGCCTGGGCACTGGCTGGGCTCTGGACTATCTTGTCCTCCTGGGACCAGCTGCTGCCTGCCCACGCTGCGCTTCTTTGGGGAGAGAGGCTGGCCACGCACGGGTTGCTCTGCTTTCTCCCTTCGCTTTCCTCTCCTCTCTCACCTCAGCTTAGGAGATCTAACAGTCCTTTCCCTAATGGTGAGGGACACGCCCTGCTCCATGGCCTGGGTCTGTTTTCACTGTGACCCGTGTTTAGACTTCTTAGCTTTGTTCTTCTGTTCAATATTACTCATTTGAAAAACTCGCTTCCTTTTGGGTTTAACAAGCTTGGCTTTTCAGACTTCTTCCCAGAGGGACTTAAGCATGGTGTGATGTCCAAGCTAAGCAATATCATGATTGTTTTGGTGGCGTTTGTTTCATGGAGAGTGCTGAAAGCCATTGTCTTCATATGAGGGACAGGGACAGGAGAAAGGAGTGGGAATCCAAAGAGCAATGTATATAAGGTTGATGAATTTTTTATCGATATATTTTTAAAGATCATACCTGTTGCATATGTAAAAGATTCTGTCATGTTAAAATGATCTGGGATATGTCAATACCTGTGCTGTAAGAGGCACATGATAAACACCTCTGTCCTTGTCCATCTGTTTCCCCGTGCTGTTAGCCCCTTACTCCCAGTGAGAGATGAGATAAATTGATGTCGTGATTCCCAGCTTAACCTTCTTTGAGGTTCTCATTTTTGCCAGATCATTTTCCACTCAGTAGTTCATTGACCATAATGTGAGTCTTTATATTCTGTCCAAGTACACTTAATTTTCCAAGGTTGATAACGATTACTTTGGCAAAGTGGTGCCAATAATACCACTGGACAAATTAACACAACTCTGTTGCTGAGATCTCATACATTATGATCAAGTGCTGTTAACTCCGATCATGAGTCACGAGGATCTGTGGGTTGTCTAAGTTAATAGGAAGGAGAATAAAAAATGAAATATTTTGGCGGATTAATTATTCATGCATAGATGATTACACTGACGGCTTCTTTGGAGCTCCAGGCTAAAGGCGATGAGAGCAAGGTCCTCAGTTTTATGGCTGTGTTTGTTCCATTGGAGACTTCGTGCTTGGAGAAAGCAATAGATTTATTTTCCCATATTCTACTTTTGATTTTCTCCTATGGTTTAATTCTTGTATTTATTGATATCATTTTGGAGCACCAGAATAACTCGTAGGCAGATTCCTATCTAAGTTTATTAGATGAAGAAATAAATTGATGTTGCTTTTAATGTGTAATAGGAATTGATTCTTTTCTGAGTTTCAGGACCAAGGGACACTGAAATTACAACCTACTTGAAATTTCTTCTCCATTTCTTAGTAGGGTAAAAGCGGTCTATGTTTTCACTTATTTGGATCTTTTTAAAGATGTGCGTATTTTCTCTCCATTGCTCTGCGTGTGTGGGTGTGTGTGTGTGTAAATAGATGGGACTTTGGTTGTTTCAGTCTAGGATTTCTAGTATGTCCTTTCTTCTAGGCTTTGATATTCACTCATCTATCATTCTGTTCACTTGCAGTTTGTACAAGGTCCCACGCGCCATGCTAACACGGAAGAACAGTGTATCTGCTCAAACTGGAATAAGTCATTCCTCTCACCCTTTGAAGAAAAAGGCCTTCTTTTTATGTAGAAATAATTAACATGTTCTGTCAGTGACTGTTGCAATTATTTCTTTCATTGAGGCTGACATTTCAATTTTGTCACTAGTTTCATAGTAAAGTTTGAGGTTGGAATCTTTATTGGGCAAGTAGGTAATTATAGATAGCAAAGACACATGAATCTGTCATCTTTTTCTGTGACCACTGCTCTTAGGTGGCTTTGGGTTATTGTTTCGTTATTGTGCTGGACCAGTTGTTAAGTAATGCATCGTGTAACAAGCATTGCAATGGAATATAAAAGGCCTATTACATAACAAATATATGATGGACATTATGTGAGGAATGAATGTAGAATGATGTTTGTAAAAGTAACATAAGTAAACTTACAATCAGCCAAACGTTTGCAGTTTTTAGATCTTCCATTACACTCAGAAAATTCACATTTTAACCAGATTATGAAACAAAGTTTAGAAAATCAAACGAATGAATCTATTCCAAAGAGCGAACATTAACTTTATTGTCAAGTGAACTGATAGGTCGAATCTATGTGGAATTCATTTCTGTACTCACAATGGCAGCAGGATGAAGGGACAAACACTTGATAGGGTTATTAGTATGTGTGTTAGATTCAGGTCACCCACTATCAAGATTTTCAGTACACAAAATTGTGGCTGATAGTGTCTCACACTCTATCTTTAGAAATGAAGTTCTCAAAAAACAAACAACAACAAAAAGCCAAATATGTATTTAGGTTGGACATAGAACTTGGCTATGTATAGAGGCCAACAGATATTTATTCTTATGAGTGAAATTTTAAAGTTCAGAGAAGGAATAGATTTATGTTTTTCCATAATACCTCATTGGACAACACTTTTCAATAGTATTTCAACTTCATCTTTTTAAATAGTAACTGATTGCCATGCATATAATTAATATTTATATTTTCTGTTTCAATATACAACTAATTTCTAAATGCTAGAGAAGAATTGCTGTAAAGAAACCAGTAGAAGGGCCGGTGAGATGGCTCAGTGGCATAAGCGCCTGCCTTGCAAGCGCGAGGGCCTGAGTTCGACTCCCGGATCCCACATACGAAAAAGGGGCCGGTGATATCGCTCAGCGGCATGGGTGCCTGTTGGCGCGCGAGGTCTTGAGGTCGACCCCCCGGTACCCACCAAAAAAAAAAAAAAAAAAAAAAGAAATCAGTAGAAGTAATTTTAATATGATAATGACTTTCTGCTATTCCACTTACAAAAAATTAGGTTGACACTAAGTGGCTTTTGACTTTTAGTTTGTTAGAGAGGGATTAGTAAAAATATTGCAATGTAAATTGATTTTTCTTTATGAGCTAAAAATTTCAATATCTTTGTTTCTTGAATTTTTAAAAATATTCTGCTAGATTAAAATTGTAAGCAAAAGTTCTATGCTAGAACATATTTGGATTTTTATTCCACAAACCTTTGTCACATTTTGCAAACCATCTATCCTTACGGAGAAGACAGACACAGGAAAGAAGGAGACTCCGAGGAATGAGATCTTAGGCAGTCAGGCAGGCTGAGCCTCAGGACAGGGATGGAAGGTTCATTGCAAAGCAGTTTCTCTCATGGAACTCTCAAGAGAAGCTAAGTTTAACCATCATTGACTCTTACGAACAGGAAAGTGGAGTGGAGAAAAGAACCGTGGTGGAAAGTGTGACCTTTCTCTTAGTACTGTTGTTTGCAGGGGTTAGGAACGACATCCTAACTGAGGGAGAACTTTATAAGGTGTGGTGCTTTAGCCCAGAACCAGGGGAAAGGAGGTCGACTCAGCATGCAACGACCGCAAACCTTCTAGCACTTTCAGTGGTACAAGCAGCCCACTGTGGCACGCGTGCCGTAAGCTCAACAGCACTGCCACAGACCGATGCAGGCTTTCGCAGCCTCCACTTCTCCGACTCTCTCTCCTCTAGGCTTACGATTACAGCAAGAGGACAGAGAAATGCAGTCCCAGGATTGGAACGTCCCAGGCTGTAACTAGGGAATGGGATGGAAGAATTTGCTAGCAACACAGAATCCCAAAATTACAGTTGTAGAAGAATTAGTTCCCCCCAAAACAGTACAGTTTCTGAACAGGAAAAAGAAATTATCAAACAAGGGAAATCCACATGTTTATTATGTTTATTATACTTTTGGTTGTGCAGTTTTTTCCCCTCACTTTTTGTGTGGCAGTACTGTAGGTTAAACCCAGGGCCTTCACACTGAGCTACATCCCTAGACTTTTTACAGTTTTTTGTTTGTTTGTTTTTCTTTCTCTTTCTCTTTTTTGAGACAGTGTCTTGCTAAGTCGCTCAGCTGCCCAAGTTGGGCTTGAGCTTGCGATCTCCCTGCCCCATGCTTCCTGTGCGCAGGGGTTGCAGGTCTGTTACACCGTGTGGGAGAAACGCCGCTTCACTGCTTGTGTGGTTTACCCAGAGATTCTACAGTTGGGGGTTTGGATTGACACGCAAACTTTTGGTTTAGTACAAGTTTAGAGTTTATTTTGCTTTGTTTTTTTCAGTAAGAGTGAAAGAGGACTGGTACATGAAGAAGATGTAGGGTGAGAGAGAGAGAGAGAGCTTAAAATCACAGGGACGTCTGCAGCACGGGACCGCGGGCCGTGTTTGAAGGCACACAGAACCGTCAATCTCCACTGACATTTCTCTTCCCGATCCATTATTCCATTCGGTTTCCAAATTACAAATAACAGCTTGGAATTCCATTTTTTTCCTCTTCTCTACCGCATGGAATTCTTCAAGAGAGTACTTTAAATAAACTAAATAACAACGTACTAAGTGATCTAAGAAAATGAAACTAAAATTCATATATAAGTAGCAAATGAAGCTAACAGATAAGTTCTATATATATATATCTGCAATTTTATTTATACATATTATAAAATAACAGTTAACAATTATGAGTGCCATGTGCCCTACTAGCACTTTCGCCCAGCTGTGTCATTTACTGGCTCCTGTTACCTTATATGAGTGCAAGTTTACCAGATATCTTGGGTGTCAAAGCCTCGGAACATTGATATCTAGATGGACTCATGCCCATCTTTATTTTTCCTTTTTACCTTTGAATTTATACTTTCTTGACATTCTCATGAGCTCCACACCACATCTCAAGTAATGATATAAAAATAATGATTATATGATATATTATATATTGATATAAATGATAATATGATATAAAATTATAACGATGTAAAAATATTTTATTCCAGGAAATATTTGCTCATGCTCACATCTTCCACACTATCACAACCCATGCACATACAGTCACACACACACACACACACACACACACACACACACTCATCAGCGCTCTTACACCGTGCTGCAGTGTTTCAGGCTAACACGTGGCTTGTCAGCAATTGTTGTGGACACAGTCCATAGCAGTGTTGTGTATACTTTCAGGACCAAGTTACTCCTCTTAATATATATCAATACAATTTTACTCATAAATGATTTTAGCTAAATGATGTGGATCTTGGGCTATCAGAATCTTTAACACAACTCATTTTAATGAAGATTATCTGTAATTCTCAACCAATTGACTACATTTCTGAAACTCAGGGCCAGTTAAAATTACAGTAAGCATGCTATTATTTTAAGAAAGTTTTTTAGTAGAAAATACAGATGCCCAAAATTTGTCAGGCTGTGTCTCATTTACAGAGCCAATGGTACAACCAAAAAGAGAATTAGAAAGTTGGACAGAAAAATAAATCTCTATTTGAATTTTTAAAGTGTCATACATTTCAGATGTTGATTATAAGATCCTAATTTTTAGTTCCAATATTTAAGTCTTATCCCTGGCAACATTTTATTTCCATGTGGAAGCTTGGTTCTTATGACTTAGATTTTTATCAGAGGGAGATTTTCATGGGAACGCAGGATGCTAAGAAATATCACTCACAATATACATTTTAGGATGGAATAGTCTATTTTGCCCAGATTTAATTTTTGACTCCCAGTAGAGAGCAGGAGACTAAAGTAATTTATCTCTCAGTTTGCTAGGGGGTGTTTTAAGTTTCAGTAAGCAGCAGTATTATATTAACTGGGTAAATTTGTTTCCAGGAGACAATAAATAAACTACTTGGTTAAAAATCAGAAACCAAATAATTTGTTCTTGTCATCCGGTGGTGCTAATATTATGAAAAATAGCTCTTGAAAGGTTTAACTAACAAATGAATCTAGTTTGAGCCTGGCTTTATTCCATCACAGTGCTCTGAAATCCACTGAAAACCTCTTTGCTTGAGTATGGAAATACCTTCTGAAATGATGCTTAATAATTTTCATTAAAATGTTCAGGCAGAAGGACAATAGAGAAACATAAGCACTGAATTCTATCATCTGTGCCTCTGGTTGTTATTTTACATGGAAGAGTTTCAATTAAAGCCTTAAATGGTACTGGCATAGCTATATGCTGTCTGGGGAAAGGACTGAGGAAACTTTGAGTGAGGCCAGGTACGTGATTAGCACTGTGACACTATGTATAATCCATCCATGCATCCATTCTTCCATCCGTCCATCCATCCGTCCATCCATCATCTAGCTACCTATCCATCCTGTATCTATCTAATGTATCACCGGCCTATTCATGTATCATCTATCTATCCTCTATCTACCTCTGTCATCTATCTTTCCTCTTCCATCAGTAGAAGGGAAAGTTCTCAATGATCTAAGTTTTCTCTTTTTCTTGTGGTGCAGAGGATCGACCACAGGGCCTGGTGCATGTAAAGCAAGAACTCTACCACTGAGCCACATCCCCAGCCCACTAAATTCTTTACCTCGCCCATTTTATATTCTGCAGGCAGGGGAAGCTTTGGCTTCTGCGGGCGAGCCGTCCAGGCTTTACAGGAGCTTTCCTGGATAGCAGGGCAGGTGGTTGGCTCAGCTCCGTCACTGTCACCTGCTTGATGGGTGAGAACTTGGCTTGGTGGCTTGCTGAGATCAGGGCATAGATTTTCTTCTGTGTTTCTCTAACACTTAGCATGCAGAAGATCTCCAGAATAGTTGATGAGATGTGGCTCCTGCTGCTCGTCCGGGAGTGAAATTCTTCCTGCAGGAAGTCTGAGTGGGGGGAGGCAGGGCCGGGGCGGAGGGCAAAGGGTAACAGCTGAGACTGCTGCATCTCCTCCTTTAACCCCATGCCCTGCAGAATTTAACTGCTTTTATAAAATTTCCCAAGCTTCTTTTGACACAAGGTTCATATTACCCAACACTCAGCGCTATGATGCATCAGACCATGGAATTTGGCTGATTCGTGCTAATTCCCCTTTATCCCTGACAACTCTTCCTATCCACTCCTTTCGAGGTTGATTGTGGGTATATTTTGGTGGATCAGGGACTTGAATTGCTCTACTAAAGAAGGGTTTAGTTTAACATTGTGGCACATATCTTAATATTTTATATAGCAGAGAAAATAGCTTTAATGAATGTGATGTGAAACAGAAATACTTCTTCATCCAGTGTATTTTTCTGACAAATAAACTGAAGTAATTTCTAAGCCAAATAATTCTTAGACAGTCTCAATAAAAAATACCAAACAAATTCTTGCACTTGTTAAAAGAAAATACAATGAAGTGGTACTGGAAAAATACCTTATATGGTTACAAATATTAAAAATCCTACAAATATTTGCATTTGTTTCAGTTTCATTTGATATAGAGGAGGATTGTGTTGACTGAGTAAGTACAAAATTGCAGTTTCTCCTAATCCTGATTCCCTATGTGAATTTACCCTTAATAAAATTGACTAACTGAGCTTTCTTGTTGGGTCTAATAAGGGAACAGTGAAATGACTACACCACCGATGAAATTTTAACTCTATTACAAAACAAATTCTATAAGAAATGGCTCAAGAATTAGAACTTTTGTACATATTAAATTTCTCTATTTAATTTTTAAAAAATGAATTAAATGATAATTTTAAATTTCTATTCATTCTAAATGAAATAAATTCTAATGCATAGATTCCATTCATTATGGAATTATGAGTCACATGTAATAGTATTTCTGTAGTTGTTTGGTCTTCGAAGAGAGCAATGCTTTATTATAACTTGTCTTTTGGCATGTTTTTCAAAGAAGGAAACATAGGGCAGAGGTTGAGTTCTGTGTCAAATGAACTGGGAACAAATGGGAGCTATCTTTTCCTCTCAGACATTCGTAAACACTGTCATACTCTGAGGTTTTGTGAAGTCCTTCCAAAAAGAGGCAGTTGGAGCTCTGCTTCTTGATTTCCAGTGTCGTGACCGTGGAGGGCTTTCTCCAATGTAGCATCTGTCGATATCCCACCTGAGAAGCAGTGATTTTTTGCAAGTAATTGCCCTTTTTTATGAACGTGTATATTATGTGTGTACCTTTAACATCATTTGACAGTGTGTATGTTTGTGGAGTTGAAGAGGCCCACAGCGCGCATCTTTACCCAGTGCTGACTTCAGTGCAGGAGGCACAAGGACAGGCACTGGCCGAGGAATTCAGGAGAGGGAGGGAGTGCAACTCAGGCACGGGGGACAGACAAGTGTGAGACACACAGGGATGGGAATTTTAAATTCATTGGTGGTCATTTGATTCATCCCTTCTTTTCCATTTTCCTTCGGTCACACAATTCTCACCCATAATTTCTATTTGTGGTGCATTTCAGCTATACTGATGCTCAGAATTGTCCACTGATACTCCTGCCAAAGGGCCAGTGCTATCTCATCACTTCGTAGAATATGGGAATGTTAGTGTGTTAGGTGATCTGATAGTTTTTGCTCTTTGAATTCAGTTCCTTTTAATTTCTTATCCTAAACTCATGAGGAAATTTCTTCCACTATTGCTAGATTACAGATGGATTTTTGTAGAATATATTGTGAAAGGAATATTACGAAGGGCTTATTTTATTTTATTTTCCATGAAAATCAGGCTCCCCAGAAGTTGTCTTTTTTAGCTCTTTTTTAATTTAATACATGTTTGTAATCAAATACATTCAGTGTTTGATCCAGTATTCATTTGCTTTTATTCTAATCAGTAAAGTGTTCCTCTTTTCCTTTTTTGTAGAGCAATGAAGTTGTCTACTACAATGCCAAGGATGATCTTGATGTGAGTACAAAACTTACATTAAATTCTTATCGTAGTGGAATGATTGGTATTACAGAACAGATTGATCCTGGCAGATTTAGTTTTTAAGAACATGTTAGATAGCATAAGCAAAATACCAGTTAGACACAGCAAGGAAATGATGAATTTTAATGCTTAGATGTATTTCATCAGCTTCTTATTGGCCTCCTCTTACGTGGAAATGCCGTGCATGCACTTCTCTAGATTTGCATTCTCATGGAGCGCTCTGTCTCACCCTAAACCTTTCAAATGTTCCACATCCCGTTAGCAGTGTTGAGGACAGGGATGAGGTCCCATCCTCCTCTGCGTCCTGGCTCCTGGCTCCTGGCTCCCGGTCACCACACAGCTCTCTTCTCATTTGAACAGCACAGTGAGGGAACCATTTCCATCAACTGCAATGCCATTGAGACTTCAGGAGCTGAGAGAGGCTGGCCCTGCTGAAAGTCTCTGAAACACAGCAGTTACACAGCGGGGTTCCCGCCCCACTTGCGGCCTGGGAAGGGAACCCAGGGCCTCACTTGCTTTACCCGTGGGCCGTACCCTCAGCCTACCAGTGGGACTTTCCTGACAAGGACTCTAATGCACATTTTCAAATTAATTATGAACGTGGATTATTTCAGCACTAATGAGTTACGTCTCATATTGCCACTCTGGGTACAGATAGAGGAGACATTTTCAATAGTTATGGTAGCAACATTTTAAAAATTTAAAATACATTTTACATCTAAGTTTTAAAATTTCTCATATTTAAAAAAATAAAATTTCTCATATTTGATTATTGGCATGGAAAATATCTGTATGTAATTATTTATCCAAGAGTATTTGTTGAGGTTCTCCTACATTTTAAGCATTCATCTGAGAGTTTGGATGGTATCAGGGAGGAATCAAATTAATGTAGTAGAATAGTATTTGCTACCCAAACATTTGTCATCCAAATAAAAAATTTTAATATAATTATAATATACATATATAATATTAGACATATAATGTAGATAATATTTTATATATTGATAGAATATGTATATATAGAAAAAGAGGATGATATAGAAAGAGTGAGACAGTATAGAGAGAGACTAAGGAGGGAGGGAGGGAGACAGACAGACAGACAGACACATGAGCTAGTCTTTGAAAAAAAGTTTTAAAAACACAATATTCTTTGCTAAATTGTCACAACTCCCCAGATTACACAACTAATAATAATAATGATTATGAATATAGCAATTAATGGAGCACTGAATTTTCCCATATGCTGCTAACCACTTTACATAAATTATCTTAATTCATGCAGTAACACTATGAACAAAATGTTTTATTTCCTCCCTCCTTTTTGCTGATGAAGAACCAGAATTTTTTTAAAGGTACTCTCCCCCTCTGTGCATAAGTGGTTTGCTAGTGATACTTTCCTCTTACAAAGAGTATGTACATCTTGAATTAAATCTTTAATTAAATACATCAAATGATATACATCATTTTAATTAATTACAAAGAGTATATACACTTTAACACAAAATGTTGAGTGTATTGATTGGTATCAGAATAAATATCATTGGGGACAGAGATTCAGTTTCTTATTAGAATTAGTATTTGATATTTAAATATTATATGGTCATTTAAAATATATGCAAAATCATCATCTGCTTCCCTGGTAGGATGTTCATTCCAATCACAGTGCTGAAAAGTTAACATATATGCCCAGTATAAGTGAAAAAGTGTTCACAGATTATGTATTTGGAATACTTGAGCTGCATTCAATATTTTTGTCATGGTTTGTCTACATAGACATTTATTTAGGTATTGAAATAAAATTCTCTGTAAGAGAAAAAAAAGCATTCATAAAAATGGACATATTAAATTTTCTTGTGTTTTGTCTTTTCCCATTAAGAAAAGTGGATAATACTTCTATGGGTTGTAGTTATGACTTTAAAATTATTTATTCCCTTTGTTAGACCCAACATGAAATTTCCTAAGTTTTATCAAAACTTTATGAATAGCAAATTATCAACTTTTAAATTTGACACCTAAAAATTAGGAAAAAGCTTTTGGACAAATTTTTTCCACGTATTTATATGCAAATAATAACAGTGCCAGAACAACTGGCAGAATGTTGTCTAGTGGAAAAATCTAAAACAGGAGTATGAGACTAATTCATGCCCCAGATGAGTCCACATTTTAGCCTCTTTTAACGTATTATAATCTATTACAATTCGAACAGCTGTTTTATCATGTAAGACATGAATTAGTCAAGCTCGTAAACTGTGATGTCCTGTCCATTTCTGAACACTACTGGATTCTAATAATAATGTATGTCTGTACAAAGAGCATACTTGCGTGTACGGAGGCTATGACCATGTTATAGAATTTGATAGGCCAAATAAGAAAAGATATTTGTAATTCTCTTACTCCACTGTAAACATCTCTTTTTGTTTTATTTTTAAGTTTTTCTCATCAACATATATGTTTACATACTTTCATGATTCTCTAAATAAGCAAATTAGTAAGTGGTTTAATTATTTCCTATGCTATGAAGTAGTTGTTAAATCATTGTTTTTAGTTGATATAGCACAATTCTAGTCTACCTTGGAATTTTAATAGTCCTTTGTGACTATGCACATGTATAATAATGGAATAAATATCTGTGTGCATTAACATTTTTCTTCACAATTTTGACTTATTTGTAGCATATATTCCCCACAAGTGGTAGTATTTTTTCAAAGGTTTTAGATATTTTAATCCATTTTGACACAGTGCAAAATCACTTAAAGAAAGGACCAGACCAAATTTCACTGCCATCAGCAATGTACAAGTAATTATTTCCTCAAAGGCTGATCAGCATTGTACTGAAAGATAATTTAACACATTAAAATTGTGTTTCACTGCTTTGATTCCTTGTGTCTGCTAATATTCACATTTTGCCCTCCACATGGGATAACCGTGGTTTTTCAAAAGACTCTTCTTCTTATTGGCTCTGTGACCCTGTTTATATTTTCCAAGCTAAGTGAAGTTCAATGTACTCATCTGTAGAATCTCTATATTATCATATGTTTCCTAATATTCACTAAAATAAGATTTTATACGCATAAAGCTGAGACCCTATTGCCTGATACATGTAAACATTAAATAAATGCTATGAGCTTTTAGCCGTATTAATGAGTCTATTTCTGTAAGTATTAGTTTGATAAAAATAAATTATTCTGTAAGACATTTTAAAGGATATTTCTAGTATTAACTTTTAATTTATGTCACATATTTCCACCTGAAATTTGAGTGATTATTATCAAATACAAATTCAAATGATTCAGAATCATCAAAAATATGAAGAAATGTGTAAGGCATTCTGCTAGATATTTGGGAAAACATTTTTTATTGAGCCTGAACACTTAATTTTATTGTATACTTCCTGTTATCTGTGTTAATTAAAGAATCAAAAGTGATGTTGTGGATGCCATTGCTTAAATAAAGCAAGAATGTAATTTGTCAAGAGAAAAAAAATGTTTTGAGGAATTACCTTATAAAGCCTAATTCTACTTACAGAAGCCTTTTGAAAAATAACAGGATCAGTAAATTCTCATGTTGAATCTCAGCCTGAGTTAAACTATGAGATGAATCGAGGCAACAGTACAATATTCTGGATTTAGAATAGTTCATGCAAAAATTCTGAAAGCTTATAAAGAATTATAAGATGATTAATGTTATGCTTCACCAAGACATTTTTATTGTAATAACTCAAAAGCGCTTTAGCTATGATAGTACTAAAACCTTACATACTGAATAAAAATGAACTGTGTTGTATTCATTAGTATGTTGGTTTGACTGTTGTAGACAGACTTAAACTAAAAATAGCTAAAAATAGAATTTGAATCTTCTGTCATTAACATTTTGGCTCCAAGGGCTAATATGGCAACCCACAATCACCCACCTCTTCTCTGATTGTCCATGTTGTGGCCCAAGGTTGCCACTCCAATGCCCAGGACCTGTTTTTCTTCATTTTCTCTTTCCTTTCCTGGAGGGCATGACCTTTGTTCCTAAGGACGTGTTCTGGAAGCTGCTCAGATCATTTCTATCCTCGAATAAATGTTGCCTTGGATATTGTACTTCAGCATTTATGGCGGGTACACATTTTTCCCCAAAGATCATTACTTATCTGATGAAATAGGCCTAAGCAGCGAGGGGATGTGGAGTGCAGTTTATCCCCTTTCGATGGACCTTTGCCGCTGTGAAATGTGGAGGTCTGTTCCTCAACGGAGCAGGGCAGGGAGGTATCTGGGAGATAAGTAAATAGTTTCTGTCCGTATCTTCAGTTTGCTTTCCTTGACATAGTCATGTTAATGCTTCCTCTCCACCAACTCATCTGAGTGGCTGCTCTCATTTCAATACCATCAAGTCCTTTCACTTGAGAAAGAAATCTCTTTTACAGTGAAATGAGTATAAAATTGTACATTTTCTAGTCTCTCCTAACACTTCTTTTTTGATCACGATGATCAAATTTTTTTCTGAGATTAAAATACTTCTTACAGTAAAAGAAAGCTAAAACCTGTAAGTGAATGCTGCACTTTGATACTCTACTTCAGAATTTTTGGTCGTTACACATTTTCTACCAAAGATTAGTATTACGTGATGAAGTAGAACTTGTTTGGATGATGAGATATATTCACCCTCCCCAAAAGTTTTGCATACAGCTGAATTTAATTGGCTACTCTATTCATAACATCATATATGTATTTTTTTATTTTTATCTATCAAATTTTCACAAATCATCCTATCATCAGACTGAACTCCTCCTCACTTCAAACACACTTATCATTCTTGAACTGTGTGCAGCACTTCTGAATTCCTCTTCCATGAGTGTCTCTGGTTGTACCATCACGGATGCCTTGATGTCCTGAGTCAATTCAGAACATTTATTTTTGATGGTCATCTTGACTTTGGAGAAGAAACAGAACTTTCCTAGTGCGAGATCCTGTGAATAAGGTGGACGAGGACACTCCATAACATTTTTATGAGTCTGACATTCTGCTGGATGACATTCGTCAACTACTGGGGTATTGGCTAGCCCCAATCTCCTAAACAAGTGGACGGTGAAGGCTTAAATAAATGAGACAAGTGCTATGATTTTAGGGCTCCAGGAGGATCAAAACCCTCTAACAGAATTCAAGACTCTCTGGGGGTTGAAACAAAGAACTTCCCTGGACAACCTATATTTATTTGGTCTACAAACAAAGGAAGGGGAATCTGAGGATAATATGGGAACCTGAGCAGGAACTTTGGGAATAATTCAAAGACTTCCCCATGTAGTAAATTATGTTAATTTAGGAAAACTATCTTACCTCCAGGTTGACATTTACTGCAGGAGTGAGATGCCTGCAGCTATAGTCTCTATTTAGTTAACTGAGGTTGGAGTCAGGTATCCTCAGCTGTGGTTATCTTGACTTTAGAGCACCATGCGTATATTCTTTTCCAACACAGCCAGAGGTCCCTGTGTTTAGCAGCTTAACCCTGTGCAGCCCAGTCTCCAACGGTCAGCAGCAGTCACCATACTTGATGGGCACAATGCCTAAAGACACTCATGAGAAAGCACTTACAGAACTGCTTCTGAAAGTAGCAAAAACAATGGGATACATGTGTTTGAAGTGAGGGGGACTATCTTGAGGCAGATTAATGGCAATGTGGCTTTTAGTGTAATTACTTTTTAAAACTGAAACTTTCACCATGTATTTTGATCCTATGTCATACTTACATCAGTCATGTCCTTTCCCTCTCCAAGTAATCATCTGAGTTTAGACACTGGTCTCAAGTATCTACATAAGCATTGTCAGAATGGGCTGTAAATATTGTATCTATCTTTAACTGCATACTATATTAATATGTACATATTCCTTACCATTATATTCATAAATAATTTGTTATTGACTTTGTTTGGTATTTGAGTCCCTGCAGAAACTTTTTTCAGCAGCCATACCTTGGTAATACAATGGCAACTTCATTTGGAGGCACGACCGATCCTGGCACATTAGTCCCTTGGGGTTCCTCCTTCAAGCATAAGATCACACAGGGCAGCTCTCAGGTAGTTTCAGCAGCTGACATAGCTCTTAGAATGTCTAACACATTGTGTTACCTGGTAAACTTTTCTTTCCTAATAGATGAAGAAATCTAAGTTGAAGTTTCATTGTATACAACCATGAAATGGCTTAAGAATACCAGATTTAATCATATCCCACACATACCCCCTTTTCTGTTTTCATTGCATTATCTTCTTTTAAAAGAACCCCCTCCATCCCACCCTCAACTCAGCCTTGACCTGTGCAAGTCTCTGTAATTTGCAGGATTTCAACTGAAAAGTGCACCTTGCAGGGAACACTTGCCCCTAGCGGAGGCTTATTGCTGACCAAATACATGACCAGATATTCACAGTAGTCACAAATAGGACAGAAGAAGGACGCATGCTTGGGCGAAAATACAAAACTGTTCTTTCTGATACTTTCCCAGTCCTGGGAATGGATAGGCCTTTATTTATTTTAAACTAATAAAGTAGGCCAGTCAGATGGCTCAGTGGCATAAGCGCCTACCTGGCAAGCACGAGGTCCTGAGTTCGACCCCTGCTACCCACATTAAAAAAAAAAAAAAAAAAAAAAAAAAACTAATAAAGTAGAAAATAGTCAATTGGGGAATCCATAAAAGATTCAGTGAAGTAGAAATACTATAGTATTAAAGGCATAGGGGAAAGTGTATCCCCAAGATAGTTACTTCAGCTACTAGGAAAAAAAACAAAACATTAATTATATGCTTTGTGTTTCCCATGAAAGACCCCGTGGTCTATAAAAGGGCAAATCCAAAAGCTTAAAAACTGCAAAAACAAAATTCTCATGAAAGAACAAATTTCATGATGTGAATTTGCATCTGTGATAGTCAGAGTGAACTTGAGGAATAAGCCCCAAAATACCAAAAAGAAAAAAAAAATCAAGAAAAATGTGTGGAAACAAAGATAATGAATGTGGAGTTCAAAATGAAGAGACATAAACCATAAATCGTGTATTCACAAAGATCAAGCCAAAGCGCATGGGTTAGAGAGAACCTTCAGAAATTTAAAGGAAGCCAGCATTTAGTTCTGCAAGGAAATCTGTGCTCAATAACTGTATTTGGAAGAACCAGAGCTCTTCAGGCAGAGACTTTTAAATGTCAAGAACATTTATACCAAAAACTTGCTCAAGGATATCCAAGAGAAGGCCTCTAGTAGACAGCTAAATATTTAGTCCAGTTGCTAAGGAGTGTGACCTGTAATAGAATTTTATGTTTAGCTTATGAGTGGAATTTGAAAACACGTGGCTGAAATTTCCCCACCAAGAGTGAGGCTGCACATATATAGCAAGACCTGTTTCAGCCACAGGTATGATTTATTGTGCTTAGACAATGTTGAAAACGAAACGAATTTGAATGCCTTTCGACATCGCACACTAGCCAGCCTGTCACAATCCCACCGCACCCTGTGTTTCACTGTCAGCCTGCTTCTCACCTCTGCTCAATCCAAAGAGATAAAATGCTTGAAGGTGACAGTGCAGGACACCAGTGTTTAAGGGGGCGTGGGTGAGCTTGGGGAGTGTAGAATATAAGTAGGTCGAGTTGAAGGAGTAGCTTTCTTAATAGAAGTAAGTCATGCGAAGAAAGCCAGGATTAGTACATGATGGAATTGGGGTTATAGTTAGAATCTTCTGATTTCTACTGCTCTTCCCCGTATGTTATGCTAGTGTATCACCAAGTTCACATTTGTATAAGCAATGGTACGTTTGCGTGAAATCTATTGATTTTGTTCATTGTAATGATGATGCATGGCCTCGCTGGAAGGTGAAGCCAAGGTTTAAAGGTGATTGATGATGTCGCAGACCCTAACCTTCCTCTTAACTGCCTCTCAGTGAGTCCGCGTGTGGGCAGCTATCAGGGTGGACGCTGCTCAAGGACTCCGGTTTAAGATAATTGCTTGAGGACATTTTATCTATGTTCCTCTACTTAGATCAATGCTATTTATATTCACCTTGTGGCTATAAAATAAATACTTACTGACAGCCAGATTTACTGAAAGCAGTGGCTTAAACAGGGGATAGAATTAAAGACCTCCTGGGATTGTAGACTATGTTAGAAGTTGTGGTTGTAGTCATGGAAACGAGTTCTGCTCTTGCAACTTAAAAGGAAAGTTTAACTGGATTAAATAATTTGATGAACCACAATTCTCATGGAAGGACATGCAGCACATAGCTTTATTGGAAATATAAGATAACCTTTACTGTGTCTAGTGAACCTGTCCAGTCAGTGTTTACATATTCAGGCTTTTCACTAGCTGATCAAGATGCCCTGTAATTTTTCTAATCAAATACTAAGTATTTTGTAAAAATCAGTTTAATAAAACTCTTCTCGTGAAGCCTCCCTGGGTTTCCTAGGTAGCAAATGGCATTGTTTCCTCTGGGTGTTGTAAGCAACTTGCACATGGCTTTAATGGTGTAATGCCTTTCAGGATGGTATTATGTTCATACAGTTTGATCTCCACTAAATTTTTAGGGACTTCAGGTAAGGATCTTATTCGGTTTATCATTCATATTATAGAGTGTCTGTTGAGATAATGCATGTTAAATGCATGGGATTTAATGGGGATACTATTTTAGTAACATTAGTGAAATATATTTCTTAAAGTGGTGCTATATTGGCAAAAAGGAAAGCCATGGCAAACGTGGTGGGAAATTAAAATGTTTATTTTTGCTTCAAGATTGGTGGAATCAAAGAGAAGAAATTGCAAGCTCCCTTTTTACCATGACTATATTTAATTAATTTTAATGTAAATGTTTGGTTCCTTTTGCCACATACGGGAGCTGGCTCCAAAGACGGGAGACCCCCTGGGCACTGTTTCCTGGCATCTGCCCCTCCCCTTCTTGGTCTCCAGCAACAGTTGTTGGGATGAAGAGTAAAGAACAGAGACAGCGTGGTATCCCTTTTGTCCAAAACTGGTTACAAATGGAGAGTGTGTAGCAGTGTGAATGGATTTCCCTGCAGTTACTACAAGTGATATAATATTAGGATTTTTGATTCCAAGTCTAGACCAAGAGGCAGTTCCCATGAGTCTTTGTGAATAAATGATGAACTCAGGCTCAAAACAAAGTCCTGTTCCATTCTAGATACCTCTACGATCAATAGTAGTTGGTGGGCTTCATTTCCAAAGAGGTACATCATTAAAATGGCTATAATATTTTAATGCGGAATATGAGGGTCTTTTAACTTTTTTTAGAAAAGTTATTTATACAGCAAAGATGTGCCATTCTGTTTCTAAATATTCCTGGATGCAACTCTGGTGTTTTCTTCTACACAAGAAGAAGGCTGACCTGTACAGTTATGTAGATGAGACGACGGTGTGTGACAGTGCAGCCATCAATCCCACATTTCAAATCTTGTTCTGCCCACATTTGAACCCCAGCCCTGCAATTTTCCACTGGTGATATTGGCAAAGTCACAGGATCTGTTTTTCCTTCATTTGCTTTCTAAACTAGATGTGGTTTTAACAAGAATTTCATTGAGTTATTGTGACTATTAAGTTAGTTAACACATGGAAGTGTTTCGAGCATTTCCTGGCTCATAGTGTGGAACCCAGAAATGTTTCATCAACTTGATTGTGAAGTGATTTTAGCATCAAATAGTGCACGTTTATGATCTAAATGTGTTGGTAATGAAAAGTTATCAGATTGAGATATTTTTCCTTTTATTACTGTGAACACAATTCTTGCCTTGGTGTGGATAACACCAGCCAAAATATTTTACAAAAGTAAAAATCATGACATGACATGTCATTCCATGACAATGAACAAAAATACAAGTTTATCTTGATTTTTTTAGCTTTGCATATTCAAATTCTAGAGGAAAATAAAAGGTGAGAACAAAATGAAAGAAGCAATTAATGAAATAATTATCTTTGAAAATCTACATTTAGGTTCTCCTTAGTTCTGAAATTTACTTAAGGTCTTAAGCTGTTACTTAAGTTTTTAGAGACATCTGTTCTAATAAAACCTGAAGTTCCCTGAATATAACTGAAGCCAGTACCCCACAGGCTCGAGCTGTGCTACATTATTTTCCTAATTCCAAAGTAAACAAAAAGAAATCAGATCTTTACAAACCCTTATTAACCTAATTCGAAGATCTGCGTTTCTGACTGGAATCCAAATGAAATAAGTTCAGCCCAGAATTCTCATGTCATTAAATTGAGTTGATTTATTTGCTACATTTTATTTTATTGATCATGTTAAAAATTTGACCTGTCTGGGACATTTGTCTGGTTTTGCTGAATTCCCTTGCATAATATATGGTGGTATTTTTTTCCTCTTACTAGAATCTTGTCTACTTTAACATTAATTCTAACATAATATCTCAGCTAATCATCTTTTTAAAAGCCTAATCTTTCATAGTTTTATTTTATAGAATAAATGTGATTCTAGAATGAACTAATAAGAGTATGCACCAAGTAATGATAAAATCTATTCTACTTACCAAAGAAAGAATCAAAGTCTGGGTTTGTTCTCTATTTTTTTAAAATATCTTCCAGTATACAGCTTTTATTCCAGGCCCCAATGTTGGCAAACACTATATCCTCAAAAGATGATGTCATAGACATAGGATACGACTTACCTCTGTATAATAAATGATTTGGGAAAGTTTCCTTATTTGCTTTTTTGTGGAACAAAAATGTGTTTTATTTGTGTTGAATGCAATGTATTTGCGTTAATTTATGTTAATAGCTAACATATATATTTACTTATTCTACCATTTGAAGTTCACAATAGCCACCTGTGGCCCACATGAGTACTACTTTAGAATTTTCCAGATAAGGAAAGGGAGCTGTCATGAGCTGAAGTGAATTGTCCAGTGCCACTGGTAACGGGTGTTGAGTGCGGTCTGTTCCGCCCACTGCCTGGCCAGTGCTGGCATGAAGGGCTGGGTGCTGAACACCCCAGGGGGCCAGGCAAAGTCTTGTGTTAAAAACCATTCCTTTCTTATTTTTTTCAGCGGTGAAAACAAACTATTTCTCAGACTCAACACACAGTTAAGTTACAACTGCTTCAAAAAATGACATTTCTATCATACTAAATAGAATTACATACATAAGAGAAAATTTACCACTAGTAATTTCTAACCTGTGAGAGTGTCTGAGACACAGGCATGACCCATGCTTATTAAATAAATACATTGCTTTTTAACATTTGTTTTAAGTGACACATAACATACTAATTGCACATATTAATGAGATACCATGTAGTGACTTGGTACGTGTATACATTATATAATGTTTAAATCAGTTTAAACATTTCCTCAAACATCGTTTATGTTGAAAATGTTCAAAATCCATTCTTCTATCTTTTTTCAAAAGCTGCGTCACCATTTTCTATAGTCAGCCCACTGTGCAGTGTCACCCCAGAATGCAGTATCACCCCAGAACTTACTCCTCACTGTTACTGATAGTCATGGTTCGACCTCGCCCCCTCTCTCCTGTTCTCCTAACCATTTCACTCTTACCTGTATGAAATCAACCTTTTTAGATTGAACATATGAGTGAGATCATGCAGTATTTGCTGCTGTGTCTCTCTTATTTCACTTAACATAATAATCTCCAGTTCTAGCCATGTTGCTGCTAGTGACAGGATTTTATTAGCTTCAAAATGTCACAATTTTGATATTAAAGTTTGCATTATGATATTTACCTGTTATCCTGTCCATAATTCATTTTGATGTATTTCATTCAACTAGTTTTATCATTAATAGTTTTTAGGTTACAGTAGTGTTTTTATTTTTTTGTTTTTTCTTTATGTGGGTACCGGGAACCGAACTCAGGACCTCACGCTTGCCAGGCAGGTGCTTATGCCACTGAGCTGTATCACCGGCCCAGTTACAGTAGTGTTGCTGTAGATAAAATAAAACCTTTGCGATTCAAATTCACCTTAGATTTTGAACCAGGTTTCTACTGATCTGATTCACTATTCCCAGTAGTGGAGATTTACTGTGGACGTCTGAAGTGAATGCAGCCATCCCATTATAAAACAGAACCACTGTATGATTCACTGGGTGAAAACTTGTAAAACTAAGAACAAGTTTGATGAGATTCAGTTTCTTCTAGGGATTCTACATTCTGTTTTGGGGGCCTGATTTCAAATATTTTTTCAGATATATTTTTAATGTTTTGTGCTCTCATGCTTATGCTTTTTATTTTGCAAAGATTATTTAAGCATGAATTCTGAGTTGCAGATCAATGGCATGTATAGGAGGATCTTGGAGACCTAGAGCTAGGGTCTGCCTAGTTCTGAGTTGTAGGACTTTATCTGTGCCTCGGATGTGAAGGGAGCGTGATTGATCTTCTGACCTTGCACAGCTGAGTTTTTAAGCCTTCTACATTTTAAAATGCCTTGTACAGTATGTTTGTCCATCATAATATAAAATTTACTTTAATCTCTTAGAAACAGAGTGGTCTTATTTAATAAACTATATTCCTGTTCTATTAAATGTAGATGTAATTTTTTTTCATCTGTGTTACTGTATGAATTCCATGGGACTGCTACACTGAACCTTCAGATGCTCTGAAGTCACACAGTGCTTTTCACATTCTCTTGATGGAAGTATCTGAGCCTCTTCCCTAAACATAGGTTGCCGATATAGAAAGAGCACGGACGTGGATGTACTTTATAATTGTACATCACTTTCTGAGGCTGACAATTTGAAAATTCTTTATTACATGTAGCATTTAAATTAGCCTCCAACACTCTTTTTTCATCACACTAATTGTTATGGTTTGTATCTAAATGTGTCCCCAAAGCCTCATGCACTCCTAGGAGGGGGCTTTGGGAGGTGACTGGGTTATGAACACGTGATACTCATCAGTGGATTAGTCCATTGAGGAGTTTATAGCTGGATGCAATGTTGGGAGGTGAAGCCTGGTTGGAGGAGGTGGTCACTCGGGCGTGTCCTGGAAGGTTCTATCTCTCTCCTCTTCCTTGATCCCTCTCTCTGCTTCCTGCGTGCACTGCTATGAGCTGTTTCTCCTCTGTGATGCCCCTCTGTCATGCCACCCTTCCTTGGAGCCAGGCTACTATGGACTGAAACCTCTACAAACGATGAGCCTACTTTAACTTGTGGGTGTTGGGTATTTCGGGCAGCAATAAGAAAGTGACTAAGACACCAACCTGTACTGTAATTGTGGTGGAACATTTTTTTAACGATGTGCTAGATCCTGTGACAGATGATTCGCAGCCATTCATGCATACAAAGATACATGAGTCTTATTTCAAGAATGTTCTCAGTTTCTGTGTTGCAACTTTTTATTTAATGTTATTATAATCCTCATCAGCCATCTTAGTATATTTAATCTGAAGATTGTCTGTTGTTGCCATTTACGTTTAATAAACAAATTACTGAAATTAGTACTATTCTTTTTTGACTTAGTTCAGATTTATGTCTCATATTCACACTTATCTTTACTTAACTCTTTAATCTTCGGAAAATGTATAATGTTCTGCTTTAATATTCCATAGTTATTTTTAACTTGCTGTCTTTCTTTGTGTTACTGTGCAGTTTCAGTTGTTTTCTATTCCCTCCTTTTGCCAAAGTCTGCTATCTCTATAAGACTATTTCTCTTTTCTTTTTTATAAGTCATAATTATTAGGAAAAGAACTCATGGAAGTTTAACAATGAATCTAATCTTTAAGAACAAGAGTTATTTCTTCAATTTTCTTTTGACCACTGATTCTATAAATATACTATTCATGTTAATTTCAAAGCACTCTTTTCTTAATATGTTAAATAAATTGCCTTTGAATAATTAACACAATCAGTTTTCTACAAGGTAAATCTAAGATGTTATAACATTTTAATTGGAAAAAGAATGCAAAAAATCTTCTAAATTCATCAAAAGGAATCTATTACTATTATATCAAACGTGATTAGCTAAGCTCATATATTTATGCAGGGTTAATGACTATTAAATTCATCGTTTTAAAATTTTATTTTCTTACTGTGATTCAGTAAAGTAAAAGCATGCAATTATATTTAAGTCCTTAAATACACCTATTCAGTGCCATCTGATACATATTTCTTTTCTGAATCTGCTCATCTGTAGAGATCTGTATTTCTGTATACCGTGGCCTCCTCAAGTACAAATAGCACTCTAACCATTAAAGCATAAGACTCGTGTGTGCTTAATGCCACTGTGTCAGGCTTCTGTTTCCTCTGCAGCCTGGCCTTGCAGCTTGAGTAGAGCAGCTCTGAGCTCATGAGGGCTCCACACCTCCTTCTGTCTTCATTCTTTAATTGGCCATGGTCAGCGGCAGCTCCATCTGTCTCCATTTCTGATTGGTCTAAATGGTTTGTTAGAAAGGCTTTTCTCTGTAGGAGTTGGAACTGATGACCATCCTGTATTGGTGGAATAGCCTCAGATGCTGCTGCTGAAATTTAGTGATGAAATTCTGCTTACTGGAAAGACCATTACTTTTAATACACGGTGTTGCTAACAATATGCCAATATTCCGGGATGTTTAGACTTCTATCTACGTGGAAGTGTATTTAACCTATAATGAATCCTATACAGTAGGCTATATATAACAAGTATTTATCGGACTGTAATGCCATGCAGAAAGCACATGATATAATCAAAATTTTATATAATACTGGAAATATTGTTGAGAATTTTAAAAATTCTGAACCCAATATTGTCCATATCGTAAAAGTTGCCAAGGCCCTGTTGTAAATAACATCTGTAATAACTGTAAAATAATAAGGATGTATTGTGATGTGGAAATTTAAAAAATACATATATACTGGAGAACACATTCTGGAGAATTCTGTGCAGGCTATGTAGCGTCTGATTATTGTAGAGTTTGGTTAATCACAAAATAACCCAGTGATATAACTCCTTCCCTAGTGAAATAGAAAGCCAATTGTGATAGTTCTGTGGGTGATTTTATTCAGTATTAACTGGTTTTTTTTCTCAGTTTTTGGTGCACAAAAGTAATAGAAGGGGAGATAACCATAGCCAGAGTATGACTGTAAGCAAAGTTCAAGAGCAAGCATATTCAATCTGAGTTGTAGAAAATGATTAAGCTAATTTTCAATGCAATTTAGGCATAAATTTTTAAGTTTTACACACTCACTGTAAGTAGAAAAAGTTTATATATCATAAAAAACAAATTATTTAAAATTAGTGTTTTCTTATAAACATCAAATATAAGAAAGTTTACTTTGATATAAATATATATGCAAAAGCTTTTTGTATCTGTTTTAGAGTTATTGTGACTTTCCAAATTTAATTGCTAGGGCCGGTGATATCACTCAGCAGGACAAGCGCTTGCTGGCAAGCACGAGGTCCTGAGGTCGACTCCTGGTACCCACATTAAAAAAAAAAAATTTATTTGCTAATGTGCACTGCTTATAAAACTGGATAGGTTGCTACTCCGGTCTTAGTCATGCCCCATATCAAGTGATCAAATCTATTATTTCATAACTAAAATTATATGAGTAGAACAGCCTGAAAAAGTGCATCTCATATTGCTCTTATGTGTTTGACCAAACGAGATTCACTATAGTTCACAACCCGCTTGCAGAGCTGCTGTGTGTGCATTTATACAGGGTGGGGCTGTGGACTTTAGGAGGCATATTTTCTGAATAATTGAAAAGATATGTTTTTTTCTTGTATGTGATCTGAAAAACATGAAGATATTAATTTCAGGGGAAGAATTCAAAATGTTTAACATATTACACAATATATTTTTTTCTCCAAAATGTCATTCTCTTCCTTTGTGTTTAATATTTATTGCATTTTAATTAAACAATATTCTGTCATGTCAAGATAAGTACAGGCATCTTATGATGGGATTAGGAATAATAACTTCAACAGTTTAAAGATAGTGTTTTGAACTTAGAAATTCTAGTATTTTTAGGCAGTTATTTTGACTTGTCTAGACTGAAAAAGGGAGAACATGGAGACCTGCAGTATTTTTCCTGTAATAGATTTAGCAACTGCACATTAATATAAATATTAGTATATGATTATACAAGTTGAGAAATAAGTTATTAAAGTGTTTTCTAAAACTCCCTTTATATGGTAATACAAACTTATAAGAATCTCTCTGAAATATATTTAGATGTGCAAAATTTTATGTATGATACAGAAGAAATTCAGAGTACTGTAATTTTCATCTTAGGTAATTATGCTTGACAGCATTATTTAAGACATAAAAATGAAAATTATTTCCAATTATAAATATAACCCATAATTATTACATAATTATTTATTATTCAAAAAAACAGGAAGGCACAAAGATTAATAAAACCCAAAGCCAACAATAAGGCTGGTAACATTTGCCATGTATGTATCCATTCATTTCTCCTTTCACCTCTCTGTCCTCCCAAAATAAGTAGGTTTTTACTCTTCTCCTTTTTTGCCTAACATGCATCTTTTAAGTGTATAATCATTTGAAAAGAGTCTATGATCATTCTACTGTTCTTGAACATTTAATGCTTTCAAATTTAGATATTAAATGTCACTTATTAAAATATTGATAAGTCCTTCCTTCTCTACCAATAATTATCTCCTGGGTAAGTGAAATATTCACTTACATCTCCATAATCCTAACCTTAGCTCATGTGTGTAGTTTCTATCACCTAATCATACTGTATTTCATATATTTGAAATTTGCTACAAATAAGTGCATATGTAATTTTGGGGAAAGATGTCTAAAATAACGTATTTTGTAAAATTGTAGAAATGGGCTAACGTTTTTCAGAACCGAAGATGTTTTTATGGATCCTTTAGTTCTGCGAATGTAATTTAAGTTAGAGAAGCATGTTAGGGTCCTCCACAAAGACCTCCTACCCGTGTGTAGCGGTGCTTCATAGCTGAGGAGGAGGCTCCCCAGCTGTTTCCCATCAGGCCACGTCTGTAGATCAGAAGTCACGTATTTCACAGGTCAGGAGTCTGAAGCCCGTGGAACAGTAACTGTCACAAAGTCAAATTTCCTGTCATTTACCATTCCACTCTGCCTTTTCATAGGATTTCCAGTTAGGCATTTCCTAATACCTATTATGTAGAGAAAAAGGGCTTCTAGGATCACATAAGTTTGAAAACATTATGCTAAACACTTTTTTAGTGTAGAATATCTTACAGCCTTGAACACACTAATGTGCCATGTTAGTGTTCTAGTAGAGTACAGAAGGTGCGCCAGTTCCCAGCTTAGTTCAGGATGGAGCTAAGCCCAGGAGCATCTAGAGAGTGCACTGTCTTTCCCAACATCCTTTGATGATGTTATTCACCATTTTACTATTTGCCTTCCTCTGTTATTCACAAATAATAAAGCCGTATTGTTACACGTGGAAATTAACTAAATTTAGGCATCCATTATTATGCTTATTACTAATTAATCCTAATTTTTTTATGTTTGCCTAAATAATCACATACATGTCATTTACGCCATTGAAACCATGAAGTAGTGGGCATCCAATTTTACTTTATACCAGAGCCACCCAGAAGGCTTGTTAAAATATCAAACGCTGGGCTCATCTGCCTTTCTCACTGACTCAGCCTGCAGTCTAACAAACTGCAGTGAACACTAAGATGCTTTTCCGGTGACTGAACTCTTAGAAACCACTGCTTTAAAATTTGTTGCGACTTCCTACTAATTTAGAATGCTTGCTGCTGAGATGTATAATTATTCATTCATTAGTTGGAGTTTTCTTTATGTTCATGTTACTAATGCAGGTAGTTTTTTTTAATGGACTCTTCTCTTACTGAAGTCAGGGGAGCCCAGGAATAGAAGAGAGTGTGAATTTTAAAATGCGTTAAAATTCACGGCTGAGGGCCGGTGAGATGGCTCAGCGGCGTAAGCGCCTGCCTTGCAAGCGCAAGGGCCCGAGTTCGACTCCCGGATCCCACATACGAAAAAGGGGCCGGTGATATCGCTCAGCGGCACGGGCGCCTGTTGGCGCGCGAGGTCCTGAGGTCGACCCCCCGGTACCCACAAAAAAAAAAAAAAAAAAAAAAAAATTCACGGCTGAATCCAAAGTAAGAACCTCAGGTATCGCTTCCATCCTTTCATTTATTAAGCACTGTAGCCGAGGCAGATGAGTTATGTTAAGTTAGACAGAACATTATCTTGTTCTGCGATTTCTCTTTGTCGTCTCTCTTCTTTTCTCTCTCCTCCCTTTTCCTTCATGCTGCATACACCTGGCTTTGGTTTTAGAAAACAGAGTGTTTGATTAGAGAATTTTGCATGTGGGTATTTTTCCAAATTTTAACCTTTCAACATGACTCTTGTTACTTTGCAAATTCAGTTTGTCAATGGGAGAACAATTACATATTTGTAGATTTCACACTATACTTTCAAACACTTGACAAAGACAAATTTTATAACCCAATCCCACATATCTATGTGTGCTTGCACATGTACAGTGATTCCTAACCAAACCATGAGCTTCACAAAATGTTCTTACTCTTGTATGGAATGTATCCTCATATTTTCTTTGATTAACGCCTCATTTTAAAAAATAATTTGTTGGGGCCAGTGAGATAGCTCAGCGGCATAAGCGCCTGCCCGGCAAGCGCAAGGTCCCGAGTTCGATTCCCGGAACCCACATTAAAAAAATAATAATAATTTGTTCATAACCTGGTAAATTGATTTCCTTATCTAGTAATGGGTGGTACCTGGGGTTTTGTAAGACATTGTTAACATTAAAAATGGCTAGATTGGGGCCGGTGAGAAGGCTCAGCGGCATAAGCACCTCTCTGGCAAGCGCAAGGTCCTGAGTTCGACTCCCACTACCCGCATATAAAAAAAAAATGGTTAGATTGCTCATACTTGTGTCCCAATAATCTCTAATGTTCCAGTTTTTCCACAGGAATAATATGTGTGTGTGTGTGTGTCCTCAAATGTTCAAGGCCACTAATGCTTTTCTGCTCATTTAAATTTTCAGTACTCTATGAAAGTTGGCCACCGTGGCATCTTTGCAGATCCACTGATTTTGTGTTCTTGCTGTATTTAGCAGCAACCGGATGGCATTTTTTGCTGTTAGCTTTTCCCTATCCTGTGTCGTGAGCCTCTCTGCAGTGTGCTGCGAGATACGATTTTTATGTAATTTATCGTAGTCAAATGTTGTGAGATTTTCAGTTTTGTTTTGAGGACATTGGTTTTGAAATATACAAAATTGTCTCCTTAGTGAAAGAACTGAAAATACAGATTTGAGTTTAGTTTTTAAAATTTTCAGTTAAGGAAGAGTTTTACAAAACTACATTTCGACAGAATTTCAACTGAGTATCAAAAGCAGAGTTATAGTAGATGGGGGATGAATCTTTGACTTTAAAACCCTATGGGATTTGCTTGAATCACTATTGGTTCGATCTTTTTTCTTTCTTCAAGAAAAAGTGGGCTAATGTTAGGGTTTAATTGTATTCAGAGTTACAGGAAGTCTCTTTTTTCTTAGTATAACTTCTTTTTTAAAATGGATATTGGTATATACGGTAAGCATAAAGTGCAACGACAATTTTTTAATCCAACCTTAGGATATCGTGTGTACTATTAGTTGTCAAACTATCCTCAACTGCTCAATGTAAATTTAATAACACAAATTGTGAAATTTGTTTCAGGTAGATACTTTATTTTGGTTATATTTAAAAGTACTTACCGTGTTCTTTAAATGTACACTTTAATATATGTTATTGGAAAAGTTCCAGGGGATTTCCAAGTGATTCCAACATTAAAGGAATAAGGAGAGCAGTTTTTCATGTGAATAATATGAGGATGTAATGTGAATGCTGATACTGGAGTGAAAATTTGTGTATCCATTGCCCTCTTGGTTCTCTATTTAAAAGTATTCTTGTAGATCTGTGCTTTGGGGAGTATACATTTAGCAAATGAAATGAATGTGACAATATCTAAGATAACATAAATGGTAAAGTTGTGTATTACCTATCTTTTACCTTATAGCCTGAAAAGAATGACAGCGAGCCGGGCAGCCAGAGGATTAAACCTGTTTTCACTGAAGATGCCAATTTTGGAAGACAAATATCTTACCAGCACGCAGCAGTCCACATTCCCACTGACATCTATGAGGGCTGTAAGTAAGAAGATGTGCACAACTACTGGGATACTATGCTCTTGTCTGTCATGTATATCCCCAGTTCAAAACCCAAAATAGGAGCAAGTGTGACACTGTTTTATTTACAAGTAGTTCATATGTCTGTGAGAGGACTAGGTTGTAGCTCAGTGGTACAGCATTTATCTAGCGTGTGTGTAGCCCCGAGTTTGATCCCCAGCAGCAACAGAAGAAAAACAGAGCCATGTTAAACTCTAGTTTATGTAAAATAATAAATCTGATATAGTGAACAGCGCATGGTTCATGCGACCTGACTACATATGTACTTTTAGGAGAGTCTGCACCAATGGAGATGTCCTTCTGATCTGCGTTTAGGGAATCATTCTGCCTACCCTGGCCGTGTCAGTGACTCACAAGGTGTTTAGATAGCAGATACGTTCTCTAGAAGTCAACACAATGCAGCTATCCATTGCGCACACACAGACCACCTTACACAAGGCCTGGCACAGGGTGCAGGTTGTCCATTGTACAGCCTGACTCTGCAGTTCTCCCCGCTCCGTCTCTCTCGTTGGCTACCTTGGATATGGTGAAAGGTCCTTCTTGCTGGTATCTTGTGAGTTCCAGAGAAGCATGAGCACTGGCAGGAAGGAGCAAGCCACAGCCCTTAGGCACTAGAAAACCAACAACTTGAAGTCTCGGTGGAGGAGGTCTCCCTGGGAGGATGGGAGGAGAATGAGGTGTTCAGGAAGAGCCAGGGAGGAGCACCGATGTTCTGAGGGGTTCTGTGTGTTGAGAAAGCAGAGCTGGAGAAACTGGCCAGCAGTCTCCCTGGGACGCTGGTCACCATGAGGAGGGACTGTGCTCCAGGAGGCCAGGTGTGGACTCTGTCCCAGCCCTGGTGTTGGTGCTGCACCTGCTCTGGCCCATGCCCCTTGCCTCCTGTGCACTGCCCTCTGCCTTCTAACATGGGGAAAGAAGCAGGGAAAGAACCACTGGAGGTTTTTAAACTATGCTTCTTCTATTCACCATAGCAGGACGGGCTGTAGAGCAGTCCTCACATCCAGCGTATACCCAGGATTGCCAGGTTCTGGAGCCAGAGTTCGAATCTAAATTTTACCACTAACATTTCCTTCACCAAATTCTTTAACTTTCTGGGCGAGCATTTTCTCATCTGTAAAATGGGTTAAGATTACTAACCTGAAATAGCATTTGAAGATTAAGTAAGTTCATGTATTTACGATCTCTAAATAGTACCACGTTCAAAGTAAGTGTCTGTGTTGGTTGATATTGTAATTAAAGTTTATTTAGGCACGAAAGATTAAGTAAATAGACTTTATAAATTAGCATTTACTTGTACTTTCATTCAGTTTATTTGTTTAAAAAGAACATTTAATACATGAATGATTCTTTTTATAACAACTTTCATCTTTTGTAGTTATTTTATTCATTCTGTTCTCCCCGTCTCTGTCTCTCTCTCTCTCTCTCCCCTTTCTCTCTGTCAGTGCTAGGGACTCCACACATGCCTTACACATGCTAGTCAAGCGCGCTACCACTGAACAACATCGCATCTGTTTCAGCTCTTATTAAAAGCACACACTGTTTTCAAACAATCGATTTGTAAAGATTTTTAACGTGCAATTTTTCTCTATCAGAAACAAACTTGTGCATACATGTAAGATATAATTAAACCTCTTTATAATTAAACTCACACCATTACTTCTGTGTACTTTTTGGAATCACACGAGATTTAGATCAAGATATATAGTTTTTAAAAATTTTTATCCTTTTGTTAGTTTTCATTAATTTTTTTGGTGTTTGCAATAATAGTTGTAACTATTATAACTCTTTAGCTACTACTAAACTATGTAGTGATATTTCTCAATTTTTAAAAATAATTTTATGTTCTAACATATATAGTTCCAAATTTGCTGTCACCTATTTTTTGTTGGGTTTATCAACAAATAATATTCCCTATTACTCATCTGTCTATTGCATTCACAGTGGAATAAACTCAGTGGATATAGCTTGAGACAAAATTTGCTTTCATCAATACTCTGCAAATTTGTTTTAAATATATAGGTACCTGGAAAACTTGTATGGAAAGCAAATTAAAGCAAAAATCACTATTATAGAAACAAAGACGGCCTGACCCTGCCTGCTTACCATTTTGTTCCTTGGAGGGAGGCAGTTCTTTGTGAAATTTCATAGATGATTGTTTATTTAGGACCCAGAATTGTCCTCGGGAGGTGTAAGGTACTTCCAGGAGAATCCTCATCTTCTTATTCTTTTTCTCTCTTACTATTTTTAGTTGAAACCACATTCATCATTAAAGTCTTAATGTATTTTATATTAGAACAGACATGAAATCCAACACATAAAGGAAATTCAAATATTTTTAAAAATACATTAAGTTTTAAAAATAGTACACACATTTTTTCAGTATCCTATGTGAGTTTTGACTGTGTGTAAATGTTTTTCGTTCCAATTTAGAATAAACTATTTGTAAGCATTTGTAAAGAATAACTTAAATTATTGTAAAGAATAAAAACTGTTACTTTGAAACCCAATATAAAATATTTAAACGTATGTTTTTAGATGCTGTAGGATACTATTTGAAATATGTATACTTTTAAAATAAGAGAAAAGCTCTATTTTTGGATTATTTATTTAGCCTCATTTTTTCTTAATATTGGCATCTTTCTCTGCTGAAATCTCATCAGTGAGATTCTAACCTTGTGTGGCCTGTGCTATTTTAAAATTCATATCCCACATTATGGACTGCAGGCGTAAATGGCAGAAGTAAAATCAGAAATGTGAACGAGATCTGGAGAATTTTATAATTACCAGTGTTGTTCAGGCAGTGCATTGGGACAGATCAGATTTAGAAGACCATTCTAGGTTTCTGAGTTTAATGAATGCGAAACTATATTTTAATTGAAGGCTTAGCTGAAGAAATCAGCTTGTGCTTGCTCTTGAGGACAGATGTGTAGCTACACCCTCAGAAGAAATCTTATGTTCAGATTTCCCAAAGGTGATTGCTTTTGAAATCCTTTGAACTGAAATGTGATTATTTTTGCTCAGTGATCTATTTAAAGCTTCAGAATAACTTATTTAATTGGAACACATCTGAAAGTTCCCATTTTTGAGAATTTCATTAGTACTAGTTTTAATTTTGAGGACACCTGAACCATACTTAAATTAAAGGTCTCATTTAACTGTTTGTGAATGTAGAAAATAATCCTACAATTCAGTGTAAACAAAGAGTGAATATTCTGATGTAGTTTGCTTTTATTTACAGAATTTTATTAATTGTTGCATACTTTCAGATGTAAGTTTAGGGTGTGTTTTTGTACAATATTCTGCAGTCATTTTCAATAGAAATTGTACAGTACTGTATGGATAGTTCCAGAAAAATATACTTTAATAAGGGAAAATAATAAAAATGAGCCCAGACTTGCCCAGAGCTTTAGATATCAGATTATTTTGTCCTTACACTTACCCTTAGTGTGTTGTAAGCAAAGACACATTATTCTCATTGTAGATTCAATAATAACTAAACATATTTTAATCTCAAACATATATCAATTTTGATAAGACAGAAGATTTCAGGAATTGTATTTTTGAAGTATCATTTACTTTACTAAAATCACTTGCTTTTTGTAAACTTAATTAATAGTAACTAACACTTCCATTGTAATTTATCCTGATGCATTTTAGTCTTGTATTGAACAATGTTGCTACTGCATTTTAAGGTTGTTAGGGTTTAAATTAGGTAGGAAAAAGTAGCTTGCCCAATCTTTGCTGACAGGTGTGTACATGGCCCTTCAAATTTTATAAAAAATCCACTTATTTATTTTGAGTAATTTCAATAAAACTTTCAGAGAAATACTTCCAAGTTTTTAAAATTGTACTATAACACAGAAGAGATACGAGAAGTCAATACATTTGTTTCACTTCCTATACAAAAATAAAAGCTTGTAGCACAGAAAAAGAAAAAATGAAAGATAACCATAAGCCAGTCTCATTATAAATAATGGTAAAATCAAATGAAAACATTTGGAAAGCAAGTGGTATATTGAAATAATGATGCATGATGTCAAAATGACTGAACTAACATTTGAGTATTTTAGATCACTAATAATATTATTAAATTCTATTCCAGCTGAGTCAGATTGAGCATTGGATAGTCTTACTCTCATTTTCCAACTAAAATCTTTTCAAAATGCTGCTACCCACCACAAAAACTGTCAGTATATTAAGATGTTACTTTAATAATTTTTTTTTGTGTGTGGGTACCAGGGGTCGACCTCAGGACCTCGCACGCCAGCAGGTGCCCGTGCCGCTGAGAGCTATCACTGGCCCTTTTATCATATGTGGGTACCAGGAGTCGAACTCAGGACCTCGCGCTTGCTAGGCAAGCGCTTATGCCGCTGAGCCATCTCACCGGCCCGCTTTAATAATTTTTAAAAGAAATCCATAGCCGATATCATTAGTATTAGTATTAACCTCTTTTAAATAAAAAATAATCCCGGGTGTCAACCACTCCATCTACACCATTATGGTAGAGACTCAATACCTAGTAATAAGCGAAGCAGTAGAGATAAGTCATAGATATTGGTGTGCAAGAATTGAAACTATCTGAAAGTTCTAAAGAAAGAAACTAAAACACTGTTGCATAATTCAGATAGTTTAGCAGGGCTACTATATATAAGGCTGATATTAAGAAATTGATCTATTCCCTGCATATTATCAGTAATCAGCTATAAAATATGGCATAGAAGAATAGAACTCTTTCACAGCAGCTGGAGGAAAGATCAAAAGGTTATATGTGGAATCTAAATAATGCACATCGAGTGTATTTTTTAACGCTTTCCAAAAATAATGCATATTTTTGTTCATTTAAATTATTGATTCCTTTATTATAAATTCATCCATTTCTCAAATATTGGTAGTTAATATGTTAAATCAGTTGGACTTTTTAAAAATGATTTTGTGCTTTTTGAAGGTTATTTATACCTAGTAATTATAATTATAGTAATACAAACAAAACCTGAGCCTGCGGAATTCCATACATTGTGTGCAATCCTGTGATAAAAATGAAAGGAGTGTTACCTCCTCCAAGGTTCAGCTGTGAGAGACCCGTGGAACAGAACCCCGGGCCTCAAGAAGCGGCCCCAGGGCCGGTGAGATGGCTCAGCGGCTTAAGCGCCTGCCCAGCAAGTGCGAGGGCCCAAGTTCGACTCCCGGAACCCACATACGAAAAAGGGGCCGGTGATATCGCTCAGCGGCACGGGCGCCTGCTGGCGCGCGAGGTCCTGAGGTCGACCCCCGGTACCCACAAAAAAAAAAAAAAAGCGGCCCCAGTGCTGGCTCTGTGACGGGACTGCAGGCTCAGCTCCTCACCCGGCTGTGGCCAGGAGCGCTGGTCACTAGCAGAAGTAACCTGTCCAAGAGAATGTGCGTCCATCTTTAAATTCCCAAATGGCAGGATAAGATGCATATAGAAAGAACACCCTTTGACAGCATTTCAAAATAGTGACGTGTTTGTTTCCCATGACCTGAGTGACGTCAGCTGTCTCTGCTCATCCCAAGGGTGTCTCCGCGAAGGGGACATTTCCACTACAGCCAGGGCTGGGATGGACAGGCCTGGGCAAAGCCCGCGTCTTCAGCTCACCAGCATGTATCGCAGCACTCATTTTCTAGGATAGTATTTACCAGAAATATGAACTTAGATCAAATTCCATATAGCAAATGTTTTCAGCAATACAGACTTAAGTGTTGTGTTTGCTATTTTTTATTTAATCAGAAGATTTAGAAAACAGCAAGTTTCAACTATGAAGAATGCATCATTCCTTTCTATAGAGTTTTATGTTAAATGGCTAAAAACATTAAATATCTTTAAAGAACTGTCAGTAAAACCTTATCTAGGTTCTAATACTAACAACAGAGATTTTCCTTCTTATTATTAAAATGCTGTTTAAATTAAAAAGCCTTGATCCTGCATCATGGAACCTGAAATCTGATTAAGTGCTAGGAAGGGGCACCCGTAGCAACAGCAATGGATTCTGTAACAAAGTGGTCATCTATTGTAATAAAGGGATTAACTTAACTAATTAGCGTTGCTGCTCATTAGGAGTAGGACAGAGAAATAGTGAGACCATCATAAAAGGACACTGAGGTTCAAAGCATAGATTTTAGGCTAGGGCATTTCAGTCATAGTTAATAAGTCTGGCACAAAGAGAAGCAATTCTAAGATAAAGTTGGCACTTTTTTTTTTTTTTCCATTGATGTTTCCGTAGCACCTGCATGTTCACAGGTAACACCACTGTATTCTTTTTCTAAGAGGAAAATGTTGACCACATACATACCGAAATGACATAAAGTATGCCACTGACCACGTAGATGCTGATATTTTAATCCATTTAGGATTATAGAATAATAGATCACTTAGTAACAAGAGTGTTATCAATTTTGCAAATTGATTTGGACTGAATTATGTTTCTCTCCAAAAATGTGCATGTCGAATCTCTAATCCACTATGTATTTGGAGATAGAGACTTTTGGAAGTGATTTCAGTTGAATGATGTCAGGAGGGTGGGGCCCTTATCTTATGGGGATGGTGGCCTTATAAACAGGAGGAGCATGCACACGCAGATGGGGTGCACACCAAAGGAAAGCCACCATCAATAAACCAAGAGGGGAGCCCTCACTAGAAACCTCACTGTCAGTGCTTTATCTTGTAGTTTCAGCCCCAGAGCTGTGAGAAATAAATTTCTGGTATTTATTATGGACGTCTGAGCACACTAGTATTCAAATTTACTTGTGTGTAAAAATTGCTATAGGCTTAAAAGTGTAGACAGAAACAAGCTATAAAAAAGTTAAGCTGGTGTTTCAAACTTCAGAGCGCATGATATGGTTTAGAAATCTTTGACTGTTAAATTCAGATTTGCAAGACCATTTTCTAACTCATTTACACTTGTTTCTCTGTGTGTGAGGGGTTGGGGATCAAACCTAGGGCCCAGTTCATGTTAGGCGAGCACTTTACTACTGAGCTACATCGCCATCCCTTCTTTTCCTGTGTTTTAATTCAGAATCTGAACTTAAAGCCCACTGAGTTGGGTTGAATTTAAATACCAAAATAAACAAATTAAGCACTCAGAACACAAAAACAGAAACAAAAGGAGTAAATAAAGTTCAGTGAATGAGGAGTCCTTAGAAAAGTTTAAGAGTCTGTGTCAACATACAAGGCTAATCTTGGTAGGGCACCCATGTTTCCCACCAGGGAGGGATCGCAGCACACCGGAGGTGTCCCTGAGTCTGGCCGCTGTCCGTGCACAGGTCAGCCTGAATCACAGATGCTTCCAGAACACCTCTTAGAACTGACGTTTCTCAGCACCATTTCTTCAAAGGAGGCTCAAATACTGTATAATGTCTTTACTACATTTCCTTAATTGGCATTTGTTTTTCACAGTTTAGTAGGTACAATGTTCTAAAAAATATTCTGTGAATTATTTTGACCAGGAATATTCAAGAGTGTATAAATGCCTCTTTAGTGCTGTAGTTTTATTCCTGTTCAGTGGAGAATATGAATAAAAATTCACTTCCTTTGTTTCTAAAAATAAATTAGAAGGGAATGCAGAGGGAAGGAATGAAAAAGGATGTGTACACAATTCAGTGCTTCTATAATTCGAGAGCTGGAAATCAGAAGTGTTCTTGGCTAGTTTGTATGATGGGTATAACAAGTGACAGGCCATTCAAAGGTTGAAGAAGAGAGAGAATGAAATCTTGAATTAGAATAGCTTCCCAAACAGACTGCCAGGACTGTTCACAGCACATTAAAAAGGGATTGACAATTGGAGAGAAAATGGAGATCTGGAGTTGGAGAAGAGAATATTTTTTAATCATCTGGCATTTTACTTCATGGATAAAATCTTGCTGAGAGTTCTCTCTAGAGATGAAAAGACGTCTTATAAATATTTCTAAAGTTCTGTGAAAAGAGGAAGACTTTAAGTGGACTAAAGCTTTCGTAATTATTTTGCTTTAAGATGAAAAGATCCAATATTTAAAGTAGGAGACTTTAAACTTTGTAAGTAATCAGATTGAATTTAATCCATCTTGTCATTAGATTAAATCCAGTTATAGACAACTTCTAATTTAAAGAGTAAGGCATGAGCTTTAACAAACTATTTCAGTTATGGTGCATCTTAGTTTAATAGCAAAAGCCTTGAAAATTATGTCTCGGTTTTGCATAAAACTTTTGTTTTCACATGCTCCTTTCAAATGTTAGTAACTAGAAGCTCTGAGTTTGTTGCATGGACTCCAGGACATGCCTGAAGAAAGGTCCCATCGCTAAGGTTACAGTTCGGTGAACACTAGCTGTTGTTTTCTGTACTTTTTTTCACCTCTGGCCACATGGAAATACGATGCCAGTGACCAGCCTTTTGCAGTATGAAGCAGAAGTCTCGAGGAGGGTCACACAGGTGGTGTAAACACAAGGTTTTACACCAGAAAGAAACTAATTTTGCATAAGTCTGGTATTCTTTATCCTTAAAATGGCTGCCGTACCTCATCTTCACCCTTTATGAATCGCAGGGCTTCTTCGACTTGGAGAAGAACATTATTGTTTCAGGATAATTCAGTTCGTGACCCCTTCAGTTTTATTCTGTACCCCAGAGCTCAAAACAACAGGCACACACACACATGCAGGCGTGCATGACAAGAAAAACTGATTTCAATGAATTTTCATTGTATATACAACATTTTCCTGGTTTACAAAGGAAAGTGAATGGGTAAAATTGATTTTCCCTTGTACTTCATTGGCTATTCATTATATGAAGTTCTTGTACTCAAACTAAAGATAGTAAATTTTTAAATGTAAAGTTGTTTCTTCCTGGTTTTTAAGCATAAGACTTAAACATCCAAACATTTTTATTAACTTAAGTATAAAGGAGTGATAGCTGTTTAAAAATTAAAATAATTTCTGAAAGGCAAAGTATTTTGTTAATCAATTTAAAATACAATTCCAAATAATGATTTCCAAAAAAGTTTCAAGAAATAGGAGCTCCCTTCTAGGTTCTGATGGATTAATTGAATGAAGCGCATTTATAGTTTTAAAAGACAGTGTATTGTATGTAATCAATTTAGTGCCAATTCCATTTATATGTTTTAGTTTTCATCAATCCAATTTTTACATTTATTTTGATTTGTACTTCATATCCACCAGACCTTATTTTCTAAAGCTCCACTGTTAATATCTTCTCATAGGGTCCAAATTTACTGTTTATTGTCAAGTTCTCGTTATTCTCAAAGGAATGTTGTGACTTGTTTTGGAATTTCGTGAAAGACTTTCCGAAGTTAAAAAGCTGAGAAACAGTGTGAACGGTGTAGTGCCTTGGCGAGCCTTTGACACAGTTGAGAGCATTTCCGACAATAAAACATTAAGGGGTAGAAAACAAATATTTTATTTATTTATTTATTTTTTTTGTGGGTACCGGGGGGTCGACCTCAGGACCTCGCGCGCCAACAGGCACCCGTGCCGCTGAGCGATATCACCGGCCCCTTTTTCGTATGTGGGATCCGGGAGTCGAACTCGGGCCCTCGCGCTTGCAAGGCAGGCGCTTACGCCACTGAGCCATCTCACCGGCCCGAAAATAAATATTTTAAACTGTAGAAAGAAAATGAGAGTTGTCCTGTGAATATTTAGATAAACAGCTGATTAGCAAAGATATTATGTCCAAATTACCATTTATAAGAATACTATTACGATAGCCACCTCAGAGAACTACAATGAAGAAAACGTGTGTAAAGTGACCACACCACTCTTAGATGACTGTTAACGCAAAACCCATCACCAGGTTTCGTTTGCATAAGAAAACACATGTCTGAATTATTTTGGAATTAGCCCAATAAGAAAGTAGTTGAGGACAAATACATATTCACTTTTGTATTCACTTGATGAGTTAAAATATCAGTCTTTTAATGCATAACAACAAAAAATGGAATTACAGTATAGAATTTATTTACTCAAATATAATTGAGTTACCCTTAGGAATACTTCGTGACTCATGAGTGCCAAGCACAGCTCTGTCCGCCACTGAGTTAAGCACCCTGTCCCTCTCGCACCCTGTCCCTCTCGCTCCCCATCTTCTTTGTAGTGGGTTGGGGCTCGAATCCATGGCCTTGCTCTTGCTGCACACGCGCTGTGCATGAGAGATTTTTCAGAGCCATAATATGTTTTCATTAGGCCTGGCTATTACAGTATCATAAACTGCTTGCGAACATGAAATTGAATTGTTGATTTTGAGGTAGATTTTGATATTTTAATGAATAGGCCATGCGTTTGAAATTTGAATACAAAATTACTCTATTGACTTTGAGGACTTTTACATTATTAAAATGTAGTCTGGCCTTTATAGAATACTTGTGTTTCAGAATTCATAGATTTCAAGTATTTGACTAAAATTTAATTAAATTTACTAAGAATTCAATAATATAAGCAAAGCGCTGATTAACTAGCACTTCTGTATTGTGTACTACATTATTATAGTAAGTTACATTAGGAATTATGTACAAAAGAAGGTATTAGGGCTGCCTGTCATGCAGTGGAAAGTCGTGCTGTTTAAGAGTCTTCTCTCGGCCTTTCAGGAAGTCGCGCATGGCCAGCCCCTTCTCCTGTGCTCATCAAGGAGGCACGGTGCCCTGTCTGCTCAGTCTTCATAGGCCTAGGCACCAAGGCGCACTCCAGCCATGTTTCTGACTGTCTTTTTTTAGACTGGTACTTTTATGTTCTTCCACCTAAATCATTATTAATGACTTAGTCATGGATTGTCTAGCTGAAATTATATAATGAAATTGAATGTATACATATTAAAAATAAGCATTCCACAAATATATCCTTGAGCAGTGTACTGTACTCTAGCAGCCTTAGTAGAGAATCTCTCCTGCATCTCGAATCCCTCCCTCAAACACACCATGCTCCCCGGCCCTTGCCCCCTGTGGCAGGGTGGAGCTGTGCGTGACGTGGGGGATAGAGCTGCTGGTGGGAGATTCTCTGGAACTTCTTCCGGCCTTATGACCACGTGGGTGGGGGGACAGAGGGAGCCCCCATCACTTGAACTTCCGGGCTTGAATGGACACACACTCCTCTTACACACTCTGAGTCCACCAACAACAGCGTGCAAACTGACTTTGGTATTTTAATTCACTTAAGTCATATGCAGATACAGACACATTTCAGCACATAGATTCTGGTATTTCTACTTAACTAATCTAGAAATATCGCTGTTCTTTTACCTATCTTTCTGTCACACCTCTACTTAAAAAATTATTGACTAGTTGTTTCGAATATGGCTGCTGTTTCTTAGGTTTTGTCCCAAAGTGTTTAAAAAATCAAACATTTAATCTAAAAATTTGTCTCCAAACTAAATTTTAACACAGTTTTTCAAGTTTTGAAGTCCTTATGCAACAGATTTAGCTGGATCTACACAATAAATTTCAATTCCCTTCTCTTATTATCAAATTTCTCTTCATTCTGTCTTTCTCTTTACTCCAGATTTTAAAACTATGGCAACCTAGGGAAAACAAAACTTTACAGCTTACTAGTTAGCAGGTTGGATGATAGATAAATTGAACTTAAATTGTAACAGTTGTAAATCTACATTTTTGCTCATTTCCAAGTCAACAGTCAGAGCTAAATATTATATAATCATATAACTCATGTTGAAATAAAATTATCTTTAATTTGTTAGTTTGTCTTATAAAACTCTAAATAACTAAGCTATGACCCACAGTATGTGGTGTTTATGACTTTTCTCATGGACACAATCATATTGCCCTTAATTTTCGGCAAAATGTAATGGAATTAACATGTACTCTGTAAGCACTGGGCTGAGGCCAAATTCAAATTAAGAGGTTTGAATTTAACTTGGGTCAATAGGCTGTAGAAAAAATATGTTTAAATTTTCAATACAGAGAGACATTTTTGCATTACAGGAAGCCATATGCCATTACCATGCCATCAAGATTGCCAATAGCATTGCTATATTTTCCTGAATAGCCGCACATTATTACCTGTCTGTCAGCAAGACTGGCCAGGTCAAATATAGACCTCTGTTAGATAGTACTGGCGAGTTTAATACAGGAAACTTGAAAACTCTGTCCTGAGACATACTTGGTTTAAAACTTTAAGTTCTATTGGTAACATAAAGTTGAAACATGTATATATTTTCTGCAGAGTTTCACTTTGCTAATGTAGAGTTCTGATTTAATCTATGTATATAATCTTATGTTTATAAGAACCCCCCAGGATCAGTGTCTGCAAAGGGACATTACATTCATGCATTTAGTGTGTCTGTGTGTATGCTTGTGTTTGGTATAAGTAGTGAGTTCTAGATTTCAATGTAAAATATTGGCAAATATTTTAATTCTATCTTTTTTTCAAAGCACTTATCCACTGTTTTACTGTTATTTATACATTTGAAAAATCATAATTTCAAACTGTGCTTAGAAAATAACATTTAAAGCATTTACCAAAAACATAAAAAACATCAAAATATTAAGAAAATCAATCTTGGCCCAAAAATTTAAGAAGATTAGCTCAAAAATATACTATGGTTGAAACACTGTGAAAGTGGAAGTATTTATCTTCCATTCCCAGTCTGCTACTTGATCCTCATTTTACTATTTTATAGACATGCATATATATTGCACATGGGTGTAGCATTTGTGTGTAGAACTATTTCCAGCAAGCCATGCATTCATTCAAATTTGAGACAAAAAATATCTTAGTCAGAGAATAAGTGCACTTTGGTGGTCTATATTTTGTTGTTGATAACACTTATTTTAATTTACTCTGAATTGGGGAAAAGAAGTTGTTTTGAAATGGCCATAAAATGACCACAGTTTGGGCCGGTGAGATGGCTTAGTGGCATAAGCGCCTGCCTGGCAAGTGTGAGGGCCCGAGTTCGACTCCTGGAACCCACATATGAAAAAAGGGCCGGTGATATCGCTCAGCGGCACGGGTGCCTGCTGGCGCGCGAGGTCCTGAGGTCGACCCCCAGTACCCACACACAAAAAAAAAAATGACCACAGTTTGAAGGAAGTTTTCATTTGAATGAACAAGTCTTCATGCCTCCAAAATACTGATAATACCTATGGAACACTAGCTATTTTCATAAAAGTTGTATGTTCTAGGCAATAAGATCTGATATTTAGATTTGGAGTAAAATAGGAAATTTTCCATTAAGTGACTAATAAGATGTGCTTCAAATGGCAGAAAATACCCCTGGGTGTACCTATGGGATACAGGGAATCCAGTCAGGAGAAGTGACAAAATGACAGTTCGTGCAGTCTCATTGCACATGGAATTTTGTAAAGAACTCATTTTTTTCTGTCCTTAAACACACAAAAAGTCATTTTGCCCATGTGCAGAAGGCTGTAGTAACTAAATGCCTCCAGTTAGTTAAGGGTTCAGGATTGTGCTGAATTCACATCGGTTTAAGAGTGTGAAATGGACACTATGACCCGTTGCCATAGTGACTCACACATACGCCTCCACCTTCTCCTCTAGGAAGGAGCCATGTTTAACTGTATGCAGATTTTAAAGTTACAAAGTAGAATGTTAAAAATGGTAAATGTCTCAGGCTTTTGATTTTGATTTTCACCAAAAACTGTTGGAGGTTTTGCATTTAGGAATAGTAAACAGGGCCCAAATAATGGAAGAGTGATACTTTGGGAGAATGAATGTAAAAGAATTTCAGCTGAACTGAAGAAAGATATGCAAAGGCTTAGCTTCGGATTTATTTGGAATGGCCAGAGAAATGGACAAATAATGGGGAAGAGCCTGTTTTCCGTCAGTTTGATTTCCACTAGTTTGATTCAGAACACAAACTGACAGGACAGTAAAATCTTCTTTTCAAAACATGGGTGCGGTGACTATGAAGGCAAAGATGGTTTGGAAATAATGTCGCGATCCACTTCAATATGCCATTAATGTTTATATCGGAGAACAGTAACTGTAGGCATTTAAAATTGAGTATCACTTAACGTGTCCCAACTTTTCTGTTTTATGAAATAATACCTCGTGATATTAAGGTGAAGCTGCTTTTTTCAAAATCAAACCCGATCTACTTCTACACAGTTCAGTCTGGGCAGTCTCGCCTCTGAGGGCAGTGGACGGCAGTGCGTAGCGCTGGTGAGTCCGGAGCTTCTGATGCTCCTTGCAGTCATTTCAGGAAGTCGGAGAGCAAGTGGATCGCAGAGGAGAGCCGTGCAGGGCTGTCGAAGGGGGGAGCTCCGAGGGTGAAATGGCTGTGTAATACGCGTGACTCCAGTCCTAGCACCTCCTGGCCTGATAAGGCAGGTAATCACTGGGCCTCAGTCTCTGAGAGCCCTCAGAGTGTCCCGCGCACTGGATCACCCCATTGTTCCAAGGGAGGCAGAAGGGAGCTGGCTCATTCTCTGTGCACAGCAGCATTCGTCAAAGTACAGGGACTGTGTCCCTGGGTACTTGATTTAAGTCAATAACTGCTGTGAAAAAGGCAAAATTCAAACATGCATTAGAACATAATGGGGTTTTATTGGTTTTACTATCTTCTTGTATTATTTCTTCTTGACGGACTGAGTGAGGCAGAGACCCATTTATAATCAGTACATTTATTTTAGTGTGTGTGTGGAAATCATTTGAAAGGCGTATTTCACTGTTTGTTTAATGAAGACAATAAATATTGGTGTGCCCCTCACCGTTACCGTTAGGAGAAATGTTCTTTGTGTTTCTGGTAGTCGGTTCTGTACTGCTGCCTTTCTCCCAGTAGCAGCTTTTCTCCCAGTAGTGAAGTTTGTTCAGGGCCTGAAGGTCTGTAGTCCCTCCTGGGGAGGTTTCCTGGTGACTTCATTCACACTGCTTATTTCTGCTGTCACTGAAAAATGCCTCCCAAATCTACCGTCCATGCAGACATCAGAGCTAAGTTTCAGTCTTACTCCAACTGCCTTTTCAGTAACTATTGGTGGATTCCTTCCTCAGTCACCTCCTCGTGTAGACTGAGATGACTTGATTATTGCTGTCCCCGAATGTACCACTCCTCCATTGTTCTCATCTTTGTTAATAGTCCTGTTCCAGCACCCCACCAGAGCTCTCCTCTTTTCCCGCCATTGTGACCATGGACTGTCCATGATTCCTCTTCATCATGCTTTTAATCCACTTCCACTCACCCTATCCACCACTGCCCTCTTAGTTTGGGAAAGTTCCACCCCTCACCCTTTGAATGCAGTGAGTTTCTATTTCTCATTCTCTGGGTTTCAATCCACTTGTGACAAGCTGAATCCACACTGCCTTCTAAATGGAGTCTCAAGAGTAAATACTATTCTTTCACTGCTCTGACTCTGCAGTTCTCAAGGGGAAATTATTTTGTGTTTGGTTCTTCTGCATTATTCTAGTGTACCCCTAATGTGATCCCTGCCATTGTCACCTGGTCCCTTCTGTTCTGCCATTTTGAGGAGTTCTGCTTGTAGGGTGCTGCATTCCTGTTTTGGCCTGAGTGCCTCACACAGGGTATTCATGGGGCTCAGCCTTCCAGATCTCTTCCACTCGATGTAGAACTGCGTTTCTTCTTTCCAAGGAAGTCTTTTGTGACCAACGCTCCTGCCCTGCTGCTCAAAACATTGCTTTGCAACTAATGTGAGGTGGTGATAGTAGGGTTTGTGATACAATGCAAAAAATTGATTTAAATGCATTGACTCTTCCTGGTTCTTCTCTATGAAACACAAAATAACTTGAGAATAGTGGTCACAGTTTATGGAAGTTGAATTCCAAGAGTCTAGTTAAGTTTTGCTTAAAACCGAGTTAATATAATGTAGTATTTGCACTTAGTCATAGTGTAAAGTGCTTTAATTCAATACATATTTATAATTGTTTCTGTGTGTCAGACACAAACTTTTCTCCTCCAGTTACCTTGAAATGTGTAAGTAATAACCACAGACTATGGCTTCCCTTTTGTGCTGCACAATATTAGACAGATGAATGAATTCAAAATGTGGAATATTATTCAGCCCCCAAAAGACGAAATCTTTTCATTTGTGGCAACATGGTTGGAACTGGAAGACATTATATCAGGTAAAATAAGTCAGCTTAAATTGATAAAGACTGTATGTTTTGGAAGCTAAAAAACCCGACTGTGTAGAATTAGAGTTCAGAATAGAGGCCACCAGAGGTTGGGAGGGGTTAGAGAGAGAAGGTGCTCCTTTTTAATGGGCTCCTTTTTAAAATAATGGGCTCCTTTTAAAAAATGATTTTGTACAGTGTTGTAGTTAGACCTTCTTTCAGGACACATCGACTGTGGTGAAAACACCCAAACCCTCTTTAATCTGTCATAACAGCCCTCTGTGCCATGTGTGTCTATTCGGATATTTTGGTGTTGCTGGAAAACCATGTGAGATTCTGTCTTTGAAATATCGCATCGATCACAATGCCATCCTGCTGAGATTTCAGCCTTCTCTTTATGTCAGTACCATTAGAGTCTATTATTTTTTAAAATTCTCTATATTCAGCTTCCATGGCTAGTTCTTTGTCTTTCAAATCTCAGTTTAAAATGCATCTTTTCAAGGAGAACATTCCTGACTGTCGGGAGTAGCCACATAGCCCATCTCTGCAGCGTGGTCAGGTTTTATTCTGCAGTGTGGTGCTCTTGCCTGCTCTAGTTCATTCATTTGTGTTTCTCCTCCACTAGAGTGTTAGGAGGCCGGTGTGTACCTTCTCCTGCAGCTCTGGGGAAGGCGTCTACAAAGCGTGGCCTACCAGCTGCTTTTGTAAACCCTCGGGGCACAGCACACCATTTGTGTGTATGTTTCTCCTCCACTAGAGTGTTAGGAGGCCGGTGTGTACCTTCTCCTGCAGCTCTGGGGAAGACGTCTACAAAGCGTGGCCTACCAGCTGCTTTTGTAAACCCTTGGAGCACAGCACACCATTTGTGTGTGTGTTTTCTACAAGAGCTTTTTGTACAGCTGCAGAATGAGTGGTTTTGATGCAGATCAAGACCTAAAATATTTACTGTCTGGTCTCTTAAAACATTTGCTTACTCCTGCTCGAGAGCTTAGCATGGTACTTGTCACATAGTAGATGCTTGTAAATATGTATCAGATGAAATTATTTGTTGTATACAAACCAGGGGATTAGGAAAGGAAACACCCCATTGCAAAAGACTTCAATGAAAGTTTCTCGGACATAATGATTTAGAAAACTTCTCCCAAAATTGGGCCACAGTATCTACATGAAGCTCTTCAAAATATTTCCTTTTAAAAGGGTTGATGTATCACAGAACATGAAGTGAAACTAATGGACAAGTGTGACTAAACTCCAATTCAAGTGACACCTGCCACATCGATAACTGTGGGTTGAGAGAGCGGGAACAGTAGACATTTATTCTTGCCTAGAGACAATATAGCTGCAGTGAGAGATGATTAAAGACAGTAGCGTTTTTTACCGTTTACTGGAAATTGGCTCTAAAATATGACCCAACACGAGAGCCACATTTCATACCTGAATTCGTATAAGCTTTCAGTCATTAACATGTATGTGTCTCATTCCCAAACTTTTTAGTCTTTATTGTTCAGTGAATACCTCTTATCTACTACATATACAATTATATGTTAACATCTATAATCCTAGATATTACAATGTTTTTTCTGTTCTATACCTGAAAAACTAGAAGCATTTCCAATATATAGTTCACCCTACATTGCAGAACTGTGCTTTAAACCCAAGTTTGCCTCATTCCATTGCCTCTACTTTACTCTGAGCAGTGGCGGGCAGCAATGTGGTGTCCTTACCTAAGAGGGAGGAAGAAGAGGGGGAGATCAAAGAATGCTATTAAGCAGGTTGCACTGAACTGGGGCATGAGAGGAAGGAGAAGTTGACAAGGAATGGAAGGAAATTAGTCCAAAGATGACCTTCTGTGCAGTGACACAGGAGGCAGGAGGAAACACTGAGTCCTCCAGGAAGGACGAGCGTCTCCTGTGATGTCTTGGTCTTGCTATGCGTGGAAGAGGCCGTAGAACAGGTAGAAGGAGGAGTGGAAGCTGCTTATGAAAGACTCCTATATGGAGAACAGCTGAGGACTTGAGATGAGGGAAGGCATTGCCATGTGTGCCACATAGATACCACGGGGACAGCTGGAAGTAGGGATGAGCATCCATTGAACTTGGAGGTGAGTGATGACTCAAGGTTACTCCAAAACCCTCAGCCAGTGTAACCATGGGGCAAGAGAGGAGGATGTGCGCTTTGGAGCTGGGAAGGACAGGACTGGATTGTTTACAAGCCTCTATTGTTGTTTACCAGATCCAAAACCTTGAAGTCACTTAAAAATAGTGTATCTGATTTGACCAAGTGTTGATTTACTTATTTATATATTTCAAAGGTATGTTACAATGATGGGAGCTTCTTCAATTTGACAAATTGGAAGTTTTAAGAGACATTTAGTGTAAATCAAAATGTAAAAATACATAATGTATCAGGCTAGAAAAGGACTTATGTCTGTATTAGTGAAGTATTTGCTGAGCAATGCAGTGGCTGGGACTTATAAATTTAGTGTGTCGATCACTGAAATGAGTACATGGAAACCTGAGCATATCACGCTTCCTGTGTCATTTGCATCCTGCACACCGGTAGCATTTGCGCTGCCTTAATTTTTGTGTAGATATTCATGTTTATGTATATAATAAAATATTAGTACCCCAATGTCTGTATGCAGATGTGTACATGTGTGACTGGGACGTCGGAACATTACTCACGCTGTCTTGGGCGTGGTGTCAGACTCTCTCACGCCCATGCGCCGCGACCCACGTAGGATGACCCGAAATTCTCTTCCTGAGCTGCATGTCCTCCCCCTGTGCCGCTGTCCCTGGAGTTTACACACGGGCCGCCGAGCAGACTGCAGCGGACTCCGGGGCGCCTGGTCTTCCTCTCTGGAAATCACCAGTCAGCTCTTTGTTCTGGACTGGTAGACACAGACCCCTCAGTACTACGCAGGGTGTGCTGCAGTGACGGTGCCACCCTTGGGCCCGGAGCTTGTCACCTCCTCCTTCAACCGGGTTTCATTCCTCAGCCCCCATCCTTCTCATCTGCTTTGTGAACTCAGCCGTCCCCACTTCACGGGGACACTGAACTCCCCGTGCAGCTGTGCAGGCTCGGAGCACAGGTGAGAGAACTCCCAGGTCTAACTTGGTTGGTGTTTCTCAGCCAGAGTCTCTCCCTGGCTTTAATAAGATCTTGCATGTGCAGAATTCTGTGTGCGGGTGTGCATGTGTGTGCGCGCATGTGTATTATGTGTAGTACGCCCATTAAATCTTATATAATTTCATTCTTCTTAGCAGAATGTTAGCAGTCAGTGCTGTACTTGGGACAGCATTCACCAATATGGTTTGATTTCAGGAGCTCTGGGAATGGTGCATTGTAAAAATTTCCTGCTTATGAAAATTATGTATTAAATGTTGTCTTAGAATGTATACATATATTACGTACATATATGTGCACACATGTACATTCAGTTTGACATTGTCTTTTAGCAGTGAAAATGGTTTTGGAAAGAATGATAGATTCTTTTCTTCATGACGTTCACACCAAGAAAAGTTAAGGTTGTTGTTGGACAGTAACTCAGGGCTGGGTGAGGAGGGCAGAGACTCCTGGAGATTGCAATCCCTCGTCCCGGCGTTGTCGCTGCTTTACTTGGTGTTTTAAGATAAGTTTTAAAATCTTTTAAATGCTGACTACCAGGAAGTAGAGAAAATATAAAGATAACGGTACAGGCAGGCAAGCTGTCCTGCTCTGGCACCAAGGGACAAGTACCAGGCAGAGGATGGGTCACCCTGGCAGGAGCCGCGTGAGGTAGACTGATTGCCGCCCGCCGTGCAGGTGAGGCACTGGGGGTCCACGTGCAGGGTGGGCTTTTCCCCAGCAGCGATGCACCGCCAGTGGTGGGCGGGGAGTGGCAGGCTCTCTGCTCGCATGGCGTACCCACATGCTCATGTGAAAGATGCCTCTCCGGTCAAACGCCGTCACCAGCAAGGGAGCCTGTGGTGCGCACGCGGAAACCTGTGCTATGGAGGCCTTGACCTCTGGTCTGGAGTGGGTATTTTCTCTGCTTCGCCTTCCAGCTTCCTTTCAGTGGTTTCAGAGGTTCTGAGTTTTTAAACTCATCTATTTTATTTTTCCTCGTTAAGGTTTAAATGAAAGATCTTTAGAGAATTTTTAGCTCTTTTCATTTGTTCGGAACTTAGCAAGCTGGATGCTTCCTAGAATATCACTCTAATATGTAGAAATAAGAGATCTGACCAGTTTACATTTTTGTTTACCAACCACTCAAATCTCTAATGAAAATGATCTTGGGAAATAGTATCAGTGGAGCAACCGTATTATCTTCCTCAGGTGATTAGTCCAAAGTTTTGGTTAAATATATAAATTAAGCAATGTTTTCAAATTTAAAATGAAAACATTTCAACTGTTTCTATTGAGCACTTTATTATTTGCGAGATTTAAAATAGGATGGACAGAAGGAATGAGACTCTTCAGAGCAAACACAATTACTTTTCAATTATTGTAGGTAAAACTGTTTTTGTTCAAAGGAAAGAAAACTAACAATACTAAAATAATAAGCTGACAAGTAAAAAGCTGTTGTCTATGCAAGGCATTTAAGGAGATGAATACTTGACAATTTTTCATACAATTTAGGGAAGAACTATAATACAGTTGTGTCCACTAATCTAAATTTTACTCATAAACTTATTTGACTTTCATACCAATCCTCTAGGCTATGTAGGATCCTTAATGTAATTATGCTTATCTTTCCTTTTTGTTTGTATTTGGGTTAGGGTTAGGGTTAGGGAGCGTGATACTAGGGACTGAACCCAGGCCATCACATGCAGCTACATCCCCAACCTTTTTTTTCATATTTTATTTTTAGACAGGGAGTTACTAAGTTGATAAGTTGCCTAGGGGGGACTTGAACATGCAATCCTCCTGTCTCAGCCTCCCAGAGTGTTGGATTTACTGGCATTCAGCCCCACAGCTGGCCGGTTGTGCTCTTTTTTTTTTTTTTTTTTTTTTTTTTTCTTTTTTGGTGGAAAGAGTAGAAGCCCAAGAAGTGAAATGGTGTGTGTGGCATGCTGGACCAATGGTCGAGGTTCTTGACAACCAACTTCACCAGTAGTGTATTTGGTTTTGACAGTATCTTGAACAGAAAAACTTAGAATGCTTAATGGGTAAAACAGTTTTCTTTTACTTGCCTCCTATTCCCTGGAGGCTTCTTGTAAAATCCCTACATCCCCACCAAAACATCTTAGACAATTGCCATTTCATGTAAAGTGATGTGAAATCCTTCGATTATAGACCTGATACTGGGTTCTAACGTCTTCTCTTTCCCTTGCAAAATTCGTATTGTCTTTAATAATAATGTGGATTTTCCCTGAGCTCTTCCTGTGTGCTCACAAATTACAGATTTCATTAAAGCAGGGCAGCTGTGTTCTGGGCACTGGCCAGGTGCTTGGGCTGCGGGAAACGGAAGGAGCAGGGAGCAAGGCCAGAAATATCAGTGATACAGGGGTTGGAGAACTGACAAGGACAAGAGCCTTTTAATATCTCTACCAAATTAGCTGTAGGAAGAAGGCTTATCTGCTCATCAAGGCCCCCCTTTTCCCCGGGAGCCCCCAGTTTGCCCAGCACAGAGGAAGGTGCGTTCCTCAGATGTGATTAGAGACATCAGATTTGTTCTTCCTATCTCCCTCTGCTTTGTTAATCTTCCATTCACCCTGGGATTAGATTAGGTTCCATTAGCCGAAGCCACCGAAAAGAGTCACTCGTTTTAATATCCGTGCACACTGTCCAGGCCTTCAAGTGGATTCTTTTTGTCTGTGCACTCAATTGGATCAGTGGGTTTCTTCTTATTAACATTTTTCTTTTTAGAGCTTAGGACTGATGAATAAAATTAGTGACACCTGGCACAGCTCATCTGTTCAATGCAACACTTTCAATGACTACCTTATTTTCTAGGTTATGAAATGGGCATTTTCTATAATGATAAAGATGTAAGTTCAGTGTAGAAAAGACTTTACAGTTAGTATTGAATCTCAATAAAACCTCTAAAAACATATAATATTCTCTGACTGTCCAAAAGGAATTGTTGTAGTAAGCATGACATCTAGTAGCACTATAAATGACTTTGAAATCCTTATCGAGGTAAGAAAATATAGTGCGTTGGAGTTTCTGCAACTACAGTGAAAATTTGCCTGACTCAAAAGGTGCCACAACATAGCCTGAAATAATGATGTAATATAATATTATGAAATACTGTTTAACAGTATATCAGCTTTCATTTGGGAGAAGTTACATTATGGCTCTTATCTTGACACTCATCATGGGTAATTTTTTTTGTTCCAAATGAATCAGTCTTCTCTTTATAGTTGTATTCAAGCCTGGTTTCTTAACGTAAAAGTTGGATAAATCTTTGTTGTGGGGTCCACGCTGCACATTTTAAGTGGTTTAGAGCGTCCTGGCCTCCATCAACTCCAGTCCGATATCATCCCATTGATCTCGACTATGGAAAGCATCTCTAGACATTGGCACTCTCCCCAGGAATGGACAGCACTCAGTAGATAACCCTTCTGTCATGAGGCAGAATTCACAGAATAATTCATATTGTTCATAGACAATATTGCTTTTCAGATTTAAAATTCAATGTAATCAGATCTGTATGGAAAATGGAACTGTAGAAACAAATAGCATGTAAACCTTGAGAATTTTGGAGCATAGCAAACTCTTGTTTGAGCACGGTCTCTGTAGTTCTCACTGTGTGATTTTTGTATAATCTTTCTAGGGTTGATTTTTGTCATCTAAAAAGTCAGGTTAATACTAGTATCACACTAAAAGTGTTGTGAAGTGAGATAACGCATGGAAAGTGGTCAGCACTTACTGGAATTCCCTAAGTGCTTAGTAAATGTTACTGACTGGATTTGTGAATAGTGGCAATAATTTAAGTAATGTGCTGATTTTAATCTCAGTGAAGAGCTATAATACTAGTTATTAGTTAAATGGAAAGAGTATATAAAGGCCATGGCCAGTTATCTTTTATCTTGTTTTACATTTAGCATCACTGATGAAAATTAAGTTTTGGTGTCTAGTCCCTCTCATAATCTTAATATACATATATATAGCTCTAATGAAAAACTTATCTAGGTTATTATATATATAAGGTGAAACATAAAAATTTTTTTCTCTTTTCTAGCCATATCTGTTTCATTAGAAAGCTGTAGTTAAGGGTACAAAGTTTGTTACACAAAATCAGAAATTTCTGGAAATCTAATGCACAGCGTGATGAGGACAGTTAATATTGTGTTATCTGTAATTATCTAAGAGGACAGATTTCATTCACACAACGGTAGCTACGTAGAATAAGGAATAGGTTAAATTGCTTGAGGGTGGTAATTATTTCATAATTTATCTACGTGTCAGAACATCCAGTCTTACATTTTAATATATATACTTTTTAGTTGTCAATGATTTCTCTCTCAGTAATACTGTTAAAAGTAGAAAGCGGTGGTTGACCTTATGCGTAGCATTGGGGGTTTTGCAGTAGCTATGTAGAGCCTTCAGTGCACAGTGAATAAATCAACTGAATGTGTTAAAGCTTAGTACAAACTTAAACATAACAGGCAACAATAATGCATCATTTTATTGGTTCAAGTTTTCCGCAGAAAATTAAATTCAGAGCTCATCAATGATTCTGTATCACGTGTCATAAACAATACACAGGCAGAAGAGTCGTGGATTTTTTTGAGGAATTAACAGCAAATGTAAGATGCTTCTTTTGTGCTGTTACAAATTAGATTTTTTCTCTCCCTTGAGAAGCCAGACAGAACAATGGGACGCTCCTACAGAGCGACTGCTGAGCGCCAAGCCCATGTGTTCGGGAGCTCAGTGTGTGAAGAATAGAGATGTATGCTTGGCCTTTTGAATCCATTATCAGTGAAATCCTGTTATGCCAGTCTGAATAGAGGCCCCAAAGTCAAGGATTCCTTTCCACGTATTCACCGCTTTCAGTAGGCTTGGCCTTGGATGGCTATAAAGGACTTAATTTTTGCAAAATATAATTTTCTAAAAGATAAAGATATTCATTTTGTAAAAGGTGATAGAAAATGGGAGTTAATTTTAATTTAAGTGTAGCCAGAAGTTGGTTAGCAACTGAAGGCTAAGTGGGCTTTGGTCAGTAAGTCTTTGCAACAATACACTCAAATATTGCTCATCTCAGATCAGGCAAGAAATCACAAATTTGTGTGAATGTAAAACATTACTGTTTTTCTGGTATGGGGGAAAAGGGGGCAGTTATAAATATAATACAATATCATACACAACATATTATTGATAATATAAGATACAACATACTTGTCAAAAAATAAAAATACAACCAACACTGATAAAATATCTGTCAGAATAGGAGTGGTTTTATTTGTGGTCAGGAAATATTTGAAATTCTTTTAGATAGATTATTATGAAATTTTTATGTTAAATATTATTTGACAGGGCTTTGAATTTGATTTCTTGCTCTGGGTATTCAACTAAAGATTCTGACATACAGAATAGTAATTGCATTTTGAAGTTTTATAATATACAGTGACAAATGAGAGCTTTTTTAAGCTGTTGAACATTTAATGAGTCAGAGTTCTACAAATATTTTTTTCATGTAGAGTCTTTAGGTAAATGAATAATAGTTTCATAATCTAAAGTAGTATTTCCTTTAAAAAAGTAATTTCCTGGAGAATTACGTTTTGTTAATATTTTCCATTATGGAAGAAGTATGTTTTATACCCTTTATTTTAAGAACTATGATTTCAGAAAATAGTACAGATTAAAAATACTTCTTGACAATAAAGAAAGATCATAGCCACCTAAACTCTGTAATATTAAACAAAGGCTCTCCTCGTAACAACTTCTATCTTTTCTAGTACACTTGGCTTTTTCTTCATTTGTAACCAGAACAATTACTTTTAAAAAAAAAACTTTCTAAATAAACTCTAGTTACAAATTTAGAGTCTGATCTATTGTATGTACTTAAATACAGTGAGAGTGGCCAGTTTAGGATTCGCATCCACGAAAGGACAGCCTTGCTTTAGTGTGGCCTGGGTCCCACTTCATTTATCTCATCCTGAGCATCTTGTCCGGTTCTTTCAGCATTATTCACCCTGATTGCATCCATGGCATCGAGATAGAGAAATGTTGGGCACATTAGCAAAGCTGGGCAAGCTCTTTAATTTTCTATGATTTAAGGAAAGTGTCTTCATTCAGATTACTAAAATAATATATACATATGCGTATATATACACATATATTAGTGAAAGATAATTCATAATCTGGCTCCAAAAAATATAGCTAAATAATCAGGGATCTAAAATAGCACCTATATTGCTTATTTGGTTTTATGCTTTATACATTTTTTCTTAACATTTGTGCTGCTTTCAGTAGATTTTGAGAAAAAATTCAAGTGTAGTAATTTACTCAGTTTATTTTTGTTTTTTAAAGGGATTTAAATGGTATAATTAAATAAATGATTCTAAAGGGCCGGTGAGATGGCTCAGTGGAGTAAGCGCCTGCCTGGCAAGCGCGAGGGCCCGAGTTTGACTCCCGGAACCCACATACGAAAAAGGGGCCGGTGATATCGCTCAGCGGCACAGGCGCCTGCTGGCGCACGGGGTCCTGAGGTCGACCCCCGGTACCCACACACACACACACACACACACACAAATGAATGATTCTTGCTTTTAAAATTCTCTGAGTAGGGGCTGCAGACACACGCTCTCTTTGTATTTGAAATCTCTGGAAGAAGAATGGTTGGGGTGAGGGCTGTGTGCACTGCAGTAGTACCGATCCTCAGTCCGCTTAAGGGGCTGTGCTAGCTTTGTACTCCTATGGCAGATCCTCTGTATAAAGACTGGGACTAACAGAATACTGGTTGCATCAAGAAGCCCTCACCTTATAAACATCGACGAGGGGAAGTATCTGTGTTCTTCCACGTTGCTACACACTGAGTATCATCAAGTTTATAAACCTTGATGATGTGATCATCATACAATACAATTTCCTTCATTTTGTGTAAACTTTACAATTAGTTCAAGAGCCTAGGCTTTACATTCAGTATGTACTTTACTTTTGCGTAGGTGAACACATTTCAGGGAAAACATTTTGAAATCTCCCTTAGCAATATCTTATCTGAAAAAGAGTTTTCAAATATATGAATTAGAGATTTTATAATATATTTTCCTGACAATACGAATGGTTCAGAGCTTGGCTTTTTTACCGAGTGCAAAATAGTAGGATTCACAGTCAGTACATCAGTGCCTGGTACTGATTGTTGAGCTATGAAATAAAATTAAGAAAAAAAATTAGCATCTCTGAAAACAAAAGTTTATTAAAAATAATTAGCTGTCTGTTGTTGCTTCATGTGAATGAGAGTCAAGGAAATTCAAGAGATAGAATAGATTGGGGATTAATGAAGTCTAACTGGATCACAAATAAACATCATTATTTGTTCAGTAGGTTATTACTATAAAAGTCATGCATGTTTAAAGAAAAAATACAACGTCTCTCTTTTTCTGTGATATTTTGTATAGTAATGTAAATATTCATGAATGATGAGTATCAGTGCAGGTTACCTGTATGAATATAAATTTTCATGTAACTGGCCCCTTAGTGTTCATGGGATCGTGCTGTTGAATATGAATGCTCCAGTATCTCCACGGCACCGTGGATGTGGCCCAGCTCATGAATATTCACACACACAACTGATCTTCTGAAAGTAATCATGTCCATGAAGATAACAATCTCATTAGCTTTCGGTAATGAGAACCGCATCAGGATACTTGGCCAGCAACAGTGCTATAGTCCCTTGTTCGTGTGTCTTTCTTTCTTGCTAAATGATACAAACTTTTAAACATGAATACATGTGCTATTCACCTTGCTTCACGAAATCTATCCTTTGAAACATAGAAAAGATCATGCATGGTTTAAGCATGGTTGAATTCGCTTGTTTTATTTATGGTGATCACAGTAAAGAACAGAAGAAAGTAGAGCTGTGTCTCCAGTCCTTCTCCTAAACACATTCATTCACACTGTTCAGGTTTCATCTGAATTTCGCAAATTCAGAGCAGCCCAATCTGCTGACCTACTGGTCTCATGGTACCTGTTTTTACACATAAAGACAAGAAAGATAGGAAGTTATATATTCCATGTTTTTGAGTACAGGGAAAACTATATTCTGTGTCAGTTGAACTTTTAATGTGTTGGGTTTAGTAGGCTATGATGATGGCACCCCATCATTATAAATTATATACTACAGATTGGAACTTAAATCACATCCCACGGTATAATGGCTTCTCATTCATCATAATGAACAGCCTGTGTAAAATAGTTACTCAAGTCCAGTGAGTAGTTATAAATTGAGATCAAGGTAAACCTGCTGGCCATTATTATCCTCATACGTTATTAACTGAATGATCAGGAAAGCAAAACAGAAATCGAAACTGTTTTTTCTGAAAGTTACTGGTAAAGTATCAATTAGTTTCTGTTGTCTAACATTGATATCGTCAAGCCTCTGAATGATGTTTTTCTCTATCGAACTATATATACTTTTTATTGTATAAGCACTATACACTATGCTTAGTGAGAAACATTTTTAAAAATCCTGGTAACAGGTCAATTTATGTTAGTTTCAGTTCCCCAGAACAAATGTAATCATTAGTTCTGAAACACGTACTAATAATTTTTTAAAAAGTGATTGGGTCTTTTAAAACTGCTTCTAAAATCAAGGAAGCATAGCACCCAACACTCCTTCAGTTTTATGTCTCAGCATAGCTCTTGATAGTTCTGAGATGAGAGCGACTCTGCCCTTGGGACCCTTCTGACAAAGTCTTGCGGGGATTCTTGCCGATCACAGCCGTGGGAATGGCCCTGCAGTCTCGTGAGTGATGAGGAAGACCACTAATCTTTCCCCACTGTTCAGGACAGCGCCCCTGCAAAGCTGCCCCCAGGTCAGAATGTCAGTAGCGACACCACCATGGAAAGTTTGTTTGAAAAAATAATTTTACATCTAAGACTTTTTGATAACCATTGAGTTTACAGTGCTTTTTTAGATAGAGCAAGGAGAGTATGTCATATTATTTTGTAAATAAAATGAAAAGATGCTCGATTTTCAATTATAAGTTTGAATGAATGGATTTTTTTCTTTTTTTATTAGCAACAATAGTGTTGAATGAACTCAACTGGACAAGTGCCTTAGATGAAGTTTTCAAAAAAAACCGAGAGGAGGACCCTACCTTGCTGTGGCAGGTGTTTGGCAGTGCCACCGGCCTGGCCCGCTATTATCCAGGTAAGTGGTAGAGATTCGGTAATTATCGGATGAAGTTGTGCGTTCCAGCTGCAGTTTTCTTTGTGAAAGCTGTCCTATACTGTAAGATGATCACAGCGCACTACTTCTATAATGAAAAAAAAATGTTCCCCTTATATGACTCCAAAATGATCAGCGTCGTCTTTAACTGGATTCCTGAGACACGACCGGAGTGGTCGTACCCACAGCCCCACCAGGTGAGAGCTGCAGAGAGACCAGGTAAGAACCTGGAGCCAGGGCTCCAGCGGATCCTGAAACATTCCTGAGATGGGAGTACTAACGTTCGGCGTGGGCTGAACTGTAAGTCACAGTAGAGAAAGTAATAGAAGTTTTTAGAAACTAGCACAAATATTTCTCTCCAGATTATAGGTCTACACTTGTAATTTATAACCGAAGTGTTAACACTTTGCCTTAATCAGTAAATGTGGACTTATTAGAATGAGTACAACAAAAGATAAGATGAAATCCTTAGAAAAACTGAGCTTTTTGTGTGAAGATGGATGAATTCTGGGCAGCTCAATGATCATAAATATTCAGTGAAGATGAATATATTTTGGAAATTAAAACAGCATCTTTTAATCCTCTTTTATAAAGGAGAGTAAAGAGAAATACACAGTGATTTCTATAACAAAAGTGAAAAGGCCATCCTTTAATCGTTTAATCACTAGACCATCCTGAGAACCCATTAAAGTACTTTAAGTGAAATGTTTCTTGGTATTTTTAACTTCTCCACCTGCTGAGTGAGTTGCCAAACACAAAATGCGTTTTCTTTCTCAAAGGCTTGAGGATTATTAGAAATGGTCTAGGCAGTTTGGTTTTTAGTGGACACAATATAACTTTAAATAGGAGAATTATTTTTTGAGATTGGGATTACCTAAATATGCTTAGTAAATTGAATTATTCAGAGTAAAAAGGACTGAAATAAAAAGTAGGTTGTATTAAGCTTTGTACTGGAACAAATAACAGTAACAGAGATCAGTGTCTGGGTATCTTCAGACTGATCAGTACACGGATGAGGTAGGGACTTCACGTGTTCTCTGTGATCACAAACACCTAAAGACAGGATCAGTGGTAAATATTTTTAACAGAAATCCAGCACCCTAGGAAAGGCCAGGTTTGTACTAAATATTGTAGTAAATGATTTATAATAAAATACTCACGTTAATATTTGATGTAGGAAAAATTATCACATAAGTAATTATCTTAATAGTAGAATTTTCCTCTTACAGAAATATTTTGCACTACACTCCAACACTTACGACTTCTAAGTTACTTTATTAACCTTTCATATTGCATATCAAAAACTTAAAATTAAATTTATAAGATATCATAAAGAAAAAAAGCAGCACTACTCATGCATCATATAACAAACCGATTATAAAAAGCCTCAAAATTTTAACATTTCTGAATACAATTAAAAATTATAGGACTGGGCCGGTGAGACGGCTCAGCGGCTTAAGCGCCTGCCTTGCAAGCGTGAAGGCCCGAGTTCGACTCCCGGAACCCACATACGAAAAAGGGGCCGGTGATATCGCTCAGCGGCACGGGTGCCTGTTGGTGCGTGAGGTCCTGAGGTCGTCCCCCCGGTACCCACAAAAAAAAAAAAAAATTATAGGACTTAGACACCTCGCGTTTCTACCCGATAAACCACACATGGAATATATTTATCAGTAACTAATAACAGTAGGTTGCTTATGAGTCTTTAAAAAATTACCTCATGATAAATTTCCACATGTGAACAGTTGATGGAAGGAGAAAAAAATGTTAGAGAAAATTAGTGTAATAATGAAAAACGAAGCGCCCTGAACCAGAAAGGAATGAATGATGCAGAGAGAGAGAGACAGAGGAGGGCTGCGTGAGAGGAAGCGCCGAGGAGCACGTGTGCAGGCCCAGTGCCCTGAGGACCAGCGGAGCAAGGGAAGGAGGGCTGTGTGGAGTGCTTCTCAAAGGGGGTATTTAACCAGTAATGTTTCTAAACTTACTGCTAAGCCATCTTCTGTAATTTATTTATTTTAAATGCTGAGCAAGGGAGAATGGCTTAAGACTTAAAAATGAAATACTTTTTATTCACAGTACATCACACTTCCCCTCTGATTTTACCATTTTAATGCAAGCCAATACAGAGTGGCTCATCCCTGCTTACCGCCTGTTCAGCCAGAGGTTGCAGATGGTCTTTTCGTGTTATTCATCATCTTAACCAGTAGAAGCACTGCATGCGTCATCACTCAACAGGATTTTCACATGCGAGACATGGCTCCTGGTGGAGACCTCTCTAGCAGCACTGAGAACTTGGGTAGATGTGTTGATTTTCTGGGGCCTCGTCATCAAGTCTGGAAAACATAGAACAGTAATAACTCCTCAGGTTAGCACCTGTGGGTTTTTGTGCTCAATGAGATAATGTGGTGAGAAATGCTCAAAAAATACAAAACTATAGGCAGGTCCGCAACGGTGCAGCAACTGGAATAATTCATCTACGTCCAGCTTTGTCTTCATTAAAGACCCTGAAGAGTGTGGTTGAGGTCGTAGTCGGTTGGCTGGGAAGCCGACACACAGATGTGGAAGGGCTTTCACTGTGCCTAAACCATGGTCCTAGACAGCAACAGGGACCTGTGAAGTTGGCCTGTCACCTTTGGTCACTTCAGAATTGCCAGAAAAAATAAAGGATGTCCACTTAGATTTAAGTCTCAGGTAAACAGTGAAGATCCAGTCAGCATAAGTATGCCTCATGCAAAATTTGGGACATGCTTTTTCTAAAACACTATGTTTTGTATTTAAATTTAAACTTAACTGGTTCTCCTAAAGTTCTTTCTTTTGTGTGCAGTACCAGAGATTAAACCCAGGCCCTTCTCATTCAGCTATTTCTCAATCCCTTTTTAAAATTTGTTTTTTTATTTTGAGACATAGTTTTGCTACATTATCTGGGGCTGAGCTCAAACTTGTTATCCTCCTGTCTCAGCCTCCCAGAGTACTGGGGGATTACAGATGTAAACCACCACCCCTGGTTTGTCTTGTATTTCTTTCTGCTACATCTATTAATATTCTCTCTCTGGCTTTCAGTGTCCATATTTGTAACTTGGGAAAGTCATCTTCCCAGTTATGCTGCAGAATTGTGAGAATCAAATAAAATCTATTCTACACACACGCCCAAATGTAGAATGCTATACTTTTCTCTTGTTGTGTAAGCTACTGATTTTTATTTTATTTTCTCAAGAAACGTCGTGCTGCAGAATTATTAAAAATAAAATTTTGGGGCCAGTGAGATAGCTCAGCGGCATAAGTGCCTGCATGGCAAGCACAAGGTCCTGAGTTCGACTCCTGGTACCCACATAAAATAAATAAATAAATAAATAAATAAATAAATAAATAAATAAATAAAATGTTTGCAGAAACTAAAATCTTCTGATTCTCAACAGAGTCTAAAACATATTCTTGCTCATTGTTAAAGGCAGAGCTTGGGCCCAGCCCCAGACTGGGAGGGGCTAAAGTGATTCGCTTAGGGATCAGAGAGCCAGTCTGTGTGTCGTACCTCCAGCACCTGATGGGGTGGCGACCTTCAGGAACCTGCACCCCCCAGCCGAGGTACAAGGAGGACCATCAGGTCCAGAGGTAGAATTGTTGGGAGAATAGGAAACATTCAATGCATTTCTCATCATATCGTCCAGCTGTAGGGGAAAGCCAGGGATGGTTAGCCTCCTTCATGATTGCAGTTTACCCAGTTTTTAAATATGTGGAAACATGCCCTCTACTGTGGATGTCTCCAGAGGTAAAGGCTTTTTCCAGAGCTGACTATAAAATGTTGTGTATTTGGTACTCAGTGAAAGCTTGAATCCCCTCATCGGTTCTTGGACTCAACCTCTGCCTGCTTTTGAATCTGATTGATGTATCTAAGAATGGAGCTATGAAAATCATTGCTGTCTATCCTTTCTCTTCTCCCTTCTCTTTTGCCTCTCTCTTTCTCCAGCCACTCCCTTCTTCCTCTTTCTCCTCTCCAGTTTGGAAGAAAGGCGTATTGTGTTTTATAATAAAAGCAGCATTAAACTTGGAGACGTTCTTGTAACAACTGTTTTCAACGCCATCCCAGACTTTTTTCAAATCATGCCCTACCTCTGTCTCTGCTTCTTTGCCAGTAATGTGGTGAGATGATTTCCAAGGCAGGCGTGAGCACTGTCCCCCGGGGGTCCCAGACTGTAGCATTTACCAGCTCCACAGTCTTTGTTTCACAGGATAGCTAGGGTGACTCGCCTAGCATAAACATGGCAGGCCATGGACAGCTTGTGGCATCAGTAGTCATGAGCCCAAGCTCACTCATAGGAAGACTGAGTACAGCAGTGGGGGAGTAGGGGAGGCGACAGGGAAGGATTGGTCAACAACAGGACAAAGCCGTTCTGCTGTTCACCAGCATGGTCGGGCGACAATAACTAACAATACTGTAGTGTGCATTTAGGTAACTAGGAGAGAGTATTCTGAATGTTCTCACTACAAAGAAATGATAAGTATTTGAGAGGTGATGGATGCTGTGTAACATTTTGATCATGGTGCAATGTATAAGTCAACCAAAATTTCACACTGTAACCCATGGATATGTTAATTAGGATGTGTCAATTAAAAATAAAATACAACTTTAAAAAAGCTGGAACTCGTGTCTAGTGACATCTTCAATATGTGCTTATTAGAAAATCAGTTTCTTTATACGTTCTTCAGTGCTCAATTGATTTATATTAATTAACTTTAAAGCTATTAAAACTGCTTTCCATAAGTAGCAACGTTGTGAATTCTGGTATATTGTAAAAGAAAACTGTAGGTATGAGCTACTCATTTCCCTCATTGGCTCCTGAAATTAAAACAAGTAATCTCCAGTAATTGGGATTGTAATTAAGAATCATTGGCTCATTAAAATCCCAATGGAGGCAGCGCTTACTATTTTTAGATAATTAGTTGCATTTATAAAGAAAAAAGCAAAAAAAAAAATGCAAAAATTTAATCCATCCCTACATACCATTTACTGTCTTGTTAATCATTTTTTCTTTCTCTACTGTATCTCATTTGCTCATTCAAAACCATGGGGTTCTGAAAAAGAGAGCTAATGTACCTTTGGGAGACTTTGCTTGTTGCTGTATGGGCTACAATTTTACTGGGACAAAATGCAGTGGAGGGCCAGTGAGATAGCTCAGCAGCATAAGCACCTGCCTCCCAAGCGCAAGGTCCTGAGTTCGACTCCCGGAACCCACATAAAAAGGAAAAAAAGGGCCGGTGATATCGCTCAGTGGCACAAGCGCCTGCTGGCAAACACGAGGTCCTGAGGTCGACCCCCGGTACCCAAATAAAAAATAAAATGCAGTGGAATTTGTATGGAGTGACGTTTACTTGTTTCCTCATGGGAACCAATTGTCCTTAAACTATAATTCCTTTTGGAAGAACAATCTTAGGATACTTCTGAGATCATATAACAAAAGACAAGAGTCATCCGAAGAAGCCTTGTTACGTTAACCATTAAGGAGATGTTGGATAGATTTCTAGCCAATTTTAAGAAAATGAAATAACTGTGCATCGACATCCATGGTATTTCTAAAAGTAGTGTTTCCAAGGATCCCTTGTTTCATAAGTTGCATGTTTTTTTACTTGGGTATTTGTGAATGGACACATGGCTCAATGCTGAAGATATTTTATACATTTGTCAATCACTGTATAAACAAACTTTAAATTGAAGTGATTATTACTTTTCTTAATGCCAGTAATGGTTAAAACCCAGTGTATCTGCTATGTGAAGATACTTTAACAAAAGACACTTTATCAAAAAAATTTAATGACTGACCTAACAAAAGAAGTGGGCTGTAATTTTTAGTTTGAGTGGATATAAGAATGTTGGGGCCATTAACTGAAATTATATATAAAAAATATTTTTATTTTTTGAGTAAAATGATGAATTTGACTCAGAACAGTGAGGTTGGAAGTGTCCAGAGGAGAGTGTGAATACCGCCGTTTACATCTGAGGGTGGGGTCTGCTCTGAATGACGCGACATGCTTTGCTGTGTACTCTCTGTCACCTGTGTTGTGAGGGGAGACATGTGCTGGACATATGTAAAATCATATCATAGCATTTTGAAGTTCTCGCATAATCCTGAGTCATAGAGGTGACTATAGCCTCATTTTACCTTTTGGATAACATCATGTCTTATCTGGCTCTGTCTTACTTTTCACACATGAGGTTTATATTATTTGCTCAATTTACAATCAACTGTGGGTTCAGTCATGGCTAAATTGACTAAATGATTTATTTTTATTATTCACAAGTTAGAGTAGTTAAATCAGATGTTAACGTGAAGATCGGAAGGTGCTTGTAATTAGATTGGGAATAATAACCCCATAAAATATGTGAATAAGTATTGCTAAAAGCTTCAGTCATTTCAAATAATAAAATACTTCATTCCATTTCCTTTTACTTTTTATACTGCTGTTTCCACACCTTGTGCCATGCAATTTTAAATGCATAGAATCATCTTCGCTATGCAGTTAATTTTGTGTTTAGTACATTTAATTGAAGAAAATTAAGATTTTTGTTTAAAATTTATATACGTTATTCATTTTCTCTGGCATACCATATGTAAACATTTCAAAGAAATATAGCACCTTTAAGTGCTAAGATATAAGATTTACTGGCTTATAAAGGCAGAGAATTTATTCCTGTAAAATCATAATTTGTTTTCATTTTTAGAAATATATCATTATTTTCATCTAATTGGATTTATTTGCCTATAAAAATAGGGACCTGTTTCTTTGTCACAGTTTAGTTTTCTCAAAGTGGAACATAACTCACATTATTTTCCAATGAACCCTCCTATCACGTACTTAAGGGCACTTACCAAGTTTATACTTATTTCTGGGTCACCTAATCACTACATTCCAGCCATTTCAATGATGCGTCTCTGTGACCATTTACTCCATTGACTATTCCACCTAGCCGGACACCTGGTCCTTGTCAACCATTACTTTGCTAACACAAAAAATATGCACCCATATTGCACGAAAATGTTTCATGTGGGTTACCTGGCACCTGCAGAATTGCCACTAAACCATGTAATAGGGCTTTTATTTTTAAAATATGATTATTTATTCTTAGCCATAACCCTGAGTATGTGTGGATTAGTTTCTGTTTCTTGTTTATAAATAGTACAGCAGAGATATCAAAGTCACTTTCCAGCCAATATAATGATATCATCTGAATATTGAGTCTCCATGCTCAGGAAAAAGTATTTCAGATGATTTTATTAATTCAGTATAGCAGAGTCTGAGCGAAGGGAGGAAGAGCGACAAGAACAAGGCAGAACTCCTTTTGCTGAAGGAAATGAATCCTGAAAATTCTATTACCAGAAAGAGAATTTTTCTCTAGAGCTCACATGTGGGTAAGACAGAAAACTTAGAAACATATTAAAATGTAATCCAAAAAGAGATGACTGAAATTATTAAAAAGTGGTGTGGAGTACAGTTTTCTTACTTTCTCAATGCTGGGACAAAATATCCAACACCCAACTCAAAGAAAGAGAGGTTTATTCTGGCTCACAGTGTGTAGGGGTTCCAGTCCATAGTCAGCTGGCTCCCAGGTAGTGCAGCATGGCAGAGGGACGTTGCAGAGGAGAAACAGTCCATGGCATGGAGGTGGGAAGCAGAGAGAGATCAAGGGAGGAGGAGGGAGATAGACTTTCCAGCCCTCGCCTAGTGACTCACTTCCTCCAACCAGGCTTCACGCCTCAACATCACATTTAACCATAAACTTTCATAAGTGCACTCATCCGTGATGAGTATCATATAGTCACAATGCAGTCACCACCCAGAAGTCCCATCATGAGTGCATGAGGCTTTGGGGGGACTTCTAATACAAACCATCACAATGATTTAGATTATGAGTTCTCTGGTAAAATTCCACAAGCTGACTTTGTCCACTTAACGTTATCTGGCTCCCTTAATGTGCCATTCACACCATCCAAAGTCTGCTCCAATCACTACACAGTACAGCGTTCGTAATACAACCCTATGTGTTGGTCAGGCTGTCCTGGGCTGGTCCAGAACACCTGACACCCACCGCTTAAAGGAGGGGAAAAAGCAGGGAGCACGTTTTCAGGGTATTCAGTCAGTGGGTAGCAGCCCCAAGCCCGAAACATCATGGCAGAGAGATGTGGTGGAGCAGAATGCTTAGTTCACAACAGCTGGGAAAAGGAGCAGGGCGACAGTGTCAGAGATGACAAGGAGGACTGGAAATAGTGCCCGGGGCCTCCAGGAGCCCCCACACCCAGCTGCATGCTCTTAATCTCTTATGTGGCTCCCAGGACAGTCAGATCGACAGACCAGCTTAACTTTCCCACCCTACGTGGTCTGCCCCCTTTTATTTAACTCTCCTTTTAGTATCTGTACTTCTACTCTTCCTTACTGTGTGTTCTTTGTTCGTACAGCCCCCTCTGGTCATGGTACCTTCTCACACCATTCAAAATAAAATGCCAACACCCTTTCCATATGAAGGTGTTCCTAAGAGCAGTCTTCCTTTACTTCAGCCATCAGAGAACTTCGTTTTGATCTTAATAACAACAGCTATGAAAGCTCATCTTCCTTCAGGAACTATCTGCAATATCCCTTTTTCAGACCATCACAATAAATGCAGCTGGCAGTGGATAGTTCATTACCTACTGATTCTCTCTGTAGCACCTAACAGGGCCTTGCACGTGGAGGCGAGAAGTATTTATGGAATTCAGCTGGATAAACTTTAAGTCACGATTAGAAGCATTAGAGCTGGAAGAAAGTGTTGGATGGGTTTCAGTGGAATCAGTTGCTACGTGATGGAAAGGAGGAAAATGCAGATGGAACAGTGTTAGGAAGCAGTTAGTGTTTTCTAGTCCCCTGTCTGCATAGCTTGTGAATGCATTCTATCACCTGCACCAGTATTCTACCCAGAGTTTCTGAAATAAAAATCATCTTGATTCCTAGAAATAAATAGTAGCCTATGTTATGCAAGTAGAGTAGGATAGAAAGAAGACACGATGTTAAAGCCCAGGTCATAGGAACATACTTTTAAGTGGTCAAAAACTAAGTACATCTTTAAAAATATAGTTCTTGAAAATCCACAATAAATAATTCTAGTGATTCAATATTACCGTTTTTCAAATATCCATTGGTAGAGTGGTTCTTTTTTTTTTTTTTTTTTTTTTTTGGTACTGGGAATTGAACTCATGACCTCACACTTGCCAGGCAGGCACTCGTGCCGCTGAGCTATTTCCCTGGCGGTAGAGTGGTTCTTATGTGCCAGGTATGGCTTATGTCTATAACTCACTGAATCATCCTGGCCACCCTTAGAAGTGGGGCTGTGAATCCTATTTTACTGAAAAGATTATGTATGTTATCCAGATTCATGCATGCAGTAAAAATATCTGGGTTGTCTGGCTCCAAAATTCATTCTCCTTATTTTAATGTGCTGTCAGGATATCTCCAACTAAAGAAGTCAGTTTTACAGAAGAGATGAGAGAATACACTCTGATAATCATGGACCCAATTGGAATGACTGTCTTCTAGAATTATCTTCTGCCTGTGAATCTCACTGTTAAATCTAATCCATAAAACATAAGCCATTCAGCATTTCAGATCTTGATCTGGAAATGGTCACTGGCTTGAGAGCAGTTACTTTGTAAAAACATATGTCCAGCCTCCAAATCCAGGGGTGGCTTGTAAAATATAAGGCAGACGTCAAAACTCTGCAAAGATTCTAGAGCTATAAATATTATACAGTGGTACCTCTGTTCACGAACTTAATTCTTTCCACCATTCTGGTCACAAATAAATTGGATGAGAACTGAATCAAATTTCCCCATAAGGTCAACACTGAACCTAACCATTGAATTTGATTCAGTTCTCATCCAATTTGGTTTGCATAGAATATAGAGGGAGGAAAGAAAAATTGTAAGCATATTTAAAATACGCTATGAAAATTTTGCCTCCTGTGCATTATACCAGCTGCAAATCTTGACCCAAGTTTGTATGACTCAGAAAAATATTGACCGATCTCAAGATATTCATCCAATTGCATAACAGAGACACAAACAGTACTCTCAGGAGAGCTCCTACCTTACAGGAAACCTGTTGGCTGGGAAGCTCTGGTCACTGGAGTTGACCAGCAACTGAGGTTCCATCTGTCTATCGTTCCCTAGAAAGTTGTGCTCATCTGTAGGGCCAAAGCTTATTCAACACTAGCACTTCCAAACTTGGGGACGGAAGAAGGGGCAGTGTCAATTAGTGGGAGGGAAATGGTAGGACCAAAGAGTTGTACATATGCCCTTCTGCTCGCGTGCTCTCTGCTTGAATTATATCAATAGCCCATCATGCCGGAGATGCTACGGTGTCTGCTGTAGCAGGCTGTGAGCTCGTTCCTGAGAGGTACTGTTAAGAGAAGGGAGAAAGACACGCACATCGAAGCCCTCCCGCCAGCTACTCTGCTGCCGCTTCTAGTATCTTGGCATACGTTTGCCCCGCATGTGAAACAGTTCCTATTCTCCCTGTAGTTGGTCCAAGGTCCCCCCACATGGGCACATGCAGTTCACAGTCCGAGTGGCTGTGTCACATGTATCATGTACTATGACTTTTCCTAATTTGACTGAGTGATTTTTTCTAGCCTGTTTGTTCCAACTGCTGTCCACACGTGTGATCTACGGTGGTTTCTGTGCTATCATGCACGTCCTTTTGGGAAAACTGAGTGAGGAGTGCACGCTGGTCACTGATGCACTGCCCCAGTCCACCCCATCAGGGAAGAAATGGAGACTTCACACCCTGCAGAAGGGCAGCTGCTCAGTGAGCCCGAGGGCTGCTGCTGGCAGTGCTCGTGGGAGTCACCCAATCGTCTGGAACAGCCTGTGGCGTGTCTGAAGGCGCGAGCTCAGGGCTGCGTGGCTTTCACAGCCTGCTGATTTCTGGGGCAGGTTTAGAGCCTTTGGGAGTCTAAAGGTCAGACAATTGCAGTGCTTCTGCAGCCCAGGCTTGGACTCTTTAGTGAACAAACTAAATCAGGAATAATGCCAGTTGGCTTCTAGGTATTTCCTTCCAGAGAATTTCTTATGTAAGCTGTCCCACGGCTACAATCCAGTCTAGAAATAATTCCTAAATATGACATTTTAAATTTACGTATTAGATTCTGAATTTAAGCCATCCCCATCCTTTTCATCTGAGGGGTGGCTTACTTGAAGACAGTAGTGGGTGCAGACCATTTGATGTGATAATAAGCACTGAACGTTACTGATGTTTAAAGCGTCTGTCTGTACTGTGGCAGAGGTTGCTAGCTGCCCACAACGTCTTGTCTTCTCATTTTGTTGTGAAATTTGCTTTTGGACGTGACCGCCAGGCCAGGAACTGTTTCTCAGACCTCTATGTCTGGGTAGATCCACGGGGCTAGTTGTCACCAGTAGAACGTGAGTGTGGTATTTGTCACTTCAAGCCTGAGATTGTTATGAGTAGGTGGGCCTTGCACACAGAGCTTCCTTCCTTTGGCAGCTGATGCCCAAGGCCTTGGGTGGCCTTGGAAGCCAAACTTTGGAGAGAACAAACGCTGTCTGGCTTTAGACCTCTGCGTGCCTGCTGGGAACAGATCCACCTCTGCACACCCAGCCATGGCCAGTCATATCCCCTTAGATGAGTGAGAAGCGGCTCTCCTGTCCTAAGACATGGAGTACTTGAGATCATACCTTAAAGTATTTTGCATCACCTTAGCTAACATAGATCATCTTTCTGTATTTTGAGTATTTCCAAGATACTCAAGATCTGAAGACATCAGCTGTTGGCTTTCCCAGATTCTCCGGCTCCTCAGGATGGGCACATAATTTGCACTCATTAAGGAGACTCCTGCTCCCCAACCTAGATGAGGGGTCCAGTGGGGAGAGTCTTTCTAGGATGGTAGAGGTTGGGTAGCAGCTCTCAGATTCCTGGAAATTACATATTCAGTGGAATACATATTCAGTGAGTTCATTTTTGCTTATAACCAGACCAAGTTTTTGGCTTATCTTTCAGTTCAGGGTGTGACTAATGTTCTCTAGGAAACAACTGGGACAAAACTAAAATAATGGTCCTCCAATTAAAGCAAGACAAAGGGACCAAAAGTCACTTTGAATATGCATTTTGGAGTGTACAAAATGTACCTCTGTTTTCGTAAGATAAAAAATGTGGTGTCTTTCAAAATTAGAAAAATGTATTTTATACTACAAAGAAACAACAACTGGGATCTCATCTTATTAAAAAGCTTTTGCACAGCAAAAGAAATCACCAACTGAGTGAAAAGACAACTCACGGAATTGGAAAAAATTTTAGCCAGTTGTTCTTCAGACAAAGGACTAATATCTAGAATATATAAAGAATTGAAAAACATCAGACCTCCCCCAGATTTAAAGACCCAGTCCAAAAATGGACATCTGAGATGAATACGCACTTCTCAGAAGAAAAAGTACAAACGGCAAATAAATACATGAAAAAATGTTCATCATCATTGACTATTCAAGAGACCCAGATTAAAACAATGCTGAGATTCCATCTCACTCCAGAAATAATGGCTGTTATCAAGAAATCAACCAATGACAAATGATGGCAGGGCTGTGGGGAAAAAGGAGCCCTTCTCCACTGTTGGTGGGAGTATAGACTGGTGCAACCACTGTAGAAATCAACCACCAAAGAGATTCCTCAAAAAACTAGGACTAGAGGTTCCGTCTGACACAGTGATTCCCCTTCTTGGTATCTTCCTAAAAGAATTACAAGCAGCGATATGTGCACACCCATGTTTATAGCAGCACAGTTTGTTATAGCTAAATTTTGGAAACAACCCAAATGCCCATCGATTGATGAATGGATAAAAAAGATTTTCTATACAATGGAGCACTATGCAGCCATAAAGAAGGATAAGCTTGAGACATTTATAGCTAAGTGGAAGGACCTTGAAACCATACTCTTAAGTGAAATAAATTGAACACATATGTGTAAATATTACATTGTCTCTGGTGTGAGAAACTGAAAGTGTAAATAAGAACCAAAATGTAATGGGCTGGTGATATAGCTCAAGTGGCACGGCACCTGCCTGGCAAGCGCAAGGTCCTGATTTTGATTCCCGGTCCCCAGCCCAAAAAAAGAACCAAAATGTACAATAGATATTGTGAAACAGGAAGTAATTGTTCAAAAGGAAAGGGGAATTGGGGGGAGATGGAAGGGAAAAGAAAAAATGAGAAAAAAAGGATAAAATAGAAACAAAGCTTTGTAAATAAGGAGGAGAAATGGGTTGAAGAGAAGGGAGAGGAATGGGAAAAAAGAGGAACTAAGAGATCTCATGTACAGGTACAAATTCCCTATGATGAATATGATCATTAATGCATATCTAAATTATACCAATAAACTTAATTAAAAAAGAAAATGTATATGAATTTATTAGTTGAAAATAAAATATTTATCACATGTAAGAGAGTCTAGTAAGAGTCACTCCTCAGCACACAGTGTTTGCTTTATTGTTTCCTAAGAGCTAAAGTGAGAAACAAATACTTTCCTGTTAACTTTTGACTGTTTAACTATAAAATGGCACTAAAATCTGTGTATTTTCTCAGATGCTCTTAGTTAATGTTCAGGTGAGCACTTGAGTAAGCTGGTGATTTTGTAGCTGCCCTAGCACACCTTTGATGTGTGAACCAAAATAGTATTCCAGAAGATTTAATAAATGATACATCTTCAATTTATTTTTGATCAGAGAAAAACATCCTCATAATTTATCATTATTGCCTTTAATAATAGGATTCGGAAATGAGATGCCCGTAATGTGGGATATTTCTGGTCCTATCTCCTGCCACCCCCAAGTCTTCCTGGAAAGCCAGAAGAACATCTGAAATGAGCGACACTTCACTGTTCTTGGGGATTTGAAGTGCCACGATTGTCTTTCGAGGCTATAGTTTCACTGTGCACAACTATGAAGCTGATTATTTCAGGAAATTGCTTTGTGTGCTTATTATCTGTTTTACTATTTGATCTGCCATAATTCTGAGCTTATATAAATAACATACCTCTTAAATACCACAGTGGGATTTTAAATGTTAATTAGTAACATCACAATAGAAATTACATTTTACCATAATAGAAATATCTTAATTTAGTCTAATCATGGGCTGTTACTTAAAAGCAAGTATCTCAGAAACCTCATAAAAGATTATTAATATTTTTAAATATAAATCAGCCAAGACTGTACATTATATTGAATTTGAATGGTCTGGCTCATAATATAAATTATACTTTTAAGATTTTTGTCTTTAAAGAAAAACATACATTTTATGGAGTATAGTAATTCTGATCAGTTACTCTCACTTAGCAGTTGTAGTAGCGATAACAGAAACGCTAGATGAATGTGCTGTATGAAAAATAACTTTCAGTTTCCAGTGTCAGTAAGTCATGTGTCAAATTCATTGCTGGCTACTTTTTCACTCCTGGCTGCAGCATTAGGTTGGTGGTGCCTACTAATCCTACCTCTCTCATTTCCGCTGTACATTTGTATCAGTCTTGGTCCAATCAGGGAAGAGGAAAAACACACAGTATTTTAAAGCAGGGAAAGTTTAATTTTACATGAAGAATTATTGACTGTCACAGTGAGTGGGATACTTAGGGACTGACTAGAATTACAGAGAATGCTAAAGACTGTATGACTGGGAGGTTAATATCATGTAATCTGACCCTGCATATAATAACATCTCCTAAGACTAAGAGGGCCCAGAGGAATCCTAACCACCACCACCCCCGCCCGCCTAACCAGAAACCCAGATTCCTTCTTGGAGAGAATGTGGTGGTGGCTCAGCAAGAAAGAGCAGTCGCTGTCCCGCCATGCTGGTGGCGTCTACTGGGAATGCGCCGTCTGGGGCCGGGTGTCTCTCTGGAAGCTCTGCCACAGACACGCCTGGGATTTACCGCAGGCCTTGGGGTCCGGGGAAGCCGCCCAGGCTGCTGGAGCACAGGGAGCCTGGGGCCCTGCCGCACAGCAGGAGTCAGAGGCCAGGAACCGCAGGTGTCCCCAGAGCCCCTGAGCACCAAGCCACAGCTGGGGCCAAGTCTCTTCTCCCTCACAGTGTACACCATCTGTGCAGAGCCAGAAGTTGTGCCAGCTCATACGAAAGGCCCTGATCTATTTCCATGGAGCAAACCAAAGGGTGCATTTGGAGTCGAGAAGAAATAAATGACACCCAGCATCGCGTGGTACTGAAATGAAGACACACTCTTTAAATTTGTAGTAATCACTAAGACATTAAGTTGGTGTCAGGTATTACAGAGAAGTATTTGAAAGTGAACTAATGTGACTGCCAGCTTGTGTGCTGCATAATGCTAGGGTCACAAAGGGAGAAATATTTTATATTACTGGCACTTCGTTTCTACAAATGCACATTGAAAGACTTAAAATAAAATAAATTTACCATATCAGTTACATCGCCTGTGTCAGTAATTGGATCTTGGGGGAGTGCTATATTTAAACGTACTGTTTCATATAAATGTGATTAGTCATTTAAAATGAATAAATCATCTTATTACATTGCCACTAATAGGAAAGAAATTTCACAGCCAAGGAGGGACTTACTTGTATATATTTTCTGACATATTCTAATTGGCCAAATTATCTTAGTTGGCTAATAAATCTGACTGTCTGTAAAATTCTCCATAATTTCCATAGTTTCTCAATAAAGAAAAGGTAAAAATAGATTATGTTGCATAAGTCTTGTGAATTAGCAATATTCGTAAGAGTCATATGTCTAAACACGTTCAAGAAGAGAGACTTCTCCAACATAAAGTCATCACATCTAATTCATCCGTATTTATTTCTCTCCATGAGTTCTAATGTGTGTGAGCACATACAGCCTTATGAAGCATTTTAATTAAAGCATGTGTAGATTAAATTAGAATAAGTATAAATTAATTGCATTTAAATATCAATACAAGTAGACTAAGAAGTTTCTTCTGATTATTATTAAAATATAAAGGCTATAAAGTGAACCCAGCTCATTGACTGTATTTAGATTAGCTCACATCCTTCAAATAAATTTAAAGAAAACAGTTTTGATGCAGTTATTTTAATGAGAGTTTAACCTCTTAATTATACTTTCAACATGGATTTGCCATTATCAAATATATGAATGTGAAAGTTAAGGAATCATGCTATTTTGTGCTAACAAGGTTATAAAATAATCTTATATAGAGCTAGACAGATTTGCATTGAAAGAAAATATAGGAATCAGATCACTGAAAGCAGAATTTCTGCTAGCGGCACACATATTTTCTGTAAATTGACATTCTTAGTTTAAAATGAGAAAAAAGGGCAGGTGAGGTGACTCAGCAGCATAAGCACCTGCCTGGCAAGCACGAGGTCCTGAGGTCGACTCCTGGTACCCACATAAAAAATAAATAAATAAAATGAGAAAAGAAACTGGGTGACCTCCGTACGCCAGGTAAACCTGGTCAGACAGCAGCCAGCACCGCCTGTGCCTGAAGCTGATTCTCACACGCGGGGAAAACAGGCCTGACTTGGGCTGCTTTTCTCTCGTGGTGCTGCGTTGTTTTCCACTTTGAAAAAGACAACAGCGTGGGAAGAAAAACGGAGCCTCTCCTTGGAGCACTGGTGTAAATAAATGAAATTTTGTGTCTGAGGCATTTTGTGCTTTTTCAGGTTTGATAATTTTTTTTTTTAATTTTTTGTGGGTACCGGGGGTCGACCTCAGGACCTCGCGCGCCAGCAGGCACCCGAGCCGCTGAGCGATATCACCGGCCCCTTTTTCGTATGTGGGTTCCGGGAGTCGAACTCGGGCCCTCGCGCTTGCCAGGCAGGCGCGTACGCCGCTGAGCCATCTCACCGGCCCTGATAATATTTTTGTAGAGCGTCTCTAATGTTTGATTTGAATTCTGTATTTTTTTCTAGCTTCTCCGTGGGTGGATAATAGTAGAACTCCAAACAAGATTGACCTTTATGATGTACGCCGGAGACCATGGTAAGGGTTTTTAGATGGCCATAAAAAAAATATGATAGACCAAAGGAGGTCAGAACTTTTTGTTAAAATACTAGCAGGAATCTTTCCATTATTAGGATGAGTATTATCTAAGTATATAGAGTGCTCATATTTTTAGAAATAAACATAACTAAAGGTGGAGGACAGTGAGGAGTTCGAGCGGAGCGTGGTGAGTGTTGCTGAAATGGTTGATGGAGTGCGTTTCGGATGGACCACGTTCAGCTTTGTCCTCGCTCACGGCTCTCACTCTCCTGTAGCTGGTGGGGACTTTTGAGGGCTGCCCTATGCTTGGCGTAGACTCTGGCAGAGGGATGGCGCAGGCAGGACAGAGTTTGCCTCTGGCTGTGAACTAATGAGAGCCAACCCCAAGGAAGGAGCTGCCCTTGGGTTTACTTGTTCAGTGTAGAATGTGTTTTTTCCTAAAGAATTTCTACTTGTTCCCCACAATTTAAGCAACTCATTCTTGCAACACAAAGCATGAAAATACCAATAAGCTATACTTGGACACAGTTGGAAACAATTATCAATTCGGGGACATTTTACTAGTAATCGGGCTTTGAGTATTTTAAAAATATATTTAATGTATAGATATTTCTTTCTTGATGTGTTCACTTTAGGAACAACACAGTGTTTTGCACTTTGCTCTTTTCTTAGCAGGGCCTTTGTGTACATATTCATGACAAGACACACATTGCATAATTTAGAAGTACACTGTATGGTAACTTTTTAAAGAAATCCCCTATTACTGGATATTTAGGTTATTCTGAACTTTCCGTTGGGGTTCAGGCAATTCTAGAAGCATACTTGTGGATTCAAAGGACAGGTGTGTGAGGCTTCTACATGCCCTATTAAGGGTCCCAGGGGCAACTTCCGGGAACACCAACAATGCGACTGGTGTCAGTGTGAGTCTTCCTTGTGACAGTATTTCTCCAGCGCGTCCCCGTGGAGCTGTAGGTTGCGCGGAGCCAAAGCTAGTGTGTCACATGGTTTGGGTTTAGAAATTGATCATTCGGGGAGAAATGTAGAAGCTAGAAGCCAACCATGAGAAGCAGACAGGGTGCTGTGCTCGCTCCTCCCACTGAGAAGCACACCAGGACGCCTAGGGGCGATGCTAGGGAGAACAACCTGCCACGCTGCCCGTGACCTTCCACAGAGAAGCAAGCTGGGGTCAGGTGTGAACTCCACTGCTCTGTGGACGAGGGGTGCTGGGCAGACACCCAGTGCCGCAGCTGTCTGAAAGTCACCAGGCCAGTTACCTGGCAGGCCCCAAGACCTGGGTTTGGAGTGACGGGGAGGAGGTCTGGGGACGAGCAGAGCTCAGGTTCATTGTCCCACTGGGGAGCAGGCCCGCTGCCTCCTGTGTCTATGACCAGCACCACGAGCATTTCGGGTCGCTGAAGCTCAGCTCTTCCCACAGTCAGTGAACCATCTGCATAAAACTAGAGCCGCTTTGCAGTGCAGCGACCCTGATTCGTGGGCCTGTGGCTGAATTTGAGAATCAACATTTTTTTTTGTTTGTTTTTGTTTTTGTGGGTACCGGGGGTCAACCTCAGGACCTCACGCACCAACAGGCGCCTGTGCCGCTGAGCGATATCACCGGCCCCTTTTTCGTATGTGGGATCCGGGAGTTGAACTCGGGCCCTCGTGCTTGCAAGGCAGGCGCTTACGCCGCTGAGTCATCTCACCGGCCCGAGAATCAACATTTTAAACTCGTTTGTCAGCTGGTTCTTCGTTGGACACAGTAGTCTTGAGAGCCCCCACTTGAAATGCTTGGTAATAACATTGCATATTACACAATTTTAAGTTACCTTATTGACCTATTATATTTTTTTATTGATGTTATTATTTTTAGGTTCCTAAACCACTTTTTATTTACTTTGTTTTTTGTTTTCTTGATTCAGGGTCTCAATGTATTTCAGGCTGGCCTTGAGTTCACAGCAATCCTCCTGCCTCGGCTTCCCACATGCTGGGATTATAGGCATGTGCTACTGTACCCAGGCCTAAGCCACTTTCTAAAAGTGCCTAAACCACTTATTCTTTTGTTTTTATTTTTTGTCTTCAATAGTATAACAATCTGTTATTTATTAGATGACATAAAATCTGTGGTCAATGATTTGAGTTCAGGATGATATAACATTTCCTGTAATTTTAGCTATATACCAATTTTTTGGAAATTTTTTTCAGGAAAAAAAATGTCCTGCAAGTTAATTTCCTCCAACATTCACATTAATCTCCATCTTTTGTTATAAATATCTGGAAAATACACTTTAAATATCACCTCTTTGGGCTCTCTTGTGCTATGTTTGATAGATCCTTTTGAAGCTGACATTGCAGAATGTGAATAAAAACCTTTTTCTGCTGAGACAGAATAGCACTAGGACCTTGCTTAGAAATAACTTATCTCGGAGATCTGCAAATGCCAGTGTGACCAGTGTTAATGTCTGATGATTGCAAGAGAGGAAATATCCGTGTCGTTGTTTGTTTCAGGTATATCCAGGGCGCAGCATCTCCCAAGGACATGCTCATTCTGGTGGACGTGTGAGTAGCGTTACATGTTCGTACAGTGAGCTTGTGAGCAGATCTGTAGGTAACACTAGTATGTCAGACCTAAGAAATGTATGCTAGATTAAAAAAAATGATAATTGTGATATTTTTATATTCATACAGAGGAGACATAGTAAGACAATGACAAACCCAGCAAAAGCTACTTGATTGAAATGAGGAGAATGACATTTATATCGGAACCACAATGGAAAATGACGGAATTGTTCTAAAATCAGAGCCTTTTGAAAAATTATTTATTGGCTTCTAATTTTTGCTTTATATTGAGGACAGTATTAAAACACAGATTTGCTAAAACCAAGCAGTTCTTGATGCAACAAAAAGTAGAACAACAACAACAACAAAAACCACATTTAGTTGGCACTTAGAAATTAATGATTCAATTAACTTTTAGGGGTTTGTCCACAAAATAAATATTAAATATTTGAAATATTTGTACCTGGACTTTTTCAAAGGATATGTTCATATACAAGAAAGAAATTCATGGAGTTTTTACTTTGGCCTTTTGCTTATTGTTCCCTTGTTGCAAGTTAAAATGAACATGAGGTAGGCATGGGGGGTCATTGCCTGGCGATGAGCTCTACAAGGAGAGGGTCACAGAGGGTACAGTCAATGGAGGCAAAAAAACCTGGAGTTTAAATCCTGGAGTTTAACTGCTGTAGGGTGTGGAAGGAGCACTGTGGCCGCAAATCTATCATCACGGTTGCCAATCAGCTTCATAATTACTAGCTTAATCCAGTCAACAGAAGGCGCCTCGGAACAAGGACCCTGCTTCCCTCTGGGATCGCTTCTAACCTGACTTCCAGAGCCAGTGTTTAATACGTCTTCCCAGATAAGTGACTATGCTATGAGTATCCATCCATATATTTTTAAAAATTCTCACTTGCCATATAATGTTAATGTTTCATTAAGAAACACTAATATTGGTAGGAAGGAATAACAATGTTTCTTACGATTTCCACTGTGCCCAAAGACCTGATTTTTTTCTGCTGATTTTTTTCTACTGATTACTTGGGATAAATTTATTAATTGAATATGATAATAAATGGTCTAGAATTAGTACATACGTTAGCTTGCTTCATGATGTAGTTGACTGAATAACTGGTGAATAATGTGGGCTATTTCTCTCTTCACAGGAGTGGCAGTGTCAGTGGCTTGACGCTTAAGCTGATCCGAACGTCCGTCTCTGAAATGCTGGAAACTCTCTCGGATGATGACTTCGTGAATGTAGCTTCAGTGAGTATGAGATGATTGCATTTTCCTGAATTACCTCTGACTTTGGAGGCTTCGTATTTTTATTCGGAGGGGTCTCTGATACCCCCACAGGGCTGCTTTACCGAGCTATCCTCTCTTAGTTACTCGTTATCCCCCTTCCATGCCAACACCTGTTTTGAGTTTCTGAGCGATTACCCCTGCGATAAAGTAATGGAAATACAGAACACAAATGAAAAACGTTGTTCATGTTCTCCTTCACTCGAGGAGCCTAAACAGGTAAAGTGAACCCTTACACTTGTGGATACCTTTGGGGCTCCCAGGGACACATCTTGGCAGGTTTTGAAGGCAATTTTCTACTCATTGTAAAGCTCACTTTCACCCTGGACAAATAGCCATTGTGCATTACGTTTTTCAAGTGTCTGTTTTTTTTAAATAACACAAGAACCAATAGGCACCTGAATGAGCTCAGAACCGTCTTATGTTTCAGAACCGTCTAGATATTTCACATCTGGAAAATAGCTCTGAACCAAATGAAAACACCAATGGATGTCACCATATCTCATTTTATTTCACAGAACTTAGGCAGAATATTTCTTGGCCATTTTCTGGCAGGTATAATTGCACACTGAAATGGTTATATTCATAGAGATGTGGATGGAGAACAAGGAAATGGTGGTGAGGTTATTTTGTATTGAACATTAGAGAATGGATCTGTCTGTGAAATCACTTGGGAGGAAGGAGTTAAATGCCAGTCTGCAATAGATTTTTCTCCTTTGCCTGGAAGATGAGTGGGAAGGGAAGGCAGGGACCTGATATAATCATTTGTGTGCTGAGGCTCCGGGTAACTAGTTAATGATGTTTACTAAGGGTTTCTCTAAAATACGTTTGGTGGGCTATTTCTGGATAAGGGTAACTATAGTAAATAGACCCATTATCTATGATATAAGAGACTCTAGAAAATTCCTCACAGGTGACATGATTCTCTGGAGGGAATAAACTGGAGATACTTCATAGTTCAAAGAAACTCATAAGAAACCCTGTGAAACGCATGTGAATTCTTTCCATGTGGCCAGAGAGGTGCGTCCATCACAGGAAGGAAGGGGCTGGGGAGCTATCCATCTTCCATGCTAGAACGCTACCTGCCTCATGTAAACCTTAGGAACCCCTTAGTTTGTGGTTATCCTTGACATTATTTAGTAAAGTTTGATACTGCGTAAGATCTCTGATTTACGTTAGTGTGATTGTACACTCTGATCCCATGTGTTTGCTCACCACTTATTTCAAAAGAATGCAATTTAGCTTCACTTGTATATAAACATTTAAATTGTAAGGGCACTGGGATGATTGCTAACAAAATGTTGTCCTTGGTTAGCAAAGAGAAGAATGTACACACAATTTATGGCAAATTTGGCATGTCTCATTAAGTTTGTACAAAAGCAGCATATCTTCATGTCTTCTGGCTTCCTCCAAACTGAGCCTGGATTGTGGGTCGGAGTCGGTGGTTTATCTGGGAGGTGATCGCAGGACACTGCTCCGCCACTCGGTAACTGTGCGGGCGTGAGGCAGGGGAAGTGGAAGCCAGCGACAGGATCTCAGTTTAATTTAAGGAACCTTCTTCTGCTGATGAATTCTGGAAGCCACACAGAATGCTCACTTTAGAACTACCCTGCCCACGTTGGGTGCCCACCTTCCGCACGGGTGGGAAGCTCAGACTCTGGCCACAGAGGAAGTGGTAAAGAAAAGCCGTGGGTGCCAGTACTGAAGAGCTGGCCAGTCCACTCCGCCTAATCAGTGATTTTTAATGTTGCAGGCTGGTTTGTTTAAAAATCAAACAGACAAACATGGTTCACCGGGATGGTGGGCTTCCAGAATTAAAACCAAGACCAGAATTTATTTTCTTATTTTCTTATTTAATTTTATCTTTCGTATATGTTTGTTATATATTACAATTCTAATTGTCTTAGAGGATTAGTACCGATACACACCACAGCTTGATCACCACACCCCTCCGCCCCTCCCCTGTCATTCATTTCTGTCTTTTCCCTCCTCCCTGGGCAGCCCTTGCACTGGGGTCCTACCTGGTGGGTTGGACCCAGGTGTTTTCACAGAAACCTATGGATCCATGGGTCTAAGACATTCAGATGAGGGCTTCTGCAACTGTTCATTCATAGTTACCCTCAAACTTGGAAGTACTTGAATAAATGCTCTGAGTTCTGTACCTAGTTCTTCTCTACATTTTGTGACAGCAATCCTCATGAGAATTTCCTTTTTTTAAACTTGTTGATCTACTGTTATTGAAGCTCAAAATATCCAAATAGTAACTGTGGAATTACGTTTAGTGAAAGTCGTAGCCTCACAAGAGCATTCCAACCTCCCCACCACACACACCCTTGAAAAGCAGAACATATGTTTCTGCAGAGCCTAAAGTCACAGGGACAGGAAGCATGAATTTCCCCAGTGGATCACTTCACATGATAGTGACAGGGAGCCACCCTCCTCCTCCCTATCGGGTTCCTTGGTCCTCACACTCATGCATTCTGGTTTTTTGCAGGCAGAGCCAAGGGGTCGTGGAAAGACTTCATTGTATAATTTGGCAATTTTCATGATGCAAACACCCCATTGCCAGGTTCATGCCACCAGTGTGAGGTCACCTGGCCTCAAAAATTCCTGCAAATGCAATCCCTGTTTTTCAGGAGCAGTTGTGAGCTGGCTCCACCACATTGCACCATGATTCAAAGAACCACAGTGAGAAACATGTACTGTGTCTTGGAAGACAGCACCCAGCCTCATAGCGTCACCTCCAGGCTGGAGCCTCATTTGCAGGTGTGGGAGAGGTTTGTGCTTTTTATCAGGTTGCCAGCTTCTAGTGACACAGCGTGTGGCAGGCTCTGTGGATTCTTTGGTTACGTATCTACTGTTGAACTTTCTTTTCCAAATAATGGGTTGCTTCTCTTAAAAGGATGTTATGTAGGATCCCATAATGAGAAAATCGAACAGCATATGAACTCAGGGTTAATGATGCTACATGAAGCACTAGGAAAAAGAAAATCCCATCCCTGGATTATGTGTCAATTGTAAGAAAAACAAATTTTACCTATCTCTAGGGAGATGGCATACAATATATTTTACACGAAGTTCCTTCCTATCTTCTTTGCAGGACTCTCGTTGGGATTGTTCCCTATGGGTTGGCCATTTACCAGTAGCAATAGCTATGTCAGAGTAGGTGAGAAAGAGCTTGTGCCTTTAGTTCCATGAGTGTCCCCTCTCCCTACTCTTCTTTTAAAGCACCCCCATAGCCCCATTCGGAGCTGAACAACTTCCAGAGGGCAGAAGCTCTTACCCACCCATCCCTCAACACTTCCTGTATGATGAGCCTCTCTAGTGAACATTGACATGACACAAAGGTGTGTGCACCTCCTGCTTTCTCCCATGGGTCTGTCATGCTTCTTCTTCAAAACTCTTGGCCTGAGGAAAGTCTTCCAACCTTGCTCCTTCAGGTCCTTGGCCAACCAGCCAAGCCACTCACTCCTGCATGGAGGCCAGGTGTTTTCTTCCCTCGGGCTGCTCATTCCTCTATACCAAGTTGATGAGCAGGTGCAAGGCCCCCCAACATCCAGTCCTTGACAGGTTCTCCTGATGTGGGCTGGTTCCTGCTAGACAGATCCTGCAGCTCAGTTGCTGAATATTCTCTGGTTTTGCTTTTGCAATTTGGCTGTGCTGTGACTTGGTGTTTGTATTCCCGAGAGCCACGAGAGGAGATGGGATCAGGCCACAAGGAGAGTGAATGTCGTCTTTGATAGTCTCTAGGAAGAGAAAAGCCTGTCCTCTAAATAGTGGGATCAGGCTACATCCACATATCCAGATGTTTGGTGTTGATTTGTATACACTTGAATCTCCTCATCCTAGTCTTAGGGTTCCATTTCTTGCTTATTAATACCCCAACTTTCTACATAGAAATCTGTGAAGGGTATGGAGGCAGCATTTTTGTAGTTAGGATTCTCAAAAGCAAATGCTGACCCTAATTTCTAGCTCATATTAATCCTCCTGCAACAGGAAACGAGAATCTCTTCAGTAGCTGTCACGGAGATCTTCTGCCTCGCTTTCTTTGCTCAAAGTCCATAGCTGGCTGGTCTGAGGCTGTCATCTATTTCAGTGAAATTTGACAACCGTATAATGCATCGCTTCTAGATTAGTATCCTCCCTGTGTCTCCCAGAGGTTTAGAGTGTCCCCTTCAATCTGTAGTCTGTTTGGATCACAAGACATGGAATTCAGCAGTTGGGATTCAGCAGCGCTGAGGCACTTCCTTGGCTCCGGTTAGGACCGGTCCACCCAGGTACCAAGAGAGTCTCCGTTGTCGTTTAGCTCCTGGGTGATTGAACTGTGTGAGATCTGCTTACCGAGATCACTGCCAGTGTCGGTTTAGATTGGATTTCCCCAGAAACCGTCACTAAGACAAGGCTTCAAGCTCAAGTGTTCATGTGAAAAGTAGCTCTAAGAATGTCTGTTAGGGAAAGGTGGGAATTAAAGAAGAGAACTAATAAGTGGTGCCTTATCAAATAGGTGACCTCTCCAGTGAGTGGAGCCTAGTCCTCGGGATAACTTCGGGAATGAGTGTAGATTATATAAATGAGAATTATCCCTTCCGAGGGGAAATATGCTGGAGTATATCAAATTGATGACTATTCCGAAGAGATACCAATTTGCTGTCATTTCCAGCCAACCATGTGCAGTAGTCAAGAGGAGCCTGCAGTCTCAGGCAGTTACAAGTTAGGTCGGCGTGAAGAGAAATGTGGATGGAATACCAATAGCACCTGCCAGAGTCAGCAACTGAACAGAGCTATCAGTAAGGACCTTTGAAATGAATTTCTGAGTAAGCATCCTTCAGATGCATTTTATACTTTCAACCTCAAAACATAACCATACAACTCATAGCTTTTAGATTAGAATCGTCCCTGTGTCTCCCAAAGGTTTAAAGCATTCCCTTCAATCTGTAGTCCGTCTGGACCACAAGAGATGGAAATCAGCAGTTGTGACCCAGCAGCACGTTGTGGTCTTTTCCTTCTTAAAGAACTTGTATGGGATTGACATTGGAATTCTTATTACTTAACAAATTTTGAAGACCTTTACTTTTCCTAAAATATTGTAGTCTTCAAATGTGCATTTCTTTAGAGAAAAGTGTTGAGTAACTTCTTAAGAAGCGCAATTACTAAGAAACACATTGCAAAAGAGTTCCTTGTGGTTTCTGTGGACCAGGTTAATACAAACTTTACTGACGCTCGGGCAGCTTTCTGTAAATCCTATCTTCTGTGTCCTCGCTTGGCGCGGCTTGATCTCGTGAACTGAAGAACGTAGGAAATGTAACATGCTACTCAGAGAAGGAACTGGAAATCCACTTCATCAGGAAGCAGTGCATCTTGATACCTCAGCTTCGTATTCAATAATAGGTTAGAAAGAGTGATACTGAAAGATGTATAACGCATGGAAATGGTACATCGATTATTACAGGAAGACATTTGAAAGATGGAATCAGTGATTTCTCACTGAACTCCAAGAGAAATTCATTGCTCTTCTCAGCTCCTACCTTCTTCAAAAGTTTGCTTAGTTGGTGGATTTCTTTACTTGTGTATGGCTCTTGTTTTACTAAAAGTTGACTGATTTTGTTAGGGGGGTAAACTATACTCTTCATTTTTGGTTAAACTCTGTGTTTAATTTTATTATTTTGAATAATCGTACATTACATTTTTCATGACTATCAATTTGCCTTTCAGAAAATCAGAAAATTGACAAGTCAATTTTCCAACAAATCTAACATTTTCATGGTAACTAGGTTAGTCTTCAAAACAAACTTGTGACATAAATGATAATATTGCACTAAATTTTAGGGTAAGGGAACAGGTAGAAAGAGTTTCAGCAACATTCTCACAGAAGGAAGCAGGAAACAGCTATATTCATTTATGAGTCTAGGTTTGAGAAGAAAGTTGAGGCTGAATCTTCAAGAAAAATATGGGAGAAATTTGCTGATCTTATAGTTACTGTTTATACGCTGAAATTAAAATAAGGTAGAAGTAATGAGTTAGCAAAAACAAAGAGAAATACTTCTTTAAAGTATAAGTTTATTGGGCCAGTGAGATAGCTCAGCAGCATAAGTGCCTGCCTGGCAAGCGCGAGGGCCCAAGTTCGACTCCCGGTACCCACATACGAAAAAAGGGCCAGTGATATCACTCAGCGGCCCAGGCGCCTACTGGCTCACAAGGTCCTGAGTTCAACCCCTGGTACCCACAAAAAAAAAAAAAGTATGTTTATTATTACTTTTTAAAGAAGGATATTATCTGTACATTGATTAAAGAACTCTTTAAAGAAATTTGCTGTGTTTTGGTTTGAGAAAGCAAATATGAATTGGATCATTCTTACACTCATAGATAAGTGCCTACACACTGTATATAAGTGACGCATTTTTGCTCAGGTAGTATATCCTTATTTTTAGTGTTTGTTCACATTCCTTTTTTTTTTTTTTTTTTAATGTGGGTACGGGGAGTCGAACTCAGGACCTTGCGCTTACCAGCAGGCGCTTCTGCCGCTGAACGATATCACGGGCCCTTTTTTCATATGTGGGTACCAGGAGTCAAACTCAGGACCTTACGCTTGCCAGGCAGGAGCTTATGCTGCTGAGCCATCTCACCGGCCCTTGTTCACATTCTTTACGATGCATCTTTTACTTGTATCAAACATCAGACATTCCTGTTTACATTTATGCAGTAGCTTGTGTGCACTATATTCACAATTTGTAAGAAATATTTCATTTTTATTACCTACCATGCTTTAAGGCATGAACTACCTGAAATTGATATATTTAAAAAGAATTAATTCTTATGCAACATTTTTAAAGAGAAACGACAAGTTATATTTTTGTTTTTAACTGGCCATTCTTATTAAACAAATGTAATAGCATGGAGATACTCAGAGAGGAAAGCCTCGAAATATATTTGCAATGTCATATCATATTTATGTGTGTGCACTTGCGAGCTTGAGGGATGTTCCTCCTCCTCATTTCTGCCCTTTGAAAGTCCAGGAAAGGGGCTGGGGACATAGCACAGCGGCAGGGTGCCAGCCTGGCAAGTGAGAGGTGCTGAGTTCGATTCCCGTCACCCCACCAAAAAAAAGAAAGTCCAGGAAAGTAGCAATATAACGTTTCTCTCTAGCTTCTGTAACTGCAGAAGGGATGCCCTTTCTCAAGGCACTGAGGAAGTGGGGAGAGGCTCAGCCATTAACCTTGAAAGTCTTTCCCCGCGAAGCCCTCAGCGTGTGCTCCGTCCCTAAGAGCTCCTCAGTCGCCGGGAGCGTTACAGTGAAATCTGTACGAACAGGAGCTGCGAGACAGAGAAGTCAGGCAGCCCTGCGTTGCAGGTTCTGTGCCTGAGTCACAGGAAGATGCCGGGACTGACGCCGGCGGTTTCTGAGCAGGTGCAGCGGCGCCCGGCGACTCCGGCGGTGGGAAGGGAGCTGCGGTGAGGCAGTGTCCGCGCGGGCGCCGCGTCGCTGCTTCCCCGACCCCGTTAGATGCTCGGATGGAAGCGTGGCGGGGCTGGGGCAGCGGTGCAGGGGCTCAGCAGGGGCGACTCACGGGCGGCATCGGGAATGCTGGCACGGGGAGCGGAGTTTGTTCGCGGATGCGAAGGCGGTTGGCTCTTCAGCAGTAAAGCGCTGCAAGCCCGTGGAGGCTGCGAGGGAAATGCACGCTGACCGCGGGCGGTGCGTTGAAGGTTGAGGAAGGTCACCGCGTGCCCGGTGCAACCACACACTTCCTGACTCGGGTTAGATACCAGCGTTCCGATCACGTTAGGCATCTATGAGTCTGTTTTCTTCCCGTGAGCTGTCTAATGTGTGTTCATTACAAACTGCTGTCTTTGATTTCTCACCAGAGGAAAAAAATTCTGCATAATATCTTTGTAGTTGCTTGTAGGGCAGATCATTACAAAGATAAATTTTACCATTTGTCCAGACTGTGGCCACTAGAGAATTCTGTAACAGTTTGTAGACGCAGGTGCAAAACGAGGAATGAGCCGTAGCCAGTCCAGAGCGTGAGAGGGAAGGGGAGCCCCAGGCCAGTTAGACTCTTTCTCCTACGTGAACTTGTACACAAAGACTGTGAACTCGCTGGGTGTGGTGGCACAGGACTGAGATCCGAACTACTCACATGACTGAAGCAACAGCATCATGACACAAATGCAACCTGGGCAGTTTAGCAAGGCCCTACTTCAACATTAAAAGTCCTGGCCATGATTCTCAGTGGTAGAACCCTTGTCTTACAGTGCATGAGTCCCTGGACTCTGCATTGTAGAACACCCCCCCAATACAGGCTGTGGATTTGGGGATACAGCCCTCTGCATGAAGCAAGTTTGTGCTCATACTTCCAAATAACAAAATATAACTTTGAATATGGTGCTCTGAGCATCACGAAAGTCTTTGTTTCCCATAGTATAGGCACAAGGCAACCAGTCCTTGCAGGCCTGTGCTGATCTCCACGCACTCCACCTCACCCGCGTTCTTAGCGAGGCTCCCTCTGGGTGAGTGGCGGTGTGCCCTCCTCTCACACGTACCTGCCTGCTCAGCATGGACTTTTTTTTTTTTTTTTGTGGGTACCAGGGGTCGACCTCAGCACCTCGCGCACCAGCAGGCACCCGTGCTGCTGAGCGATATCACCGGCCCTTTCTTCGTATGTGGGTTCTGGGAGTCGAACTCGGGCCCTCGCGCTTGCCAGGCAGGCACGTACGCCGCTGAGCCATCTCACCAGCCCCAGCATAGACTTTTACAGTGACAATCGTTGACACTACTAGTTTTGTGACCTCTTAGGAGTTGCCTAAGGTTTACAAATCACAGCTTCTTCTCTTCGCAATGGGCAGAAGCATGTATATCTTTTCAAACTAGCAGGGAGCACCAAATGAAATGTCACGTAGAATGTGTTCACAGAGTATAATCATTATTGTGGTTATTAGTTTTGTTTGTATTCCAATACTTTTCTACCAACTGTTAGCAAACAACTCTTCATGCATCTGTCATATTTCTTCAGGTCTAAGCATTGAAAGCCATTAGCTCAGAGTTTTGAATATCCCAACATGGTATAGATAAAGATTCCTCTTCCCAGAAGAAATTTACATTGCAGAGTAATTAATGCGCTCTGTGGAGGGGTAGATGGGTGTGCTGTAGGTATCTTAACTTAAAACCAGGGACCTCATCTGCAGAGTCCCTGCCCGAATCACATTTCTGGCCATGTAGGTGACCTCTGGCCCTTCTCCTGTCAAGCTGCATAATCGGGGTTGGGTATCTTGTACGAGCAAAGACCTTGCCCTGGCTTCTGCTACGCCTGTGAGAGATAAACTGTCCCTTGTCTCTGACCTAGAAAGCTCTTTTTTTTTTTCTTTTTTTGCTTATTATCTATGAAACTGTAAGAAGCTAACATGTTAGATTGCAAGTTAGGGTTAAAAGCTCATGCAGACCAAAGTCCCTGACCAGACTGTTGAACTCCAGGTAGAGTCAGGGTGGGGTTTGTTTTGGTTTGGGTTTGCACTCACCGTAGGGGAAGGTAAGGCATGGCTTCAATCATCCCCTTTCCTGTGTGCTTTAAATCTCAACTTTCCTTCTAAAATATGCGTAATGTGTGCCAGACAAGGACATTTTTTAAAGTTAGGAAGTAGGTTTTTAAGTTATCAGCATGTGACAGTTTGTAAATTGTTGTGCAATTGGACCTTAAAAGTAGTTTCTTTCCTCTGCAGAGCTCAAAGCACCTCACACAACAGGCTCTCCCTTTGCCACAGCGCAACTGAAATAAAAGATACACAGCACGCCAGTCGAGTTTTGTGGCAAATGAAATCTAGGAGAGTAATTTCATCTCGTGTCTTATAAAATAGCTGTCCGTCTAGATTTCAGGAAAACTCTGTGTTGATCTATAGCTCGTGTATGTTGGTGCACAAGAAGATTGTGCTGGATGCTCTTGCTTCTTAAGGTGGCATCTGTGGCCCAGCAGTGTGCACCCGGCCTGGCAGCTCCGACATGCAGCGGTTAGAAAAGCAGAGTCCCAAGCTCCATCCCAAACCCAAGAAGGCAGAATCTGCATTTAGCAAGACCCCAGGTGACTCCTGCATGGCAGTTCTGATCACATCGCTAACTGTGTGCACCCCAGGCAGGATTCCCAGCATCCAGGAGGGCGGATCCATGCCTATGGACGGAGTAGGCACACAGCTGGTTCAACACGCATCCGCCGGGCCGTAACACGTTTACCACTGGGTGCCATTTTGGGATCTTGATAACTCATAGGATTCTTAACACTATGCACATTTGTGAGTGTTTTTATTTTGTAGCCTTTTCCTCTTTGGTGGGGTGTTTAAAAAAAAAACAGGGAGAAAGTATAGAATTAAGGTCTCTAAAAGAACTAAAATTCTTTCCTCTTGCTTTTTTTTTTTTAAGGTAAAGATAAGTGCTCTCAAAATTACCTTCATTTAAAAAACACATTATAGAAATTACACACTGAAGAAAAGACAAAAGAAAGGAACACACTGAGGGATTTATAGATAGTAACATGGCCAAGTAATGAAGGTTATTTAGTTTAAAAAAAAAAAGAGATGTCAGAGGGTAACTTAATTGCTTTGCAAACATAAGAGTTTATAAGAAGATGTTGACAGGCATAATAAATATTTTTGCATTGATTCCATGACATACTAAGTTTTTAATACTTGGAAATTAGTTCTACATGTAGTTTTAGAAATAGCAAAGTAATATTCAATATGGGGCTGAGGGAATATTTTTATTCTGAACTGAGGTATTATTTTAAAAGTATAAAAATAATTGACTTATTTGCTGGGTAAACTATTCAAAGACTACATACACTTACTTATTGGTTAAGCACTTTCAGCACTTACTGGTTAAGATTTTCTCAAATACATTTATTTGAGAAATAAATTCTGATAATTTAAATTCTGATAATACATTTAATTCTGGATCTAAATAAGGTGAATGACACCCTGGCTTGAGCTATAGATGTACCAACATTTTTCAGTTATTAAAGTAAGTTAAATTAAATGATTGTATTTGTTGTTAATCATTTAGTTGGCTAAAGTTTAAAAGAAATTAAAATGCAAATGGATACTATAGCTACATTAGGTAGAATGCATATAACTTTAATCTTTCTTGTTAAAATCCCATTTCAGAAAATTCCTGAGGCACTACAAAAGCATTTGTAAAATCTTCCCTTTAAATGTTAAAATGCAAAGGGATTCATCATAAATCCATAATTTGCATACTTTTTCTTACAAATTTCAAGTACAATTGGGGGCACATGCTTTTTTTCACAATTCATCATTCTGATATTTTCTTTAGTAATTCCTGGTTATAACATCCATAAGATATATTTTATTTTATTTTTATTTTTTGGTGCTGGGGATCAAACTCAGGGCCTGGCTCATGCTAGGTGAGCGCTCACCCACTGAGCTACATCCCTAAGCCCTGTGACACCCTGTAAGAAATATTTCAAAATAGTTTTTCACTCCTCAGGAAATTTCTTCTGCCTAACTGTGTGCTCTGTGCTAATTAAGACCTTTGTTCAGTTTTTTCATTGACTCAGATCCTGTTTGTGCTGTGTGTTTTTCAAACATGTCTATTGGATCTCAGTGGAACGGAGATAGATCGAATAGAATTCCATCAACTCTCTGTGGTTGCTTTCATCAGTCAGTTTTGTCGATTCCAGGCACCATTTCAGGTTTAAAAGCATTCACTGGTGATATTAATACCCTTGCTCCAAAACATACCTACACTTCCTGTTTGGTGCATGTCTTGTCGATTTGTACAGATAACAAATCGCTGGGGATTTGGGGGATCCGACACTTGACCTTCTGGGCCCAGAGAGCCCCGCGCTGTCCCATTTCCTCAGCTCTTTGCTCTCCTGCTCCCCCATCAGAGACGCCCCCACCCCCAGGTGCCTCTCCAGCCCTGCCACCACCTCAGTTCCTCCCCCTCACCCCATCTCGCTTTGTGTTTCTTCTACCTTTTCTCTTCACCTGATATTTTATATGTGTCTTCTGTATTTTCTACATCCTTGTCCTCCAAGAGTGTAACCTCCTCTGCGTGTAGATGTTGTTTTGTGCAACTGTGACTGTGTCAAGAATAGCTCAAGGCACTAGTGGTCATTCCTGTGTGTATACTGTTCTCTGTCAGTCATAACAGTGCTGAACAATTGTTCTATATTGGTGCCAAGAATTTTGTAACACATATAAGTCACTGATAAATTAACTTTTCTTTTGTGGGGAGAGTTAACCTCACTCCTCAATACTGTGGTAGCTCCACTCTGTAAAGGCTTTTAGTACGTGTGTCTATCATTTGCTCTAGGTTGTTTACGCAAACTGAGCCATGAGCACACACTGTAATTGGTGTTTTTTCAACTAGGGAAAATTCTCCGAGCAGTCAGCTTCCCCTATCATGAAGACCTGGTATTGGTCAGGTCTGCTTCACAGTGGTGCTGAAGGGGATAGGTCACAGAGTATGTGAGCACTGGGCTATTTCATTAAGGTTTTGTCTTCAGGAGCTGGCATTCAGATTGCCAGAGGGGTATGAAAAATATTTGCAATAGAAATGACATTAAGATTTTTTTATATCTCAAGACAGATGGAGTGGGAAAGAAAGCTGCCCATACTTCTAGTTGGACATGCACTGCGGAATCAGGCTTGTACCATGATGGATGAAAAGATGGTTGAAATGTTCAGGAGAGATGAGTGAGGAAGCAAAATACAGGTTGCTTTTCAAGTAGCAGAATGGCTTACTCTCAACTGCGGAAAATTCTCCTAAATGCATATACAAAATTTCTAATTTCTCTGTATCAAGATGTAAATAGATCATGTTAACAACGCTACTTGGAACTTTCTTAGAAATCAATGCAACATTTCAGAAAAGGTGAACAGACCGAATATTGAGTATGTCATGATTGACGCTAATTGGGATATTTCTTAGAAATAAAAATATTAAAACTTCTAATGTATGACCACTTACATTCATAGGCAAACACACATTTTTGTCTTTATATTATATATCATAAAGATAAAAGTTGCCCTTATATAGTACATATAATTAGTAAATTATAATAAAACACAATTCTTTTTTCCCTACTGGTGCTATTTTCTTTAGACACATAGAGAATTATTCCTTTTCCATTTAATTTTTTTTCTGATTGTTAAGCTATCAGGTGTAAGAGCTTGAGTGGCTTTCCAGATCATCTTGTAAAACTTTTTATTTCATAAAAGAAGAAACTAAAGCCCAGAGGAGGTAATTGAGCCTGTTGTATGTGATGCTTATTAAAGGCCTGGGTCTGGACTGGATGTGGTTTTCCCAAGCTGAGTCAAAGAGTGGAAAATTTTTATCAGTATGTTGCCGTCTTTATGCAGTGGGCCAAGATGACCACACGGCAGCAGCCTGTGCTGGGCCCAGTGCTGTGGATTTGAGGACAGCAGCGATCGCGTGCAGCACGTTGCAGGGAATTCTCTCCAGAGGAGATCTACCTGGGAATGTGGCCGCACCTTCAGGTTTTCCCTGGATAAGGAGTCAGTAAAGAAATTGAAATCACATGAGCAACATTGCCAAAAATTGTAATCTACCTAGCAGTATTTTTAATAATATATTTAGGACCTGTATTAAAAATAGAAAAAAAAAGTATATGGATAGATGAGAAATAGAAAAACAAGTATATGAATGTATGAGGTAGACTGAGAAGAAATGAAATATGGAGTTAATGAATAATCTTTCCTGAAATGAAAAGTAGACTTGGGTGAAAACATTGGTTTTTCTAACTTACTGTTAAATGCAATTTTAATCAAACAAAAATATTGCTAAAGTTCTGTAGGAGGACAGATGTGGGAAAGTCTCGGGACAGGGTTTGGTGATGTGTCCTTGTGGAAGTAAATCAAAAGTGCTGAAAGACTTAGGGAAGAGGGTCGGGCTGTCCGGGTTTGGCTGAGTGGTGGCTCTCAGTGGCAGGGTGACTCCAGGTACTTGGCCGGACGCTATGAGCCTCATTTCCTTTGCAGAGGTGAGAACCACATTTAAACTCAAACCACAGCTTGGGGACAGTTCCATGACTTCAAGCATATCAAATGTTTAGCCTGGCACACGTGATTCTCAATATAGTTTAGCTAAAATTTTCATTATTATGAAAAAGTGAGAAGTTTATGAAATAATTGAAAAAGTAAATGAATAAAAGTTGTAGAAACATAACCCAAATCTTAAATTATTATCAAAACAGATCATGAATCAAAAATTTATTTAATAAAAGGAAATTGCCCATTTAAAAAAACGTATTTCATTGCCTCCTAATTTTGGGAGGAATAAATTCCACCATGACTAAATGTCAAGATGTAAAATAAGCACCAAAAAAGAAGGAAAATAAAAATACACATTAGGAGTTATAAATGAGTATTTGTCTGATAGATGGATAATTTTCTAAATGCAAAATATTTTTATAAAGATCACAAAAAATAGGTCCATAGAGTCAAATTGAAAGGTAACTAAAAAACTGGAAAAATAGCAGTTCACAGATTCACGAAAAAATGTATGTATGAGAAAAAGTTTTACTTCTGTAGCAAACAAGGAAACTCATTTAATTTAAATATTGAAATACACATTGTACTTGCAGTTTAACAAATAAAAATAGCAGGCGTTTATGAGGTTGGCACAGGCGTACTTTTTTTTCTTTTTCTTTTTTTTTTTTTTTTTGTGGGTACCGGGGGTCGACCTCAGGACCTCGCCGCGCCAGCAGGCGCCTGTGTCGCTGAGCGATATCACCGGCCCCTTTTTCGTATGTGGGATCCGGGAGTCGAACTCGGGCCCTCGCGCTTGCCGGGCAGGCGCTTACTCCGCTGAGCCATCTCACTGGCCCCAGGTGTACTTTAAATTGGCACAGAGTCTCTGGAAGCTGACTTGTTGCTAGATAAAAATCCAGGATTCTGGCCTGAGCATATGCATCTCTGTTTGGATAGAGGTCACCCGCTCTTTCCTATGGATCTTCAGATAAACATTTTGTTTCTATATAATTTTTATTTTCCCATCTCCTATAAAAGATATGAAAATTTAAGTAACGTGTTTAATGGGGATATGAGCATAAAACTCAAGCGTCACCAGGCGTTCCAAGCCGGGCTCTGCTCACTTCCCTTCCATTTTCCTGCGTTGCCAGCTGCTGACCGAAACCTCAGCAGCACCAGATGCCGTCCTTTGTGATTCTGCGAGACTGTATTGTTTCATTTCTGTCATTATTTTAAATTAATTACGTAATTTAAATTTGTTATGTGTTACTAATTATACTTATCTTTCATTAAAAAGTTCGCCAACAAATTTTAATTTAAAAATCACCCATGTTTCAAAGCCAGTGGGTTTTCGATTTGAATTTATATTTTTGCTAATCATCTATCCAGCTTGAGCCCACAATATTGCACCAGGTTTATTTTACATTATAAAGTGGATCTTAGGGGATGTTCTAAGAAATAATTTAGATATTGGTAGTTTTTCAAACACCAAGGCCTTATAAATTATACCTGGTTTCCCCCACTGAAGCGATGCTTCTCACCAGAGGTGGTGCGGGGGCCCCACAGCAGGTCACCTCTGCAGCAGCTTAGGCTGCGGGGAGGGTCAGTCCAGGGGACAGAGGCTGGGGCTTCATAGCCAGGCAGAGGTGACCTGGGCCAGTTCTCCTTCTCTTCAGCTCCACATGCAAGACACCACTTTGGCTTTTACCCTTAACTGCTGAAGTCTCCAGGGTGAAACCTTGGAGCCCATTTACCCTTTCAGGGGAGACTTGTGCTCCAGGAGGACGTGTGCTCCGGTGCCGTTCCTAGACAGAGGAGCCCCGGGGGGCCGGGCTGCTTTGCTGAGAGTCAGGGATGAGCGAGATCAGCATAGGGAGGGACATTTAGGGCAAGGATCTCTCCTGCAGCAGAGGACGAAGAAAACAGAAACTGCCTTCACCAAAACAAGAGCTCTGCTTACTTCATTTGGGAAATTAACAACTGATTATGGCTCTAAATTGTCCTTTAATTGGATATTTGTGCTTGACTGTGACATTTAAAAGCAAGGGTTTTTGTTTTTGTTTTCTGCGGGGGGAGCGTTGAAATGTACCGATCATGTTCATCTCAGAAACTATTTCAAACTAGCCTCACATTTGAGGTGTGTTTGGATTATCCTTTAGTGAACTTTAAAGCTTCTAAAGCTGAGAATGTGTACCTGAATCTTTGTCCTTAATTAACAACATGTTCTGATTTCAATACTGAGCATATTAATGGTTTTTTTTCTTACTAAATACCTTTTAAAATAATGGAGTTGCAAGTTTTTGAAGTGATGAAGTTGCAAGTTATTTCCTATCTACTATGGGCTAGACTATATAACAGGTGTTGTACACATCTTCATTTGACTGTTTTCGTGGGTTCAATTTGGACAGAATTTTTATATTTCTGAACATACAAACTAGCATATTGTAGAAGGAAAACACAGTTCCCCTATCTTATAAGGCTATGGCTTGATTATTGATCAACATTTTGCACTAGCTTTTAATTTTCTCACATGTGAGGCATCACGCAGAAATGTGTACCTTCATTCAGTAAATATGTAAGCATACCCATTATGTGCCACTCCTGCAGGTATGGGATGGGCAATTTTTTCAACCATGTGAGCTAATAATAGGACAGTCTGTCAAGATAGAAAAAGAAATGTAAGGTGATAACTCTTAGGTGTTATGTACAAAAGAGAGAAATGGAGGAGAGCTGGATTTTCCGGTATTGGAAAAGGAATCAATGTGATATTTGTTTTGGTTTTTGACTCTGCAGTGTTAAATATACACTTTCAAAAGAAGCATTTTCTTAAAAATAAAAGCAGGGGCTCCTGAAGTCTAGCTTTTCACTCACCCTACATAATTTTAAAGTTTTGTAAAGCTGTCTTATATTGTTGCTTTGAGGTTTTTAAAAGGTGGTTTTAATATCTGGACACCTGTTACCAAAGGCTGCCATTTAAGTTTGTGAAAATAGGCGCACACACACACACACACACACACATGCGTCTTAAAGGCAACTGAGTCTAAGATGTCTGAGGTGTATTATCTAACTTGGAGCTTTTAAATTCATCATCACTGTGCTTGGAGAGTAAGATTTGCTAGCGGGAGTTCTACTTCATAAGTCACTGCTCACTCTGCATTATTTATGAGTTGTATTATGAGAGCCATTGTAATATTTCTGTTATACATCACTGAATTTGTATTTAGTGAATTGAATTTACGTTTAATCAGTTTACTTTAAAGTAACTTAATGAGATGCTTCGCTTTTCTGTGTTAAAAGCAGGTCAAGGCCAAATGAAAGACTCAGGGATCACAGTCATTATTCAGTGCTCATTTTATGCATAATTTTTATCTTCACAATGACTCATGGTTTAAGAAAATCAGTTAATAACATTTCCTGTAACTATTTCTAATAACTCTCTAAAGTCAGATGTTTCCTATTAATAAATTGGCCAACTGTTTTTTGTTTTTCTTACTAATACAGGGCGAATTCTCACATTCTTTAATTTTCAAAGTGGAACATGATGGGATGCAATTATCAAAGAGGAGAAAAATGCAAAGAATAAGGCAATGGGAGTAGTCACTTGGATTGAGGATATTGAGTTTTGAACCTTGGAGTTTATAGAAAATAGTTAATGAATATATTGTATAATAATATATTAACCCTAAATACAGTAAATGTATTTATTCTCATATACTCAACATGCTTGAAAGTGGTGCTCAAAATAAGAACGAGGAAGGGCTTGAATCGCGTACCGGTGCAGGACCTTGCACTTCCTGTTTCAGTGCCGTGCTCTCCAGAGCTGATTTGGTCTCGTCACCTGCTTCATGCTCATCCCGGCTTCACTCTGCCCTGGAACACACAGCCCAGGCACATTTCTGACAGGAACTCTCCTGAGCACGCGGCGGCCCCTCCTCCTGCCTTCCCCTCACCTCTCACCTCTGCCGGTTCCCGACACCCCATCCTCTCCACCGCCACATGGGCTCTCGTGCTCTGGGGACCCCACGGCCCCAGGTCTCCCCTGCAGGTCCCACCCTGTGGCTCTGCTCAGTTCCCAGCCGAGACCAAGGAGGTTCCCGGGGCCTCGCCTGTTCCTGCCCCAGCTCTGCCTCGAGGACCCTGCCCTGCGCCCGAGCTGACTGAGTTCTGTCTTTGCTGCCTCTGAACCGCAATTACTCTCATCAAGACCTTCAGTCTCCAGAGCCCCCCTCAGTCCCTGCAACTCAATCTTAGGTTTCCAGATACTGCCTTGCTGTCCCTCATGTGGCTTTTAGCCAGATTTTTATAGCAAATCTCTGCTTTGGGGGGGGGGTTTGTTTTGTTTTGTTTTTTGTTCATCTTAACTCACAGCTTCTTCTGAGCCTCGTGTTAGATGATTTCTCACCCACCCTGACAACTCAGCCTACTTCAGCTCTGTGCATCTCTTGCCTGGCACTCAGTTGTCCCTGACCCAGCCAGGCCCGCACTCGTCCAGAGGCCCATCATGCATGGGCACGTGAGCAAGTCAGCCCCCGACTCATCTGCATGCAGACTCCACCACCATGTCCTAGTGCTTCTCAGAAATAGATCCGAGCTTCCTCGCTCACCATCTCCATGGTCAACAGAGCCATCAGACACTTGCCGTTAGGTGACTGTATTCCCACCTAAGTATTCTCACTCCCTGAAATGTTGCTTACCTTACATCTCTTTCCCACGTGGCAGCCAGGGTGAAGTCTTAGGATTCTACATTGGATTATCTTGCATTTGGCATAAATCCTTCCTGCAAAGGTTTGTCTTCTTCTATTGACCGAGAATGAAACCCCAACCCTTTAGCATTTCCTTTGGAGCCCTGCCTTGCTCTTTGGACCCATGTCATTGGTCCTTATTATGTGATAGAGCCTCGCTCTCCTCCTTCATGTTCCTCCCGGTATCATGGCCTGTTTACCTGCAATGCTCTTCTCCGTGTTCCTCAGGGAGCATTTCTCTGGACTCGCAGAAAGTATCCTTTCCCAGAAGAACTTCCCCCAACTGAGCAGTGCAGATTGGATGCCATCTCTCATGGCACAGTGTGATGGTGCTTTACAGAACGAACTGTAATTCATCATGCTGACAGGCAGCACAGGGCCAGTTGAAAACACAGACTCATGCCACAGTGCTGGTTTGAATCCCGACTCTCATGGCTTATGACTTGCTGGACTCCCCTTCCCTCCTGAGCTGTTCAGCCTCTCTACGCTTAAGTCTCCTCACCGGTCAGATGGGGTAATGATAATGCTTATCTTGTAAGGCATCCGCAAAGAGGAAATGATTACTGTTTTAAGGTTTGTATTAACCTTAGCGTCCAGTGAATATCGCATAGACGTTTGCTTACAGATCCGTGGTGTATGTGAGAGTGTGTACATGAGCAGTCCCCTTCCTGTCTGAAAGTACAGTATTTTCATTTGTCTTGATCTTTGGCTGCTGGTAAATATTTGCTTTGGGGACTGACAAACTTTGCTATGTACTTACAATGAAGCTTGGTGATCATCAGAGGAAAGAGAACGTGGCATCTATAGTAATGGGTAATCGCTTGGGCCACCCGTTGAAATCACTGACTGGTATCTTATTGATCTGAAAATATCCTTCCACATTCATCCAGCCAGTCACCTGCCTTCTAGCAACCACGTTTCCTGTCATTCCCATTTTGTACCTGTGGTGGTCAAGGCCTCAGTAGTCTGAGGAATGGACTCGAAGTACAGAATTAATGAAGGATGGGATAATTCCAGATTGCATTACATCACTCCTACTGTCCTTGTCCTTGTGGAAATACCCGCTCAACCATAGGGACACTCCATAGATGCAGTGAAATTCCTCGGGTAACTTAGATTTTCAGTGTGGGACAGGTATCCTTGGATTTGTTCTCCCCTCTCGTAGCCTCGTAGTAATGATCTGCTGGCCTTCATCTGGTCTCCAAGGTTTCCCTGTGCCCTTCCTATAGCCTGCACTGTGACGTTTCTAGACGACCCGTTATTCTTGACTCTCTCAGAATGCTTTTTGGTTTTAGCCTCGCTGAATGACTCCACCATTAAATTTCAAAACTGCTAAATATCTATTCTTGTCAGTCAAGGGGCTTTTTCCCCAGGTAACCTTTGCTGAGGGGAGGTGACTAAAGTGCTTGACTTCCTGCATCCTAGGCAGGGGTTTCTAGTCACTTTCAAGCCTTGAGTATTTTCTGTTGTCTTTAATTCTTTTTGGGGGAGGGGATACAGGTTCACCAAATTGAGACCTGGAAGTGACCTCATGTGACTCAAATCTCAAGTTCATCACCAGGGAAACCAAGATTTGGGAAGGAGACCAGATCTCCACGACAATCCGGATGAGTAGAGGCTTAGATGAAACTGTCCCAGAGTCCGTCCTGCACTCTGGATACGCGCAGACACCACTGTTCCCTTCGAAAGAGGAAGCAAGGTCATGGGATGGAGCTGCCTCAAACACAAAGTCCAAGAAGACCGTACAGGTGATTTAATGAGCACTTACATATCCTCTTTTCTTGTCATCCCCAGTTTAACAGCAATGCTCAGGATGTAAGCTGCTTTCAGCACCTCGTCCAAGCAAATGTGAGAAATAAGAAAGTGTTGAAAGACGCAGTGAATAACATCACAGCGAAAGGAATAACAGATTACAAGAAAGGCTTTAGTTTTGCTTTTGAACAGTTGCTTAATGTAAGTATCGCTACTGTGTCTCTCTTGTTTGTTACTGAGTTATTGTATCTGGGTTTCGGCAACCTGATAATTACTCCTCCCTAGGGCTCAGTAACCATGCTGTTTTTAACTTAGAAAAGTTACACCAGGTAGACACAGGCAATGAAAAAACTTTGAGCTCCTTACTTTTAAATCTAAATTTCAAAAGGTATGCACAGTATATATTTTCATTTAGAACCTTTATTCCCATGCTTTCTTCAAATTCTAATTTGAAAACCTCATTTGTAAGTTAATGATTTGATTTACTGTTGAATAAGTAGATGAAAATTAGGCGGCCTATGTAAAATGTCTTGCTCTTTCCTCACCTCGATTGCTGCAGCTGTTACCGAGACACTTGTACTTTCAATCATCACATGGGTATTGGAAAAATTTTCATTTCAAATGTCAAGTTTAAGTCTTTAAGATCATTTTTCCTAAATGAACAAAAATGTCCAAGTGGTAGAAATTAAGGTGAACAGAAAGCGAAGTCCTGGAGCAGGAAGTCCCCTCAGCGATGGTGGCCCCAGTCCCCCCATGCAAATCTCATTTCTGCTCCCCACCGACCTGGCCCGCTGCCTACCCCGGGTTACGGCGTGCTCCTCACGCCAGGACTAGTGTCTTCCCTGGCTCAGTCCTCTGTCTCATTTTGAGCTACTGGAGAGCAGGAGCCGTGACTGCATTTCCTTCCTCTCGGGAGGTGCTGGTGTGACAGTGCGGAAACTGGGCTTCTCTCTACTTTGGCTTCCACCTGTCCCTGTGCGACAACCAGACAGGGACCTCAGAGCCGTGCTTGGGACTGGACCTAGACCCTGCCCACGGCCAGCCACACGCAGAGGCGGGTGTTGGGGTCGCCCTGGACTCACGATCTTTATTGCTGTAACCAAGGACTAGCCACACCTGTGGCAGAGGCAGCCCGTAATTCTTGTCGTGTCTGCTCTGTCACTGAATAAATGAACCCTTACATTTGGTCTTTACTGGAAATCTGACTTCATTGGTCACTGAGTGAATATTCTAGACCATTTGCTTCATTCATTCCTTCATGACCAGTATTTATGGAGTGCCCTCAATTTCCTGCTGTGCTAGGGCTAGAACTACAGAAGGAAACAAGGCCATCTGAGCTCGGGAAGTCCCAGCATCACTGACTGCCATCCCCGAACAACGCGAAGGTCGTGTTTCCTGGGTCCGAGCCTTCGCGGAAGCAGCACAGAGGTCAGGCCCAGCTGCCCCGAAGGAGACCTCAGACTGCTGCTCCCCTGAAAATGGACTTGCGAATGATGAGCAGTCTAGGGAGGGAGACAACAGCAGGAAAATCATTTCCAAAGGAAGGAGCAGTGTGGGCCCATCTGAGAAGCGCATGTTAAAGTTGCAGTGCGTCAGCGTGCCTGGAGAGGAGCTGGTGTGAGCGATGATGGGAGTGGAACACGGATGGTGACAGTGAGGGTAGAGGTGCCAGGGACCCAGGCAGGGGATTAGGGTGCAGGTAGCTCAGCTTTATATAGGTTGAGTTTGAGGCCTTGTTAGTCAACAGACACCATTAGACAAGCAAGGAAGGAGACAGAAAAAGAGAGACACTCAAGGCCACCTTCGGGGGACGTTATCACTGATGAAAGGAATGTGCTGGCTCAGTGCTGTATGTGCAGTAAAGAAAACTGAAAGCTCTAAACTTCAGAATTCAAATGTTCATTGACCACAAGGTTGAGATATGTTTGCCCTTGATTAAAGGAATGTAAACTTTAATTTTTAATTAGAGTTTTTAATTAATTTTTAATTAAAGTTTCTCTTGAGTTAGTAATAGAGCTTTCTACACCTTGGCACTGTAGTTGTTCTTAGTATTATTAGGTCCCTCACCTCCTTCGTTCCTGCTTGGGGCTCAGGGGCTAAATTGCCAGGGGTCTCCAGCCCAGAGTGTGGCTTCAGGGGCCGACCCACCCAAGAGGCCACACAGACCCCAGGTTCCTTATCAGTTGCTGATAAAACGAGAAGTGACTCCACTTGCCTGCTCCGCCCCCTTCTCCACAGTTGTGAATGACTTTTGATGTGTTCTCAGTTATTCTCTAGGGCTCCTCTGTTCTGCTTTCTCCACATCCCATAAGTTTTGAAATGTTTTATTTAAAGAATTTCTCCAAATATCATGGCTTGCCTTATGCAGAGCAGAAGCCTACTTTGCCACTTCTTTCAAATACTTAGGCTCTTATTACCATGCTGTGCCATTCTCTGGCTTATGTTTGTCCTTGCATGATTTACCTTTGAAGCCACTGAAACAAGTATCAAATAGAATTAGGCATTAATCCCCACACTAATATGTAAATGAAGATTCACATCTGTCTTCAGGTAGAATTTTGTAAAATGTTACCAAGTACATTGAGATGCAATTTTCAAAGCAATTTTTGTTGTGTGCACACTTGATAGATACTGCACTATGCACGGGCCACGCAGGAATACAGTAGACAAGACTTGGTGTGTTCTAAAATACCACACTAAAATAAATACCAACTCTGCTGACTCTAATTTTATGGAAGCAATCAAATGGTTTTTTTTTTTGTCTCTCTCTCAAATATGTTACAAGCCAGTTATGTTAATTATTGTGACTATGTGTTTCGTCAGAAAAGTGCAAACCCATGGAAAATTTGTTATGATATATGTTATTCTACCACAAATCCCAAAAATCCTACTTCTAGGGAAAAAAAATCAATGATAAAAGTAAATATTTCTGGAATTTTCTCATGTTAGATGCATGCTCTAATATCTATCTTTCCTAGGAAATATTATCATAAATTTATTTTACACACAAAATAAAATGATAGGCAAGACCTAATGTGTTAACTTACATTAACATTTGCATTCAATAATAATATTTCCATTGCTTCAGTTAAACTTTACTTACTGTACCACTCTCAGACAGTAGTCCTTTAAGTAAATATTATTTTGCCCATTTTGTTGATAAGAGAATAAATCATCAGAGAAATTAATTTTAATTAAGGACACCTTTAGGTACCTTTCCAAAACATATTTTGATCCCATAATATGTAACTTCCTCTAGAGTCAAATCTGCACATTGGTATCTTGAAAGATCAGAACCGTACTCGAGTGTGAGGGACGTACTGGTCGGTGCTCGTGTTTCCAGGATATTAGGGATTGCTTTTACCGCCAGGGTCCTAACAGCCCATCAGTGAGGTGAGATGATATACAACTAGATCATTCACAAGTCGAACAAAATGTCTTCATTAATTTTTACACTAGGAAATGATTTTACCTTCTTTGAAAAGTAAGAACATGGATCTTCAATAAGCTTGAACACTGAAGTAGAATCAATATTTTTTTAAAAGGTTAATCACGTAAAGGCCAGACTATGCTGAGCAATTGTGGTGATCACAACGATATTGTAAACCACTGTTGAATAATACAATTAGGGTTAATTTGAAGTGAGACGAGGTGTAAGTACAAAATGCACCCTAAAGTTTGGAGATTTATTATGGAAGAAAATAATGTGTATTATTATCCCAATAACTTTTCTGTTGATTTCAGGTTGAATTAACAATATTTTGGATAATAACTAACTTTTTAAGTTGTTCATTTGAGTGGTTTTTTTGGTCCTAATTCATTGTTCTCCTACATACAATTCCTTTTGTAAACTTTACAGTCTAAGAGGACTTGTCCCTGGAGTTGAGCCTTTCAGAGTTAGAATACGTGTGGTGGTGGAGAGAGGGCTTAGCGTTTGCAGAGGACTGAGAGCTTGTTATTGGGAGCAGTGGGGAGTCAGTCCTCTTGGAAATGTAAAGGTGAATAAAACAGGATGACTAAGGAGGGAAGAGAGGGAGAATGTATGAATATGTATGTGAAAAGGTAAGCGTGTTCTTTCTTAATGCTACTTTATAACTTCAGGTTATAAAGGTATAAGGGCATAAAATTGATATACCCATTTATTACTTTACAATCCATTAACTGATCAGTCATGGAGAGATTACTATGCACTCATTACTTTTCATGGCAGGGAAACAATACTGAACAAAACAGACAAAATTTCCAACTTCTATGGATCTTTTATTCTATTGAGGGAATACGCATACTAGATGTAAGAGAATGAGAAAAGGTCTAAAGAAAAATGCAGTTTAGAAAGGAGATGATGACTGAAAACAGTTGTCAAGAAAGGCGTCTCCAGTAGGGCGACACTTGATCAAATACCTGAAAGGAGTGGGTCGAGAGCTCTTTGGTCACTGGGGTCGGGGTGTAGGGACGGAGTCAGCTGATCTAGGGCTAGGTTCTTGAATCCATCTGCAGAGCGGGCATCTCCCTAGTGACTTGCCCTCTGCGTATACTTTTTCCATGTTGATTTGTTTTCCCAGTCATTATGAATATTTTTTTCTTTAACAGTATAATGTTTCCAGAGCCAACTGCAATAAGATCATAATGCTGTTCACGGACGGAGGAGAAGAGAGAGCGCAGGAGATATTTACCAAATACAATAAAGACAAAAAAGTGAGTGTCATGTGATAACATCTTAATTTTAATATCTAGGTAGTTTTCAAAGAGATAGTGGACGGTGGTGAAGAGGGCAAAATTTCTTCTTAAAAAGCTCTAGTCCCCAATAGAAAGTCTCATAAACTCTGGATTGGAAAATACAGTCTTTTCATGAGATACACAAGCACCTATGACTAACATATCACTCAAATAGTTCAGCCTTTAGGATCTATTTGATTCTTATGCACAGATTCTAAATATGAAAATGTTATAAAAAAGAAATCAGAAGAGGAAGGGAAAAATAGCAATTTAAGCTTTTCTTGAATAAAATGCCATTTAATATTTTTAAAGTGTAGTATTATTCAAGTGTTCTAAATATGCCATAGAGTCTGCATACAAATTATCTTGTGTGTTTCCAGAAAGCAATCTACTACAGCAAAAAACTGTGTCTCGGTTGATGAATCCTTTCAAAGAAAACTTCATGACTAATCTTTTATAGGTACAATATTTTAAAAGAATGCTTGCTAACTCAGTAAGCAATGCACACTGAAGATGAGTGTATTGTAGTTAGAATATGTTTACACACTGCTTGTTTCAGTGCAAGAGGAAAGTATCAGAGCAGGAGGACCTGAGGGAGGTACTGCAGACAGCATCAGCTTCAATGAAAACTTTAACTACTTTCTCTAACTCTTACTGTCAGCTTATTTCAATTTTCTGACTGATTTCACATTTTATAATCAAACAGTGATTCTCATTCAGCCTGGTTTCCAAAGTTGCTATGGATCCACTAAAAAACAAACAAACAAAAAACTAATGAGAAATAATAATCTATTTCTTATATTTCAAAAAGTCAAACAAAAATTGGGTGTTTGTCCATAAGAAGACAGCAGAGATGCCAGTTGGCTTTTCTGTCTTTTTTTTTTTCTTTTTTGAAAAGGGCTCACTGTGTTCCCAAGGCTGAGACCTTGAGCTTGCAATCTGCCTGCCTCAGCCTTCTGGGTAGATGGGTCTGTAGGGTGCACCACCGCACCTAGCTTTTCACTTTGCTTTTGATGGGAATTTCCACCTTTCAGAAAGATGTGGCTCATTTCTGGTTCTAAAGTTTGTGTTTGAGGAACCTATAAGAATTATTTGAATACTTCACATGTCTTGAATAGAGAAGTATGAATTGATATATTCAGATGGTTAGCAGAAAAATATCATGCATAAAGGAGAAAAGATCTAATAAAATTTTTTTTGAAACACTTTGAACCACTCAGATGCCTTTTAGCTTACATATATTTGAAAATAATCAAAGAATTGAATTCACATATACACATCTATCTTTAAATTAATCAAATCTTTTTTCATACTGAACACTTTGGATACTGCATATGTCATAATGTCATACTGTTTAATGCAAGGCTGTCCTTTTTTAAGACTGTTGATTTTAATGGCATAGAGGAACCATCCTTTTTTTTAAAGTTATTAAATAAACTGGGCTATTATTAATAGATTATGGTTACTTTCAAGTACTAACTTGATTATATAAATATATCTAGGAAATCAAAAGACTCAAAAGTAATAAGAAGATGCAGTTACATCAAGATAAGCTATAATGTACATAATTTACATAGTAACTCCCATTCATTGTGGGAAATTCAGAGAAATCCTGACACCTCTGTCCCTCCTCAGACTTGTTCGGATGGTTGGCCTCTGTTCCCATAGCAACTGTACGGACCCCTCCATGGCCCTGTCTGCACTCTTGCTATGGGATCTTTCCTCTGCCTCTCACTTGATTACAAGATCCTATAATATTGGGCCCATGTCTTGTTTAACCTTGACCTTTAGCTCTCCAGTCAAAAGTAGAAGCTGCATGAATACAATATTCAAAAGGCAACCTATAGAATGGGAGAAAATATCTGCAAACCATATATATATATATAAAATGAAGAGTTAATATGCAAAATATTTAAGGAGGTCCCGAATTGAAAAATGAACTAATAACTTGCATCAGGCATTTCTTCAGGGAAGACATCCAAATCACCAACAAGTATGTGAAGCAGTTGTCAGTGCGATTGGTTATCAGGGACATGCAGGTCAAACCAACAATCAGATACCTATCAATATAGCTGTTATCAAAAAACTAGAGACGAGTGTTGGAGAAGATGTGAGGAAACTGGAGGACCCTTGCACACTGCTAATGGGAAGAAAACTGGTACAGTCACCTTGGAAAACCATACAGAGGTTCCTTGGAATATTAAAAATAGAACTACTGTAAGATCCACCAATCTCTTCCAGGTATTTATCCAAAAAAAAAGAATTTATGATATTTAAGAACACTTCTACATTCATTGCAGCACTATTCAAAATGGTCCGGAGATTAAAAGAACATATATGTCCATTGACAGGGAAGCAGATAAAGAAAAAATGATATATACACACAACGAAATACTATACAGCCTTGACAAAGCAAGAAATTCCACAAAAGGTGACAACATGGATGTAGCTTGAAGATGTTACACTAAGTTAATGTCACACCATTCACACACAAAAAAATTACATGTTTCCACTTATATGAGGACTCTAACAGTCATATTCAGAGAATCAAAGTGGAATGATAGTTGCCCGGGGCTGGGGAAAAGGAAAGTTTCAGAGTTACTAAATTAATAGGCATAAAGCTGCAGTTATGCAAGATGAAGAAAATCTAAGGACCTGCTGCATAACATAGTATTTGTATAAAACTAATTTATTGTACACCTAAATTATGTTAAGAGGGGAGATCTCATGTTAAGTGTTCTTGCCATGGTAACATTTAAAAAAATTTAAGTAACAATTTATAACCTTAAAGTTCTGTGCACTTTTTAAAAAATCTGAAAACTACACTTCAGAATACTGCTTTTCCCCCAAGCCTGTTGTTTGGCATTAATGTCGCTGTTGAATGGTGCGTTTGCATTCATTTTCATCCAAATGAATCAGAAAATCTTTCTGAGCAAACCAGGTAGGTGTGAGGCACATCCAGAGAGCTGATGAATGAGAACGTAGATACACAGTGCAATCAGCGAAGCCAGAAGCTTTGAGAATTAGGACAAAATGTTTAGGTTCTTTTGTGGAACGTGTTACTCTTGGGAATTAATCTACCTGATTATAGATAGGTACACCTATAAAATTGAATGCATGTTAGTCTCCTCACACAGCTGTTCCCAATTACAGCCCCTCCGTACTCTAATCTGCACCTGCAGCCCGGTTCCTGAGGGCTCAGCCGTGTGTACAAGACCTCCTTACGTATGGTGCCAAGGCCCAAACGAACTCTATCGCAGTCCAAACAAATCAATAAGGGAAAGGAAAGCCAGACAAGGAGCTGAAAGATGATTCCCGGTACTAGCGAAGTCAACTACATTTGACTCTGTAGAATAGCAGTGGATTGCTTAGCAATACACACTTAAAGATTGCTTACCCAGCTAGGAAATCATTCTTTCTTTGCTTAATTTTCAGGATTAATAAAAAAAGAGAACATTTTACATTAATAAATGAAGACTTCAAAATACCTAGTAAATTGAGAAGAAAATAGGGGAGAAAAAGCGTATCATGTGAGATAATAATTAAGGAATACACAGCTAAAATCTATTTTAATATATTTAATTTTAAGTAATTTACATTTACATCTCAAGTAGAAATATCCTGTAGTCTATAAAAATTCAAACAAGATCAAAAGTGATAGAGTAGGCATTTGTGGTTTACATATTTAGGGGGAATTTTGTCAATTTTTCAACAGATGGTGGGGAAAATAATTCACAGGAAGTAATCTGTCCCTTTCTCTACTATCTTTCTGCCTGGCTCCTCCATCAGGCAAAAGTGAAACCTCTTAAAGGAAAGTTCAAACAAATAATAATGAAGAACATTTTACACAATATTTAACACTATTTAACAAATTCACCTCTTGTAATAAACTTGCATTCCAGACATTAGAAAATTCAACACTTTCTAAAACTTTCAGCTTTACAGTGGGAGCTCCTTGTCCCTAAAATGCAAAGGTGCTCTTTATGCTGAAGCTACCGTACAGCCGAAGCCGGTGGGGGCTGACTCTCCTCATAGAGATGTCACCAATTTTGAAGGTGTGTTTTGTGCACACGCCTAACTCTAATGTTTACATTTGCTTTTCTTAGAATAAAATTGACACTGATAAAAGTCTCATAAAAGCTAAGTTAAATATTACATTAAGCCCCACGTTTATAACATGGTAAGCTTCACAGTGAAGAGATGCCCGTTCAGTAACGTTAGGCGGAAAAGCTCCACCGGACTTGGGACTGCCCGTCGTTGGTGCCGCAGCACCGCGGCACAAAAGACCACCTGTCGCGCTGTTCTGTGACTGTCTCCCTCTGGCCTGCAGGACTCTGTGCACAGCTACCCTCGGAGGGGTCCTCCCGCGCCGCTCTCCACGGTGGTCCCTTCCCAAACAACGCCCTCTCGTTCACTCTCACTGCACCTTGCTTCTTCGTTCTCCTTCTCTGGATTACTATTTTTTATTTTCATCTCTTGTTGACCTTTTCTCTTGAACTTCCTTCTCTACGTTATGACCCATGACGTGGGCTGGTGCAAGTCCGTAAACCTACTTGTGGGTCCTGAGAAGGTAGTGCTGTGCTTGATGTACGAAAGCTGTGCAGTACTGACGGATGACATGGCCGTCTCAGTAAGTGTGCAGTAAGTATGCTCCTGTGGCAAGCTATAAGAAATTCACAAATGCCAGGAGAAAATCAATAGCGTTGTTCTTTCTTAAAAAGGGAATTGTTAAAGGAGTAATTATTCTTTGCAGTTGAGCTATGGAGCACAATTGATATAGATGTCCCATTTCCCCATGCGTCATCTGAGATGTGGAGAGGGCGTCAGCTGGCATAGAATAGGATCATAACGATGGCCCCATTCCACTCACCCTAATTGGTCCGATGCAATTTTTAAAGAGGATTCTCATCCTCTGGGTCAGGAAAGTGTTTGGCGTTTCTCAAGAACCTCTGAAGCGAATCATTCTATGGCTTCAACTCTGACCCTTCCACTCATGATCCTCCCTGCAGAACAAATGTGTTCTGCCCAAGCCCAGTGATGGTGACCCTGTTACAGACACGGTGCCCAGGCTGCAACCCCAAACCCACTTACTTATCACAGAGCACCAACGCTGTAATTATCCTGAATACTGAGACTTCAGTTTAGAAAAAGCAGCTGTCACTCAGTGCTTGCTGCTGGGGTGACTTGGCTTGTGTGACAGCAGAGAGAGCTCTGCGTGCTGCTGTGGCACACACACCGTAGGTTCACCACCACTGCCATAGCCTGTTTCTCCTTCGTTAAGTATTATAAATATAAACGTAGAAGGAAGGAACCTGAAATTGCTTCCTTATGAGCTGATAGTGCAGGGGTAATTTATTATAACTGTTGGTAGAAATTCTTGTTCTTGTCAGACCCTTGGGAACTTCAAATAGATAAACTTCTCTAGGTGCCTACATTTAGATCACTTTGGCCTCCTAATAGTAGGTTTGTTGCTAAACAGAATAAAGGGATCCAAAGTTGTTCCAAACAAACAAACAAACAAACACCAAGTCGCTCCTCTAGAAAGGCATTATTTTGGGTCAGTGCCCCACTAATGGAAATGTCACCTCGCTGAATTCTGGTATTTTCATGCAGGAGGGCAACATTTTAGGCTTTGCTATCCTCTTCATTATCATGGCTGATATTTGTGGAGCTTATAATTTTCCATATGAAATAAATGTTTCACATTTATTATTTTATTCCCAACCAAAATACTCATATCATGAAAGTACTATTAACACGGTTGCCAGCATTATTGCCACCTTTTGGAAATGTAAAAGCCAAACTTGGGAAAGTTAAGTAACTTGTTGAAAGTCAACAGCTACTTCATGACAGAGTCAAAAATTTAAATAATCTAGAGCCCAAATTTCATAACCCCATCCCGAGTGTGCCTGGCTGCCATCTGTCTGTCTTTCTCCCAGACAGCCTGGGGGCCGTGCAAATTACTATTTGCTACGGGGAGTTTTCCTCACTGCCAGTCGGCAGGACTTTGCCCCTCAAGGGTCTGCTCCTCACCGCTCCCGCAGGCCAAGATGGGTCATCAGAACATCGGGGGCCACAAGCCCCTTTCAGATCTCTGGGCTGCAGAAAATGAATTAAGTATGAAAGGTGACTGTGGACACTTTAATTCATTGAATGCTGCTATAAAACTAGAAAACACTGTAATGGATATCTAATGTCACCAGCATTACGTAAGGCATATAAAGCATATATTATATAGGTGATCTTGTTTTTAAAATAAATTTATTCATTCATTAAAAAAATAAATAAAACTAGAGACCTGAGCTATTCAAACACTTTGGGTTTCTGTATGTTTGTGAATGATGGAAACCACTGTGGAATTTTCTCCTAAAATATTCAGTCCAGTTTAGTATTTTGATAGGCTCGATACCAAAACTTTTAGTACACAGAGTACATTAATAAAAGCCCATCTCTGACATCATTTTTCTAACATGTTTCGATAGCTGAAGTTTTTATTTCAGTTTTATTGGCTTCCTTTCTTCATAGACTCACTTCCATTACTCTTTGGAGATTTGCCTATTGTAAATTAAACTTGAACTCTGACTAGCTGGTAATTATCGAGGTGACAGTTTCCAGTAACTGAGTTCGGCTGGGAAACATTCCTATGGCCTTTAAAAAGGCTGACCCTGTGGCTTTGGATAACTCTTAATTGAAGGAAAGTATTTTAGTCTTCAACAAACAAGACAAAAGGAAGATTAGCAGAATTCAGGACCATAGGGTAAAGTTGGAAACCAGTGGTGTATAAGGAACAAATCAGTAAGTGTGAGTTAAATTTCAAGAATTTTTGTATCCTATAGAAATAATACAAGATGTAAATAATATAAGTGTATTAATATACTTATTTTTTGCCTGAAAATTTCACTCATTTCCAGTGAGCATGTCTATAGAATATAAATAAAAAGATTAGAAATTTGCCATGATACCCATGTAATGAAACAGCTGAATTTATGAAGTGAAAGATGACCACTGCTCCAGTTCGGGCTGTTTTTCTCGTATATGACAATGAACTGATTTCTGTGTTGGGTGATCTCAAAGCGCATCCTCAGTCCCTCTAGAAAGTAGGGACCACTCATTTAACTCGTCCCTTTTTACAAAATTTAATACATATATCCATTTGTGCATGAGACACCGCACTCAACGCTAAATTGTGCACTCTCGGAACTGTTTCAACCCAATCCAGCATTTAGTCTCTGCTATATTATTTCCCCACATTATTTCTGTTAAAGACCTGCTCTTTGGCACTATGGAAAATGTGTATGGAAGCCATTTATTTTTGTGCTCTTCTCATGTGAGCTTATGATGAGAATTTTACAGAAGCAAACATTTTGTAACAAGAACTTATTTAAAGTCACACACATTAGTTCAGGAACATTTAACTGATCTCCTAGGAACATTTCACTTAGAAGATTCCCTGTGTGCATTTGTCACGTGAACCTGCCGTGTGATTATTTAAGATGCGCTACTAGGCGTGAGCGAAAGTTTACCTTCACAACAGCTGAGTTCGCCAGGATACAGACGTATTAGTAATATGTTTACGTGAAAGTTCTGATGAAACGTTTAGCTTGCGTGACTACCTAGTCACAATTTTGAGTTGAATATTTGTTTCTATGCAAGTTTGCAAGTACACTGATAACTCTACAAATATACATCTTTGAGAATGAAATCTGTCTTAAAATTAAAATTATGCATACTTGAAGGCATCATTTTATTTTCCTACTTCTCCAAAATTATGGCTAAAGCAGAATTATGAGGTTAAAGGGACAACATCAGTAAAGTGAACAGCAATTATCTCTGGGTTTCGGCATCTGCAATTTTAGGGTTAGTTCACCGACTGTTCCACAGGGTGGCAGTAATACAGCACAAAATACGACGAATGAAGCCACACTTCCAGGTAGAAAACTACTATACACAGAGATTTTTGTAAAATTTAACCAGTACATGCATCTACATGCATTATAAAATGTATAATGCAAATGTTTATGAAGTCAATGAAGTTAAAAGTCTTACTCCCTAAAATGTAGGGAGTAAGGCAAATTCAGCTATGATACGGCATGCAGGAAAAGAATAATTTTCATATTGATTTTTCAAGTGTAAGTTTTGAGAGACTTATATTAATCTTTTACCTGACTAAGTTTACATTTATAAAATAATTGCGGAAAGTTGTGAAATGACCCATATAACTTATAAGATTGTTAAATACATGTGTGAATACATAAACCTAAGAGAAGAAATGCCTGAGAGCTACAAGGCTTCAGAAATACTGTAACACTAAGGGAACCGCATACGTTGTGAAAAAAGCGTTGCCCTTGTGAGTCTTAAGATTTTAGGAACCAACAGGAGAAAATTTTCAGAAAAATGTTGAGTCATTAAAGATGTCAGCTGCCAGGCAAATGAAAATTGAGAAAAGAGGTGCAAATCAAACGTTAATAATATGCAAGTGATTCAGTCATTTAATGCAGCTTACATTTAAATAGCCAAGCACCTATGTGAAAAAGGAACAAAGATAGTTTAGCTAACATAAAACGTTGTAGTTAAATGGGACAGAATGTGTGTTTCCGCACCCAGCTCTGATCCCAAATTCTTAATTTCGACAGCTCCGAGGGCTCCGTTTAGACAAACATGGGAGTCAGGTGAAGCTTTTGTACTAAGACAGATAAAGCAGTAAGTCTTTTTCACTGTTTGGTTGGAGAGCTGTAAGAGGATAAATTTAACGTGTGTTTGGACTGTTTGAATAACATCAGTCAAAATAATCACACCGTGTAGCCTCTCTCGCTCACCTTCCAGAGCACAGATGTAGTAATTTCGGTACCCTCGTCCCAGCTTCACACTGACAAGTGCCGTGTGAAATTCTCCACCGTGGCACTGCTGTGGGAATGGGAACGGCAGCGACCGCGGCGCTCTGCCCGGACGCTCCAGGCGGGTCACACGGGCGTTTGTGAAGGTCCCCCCCTGCTTTCGGAAGCAGCTGGAGTGTTTTCCTGGCCCCAGGTGTGATTGCGGAAGAGATGGCGGTTACACCGAGTTGTCAGTTAGGGAGGTCAGCCTGCTTGTAACAGTATGTCCTGTTAGGTGTGAGCTCAGCCTGGTAAGCTGCAACGACTTTGAAACAGATGGGCTAACCCCAACCCATGGCAAGAAAATGAAACCATTGAGTTCTGAGGGAGAATTCCGAGAGAGAGTAGAAAGAGAAAAAGAAAGAAAAACACGGGAAGGCGAGAGCCCGCACACTCAGAAAAAGCCACCCTCTACCATTAACCTACATCCAGTCATTTGGCATTAACAGTTTTGAAGCAACTAAAACTCAGCCGCTTCTACTACCAGATGGGGTCCTGCGTGACTAGCTCAAACCCGGAGGATCAAAATCAGCGACTTCTCCGTGCAACTTTCAGGGGTCAGGGTTGTCGTGATGTGTGTGGTTGTGAGCAACGAAAGAAAAACAGATGGGACTCTCTTCTGAGATATGTGCCATGGAACAACAGGCAAAAGATAAAATAGATGACATGGTTAGAAATGCCAATTCGAATAGTCAATCTACATCAATGAGGAAGAAGCTGGAGGCTTAAAATATGTGTCTATGCCAGCCAACTTTTCTAGAAAGTGATACACTAACATCGCAATCAGATAGGTGTATCTTAACTGTTTCCCTGACATGAAAGCAGCAAAACTGTTACTCAATTGCCCTAAGCAGCTAAACATAGGGTGACCTTTTGGTATACATTTTCATCTCAATATCCCCATGGGGCGGGAAGGTCTTCTGCTAAGGCTGTGTGCGAGGTGACCTGCCGAGTCCAGGTGAGGGAGGTGAAATTGAAAAGGAGCTGAAAGATGCATTTTTCTGCTATTGCAGCCTGGGCCGTGCTCCCAGCTGGGTCTGGGCTGCGGTGCGGGACCCCAAAGTGCTCCTTTAAACTCGGCGTCTGTGCTTGGGGCAGGGTGTGGGGTTTCTGTCCGGTGCCTCCCTGAATTCTTCACTGAACTCAAATTTTCTTCTCATAGTAAATTACCTGGAAAACTTGCTTTCGTCTATGTATTTATTTCAGTTTTGCTATTTTGTTTTGCTCTTCAATTAATTTTTAATCAGCCTGCTGAATTTATTCCTCTGTTTCCACTTCACCCAGGTTCGCGTCTTCACGTTTTCAGTTGGTCAACACAATTATGACCGAGGTCCCATCCAGTGGATGGCTTGTGAAAATAAAGGTAGATGTTTTTCTGACTGAGTTTTATTAGAAGAAATATTTCGGCCGTTGTTGTTAGATCTGTATTACCATTTTACATAACCTACAGTTGTTAATAATTTTTATCAGAATTGAAGCAAAAATACAATTCTGGACACGCTCTCCATAGAGAAGACACATAACAAATTTTGACATTAGTATTACATTATAAAAATTTCGAACATCTGATCATATCATAAACTCATAAAAATACATTACATTGAATGATACTTAATAATACATAACAGTTATAATTTTATATGAAGAATTAGGAATGAAAGAATATCTGAATTTTGTATAATTTATATATGACAGTGTGACGTGTATTTTTTTTCTCTGAGTGGCTGAATAACTGTTTTCTGAAAATGTCTCATACGCTTCTAGATAATTTAAATTTCATGCAGTGAGCCCATATTTCCTTTGTACTTAGAAAAAATTATAGCATTTGAAAAATAAACTATGAACTCATAGCAACAAGAGGAACCTGAATATATTCTGAAAATTATGTTTAGACAGCTATTTTATATATGTATTATAATTGTATATCTTTCTGCATCTTTAATAATTCATCCAGTGAAAAAATATTTCAATGATGCTAGTTTTCCTACTACTTTTAGTAGAGGATATTTCGTACTATCTAAGAAAATAGTACCATTTTTCAAAAAGCTTGTACAGTTGTCAATTTTGTTAATCATTTTCTGAATTCATTTGTATTTATATTTTCATTTTTGTTCAATTTAGACATGAAAAGAATATCCTTTTTCCCTACAAAGAATAAAACAATTTTTGTGGCTTTTTATTATGATGTAATATTTATATTTATAATGTGTGTGTATTTCAGGTTATTATTATGAAATTCCTTCGATTGGAGCAATAAGAATTAATACTCAGGTATGGTTACTTAAGTCTTATTTAAATTATTTGTTCAACATTCAAAAAAGTTTCTTTTCTAATTTAGAAATATTCAGTATGCTGAAAGCAGCTGAAAATGAAAAAAAAGATCCATAATATTACATGTATTAAAGTAATACATATCATGGCAATGTACTGGTCTTATTTCATTAAGATTCCCAGTATTGGGCTGGTGAGATGGCTCAGCGGCTTAAGCGCCTGCCTGGCAAGCGCGAGGGCCCGAGTTCGACTCCCGGAACCCACATACGAAAAAAAGGGCCGGTGACATCGCTCAGCGGCACGGGTGCCTGCTGGTGCACGAGGTCCTGAGGTAGACCCCCCCGGTACCCACAAAAAAAAAAAAAAAGAAGATTCCCAGTATTTCCAAGTATCCAAAATTCAAGGTAAAAAATGAGTATGAGTATGAGAATATTGCTTTTCTCAGATGTTAAAAGCTGCAGGAGAAATGTGTAAAATCGTACTTACAGTCTCAGGCAATTTGAACTTGATTATGTTAAAATGAGTTCTTAACCACACAGAGTACTAAAGACTCATTATTCTGGACAAATTTATAAGCTTCTACTTAGAACGAGATGCTCGTGATCTATTTACCTGTTTAAACTGGAGTTTCGAGGGGATGATTTCTCTAACATTTAGTGGAAAGCATGTCTATTAAGTGAATTTAGCAGAATTCAGTAATTAAGTTTATTTAAATATATATTACTTTAAAATATTCATAAATTACTATTTAAAATTACTGCTCAATTTTAAACATAGCTAAGAGTCTACAAACTAGATGAAGTCACGGTTTAGCCTGGGTAGCCTGGCCTCTGGGCGTGAGTACTGAGTACACTGAATGCTGAGATGGAATGGCGCTCCATTTGAGTCTGATGTCGAGATTGGGCACAGTATTTCATTTATTTTTTGATATGCTTAAATGTAGTTATGAATTTCAGCCAAACAATCTGTGATATGAAAGTAAGTGTGTGGCTGCTTTATTATTTCAAATTTGTTCAATTTCACACGGTAAATCACAGATCCTTAATAGTTCAGATCAACATGAAAATATTAAGGAACGTATTTCACTTAGTATTGGCCCTAGCTTGGGAAACAACATTCTGCCTGTTACTAGGGAAAAGCTGGAATAAATATAGTGTATAGATAAGTCATATGTTGATGATTCAGAGTATATGAGAATACCACTTATGGAATGCCCAAAGTCGGAATTTAGTAATTATACATTCAGTGTCTCAATAATTTGATTCTATATTCATACATTCACTCCCTCAATAATTTGATTCTATATTCATGTTTAACTCTACATGAATTTTTTTCCTTTGGAGAATTTTTAAATACACAGCATCCCTAGTTTTAAAGCACAGCTTTTTCTTCTCGTACAAATAGGAATATCTGGACGTTCTGGGAAGACCGATGGTTTTAGCGGGAGAAAAAGCTAGAAAAGTCCAGTGGACAAATGTGTACTTGGATGCACTGGTAAGTTTGGGAAGTTGGGCCAGAGATTACACAGAGTGACTTTTTCCTGGATGAATTTCTCCTTTAATCTTCAAGGAGCCCTTCCTAAAGTTCTTTAATCACAGACATGTTTGCAAGAATTTAGAGAATTTGAATAAAATCCTAGATTTGTATAAAATAGAGAACCATAAATATAGTGTTATTTTGAAGCTTATCTATTGAGAATGTAGAATGTCTAATATAGAATCATGAATTTATGGCATTTCAGTAACATTTTGAATTTTTAACATAAAAGAATAAAGCCAATAGTAATGTGGAAGAGAAACTATTTCTTCAGATTTTGCACAAGAATTTGGAAGAAAGTATTTTTCAAGTAGATGTCAGCTAGTAGAAATATGTACGACCTGTACAACTTAACCAGACTCACCAAAACTCAGAAGTATATTCAGTTAGACCAGCAAAAATCTTACCCTGCCCTGAAATCAGCACAAACCATGTCACCTCTTATATAAAATCCCTGCTTTTGATTCAAAGCTGGACATATTTATGGAAATATGACTTTGAGATGATTGGTTCGGTGTCTGATAAGAGACACGTGTTAAACTGTCCATCGCACAACTGATATTTCAGTACAGGGACCATCGTACTTTGAAGCAGCAGTTCTCAGCTGGGGGATTTTCCCCTGATGGATGGCCTAGAAATGTCTGTAGACATTTCTGACAAGGATTTGTAGCTGGCATCTAGTGGGTAGGGACCAGGGGTGCTCCTAAATATCCTGCAATGCCAGAACGACCCCATTCCTCACCCACCACAAGACGTGATGCAGCCAAGATCTTACGAGGCCCAAAGTTGAGAAATCTTGCCTTGATATTATTTTGTTTTCCTGACATGAAAATAATAATTACATCAGCTAATATTTATTGATATGCTTGATCATAATTTAAAGCCTTTCTTAATGATTTACTGAAATAACATATTGGAGAGAGCCAAAATACTAAGCCCTGCAAAGTAAATGCTGATTCAATAGTACCCTTTTCCCTACTTGGAATCCAATTATGTGCTGTTACTTCTATTCTAACTGTAGTGATGAACCCAAAGGGCAGAATGAAATCCATTTAGAATTACTTATCATTTGTTCTTAGAAAATAAACATATACAGGAAGTTAGAAGAAAATAGGCACTATTACCAGCAGCCTTGCATGCTATGTGAGATAAAGAGAAGCTTGCTCACCTCGAGTCCTAGCGAAAATGACTGCCTAGTGTTCCTTTTTGACGTCACTTATTTACTTAAGGTCACATGGTCATCTATATCTATGGCCAAATGCTTCACTCTTCCAATCCGTCACAGGACAGTGTATATTAGGAAGAGTCAATAATTGTGGCCTGTTGTGTTTCCTATGACCAGGAGTTCATTCACCAGGATATCTGCACTGCTGGCAGGGTCCTTCCTGATAGCACAAATGACATTAGGAGATGTCTATTTTGCAAGCTGGAATTAAAATATAAAATAAGGGGCACAAAAGTTGGCTATTCAGTAGGCAGAGTACAATCTTTTTATTGATTTGAGAATGATGTGACCTATTATGTATTTAAGTTACTTTTACTTATTTATTTATTTAATTTATTAATTAATTTATTTATTTGTGTCTTTTTTAAGACAGGGTTTCACTATGGAGTTCAGGCTGGTTTTGTAGTCCAGGCTGACCTTAAACTCATGGTGATCCTCCTATCTCAGCCTCCCGAGTGCTGGGATGACAGGTGTGCACCACCACGTTCGGCCTTAAGTTATTTTTATAAACAAGTACACATTGCATACAGAAAACTCAGAATTCATGGTGTCAAAGAAACAGTTTAGTTAAAAATAAAAAGGTATATTCAAGATAAAATGTAATAAATATAATATGGAATATTCACTGAGCTCTGGCTTTTCAAAAGAAAGAAATCATACATTTGGGGTAGAGAGGGAGAGGTATGTTTTAAAAATTGTGACATTTTAGCTATACAGATAAGTACAAGTCAGTTTTCTATGATGTGGAGGAGTGAGCTCTAATTTAAAATTTGGGGGTGCAGAAGGAATACTACTATGGTCACCTTTTGAGATAATAAGATACAAGGACTGAAACAAGACTAGGACAATATTGTGGAGATTATCAGTTTATTTGTGAGAGAAGTGAATAAAATCTATAGAAAGATTTTATGAAAAGAGTTGAGCTCTAGAACATAAAAGTGAAATCCCAGGGGCAGAAAACTTACTTATTGCTTTTTTAGTTCTCTGAAGTTGTGCAGTGTCTGGCAACAGAATCCATTTTTGCTCCACTTGATGAATGAGGGAGAACATGGAAGTGGAGTTCCACAGTGGTCTGAAAGCTAGTAATGTTAGTAACCTAGGATCTCATTTTAGGATACATATGACCATTTTTAGAAGCCTGTTTTGGTATTTTATACAAATGCAAAAGTCATGCAAAGAGAAAGATTATGTGCATATACATCTTGTTTTATATCATGGGGACATTTTAAAAACTGCACAAATAAATTATAACTCAAATAGCTCTCCAAAGTAATAATTCGCTGAATTATCTTTTGGATAATTAGGAATTAACCTATATTCTCACGCTATTGAGGTGGAAGGCTTCCATTGAAAATATTTGTGTGATTGAGGCTATTTTCATTGACCTCCTCTTAAAACTAAATGGAGGGCTGGTGATATAGCTCAGCGTCATAGGCTCCTGCTTGGCAAGCGCAAGGTCCTGAGTTCGGTTCCCAGTACCCACATAAAGAAAAAAAAAAATACTAAATGGAAAGCTGATGTGTAGATCATCATGCACTGCTGACCAACTACTTGCAGTTGTTCCTTCAGTTTCTTTGTCCCAAACAATTTTATCTTTTTTTTTTTCTTTGTGGGTACTGGGGGGTCGACCTCAGGACCTCGCGCGCCAGCAGGCGCCCGTGCCACTGAGCGATATCACCGGCCCCTTTTTCATATGTGGGTTCTGGGAGTCGAACTCAGGCCCTCGTGCTTGCCGGGCAGGCGCTTAAGCCGCTGAGCCATCTCACCGGCCCATTTTTATCTTGAGTTTCTAGAATCTTTTTATGATTGTCCCTACTCTCTAAATTAGTTTCCATTGTTTTGGGGGTTCCCATGGGCACAATTACAAATCACAGCCTTTTGGGGATATTTCCTTCATAAGACCATGCTGTTTTTAGAATCAAAATGGAGTTGGTGACATTTTGGTTTGAGATTATTTGTCAGAAGATTACTAAATATTTTGCCAGTTTGGTAAATTCACTATTTCCTTAAGAAGTGATTTTGTCAAAAATGTTTAACATGAAATAGTAATGGGTGCACACACACACACACACACACACACAGATGATGGCCACAGATGTCAATAATAATAAAGCAGCTGCTAATACTAATCTCCATGGATTCATTTAATAGATGAAATTATCTACATGGTGATTAATAGAGTGGCATTATTTTTGTTATGCTAAAATGGCTCGGAACTAGGATTTCCTGTGTAATGTCTGCAGTTCTTTCTACATTATTTTATTTTGTCAAAAAGTTTTATTTACTTTGCAGGAATACTTAGAAGTAATATTGCTTCTTTTGAATGGCATAGTATTTATCTAGAATATTCTAGAAATACAGTATCAATAATATATTTCTACTCATGTTATTCAGCTCATTTGTGATATAGCATGAAATTTTTGGTGTAGGATTGAAAATTTAAGAATGAAGCCACAAAAAAGGAAGTAAATCATTAAAATAATATTTTAATGCCACTATGATCGTGGAGGACCCTCATCATAGATGAACCGTCACTAAGAAAAAAGGCTAGGTATGGGTAGAATAACTGAAAAAATCAGAAGCTATGTGTTATTTGTGTAAGATGATTATTTTTTATTTGTTATTTACAACGCTCACTTAGAATATTATTTTAGAGGTTACCTTCTTAAATAGTTGCATAACAAGTTTTGTTATTTTTAAGACGTTTTGATTTTTTAAAAAGTAAACTAATAGATCTTAAAATTTGTTACTATTTTTCTGGCTCTTTATAGAGTGATGATAAGTTGGAGTCTGAGATATCAGAGGCTAATGCAAAAGGAGAAAATTGAAATTGTAACTCATTTGTCTTTTCTCTCAATCTATTTTTAGGAACTGGGACTTGTCATTACTGGAACTCTTCCGGTCTTCAACAGAACTGGCCAATCTGAAAATGAGACCAATTTAAAGGTTGAAAGTTAACTGATAAAGTTAATAATAATAAATGATAAACTGGGACATTGAGGCTCAGTGTGGTTAAGGAAATCCGTACAGAGTCACTGTCACGAGGCCACAGGCAGATGGCCCCGTTGCTTATTGATAGCCACCTGGGAAGGAGGATGCACGGGTCCAGCTCTCCAGCCTCCTCCAGCCCACAGTCAGAGTCTCTCTGTGTAACTGTGTCCCATGAGAGCACGAATCGGACTCGGGAGTAATTACATGACAAATGGACAATACTGTGTGCACATTCTCAAAATCTATTTAAGACACTCATGGAGTTCAGAAAAATACAGTGATGTTTGTAGCAGATGTACATAGATATACTTATTGAGTCCTTACTCTTCTGACACTCAACCAGATTTTTTAGTAATCTTGTAATTTACAGATCTGATATACAGGTTTTTTCCTATTTTTTTTAAGATATAGGAAAAATACTTAATGAGTTTCATAAAAACACTTGATTTCTATAGCACTGATAATATTGTCAATGCAATAATATGCTACCTCTTCGACATTCTGAATAATTATTACAAAATATCTTGTACTTATTTTCTTATCTGTTAAGTACTTTTGATTTAAACACAGAATTGTATTCCTGTTTCTTTTTTTTTTTTTTTTTGTGGGTACTGGGGGTCGACCTCAGGACCTTGCACGCCAGCAGGCGCCTGTGCCACTGAGTGGTATCACTGGCCCTTTTTTCGTGTCTGGGCGCCAGGAGTCGAACTCAGGACCTCGCACTTGACAGGCAGGCGCTTATGCCGCTGAGCCCTCTCACCGGCCCATGTATTCCTGTTTCTTAGCTTGATTCCAAATGGTAGATTGTAGAACTTGTATTATTTTTAATACTAAACACTTACTTTATAATGTAGGTGATATTCCTGACTTTAGGGGATATTTATTTCTAGTTTATGGCTTAATGAAGTCCTTTGTGCATAAGTATTGTTTATTCAGTTATAAATTTCAATTCAGTTCCTTATTTTAACAATATAGCCATATTAAACATTAGTTATTTCTCTTTGGGGATCATTACCATTCTTAAACATCTCTGAGTCCCAAATATAGCTGAGTTCCAACTCAGGGAGGGGTGGTTGTCTAAATCCTTCATAAGTGTTCAAAATTTTGATATCGAGATAGCGTTTCACTAAGTACTTAGCTTTCCCAGGGTGGGCTCAAGCTTCATATATCTCTTTAAACTCAGCCATCAAGATTTCATGTAAGCTAAATAATAATGATTATAAAATTGCAGAAAACAAAGCTGATAATCCCTTTAAATTGACAACAAAATTACCTCACCTTTATATAAATATTTAAGCTAGTATGGACTATAGCCATTACTGTAGGAAAATGATAAACATATACAATAACTGTGCAGAAATGTATCGACTTTGGTATTAAGTGCACTAACTTCTTGCCATCTTACCATAGAACCAGCTGATCCTGGGCGTGATGGGAGTCGATGTTTCTTTGGAAGATATTAAGAGGCTGACACCGCGCTTCACAGTAAGCTGCAGTTACTTTTTTGGTATCCTTTCCTAGTTTTGAACTACGTAGGACTTTACCTTGTCCATAAGGCATTTAAGGAGTCCTGAGAAATTATGTGCAGTAACTTTAACAAAAAACCGAATTGTTTAACAACATCCTTAAAATAAAATGTAAAGATACCATGTTGCATGCTATAAAATGTGTTAATAAATAATTTAACAAAAGATTTTTTTGAAGAAATAATGCATCTCTGATTGTGACTCAGGATATCTATGAATGCTTTTTGATTTTTTTTTCAGCTATGCCCCAATGGCTATTATTTTGCGATTGATCCTAATGGTTATGTTTTGCTACATCCAAATCTTCAGCCAAAGGTATGTATATAACGCATTCACAGTGAATCATATTTTGTAAAATTAGTGGTTAATGTTGTTATTAGGTTGTCATTTTAAGATTCACTTTACAGCATTACATACAAAGGAATAGTCTGCCATGCGGTTCCTTTCCTTGATGGCAAGACTACAGTTGATAATATATAAAATGTGTGAAAAGTTTTTATATTTTCTTACCAGTTAGCTGAGCTAATATTCTTTTCCCGAAGATTGCCACTGTCACCTCCTGGGCTTCACTGTCATAAGTCCCGCTTTCTGATTTGATTATGGCTGAGAGATCCATTGCTGCCGCGATCTCATTCCCCATCTTGGGCTCTCTTCCGGTAGTCATCTCAACTTTCCCTCTCCCAGAGTGTTCTTACCGCTCTGCGGCAGGCTTGGAAAGATGGATCCCAAGTTCAGTAAGCAAAATCTGTGTGGCGAGCTTCAGATTTGGACAGTGTTTTACTCAGTGGGTTAATCTGGAAGTCCTAAAATTCCACCGATCAACCATTTTATCCTCATCTTTATTCCCATTTTCCAAAGATACAAAATGTTTCCATGAAATACCTCATTCAACTCCTCTCACTTTTCATTAGTTCTTGACAAGGCATTAGTGGCAAAACTTATTTAGCTGGTTGTAAAATTAGACAGACTCTTGTATAATTGCAATTTTATAAACATGTTTACGTTCTTGTTTAACTTTGAAGATGCTTTAAACCATGCAGACTTACTTATGCCTGGCCCTCCTCTCCAGTGATGGATATTCAGTGTTAGTCATGCATTAGAAAGCACAAGAGTGCAAACACGCGCATACACATAAACACACACTTGCGAACCTGTGTCATTTAAGTATTGTTCAAATAATTGTTTAGGAGCCATTGATACCAAGTGTAAAACTATACTAAATGAAATAAATTATTTAACATATGCTAAATAAGATTATGCATTATAATTAACTTCTCTATTTTAATCCTTCCTACTTTTGAACTTATTGTCATTTACAGTCCATCGAGATATAAAGATTTGCTTAGCAAATGTAGCTGCTGATCATCCTCCATCATTTTTAAGTATATTACTTCCATAGAAATGTACCCTAGCTGATTTTTTGTGTTATACCATCAGAGTTCTGAAAAGCAGGTCAGGTTAAATTCTTCTTAATGTACAGTAGTTGCTTATGGCTGGCTAATCATCCTGGAATTTATACCATAGTTGAAAACATTTATATTTTTAAATATTAAAGAGGGCTTACATTTTTGCATTATTTTTGGTCTTTGTATATTGAAAGTATTTTAAATTATATCCTCCTAAGTAGTCTAAAAGCAATAAAAATGTAATGTGTTGAAACATGCAAAAGATCTCTACTCTTCTGATTGTAGACCTTAAACTTCCCCTAAAGGAACTAAAATATATCATAGACAAAAATGAATATATATATGTATGATGGAGTTACATAAAGCCATCATCCAGTGGTAATAGCAGTTATGATTGCCTTCATGGTGAAAAAGAGGTAATAATTTGAAAAAGGTTTTCCCCCTTTACATTCTCCTAATAGCAAATATTTATATAGAAAGTATTTTATTACTGTTTGAATGATGTTAATATATATTTCACTCATATTTGGAATAATCAACTCGCTAAGCTCATAGAATCACAAAGAAAATATAAATTTTGTAGAAATATTTATGAAAGGCTGGGTTAGATGAACTTTTCCTATTTTAGTGTGGATTTTGTGAACAGGAGCATGCCACTAAAAGACATTTCATGAAATGCTGTCTTCAAATTACCCAAAGAAAACAAATCTGTGTAATCAATGTGCTATTTTTTTCTGAAACTTGTTTGCGAATTTTCGTCATTAACATGATAAATACTGTGGTTTCTATTTCATGGTAAAACTGCACGCTATGCAGGTTTATACAAGAGCATCATGAAAGGGTGATAAAAGGTGACTGAGAAATTGACAAATACAAACAGTCAATATAGTAGCAGATGCTATGCTAACAAAATTATTCTTTCATCAATAATTCATCAATAAAAATGAAAGAAAATAAAGCTCATCCATAGTACTCATTATCTGACAAGGTGAAAATGTAATGTTATGCAAGTGTGTATTCCTTGCTCAATATCTTATATTTTTCTTCCGGATATTATCTTATTTCAAAATATTTCATTACCATGTTGTGTTTTGTATAAGGTAGCACAAATGCCCTTTAGAAAAACCAAGGTATCAGTAAATGAAGTAACTGTGAACTTTTTACATATCTAACTATCTGAGGAATCATTATTTTATCAATGTATACTATTACCCGCAGGGCCACATTTTGAATAGTGTGGCGTTATGTATCCTGGCTTATCTCAAAATGCATTTTATGTTTCTTCCCTTTTTCATTAAAATAACTGGGTCTATTTACTAGATATTTCATTTTGACCAATTCTGACATATATATTTATTGAATAGAGAATGATGAGTAATCTGTGTTGCAGAAGACAACATTAAAATAAATCTACAGTGTTACGGTGGAATTTGCCATTAGTTCCATCGATACAGCATTTGATATCTCTTGCAGGATACAAAGGAACACATTTTGATGTTTAAGACTTTTTAATATCCTATAATAATTGCTTAATCTATTTAGGCTGCTATGACAAAACAACAAACAAACAAGAGAAAGAACAGAGTGGTGGTTTATAAAAAACAGAAACATCTTTTTCACAGTTCTAAGGCTTGGAACCTCCGTGGTGTGGTCAGGGCCGGTTCCTCCTGGACAGACAGCTCCTCGCTCTGACCTCAGGGGGTAGCAGGTGAAGGGCGCCAAGGGTCTCTCTCCAGCTTGTTTTCTGTTTGTTCGATTTTGTTTTTGTGTGGCACTGGGGCTCAAACTCAGAGCTTTGTGCACGGTAGGCAAGCCCTGTGCCACTGACCCCTTCCCCAACCTTCCCGCTTGTCCCATCAGGGCATGAATCCCCTCAGTGAGGCCTAGGCTTCATCAGGGATTACTTCCTCAAGGTTGTCACCATCGCAGTCCGGATGCGGACTGCACCACAGGAAATTGGGGAGGACATTACAGTATTCATATTTTTCACGTTTAGTTCATGTAGGGCCCACCAATCCCTGTTTCTCATTCTCTGTCTCTCTCCCTCCCTCCCTCCCTCCCTCTCTCTTTCTGTCTCTTTCTGTCTCTCTGTCTCTCTCTTTCTTTCTCTCTCTTTCTCTCTCCCCCTCACTCCCTCCCTCTCTCTCAATAAAGAGGAAATTTTATTTGAGACAGTGTATCTTTTCTACTTCCACAAATACATTTCCAGGAAAAATACAAAAATAATAGCAATCATGTCTCTTCAAAATGATTTTTGCTAACAACATTTTTATTCACTAAAATACTTTTCATTTTTAACAAATTTATTCATCATGAACTTTATGTGGTACCACATATTTTGAAATCTACGTATATCAGTTATATCTGTTTCTGATCAAGCATCTGACCCCAACGCCTTCCCTCTGTCGACAAGTTGTGTGACGGATTGCCATTTCTCTGTCGCTTCAGCCTATTGGCGTGGGTATCCCAACAGTTAATTTAAGACAAAGAAGACCCAATATGCAGGTAACTGAACGAGGGTGGACGTGGCAGTGCTTTCAAATTTGCTAAATCAGAATTGAGATCAAGCTTCTGCTCTTAAAGCTTTCAATTAAAGCTGCCTCTCCTGACATCGAGCTTCCAGAGCATGAGATGGAAATGAGCATCGGCTACCAATAAACTGAGGCAAAAATGTATTAATGGTGGGAGAGGGTGTGCATTAGCTAACTAAAGACTACTAAGTAAATTGTGTAATAATCTTAACAATCAGAGTAATCATAATGCGATGGCTTCTAAAAAAGAAATCTGTTATTAAATATCATGAAATTAATGTCAATCCATGTGATCCTAACAATTTGCTGGTAAAAATGCCTTCTAAGTGCAAGTGAAAAAACAATTTCAATGTGGTAACTTCCGTAAGTTAGAAATTTTAAGCCAAAATTTCCTTGAATTTCCACAAGTGTAATTGGAATTTAAAAGTTGGAGAAATGTCTGTACAGTAAATTAAAATTGTTCAAAATAGCAAATAAATACTATGAATTTTTTGCCAACTCATTGCAAAACCTTTTCTCCATTGGCAATGAAATGTAAAAGTTACTGTATGTATGCATATTTCTGTAGGTACAAATCAGCACAAAAGATGCTTTCTACAGCTTCGTAGATAATTTCAGAATTTCAAAGGAAGTTCAACATTATTTAAGATTTCCTATGTAAGCCTACCATTTCCTGAAAGAAAAAGTTGTTGACATTATAACACAGTAGTAGTACAATGCTAAGAAGAGATGGTGAGGCCTCACTTGCTGAACCGAATTCTGGTTCGGTTCTACCGGAAGCAGACTCGGTACCCTCGAGCCAGTCACAGAACCTGGAGCGCAGCTCATCGGTGTCTTCATCTGGAAAGCGGAAGTGAACGACCTGTTCTCTCCCTGCTGTGCATAGATTTGTGTGGGAATCTCAGGCCCTGTGTCCTGCAAATTCTGGTTTAATTTAGCTTCTGCCTTGTAGTTACAGCTTCAGAGGTTTTCTTAAAGAACCAAGACCCCAAACTAGAGGACACATTGGTTCCCTTCTGGCTTAGAACCTCTGTGACAGTCTGAATTTCCTGTTGTTGCATGTGAAAGCCTTCAGGTCTTTTATGACTCCTGTAGAGATTAAAATCATGAATATGCCCTTCTTAAGATATTAAACTTTTGTTGTTCTCCATGCATGTTTCTTTTATGCATTGCCTTAAGTTATACTTTTTTACAGTAATGTGCACTTTAATTTTTTTTGTAGCAACCTCAAATATTGCATGTAAAAATGATGATATAATTAAAAAATAAACAACCCAAATAATGCTTTACTTTATTTTTGTTTTCATTCTATGGAAACCCCAAATGGCAAACTAGCAACCACATAAGACTTCTCAGTTTGAGGAATATTTTCGAAGTATTAAGTATTATAATGACAATGATTTAATTATTTCAAATCTAAAATTTATCACTGCATTTTGCATTTTATTTGAACAAATGATCTCTTCATTATGTCAGTTGATATCCAAAATTTGTAATAAGGAATGTTAGATACTTAAACTTGGATAAAGAATATGTGGTACACATTGTACCCAATGGAGTACTACTCTGCTATAAAGAAGGATAAACTTCAGTATTTGTGGGGCAGTGGGTGCACACTCTGAACATAATGTTAAGTGAAATAAATCAGACACACAAGCTTAAGTATTGCATCGTTTCTGTACTATGAGAAGCCCAAAATATAAATAAAAACAAAATAATAGATGATAGGAAATAGAGGGCTAGATCTTTTGCAAAAGGGAGGGAACCAATAGATGGAGGGAGGGGAGAGGAGGAGGGAGGGAGAAGAAGCAGATGAAGAAAGAATTGATCTGAGTTGTGTACATGGACCAACTCCCATGAGGAAGGTTACCATTATGTACTGCAGTCATGTAGTACTGAAAAATGAAAAATATTGAAAAAAATTTAAAAAGGAATTCAAAAAACATCATAAGCCCACAGGAACTAGGCACCGAAGTGTTTCTTTTCTTAAGCCTGGTTTTTAATTTTTTGGTGCTTATATCCTTTATGAAAGTGGTCAGCTGGATTGCCATTTAAAAAAAAGTTTGTGCCTTGAGATTTTTCTTCCTGATTCCATTTTCTTCTCTGTGCCTTTGTATGCTGGACTGGGACATGATCTCCATGTTGCCAATTCCTCCCGATAATGCCTCCTCCTCCCTGCATGCTGTTTGCATCTGGTCATGCTATGCATTATCCACTGCATGTAAGATAAATATCCTTATTTCGGTTTTTATCTTTTCATTTTGGTTATTTTGACTTCGTTTTGCATTCATGATTAAATTTTTAATGCTGCTGTTATATTGTTTGTGTGAAATGGTATATTTTATGAGACTTTAAGCAATTCTGAATCAATAGACTGTCCTTTCATTAGCGAATTTCTAGTTTTCATTTCATAAACGAAAGATTTGTAGGATTTTCAGTAATGGCCTGTGTTTTCTCAGGAAACATGCTCTATTTCAAATGAATATTTCCATCTAACTGACCCTTCGAATGGGCAGTGTTTTTCCTTTAAGTACTACAGATTCTTCTGATTATAGCAATAGATTATTATTATTTTTGTGTGTGTGTGTGGGTACTGGGGGTTGACCTCAGGACCTCGCGTGCCAGCAGGCGCCCGTGCCGCTGAGCGATATCACCGGTCCTTTTTTCGTTATGTGGGATCCGGGAGTCGAACTCAGGCCCTTGCGCTTGCCAGGCAGGTGCTTACGCCACTGAGCCATCTCACAGGCCCTAGATTATTTTTTAACTAAAAAAGACAAGTGCATTTTTTCATTAAAATAGGCAAGTACAATTATTTTTAATTGGCTTTAAGGTTCATCAAAAACTATGAGAATTTAAAGTTTCCATTACTTAAATGGAGATACTCCTTGAAGGAAGGCATTTTGCCATAATTATAAAATAAATACATGCCATATATACTAAAGTATATAGGATACAAATAGCACATGCTTAATTTCAGTATATTTTTAGCTATTGCTGTTATCTTGGGAAGTCTATTCTCAAATGGCGTGGAAATACTGATGACCTGGACATTTTTGGAGGCTATTAGTAAAATTACAATGAACCTCGCACTCATCCCCTATAGTTCTGCATTTATTACTGCTATGTAATTAATGATCAGATTTGGGTAATATTTATTTTGATAACCATTTTAATATCTAGTTTCCAACATTTTGCAATTGGAAAATGACATATCGTGATTTTATTCTCATGAACTGTGAATTTCTAGTATGACACATTACATTACCAAGTGTTAAAACACAATGAATACATTTTATTCATTTATCAAATAGTTCAGTGCATCTTCATTTTATAATTGAGAAATTAAAATATATAAGATGAATTTCCTAGGCTAATAGTACGATGTGATACAACTACAAATATTTCGTCTTGTTCTACAGTGAACTTTGTTATTACATCCCAACCGGAAGAAACTGGTGGTGTCAAAGCAGGAGCTAGGGTTTAGTAACCCCAGGCTTATTACTCTCATTAGACTTTAGCTACAAAGCCTGGTCTTTATTACAGTCCTCGTGACTTGATCACAAATTTCATTGCATAGATGGTAGAATTTTGAATTAATTTGAATCATTAAAGTATAACACTTCTGAGATTCAAATGTATAAAATAGACTCGCTTCTCTCTTTGCCTCTTACATTTTCAGAGGGAAGCGTAGTCTCAAAGAAGTTTCTTTTACTTTTTAAAATGTCCAAACATAATTCTGAAAGTGTTTTCCTTATATAATTTCTTTATTGAAATCACAACTTACATACTTATAGGTTGCGTTTGTTTTATTATCACATTGCTTTATTTGGCTTTGTTTGTCGTGCTGGTTAAAGGAGAGTTGTAAGTGGGTATTCGAAAGTCCCATTCCCACAGAACTTGTGATTGCAAATACAATGTCTAAGACAGCATTGAAAAGGAGATTTTTTTCAGTTGGTGAATAATTAATATTTGCTGCACTTAAACCTCAATTTTTAGCTCCAACTTCCTACTTCCATATAATATGTTTATATGTTCATATATAAGATATATTTATACAATTAATGTCTCTTTGGTAATTTTTACAGAATTAATTTCATATTTAAATACTGATTAAATCATTCTGTGCACAGCATTGGTCAATAGTGTGATACATATTTATTACTCTCTTGTGTGTAGAACCCCAAATCTCAGGAGCCAGTGACTTTGGACTTCCTGGATGCAGAGCTGGAGAATGATATTAAAGTGGAGGTGAGCGTGTAGGGAGCGAAACAAGCCAACGGGTCGGAGGGCTGGAGTCTTCCATTCTCTGAGCATCTTCTGTCCAGCAGCCACATCGTGTTAGGTTGTCTCTCAGTACTGCACACAAACATGGGTGTTCTCCATCTTTAAAAATGGCTCCACCCTGGACTCTGCTCATCCAAAGGGTCATAGGACAGTGAATAACTAATTAAATTGAATGTGATCTTTTTCTTTCTCCTTTACAAAGCTATCTTAACTATGTCAGTTCAAACTTTACTTGTGAATTACAGCAAAAATCTCAAAGATGGATCTTGTTATGCAGTTAAAAGTTGGTGTGGCTCCAACCACCAAAGTAGAGAATGAGCAACGTGAGGAGAGAAGCTGCCATGTTGTCTTGGGACTCTTGATGTAGCAAATGTCTATTTTATTGCAAAACAAATCACATGCCACTTCGTGTGAGAGGGTCTTCCATAATAATACAGATAATGACTTAATAGTAAAAAGGTGCTGTTGTCGTTATCCTGTGTGCTGTGCTGATGGCATTTTGGAAGTAGAGAAGTTGGTCTGTCCACCTTACTCAGAAAGTCAGGAGCAGAGCAGCCTTCCTTGCTCTTGGGCACATACTTGTAGAATTTTCCCAGATGAATTAACTCCTTTTACTTATGCAAAGGCTGCTATATTTCTTTTATAATTGGCCACAGTGCATTTTAAGTTGCACTTGATTTACACATTTTACGCATTTATTTTCTCACTGTGTAACCATAGAATTTGATTACTTATTGCAAGTACCTTGAGACTGCAGCACGGTTCCGGGTTGTTTTGGGTGGTGAATGAGTATCTGCTGTAAAGTGTGCGATATAATAAAAGAGGATAAAGTAATAGGGAGGAGACTCATCTCCACTGGGCACCATAATGAGATCATTTAGCCTCTCAAAGCCCCAGTTTTCCCTCAATTTAGATGGAGCTAGAAGGAAATAATATATAGGAACCGGTCATCCAAAGAGCTGGTTGGTGGTCACGTCTTATTATTTTTGAGCTTCCCATAAGTGGACATTCACCTTACATGAAAAGTGTCTATCTGCACGGCATGTTCAGCCCCAGAATATTTTAACTCAATTAGAATAAGCATGTGTTCTTCTACTTTAAATTAATTCTTGCATCACACCAAGTTTGTTTACTTAGCATCTGTGGTTACTAAAAGCCAAATGTAAGTCGCCAGTTGAGCTATATACAAGGGAAACTAAAGAAAATGCTGAGAAATTGCAGCAGACTGGAATATTTTATGATAAATGTGACCCTACTTGTTTTTAAGGATTTGGGAAATTTAAGATATGTTATATTAAGTCCTAGCAGCTCATTATAATTTTCACTTATTTCATTTTTTTACTGCCAGATAGGACAAATAAAAACTAAAATGTATAAAGACTACTCTTAAAAACATCCCTTCCCATGAAACTGGTTATTTGGGTGAGGTAGAAATTTGAAGTATTCCATACTGTGTCCTAATTCTGTAAATACATATATATTTTCTATTTCTCAATGATTACATTTCACTTAAATGTAGCCAGTCTATAAGTCAACTGACTAAATTTTACTAATCATATTTCAGAATGTAATAACTGGCTGAAAAAGTTTAAGGGTGCTTTTAGTATTTTTAAAATAATGTAAAATGATTATAATGAGGCAACTTAAAAAAAATTCCAGAAAACAGTTACAACTAATGTTAAAGCCAACCCTCTGTTCTTACCCAGTGTGTTTAAAGTAAGGAAAAATTTTGACCCAGAGTGTTTTTACCACGCTTTAGTGGGTGAATTTGGCTTCTGGGATAAAGTAACTACTTTGTTTTCCCTTAGATTCGAAATAAAATGATAGATGGAGAAAGTGGAGAAAAAACCTTCCGAACTCTAGTTAAATCTCAAGATGAGGTAAGAATTAATTCAAGTTTATTCTGATGTACAAGTGTCTATTACAAATCAGCGTTTTCAGTTGTCTTTGCTGTCTGCTAATCCAGTATTTACTTATAAAACATATTAGATATGTCTCTAATGAACAATTTTTCTTTATTTTTAAGACAATTCTTAGCTAGAAAAATATTTTAGCAAGGTATTTTTAACTTTTTTATTTTTATAAAAATAATGATTTGGGCTGGTGAGATGGCTCAGCGGCGTAAGCGCCTGCCTTGCAAGCGCAAGGGCCCGAGTTCGACTCCCAGATCCCACATACGGAAAAGGGGCGGTGATATCGCTCAGTGGCACGGGTGCCTGTTGGCGCGCGAGGTCCTCAGGTCGACCCCCCGGTACCCACAAAAAAAAAAATAAATAAATAAATAAAATAATGATTTAGGTTTCTTGATGTATTATTTCATAAACAGTATATTTTTTAAAAACTATATTTGAAAGTTATTATGTCTATGTTTTATCATTGCAAGAAATTGAATATATGGTATAATTTTCTGCCATGCTTTAGACAATGGCAATGATAAAAAATTGTGATTAATATTTAATAGCTGTGTGTTACATGATGCATGCATTTGTATTCTAATTGTTGTGTTCCAAATATTATTTTGTCTTTTATTTATTTTTATTTGATTCTGGTTTGACTTAACTTCTCTTAATGTGTATACACTTTATAATTTTCCTGCATTTAAATCTGAAATTAAATCATCTGGTAACACAACTGCCCCTACTAATCACTGGCTTATATAAGAAGTCGATTTCATGTTTACTTGTAAAACCTCTGTCTGCGGAATACATCTATCAGTTATTAGCCATCTGTAGAGCAAAAACAGACATTCACAAATTTAATGTTTAAAAGTGTATTGGGCCGGTGATATAGCTTAGCAGCATAAGCCCCTGCCTGGTAAGCGCGAGGTCCTGAGTTCGACTCCCGGTACCCACATATTAAAAAAAAAAAAAAAGAAAGAAAAGTATATAGGAGTCAGAAGCTTTTGTTCCTGGCAATTTAAGATTTCGTAAATATGGTTACTCATATCCTTCCCATGAATACCATCCTATTTTAGTGTATGTTTTTCTCGTGAATACCTCAGTTGATCTTTCCTAAAATGGACATAGGATATAAACATGATACTCATTAGCAGGTGGTTTCCTCATTTTAATATCATTGTAATACAGATTCAATGGTTAGGTTCAATGTTGACCTTATGGGGAAATTTGATTTGGTTCTCCTCTAGTTTGGTTTGCAACCAGAATCACGGCAAGAATTAAGTTCATGAACCGAGGTACCACTGCACCTATTACCAGAACATAAGAAGAGATACACATGCATCTCAGTCTTCATTTATTATTTGCTAAAAAATCAAAACAATTACAGTATTCTACTTATTTAGATTTTAAAATTGTATCTTATAGAAAATTATGTTTATCTTTCTAGGAATGGAGTTTGGTAGGGATGTTTAAGATGTTACACTTTCAAATCACAGTGCTGCTTGGTTTAGTTTTAGTCACAGTATTTAAGTTCCATATGTCAAAGTCAGACGTGGTCTGTGAAGTTCATTATTTTTCGTTGCAGGAAGTCATGTACTTTCCATATCTGTGAGATAGGAAAAGCCGAAGTTGGCACATTTCACAATGTTTGACTTGATGAGTTGTGTGCAATTTTAAATTTCTCACTTACGAAGGGCTCCCCATAGAGCCTCTCTTCACATCTGACTTACTGAATACTCTTTCACCAAAGCTTGCCTCAAATTAACTTGTAAACATTTCTCATAGTCAGATCTTTCAGGAATCAAATTATTCAGCAAAAAAATAAATGCGCGGAATACATGAGAAATGATATGTGATCACAAATTTAGTGCATATATGAAAACTCCCATTTTCTTACTGATATTTTTATGGAGTTACTACTGAAAATAAATTTAAAGCAATTAAAACATTTCTGCTTAAATTTTTTTGTTTTTTTTTTTTTTTGTGGGTACCGGGGGGTCGACCTCAGGACCTCGCGCGCCAACAGGCACCCGTGCCTCTGAGCGATATCACCGGCCCCTTTTTCATATGTGGGTTCCGGGAGTCGAACTCGGGCCCTCGCGCTTGCAAGGCAGGCGCTTACGCCGCTGAGCCATCTCACCTGCCCGTTCTGCTTAAATTTATGCCAGGTGAATCTTATTTGCCCAAATCTGAAAATAGTGTTGATTACATGCACCCAATCAATGATCCTTTGTTTATGACTATCTGCTTGCGCTTAAAACAAGAATGTATTCCTACTGTTTCATGTAGGAGTTTACTGAAAATGTTGGAAATAAATATACTTACAACTCTGGCCGGGCATGGTGGTGCATGGCTGTAATCCCAGCACTTGGGAGGCTGAGGCAGGAGGATTGCCACTAGTTCGAGGCCAGCCTGGGCTACATAGTAAGTCCAGTCCAGCCTGAACTACACAGTGAGACCTTGTCTCAAAAAAAAAAAAAAGAAAGAAAGTATAAAAATTTCCTCAAAAAGTTAATTTGAGAATATCTTCATTCTTAGTAAGAAGTTGAAAAATAGATTTAACTAAAAAACTATGTATTAACCATGTTTAAAATTTTGTATGGCTTTATTACAAATTAAAAACTGATTATCATGGTCATTCCTGCTGCTGCTACTGAAAAAGTAATTTCATATTTTTATTTCCCTAATCTGATACTATTTTGATAGTTCTGTATAACTTGTTAAACGATGCTAATTTGTCATATGTTTTTTTTGTTTTGCTTTGTTTTGTTTTGTGTACTGGGAATTGAACTCAGGACCTCACGCTTGCCAGGCTGGTGCTGTGCCACTGAGCTAAATCCCTGGCCCTGCCATGTGTTTTTGTGACTACTAGAAATATAGAAACATTGTCACTTTAATTCTTTAAGAAATTTTACTAGTCCCAGTACCGCGTCACCACTCCTGATCACCCTCTCTCTGTCCATCCCACACACGCAGTCATAGGGTGTTCCATGTGTACAAGCAGCATTAGGAGCTGTTATAAAAGTGACCTTCTCATCAGACATTTTTCTTTACCTTGAAATTTTATGTAGCTAACATCCTCATTAAGTCTTATTTTTTCATCAATAAGTTATGGGAAATCATACCTACTCTAAGGGTTTGACTAAATGAGAGAAATGACGGTAAGGTATAGAGCATAGTGTCTCATACCCGCTTAGACTACATAAATGTCGTTGCTGCAGCGGGATGTCGCTGAGGACGACTGCGGATGTGCAGGGTTGCAGGGTGCTGTTGCTATGCCCAAGGGAAGAAAGCGCGAGGGTGTTCTTACTATTGTTACGTAGCTACCTATGGAGGATTCTAGGTCCATGACATTATTGAACTCCGTACTTCCTTCCCATAGTGTATTAGGAATTCTCCTAGCTTCAGCGACACTGGGTAATTAGCACCTCATAATGCCTTGATAACCCTTTAGTCAGAACAGTACTGAGACAGTCACGCGTTCGCATCTAGGCACACTGACTACATTCACTTCCTGACTTTCTTAATCACTCTTAAACATATTTGAAATTGGAAATATCTGAGCCTTGTCTAAGATTTCATAGTCCTCTTTCATTATTAAAATTTGCTTCTCAGGAAATGTTCTCTAAGTTTTGCGGATACCTCTTTGGAATAAGTGCTATCGATTTGAAATACTATCTATTAAGATTTTATGCTTATGTGTCCCTACATTTCATTATTTGCATACTTATTCTGTCCTAAATTTTGCTACACACACCCATAACAGAATAAATAAATGTAGAATAGAATATATCTGACTTTTGAGGAGGAAGGTACTGTACTGAATGTTTCCCGCATTAGTAAGTAGCGGTTACTGCTCTTCTCTTGCCGTAAATTCACACCCATGTGAAGTGATAATAACCCTGTCGCACTTTCTTCCAGAGATACATTGACAAAGGCAACAGGACCTACACGTGGACCCCCGTCAACGGGACAGACTACAGGTAACCAGGCTGACTTCTGCGCGTGTTAACTTGCAGGACCCATTTCTCCAGTGGATTAATTTTGCCTGCATTTTCCTAAGCTATTTTCAGTGTAACTTTCAATAGAAAAACAACTCTCTCCAACATAAAGATATATTGCAGAGGCTGATTTTCAGAATGAAAAAGGTGGAAAAAAACTATCAATATAAAATTTAGAAATGAAAACCTATGTGATATATAATTGAATGTTGAATGTAATTACACTAGTCCTAAACATAGACACAATCTCCATAACTGTACTTTATAGTTATAACTGCCACTGACTTCCTATTTTAAGTTGTCATTTAGTTTACATTATTGTCTTTATGTTGCAAGTTGACCTGACAACAAAGCTTCTTTCCTCCTGGTAGCATCTGATAATGAAAGGTTAGCTGATAACTTTTAGCAGCTCTCGAGGTCCTCATGCGCCGCTGGCTGAGCCTTGGGAAACTGGTGAGCCCACTACCATGAAGTCCTGGAAGTTAACCCTGATTTCTTCAACCTCCCTGAGCTTTTCCTTCATGTTGTTGCTTTCACTCTCCTCCAAATTCAGGGCTGTCACTGTGGTCCTCTGCCTTATGTGTCCTCATAACACTTAGGTTTACACGAGTGCAGTCTTGTTAGATATCCTCTCTTCTTCTTCCCACACACTTCCACCTTGGAATCTCATGTTGCCACACCTCACGCCCCTCTTTCCCCTCTGACCGGGCATCCCTCTCTCAGTTCCAAGACTGGCTCGTTGTCACTCTCTGCTACATGCACACAGGCCAGTGTTCCTCAATTTTTTTACGACATACCCACACTGCTGCAAAATAAAACAAAAAATTATTTACTAAAATAAATTTTGAAAGATTAAAAGCAAAAGCTCAAAAATATTTATTAGATGCCACAAGTGTAAATTTAGTGTGTCAAATTGCTATAAAGTTTTCTAAGTGTTCACTCTCAATTTCTGCATTTTTTTTCATGGTGACGTGTTGAGGGCCACTACCTATAAGAAGTTTGCAAATGGGCTAGGTCCATGGACCACACTTAGGCACCATTGGCATAGCTGATTTTGCTCATATTTGCCTTTCCATTTTTGACCCCCTTTACTCCATCAAACTTGTCATCCCAGTATCTTAGCCACCTACTCCGAAGTCATGTTCTGCAGCTCTTACAGTGCAATCTGTGACATCTTTATACTCTTAAGTGGAGATTTCTTCATCCAGCTCCTAGATTACTACATTTTAGCTTTCTCTTGCCTCCTAGGAGCCCAACAGCAAGCTTTTGACTCATCTGAGATGTGAAACCTGCCATCCCTTTGTGCTCCCACTTCTTCTCCATCTTCACTTCTACATGCCCCTCTTTGTTCCTGGGAAGTCGCCTGGGTCTTAGGTCCACTGTCCTGCACACACCACTAGGTGCCTTCAAAATATGTTGTCACAGTACTAAATCTCGTTAAGTTCAAATAGTTACCAACACCACACTAAAAGCAGCTGGAGAAAAAGACTTACAAACTCAAATAGCACCGAAAATCCATGAACTCACCCTCCAGTGTGCCTTAGTGCTGCCTGGACATCTCAGTACTCCAGCAAAGTCTGGAGCCTTACAGGTGACTCCGATATCCTTTCTCTTCAAACCTGTAGCACTTTCTCATCCTTCTCTCTCAGGTGACTTCTTTGCTTTCATTTCAGAGAGAAGAATAGAAGTGGTCCAAGAGAAGTTCTGCACACACCACAGTACATAACTCATACCTGTATTTCAGCCTTGTCTCTATTTCTGCCCTTACCACAGTAAAAAGAAGGCTCCTGACCTTTTGATTATATTGTTTTTTTCTCCTCACCCCCTCCAGTAATTTGCTCTCACTCAGTGAAAGTTGACGTCTGCCATGGCCCTCAGCGGCGCCAGCTCTCACTGTCAGCCCTCCGGGCATCTCTCGGACTTTGCACACTGGATGAGCCACTCCTCCCTTCTCCCGTGGGCGCCTGTACCCTTCTGCTCAAAGACTTTCTGTCCCGCTCTCACCAGGAGTTTCCAAGAGGGCAGGGATTGCTGCCTGCTTCGCTTATGTCTCAACCCCAAGCTTATGAGATGGTATCGCTTAGCAGGCACTCTACAAATGTATAAACAGTTGATGAATGTCAATTTGAAGAAGTGGAAGCATTTTTAACAAAATTTACAATCCTTTTCACCCCGTAAGGTTCATGTACCATAACGATGTCCAGATTTTCTGTTGCATTATTCAGGTGTGGCAGTCTCTGATGACATATTTATATACACTTGATACCTATCCTAATCAGTAGGCTGTGGTGCATCCAACTATTTCTTTTCCTATTTCCTCCCTTTCTGTCCCCTCCTTTAGGAGACCCTAGTGCTAGCATAGCCCTGGAGCTGCAATACTGTTATTGTAGGAACCTGTCTGCCTTGGCTCCTGAGATGGAAAGTAGATGGAGAAGAGGAGAAGAACATGAACATCAGTGTCTTCATATACCATATGCTGTCCTTCCTCACTTTTTCTGTTTTTTCTTTTGTTTTGTTTTGGTTTTGTTTTTCAGTACTGGGGATTGAACCAATTATCTTCACACTGGGCTACAACCCTAGCTAAACCTTTTTTCTTTTTACTAAGACAGGGTCTTGCTAAGTTCAGAAGTTGCCCAGGTTGGACTCAAACTTCTGATCCTCTTGTCTCAGCCTCCCAGAGTGCTGGGGTTCCACCACACCAGGCATTTTCTCAGTTTTTGACATATTTTAAGACTCCTTGAGAAGCACCATAATGACAGTTTCAACTATTTTACTTATTTCCATCCACTGATGGAAATACATACAGAGGTCACTTGTTTCAGTTTTTGAATAAACTCATCCAAAGGTGGGAAAGGAAGGCATCTGGGAGCCCTGTCTCTCAAGAGACAATTTCATTATAAAAATTAAAGGCATCGGGAGCTTTGGTGGAAGTGGGCTCTGTGTCTTTCTGCTGAGATGAACAGAGTCTGCTAAAAATGCTGCGTCCTTTTGACCTTGCTAATGCATTGGTGACGACGACTGAGTCTACTGAAGGTCCGAGGCCACCCGTGGGGAACTGTTGTACCCTGCTTGGATGTGTAGCCGGCTTACAAATGGCCTCTGCCTCTCTCCTTTGCATACCCAAGAATAAGTCACCGGTGGGCAGCTGAATGTTCTTTGCTCAAATTCAGCATCGCTCTCCTTTCACAAAACATTAAACATGGACTTCTGGTGGAGGAACACGTCGTACATCTTCCCCCTAACCTTTCCGGCTATCATCTCTGCCATGCCCACGGCCTGTGTCTCACTGTCGTCTTCGCTGGCCCAGATGCCCTCATTGCCACGTGGTTTCCTCACGCATTCTCTTCCCAACTCTCAAACTTAGGGGTCAAATTAAATCTCCTCCCGTCATAAAATCTTCCCTGGATCTCTGGACCAATACATTCACAAAGAACAATTTAGAGCAAAGGGTCACATCTAAGTTGAAAGTAAAATGTGTTTTGATTTAATGAATGAGATACCAAATTGTAGACAGGGGATTTCTGTCTCCTTAAACCTTGATCCAATTTAGGTACCATATTTTGAAATTGAGTAATTATTTTAATAGAATTTTTTTCTCCTTTTTAAATGGAGACTTCACTTTGATGGATGTAAATGGCTGAGCTGAGAAGTGTGTCACAGCGTATTTAACTCAGTTAATTGTGTTTCTTGTGTTTCTGTGTTCTGTGAGCCCATTATATGGGCTCTACCATCCATCCGATGGCCACTCGATTTATCGAACTTCAATCTCTATGGGGAAATAAAGTAGTTTTGGTCTGCTGCTTTTATACAGAGAGAGACAGCAAACATTGCATGTAGTAGCACCTTCAACTCTGAACACTAGTAAAGAATGTATCTATAGATATATAGAGGAAATAACTGTGGGATGAGTTGGACATAATTGCGTCTATAATTTCCTATACGAAAGATCATACCTATGAACGGTGGCATTGCTCTTGCAGGCTCACAGCATGCACATTTGAAGTGCCAACTTTAAAATTTCTGTTGTGTTCCTCCTGGGTCACCACACTATTTTTGTGCCCTCTCTGAGATGTAGCCCACATTTACAGAGCAACGCTGTAGCAGTCACATGATACAGTTACTGGTCTTAATTAGAAGTTTCTCTTAGCAATAAATGCTGACGGAGCAATAAAAATGCCCCAATTTCCCTGGAGAGGAACTTGTAGGAGATCATCTCCTAATGCTTGGTACTTCTGCTCCACATTTTATAAATGATGAGTGAATCCTGAAGGTCATCTTGTTTTCACAATGGCTGCACTGCTTATTTTAACTTTCATCTCCGCCTCCACTTGAAGCCACCTATAAAATAAGTGTAGAAATTTTCATGAAGTCTACATAACATTTTATTTCCCTGACCTTTCTGTATTAGGAAAGTCTATGGATTACTTAGTGATGGTGAAGGATTTGGGAATAGGAGGTAACAAGCATCCACTCATTTTACCATCTTGACTGCATAATTAAACTCCAGCAACAAATTCTTCCCCTCTCCCCATGTAATAAATTTTTAACATTTATATACAGGAGAAGGAAAGTCAGAAATTTCAGACTTTGTCTTATTCTACATTATCCGTACATAATATATAATGAGATTATAGTTTGCATTTCAATCCCAAAGCTGAACATACCTGAGGCCTGAGTGATTGAAATGCCCCCCCGTTAATGCCCCCCCTGCAAAATACCCGAGAGTCTAGAAACTCACAACCTCATCTCTGTACCACTACAGTTTGGAATAAATATGAAAAGCATATGTTGGATGACTCAATTGGTCCTATTAATCAAGTATTTTGTTTTGAAAGTAGGTGTGGCCCGGTGAGATGGCTCAGCGGCATAAGCGCCTGCCTGGCAAGCGCAAGGGCCCGAGTTCGGCTCCCGGAACCCACATATGAAAAAGGGGCCAGTGATATCACTCAGCGGCCTGGGCGCCTGCTGGCACGCGAGGTCCTGAGGTCCACCCCTGGTACCCACAAAAGAAAAAACAAAAACAAAAACAAAAGAAAGTAGGTGTGCTGGCTATGTTAGAGAGTCCCACGCTTTTTGCACCTGTAGCTCCCAAGTTTCCCGCTGTATTCAGAGCAACTGCAGGCGTGAGTGTGGGGTGTTTAGCTAGGTTCTACTTGTGTACCTAAACCAGTGTGAGTGCCCTTGGAGACTGCATAGCCCGAACCTGTTAACAGTTGTAAACATCAGTACGCTTTTAGATACATTGCGTTAATCGCAATTTCAAAATGAGTAAGGTTCCTTCCACGATAGCTTTTTAATTTGAGCTGTCAAGGGGTGAAGTTCAATGAAGTGCTTGTTTGACATTCTTTGTGTCTAAAGTGTTTGGAATTTGGCCCAAGATTTGCGGTGGAGATGCCCTCTGATTAGGACATCTACTGAGACCAGAATAGCTCCATGACTCTCATAGGGCATTGAATTCAAGATGTCTTTCCTGTTGTTCCTAAGAACGGTCTACAAACAGTGCAGGGTATCTGCAGTAAATGCACTGGAAATGAATGCTGTGGCCTTGCTATTTTACTGGTAAGAAGCAATGACAGAAGGAGGCAGTCTCAGTAGTGCCGAAAGCCACTGAACTGACCCATGAGTGGGCACTCGGGAACTTACCCAAGGCTGGGAGTTTTAAAATAGAAGGTATTTAGTGCCTGAAATATATATTTCATGTGACTTTGTGCACTGGGCAATAGTAATGGCAGTGATTCTCCTCTCTGGGATTTTTAATTGTGTCTGTTGGGTACAAAGCATTTTAGTACCGTATAATACACTCAGGAGACAATATCCCAAGGGGTCTGCGTATTGTTGAAGAACATGAGGGATATTTTTAATATTTTTAAATTTGAAGTATTTTATTGTAATTTTCTGGTAATATAGTAGGGACCTCATGACTCTCCTTCCTCAGCTAATTCAGGGGTGCATTCGACAGCTCATTTTCCACAAGTCTCTTGATTCCCTACCATGTGTAGAGCTGGGTCGCTTGGGATGGACGGAAATTAAGTACTTTTTTTGCTGAATGCATTTTCTTGTCAAAGTAATATGTCCTTTCCTCCCATGAGGAAGATCATTAGATTTTCCCATGAACCTGATGTGTCTTTTTTTTATGTTATGTTTCATTTTTGTTTGTTTGTGTTTATGCTTCTCTTGTTTCTATTGCAGTTTGGCCTTGGTATTACCAACCTACAGTTTTTACTATATAAAAGCCAAAATAGAAGAGACAATAACTCAGGCCAGATGTAAGTACTGTGAAAGCAACTTCAGGGTCTAATTGTTATGATCTCCTAGTCTCAGATGTGTAAATACGTCTAGATTTTGGAATACCCGAGGCGTTTTAGTAGGTTTTAGTAGATGTGATCACCAAATCTGCAGCAATGATTCTAACCCATTCCAAACATGCAAGGAACAAGAAATATTCTACTCGGATAGAATATGAGCAGGCGCTGCAGTCTCAGCAGTGGTCCCCGCCCTTCCCTGCCTTGCTATGTGCTCCCAGAATCATTGCAGCGCCGTGTCCTCTGTGGCTGTCTCTGAGGGGTCCGCTGGCTGCCTGCAGTGTCCCACATGCTGTCCACACGCTCTCCACTCGTGGCACTGTGCTAGTAAAGCTTTTCCTTTTCTTATCTTTCCTTTTGTTTTGTTTTGTTTTTGCATTTGGCCAGAATAATATTGTGCTTGGCAGTTAACTCTTTCCATAATCGAAATTAATGTCTCAGTAACTCAGATGGAATAGTTTTTTTTTTTTTTTTTTTAAGCATCATTTGGAATGTGGAGTAACTAATTAACACTAGAGCATATTTCAGGTCCTGTTAATCTTTATTTTGTTTTGAGTGGCTAAATTTAGTAAAGTAAAATGACCATCATATCCTTCCCACACTGCCCAATAATTAACAACAAGGATTAAATAAAAACTATATATGCATATATAATTATTTTTAATATATGTTAACATAATTGTATATCACTGAATTCAAAGGAAACTATAGTTTACTGCACTTCTCTGTCAGTTCTCTTCTGCTCTCTGCAGGCCTTTTTCATGGGATATTATGGTATCTCATAAATTCATATTTGCTCTTGCACTTAATAGATATGATGGTCTTTTAACAAACACAGTCTTGCATGAGCTAGCTCTTCACTTGATAAACGAAGGGATAACTAGTGAGTCTTCGATGATTGGTAAGTGCTTGTGTTACTCGGCTGACAGCATTTGTACTGCACCTGCATTAACCACTTTGCAAAACAGACCCTTGAAATAATCACAGTACAGACAGGGTGACCTAGAAACAGGACATACTTTCCAGCCTTCAAAAATACGTGTTTTTTCCAGACTACAGCTGTACATAAATGAACCTTTGATCTATGCACAATATTTTTATTCAAGAAAGTCATTGAATAAAATATTGTTTGTGACCCCCTTTGCTTTACCCTCTTTTTTTTTGTTTCCCTGCTTTCTCTTTCTGATGGATTTTCACAGCAAAAAAGGGAAAAATGAAGGGCAAGTATTTTCTTGTTGCTCAATTTCTTTCTGTGTAGTATACTTGGCATTTCCACAGATACTTCCATTCCTATTGGAGATTCTCCTCTGTGCTTCTCATTTGCTAGATTTTCCTCCATGGTCACTCAAACCTTAGCCACCATGACTGGGAGAGGAAGATACTTACAATTCATATGCAACCTGTTTCACATTCAAGTTTTCTTTTTTTAGATTAGAAATCATGTATATTTTATCCTTCCATCTACTAATTTATACCTAACATGATGAATGTCATTAATTCATTAAATGCATTAATGAATTTATTAAAATAATTTTCTTTGTCATATGATTACTAAACTTTTCCTATTGATATTTTAAATAAAATACCTGATGTCTCTTTTTAAAGATATTTGAATATAGTAGCCTTAGCAAATAGGAACAACATAGAGAGCATTTTATCTGGTATACCTGTTGTAATAATGTAATGAAGTTAATTCATACAAAGATTTATTATATTGGGAAGCATTGAACACCTCCATAGTTACTGGCTTGATACGACTTTAGGATCTAAGTAGCCCCATTTTTCTTAGTAGGTCATCAAATCTTGGATCATGTGCTCTCTACTGTTTATCTAATCCTGTATCATTACTTTGCAGATTCAGAAACCCTGAAGCCAGATAATTTTGAAGAATCTGGCTACACATTCATAGCACCAAGGTTAGTTTCGTTTTGTTTACCCTTTTTATAACTGGTATGGTTGGGTAAGTCTTTCAACAAAAGTTCTGAATTGGGGTTGACTGCCCTGTTTTGATTCTATGTCAAATTATGGAACCAAGAACGACTTTAAAACCTGGCAGTAGCTTGTTGTTTTAGTCATTTATTCAGTCAAATACTTAGCAATTGTTATGCGCTAAGTGATGTGCTGTCTTGGGTATAGAATGTTGAATAAGGCAGATACAGCCTTGCTCTCATCGGACTTTTAGTATGTGCGATAGTAATGAAGAGTAATGAAGAATTGTGGGTATATACATAATATTGCGCTTACAGAGCTCACATACATATACACCTGTAGATACGCATAGATATGTGCAAAACAGGGGCCGGTGAGATAGCTCAGCGGCATAAGCGCCTGCCTGGCAAGCGCGAGGTTCTTAGTTCGACTTCCGGTACCCACATAAAAGAAAAAGGCCAGTGATATCGCTCAGCGGCACGGGCGCCTGCTGGCGCACGAGGTCCTGAGTTCAACCCCCGGTACCCACAAAAAAAAAAAAAAAAAAAAAGATATGTGCAAAACAAATGGGTGCTTAGACGCATGCATGCAGTGTTTTAACTCCATAATGGATTTTTGTTTTTAGTTCCTCCCTGGGGAACTAAATTTTAATAAATGACATTGCCTCCTATAATTCTTCATATTCACATTGTTTTTTCACCTACTCTATTTTTATTTACCTCTCATGTAATTTCCTGTCTTTGGCCCTAATATACATCTTTTATACTAGCTTTAATTTCTTGTAATTATTTGAAACTATTCAATAACCCAAGAGTTCTTTCTGTTTCTTTCCTCAGCTTTTGACCCCTAGTGTCTAGCAGATAATTACAGTATTCAAATAAATATATATTACATAAATCTAGGCTAAATTAATTAAGAAAATAGATGTAGAGTATTTATATTAATTTTTTACACTTATACTTCCTAAAGAAATTACTCTGAGAATGCGAATAGGGTTCATAAAAGTTATTCAGAGTTACTCTGTTGTATTGGCACAAGCAAATTTCTGAATTCTGACTCTACATAGAAACGAGAAGTCTGTGTAACATTTTGAGAAGACACAGCTGACAAAGCTAAAGCTCGGCTTCATGTAAGACTCTCCCTTTCCACATAGACAAGACGGAGCACTGCCCTCTTCGGGCGCCCGGCCTCCTCGTGCTGGAAGACGCCTGCTCTGGTTCTTGTCCCCTCCAACTGCAAATTCCCAGGCCTTACATGAGCTCGCTTTGCTCTTCGGAGTGCTCCTGTCTTCTTGTCACACCACGAGCCACCCATCTGCACCCTCCTCCTGTGCCCAGCGCAGTGCACTGACACCTGGGAACGGGGACACCGGGCTGATTGCCTTTTCAGTGTAGACCCACAGGTGTCTCTTTCCACACTGTCCACACTACACATTTCAGTGTTAGACATTCACAGAAGCCTAAGAACATCGCTTCAAGGTGCTTCCAATTTAGTAACTTTATTCGTTCTCTTTGAAAAGCTCTCTTTTGTTGTGTCAGGGAAGCAGATACCAGTGTGCAAACTTGAATCCCGATCGCTGTCCTGGACAGCTCTTCTTCCCATATATCCAACAGCTAGCCCATCCCTGCACTATGCCGATCCTGTCTGAGAGCCCTGTGCACGTGTCACTCTCCTTGCTTTGTCCTAGCCCAAGCCACCACCTGTGTGCACCTACACTACAGTGGCCCCTGGTTGTATCCTGCCTCCACGGTCCTTCCTCACTGCCCTTCCTGATCCAGTCCTGCCTCTGTTCTGTACCTAAACAGTGCTTCTAATATGGGAAGTAATCCATGGTTCTGATCTGCTAAATGCTAGCCGGTGGCCTGTCTTGTGCTCAGGATACTCTGCCCTTTATATCATAGCTTTCACATGTGCCGCCCCTAGGTCTGCATATCCCAGTCCCGAGCCCCAGCCTGTAACTTTGGGGCCCGCAAACTGGCTGCCTGTCTTAATGGCAGCACAGCAACATTCATTTTTGTGCTGCCTCTGGCTGTGCAGTTGTTGGAAAGTTGGTGTCAAGTGGCCCTGGCACAGGCTTTACGGCCCACGGAGCAGGAATCACTGCCCATATGGGCCTCTGAGTAAAAGTGTGTTCGCCGCTGCTCTAGATTTCAGACACACTGAACTCTCAGCTACCAGTTGCTCCCTTTGTTGTGGTTCTCTGCCATCTTCTGTCCATGAACTCTCGTCTGACTGTGCCCACTCACCCCACAGTGTTCCACACCCCAAACTCAAGTTCCTCGCTGGAGTTTCCCACGTTCCCTGGAGCCTGCGTCCCAGCGCTGTGCGTCAGAGTCGCGCAGTTCCCTGCCCTATTAACGCATGGGCCACATCTCACTTTACTTACTTTTCTCTGTAGAGCCATGGCTGTGATATCGTAATTACCCTTCAACACCCAATATCCAGTTCATTGCCTGACACAGTGTAATTGCTGAATAAATACTTAGTAACTGGAGAACCTATAAATCTATGAAGATTATTTTTTTAAATCATATGATTGGATTTCTACCATTTAATGAAGATCTGTTACTGTTCAAAAGCATCTTGAAAAGCAAATGGGAAGAAGAGTGCTAAATCCCACCTGATTCTAAAACAGAGTCAAAGTTAGCAGTTGGCTCCATATCATGAGACTAAATGGATCCTTGCCCAGCTGGAAATGCATCACCCGTGGCCTCTGCCCTTGTGCCACATACTGGTCAACATCCTCAAACAATAAAACCATTTATTGATTTAGCAGTGATACCTGCACTCTTACTAGTATTTTTCAGACACTAGTAAATTTGAGCAACTCTAAGTCAACTTGGTTATTTCTAAGTCACTTAAAACTACTAAAACCAGTTTAAACTAGAAAAAAAAATATTCTGAATATTCTCCTTTATTATCCAAATATTAATATCAGCTAGAAAGCTGAGTTTCCCCAAAAAACATTAACATAGCAAAATGTAAGAAGAGATTAAAATTCAGTCTATGGTGAAATGGCACATTCTCCAAAATCTCAGATCTGTGTTTTTCTCAAGAATGCTATTTCATTCATTGCTCCCAGTTGATAAATTCCAGACTAGCTTTCTCAGCTTTACCATATGATAGGTAGAAAAGATGGTAAAAGTCCAGGAATATATGGTACAGAGATGATAAACATCCCTTGCAGTTCCAGTTCATCAGCAGTGAGTTTTGTTTACTCCCCTAGGGATTAGCGTATGACGACTTCTGTGGTCTAAGACATTTGATGTCAGTGCAGCTGCTGAAAGACTAGAATTCACCTGTGCTCAGGTGAGGAAATAATGTCCAAGAAGGGAGGGAAGGTAGCGTGTGGGACAAAACCATAAGTGTCTGGCTCAGTTAGCAGGTGTTAAGCCCTTTATGTGCACTGTTATACTTACTGTTCAGAACAACGCCATAGTAAATTAGAATTATTATGCCATTTTTCAGATTAGGAAACAGTTTTAGAAATGCTAAATAAGATAGGATTTGAACCAGTTTCCCTGCTGCTCCCAAGGTATGAGCATGCACATGGAGTATGTAAGCCCTAAAGGATCTGAAAAGAACACCTAGTACATCCGAGTACAATATTTTTGTATGGAAGCTTTCTTGGAAAAATGAGTGCTGAGTGTGTATTCAGAGTGGTAGAAAATAAAGTGACCAAAATTGGGATAAAGAGAAAACCTAAAAATATAGAAATCTGCATGGTGCAGGACTGCAACCCTATAGTTTTTCTGTCACTGTTATTAATGAGAAACAATGTAGAATGCGTTAGCAAGAGACTGTAAGACTGCATGGGTCTACTTTTTACATCTTTATTGTTCCTGTTACATTCTCTCTACCCATCTTTATTTGCAAAATAATATCTATCTCATAGATTTCTTACTAGCTTTATACAAAGTAATACATGCAAAATATTTATCATAGTTCTTAGTAAGATATGAGCTCTAAATAAGTATGTTATCATCACTGAAGTTTTAGTAGGAAGCAGTAGTTGTATGAAGAGCATTATTTAATAAAGTGTGTTTAAAATTACTTATTTAAAATAAAGACCTTATAGGTTTTAGGAATAAATTCTTGTCAATTCTGAGCTAAGTTAAGCCATTTGACCCTGGTTAATAATCAACACTTGCCATTTCCTTAGATTTTAAAACTTCGAAGGGAAAACATTGAGGACACAGATGCAGCAGGGTGCCCTTGCTGCCTGCCTTCCGGGGACACACAGTCCCAGGGATGGACGGTCTCAGGCATGGATTAATTTCACCATCTTCTTGGGTAATCAGAAATAAAAATGAGTTAGGATGAGAAAGAAATAATATGCAGTAGCCTATGGTTAAATGTTCACTTGTAGTGTTTCCCCTATGTAAGTCTGATGAGCTTAATGAAAACAAAAGCTGTCCTAGAAGTAATTTTGTCGGATTGGTAATACCATAGTTCAATTCCAAAGTCATTTACATTTCAAAGCCCATTTAATCTGAGACACAAAATGACCAGAAGATGTAACTTGCAGTCTTTGAAGACAAACTGAAGTTCTATATTTTTCCTTCAAAGTCATCTGAGCACTTCTTCATTTTTGCTGCCTCCGTTTCCCTGTGGAATTCTCTTCCTCCTGAAAGAGATTAACTAATGAGCAGTGTGTACAAAATTGGTTTCTTTTGGAGAAACATTGCAACACAGAAGGAGCATCAGGAAGGTCTTTCCAGGTGTCCGGGGTCCCTACGTTGTTTTGCTGACCACAGTCTTTGTATGAGCTCCCCCTGAGCTCCCCAGGATGGGAACCCAAGAAACGGCAATTGATCCTTGATTCTGTTGATGTTCAAGCTTCCTGTTTGGGGGTGACCGTCCTGCCTCGGCTGTCCAGCAGGCTCTGGACCGGGTGGGACCTCCTCTTGTCCTCTGGATCATTCGTCTCCCCAGGGAACTCATTTCAGTGATGCGGCGCTCAGGGTTTCTCACTTTTCCATTGCTTATCTCTAATTGGCTTCCAACCGATTTTCCTCTTCCACGCTGGTTTTGACATTGCCATGGCTTTTACTGTTTGTTTCTAAGACAGGATAGCACTGCAGGAAGAAATCAAATTGAGCTCTGTCAACAACTCACGAGTTTAAGTCATGTAAACTTTCTAAATCTTGCCTCTAGGCTGAACTTTTTCATAAAGTTTTTGTTTTGTTTTGAAGTTCTGACTTCTGGTTCTGCTGTGTTTTGAGACTGCGTTTGGGTAATGGCTTTGCATCTGAAGATGTTTACTCTTTAATTGTTATTTAATTGTATTTTATCTTGAACATCGTTCTGTTGGTCATATTAGCCTAGTAACTGTAATTGTGAGCTTTTTAGAACTGTGTTTCCTTATCTTTATTTTGAATTTCTTAATAATTTCTGACTGTGGTTCTCAAACGAGGGTTTGCAGAACCATATAGGTTCCAGAGACCCTTTCAGAGGATCCACTGATTCCAGTTGTTTTCATAATGATGCTAAGCACAGTCTGCCCTTTTCCTTGTATTGACATTTGTGCTGGAAGAAAAAAAATCTATGGAAGAACAATGGCTTAGCATAAATCAAATCAGTGTCACTAGCAGCCATTCTAGTCTTTGCTGCCAAGCACCCACACAGGAGTAAAGCCAGTTTTCCTTCAAAATATCTGGAAACAAGCCAGTAAGAATCGTTAACATTATTGAAGCCTCACCCTAGAAAAGAGGATATACTCTTTTTTAAATATTGTTTGATAAAACTGGAAAGGCTACTACTAGAGTAACTCGAATGTCTCAGTGAAAAGGACTTGTAATTGAGTTGGGAGCTGAACTGAGTGGATTATTTTGCCCCTTTAAAAAAAATTATTGCACTTAAATGACAGATGAAAAATGAACTGTGGCTATTCAGCCTGCGATATCCAGCAGATATTTTTCAAAAATGAACTAACTGAACCTCCTACCTTGAAGAAAATACCTACGCATTATCTGCTGCCAATGAGAAAATCTGAGCTTTTAAGCAAAACAAATCAGAATTTGGGGAAAGGTGTATCCACTTTTACAAGCATGTCAGCTTCCCAGTGCAGGCCGACCTGGTAAGGTCAGTGGTCATACCAGTGGATGCAGGTTTTCAATACAGCACAGTGAAAATGTCATGTGGAGGTTCGGCACAATTAGTAGTTTCCAAATAATCAATTTATGATGTTGAAAATCATGGATGCCCAAAATATTCAAAATGAAAGATAGAGCACTGAATTTGATGTGACAGTATTCTGATACTCTTTCTGATTCTATATTACAACTAACAGTAATGAAATTTTGGTACACTGTTAAAAAAAGAACAACAATAACATTTGAAAGACTGTTAAAATAACCCTGTCTTTTCTAACTGCCTATTTCTGTGAGCATATATTTTCATCATGTTCCAAAGCAAAATCTTGCCCTTGATTGAATGAAGAGAGTACTTGTCTATTAAGTTGCTCCTATTTAAAAGATTTTGCAGACATGTAAAAATTTTTTTTCACTAATTTTTTTTTGTTTGTTTGTTTGTTTGTTTGTGGGTACCGGGGGGTCGACCTCAGGACCTCGTGCACCAGCAGGCTCCCGTGCCACTGAGTGATATCACCGGCCCCTTTTTTCGTATGTGGGATCCGGGAGTCGAACTCGGGCCCTCGCGCTTGCCGGGCAGGCGCTTAAGCCGCTGAGCCATCTCACCGGCCCCGCTAATTTTTAAATACAGCAATTTCCCATAAAATGTTAATGTAATCAGCTTATTAATAATTTAATGAGTGAATCTTTAAATTCCTATTGTAATTTCTATGAGAACTATAAAACCTACAAGATGCAATGATAATAGTTTAGTATGTACAACAAATCCTAATGTTTATTGACTATCCACTAACCAGAGCCCAGCTATTTACCATATATATATATATATATATATATATATACACACACACACACACACATATAGTCTATAATTTCACTTCTTAGTGACAAATTATTATTCCATTACGGAGATGAGGAAATAGAGATAACAAGAAGTTCAACAGCTTGCAAAATTATGCAGCTAGGGAAAAAAAGAGAAGAAGAAAAAGCCTATTATTTCTAATTGCCTTGTAAAGTTTTTATATTAATACCTAATATCCAAAATATATATTTTCAGAGATTACTGCAGTGACCTTAAACCATCTGAAAACAACACTGAATTTCTTTTAAATTTCAATGAATTTATTGACAGAAAAACTCCAAACAACCCATCATGTAAGTATGCATTAATTTGCAGTAATTCTTTCCCTGTGATTATGTCCAACAGGGCCAAAGTGTAACTCTTACAATCATATTGTGTGGTAACCTTATTCATTTATTAGTATGCTTGTTGATTTGCGTACTTTATGAATTCTAATGATAAGATGTAACAATTTGATCCCTGCCCCTCTTTCTTTCTCCTCCTTTGTCTCCTCCTTTCTCTCTTTTTAAAAAATACTTTTCTTCTCTTTCTGCCACAAAGAGTTAACCAAAGCATTTTTCAGTTACCAAAAGTGAAAAAGCTGTCTTCTTGAAGCTCTCTCTTAAATTTAAATTTGTCACAAACAAAAAATAATGACTTGCTAGTGGCTCGACTTCAGTATGAATTAGCAAATTGATTCAAAGAGCCACTCTGAAAACCTGTCCTGGGCAGCTGAGGTTTACAGCGTTCATGCATTAATAAGGTGATTGCGAACCTTTCTTCTCACTGTGAGCTCGACCTAAGCCAGGCCTTCGTACTGTTTTATGTCATTGCTTATTTCCTATTAATACGTAATAAGATTGTTGAATATTCCTTGAATAGGGTAGCAAAAGTATATAACAACCGTATACTCTTTGCAAAGAGGGATTTATTATAGATGTTTATCTTAATGTATGTAATAAATTTTCAGAAAACCAGGACAATTGGAATTCACTGCCTCTAGTTCCTAAGGGAGTATAAATTCATTTAAACGAAATGCTTTCAGTGAAATTCCTCCTGTTGCTCTCTGTGCTTCTGTCTCTTCATATCTGCCTTCCTGTCATCCAGGGGGAAGCGTTTGCCATGGTAGTGTAATCACATGCAGACTGAGAATTTATAGATCTTTAATTGTAAAAAAGAACCCATACTATGAAGTTAGACTTTTCTTAATGTTTTTATCTTATGTTATCAAATAGTATATAAAACTAACTCTAAAATTTTTTATAAGTGACTGAAATCTGTGTTCTAATTTATTTTTAGAAAGAGCATTCACATTTAATTTTGCTGTGTAAAACACCTGTGTTCAGCCCACTGATGAAATTCAAATTCTTTCCTAAAGTTTAATTTTGAACCTACTGTAAATGTTTGATATACAGTGGCTGCCTCTTTACATCATCTCCTTATTCTTTAAGTAATGCTTAAATGGATTGCCTGTCACAGCCTTATAACTGTAAAGAAGAATAATGCCAAAAAGAGAGTTCTCATAACATTTAAAACTGTGTATGAAACAGAAAAGATTAATTCTAATAGTTTATATATTGTATGTAACCCCTGTTGGATACATATGTTGAGACACATGGAATGTAATGAAACAATAAAAATCATCATAAAACTACTCGCTAACTTGATTTATATGACAAATTAGAATAATACACCTTTGTTTGACCTAAAAAAATTGGAGACTATTAAAATATATCATTTACTTTCCAAATGGGCTATCATTTAAAGTCATACAATTTCTAAAATAATACAATAAAGAAGACAGTTCCTAGCATGAAGTGAAATGTACTTTCAAATATGGATTAAATTGATCCTTTAATCCCAGATGAAGGAAATCTTAAACTAATTAAAATCATTTAAAATGTTTCCAGCCTGTCCCATTTCTCATAAAGGTCAGATTTACTCCATGATTGCCTTATATTTTGCTATTGAGAATGAGGAAGAATTTTAAAAAATAACTTTCACTATAGAAAGAACATTTTGCTTGGTTTTACTTGATAAACTTAGAATTACTATTATGGCATCTACATATATACACACACACATATGCACAATTGTGTGCAAGATTTATATGTATATAAAATTTTTATATATATAAAATTGAAGTTATATTGGAGTCACCATACTAACCTAAAGAACAAACAAAAAGCAAAAAAGGAAAACTATTTCATTATTTCCTAATATGACATACATCAGGTTATCTTTTTGATAAAGTTTACATAACAGTTTCTCTATGTAATTCACTTTTCCATGCTAATTCCATCCATTTTCTTAAAAAAAAAGAAAACAAAGCAAAAGCTAAAGTAACATGAATAATACAGAAAAATGCATACTGAGTACAAAATATATTTTTAAATTCATGGAAACATAATCTGTTCTAAACTGTTTTTGAAAATTGAAAATATATTTTTTCATTATTATCCTAATTTTAAAACTATGCGAATTTAATTGAAGATATCCTTTTTCTGTTAGGTAATACAGATTTGATTAATAGAGTCTTACTGGATGCAGGTTTTACCAATGAACTTGTCCAAAATTACTGGAGTAAGCAGAAAAATATGTAAGTATTTGTCCTTATTAATAATAAAAAGTATACATTCTGCATTTCAGTTTAGCATCTCCCTGGAAAATGTTCAGATAATGGGCCTAATAAATTTAAATTTTATTATTTATCTTTTTTGTTTTTATTTTTATTAGCACATATTTATAGTACATAATGGCTGCGTTCATCATAGGGATTTGATTCATGTACAGAACAGATACGTTATTTATATTTAATAAGAATTTCTCAAGGAAATACTTGTGTAATTGATGACAGCTTGCATTTTCAGTTTTGGGTATATTTCAGTAATAAAATCTGCTGTTACTCAGTTTTACACTTCAGTGAGAATAAACCAAATTAAACAGGCCTGTTTATGTCCTCCTGTGTATGTGGGAAAGTTGGATTTCTAGTGAGTGTTTAGTTGGCTTTCTAATTGCACGTCCCGAACATCCAGTGAAGAAATTGAGAAATGTTACGATTCTCATTAAAATCCCTTTTTCAGTCCATAACTAAATGATACGTGTTCCCCTGACAGTGTCCATTCTCCTTCATAATCACCACCTTATAATCCCATTTTTAAGAAATCATGGCAACTGACTTTTCAGTCTGCTAGTGCGTCCCTCCCTGTGTGCACAGCTCCCAGTCCGTTCTCCACACAGTGCGTTCCTGCTAGAATTTCCAGTGTGCGGTTTCTTTCCAGATAAAGATACAGCTGTGCTGCAAGAACTTCAGAATCGTTCACAAGCCGACCATTCTTAAGAACTCTTACTCGACTCTTGACTTCTGTGCCTTTTCCTTTTCCTTACGCTTTTCTTACACCAAATGCCAGCACCCTTCAGTAGCTTCCCTTTATACCGACTTCTCATGCTGTGATAATCTCCTATTTCTCTGTCATCCCGTCCATTCCTGTTCCATCTTCAAGATGCGGCCCAGTCATTGTTTCCTGTAAGATCCCTTCCTCAAGCAAACCCCCATGGAGCACGTACTTCATAGCTGTCTCATTGGTTAAAACACAGCTTTGCATCTTTGACTTCCTTTCAGAACTTGTTCTTTTCCTCTTGAATCACCAAAACCTATCTTAGTATCCAACCTAACAGAGTGAGTTTAATACAAAATTTCCTCTTTTGTCTTCTGTTTCAGCAAGGGAGTGAGAGCTCGGTTTGTTGTGACTGATGGTGGGATTACCAGAGTTTATCCCAAAGAGTAAGTTCAAATAACATCTGTAAAAGTAACTGCATTACAGCAGACCTTGCCAATGATCCATGCATTACTGTATAAGGAAGCCATGCTTAGGAGGGAACTGTTCATTGTTAAATTAAATTGCAGTTGTTTAAAGAGTTAAATTAAAGTGTTATAAAATATTTTTTCTGAAAAATTCTACCACAGACGACATTATTTTCAGTGTTCTTTGATGCATCTTTTTCTCTGTACCTAAAGAATGGTTTGTACAGTGAGGAAAGGAGGCACCAATGCTTATTGATATTAATTAGCTTATTAACTGACTTACCCATGATTTTCTATCTAGTCAATGACAGAGTAACACTCAAGGTCAATTTTGTGATTCTTAATATAGTGCCGTGCTGATATATTGCTTAGTAATGAGTAAGAAATCATTTACCCTGTCAGTCACACTCACTTCCTCTGACATCCCTGAGGTGCAGACATGTCCATAAAGCCTGTGAGTGCAGAGGGAAAAGCAGGTTATCAGGGAGTTTAAAGAAAACAAATGACGAGCCATTTCCTCCTTAGAGCTGGAGAAAATTGGCAAGAAAACCCAGAAACCTACGAGGACAGCTTCTACAAACGGAGCCTGGATAACGACAACTACGTCTTCACAGCCCCCTACTTTAACAGTAAGTGTTGCTTTGGAACTTGGCTTTCTCTGTTCTTTTTAAACAATTCGTTGCTACTACCGACTCCCCCACGCCAGAAGGTATGTTGAAAAATCTACAGTGCATTTAAGTGCACTGAATTGATTAATTGCATTTTGTAGCATTTATAAAAATAATAGATCCTTTAAAAATATAGGTTCTTGTCCCCCAAAAACAAAACCTTTCCAATGTACTCCTTCAACACGTCTGAGTGTAGGTATTCTTTACTCCCATTTCCACGAAAGAGGAAACTGAAGTTCAGAGAAGTTCAGCTTTGTTCAAGAGTAAGGGCGGAGGGCCGGTGAGATGGCTCAGCGGCTTAAGCGCCTGCCCGGCAAGCGCAAGGGCCCGAGTTCGACTCCCGGATCCCACATACGAAAAAGGGGCCGGTGATATCGCTCAGCGGCACTGGCGCCTGCTGGCGCTCGAGGTCCTGAGGTCGACCCCCCGGTACCCACAAAAAAAAAAAAAAAGAGTAAGGGCGGAGGTGGTTTCATAAATCCAAGATCTTTCCATTTCAGTAAAGCAGGCTCCGCAGTACTTTAGCAAATGCTCTGAAAGGGACACAGGCATGCACGTATTGCACTGCGGAAAACCAATTCACGGCCATTCTGGTCAGCCTGCTGTGTGAAGGGAGAAGAGACCAAGATGAGAGCTCACACCTCTATGCAGACCACAAACACTAGCATTTTTAAAGAAAACACTATCCACCTGCATCTGTTAAAAGCAATTCAGTATCGTTATTTATCTGCATTGGTCTTTTGTTTTCCTTAGAGAGTGGACCTGGTGCCTATGAGTCAGGCATTATGGTAAGCAAGGCTGTAGAAATATATATCCAAGGAAAACTCCTTAAACCTGCAGGTAAGCATGCATGTCATACATGCACACATGACCAGAGGTAAATGTGACCTCACATTTGTATCGTAAACTGGCAGCACTTACCAGGAAGCCTCAAAGCCGAGGACGTGGAAAGTAAAAAAATAAATAAAAATAAATAAAATACAGTTAGTAACCTAGAAATTAAGGAGCTGCTGGTATATGAAGTTGAGGAATTTTCAGAGAAGTGACTGTGTTTATATACTGTTCATAAATTTATGCAATCAATTTAGTATTATATACAAAAAGTTAAATCTTGGGTTGACCTAGCCATTCTACGCTAGAAGTCTCTCCTGCTCTCAGATATACCCAGGTATGTGGGCCAGGATATACATATTTGAAATAATTTATTCATGAAAAGTTTCATCAGTGGGAAAAAATAAATTATGGCATATCTATATGTTAGACAGCCATATGGCTGTCAGAAAGAACTAGGTAGGTATCTATCAAAATGTGCAATAAAATATACGGAAAATTGAATTTTTGGTAAAATAAATCAAGTGAGCAAACAAAAGCAGGAAAGCAGCGTCGGGGAGGAGGAGAAGTGGGCGGGAGTGAGCGAGAAGATCCACGACAGCTGCCCCTGCTGTTCATTCTACCGCTCCACGCCGTCTAAAGCGTGGAGCAGCAGCTGGAGCGCGGGGCTGGCCCAAGGGACAGTGGTGGTTCTCCAGCTTCCGAGGACACAGCCGTGGTTCCCCTGTGCACTAACGCGCACACGCGTGGATTCCCGTCCTCAGCTGCTGTTGCTCACTGTTCCCTTTGGGGCCTGTCCTTTGGCCTCCTTCCTGCCCGCCCACGCGCTCTCACCCACTGCGCTGCCCACTGCGCCCCAGCACTTCTCAGGCACCCGCGCTGACCCCGCCCTGGACGGGCAGCGCTGGGCGACCGCCGCGGTGCTGCGGCTCTTCGCTCGCTCGCAGAGTTAGGGAAACGAGCGCACGGTGTTGCGAATCTAAATGACAGCTTATACAATGGTTTAAGAGTTAGTGGCACCATTTCATAACGAAGACCCTACGACATGTATCTCTGTAAAAAATATTATTTTCCACCCAACACTTACTTGGTATTATATAAATCACCTAGACCAGTGGTGCAAACCTACAGCACGCGTGCCGCAGCGGGCTGTTTGCTAACATTGAAAGCTCTAAAAGGTTCGCCATCACTGCCCTAGACTGTCACGTAGCAAAGAAGATATTATAGCTAATTATGCCTTTAATTCGAATTAACTTTTCAGTTGTTGGAATTAAAATTGATGTGAATTCCTGGATAGAGAACTTCACCAAAACCTCAATTAGGGATCCGGTAAGATTTTTTTTTTTTTTTTTTTTTAATGGTACACTTAACATTCTCAAAATTTAAAAAGCTAAGCTCTTCATAGAGTGGCAAAATAAATTTTCACTACCACTAAATTGAAATAGAAATATTGATTCCTGTGTTTACAAAGTTTGTTTTATTTAGTTAATAAATTTTAAAACTTAAGTTTATAATTTGATATGCTAGTTTAGATATCAATTGATATTTTCTAATTTTAAAGGTAAAATTACTCTTTTTTATTTGACCATTATGTAATCTTATTTTATACTAGATAAATTACTCCAAAATATCTGCTTATAACATGGCAGTAATTAATATAATTAAAATCTATCTTTTTAAATGGGATAACTGTATTTCTGTCTTTCAGTGTGCTGGTCCAATTTGTGACTGCAAAAGAAACAGTGATGTAAGAAAACTCTTTAAAATACATTTAATGACAGTTTTTTTCTTTTATTGCTCTTGCTTGCTGAGACCTGCCAGTATTGATAAAGACATGCAGAGATTTTAAATCAAATGTTAAAAATTCTATGAAAACCTGTACTGATTAGTAGATATTAATGTTAATATCTGTAATTTTAATTCTTACCTGTAAATACTTCTTTTTAAAATATTCAGATAGTATGGGAAGGCAAAAAAAAAAAAATTCATGTCAATGTGGATGGCATTCTCTTCAGTCTCCATCATTATTCTTTTTTTTTTTTTTTTTTTTTTTTTTAATGTGGGTACCGGGAGTTGACTTCAGGACCTCACGCTTGCCAGCAAGTGCTTGGGCCGCTGAGCGATATCACCGGCCCTTTCTTCCTTTATGTCAGTTCCAGGAGTCGAACTCAGGACCTCGCGCTTGCCAAGCAGGCACTTATACCTCTGAGCTATCTAACGAGCCCCCCCATCATTATTCTTGTACATGTTTATCTTCAGCTCTATTTCTCAATGAGAAATTTCTAACCAAAATGTCTTCTTGGTGCTTAGTGCCTTTTTCTGTCATCTTTTGAACCTTCTTTGAATTTTTCACTCCATTTATAGTGATGGGAAAAAAATTTTTAGAGCTAAATCCTGGAGTCACATAGTTTATTACAATGGTTGAATTAACAAGGCCTGGGTTTCACACTGTTGTGTATTATTTGCAATTCTATTTGAGGAATTGAAAAAGAATATGTAGACTAACGTTGTTCAAAAATTGAAGGTGTTCCAAGTATAATACATGAATTATGGGCCGGTGAGAAGGCTCAGCAGTGTAAGCGCCTGCCTTGCAAGTGCGAGGGCCCGAGTTCGACTCCCGGAACCCACATACGAAAAAGGGGCCGGTGATATCGCTCAGCGGCACAGGTGCTGGTTGGCGCGCGAGGTCCTGAGGTCGACCCCCCGGTACCCACAAAAAAAAAAAAATACATGAATTATTCCAAAGTTGAAAATGAATGAAGAGCACTAATGTCTTCACATTCTCTTGTGTGTGTGTGTGTGTGTGTGTAGATTATTTCTAGTGGAAATAGGGAATTCCTGTCATCTCCATCATTCCCACTTCTGAAAAATAATGGCAACTTAATAAATTTAATTTTTTATGAATTATCCACTGTGCATAGACTAGGTAGTGACTGTTCTTAGAGCAAAAGTTTTAATAAGCTTCTTCCACATTAGGAAAACATAATTCATTATATTTCCAACTCTGGAAACAGTGTTGTAATTCTGATTTTATTCAATATTAAGTATTAAATGGATTTTTATTTAAGCATAGTGGGATTTTTTTCCTATATTGCAGCCATGGGCATTCTTTTTTTTTTTTTGCTTTGCTTTGCTTCCTCCTGTTAAATCTCCAATTATCCAATCAAACACTTTTATCACAAAAATGTAAGACACTTATAATCTCAATGCTGCTTGCTTTTATTCTTTAGTCTATGAAGCATAGTATTTAAGATGATTTTTGAAATGATTTCTTGTCAAAATCTTAAGTATTTAAAATAATAAATTGTCAAATACTTTATCCAACTTCCTGGATCATGTAGATGACTAAAAGTGGTGAAGATTATTTGACTTATTCTTAGGGTTTGTTCAGAGAGAGTGAGTCCTAGCGGGAGGGTTGTGGTGTGTTGTCAGCCCTGGTGATTTCGTATGAACGCATACGCATGCTCGCACTTTATCTAATCAGTCTCCAAAAGATGCTTGAGAGAAGATACAGTCATTTAAATTTTCCTGTTTTTGCTGTTTCGATGTTCTCAAATAATGGGCTAATGATAATGTGGCCTCTTAAACTTCCTGCAGTCGTATTGACTGTTGTTTTTATTTTAATAGGTAATGGATTGTGTGATTCTGGATGACGGTGGGTTTCTTTTGATGGCAAATCACGATGATTATACAAATCAGGTATGCAACTGAAGCAGAGGTATGCAAAGTTCCAGCATGTATTTCCCTGATCAGTATGACAAATGCTTTCAGACATCATAGAAGTTGATACACTGCTTTACTTCTGTCACAAAATAAATTTCAAAATGCTTAATATTATGTAAACCATTAAGAAATACATGCCAAACCTAGCTTTTCTTTATGTTTGTTAATTGATTTTACTCCTTTGATACCAATAGTTACAATTAAAACATGTAGCTAAGGATTTTAATATGATAGGAACTTATTCAAGCCTTTCAGACACTTAGAAAATTGCTTTGCATTGAACATTTATCAGTTGATAATATCAACTGTGATATTACCCATGTGATGTTTACACATGTGAGTCTGATTTATTTCACTTATGAGTATGGTCTTTAGTTGCATCCATTTACCTATGAAAATCTCAAGTTTATCCTTCCTTATGGCTGAGTAGTACTCCATTGTATAAAAATACCACATCTTTTTTATCCATTCCTCAGTTGATGAGCATGTGGGTTGTCTCCAAGATTTAGCTATTACAAATTGTGCTGCTATAAACATTGGTGCACATATATCACTGTGCTATGATGTTTTTAATTCTGCCAGGAAGATAACAAGAAGGGGAATAGCTGGGTCGAATGGGACCTCCAATCCTAGTGTTTTGAGGAAGCCATTATTAACTGTAGGCTTCTGTGCTACATTCGATGCTTAGTGATCCTGGAAAAATACGACCTCTTACTCTTTGACCTCTATCTCCTCCCCGCTCCCCAGGGCCAGGTGTTTTACTGAGACCAGGTTGCTTGGTGCTGTGTCTGTTCCCCACAAGAGCAGTCACAGCCAGGCGCACAGAACAGGAGCGCGACTCCAGTTCTTCCGGTGTCATAGCAGGTTTCTCACCTGATTTGTGCTTAAGCTCTCCTGTTCTTTAGTTCACAGTTCCTTCTCATTATTTCTATTCACTGGGCTGGTTCAGATATTCATCTTTGGTGCGCTTTTGAAACTTTAATAAATGTTTTCTTCATCAGATTGGACGATTTTTTGGCGAGATTGACCCTAGCCTAATGAGACACCTGGTGAATATATCAGTGTATGCTTTCAATAAATCTTACGATTATCAGTCAGTGTGCGAGCCCGGCGCCGCCCCCAAGCAAGGAGCAGGACGTCGCTCGGCACATGTGGTCAGTAGAGCCCATGCCCGGGTCGGTGCCTGCCATGGGGACACGCACGTGAGCTTAGGACAGTGCCCTGACTTTCTTACTGTACTTTACAGCCATCGATAGCAGACATACTGCAGATTGGCTGGTGGGCTACTGCTGCTGCCTGGTGAGTGCTGATTTTAGCTTTATTGGTCTTGAGTAAAAAGGTGTTGTGTAGTAGTAAAATGTTTGAAGAAAATATGAATTTTGTGACAGGTTAGTTGCCACAGTGGGTTTTATTTTCATGGCTTCAGGCAGATGTTGGAAATATTGATGATCATGTGAAACTTAATTTTTAAAAAATGAAAATGTTATGCTCACGCAAATTTCAGTCTCTTTAGAGACTTTTTGATCTATAGTTCTACTGGAAGTCTTCATAAATTTTATTTATATTGCACCTGATCCCTTAAATTCTAGGCATATGGATTAATAAGATTTATTATCTTCACTATCCAAATTGGATGTCTTCATTGATCCAATTCATGGCATGCTGACTTAACTTTCTAGGTCCTTACCATTAATTCTTACGTGGACTGGCAGAGGTTTAGAGGCATCATGTCGCCGAAATGAGTCCAGTTCTCTTCTCCCTGACTCCCCACCCTCGCTCATCTGTACCCTCCCAGAGGGGCGTCTCCTGTTGGTTCTGACCAGAGGGCCCCGGCCTTCCCGTGTCCGGGAGTCATGGTCTCCTTCCGTCCTCCTGTCCTGCCGCTCCTCTTGGGGCGTCACCTGCTCGGTCATCTCAGCCTCACCCCGTGAAAGTTAATCTGTGCCATTCATTTAACACTGAGATTTCCCAGCTAAATTTAAGTGATTGTATCATTTATCAAAGCAAAAAACATTTTAAATTAAAAGCCTGATTTTTTCCAAAAAATTGTATTTTTTGGTATGATGGTGATATTTGTGTATCAGTTTTAAGCGGGCTTTCTGTATCTAATAGAGATCTGAACTAATTTATCCTATTTTCTGGCCTAAATCTACACCCCACCCTCTCACCCCCATATCTCTACTCCTACTCCCATGCCTGTCTTTAAACTAAATTCTGTTCCAGAAGATTCTGTACTAATTTGTGGTTCAGCGATTATTTATTTTAAAATTGAAATGTACCCTAACATGTGCTCTCTATAGAACATGCATATACTATTTTATGAATGTCATATGCTAACAAATATATTCTATACTATAAAGTAAATAGCTCGGAAACTCAAATCTTTATAGTACAAAGTGATTTTACCACAGGGTTTTCTAGAACTAAAACAAGGAGAAAATGTGGATATAAAGGCCTCTTCCCTGAAGCGCTGATGCTCTCTCTGAGTTAATACTTCCACAAAATGATACTGCCCGTTAGGCCCTGGAATACACGGTGTCCCAAACTTGGTCTTGAACACTTCTGCCTTCTTCCACAGATCACAGCAAAATTACACCATTTTGTGTAATTTAAGAAATACGTGCATAAAAATGGCCCTAAATTTTCAGTGGGCAACTTTCAAGCAGACAGAAAATATATTATTTGTTGTTTTGCATACAAAAATGCTGAGGATTGTATTATAAGTTCATAAAGGGAAATTTCTAGATCTTTCTCAATTATGCCTTTTAAAAATCCAGGTCTATTCTCCAGCAGTTTCTCTTGAGTTTGACCTTTCCTCGGGTCCTTGAAGCAGGTATGTAAAGGCTCCCACGTGGTCATCATCACAGCATTAAAACTTTCACTTTGGCCGTTGTGAGTTCCCCTCAAAGAAAACGTGTGTGTGTACACATAAGAGAGACATCATCCATCTGACACTTCTGGAGGTTGAATTTGTCAGGCCTTTTCTAATGTTCTAGAGAACTGTTATGCTCATGTTGTACCCTGCTCTGCAGCTGCCGTATTAATTGTCCCGTTGATATGCATCGGGCCCCTCTCAGGGGCTGTCGGGCATCTTTCAGTGGAGGTGTGGATTTTGCCCAGCGGGGAAGGAAGCTTGGGGTGGCCGGCCGGGTGTCCCCACCAGGTGGTGGTGATCTGTGCCTTGATTCCCACAGTGGAGATGGAGGAGGAGGACTTCACCGCCTCCCTGTCCAAGCAGAGCTGCATCACTGAACAAACCCAGTACTTCTTCAGCAACGACAGTAAATCCTTCAGCGGCGTCCTGGACTGCGGGAACTGTTCCAGGTACCCCGTCCCCCGCCCGCAGAGCAGTCACGTTTCACCAAGTCGCAATCACGTTTATAATCTTTATGGGAAATAAAAGAGACTGTCTTCGACGTCACAGATGGGAGTCATTGTTTTAAGTTGAAAATGTCAGAGATCTTCAGTTTCTTTGGAGGCTTTAAAAATTTATAATATTTAAAATTCTAAATTTGATAAGTAGTAACTCAACTATAATGATATGATCAACATAACTGCCTGTTTTAGGCAGAACATAAAGAAATTTGGATATATTTCCTATGTTTTTCATCTAAGTCCTACTGCAACTTTCTGATATAGAGGATGATAAAGATTTATATTAATTCTAAAATAACTAATGCACATTATATTAATAATTCTGAGACAAATATAGTTTCCTTATACATATGGTAATTAAACTGGTTTACAAAAGGATAGTTCTTTCATTTGTTTTTATTCCTAGTCTTCTTTGACAGGAAGACTTGAATGCTGTCTTTGACTTGAAACTGAAGAAACTGGGAAAAGTATAATTTCATACAGTCGTGGTTAATATTATTCAGTCAGTGTTCATAAAATGTCTTTAAATTTTTTTGCGATGAGCTGGAAAATTTAATTGGTTGTAATAGAAGAGAGGAGAGAGGCAAGACGAGGACTTTGGAAGGTTTGAATGTCCGAGCTGAGTGGCAGGTCACAGCTCACAAAGCACAGTTGGGACACGTTATTTTCAGAGGTGAGGCAGGTTATTCTGAAAGGAACGTTAACAGAGATGAGAGGAAAATGAGGGGCACAGGGAAGCTGAGATGGTGAAAGTGCTGGAAGGTGGAGCTGCTAGGGGACTGAGAACTGATGCCTGTGACAGTTCCAACAATTTTCAAGAAAGGGGTCAACCACACTGCCACGCACGTGAGCGGACACGGGCTGTGTGTCTATCACTTACTCCACGAGCCGTGATGTCCGTGGAGGAGGTAGGTGAAGAAGAGAGGAAAGGCAAGACGTCAAACGCGAACTCAGCAAAAGCAGCTTGTGTCGCCTGGAGACGAGCATATCAGGCTACCCACTTCGGGCGATGGAGTTAGAGCGTGTTTAGTGGGTACCCACTGAGGCCCAGCAGCAGCCATGGGTACTTAAAGAACGAGGTTAAATTGTAAGGTAAAGATCAATATAATGAAGACATTATTTGAAACATGCTAATTGAGTCCTATTCTTATCTGATTTGTTTTATGCCTTTGTCCCAGAGCAGTGGGGGTAAAAAAAGAAATAAAACTCCACTTTGAAAATGTATACTCATAAATATTCTCCTTTAGTGATATTGCTTACATTTTTTTGTTGAGAAGGACAAAAGGAGATTTAGGTGTGGCTAAAAGTGGGGATGGGATTTCAAGCCCTTGATTTTGTCTCTCTGTGCTGTCCAATCCAGGACATAGCAAATTCAAAATGCTGTGCCTCGGTCACACTTGTCCCATTTCAAACTCTCCAACAGCTTCATGTATCGGGAAGAGCAGAAAACGCGTCATCTTCGCCGGAAGTTCACTGAGTGTCCTGGATCCAGACTGTTCTGCCCTTAGCTTGCGGAGAATGCTTAGCCACTTCCCTAGCCCAATTTTCTGTCTATAACAGGGCTACTTTGGCATATTTTAAATGATGAATAACACAAATCCTTAAACATGTAAATGAAACCATTTTCCTATGAGTTTCAGCAACTAAATAGGGCTTACTCTACAATGACAACTAACACAAATTGCTGTAAGAAATGTCTTACGTATGACATTTGTTCTTTAATATTCGAGGGAGGCAGTACATTCATGGTATTAAATACAAAGATAATAATCTTTCTTTTTTAAAATTCACTCATTCTGTTTTACTACTTACCATGTGATGTTTTTTGTTTCAATATGTCATATTTTTGTCATGTGAGAATCTTTGAAATATTTCCACTCCTTTCCCAGAAGATTCTTCATTTCACATGATCCTTTTAACATTAATTTTGCAGAATCTTTCATGTAGAAAAGATTATGAACACCAACTTAATATTCATAATGGTCGAGAGCAAAGGGACTTGTCCCTGTGACACCAGGCTACTCATCCAGGCGGAGCAGACTTGTATCCTTTGACGTCAAGATATTCAGGATGGAAAGCCAATGTAAAGTAGTGCATTTCTAACCTGCTCGCCTTGTGTTTGCTTATAAGGAGAAAAACTAATACCAGAGAACTGTCATCACCCCAGAGAGGAAAAATGGGTGCGTGTCCAACAATTGGGTTTGAATGTCCAAGTTGATTCTGCCTCTCAAGCACTGCGAGGAGAATTCAGTTCAGTTCCTTGAAATCACATGTGGGGGAACATAACTTCCTGTTCCTTAACGATGCTCTTCAGCTGATGGTCCCGATCCTTGTGACATGGTTAAGCAACCCAGATACCGCAAAGGGCCTGATGTCTGCTTTGACAACAGTGAGATGGTAAGACAACACATTTCGTGATTAAAATTCCATAACTAAGTGGCTGTTGTCCACTTTAAGCTGTAAATTGCAATTTTTTCTGAAATATAATGTCTTAACCATAGTTTTTCTCATAACGCAATATACTTCCTAGTAGGTAGATTTTTTTTCATTTCCAAATTTGTCATGATTATCATAACTTTAAATAGTTGCTCCTTCTGTCTTTCCCACAGAAATTGTACTTCCAAACACAACTCCATCAATCCACTGATATTACATGGTCACAAATCTGATGATAAAGATTTTCTAATAAAAATAACTCATAGTAAATATTACTTATATGTATTGCCTGCTTGCATTTGTATTCAAAACTTGAAAATGTATTTTTTAATTAGAATATTCCTATTAGTTTGTGTTTTGTTTTTATTAAGTATGTTAAAGACCTGCTGTATAGCTATTTTCGTATTATTTTATAGTTCTAATTTCCTTTACCTGGTTTCTGATGCTATCATAGATTTCCATTATTTCCTTTAATTATATTTTTTCTAAGTATTTGAACTTAGGATATTCAGTTTTACAAGCTTAATTTTATAAATTACAAAGCATGTTTAATGTATCTTATCTAAAGATCAGTACTTTTCCTATAAATCATCTCTTTCCCAATAAACTTTTTTCCGACTTATTATTTATATAGTTACCTTTATGCTTTCAAAATTATTTTAATTCAGAAAATTTATTCTCGAAGATGAATGCCACAAAAACTCTATCCATTTTTACTGATTCAAAATAGAATATTCTCCAGTTCTGATTTTTCCAGGTATGTCTTTGCATAAGGTGGCTCATACACACTGAGGAGCTTACAAACAGAACCTTGTCATCTCAGACATTTGTTGTTCTAAAAATATATCAGGACATCTGTTGGTTAACATGTATTTTAAAAGAACTTAGAATAGGTTTATAACCGCAAAAGATTAAGAATTTTCCAGGACATATCCCAAGCAACTAGATAATATGAATTTAAAAATGGAACAAAGAAGATATAAAATGCAAGACGTAAACAAAGAAGATATAAAACGCAAGACGTGTTAGCCAGTATATCCAATTTATCTCTGTGAGGAGAACTATTTCTCTTAAAAGTGATTCAAAAGCAGAACTAAGTATTGTTTTGTTTTGTTTTTTCAGTTTTACCTAATAAAACATACCATCCATATTCTAAGGCTTCTATTGTTCTGTTTCCCAAAAGAAGTTGGGGGCCCAGAAGTGCCCACAGTCACTAGGGAAACTTCGCTCCTCAGCTATTCCTCACCAACTTCTGTCGATTCAGACAGATGAATTCACTCAGGTGAACCTAAAAGATATAAAATCACTATGACCCAAAATATTCTCGTACTGGGAGTCTGTATCTTTTGAGCAGAACATTACAAAGATTTGACTAACACAAATTTTCAACACTTGCAGTTCCTGTGAACCGTCTAGGGGTTGTGTGTGAAAGTATGGCTCTGCTGCATAGCTTGGTGTGCTGATGGCATGTTGTCTTTCTCTAGCAGTGGGTGTTCTGGTAATGCTTATTTGCAATGGTCACTTGAATCCGCTCTGGATGGAGGCTCACGTTAACTGCTAATTGCCAGCAAATTGCATGAAATCTCATCTTGTATGTCTTCTTTTCTGTGTTTTCTTTCCTTTCCTGTACTTGCTACTTTGCCCATTATTAATAGGATCAACCTATATGCACAGCGAGTCGCGCCTGTACCATGATGTCAGCTCCTATCTTCATTTTACTGCAAGTTTTCATATGGTGTGGATGGTCAGTCACTTTCTCTAATTTTTCTTTTGCTCTGTTTTTGGCTTGAAATATTAGAAAATGATTCATATACTTAAATCCACAATAATGAATGTCATGAGACAATGTTATTAAAATTTTAGTACTGTATTCTAAGTGGTGATTTCAGATGGTGCATAAGTTTCTCATACTAAACAGAACAAAATTAGATTCCTATACTTATTTAAATATCACGATTTTCTTATAGGGTTTTTCTGCAAAGATTAAATCAGTGTGGAACAATTTTTATACAGGCTTTATGATATCTCACTTTTGCTAAAGAGAAACACTTAACAATTATTAGAGGTGTTTATACCAATTTATTTTCAAAAATGCTAACAAGTTTAATGGGCCATTTCAGTTTTATCTAGCATTGTATGAGAACTTCAATCATTCTGGTTTTTCTTTTAAATAAATTTAGTTTAAGTAGCTTTTGAGAGTTTTATTCTGAAAATATTGGTATTCTTGAAATATTTTAGTAGAGCCTTTCTAATTTCTAAAATTATTTTATTTAATGTCAGATTATCGTTGTGTTTTAGAATTTCATGAGCAATGCTGCTAAGTAGATGTTTGGGGCTTGCATTTTTGCTCCATGTTCCACTTATCATTGTGCAGTTTCTTTTCTGATACTCTGAAATCATCAGTGTTCTGTGACTAGAGCAACTTCTGTTGTGTTCTCTCTTCCTGGTCTCGAGGTAACCACTGATTAGGAAGCCACTAGGTGGAGATGTGGCTGTTACCAAGCTAGAGCAAGCACATGAGACAGGAAAAAGTGGAGTAGCAGAGAAAGTCACAGAAAGTGACCGACGTGGTTCTGAGATAATAATGGTTTCCATAGCAAAAGATTGCAAGTAAAGTACCTAGCTAGGTTTGATGATTAAGTAAAAGACTAAAGTTAAATGATTTCTGTCCAATATATACATATTCTTAAAATTGATAGGCAGGTGCCTATTTGAAGTGTAACTTAGTCCCTTCAAAAAGTACATAATCAACTACTTAAATAAGGGGAGTGGAGTAACTTAGCCCCTTCAAAAAGTACATAATCAACTACTTAAATAAGGGGAGTGGAGTGGCGTGATATGTGTCTGTGATTGTCCCTATTTGTGCTCCTAATAGAAATGGGAAAACTAGAGCATCTTGGTACTTGATGATCATATTCTATATATGAGAAATAGTATAAAAGTTTATTATGTTTTCACCTAAGTTTACTTTTCTGAAACACAGAATTTTAGGTAACATGTAGAAGTTATGAATTAGACATAAAAATACATAAGTATTTTCTTAGGTATTACATTCTTAGCTATTACATTAAGAAAATGTAACAATAAAAAAAAGCTTCAATGTAAATGTTCCCCAAATGACATGAAAGGTGTCCAAGTGACACCTTTTGACCCAGAGTTCATGAAGACCCAGGTGGAAAAGAAGAACCATGAAAGGCAAACGAAAGAGCTGAAATTGTTAATTAATGAAAGCAGAAAGTAAAGCAAGCCAATCATCTTTCTAACGAGAAAGTGTATTCTATGCAAATCCAGTTCATTAAAATCATGTTATTGGGTACATACAAATGAATGTTCAGGAATAAGTTTCTGCGTGTATGTTTATTAATCCTTCTACACTTAAAGAGTTGAACAAATACACCTGTGTCATGGGTTGCTGTTGTCGGGTGAGTGCTGAGAAGGCCAGCGGATGTGTGAAGGGGATTATTTCTTCTAGAAGCGTTACTGCGCGGTATCCACTACCTAAGCATTTCCAAATATATGTTTTCTTTGAAACTACTGAGGTGACGTTAGTGCCACTGTATCTAAATTCAAACGTGATCTGTGGGCTTGTGGATGAATTCACTGGTGACTTGCCTTTTGAGAAATTAAATGACAACTATAATTCAGAAAAAGAAAGGGCAGAAACTCCTTAGCCAAATGACTATTTTATTTTGGAAGTTTTAGCTCTAAATTTATTTTAACAAATTTAAAGAAGATTGTGTTTCTTGTGCAATTATTTGTCCCAGATTCTGGTTGGGGAAAGCAAGGCAGAGAAGGGTTCAGGAGTGTGTGTGGTATGTAGTGATCACATTCCCTGTAGGGGCTGGTGCTGGTGCGTGTCTGTAACACGGTTCAGTTCCCTTCTCCCCCCCCCCCACGCCCTTTTTGTTTTTCCAGCATCAGATTCATTTATCTTATAAGATCTTATAAAGTAGGGCCGGTGAGATGGCTCAGCGGCGTAAGCGCCTGCCTTGCAAGCGCGAGGGCCCGAGTTCGACTCCCGGATCCCACATACGAAAAAAGGGCCGGTGATATCGCTCAGCGGCACGGGCACCTGCTGGCGCGCGAGGTCCTGAGGTCAACACCCCGGTACCCACAAAAAAAAAAAAAAAAGCAGTGTCCTGCTTTTAATGGGGCTACAGGTTACCATGTCTGGATGGGACAGTATCTGGACAAAGAGAAGAGCGAGTGCAAAGGCCCTGAGATTGTAAGCACTTGGGCTGTTGCAGAGAAAGACGGCACTTCTGAGGCAGTGTCATTGGTGAGGGCCGGAGGGGCAGCCAGGCTGCAAACCACGGGACACTGTGTAGGATTTCACAAGGAATTCAGATTTGATATAAGCATGATGAGAAATTCCAAAGGAGATGTGAAAGGATTTGCTACATGGTTTTAAGAACACCGCTTGGTGGGGAAGAGACTGGAAAAGGCAGAGTAGAAGCAACACGAGCAGAGAGGAGGCTCGTGCAGAAGTGGAGGCAGGCAGCCAACAGGGCTGGGCCGGGGTGGGGGAAGCAGTGGGCTCAGCTCTAGTTTGGAGCAGGGGAAGGGGTTGTGCTGGTGGGTCCTGTGGAGAAAAAGAGGGCTCTCAGGGACCTGGAGTCAGGCGCTGGTCCTCCACTCTAGAAGTGCCATTTACAGACCTTGAGAAGAGTGGCCTGCCAGGGTAGATAGTTAAAGTCCCCAGAACACATGAAGAGAAGACACATTGCTGTGGAACTCAGAGAATTCAGGGCTGAAGATAGAAAAAGTGTGCGCGTTATTAACCGGCAGATGACATGTGAAGCCACTGGACCAGGTTAGAGCACTAGAAACAAAGTCTAAATAAAAGAGGAGAAGAAACTGGGACAAGGAGAGGAGATCAAATCAAGGAGCATAAGAGTAAAAATGACCCTGAGCATGTGTCAAGGAAAACCGGAAGAGTACAGGAGAAAATATTTCAAGAGAGAAAATTTATACATTAAGTGCTCCTGAAAGGTCAGATACATGAAGACTAAGAATTGGCTGTTTTATGATTCTGTTTAGATTTGGGGGATGGTTTTTGAAAATTAAAGTTTTCTTTTATAGATTCTTCACTCAGCCTTCTCTTCAACAAATAGGAAACAGTTGCACTGTCTTCAAACACAGTTCAAGAAACTAATGTTATTTATTTACTAAGTGGCAGGCACAGTATTAAACTCTGCCAATCAAACCCAAAGCAAAAGCTCCAATTTTTTGAGAACCTAAAGTGTTTGTAGAATAATTCTCAAAAAAAAAACAAAAAAACAAAAAAAAAAACAACAGTTTTGTCCATCCATTCATTTATATAATCAAATATTTTGATTCTTGGAAGTTGAACCCTTGGTTAGTGAATTTTTAAAAGATGTTTACAAGAATAGACATGAAGATTTTAAAATGAAATTCACTATACTAAAAGGAGTTTAAAAGTGTGAAAAGTGGTACAAAACATGGAACTTAGTAATAAAAGGTAAAAAATCTCTTGGCATTAGTAGGAAGCCGATGTGCACCTGACTTGTGGGAAGCCCTCGTCAATAACACCCATTCAGACCTCTCTTTCTAGCTTAATTCTTTATTTTGGATATAATTTCAGGCTGTCCTTGTTATTTCTTCAAATATATTGGTGTTTTTTTCTCATTTTACTTTAATTCTTGATAAAGATTCTACATACACATCACATGCTCAAATGAAAAATTGACTATAAAAATATGGGAAATGGAATTATATTTGTTAAATTAATTTTTTCTTATGCTGCACAGTTGCTAAAACCTCAATACTTTGGAGTTATGGAACTCTATTAAATTTTGTTATTTCTTGCATTTATAAATATATAGGATTTGTGATATGACAGTGCTTTTTTAGTTAATAATTGGTACATTGCTCAAAAAAGGTTTTATTATTAAAGTGTACCCTTTCCAATCATCAACATTTACAATTAAAAATTTGTAGCATTTTTCAAGTGCTGATAGGTAAATTGCTTTACCCAAAACGCTAAGGAATAAGATCTAGGCAAGTGTTAGTTATTTCAATTGCAGTTAAAGCACTTCTGTAAGGTGAGTTCAAAGGTGGACTAGACAAGGGCTACTCTGAAAGGTATCTTCCTAAATATTTTTCAAGATGTTTATTTTTCCTTTCCTTTCTAACAGGAGGATTATTCTGACTGTGGCGGTGTTTCCGGATTAAGTGCGTCCCTGTGGTCTATTCTCGGAGTCCAGTTTCTGCTCCTCTGGCTGGTATCCGGCAGCAGACACTGCCTACTGTGACCTTGCGATACCAAAACCATGTCATTAAACTCCAGACCCTGCCAAAATACGAGCCCTGGGTGATGTCACAGCAGAGTCACCTGTGGAATCAGCAAAACATTAGCTGGACCTTTATCATGGCGTATCTAAGGCACAGACCCATGGGGCACCCACTGGCCGCATGTCAGGGTGTCCCACCCGTGTACTTGTGTGAATGCTGCACCATCTACATAGAACATCAAGGCAAAAATTCTCTTTGTGCTCTACTGGGAAAACAGGAGTTGTTGCGTTGCTGGTGATGACGTGTAGGAAGGCTCCCCACACGATTGTTTATAAATCATAAGAAATGTCTTGATTTTGACCTGGAATTTCAACTTGTTGCAGATTTACCAAGAAAATCTCTAGGGAGAAACAGTTATTTTTGCCTTCATTTATTCTTCTGTTAATTCCTACTTTGAGTAGTTCCTGACTATAGAGGGACAGAAAGGGACAGAATTAACAGTGGTCTAAATTGCTGAAATATGAATAATGGCTAATTTTCTACAAAAATTTTGCCAGGAATAAAATGCCTTATGCAGAATGATTTCTCTGCCAAAAATAAAACACAAATGATGACCAATTAAATGAGGTAGTGAATTGATAGCTTGAAAATAATAGCTAAGAAATTATAAACTAAAGGTGCTTGAGGGTGAAATTTGAATATGACATATTTTCTCATAAATGTAAGCCCTATAAAGCGCTGATGTAATGTTCCTTTTGTTCACAGTACAATTATATAGTGCTAGGCAGATATTAACAATGCTCTAAAAGAAGCTCGTTGGGGGGAGGGGAAATGTTTTTCTTGTGATAAATGAACTTGGTTTACAAGGGTATTTTGCATGATGCTGCTGCTGCTGCTATTTTAACTTTTTGGTTTGTTTTTCTCTTATTGTAGAGTGTAGTCTATTGAGAAGTTACCTGAGTGACATTATTGTCATGTAAGAATTGAAACTTGCAGTGTAAATGCACTTAAGTCATCTTTTAAAAATGTCGTGAAACTACTCTGAATATACTGGGCAATGTAAATGCCGAATGAGGGGGCCAGGGAATGGCGAAATGAGAATTAACAGATTTTATACGGATTCGTGCTTTTTGCCTGAAAACCTATGTACAGATATTTTAAGTACATAAATCAGATTTAACACATTTATTTTTTTGAAAAGTACATACATGTTCGCAATGAAGCTACATTCTAAGTTTCCTGTTTGTTCATTTCATAGGAGCACAGACAATCTGAGTTCTGTCCTCTGTTTTCGATGCTACAATCATTTGGCCAAAGTCCCGTGCCATTTGATGAGGGTTTTATAACAATCTGAACAAATAGGAAACTTTGGATTTCTGTGTATGCACATGAACGCTTGATTGTGAATAATGAAATTTGTTTTTATACAGCCTCATTGGTGAAAATGGTTAGTGTAGTAAATCAGATATGTCATTATAGATTAATATGATATCAAAATATTATTTATGCTTTAAAAATTATTTTCAGGAATAAACAGTATTTGAAGAAAGGGTGAAAACAATGAATGTGTAACTCTAGGAATAGTGCATAGTTTTACTGAAGGCTGAAAGTATGCAGGTATTTTTTATGGTAAAATGCATTTTTCTTTATTCAAACATGCCAAATATTGGTGTGTGTATATGCTGGAAATTTTCTTATATATAATTTTAACATCAAAGTTATTTACGTTACCCAGCATGCTTTTATATGTTCTATCTATCAAAGTTTTAGCCCATTCTTTAGCAATGTTTAAGATATATTTGTTTTGTTTTTAGCTTTGCATACATTTATTATCCCCTTGTACTACCAATGTATCCTAAGTACCATTTGTGTACACTTCCTTAATAAGATTGTATTTTAATTTAAAATAAGGGGGAGGGTGAAATGGAATTACTTTGCCAACTATTGTTCTAAGAGTTGACATCATTTACCATTTCTAATTCATTGCTGTAATTTTCTAGTCTATTCAAAACTTGTATTGACATTTTAGAAAACACCAAAGTGATTTAAAAAGTTACAATGTGCTAAAATCGTGTTGTTTGTTAATTAAATATTTAAATCTTACCGTTAACTTTTGCTAGAATTTTAAATTGTGAAAGTGTTGGGAAGGGGATATCGACAATATAAATTGTTAGTTTATGTAAATAAATGACGCACATTAAAACAAACAATTGCTTCCAGCACACAACAAACTACCTTAAGATTACGTTTAAAGTCAACTCAATATATTTTCCTGGCCAATGTCATTTATATCGTATGTTTTCATCACTGGATTATTGTTTATTAGTCATCTTTAAGCTCGGCATCCCTCGGCAGGGCCCCGTTTGATTAGAGTTCTGTATAACAACAGCCGCATACTGGGTAAGAACTTGCTCTCAGACTAAAAATTGTTTCCGGGTCAATACTAGTCACCCTGGGTTTAGCATACTTTTTTTCAAAAAACAGTAACACTCATCCCATCAAATTGTTACATTAAATTTGCTATTTTTCTGTGAATTCTTTTGACAAAAAACTTAAAGTCTGATATTAATATTGATTTTCAAAGACTGAACAGTACAAGTGATCAATGAAAAGGCTTTTGAACAGTTTTTACACATTTAATTTGTGCTGTGATCATGCAGCTGAATGTAGTGTGTCACTGAAACAACTTCACAATGAGTCACGTTTGTCCTCAGCCACAGGACAGAGGATTTCATTAATCGTTCCTTTATCTTTTCTTCATTTGAACAACCAGCATTACTGCCAAACACCGATCGTGGTCCACATTTGTAACAGGTTTTTAACATGACATAGTTAGCAAGTTTGATTGAAGAGATTTTTGGGTCCTGGGCCTATAAGATTTTAGTATGATCTTTTTTCATGTTTCTAATGCTTGAGGCATTATTGCTTAACTTGGAAAATAAAAGCAAAACAGTGTTGCTGCCATTTGTACGTTTCCTATATATACTATTCCTTTTATTAACTTTAAAACTGGCCTTACGGGGTTCAAATAGGCAGTATCCCTTTTAAGTGACCTTCGCAATCCAAGTGTTACTTGCTTATTTGATGCTCTCTCGTAATTTTACATCTCCTTTAAATCTTTGTCTTGTCTTCACCAAAGTTTAAATTCTATGTCTTAATTTAAAACTCTCAAGCTATTCCATTGATCATGTTAGTTGACATTAAAATGTCAAAAGATGTAGAGTCTAACCTAGCGAGAGAAAATGGATTTTGTGACTTGTTCACTTGCCCAAATTCCAATATTTTATTATTATCTGGACTTTCTATTGTTTCTCATACCAGAATGTTAATATTGTTAATACTCAGTGTACATTTCTGTAAAGATCTAATCACTAAACAGAAGTATCAAGTGTTGAAAATTTCCAGAAAATTTGGAAGAATTAGAGAGCCCTTATCAATTGTTTCATCTACCTTATTTCTAGTTCATATCAAAGAACTTACCTCAGAGAAATTATGCTGAGACTAATGGGATACTGTCTTGGATAGATGCCAGTTGAGTTTACAGTGTGACCTGACGAAGCTGTCTTTTCTGTTGTATGATTGTTGGATCATGCTTTTAGGGATTCTTTTAATGAAATGCTCAATGTGCATCCCTGAAAAAGGCCAAGTGGCTTTTGTGAACAATAGCTCTCCCCCCTCCTTTTATTGTGTTCTCTTGACACTTTTGTGGAAATTAACTAGCCTGTTAAAAACATTTTGTAAAAATTTGTATAATACTGTTATAAAATATTTATAATCCCAGAAAATGTTGTGTTAAATCTTGTGCAAAAACAGTATATTCAGAATAAAAGTTTATCATTTAAAGTCACCATATAGTTTGGATTATTTGCTTGTTTTAATATCTAGTTGGAAAAGATAGAGGACTCTGTCATAAATGTATTATAAGAAAGCAAGCTTTCCAGTACAGACAGTTCTGGATTGTGAAAAAAGAAATTGGGATTTATAAAAGTGTTTTTACAGTTACAAAACTCAACTCACAAACAAATGCATTTGCAACTTCTTTATGTAATTCTGACCTTCTGCACCCTGCCTTACCCATAAAGCCATTTAGGAAATTGATAAATCTGACTTAAGACTTCTAACATGAAAAATGTTCTTAGGCAAAAACAGTATTTCCGTTTCTTTTTAAAGTCCTTGGGAAAATAGTTCGAAAGAAACAAGTTAGAGTATCTGAAAAGTGTTCATCATGTGTACACCTAACATTTAAATATTGCTCCTGAAATTTTCATAGCAAACAACAGCTAAGACAGTGAAGGAAAGAGTGTAAAGGAACTTTGAAAAGTTGAGCAAATGTTTCTTTGGGGTTCATACCGTTTTACCACCTGTTTCCCTCTGCACACCTAAGCAACAATAAGATCCCGAGCCCAGTATTGAGTGCAACCTAAGATCATGTAAGTCTGTTTTCCTGCAGAATCCCATAAAACAGGAAACTGCATGTGGGAGGAATGCAGTGTGTGAGGACCCAGGATGGCGATTACTGGGAAATCTGATGCCCATGTCTGATCAAGACATTTTAACAGAAAAAAAAAAAAAAAACTTTAAAAGTATAAGGTAGATAACATTTATTTTCTGAACATCTGGCTTAATTCTGAACCAGTTGTCTCTGTAATCAGTCCTCTCACCTCCAGATCCCATTTCCCACCGTCAATCATCTTGTTAACCTTCCTGCCTCCTCCCTTGGTACCTTGCTTGGCCCTATTCTTTATCAAGCACACAGAATCTCACTTCTCTGCTGCCTTTGTCTCATCTACCTGCAAATCTCTACTTGAGAAGATCTCCACTTTAGATTGGTGAATTGAGAGCATTCATGTTGATGGTTATAACTGATATATATTGGCTTATCATTGACATATTATTTTCCTGTTTTTGGTTCCCTATCTTTGCCCCGTAATTGCTTGCCTTGCCTGGTGGCTTCTTTCTATTGGTGTTCTTGGGATTGTGGTCTTTGTTATCTCTTTCTAAAATATCCTTCAGAACATTTTGTAGAGCTGGTTTGGTGGTCATGAATTTCTTCAGATGTTCTTCGTTATGGAGTTATTTTTCCATTGATTTTGAAAGATAGTTTTGCAGGGTACATCATTCTGGGCTGACGGATGTTTTCTTTCAGGATTTGAGATGCTTCACTCTAAGCTCTCCTGGACTTAAGCTTTTGTGTTGAGAAGTCTGCTGTGACTCTCACGGGCTTTCCTTTATAAGTGATTCTCTTCTTTCCTCTAACAGCTTTTCATATTCTGTTCTTGTGCTGAAATTCTGGAATCTTGCTAATTATATGCCTACATGTAGATTTATTTTGGACATGACTAATTGGAGTTCTATATGCCTCACTTATTTGTAAGGGATTTCTTTTTCCATGTTTGGGTTCTGTGAACATGATTTTTATGGTATTGCACTGTCTTCTGCTTTCTCACTGACTCCGATCAATCTTACGTTGTTGTTCTTTGCATCATTGTGCAGCTGTTGGATTTTTCATGGTCCCTTACTCTTTTTAAGAAATATTTCTTTTCATGGTCACTAACCACAGTCCTGTCTTCTAGGTCTGATATTTTGTTCTCACCTTGATTCAGTTGGCTGCATATACTTTCAATGGAATTATTAATTTCCTGAATATCTGTTTGAATCTGTTTCATGGATTCCATTTCTTTCCTATGTTGGGCATTCGTAGTTTCCATAATTTTCCTAAGCTCCTCTATTTTTTAATCTGTGTCTACTCTAGATTCACTGGGCTGGTCCTTTATTTTGATCGTCATCTCTTTTCTACCTGAGAGATTATCTCTAATCTGATTTTCTCTATAGACTCTATCATCTTTTTTTTTTTTTGTGGGTACCGGGGGTCGACCTCAGGACCTTGCGTGCCAGCAGGCTCCCATGCCGCTGAGCGGTATCACCTGCCCTTTTTTGGTATGTGGGTTCCGGGAGTCAAACTCAGGACCTCGCGCTTGCCAGGCAGGCGCGTATGCCGCTGAGCCATCTCACCGGCCCCTCTGTTTTTTTTGTTTGTTTCTTTTGTTTTGTTTTACTTCTGCTGCTATTATTTCAGCAAGTTCAGGTGAGTGGCTTCTGATTTCCTCTATCTCGTTGTCCCCTGGGCTTGCCTCTGGTGGGCTGGAGATCTGGGGTTGAACTTTAACACATCAATAAAGCACCTATTACTGCCCACTAACCCCACAGTTCCCTGGCTTTATAAACCTAGAAGTAGAATATTCAGACACACGTTGATAGTCTTCCCTCTGCGTTATTCTCAAGGAAGCTGTAGAATTTTTTATCTGAAGGCATATTATCTAAGACATCTAGTGTCACGTGACTGCTGATAATGTTTAATTTTTGGTAAGCACTCCTAATAAACTAAATGCCTTGAGTATTTCTTGGGGTGCAAATATTGTGTATCTCAAAATGAAGTTATTCCCAGGGTTCCTGGAAAACAATGTTCTTCATGAATTTGTATACAACTCAATAACAGTGTTTATTTAGTATCATTTTAATGGACTCTTTAAAATAATATAGAAAGAAATTTATTATTGCTGCCTTAGAAAAGCAATATAACTTGGCATGATCAGCAGGGTTGCTGTGCTAAAGCACATTCATAGTTATTACAATGGAAGAGAATCCCTCAGTACCTACCACCTGTCACATGTGTCACAACTTTAAAAGCACTTCTACCATGCATTTATTATAATGATGGATGAGGCAGATTTTGTATTTCTGCCACTAATGTTTTAAAGTATAAACATGGACTCAAACATTTGATTATGAATTATAATGTGTTATATATATATACAAATCATTTTCAAAGTTTGATTTTCATTAGATGTGTAGGTTTTTTCTTAAATGCTTTATCATAATCATAACAGTTTTGAGGTCACTTAAAACATTTTTTGTTTTCTTTAAAAAGATATCTAGGGGCCAGTGAGATGGCTCAGCGGCGTACGTGCCTGCCTGGCAAGCGTGAGGGCCCGAGTTAGACTCCCGGAACCCACATATGAAAAAGGGGCCGGTGATATCGCTCAGCGGCACCGGCACCTGCTGGTGTGAGAGGTCCTGAGGTCGACCCCCGGTACCCACACACACAAAAAAAAAGATATCTAAAAAATTAAGAAGTTCACTATGGACTTTCTATGGTAAGGACAAGTGATTTAATCATTCTTATTCTACAGCATGAAGTTTCTGTGAAGAGAAAAATGTTCAAGATAAGAAAAAAGCTAAAAGGGGATCTGAGGAGGATAGGAGATAGAGGGGATGGAGGAGAAGGGGAAGTAGAAATGACTGAGATGTGATGTGACATTCATATTTACCAGTTCCTCAAAGTGAATGTAATTATTATATATTGCAAACATACTCACAAAAAAGAAACTTGAAAAAAGCAAACAGATTCTAAGGCACACAGTCCATGAGTTAAAAGCACACACTCAGCCCATGAAGCACCCAAGGGAGGTGGTCTTGTTGGAGGCCACGAGCCAGGCCCTGGGTTGGCTGACTCAGCAATTTTCGCTTCGGCGCTGGTTCCAGACACCAGTTCAGCAACATGGTGATAGACAGTGCGTACGTCGGGTAGAATTGGGGTAGTGTTGCCAAATTCTTACTTGGAAAGATTTTTCCAGATATTCGCCTTTTTCTAAATGTTGAAGAAAACACAACCTTCCTTTGCGAAGGATGAAGTACTTGCTAACTGTTTTAAAGAGCAAGATGAAGTTTCAGAAAATTGATCTAAGTTCCCTTTTCGCTGATCCCTTTTCACTTTTAAATTTTACAGTCATATTCATCTATAAACTTCATAAACCCACTGACTGCTACCTGAGTCCTCACCGTGAAGGCAGCATAGGCACAGGGTAACTGCATACCGCTGCTTAGATTCGTTCTCACTTCACCCCTGACGAGTTACGAACCACGGGGAAGTTACATCATGTGTTCACATCTCAGTTTTCTCAGCCCTAAATTAGAAACAATAATAGAAACGACGTTGGAGTTGCCATGGTGATTAAGTGATTACAGTTAGCATAAAACTCGGAGCATAGGACCCTAACTTTGTATTAGGAATGGTTGTCACAGCCATCTGTCATCATTGTCATACTTTGCTGCCACTGTAAAGAGTCTAACCATCCGCATCATTAATTTGCCACTGAAAACATCCATTCATTCTTCATTCAACTGAAGTGTTAGAAGTAGAGACTCCTACCAGAGAAAAGTAGTCCCTTCCCTTAGGAAACTACTGGCTGGAATATTGGCAATTTAATTCGAATTTACTCTCATAAATGCAGTGAGGTAATTGCAGGGATGTGTGAAATACAGAGGAACCTACAGAAGGTTCCAAGACTTTCTCCTGCAGGAAGTAGTGTTACAAGTAGAGGGGCATGTGTGAAAGCCCAGAGGTGAATCCGAGCTGAGGAAAGGAGCTGCATGTGGAAGATGAAGCTGGAGAGACAAAAGACTGGAGCCTAGACACCTCTCTGGGTGATACAGAACGTTTAGAAAACAAAATTTGTAGGCAGAGAAGAGTATGGTCATATTTACATTTCAGGAAACTACTCCAGGGGAAATATGGGTTCTTAGTGGAAGAGCTCCTACAGAAAAAGACCAGCTAAGAGACTACTGCCAAGACGAGAACATTTTCTTGACTGACAAGCTACATAGTGAAAAGTGCCCAATTTTTGAAATATTCATAAGAGAAAAAGGAAACAACTTCACGATTCATGGATTTTGGTAATGGAAAAAAGGAGGGAAAGTACAATCACTTTCAGGGTTCTGAAGCTTAACACTGACATCAGTGGTGCAGTTCCCCAAGCTGGCCAATGTGAGAGGAGGTGCAGGGACAGAGCAGAGGTGGGTGGGACACATGCCGGTGAGAAAGTGGAGCACTGCACTTCGGAAATGTCGGAGATACAAAGATGAGAAGTTGCAGAGAAGTGACTCTGCTGCCCCAAATCAGTGTGGCCAGTAGAATGATTCTCAACACGGACAGCGTATTGGAAATCTCTACTGGAGATCTGATTGCTTTGTTTCAAATACTCGTTAACACCCACGTTCTACTCTAAACCAGAATCTTGGGGGATTGGGAATCCTGGGCCTCCTCACATGAGGGGGTGCTCTACAGGCATGACAATTTCAATGCAAATCATTAATGAATCATATTTCATAAAACCCTGTCTAGATGGTGGCTATTTGTTCAATTTTAAATGAACACATTTTATGAATACTTATTTTGAATGCACTCCCAACCCAACTGTAAAGTTTTTCAGGGCTGTATTTTTCATTGTTTCATTTTTCTCTTTGGATCTAGATTATACAGCTGCATATAGCTGAATAAAGTTCCCATTTACTGTGGTTAATAAGCTGGACCACCATTAGGAGCATTGCTTTTATTGGATATTCTGTTCCAATTTCAGTCTTATTAATATCAAATGTCTCCTACAGTCGACCACAGATTTCTATAAATATTATCAGACAACCTTGTCAATCAAGTTCACTTTTACAGGAAATGATACTTGAAAGTGAGAATAAGGTTAAAAAGTGATACGACTTGACAATCTGGTTCCATTATAATCATATTTAATTAAATAATGACTATTTCTTAATAAAATAGAAAGTCAAACCTTTTTAAAAATCCACTCATAAAATTGATATTTCAGATTAATTTTAGTCTGCCTGTCCATTTTAATCCATAACCACCTGAACCAAAAAAGTCTGAGGAGGCAAAGCTAAGTCATGAGGATGCTAGAAATTCTAGTCTCTGATGCCAAATAGCTTGGATCCCCATCCCAGCTCCCCAACCTGGACACAATGTAGACATGTCTATCTTTCTCTTCCTTATCTGTCTGATTTATTCTAGTCACTCAACGAATATTTGCATATAATAAACAAAGATAATAACCACTATTTAACAGTTGCTCCAGCTTTTGTATCATACCCCTAAGCTTGATCATGCTAATGCTGAGGACTGCAGGCATATTAGAGAAACCAGGCATCAAGAGGATTCCTAACACGCATGGAATATTGTAAGAATTCCTAACATGTAACAATACTACCAGAATGTTACATTTTCTACTCTTCAGAGCACTAGGGAGATATCAATGAGAAGCAGACACATAGCACAAGCTCTAGAGGGATACAGGGAGGAGAGTCATCTGAAAAATGATCTGAGTAAGTATACTATTACTAATGCTAACAAAGCATCGTGCAGTAAAATAGCTTGGTAGTGAGTTGATGGCAGGCTAAAGAAAAATCCTGATGGAAACTAAACTGGGCTTAGTGGCTCATGAGGAAAAGGTAGGTGGAAATTCTCACGTTCCTGCTGGTCTCCATGCAGATGTCAGGAACAGTGACACATCTGGAGCACAGCAGATGATGAAGTTTTCTCTGGAAGAACGTTTGGCTTCACCCAGCGGTGCGGGGATGTGGAAGACGGGGTGCTCATGGATGGGCTTGTATATGATACTCTAAGTAAACACACATTCCCTCATCTGTATTCTTGTTTGCTGCTATTGGAAACCTTTCAGAAGTTTTTTTTCTGTGCTTACTTGCCTCTTATTTTCCTAACGTTAGTTCTTAATCTCTTGAAATGTCCTCTCTACTTTTGCTCTCAGTCTACATTTAATCTCTTAGTTGCTCATTTCAATCCCAATTTGTCTTTCAACTTCCATTCTCCTGAAACAGATTTCTCCACGCTCCAGTGCACCACTGTGTCTTCACTCTCTTCCTCTCAAGCTCCTGCTCGAGCTCTCTCATCCCATGTGTTCCTTAAATACTGTGTTTGGGAAGTTTTAGCCATAGTTCTGTGTTTGTCCCAATCCATGTCCTTCCATTATCAGATTTTATTACATTTCATGGTTCCTCATTTGCTCTCTGGCCCAAGTTTCCAATTGCCGCTGGGCAGTCCCACCTAGTATCTTATGTACATGTCGAGTGTAACCAAGCAAACCATCTACATCTGAGCATTTGTTCTCCTCTTTGTGCTCCTCATCTCAGAACCTTGTCAGAGATGCAAAGCCACCTAAACTAGAAATTTCAGTGCCATTAATTATCGAATTCGGACAAATCTTCCTAAACACCTTTTGATTCTTGTGACTTCCCATGCCTCGTGCTGTTTCCTTGCTTCAGACTTGCCACAGTTTTTGCCCAAAGTATCTAAATTGCCCCCACCTGGCTTCCCTCCTTTGGGTTTCTTTTCACTTCCGTGTATCCTCCATGCTATTTATTTTTCTAAAATTTACCTCTGATTTCATCTTCTCCTGTTTAAAAACATTTAGTGACTCCCTGTTGCCTATAAAATAAAATATGAGGGCCTTAGGAGGACATACGATACCAATTAGAAGCTGGCCTCTGCCTAAATATGAGATCATATTCTCTTCATTTCCATCCCCATACCAAAAACTGCACTTTTAACTCAAACCTTACCAAATTACCTAAAGTACTGTAAATCATATACTCTAATGCGTCAGTGCCAGAAGACGAGGACCCCACAAAGCCTTCCTTCGACCCCCTCATTATGGTTTATATCTAGATGTCTCCCCAAAGCCTCAAGTGCTCATGGGTGGGGCTTTGGGGAGGTGAAGGATCATGGGAGTGTGATACTCATCGGCGATGAGTTTATGCTGCTTGCTGTGGGGAGATGGGATCTGGTCAGAGGACGTGGGTCACTGCGGCATGGCCTGGAAGGGTTTATCTCTTCCCCACTCCTCCTCACTCTCTCTTTCCTGCTGCCATTCCATGAGAAACCCTCTCTGCCAAGACCCTCTGCCATGCCGCCCTGGCTCAGAACCAGCTGACTATGGACTGAAACCTCTACAAATCCTGAGCCACAATAAACTTTTCCTCCTTAACCTTATTGGTGTCAGGTATTGTGTCTCAGCAACAAGAAAATGACTAAGACACCCCCCTATTAACAGTTACACATCAACACATAGTTCAAGTGCTACCATCTCTGCAGAGCCTCCCTGCTATTCTAAAGTACAACTCCTCTTATAAACAACCATAATCTCTGAAACATATCTCAGCTATAATACATAAAAATGTAGTAAATGTTTTTAGAAAGTGTAGACTTTAGATTTTAAGAAGCCAAGTTTCACCCATAGCTTTGATTGTCAAATGATGCCGAAGCAGATTCTTAGTGGGGTGGCATCAGTCAGATTCCCCCCAGTGAGACACTGTGCCCAACACCCACGGTGTAAATGAGGAGAGGTTTGATGAGTTCATTGTTCAGTGGATTCAGTCCATGGTTGGCTGATGCCAAGGAGCATTATGGCAGAAGGGTGTACAGAGCAAGGATTCTTCGTTCATAGCTGCCAGGAAGCAGGGAAGGGGAGCCATGCTCCAGGGGAAAGGGTGGGACCAGACACAGACCCTGAGTCCGCACCTCCATGACCACCAGACACACCCTGAAGTGTGCTCTACCAATCCCAGTGGTGGATCACAACACCAACCACGATGACGCTGCACCCCAACTGCCAGAGTGACCAGATGGGGATTTGTCTAGCATCTCCGGATACTAGTTTCTCTAACTGTAAATGGTTATGACCACGTTTCCTTTGCAATATTGTTGGATCAATTTTTAATGACATAAGATAGGCATATAATAGGACCCGATAAGTAATACCAACTTTTAGTAAAATAAGTACCTAATCTATATGGATGTCTTCTCACTGGTATTGCCAGAATAATAAGAACGCTTCTAGTAGTCAGTTACGTGGTTAATCTTTAAAATAGTATTTTCGTCTCAATTTAAACAATGGTGACACTACCCCATCTTCCGGAGGGCTGCTTCTACTTCTCGAATTCTGTCCCATTCTACCTCGTACAATCGCACATCAGATCAGCAGCACTTAACAGGCTTGTCAGCAGCTCCGAAAACTATCTTATCCATCACTCAAGAATCACTCAAGGGGCTGGTGAGATGGCTCAGCAGCGTAAGCGCCTGCCTTGCAAGCGCGAGGGCCCGAGTTCGACTCCCGGATCCCACATATGAAAAAGGGGCCGGTGATATCACTCAGCGGCACGGGCGCCTGCTGGTGCGCGAGGTCCTGAGGTCGACCCCCGGTACCCACAAAAAAAAATCACTCAAAAGTGTTTTGTTTTTAATTATTATTAAATCCCTGAGTTTGGAGAACATGAAAAAGGGATCCAGTTACAGAGATTGTATTATAATTAAGAATCAGAATTCTTAGACTACCAAAAGTGAACCAGGCTAAAGTCATAAACTGGCAATTCAGAATAATGTTTTAGAATGATAAATGTGGGCCGGTGAGACGGCTCAGTCCAAGTTCGACTCCCGGATCCCACATACGAGAAAAGGGCCGGTGATATCGCTCAGCGGCACAGGCGCCTGCTGGCACGCGAGGTCCTGAGGTCGACCCCCGGTACCCACACACACACACACACAAAATAGAATGATAAATGTGTAATGATTAAAAAATAAATGAATGAGTAAAGTGGGATACCAACCAGGGTTCAGGAGGAAGTTTGATTTTATACAGAGCCACTAGAGAAGGGATCCTTCTTTGCCCCTGCAATCTAGAACAGCAGAGGCTCGGAAAGTGGATCTCAACCGATAGGAAACAAGACCACTTAGACACGAGGTAGGAGTGAAAGGAAAATGAACAGAGGAGTGATATGTTTAGTTAAAGAATTATGGTAAGTAATATGAGCAAGGAAAGACAACCTCCAATTGTTAGTACAATGACTGCTTCTAACACTCTCTGGTCTATAACTCAGCAAGGATTTTCTGGAAAATGTGTCTTTAAAAAAAGAATTCTATACTACTTTGATACTTCAACCTTTCCATAGTGAAATGTCATTGCACCCTAATGGTATTAAGTTGAAGAAAACAGCAAAATTGCAAAGTGATCTCAGAAAGTTTTTATTGATTGCAGAAAAGCACACATTATGTAACATGTATGTGTATGCATGGGTTCACTCATATAAAGAAAATGTTACTAGAAATAGCTTATCTATAGCCCTAAAATTGACCATGACTGTATAATGCAATGAAATGTTTTCTTGCATATGTTTTATTGCATTCTTTGCCTACTAATGAAATATGAATGTTTGATACAAGAATTGGAGAATCAGAAAAATACAAATTAAGAAAAAAGAAAAGGATTAAACTAAGCCTGAATACCTATAAATTCAAGGTGACCTAAAATATTAAAATTGTGTTTTCAAACTATAACATGTGTTGCTGAGTTTCCAAGTGCATGTCGTAGTGATCTCCGTGTAACAGTGATGTCTCAGAGCCACTCCGCCCTGGCGGTCACACTAGGATATAAGATGATTGCTACGTTCCCCCAAAGCCTCTGCAGACGTGGTTGGGCTTTTTCAGAGGTGGCGGGATCTAGGGAGTGTGGTGTTGGGATTAGGTGTGTGACACTGGGATTAAGGGTGCCCCACCCTGGGTGTGAGTGCTACCTACTCTAAGGGTGGGTAGTATGGATGGAATATAAGGGACAAAGAAAGGCTGCTATAGTCGCTTGCTGCTGTTGCTTCTGCTGCTACCTCCAGCCCGCTGTGCGATGCCCTCTTGCCAGGCCACCCTGCCTTACAGCCAGCAGGTTACGGACTGAAATTTCCACAAACTGTGAGCTAAATAAACCTTACCTCCCTTAACTTTGGGTGTCTCAGCAATGAGAAAAGTAACTAAGACAATGATGCCAATTCATTAAATTAGCATCAGCTGGATGAATGCTCCCTGGCCACATCTGAGTCACTTCCTCTAATCCCGAGGAAGGGATGAAATGGTGGGGCATCTCCTGCCCCGAGAACTGTCACACCGGAGTATTCACGCCACTGTGTCCTGCAGCCGAATATGCAGGTGGACTTCATCTTCAGCTTCTCCCTGTATTCTCACTGCTCCAGAGGAAGGTGTCTTTACAGAGCAAATTCTATCATCTCTTGGAAACCTATTCCTCTTTTTCTACCAGTTAGGAGTTGTTTCTAATATTTCAAAACTGTCAGTGACTCAAGTTGTCATTTATTTTGTGTATTTCTCTTCCAGGCTATTTCTAAATAAGCATTATGAAGGTTTAGTACTGCGCCTTTTATGAGGTAGGATCAACATGTTTATAAAAATAATTTTTTGGAAAGCCTTGAGTAGCGCTTTGACCTTCATATTTGCTGTATGAAAGAGAAATCTATAATATTATTTAGCTTAACCTAAGTATTTCAAAAATAAAAATAATAAGATTGTTTCCAGTGATTTCCTTAGCAGTACGTAAGTCTGTTATTATCCTTATAGAATGTTTACTTCTTAACATTGTTTTAGTCCTTAGGTAGAGAGAGTTGATTGTGTATGGTACTAGTTGCTTAGGTCTTCCCTAAATTATGAGAAAGAGAATAGCTTACAGACAAGAAAACTTTTTCTCTTATAGTTTAGGAGCTGTGAATTACAGAATCAAGGTGTCGGCAGGCTGCGCTCACTCTGAAGACTCTGGCAGAGAATCCTTTCCTCCTATCCCAGCCCCTGATGCCCCAGGCCTCCTTGGCTTCTGGTTCAATGCTGCTAATTGCTGCCTTCTTTCCTGTGTCTGGGTTTTTCCTTCCCTGTGTCTTATAGTGCCACATATTACAGAATTTAACATCCACGCTAAATCCAGAACCATCTTATCCTGAGGTTCTTAGGTTCTTAGGTCCTTTTATCCAAATACGGTCCCATTCACAGGTTCTTGGGTTTAGAACTTGATCATATCCTTTGGACCACTCAGTTTAACCCATTACATACACTACCTTGGCACTGTGGTATGCAATTGAAAATATTTATTATGAGTTCTGTACTTTATAGATCTCATCTTGCTTTTCCCATTATGTTCAGATTCTTAAATCCAATTTTATATATTAAATGGCTCATTTCCTTTCTCCCTCAGAGCATGGGAGCATTAATTTCCCTATCTCCCAGGAGAACTGGGCATGTGCAACACATAGCAAGAATTTCCCCCAAAGCTACCTTGAAGAAAGCCACGTTGCTCCAAGTAACATTCACATCCAAAGGGACAGAAGGAAGTTTACAGTGGATCCGAAAATGGGACCCAAGTCTGCGCCTCTGTCAAGGCTGTCACAGCTCCTGAGTTTCCCTTGAGATGGAGACACCTGTCCTGCAAATGTCCTGTACCTTTCTGCTCAGGCCTCCCTCCCTCCTTCTCCCCCTCTCTGCTCCCTCCCTCCCTCCCTCCCTCCTTCTCAGGCATTGTTCCTACCAACTCTTCTCAATAAACCACCCTATGCAGATCATTGCAGAGTATTCCCACAGAAACCAGCCTTAGGGAAAGAAGACCTCTCTAAAGTGTCCCAACATAATTCTTATTGCACTGTTTCTCCCGCACCTCACACTCCTTTGGTGTCATTAATGCAGCTCCATTTAGCTGGTAAAAACACGTGTTTTGAAGTCAATACATAACTATTACTTGAATCAGAAGGTTTAGATGTGGTAAGTCAGGAAAATAAAAAGGAAGTTGACAGAAATATGTGTTTAGCTGATTCTTTTGATCCCTGAAATTTATTTTATGTCAATCTTATTTATTTAAGTTTCTTGTAAGTTAAGAGTTTTGAAGAAGCATATGACAAATTTTATACAGTCTTAATTTTCACTTGCATGCACAAATACTTTCTTGGTCCTTAGGTAAGCTCTATAGTAACACTGTCACTGATGTTTTAAGTTGTTGCCTTAGTCACATAGGTTACTATTATAAATTAGTTTCATCTGGATAGTTTACAAACAGAAATTTATTGCTCACAATACTGGAGGCCGTAAACTCACAGAGGTTCCAACATGGCCGCGTTCTATTGAGGGCCATTTTCTGGATTGCAGATTTTTTGTAACTTTACCAGGCAGAGACCGGTGATTCTTGTAAAGACTCTAATCCCGTTTACAAGGGCTCCACCCTTACAACCTCCTCTGAGCCTGACTAACTTCCACTGGTAACACGTCACACCCACTGGCACCATCATGGGGGGAGTAGGGCTTCAGCATAGATTCTGGGGGCAACACAAACATTTGGCCTCTAACAGCCATGGTTGAACCCAAAATCTCAAGTAGGAATTTTCTCAAAATCTTTATGAAAAATTAAATGTGCCCCACACTTAACCTAGATGTATTTTTATTGGCAGAATGATGAAATTGGAATATAGAAAGGGAAGACCAAGTATAAAGAAGGGAGGAATATTCACTTCAAATAGTACTTCTTCTATGTGGACATTTTGTATCCTTTGAGTTGAAAGAACTTCTCCATTTTCTACAATCCCACACTGCTTTTATAATTCTCTCTCTCTCTCTCTCTCTCTCTCTCTCTCTCTCTCTCTATCTATCTTTCTCTCTCTTGTACTGTGGATTGAATCCAGGGACTTTACAATAAGCTACATCCCCAGGCCTTTTAATTTTTTTTTTCTTTAATTTTAAGACAGGGCTTCTCCAAGGCACTAAAAATTTAAACTATATATTCATATTTCTGTATCTTCTGTTCTGATATATCCTGAACTTCTTCAAGTCAAGGACATCATTCTCCCACTGTTCCATTAAGCTTACATTTTGATGTTATCATTGTTGCTTAAATTTAGTAAGAACAGAACTTTAACATACTTTCAATTAATGACAGAGTACACTCAAAGCACCTGAAGCATTTCTGCTCACATACTGAGGTGAATCTCTATGGAAGATAAAACGGGAGACTAAAAATGGTGTTCTAATTTCACATTGAAGATGGCAGATAATATGTGTCCTTTACTCCTATTCTTTATAAGATTGTACTGGAATAAACACATGAAATTACAAAGATGAATACAGATATAACAGTGGAGAACAGGAGGTGGGAGAGAGAGAACCTCTGACCGCCTGGGTGAAAAGGAAGTAGAGTCACGGGGTGAAATCCACAGCAGGCCTCAGCTTCACATATGCTGTGAGGTGTACAGTGATGAGGAGACAGTGGCAGCCAATGGAGAGACCTCAGAGAAGCTCTCATCTTAGAGTTCCTGTGATGAGTGTAGAAATGGAAGGGCTGAAATTCAGTGAGCGTATATGTATTGAATAGTTGTCTTTTAGATACCAATTTACTAATCCTGAATATAGAAATCATAAACCAACCGTATTCACTCCCAACTTATCAACTCCCTCGTGGTCATGTGGGACCCTGTGACTAGCTGAGGTCAATGGATTGTTAGAGAAAGTGTCACAAGTCCTTCCTGCACATGATCATCTCGCTGTTACCCTTCCAGAACCTTCTCTCCACTAATCTCAAGAGAGCAAACTTAAAGTACTGGCCACTGCATGGGCCTGCAACCCATGGTAAAGACAATGGTGGCAGAGATGCCACTCTCCATTGTTTAGAGAGTCGCTATGCTATGAAAAACAAAAACAACGAAATGACACCCACGATTTGGAGGCAGATTTATTTAATGTCGGATGGGCACTGACTAGGAATCAATCATTCCTCAAAATGTCAAGCCTCAAAGGCCCAGGGATGGAGGTTTTAATGGGGTTGCACAAGGGGGGGATACAGAGGTAGAGTACTTGGCTGTCATTGATTGGTTCTTACAGTGTGCATCATAGTGACCGGCTATACATCACAGTGAACAGATGTTTCTAAGAGACAGGAGCAACCAGAACTGCAACAGGAACTATTACCTGGGCAACTAAGAAACTGAAGTATACTGACTAGGGGGGCATTTTCTGTTACATTTACCCCCTTTTAGTTTCCCAGGGAAATCTATGCTAGGCATGTTACATGTGATCTTTTGAGCTAAGGCCCAACTAGAAGCAGTAACATTAGGGCTGTCAGTGGTCCTAGGATGGGCCCTAACCAAGGTCCCCAACACTGAAAGTTTTCTCACCAGGAGTTTGTAGTTCGTTTCCCTTATTATAGGGTTTTCCCCGAAGTTGACTCTGACAGAGAGTGATGTGCCTTGGATGCTCATCAAATCTTTATCATTTGTAAGGGCCTTACTGCTTATTTTCTATTCTCTCAAGGCAATCATCCATAGAGCTAAGGCAAAGCAAGGACTGGGGTAAGCAGCCTAAAAAGGCACAAAAATCAAGGGAAATAGGTATTGAGCAATCCTGTGAATAGTCCTCAGGCTTCAGCCATGTGTGGACTGGTCAGCATCCAGGATGACAAGAGCAGGGCTTCGAGTGTGTCGTCTCATCAGAGTGAGCCCCTGAGGAGCTGTCCAGGAAAATTCTCCAGATCTCTGGAATGATGGGTCTAAAGCTGGATTTCTGAAACTTCTAGAGGTACTTAATATGCACCAGGGATATATGTGTGTGCAGGAGTACCTACAGGTATAGCTGGTCTTCTAATTAAACTTTATGGATCTGGTTACAAGCTGTTCCTGTAGAGTTATTTTTATTTTCTCAACTTTCGAGAGCATGTGTCCTGTATGCTATATGCAGTTTTTATTTAGTTATCTCTGCTACAAATGCAGGCCTGTTGTTGCTGCCAATGATCAAGGGTAGGCCACATCTAGGGATAATGTTTTGCAGCAAAACCCTACAAACTTTTATTGCCCTCTTAGCTCAAATATGGAGTGCCTCAGGCCAGCCTGAGTAGGTGCATATAAGCACCAACGATATCTGTAGGTGGAAGTCGGAGTTGCTGACACAAATGCTGAAGACTGAGCTGGCAGCAGGGATACAGATGCTAGTGCTGTGGCTTGAGCTTGCAGAACAAACACTAGGGGTAGGTCTGGCTCTGATCTTCTGGGAGTACTGGATAATGTTTTTCTTGCTGGGGTTAATGTTTCAGTCAATTGGATTCATGGAGGGGGCTTAGAAGCACAGGTCTGGTGTCATTGGTGGCAGGTTTCCAAACAGAAGCAGGAAGCAGTTTGCTGTGTAGATCATCCCCTCAGGAGAGTTTCAACCAAAATAGCTTTGTCCAAGCTGACAACAGCCTATCTAGCCTGTCAGACTTCATTTCTGACAGAGCTCTTTCCTACCGTAAACAGGGTGTACTCAGCATCCGTAGTGGTCTGCAATTATTCAGGAGGCCCAGTACAGCATGTGGCACCTGGACAATTAGGTCTTCTCCTAAGGTGAGCTTGTCAGCTTTTTTTTTTTTTTTTCTGTGGGTACCGGGGGTCAACCTCAGGACCTCGTGCACCAGCAGGCGCCAGTGCCACTGAGCAATATCACCAGTCCTTTTTTTGTATGTGGGTTATGAGAGTCGAACTTGGGCCCTCGCGCTTGCCAGGCAGGCACTGACGCCGCTGAGCCATCTCACCGGCCCCCTTGTCAGCTTTCTTGATCAGAAAGGCAGTGGCTAGTAGAGCACAAAGGCAAAGGGGGGAGGCAGCCTTTAGTGACTGGATCCACGTATTTGCACAGGTAGGACATTAGGCGCTCCCAGAGGCTGACAGTCCGAGTAAGCATCATTGTTTTTCTGAACTCAAGGATCTAGATTCTACAGAAGCCAGCAGCTCCAAGAAATTTGCAGAGTTTTTTTCTTGTAACAAGTTTCTGCCAGATATTGCAGCAGAGCTTTTTGTCTTTCCAGCAGGCAGCTTGAGTATCATTAATCAGATGTGCAGTGATATTTTTGCAGGAAACTAGTGAGGTAAACTGTAAGGTCTTCTGCAAAGGGGGTAAACAAGTTTTTGAACCTCTGGGAGGTTGAGTCCAGGTCAATTGACTTTTGAGTCCAGAACTGGGGTTTTTCTATTTAAAGGCAAAGAAGGGCTGGCTGACAGGAGTCAATCAAAGGCAGAAGAAGGCATTATTTAGGCAGGTGTACCAGCAAGCTGCGGGTGGCAGAAGACTGAGGCAATGTATATGGAAGGCAACCATGGCAGCATTGGCAGCTTGGAGATCTTGAACTGGCTTTACAGGCAGGAGACGTGTATTTTACCAGTCTGATAGTCGATAAACATTTTGCAGTTTTGAAGCCTCATTTTCTTCTTCTCAAGGGACTGTGACAGAGCTGGAAGAGACAGATAAAGAGGCTGTCTTGGAGAAAAGGTGCTGGTGGCTTGGTCAAATCTGTTGTCAGAGCCTTCCCAAAAATAGTGGGAGAGTTCCCAAACCCTTGTGGCAATAGTCCAAGTGAATTGGCCCTTTTTATCCCATCTCTGGATCTTCTAATTTGAAAGCAAAGAGGGGCTAACTGGGGCAGTTCATAGACAGAAGAAGGCATCTTTTAAACCCAGGCAAATGAACCAGGTGGCATCTGGAGGTAGCAGTCCAAGAAGGGAGTATGAGTTGGAAAACACAAAGTGCAAGGTGATGGCTTGGGCATGGTTGTTGGCCAGGTCCAGAGGTGAGTCTTGGCTCATACCTGTGGGAGAAGAGTTTTCAGAATTTCAGGATTACAGTTATTGGTCTCAGGCTGATATAGGCCATCTTCTTCTAGGGGAACAGTTAGAGCTGAAAGTACAGGGTTAAACAAGAGGGAGGCTGACTAGCTTGGTGCGATGGAGACGGTTACTTCTAACTTGAAGAGGAGGTCTCTTCCCAGAAGTGGTACGGGGACTGCCTTATACAGGAATTCATGTGTGGTTAGGTGTCCTCCCAGGCTGCAAGTTTGTTCCTGGAAGAAGGGGCGAGAGGCAGGAGTCCCAGTTGCCCTGATGATGGTAACTTTTTGACAAAGGGAAATTTTGAAGGCAGAGAGTTCTGTTCCATTGTCTACCAGGAAAGTCACAGGTTTGCCCCCAACTTTTGCAATGACAGCAGGCTCTTGGGGGGCCCAATTTGATATAGCTCAGTCTGTCCTATCTATCCAGGCCCAGCAGGGCGAGGAGAGGTTCAGGCTGAGGTGGGCCTGGATAGTCAGGTTTCTTTGTGTCTTGCAGGTGGAGGGGGCATTTATTTTTTAGTGTCCATAGTCTTTATATCAGGCTTCTGGGTAACAGTAGTAACTTTTGATATATTGATGGGCTTTTTGTTCCCCCTCTTTGATGTCTTTGAGAAGTGCTTGGCTGATTTTAGGTTTCTAGGCAGGGCAACCTTTGGGATAGACCATGGCAACTCATTTGTCAGGGCTGACAGTCCAATTTTTCCTCAGTCAAAATGTGGAACTCAGAAGGAATTGCTGACAGTCATCCATGGTGGGTGTTAGATGACACCATTTGACCAGGATAGGTGTAGCCATGAAGCAGGTTTTGGGGGAGGGCCTGTATGGCTGAATGCAGGCAATGGTTAGGTGAAACCAGTTCAGTTGGCTGGAAGTAGATGAGCTGGGAGTGGGGAGTGAAGCTATAGGTGTTGGCAGCAACTGCAGTGGGTGCCAAGGCGGAGTTCTCTGGAAGAATGGGCCTCTTTTTTTTTTTTTTTTTTTTTTTTTTCTTTGAGACAGAGGGAGCTGTTTGGTTTCATTTTTAACTCTGTAAAAGCCCTTTTTCCTGCAGTCAGGGACTGTGGGTTTTGACTAATTCCCATTTCTGATTCCTGCATGTGTGTTTTGTACCTTTGAATGGTGGCACAACAGACAAAGGGTGGGTAATGCCCCTCAGAGAGAGACCATTCAGATGCCCTCCTGGCCATGCCCTTAGCGGGAACTTAGGCATAACTTAGCTAAGGAGTGTGCGAGGCCTCCATTCTGCCATATGTTGATCACCATGGAACCACAGGTGGGGGCCCAATCAGCTATCAAGACCAGTGCTTCCCAGTCTTGGTGCACAGATGGAGCAGCCTATTGCTTATGCTGTCTGTTCCACTCACTAACACATTCATTCAGCAGGCACTCAGAGGTTAAACATTCCAACCCCCTTCCCTGAAGGTTGGTCCTGACTAACGAGAGGTGATCAATCTATCCTTCTGCTCGAGCTGAGCAGGACTGACAGACTAGCTAGGGTGCCCTCTGGCATCTTACCGGAATCAGGCAGGCAGGCAGGCAGGCAGACAGACAGACAGACGGTGTCCTCCTCACTTAGGGGTCCAACATGAGCCACTCGAGTGGGGAGCCAGGCATTCTCCTCCAGACCTCTGAGGGAACTCGAGAAATCTTGAGGGTGTGCCTTCCCATTGGGACCTGGAGAGGTCCTTGCTCCATCTGCAAGGGCCACTCCTTGTGACCAATGAGGTCAGTGCAGTTGGTCTTCCCGGCCAACACACCAGATGCAATGGCAAACAGAAACAATGATACAACACCCAGGATTTGGAGGCAGATTTATTTAACATCAGACGGGTGCTGACCAGGAATCAATCGTTCCTCAAAATGTCAGACTTCAAAGGCCCAGGGAGGGAGGTTTTTATGGGGTTGCAAAAGCAGTGGGGGAGGAGCGTACAGAGGTAGAGTAATTGGCTGTCTTTGATTGGTTCTTACAATGTGCATCATAGTGACCAGCTATGCATCACAGTGACCAGCCATTTCTAGGAGACAGAATAACCAGAACTGCAACAGAAACTATTACCTGGACAACTAAGAAACTGAAGTATACTGGCTGTGGGGGCATTTTCTGTCACAACTAAGCTTCACAGCTTGTCTTTTCAGCAAAATCTGAAAATTGCTCTCAATTTTCAGGACAATAGGCAAAGTAAGTTGGCCTTCTATTATGAATATTTGTGCCCAGTATTAAGCCCTGTACTGTCAGTACTTGAAGGTTCCTATACAAGGAAACAAAAACAATGGACGGGAGAAAATGGGTTGACCTAAGACATGGTGCTTACAATGAAAGATTCCACACAGTGTACGTTACTTATTACTTTGTACGTGAGAAAACTTCACAGCTGGGCACAATGGTTCACACTTGTAATCCCCACACTTGGGAAAGCTGAAACACAGCATCACAAGTTCAAGTCCAGCCCGGGCAATTTAGCAACTAAGTGAGACCCTGTCTCAAAATGAAAAGTAAGAAAAAGTGCTGGGGATATAGCTCAGTTCAATGGCTCTGAGTTCAACCCCCAATTCTGGAAAAAAAAAAAAAAAACAATTAGAGATGTTGTTTAAAATTCAACATTCTAAAAACTCCTAAAGACATATGTCATTCAAAAAAGAATGAGAAGCTGAGAAGTTGTGTGATGTAGAATTTAAGCACCCCTGATTCAAGCACCACAGTTTACTGTTCATGAAACTCAGGCAATCTACTTAATGGGCTTCAATTACATTTAGTACATTTCAGGGATAATAGTAATTTCTATCTCTTTTGGTTAAGACCTTCAAACACCTAGAACATTACATTAGGCCTAACAGTATCTTAGGCTTTAGTGCTTAGAATAGCATTTCAGAGTGCTTAGAACAGTAGCTGGGGCCTGAGAAGCTGTTAATAGATGTCGGCTATAGTAATTTTCATATTTATCAGAAGCAATCCTGAATATGAGAAGATAGTAGCGAAATGCATTCAGTGTAGAAGTTGCTTCAAATGCATACAGTTACAAAACAGGCCCAATTACAGTGTGCTTGATTGTAACTACATAATTCCCCAGCTGAAATTGTTTTTAGCTCAATTCGTGTGGGGCAGTAGAAAGAATTATCTGGCCAGTTCAGGGTAACTCTGGTTATTAAGGTTTAAAGCATGGGCTCCTGGGATGCCTCTCTCTTCCGAATCTTTTACAAAAGATGAAGGGGCACCCAGCAATGGGATGTGTGATCCAAGGGCTGTGTGTGCTTCTGAGACCCTCCTGTGTCCGCTCTAAGGCACCGGCACTGTCTCTCTGATGGTGTCTACTTGCGACACAGGAGATACACAGCATTGTTTCTGAAGTGAAGGCTGGTGAGTCTCCTCAACACTGATCACTGCTGGTGCCACCTTAGCACTTGTGTATGTCTGGTGCCCTGTAACTCACCTGTCTCCCAAGGCATTTTGGGCCACCCTCTCATAGCCTCAGCTACATAGTGCCTTTGTCCCATTGCACAGTGAGTCCTCAGTAAGTGAGCTGCCCTTATCTCTACCACAGTTGCATCCCATTTAGAAATCTTCTGACCTTCTCTATGTGGGTGACAGCCAACAATCTGTGCACCAAGTAGCAATTACGCAGTGACACACTAAAGACCACATAAAAAGTGTCGCTTACTGCAAAGATGCTAATTAGCTTTAGAGAATAAAAACCTTGGAATGTGCTGTCTTACGTTACTGCAGGAAATGTCAGTTTTCACTGATGAGCACATCCTAAATTAACTTCAACTGCATTCATTTAAACACTACGTATGTTTAGGAATTCTCTTGAGAAGGAACTTCTATCTTAGGCTGATGCTTTCCCAGTAATCTCTATCCCTTTGCTCAATTACATGTAGTGGGTAAAATTGTACTTTCTGTAATTTAGATAACTGTGTAATCAGACAGCAGAAGAGAATAAGAGTTATTATTAAATATGGAGACAGTGATTTAAAGTTTTGTTTCACTTTTAATGTCCCAGAGTGCTTCTCAGGCACATTTATAAGGGTAATAGAGTGTGGTTTACTTGGATTATGACATAGTTTTATGACTTTCCATTTTAGTCCAACTGTATTCAATAACTCTGAAAGCACCATATTTGCTATTGTGGGCGCCAGTAAGTGTTTAGTCATTAACTATGAAACTATAACATTTCATGTACATCGCTAGCATGGTACTTTACCTGCAGAAATGTGACCTCTAGGCATGATTAGTTAACCCCTCTGATTTGATTAGTTTGCATTCCAAATTAAGTAGATTATTCCTAAAATAAGAAACATTGATTATCAACCACAATAGATTTGTAAAAGCAAGACGCTTGCTTGTTGATGGTATAAAAAAGAAAAAATTGAAAGTTATGATTTCTTCTGAGAAAGGCAAGTAAGCAGCGCTGAGTCACATTTTGCTATTCTATTTCAGGATCTTCTCCATCTTAAGAGTGTGAAAAATAATCCATACTCTACAACTCATTTTAGATCATAATTGTGGAAATCCAGATAAATGCGAAGCAGTTACTTCTTTTAAAAAGACATGAATTTTTCATCAATGACCGTGCCTTCTGTAGCATCTAAGTCTAGTCCAAAAACATGCACAGCGAAACGTGATAACGGGACTGCATACGTCCCATATTGCATTACCAAAGTCTACCTCCAATAAAAATTTCACTCAGCTTCTGTACCATGCGGTACATAAGTTAGACTCAATTTAATTGATTCCAGATGTGCATTTCTACGTGGAATAATGAATCATGATCTTTCAGCATTGTCTAAAATGAGATATGTGTACAAAGGGAGAAAACGTGCAAAAGTGAATCAACAATCGCCAATCTATATTTAGTGAGGACACCAGCTCTGGACGTGGGGAAAGAGAGAGTCTAGATCGCAACAAAGTAAATAATGAAGTAAGTTAAAGGCAGTCAGACAAACGCAAAGAGCAGACGTCTAGAAGCCAGCACACCTGGGTACTGGCCGTCGGTCACTAACTACCCATGTAAACGACTCACGTGTGAACTTGGCTTTCTCCTGAGAGCCCAGGTCAAGGCAAAACAAGAGGGAACCATTCAACAGTCTCACAGGCTACGGTAACAGCAGGGTGTCTCCCAGGGGCGGTGCTGAGAACTGTGGCCAAGGAAACTGATAAAAGCAGGCTAACTGAGCCATAGGTGCCCAAGAGTGTCCATGGAGTGGAAGAAGGTCAGCCAGAATGGGACAGAAGAGGGACAGGGGATGATTTTGTGTGCTATAAGATTGTGGTTTTCACACTGGCTACGTAGTTATGGAACCTACTTCAGACTAATGAAATCAGACATCTAGGGTTGAACCTAAATGTGTATAATTTTTTATTGCTCTTCATACAATTTTAGCATGTAGCCAAAGATGGAAACAAGGGGATGACACTTGTTTCCTTGTTCACCAATCCTTTAAAGCATTCTGAAGCATACAGATCCTTCACAAAGCATTTCCCAGCGGCCTGAGAATCCTACTGTGATGCTTTCACTCAGGAATGACAATTGCTAGTACAACAAGAAAAGAAAAGAGAAGTGAGTTACAAAAGCTGTAAAGGAGAAGGTTAAATTATCCCTTGTTGGTGGCATAGTACAGCTAAAACTGGAGACCGACAAACAGTTGTGTAGTCAAGTACACAGAGTTCTGCGGTAAAGTTAGGTGAATTATTAATATGCAAATTAATATATAGTAGTAAAGTGTGTGCAAAATGAATATCTTATATCCAATGAATGAGAAAATGTCTCAGAAAAAAATCCAGTAAGTGAAGCAAGTAAATTTTAAAAATGATACTAAGGAACTTAAAATAAATGGGGATGTTTGTTGGCTTGGGAAGAAAATCTATAATAAAGATGTCAGTTATGATATTTTAAAAGTTAACACAAAAGGGGGCCACTGAGATAGCTCAGTGGCATAAGCGCTTGCCTGGCAAGCACGAGGTCTGGAGTTTGACTCCCGGTAACCACATACGGAAAAAGGGCCGGTGATATTGCTCAGCGGCACAGGCGCCTGCTGGTGCACGAGGTCCTGAGGTCGACCCCTGGTACTCACAAAAAAAAAAAAAAATAGTTAACACAAAAAAGGACTTTGTTTTGTAAATAAATGTGTTGTCTTTAAAGTTTAAAAGAAACTATCCACATATCTATTAATTTTTTCATAAAGCAAGAAATGAAAGTGCTCCTAAGAGGGGGAGAGAGAGGGAAGTAAGAATAATTAAGATGTGTTATGTACAGAGGCCAACTTCCCACAATGAGTTATGTACTGCAAATATGTACTAATAGAAATATTTTAAAAAGGAAAATGCTCTCAACAACATTTTTGTTGTAAATAAGAGAGATCTAAAGCAAAAAAAAAGGGAATTATAGAAATATTGGATTTTTATTGAGGTAGGAATTATTTTCTGGGTGAAAATGCTGACTAGCGGTGACCCAATCACAGACTGGAAATAAGAATCTGAGTGATGTTATTTGGATATTAATTTCTCTACTTCCTTTTCAGGAATCCATATATAAAATTAGGCCCATAAGTTTAATTTTTTTTCAGTACTGAGGATTGAACTCAGGGTCTTCACATTAAGTTACATCCCAGCCCTCTCTATGCTTATCTTGAGACAGAATCGCTCTTAAGTGGCTAAATTTCCCAGCTTGGGCTCCAAAAGGAGATCCTCCTGCCTCAGCCTCCCAAAGTGGTGGTTTCATGCCCTCACACCTGGCTTATAATTGAATTGAAACGGAGAACATTTCTGCTCATCAGTGTTGCTCCCCCAATTCCAGGGGTACCAGATGACACTTTCTTATAAACAACAAGACCCTTGGTTGCTCTCTCGCTCTGGCCCATACTTTGCATCTAGCACTGTTCTTCCCAGAGCCCCTCTCACTGCTCACAGTCTACCCCTGCTTTGGCCTCACTCCTACTGGCATTAGTTTTTCCAGTATTACATTTCCTTCCCATCATCCCCAAAGAAACAATTCTTCTCGGAGTCCATTCTGTTGAACTGCAGCAGAAACTGCTAAGCCTTTTTATATTTGCTGCCATGAAGGTATTAATCACTGTCTTCTCCTCTTATGCATTATTTCTTAATGAAACTCGAAGGCTACTTTTTACTATATCTTAATTCCTCTCTCATAATATTACACTTTTTTTTAGAAAGTAACCCAGTTTCATAGTTTTAAAACCTATTAGCAAGTAGTTAACAGTGTGCTCCTGGCTATTTGGGTTTATCCCAAACTTTGATACCTGATATTAATTTATTCAAACACTGAACCATTTACTGTTTAGAACTCAGTTGTATGTTATATTCATGTGCTTTGGAGGAAAAATATTTAGAACGGCAATATTTTAAATCAGAAAATGAAAACACATATTTTTTCCTTTGCCGAAAACGTATATCTCATTGTCATTATTTTTTCTGATGTTCAACCATATGGTTGAGACATAAGGAAGCCTTTTAAGACTGATGTGACATCATACTACATTTTAGTCTAAAGTTTTGTTTTTCTGTGAGTGTGAATTGCATTTATCTTAGCAGAGTCGTGAAGCAAAGAATATTCCTCACAAAGGGGTTATTTTTATATTTTATAGTTTACTTAAACAATTATTGATAGTTATAGCAAAGAAAATACATTCAGTATTTCTTTCCTTTAAGTAAGCTGCCAGTCCATAGTGCTCATTTAGAAAGGGTAGTTTTGTTCACCTGAAGCATAGAATTTGGCTCCAGGCCAAATAGTTTGAAAAATTATCTTTCAAAGGTTTAAATTAACAAAGCAACTGCACTGTATGCATTCGTCTTTGTTTCATAAGAAGTTGTAGTCATGGTTTGCAAGGGGAACAATACAGGACACATAATTTATAGGATTATTTTGTAATAGTCACCCAAAGAGTCAAATACAAAAAGAGTGCAGGAAATCTATCCACACACTAATGATGCAAAGAATCTAGCTGAGGGCCTGGATTCCACAGCATTGTCCTGCGTGAGTCCAGCTGAAGACCTAGAGCCCATGGCCATGTCCCCACTAGTCCAGCTGGAGGCCCAGAGCCCACAACAATGTCTCATGCAAGTCTGTTTCACGGATCTGCACTGGGAAGGACCAAAGGTTAGTGGTGGAAGCTAGAAAGTCTGTGCCAGCGGGATGAAGGATCTGTGCCAGCAGCCTGAAGGATCTGCACTGGAGCCCGGAAGTGATGCTCAATGTAAGGACCAGAGCTCCCCCGAAAAGTACCACCGCCATCCTCAGCGACAATGAGAACAGCCAAGTTCCTATCAGGAAAGCTAGTGTGACAAGCTCCTCGAGGAGAACCAACGGCACCACCTCTTCCTCTCCAGTTCTCCTTTTTATGTTGTAGGCAACAGTCCTCAGGTGGGCCCTCCACACCCAGCACCACGCTGATTCAGTTCAGCTGGGCGTTACAAGTTGCCCACCACAGAAGTCGTTCATTTTACACCCTTTGTGCAACATTGTTAATTTATCACTGAAGTTCATTTTGTGATATAGTTTAAGAAAGGACTAGTTGGGCCGGTGAGATGGCTCAGCGGCATAAGCGCCTGCCTTGCAAGCGCGAGGGCCCGAGTTCGACTCCCGGATCCCACATACGAAAAAGGGGCCGGTGATATCGCTCAGCGGCACGGGCGCCTGTTGGCGCGCGAGGTCCTGAGGTCGACCCCCCGGTACCCACAAAAAAAAAAAAAAAAAGAAAGGACTAGTCTTTCAACTAAAATATAGAAATGGCATTCCAGCCCAATAAAGTTTGTTTTCTTTTTTTCTTATGCATTCTGGAGTATTTTTGCATCAGTGTGTATACAGTTTGTCTGAAGATTAATTTTTAAACTTTATCCTACAGGAACTTTTCGTGTTTAGAATCAATAATGTGTAAGAAAAGGAGGGAAAATTATTCACCTTAGTGTGGAGGAGTTAGGAGGAGGAGGAGATGGAAAGAGAGAGGGAGGGGAAGAGCACAGGAAGGAAGGAGAAGAATGAAGCAGTGATCTATTAGGTTGGTGGCATCAGCACTAAGGAGATTAAGCAAAGATAGAAAACTGCAAATCACTGATTGTGGCTCAGAAGTGTGAGGGACAGAAAGCACGCTTGATGAATTAAGCAGTGATTGAGAGGAGACCTTCAATGCACATTTGGTACTCGATGAGTCAATGTGTTTTGTGCGGAAAGAGGAAAAAAATGAAGTTGTAATAGGGAAAATATAGATCAAATTTGTTTTTTGCAAGATACATTTTGAGGCTCTCAACAAATTTGCATATAAAATGGACCTGACAAATTTGCAAGATTAAAATGGTTTGCAAAGGAAGTCTAAGCAAAACTAGGTTGAGTGTGAAATGGACATGAATCTTTTCATTTTCTATTTAATTTTCTTTTTACCCAGTCTTGACAGTTTTATAATGACAATGTAAATGTTGAAATTATTTGTTGTAACCACACATTATTCAGTCTCCCCTTCTTCGAACAGATTGTCTTAATAGAGCTATAGACCTATTCATGATGTTCTCTGACACCTTTTAAAGTAAGTCACTAACTCAGTGAAAAGAATGCATTTAATTAGAATGGAAACTCCAAGTGTATCAAGGGTGAAATTAATCTGTTATCAATTCTGTTAAGACATAAACATCTGGGGAGCTCAAGAAATACACTTTTCCTTCAGTAGCATCTACCATGCACTAAAGTGTTAATGAATGTGAGATGACTTTTGGTCGCACAAATTAAGCAAATTTGGTGATATTTTAAAGTTCACATTTTTCAGTGTATGAGATTAAATGTAATTGTTTTATCTTAGTTTGTCCTAAAATTATTATTTGGATCTCCATTCTGTATAAGTCACTAAAAAGCAAATTATAATTTTGTAAATTGAAAATTCTCTCATTCTAATAATAATAATAATAGAGAAACCTTATAAGATAAGCTGTGTAATACAGAATAAATGTATTTTGGAGAATTGCAAAAGCTAAATAACTAAAAGAATTCTGAAATATACATGTGTATTTATAGAAATTTCAGTAAAAAGATTCAAGATTGCAATCTATATTTTTGGTAGTAAATAAAAGTAAACAAAAGAAAGTTAATGCTTTCCATTTTAACCAAAATATAGGTAAAAATAAAATGTTGAAATATGCTACTTGCCATTAATATATAGCAATTTTTACATGGTTGGTTTCCATGCTAGTCCATAATTCATTTTGATTGAATTGATTTTTCAAAAGGAAATTAATACTTCTTATAGTCTTCATTTTACCTCATTTTGCCTTATTTTACATGACAGAAAGTTCTAATTTTTTCTGTAAATTGTTTAATATCTAGTAAGCCTAAGGTTAGTATAATTGTTGTTTATGGTATTTGTCATCAGTTAATATTTAGTTTCAGTTCAGCAAAATCAGATGATATTGTATATAGTATCAATACTACTTTTGTCTTTGTGAAATATGTTGTTAATTTTTTTGAGACCATTCCTTGAACCCTGGAAAAACAAAATTTATATATTTAGAATACAGTGTTCGATGTATATCTGTTAGCACTATCTTCTTAAATATATTATTTTGGGGGTTTTTTTTATGTCCCTCTTTAATCATCCTCTTCCTTTAGTACAAAGTCAGAAACATAAATTAAAATTCTTTATTCATTAACTTGCTATTTACATTTTTCCTTGTACTACTTATAAATTACATTGATTTACTAGCTGGAATCGACATTCTTGCTAGTTGACCAAGAAAGGAGCAAGGAGATACAACTTCCTGATATTAGGAATCAGATGAAGATATTATCACTGATTCTATTAATATTAAAAGGACAAGAAAGAATTATTTAAAAACATGATGTATGCCCATAAACTCAATAACTCAGATGTAATGGATCTATTCATTGAAAGACACATATACTAAAACTCACCAAAGAAGTAGGTAAAGTAGATAAACTGAATAGTTGTGCTTATTAAAATTAACTTGTAGTTAAAACATTATGAGAAGTAAAATTATTGGATCAAATTTTAATTAATGAACTGTACTAGACATTTAAAAATATAAAGCACCCATGCTGCATAATTACCTCCAGAAAACAGAATTAGAGGAAATACTTCCCAGCTTTTTTTATTACTCCAGAATGCAACCAAACTCTTTCATGAATGCAGACATAAGGATCCCTTGCAAAATATTAGCAGACCTAATCCAGCAATATAGAAAAAGAGAAAACACTATGCCCTGCTGAACCTTGCCCACTACATGTAAAGTTTGTTTGATGTTGGAAAATTAAGGCACTGGATCATATCAATAAGCTACATAAAAGAAACCTTATGATCTTCCCAATAGATGCAAAAAAAAATAACATTTGACAATAATGAACATGTATTTATCCTGAAAACTCACTGCAAACTGAGATAGAAAGTGAAAATTTAACCTAATATAGAGTATCAATAAAAAGTCTACAGCTAATGTATCTAATAATGCGAGGTAGAATCCTTGCCCCCTAGGTTATAGATCAAGGATGTCCTCTCTCCCTACTTCTCTTCAATAGCATGCCAAAAGAATTAGCTCTCATAATAAGGTAAAAAAAAGTATTCACACCAGAAGGGAAGAAATAAAACTTTATTTAGGTGACATGGTGTTATACATAGAAAATCTCAGTGAATCTTTATTCCATACCCTCTGAAGTAATCCATGAATTTCATTCAGGTTGGAAGATCAAAGGTCACATTATGAAATTCAATTTTATTCTGATATACCAGCACTTAACAATTGAAATTTAATTTTTAAGAAACAGTACAAGTCTCAAAATGAACATAAGTATAAATCTAATAATTTATGTATAGGATATATATCCAAAATCTTTAACTCTATGATGAGACAAGTCAAAGTTATCTTAAGTTGAAAGATATATCACGCCCATGGATTTGAAATCCCAGTATTATTAAGATAGTGATTCTTCCCAATTTAGCATGTATCTATATCTATTCCTAATTAAAACTATCAGTCATTTAATAATTTAATAGATACTCTTTAGTTGGTTCTAAACTTTATATGCAAAGAGAAAAGAACTACATTAGCCAAATATCATTTACAGGAAAGACAAAGTCGGAAAACACACATTTTCCCACTGCAAGATTTACTTTAATGCTTCAGTAACTCACATACTGAGGTATTTGAGGAAAGATAGACAACTGCATCAAGAAATTGAATAGGAAGTCTAGAAAGAAATCCACATAAATACGCTGAAGATATTTTTGACAAAGGCTCAGTCATAACTCAGCAAGGTGGGATAAACTTTTGAATAAATGATGTTAGAAAACTTGGACATCTATATGCAAAGATCCAAAAGTTACAACAACTCAGGTTATAGAACAAAATATAAAACATAAAATCATAAGTTGCCTAAGAGTAAAGGATAAAGTCTTCACGATTTTGGCTTTGGCAATTGTTTCTTCAGAAACTGCACAAACAGTAGTATTCACAATGGAATCTATCAAAAAAGTGAGCATTAATAAAATTTAAAATATTATCTTCAAATGTACTTTTGAGAAAATGAAAAATCCAATCACTGACTGGAGAAAATATTTGCAAATTATGTATCTGATGAAGGCTTGATCTAGAATATGGAAAGAACTAAAATCCAAATAACTAAGAACACCAAATGCAGGCAAGAATGGGACCCATTAATTCTTTATAAGTGTTCAAAATAGTCCTGACAAATTGGGAGATAGTTGGACAATTTTTTGCTTTAAGTGTAGATGTACCATATGACCCAGTACCAGGTGTTTACTCAGTTGACCTGAAAGGTTCACACACAACAATTTTATGGCAACTTTATACATAGTTGGTAAAGTGGAAGTTCCGGAGTCCTCTGAGAGGGGAATGAAGAAACCAATAATGCAATACTATTCGGCCCCTCCTCAAAATGCCCCTCCTGCCCTAGAGTCCCCCAGCAATTCACAACCCAAACCAAAACACCTAAAAGCCTTCAGCTTCTTAAAAACTAAAAGTACTGTATCTAAAATTCATTGTATTATAATAGGAATTTATTTCCTTCCCAGAACAATGAAAGTTCTAAGACTGTGTTTCAAAAATTCAGTGTCTTTCATTACTTATCTTACTGTCCCCTGCCACTTTGCTCAGACACACTGCTAAGTCCGAGGTGGGAAAATCGAAAGTTAGCGCTGCTGGTGCATTTCAATATGGATATGTCGTGGCTATGAGCCCTAATGTGACCCGGTGCGCGGTCTCCCACCCGGCAGCAGGCCTGCGCTACGGGCAAGTAAAAAGTGTTTCAGCACTTTCTGTTTGCCCTCAGACTGCAGGAAATCCAGACTCACAGAAGCATGGGATACCAAGCGGCGGATTCTCTCAGCTGCTTCTCAGATGAGGGTGGCTCACGTCCAGAGTTCTCTAGACGTGGCTTTGAAATCCCGTCAGACTTTTCTTTTGTCCTCAAGGCTGACATCATCTTTGGCAAGGTATGTATTGTATTGACGTTTTCTGAGTCAGACAAGAAAAGAGTAACAAATCCCACGTTTCAGGTCTTAGATCGTCCGTGCAGAAGAAATCTTCACCGGGAACTCGGGCTCCCAGTGCCCGCGATGCGTCTGGCGCGTGCACTGTCCACCCACGGGCAGGAGAGCGTCCAGCGCCGGCAGTGCACGCGTGGGCTCTCTCCCCGCTCCTGCCTTGGAGAACACACGTCTAAGCTTTTCCGGAGGCTCTGAACACTGACCTTAGGACCAGAGAAAATTATCCACTGAAAGATCTATGTTGAATGAAGTTTAGTGGCTACTTGGAAAATCAATTTTCCTTTTAATTATGTCACAATTTCTTAACAGGAAAAAACATACCAAAGAAATATGGCTTCGAATAATTCAAAAGAAGGAAAAAGCGGTATCCTATGCTGCGACAGCTGAGAGAAGGAACAGGAGACTAAATGAACCAGGGACTCAGAATCTCACTGGGGGAGGAGGCAGGGAATAGGGTCTGCCTAGGGTCACCACCCTCGCTGTACGCTGCCAATGCTAAGCCTTAGTCATTTGTCAGGCGTTGATGGTAAATCCTACCAGAAAAACTTTGCCCCCCAGTTTGAGGTCTCTGCTCTTACTTCTTCTATACCATGAAGACTCGGTGTGCCCACTGCGTCCGGGCTGCACCGAGGAAATTCCGTGTCAGTGGTGCTGGCGAGAATGTCACTACTCGGAGGACAGAGGTGTAAACAGGAGTACTTAGAGGTGCTCAGAGCTCCAGGCTTTGCTTGTCTCCCCCCCGCCCCAGCCAGTTCAGTCGTAGTCTTGTGCCTTTACCCATATTCACTTTATTGTCATTTATTTTCATGGGCACAAATATTCAATGTATTTATCATAAACAATAAATTATCTTAAAATGCAGATGTTGTGGAATGGCTACATTGAACTAATTAATATATAGATCTCCTCTCATGCTTATCATTTTGTTGTGATGAGAACATTTAAAATCTACTCTGAGCTCTTTACTCTAGTCACCATGTTACACAGTAGGTATCTTGAACCCATTCCTCCTGATAGCTGACATATCCTCCCATTCTTCCTGCCCCACGCAGGAACCCACTTACTCCCACTCTCCTCCTGTTGGCTCAACTACTTTAGAATTTACCCCTTAATGAGATCTTATGGTGTTTATTTTTCTGTGCCTGGCTTCTTTCGCTTAACATAATGACCTGCAGGGTTATCTATGTCATTGCAAACAACAGGATTTCTTTCTTTCTTGTGGCTGAAGAGCATTCCATTGTGCGCATATGTACCAGGTTTTGGAGGAGTCATTTGTTGATGGACATTTAGGTAGCTTCCATTCCTTGGCTATTTTGAATACTGTAGCGATGGACACAGGAGTACAGTGTCCCACTGAGATAATGATTTCCGTTCCTTCGAATATACATCCAGGAGTGCATTGCTGGATCGCAGGTAGGCTCTAGGTGTATTGTTCTGAGGGACAGCTCTATGGCTTACATTAGTGGGTACACAGATTACATTCCCACCACCAATGTCCAGTTCTTCTCTTTTTCTGCTTCCTAGCACACACTTGTTATATTTTGTTTTTGGATAACATCCTTTCTATTACATGTGAAGTTAATATCTTATTGTAGCTTTGCTTTGCATGTCTCTGATGTTTAGTGATGTTGAGCATTTTTTCACACATCTTTTGGACATTTCTGTCATCATTTGACAAATCTCTATTCAGGTGTTATGCACACTTTTAAATCATTTTCTCTAAAATTGCTGAGTTGAGTTCTCATATTTTTTTGAATATTTATACCTATTGGATGTATGCAAAGTTTCTCCAGTTCTGGAGGTTGTCTCTTCATTCTCAATCATTTCCTTGGTTGCGCAGACTCTAGTTTGATTCAATACTATTTTCTATATTACTTAGTTGCCTATATTTTGGGTTCATACTCAAAAACATCGATGCTCAGGCCAATTGAATAAAAATTTTTCCTTATTTTTTTTTCTTATAGTTTCATAGTTTCTGGTCTTATGTTTAAATTTTCCATTCTTTTCCAGTTAATTTTTGTAAATGGCATAAGACAAGGGTTGAATTTCATTGTTTAAATTGTGAATGCCAAGTTTTTCTAACACTAGTTATTAAATAGACTATCATTTACCTGCATTATGCTTGGTGTCTTTGTCAAAAAATAGTTGCCCACTTGAGCATAGGTTTATTTCTGGGCTTTCTGTTCTGTTCCATTGCCCTACATGTCTGTTTTTTAGGCCATTACCATACTGTTTGGGTTAGTATAGCTTGGTAGTATAGTTATAAAACAAGCAGGGTGATGTTTCCTGCTTTGTTCATTTTATTCAATGTTGCATTAGCTATTCAGGATCTTTTATGGTTCCATAAGAATCTCAGGATTTAAAAGATGTCGTTTAAATATGACATTAAAATTTTGATAGGGATTCCACTCAATCTGCAGATCATTTTGGGTAGTATGGACACACTAATATTAGTTTTCCAATACCCAGACAAAGCATATCTTTTTCTTTATTTGTATTTTCTTCAATCTCAATCTTAATGCTGATATTTTTCAGTCCATGTTTCTTTTCACATCCTCAGATAAATTTATTCCTAAATATTCTTAGTGTAGCTATTGTAAATGGGATTTTCCTCCAGATAGTGCATTGTTGATTAATTTAAAAACTGTAATTTTTTTGGGTGTAGTTATGTATTTTGTAAACTTACTGAATGCATTAATTGCAGCAGTTTTTGTGGAGTCTCTAGAGCTTTTTGTATGTAATATTATGTCATCTGTAAAGATAGAATATTTAACTCTGTCCTCTCCAATCCACATGACTTTTATTTCTTTCCTTGTCTAATTGTTTGGGCTAGAATTTCCAGTACCCTGTTGAATAAAGTTGTAGTGTAAGAATCTTCATATTGTACTGAATCTCAAAGAAAACAGTTTTCTACTTTTCTCCATTGAGTATAATGTTATTTTTTGGGTTGTCTTCTATGGCCTTTGTCACCCATGCTGTCTTTAGCATGTGGCAGGGAATTGGACCATTAAAATTCTATATAACAGTGTTTTTGGAGTCAGAGATTTTTGAACTTTGTACATGAGAAAAAATGTTTTTCTTTTTCTTTTTTACAATGTTCTATCTGTCCTGTGTACCAACTGTCCTTAGTGTCTCTTCTTTTCCTAACACTTTACTAAAGGCCACAAAATATGGGTAAATATGTTCTATTTTCTATTAAGTCCCCTTACAAGTCTCATACCAAGGCAGAATATATTTGAGATTTCAAATCACCACACAAAGCATTGAAATCTCTTGCTTCAATGATATATAAAAAGGATTTTACCTTGCTAGATTTACTTGGAGAAATCACTGGGAAAATACTGTATCTCTGTTTTTTCTCATGAAAGTAATCAGATTATTTTGAATCAATTCCTGATACTTAAGAATCATCTACTTACTAAAGTAAAACTCAACATGAATTCAATATGAGTCCTCTAATAACCAAGATAAAGAAATTTATCTCATCCAAGTTGCCCTCTGAATTGTTACCTTCTTTCATTTCTTTTTCTAAAATTAAAATTGAATGAGTAAGAAGACTGCGTTATTTTATTCCAGCTACTTTTTTATATCCAAAGTAGAATAATGAGGCATGGGTTCATTCAAGAATTTATTTCAGTTCTGAGACACAAGTAGATGCCAACTCAGCCCAGGGAACTAATTTAGTAATGCAATAGATCCTGCTTCATAAGAAAAAAAAAAGGTAAATATATAAATTAAAAATTAAACAGGGCTGGGGATATAGCTAAATGTGAAATGCCTGCACTCCATTCCCTGTATCAAAAACATTGGTAAATTGTTGATGTAAGGAAAAAGCCTTGCACTCATTTTCCTGAGCTATGTTGGTCTGAATTGTAGTTCTCTTGGTAACGACATAACCCTGAAAGTGTATGGTACTTCTTAAATCTATGAGGCTGGGGTGTAGCTTAATGGAAGAGCACTCGCCTTCCACGAATGAGTTCCAGTATTCTGTCGCCAGCACTCCAAAGCAAAACCATGGCAACACATTTAGAGCTGGCAGAAGAATATCCTGGGCCTAGAAAGGCATCTCCACTGGGAGAGGCTGAGATTCCTAAAACTTTGGCATGTGGCTACCCATACCCACAACCAAAACCCGAAAGAGACAAGCCTGGAGGCTGTTTTTGACGCAATGCAGCAGCTACCCTTAAACTCCCAGTTCTCTGAGGACCACCTCATTATTGAAACAGCTAATCGTCCTGAAACTCCACTAGGTCTCAGCGGGGGTTTGGCAGAGGCTGCCATCTGCCAGCGTTTCTAACTCCACCTCTGTATTCGAACATTCATCCTATCTTACCTTATTGTCTGTCTATTCAACCTGTAGCTAGTTAGTTAGTTTTATGCCTGTACACAGTGGCAAAGGCAAATTGATGGGCTGTAAAATATTTACATGTAGACTGCCAAATTTTAATCTGTGGGAAAATTTATTTTCCTTCCCATTTAGAGTATGCGTGGTTATGATAGTTGTCAAATTGACATTTTAACTGAGCAGGTTGTAAAACCTGACGTGAGTCAGATTACAATTTAAAAAATAAGGTCCATCCTAACGTAATAATTAAGAGCCAGAACCACACTCTACTATTTGCGAAGTGAGATGATTTTGTCTAGTGCACTGACAGAAAACTGTGATGGAAACAGATCTCTCAAGCAGTCACACAGTCCTACAGGGCGATTATGGAAAATGGGGTGACAGCTGTAGATTATTTCATACAGAGTAATAGATCTTCTGTTATTTTCTATTTCTTAGTCAGTATTTGCCTCCTAACCCTTCCAGGTTGAGGGGAGAATCTATTCATTCAATCTCCTTCCTTTAGAAATGAGTATATTTACAGCCAGAGAGAAGGGTAAAACAATTGCCCAAAGTCAATTTCTTTGGTTAACCTAGGCAGACTGCCAATTATGAAACTATGGCAATTTTTTTTTTAAAAAGCAAGTCTAACTACTCATTCCCGGAGCTGAAATTGTTAGCGTGTCTGAAGCACATGTATTGGTGGTAACTGTCAAACTTTGCATTGCAAAATTCAGAGCCAGAACTTGAGTGGGATATTAAATATGAGGATTCTGTTTTCAAGCACTATAAAAAGTTAAAAAAAAAACCTAAAAGCCCTAAGGCACATATATTGTGCTGACATTTAAAACTCTCACAAAGATTTTATTTATTATGCTTTTTAAAAACAAAGAACCACAAATACACATTCCATTTTGCAAGGTGAGATATATTCTCTCTATGACAATAAAAATGTAAGGTGAAGATATTTTATGTATTGAAATCCCAATGAATCTAAAATTTGCAAATGATCTCTTTCAGAGGACCTCGGGACAATAGTTTAAAAATCTCTGGTGACCCTGTATGATTCGTATCCACAAAGTGTTTGAAAACTGCTCAGCATGGCTGGTCTGCAGTGCCAGCTGAAATAGTCCATGTTGAAATGGCCGCTGCTGAATTGCGCTGCGGCTGAAAACCCTGCTTTGCCAGGGATCCTGTTAAGTGCAGGCGAGCAAGCAGGGAGACAGGTGTTTCCTGTTCCCAGCCGCATGGCATCACCATGTAGATTAGCTGCAAGGAATCCAGCCAAAGGGTTGTTTTTCCTCTAAAACCCTAATTCAATTTACCACTACTCGTGTGGAAATTGGTTTATGGTTGGAATTATATTCTAGAAAATGTAACATCTATAATTAAGATGTATACCCTCCTTCTTTATTCTTAATATACCAACATTGTACAATATCTCAGAATCATAAATACTAATTATGGGGGGGGGTCTCATTTTCTCCTCGCAGTTCCTTGCTGGTGTAGGTATTCTCTCCACCACTGCCCTTGGGGATGGGCCACCACTGAAGCTGGGATGCTTCCATGTTCGGAAGGGTGAGGAATTCGAAGATGACCAAGACAGACAAGTCCATTTCAGGTTCCTCTAAAGCTAGACTTAGTGTTGAGGTATTTAACTAGAATTAAAATATTCAATGCTGCACTTGACAAATGTGAAAATATCCTATTTGCACATCTTCTCTATTTAGTTGGTCTTGTATAAATGTCCATTTGGGCCACCAAATGATGGTGCAGCTACGTTCCTTTAGGATTTTTGCTATGTTCAACAGAATAATAAATAAGAGGGAATGTTTTCTGGGGATAGCACCAATAATGCCGTGTAGTGATTAAGTGGCATCTGCATGTCTGCAGCTCTCATTCCCCAGGAACTTAGTCTTCAAAAACACTCTGGAAAATCAAGCACTGCTGGACACTTAAAAAAGAGAACTTCCAGATTTTATGTCATTGCTCTGCCACATACTGTAATAAATCATTTGATTAGGTGCAAGAGAGTGACAGAACGCAAGAGGCTCACTGAGTCATATGTCAGCCAACTGCATTGCAAAGCAGTGTCTTAGAGTTTCATAGAGGAGAGTATAATAGCAAGCGTCCCTAAGGACAGCGTTTGTGTAGGGTTAAAGATTGAAAGGAGGGGATGGACTCTCAAAATAGCAGGTAGGTTTTCCCTGCTTGCTGTAAAGAACTGAAACATAATCATAGCACTTCAATATATTTTAGCACTCTAGAAAGGGCGTAGGCCTCATGCCTAAATGTGCTTTAGCAGCAGGACAGCAAGGGCCAGGGTAGCGCCCAAGCATCTCGTCTCAGTACCGCTATCCAATCGCTGTAATTCTGGACAAGTTGTTTTTCTCAGCCTCGATTCCTTCGTCTATAAAGCAGAGATAATCTGTACAGTCAAGTGGCACTGGGATAATGACTTAATGTCTAAGCCCTGGGACAAAGTTTTCAGTAGGTGAATGCATTAGTATTTTTGTTATTGTAAAAAGATCCTTACATGTCCTTAGAGATATCTGATAGTTTTGTAGTTGGCTTTATTTTTCTCAGTCCTCCTTCTGCTTTGTAACCCCAGCTATGACCTCCCCCCCACAAAGATGAATATTTTGGTAGAAGGAAAATGGTTTTTATCGTTTTTCCTCTCTTTTTCTTTCTGCTGACTCCTCAGTTCCGTGGATGCTAACAGTCCTGGCTGAGGACCTGCTCACGCCACACAGGTAGTAATTTCCTGGGCTGCAGGGGGGACACATAAAGGCTGCACGTGGTGGCTGGGACTTTCTCAGCCCTGGACAGATGTGTGCATATTTTGGCCAAAGGGAAGAGGGTGGGAAAGGGAGAGATTTCTCAAAGCAGTGCCTTGCTGGTGTCTTTCAAAAGGAGAAAAAAAATTATACCTCTAAGTTAAAAAGCAAAACTAAACCACAGTTATGTAATTTTGAAAGATTCCTAAATCAGTATTGGCATTATTTTTAAAACATTGGACTTCAAAGAAATAACCAAAGAATTCCTTCTGACCTCATACTACATATATTCCATTAAAAATGCAATTTGTAAAACATATTTCAAATGGTTATTCTCAGGAGAATATGGCTCAGCACAGACCAGACACATGGACTATTTCAACTGTGTGTGGTTCCTCTTCATTTCTTTCCTTATTCCTTCACATACGGGATAGGACTTTTAGATGAATAAAGATATGCTCTGTGCATTTTCCAGGACAAAATTATCTTTGGGCTTTAATCAAGCATCAGACATTTCCACCCTGAGGAAAACTATTTGAAGATTACAAAATAAATGTAAGTTCAGGAGTAACACTACTTTCATACTGTAAGCATACCATATACTTCACATATATTTTCTATAGAAAATATTTAGGAATCTCTATTTGTTCTCTGGTAATGCACAGATTTGTGAACTTCATAAAATTTTAGTGTGGCAAAGATTTTAGAAATTTCACAGTCCCATGTTCCCATTCCACAGATGTGTAAACAAAGGTATACATTGTTTTAGGGAGGGAATTTATTCTAATTTTATTTAAGAAAATAGCTTTCAGATTGCATGCCAACTTTAACCACCAGCCAGTGCATGTGTTCCAAATTTCTTTGAGAAAGACTGAGAGGCTAGGTTCAAATTCAGCAGAAAGTGCTCGGCGATCCCTGTGGACCTGCCACAGGAGGTGCGGGCCTGAGGACCTAGGAATCTCCCGCAGTGTGGTGGGAGCTCCTGACTGGGGAAAGCAGAGCCCTGTAAGTCAGTAAGACCTAGTGACAGATGACGGTGTCACTCTCCTTTTGCGGAAGTTGAGTCTGACTTCTTAGCATTTCTATGCCACAGTTCCCTCACCAGTAAAGCAGGGATAAATTACTTACTGAGAAATTATTTATCGATCCAAACAGAGCTCTCTCCCGTAGATTTACTCCGAAGGAGCAATGATGCTGCGTTTTGGGCTGGCTGACCTCTTTTCCAGGCTGGCTTTGGTAGTCTATGACTACAGTACTGAAAGGAAACTCAAGGGAATTTAGAATATTTGGTTTGAACAACAAAGGAGATAAACATTGCAAAGTCAGGCGGAATGAAAATCTAAGGACTTTTACAATGTATAACTGTAAATACTGCAAGGACATGAGTATTTAAATGATGCTGTGAACTAATTGTGGTATGAACAAAGAAAAAATTGAAAAGAAAACGTGGACAAAAATTACCATGTGAGGGCTGGTGAGATGGCTCAGCAGCATAAGCGCCTGCCTGGCAAGCGCAAGGGCCCAAGTTCGACTCCCGGAACCCACATACGGAAAAAGGGCCGGTGATATCGCTCAGCGGCACAGGCACCTGCTGGCGCGCAAGGCCCTGAGATCGACCCCCCGGTACCCACAGAAAAAAAAAAAAAATTACCATGTGAGAAATCTAGTTAGATCATATATGCCAACTCTGCAGAGATTTCCTCAAGAGCAGGTAGAGAAGGCAGGGCCATATCAACCAAGTCAGAGGGCAGTGTGGCTGCGTTTTGTGTGGTAAAAACAGTATTTCTGTGAGAGTAGCAAGTCGTGTCTCAGTGAGCAGAACTGTCAGCGAGCCAGCCCTGGGATGAGGGTGTGGCAGTGGGACTTTCCTGTCAACAGCCTGGGCCATGGGAAACACGACGCTGACACCAAGTTTGAAACTTCTCTGTCCACAAAGTTGTAGATAAAATGGGAAAACACAAACTGCATGTTTCTACTTCTATTGGCCGTGCATATGAAAAAAGTCTGCAGAGCTAAAGAAAGTACTGTGGCTGCAATGAATATCCTCTTTATGGCTGCTTGGAGAACCCTGATGTCTTCTAAAATAAATCTAGGGTTTTTGATGGTGAAAATTCTTTCAGTAATCAATTTGTACTTCATGCTTTGTTGTGTTTAGGCTGTGGTGTTAGGCTGAGGTTGTTAAAAGCAGCTATTGTGAGAGTTATGAAGATGAATTCGTAAGATGACCAAAGGCAAAGGAAATATCTGTGGTTGAGATAGAAGAGTAAAAAATTTCCTCTCTAACTGAGGAGAAAGCGAAATGAGAGTTGGCCATGATCATGTTAGCAGAGCTGCTCAAGACCTGTAAATTCCACAAGAAGACAATTTTTAGAGCTGAAAGAATATTTAAAACATTACTGCTTATTTTAAACACACTTGTTTAAAACCAACTTGCTCATGTTTGCCTTGGCAGGTGGAATTGATACCATGATGTGTCGCATGAGACTTTCTGTTCTAGCCTGTGTAAATATTTAAAAAGAATATGAATCATAATAAATACTCATGAAGCACCTACCATGCTGGGCACTGATAACTGCTCTCAACTGTTTTTGATGAGGAGGAATAACATATTTATGACGCCTGAGATTGTAACTCTTTGGTGTGGGGGACTATCGTAGAGAAAGAACTGGCGCTAAGGCTGAACTTCTTCTTCCTCTAATACTAGATTTGGATTTCTAAAAGCCAGTTGAATTCTATTAATATTCTACTAACAAGTGGGTCCCTTGCTCCTTTTTATTTCCACTCCTGAATCTCATTCATTTTTCTCCTTTCTCTAACATTCCAATCCCCCAATAATTTGTTAATTTTTATAGTAACACCAACGTTAATGAGTGATATTGTCTTCATTCGCTCACAGAAGATCAACTGAGATTAGATACTAATATCAGAAACTCCCGTGCATGGTGGGAGTAGAAAACACACACACAAATGCACCTGGAAAATAAAGTTCTACCTTCTCTGCTAGGACACTAAATGGTTAAACACGGCCTATGTATCACTCTGTGAAACCATGTGTAATGGCACACATTAAAATACTAGACAGCACATGGGTCTTTCTGAGAATATACCACCAAAGGTCTGGTTAGTGTGTATGCAATTCACTGAATGAAGTTTCTGAGCAGGGAAGGATATTTTAAATGGAAAAGATTTTAACTTTGAACTGGATTCTGATAGGTTTTTCTGTCAACTGTTATCATGCTAGCTTGCTTCAAATTGGAAGGCCTGGTGCTACTTTAGCTGGGAGGACCTCTAGCTGCTACTGAAGAGGATCGCGAGTCAACTGCTCTGCGCTGTTTCCATGGCGGGGAGCATTCACCTGCCCAACGCGCAGAGGTGTCCTTTATTTTTTATTTATCTATTTATTTTTTATGTGGGTAACGGGAGTCGAACTCAGGACCTCGCGCTTGCCAGGCAGGTGCTTATGCCGCTGAGCTATCTCACCGGCCCAGAGGTGTCCTTTTAAATGTCTGCATGTTACCCAATAAGAACTAGCATTACTCACCCAGAGTGTCAGACTCACTATGTTGAGAAAAATATCATATGTGGGAATCGAAAGGAAACCAGGTGCCATGGATTTCAGCTCTTTGGGTGGAAGCTCTTACGATCGAGCACCATTGTCCTGTGAGTATTGCTAATTGAGTGGAAAGTTACAGAAAGATTTCATAGCTGTTTAATTTAGTTTTGTTTTATAATAGACAAATCCAATATGAACTGAAAAAAAGACAAAAAGTCTTCTTTACACCTATAAATGCGAGAAATAAAGTTATATCCTTCTATAATTGATACCATATATATGTATGTATAATTGAGTTTTATAATTTTCATTTTGAAATGACATGTTAAATCAGAAACATGTGACCTTTGGGTAATTAAATATATATGAAAATATATACATGAAAATACTACTTATATTAATGCTGGCACTCTAAAATATTAACGTTCTATTTTCTTCTGCAATTTTTCTGCATTGGAGCCACTTGGCATGTCTTATTTTCATTCAGTGTATCATTAGTTTCATCCCATCTCCTTGATATTTTTTGAAATTGTGATATCCATTTTATTTCTACACATAAATTATAGCCATTGCTCCATTTTTCATTGCTGGCCTTTCATTTGTTATGTCTTCTATTAACAGTGGTCACTCACAAAGCTGAGAGCACAACTTGGCCTAGACCTTTGTAATGGTTGATACATCGTGTCGACTTGAGAAGTTTACAAGCTTAACTAAGTAACTCAGCAGTTCTACATCCTAGGCTGTAGAGGACATGCCCTTACTGCTCTAGGATGTTCATTGTGTCAACCTGAGAAGTTTAGAAGTTTAACTAAGTGACTCAGCAGGGGCCAGGGTCCTCACTTCGTAAACATCCTGAGCCTGTGCAAGAGGAGGGCAACGAGATGGTGTGAGTGCTACACCACCTGAGGGCAGGTAGCCTGCACACAATATAAGGGAGGAAAAGAGGCTTGATCCTCCCCTTTTGCTCTTGTTGCTTTTGCTGTCTTCTGCTGCCTTGAACTGTTGCCCCTGTGCCATGCCACCCTGCTTTGGAGCCAGGACTGAAACCTCCACAAACTGTGAGCTAAATAAACCTTTCCTGCCTTAACTTTGGGTGTCAGGTATTTTGTCCCAGCAACGGGAAGAAAGTAACCAAGACAGCCTTCAAGATAATTGTACTTAGTAGCCCTGCTTTCTATTCAGTGCAGGAGCTGTTAAAAAACTGAATAACTCATAGAATTACTCTCACATTATGGCAAACACATGAGAGAAACCTAAAGTTTAATATCTTGATTGTCTAAGAAACAAGCTATTGTTTCATTATACTATTTGATCAATGAAGTTACCTTAATCTTCAAGCTATATTCTGAAAGAATAAAACCTTGAAGATTAATAGTTAACAGCTATGTTGGTGAAATTATGCATTGGGAAAAACTTCTAGTAAATTCTTAAAGATGAAATTTAGGCATTTATTTTAAATTCATTCCAGGAAGCATGAATATTCTCAGCCTTGAAGCTTCAGAAAATTCCACCATAGGCATCATCTCTGAGAATGTAAGACTTCTGCTAATCTCTACTGTAGTCATAATAAATGCATCATATCACTATTAGAATTGACAGGGAACTTTAAACTATGTCGTTAAGAAAACTAGAATAGCGATGATACTGTTTTCTATTTGGTGCAGGTTAAATTAATTATTCATAGAGAAATTCTGATAGAGACTGGCCTAATTGTGCCACTGTTTATCATGATGCTTTGATCCAGCAATTTTGTCAACCTGCTTGTGCTGGGTTTTGAATAGAGTAATGACAATAAAGGTGATAAGTTGCAGAGGGAGTTATATATGCCAATGCTTCATCATTAAATTTAGCAAAACTTTTTATGTTCACATTAGTGATTCATTTCTCTTTTCAGAAAAACAAATATAAAACAAGTAATTTGTCCTAATGCTCATAGGTAGCACAATCAGCATTTTAAACCCACATTGGAATGACTCAAATTCCTGTTCTTTTCTACAGTGACAAGAGGTGATCAACATATATGGTTTAAATTTTAAAAATGTATTAGGGCAAAAAGTACATTACCATGTGTATTTACAAGGTATGATAAAAATATATATATATAGTGAATGCTGCTGCCAAGTGCTATCCAACAGAAAGGCAGCTTGTAAAAACTTGACACTGTGTCCACATCCACCTTATTCACAGGATCTGGCACCATGTAAATCCTGGCTCTTCCTCAAAGTCAAAATGACCATGAAAGGGATACTTTTAAGTTGAGTCCAAATATTGAGGCAGTCAGGATGGCATAATTAAAGAGACTTACGGAGGAGGACTTCCAGAACTGCTTCAGAAAGTGACAAGTACAGTGGGATTAAGTGTGTTTTAACTGAGGGGGAGGATTTTGAGAGAATTAATGGCAATGTGTCTTTTGCTGTAATAAATTTTTTTACATTTCAGCATTCGCTATATTTTTAGATCATATCTGTACTTCATCATTACTTGGTTTAAAAAAGTAAAATAGGAGAGGGTCAGGCAGTGTGGAATGAAGACGCAGTTCAAGTATGTGCCATCAGTGCTTAATCCGATGAGCAGGGCTACATACTGTCTGTGTGCAGTGAGCTCATCACGACAGCCAAAACACCGCATCAGATTTCCCTGAGACTCTAGGCCCCGAGCGCCGACTGGCTCTTGCACACGTGTGTCAGCCGTGATGACACTACAGAGCAGAGGACACAGGGCCACCCGCCTCTCTCTGCCTAGAAGAACACAGTTGAAAGACTACTCAACCAAATAAATCTCCATGCTGGATCACCTGTGTGTACTCAGGTCTGCCTTTCCTCTCCTGCCTAGAAGACACTTTTTTCTCCTTTCTTTTGGTGACATATCTCCTGTTTCATACTGTTAAATTTGTATAAAGTTACCAATGTATTAAACAACTTGAAACCCCATATGGTGACAATGCCTATAACCCCAACATTGAGGGATGCTGAGGCAGGAGGAAAGCAATTTTAACATCAACCAGGACAAATTGGTAAAAGTATGTCTCAAAATCAAAAGTAAAAGCAGCTGGGATACATGTCAGTGGTGGAACCCTCTGGATTGGATCCCCAGGACCAACAAAACTAACAAAACATTACTTGCGTAAAGATTGTGACTTGGTCTTAGAACCCTTTCTTACCTCTCTGCAGCTGCCTTCTGTTTCATAGCTTGCAGCAACCTAAAAGTAGTCAAAATGAGACTGCGATTACAGTCCTGGCTTGAAGACAAAATTTTAGCTAACAAATACTCATTCAGTTTACCAGTGTAGACAAAACCTGGGTATTCAAGGTCTATGTTGCATTGCTTTTAATCGATAAAGATATTTTTATTGCATCTTTCCATTTTATTTTTACACTTAAATTGTTCTATAATTATCGTTTAATTTAAGAAATATAAATGGACACTGTAAACAAAACACTATAATATGTAATGTATGAAGTTCCTTTTTTCCCCGTACTCTCAGCCTCCAGGCCAAATGGTCTCTCATGACATTTATGCTGTTTGAAATGAGCTCATTTAATGGATTAAGGTAAATTCCATGTACCAATTCATATTCACTTTCTTTATCTGTACCATAAATGTTTTAAGGCTTCAGTACACTGACTTTTTTTTTTTTTTTATTTTAAAGAGAAGAAAAAACAAAACAAATCAAAGGAAGAACAAATTTTCAAACAAACATAATAGGAGGGTAACAATGGTTAATACATTACGTATTACTATCTTTAAGTTAGTTATTCAGGACACCAGACATTAGCATTCAATTGTCCAAACATTATTGGCACAAACCTTACTCTTCAATGAACTAAGTAAAAATGGTAGTGTATCTATCTTAACCATCTTATATATATATATATACACAATTTTTTTCCCTTTCCCTTCTTTCTTTTCCCTATTCCAGTCTCTCTTTCCTTTTGACCAGTTTCTTTTTGATTCACCATGTCTATTGTACATTTTGGATCTTATTTACTCTTTCAGTTTCTCATACTAGAGAGATAATACGATGCTTACACATGTGCTTCTGGTTTATTTCACTTATGAGTATTTTCTCGAGTTGCATCCATTTACCTATAAAAGTCTCCAGTTTATCCTTCTTTATGGCTGAATAGTACTCCATTGTATAAAAATACCACATCTTTCTTATCCATTCCTCAGTTGATGGGCATTTGGGTTGTTTCCAAGATCTGGCTATTACAAATTGTGCTGCTATAAACATGGGTGCACATATATCGCTGTGGTACGATGTTTTTAATTCTTCTGGGAAGATGCCCAGAAGGGGAATAGCTGGGTCAAATGGGACCTCCAACCCTAGTTTTCTGAGGAATCTCCACACTGACTTCCACAGTGGCTGTACCAGTCGACACTCCCACCAACAGTGAAGAAGGGTTCCTTTTTCCCCACAGCCCCTCCAGCATTTGTTATTAGTTGATTTCTTAATAGTAGCCATTCTTTCTGGGGTGAGATGGTATCTCAGTGTTGTTTTAATTTGCATCTCTCGAATGACTAGTGATGTTGCACATTTTTTTGTATATTTATTTGCCATTAGTATTTCTTCATCTGAGAAATGTGTATTCATCTCAGATGCCCATTTTTGGAGTGGGTCTTTAAATTTGGGAGGTCTGATTTTTTTGAGTTCTTTATATGTTCTCGATAGTAATCCTTTGTCTGAGGAACAGCTGGCAAACATTTTTTCCCACATTGTGGGTTGTCTCTTCACTCTGTTGGTGGTTTCTCTTGCTGTGCAAAAGCTTTTTAATAAGATGAGATCCCAGTTATTGATTCTTTGGGATAGTTCCCGTGCGGTTGAGTTTTTATTCATAAAGTCTTTGCCTACACCAATGTCTCCAAGGGTTTTACCTATCCTACCTTCCAGCAGATTTAATGTTTCTGTTTTAATATTTAGATCTCTGATCCATTTTGAATTTAGTTTAGTGCATGGTGAAAGATATGGATCTAGTTTTAATCTTCGGCATGTGTAGAGCCAGTTTTTCCAGCACCATTTATTAAAGAGGCTATCTTTCTTCCAGCGAATGTGTTTGGCACCTTTGTCAAAGATAAGGTGGCTTAGTATGTCTGGGGTTGTTTCAGCATCTTCTAATCTGTTCCATTGATCTTCAGGTCTGTTTTTTTTGCCAGTACCACACTGTTTTTATCACAGTAGCTTTATAGTATAATTTCAAGTCGGGGATAGTGATGCCCCCTGCCTTGCCTTTGTTGCCCAGAATTGCCTTTGCTATTCTAGGTCTCTTCTGATTCCAAATGAATTTTAGGATTGTTTTCTCTAATTCTGTGAGATATGCTGTTGGAATTTTGATTGGAATTGCATTAAATCTGTATAACAATTTTGGAAGTATGGCCATTTTCACTATATTGGTTCTTCCTATCCAGGAGCAAGGGATATCTTTCCATTTTCTGATATCCTCTTCAATCTCCTTTTTCAGAGTACTGTAGTTTTCAGTATAGAGGTCTTTTACATCCTTCGTGAGGTTGATTCCTAGGTATTTCATTTTTTTGGATGTTATTGTGAAAGGTATTGTTTCCCTAATTTCTCTTTCAGTAAGTTTGTTATTTGTGTACAGGAAGGCTATTGACTTTTGAGTATTGACTTTGTATCCAGCTACACTACTGAATTTGCTTATTAAATCTAGCAGTTTTTTAGTGGAGTTTTTGGGGTCTTCTGTGTAGAGTATCATGTCATCTGCAAATAATGATAATTTAACTTCTTCCTTTCCAATCATTATTCCTTTTATTTCTTTCTCTTGTCTAATCGCTCTGGCTAAAGTTTCCAGAACTATGTTGAATAAGAGTGGGGACAGTGGACATCCTTGTCTTGTTCCTGATTTTAGAGGGAAGGCTTTCAGTTTTTGGCCATTTAGTATAATATTGGCTGTTGGTTTGTCATAGATAGCTTTTACCAGATTGAGATAAAGACCCTCTATTCCAATTTTCTGTAGGGTTTTTATCATGAAAAGGTGCTGGACTTTGTCAAAAGCTTTTTCTGCATCTATTGAGATGATCATGTGATTTTTGTCTTTGGATCTGTTAATATGGTGTATTACATTTATTGATTTACGTATGTTGAACCATCCCTGCATCCCTGGGATGAATCCAACTTGGTCATGGTGTATAATCTTCTTGATGATTTGTTGGATTCTGTTTGCCAGTATCTTATTAAGGATTTTTGCATCTATGTTCATTAGGGAGATTGGCCTGTAGTTCTCTTTCTTAGTTGGGTCCTTCTCTGGTTTTGGTATCAGGGTAATGCTTGCTTCCAGGAATGAATTTGGGAGTATTGCTTCCCTTTCAATTTCATTGAAAAGTTTGAGAAGTAGGGGCGTTAGGTCTTCTCTAAATTTCTTGTAGAATTCGGCAGTGAATCCATCAGGGCCTGGGCTTTTCTTTGTTGGGAGGTTTTTAATTACATCTTCAATTTCATTGGCTGATATTGGTTTATTTAGGATTTTTAAATCTTCTTGATTCAGCTTTGGTAATTCATACGAATCTAGGAATCTGTCCATTTCTTCTGCATTTTCCATCTTAGTAGAATATAAATTTTCAAAATAGGTATAGATGATCTTCTGGATTTCTGCAGGGTCTGTCGTGATATCACCCTTTTCATTTTCAATTGCATGGATTTGAGTCTTTTCTTTTCTTTTTTTAATAAGGTTGGATAAGGGTTTGTCAATCTTATTTATTCTTTCAAAGAACCAACTTTTTGCTTCATTGATTCTTTGTATTGTTTTTTTATTCTCCAATACGTTAATTTCTGCTCTGATCTTTATAATTTCCTCCCTTGTACGGGCTTTTGGCTTAACCTGCTCTTCTTTTTCTAGAAGCTCGAGGTTCACCCTTAAGTTGTTTATTTGCGCTTGCTCTATTTTCCTGATATAAGTGTTTAATGCTATAAATTTCCCTCTTAGGACTGCTTTCATTGTATCCCATAAGTTCCGGTATGTTGTACTGTCATTATCATTCAGTTGTAGAAAGTGACTAATTTCTTCTTTAATTTCATCTGTGACCCATTGGTTGTTCAGGAGGATGCTGTTTAATTTCCATGTGTTTAGGGAGTTTTTGTGGGATCTTTTGCCATTGATTTCCAATTTCATTGCACTATGGTCTGATAATATGCATGGGATAATTTCAATTCCTTTGCATTTACTTAAGCAGGTTTTATGAGCTAGTATGTGGTCTATTTTGGAGAACGTCCCATGTGCAGCTGAGAAAAATGTGTATTCTGATGTTGTGGGATGGAACACTCTGTAGACATCTACTAAGTCCATTTGTTCAAAAGTTTGGTTCAGTTCTACTATTTCATTATTGATTTTCTGTCCAGTTGATCTATCTTTTTGTGACAGTGGAGTATTGAGATCTCCCAATATAATTGTATTAGTGCTTATTTGATTTTTCATGTCCTTTAGTACTTGTTTTATATAGCTGGGTGCATTGGTATTTGATGCATATATATTTATGATCGTTATCTCTTCCTCTTGGATTGTTCCCTTTACAAGGATGTAATGACCGTCTTTATCTCTCTGAATCCTTCTTGGCTTGAAGTTCACTTTGTCTGCAAAAAGAATAGCTACCCCTGCTTTTTTCTGGGTTCCTGTGGCATGGAGTATTGTTTTCCATCCTTTGACTTTCAGTCTATGAATTTCTTTCTGAATTAAATGTGTTTCTTGTATACAGCATATTGTTGGATCTTGCTTCTTGATCCATTTCGCCAGTCTGTGCCTTTTGATTGGTGAATTGAGACCGTTAACATTGATGGTTAAAACTGATATGTATTGACTTGTCATGATATTTTCCTGTTGTTGGTTCCCACTCTTTGTTTTTCCGCTTTCCGGCTATTTAATTATTTGCCCTGCCTGGTGGATTCCTTCTGTTGGGGTTCCTATCTCTTTCTAGAATGTCCTTCAGAACGTTTTGGAGTGCTGGTTTGGTGGTCATAAATTTTCTCAGATGTTCTTTGTCATGAAAGTATTTTATTTCTCCACCAATTTTGAAAGATAGTTTTGCAGGGTACATCAATCTGGGCTGAAAATTATTTTCCTTTAGAGCTTGCAATACATCATTCCAAGCTCTTCTTGAATTGAGGGTTTGTGCTGAAAAGTCAGCTGTGATTCTGATGGGTTTTCCTTCATAGGTGATTTGTCTCTTCTCCCTAACAGCTTTTAAGATTCTGCCCTTCTGTTGAATTTCTGGGATCTTGACTATAATATGTCTGGCTGAAGTTTTTTTTGATCATGTCTAGTTGGTGTTCTAAAAGCTTCACTTATAGGGGTGTCAAATTCCTTTTCTCTTCCAGGAAAGTTCTCCCTGATTATGTCTTTGAACAAGGTTTTAAAGTCGTTGATGCTATCTCCTGCTTTTTCATTTATTCCAATTATTCTTAAGTTGTTTATCTTTGAGTCATCTAGCAGCTGCTGAATTGATTTTTCATGGTCCCTTGCTATTTTTAAGAATTTTTCCATTTCATGATCACTAATTGCAAGCCTGTCTTCTATATCTGAGATCCTGTCCTCGCATTGGCTTATTCTGCTACAAATACTTTCAATGGAATTTTTTATCTCTTGGATATCTGCTTGAATCTGCCTTATAGATTCCATTTCTTTCCTATGCTGAGCATTCATGGTTTCTATAGTTTTCTTAAGTTCATCTATTTTTTTGTCTGTATCAGCTATAGTGTCTTTAAGCATGGTCTTCATTGTAGACATTATCTCTGCAGTTATCTGTGAGATTATTTCTGTTTTAATTTTTTCAGAACCTCATTCAGTTGCTTTGTTGTTACCACTTCAGATAGGCCAGGTGGGTGGCTTTCGGATTGTCCCACCTCGTTGCTCCCTAGGTTTGCCTTTGGTGAATTGGATGTGTGGGGTTGCATCTTGTTTAAGTGTCGTCTCATTTTTTCTTTCTTTAATTCCTGGGGTGATGTTTGCAAATTACCTATAGTAGGTTACTTTATTGCTAGTGTTTAAGATCTTTAGAAGATGACTACTTCTCTGCAGTATCTTCCAAGTGGAGCTTGCTTTTAGGTTTTGAGCTTTCTGTCAGATCCTACCTCTTCAATTCGTTGGGTATGCGAAGTTGCTACCTGTTTGGCCCAGTCCTTGATTCTTTGGTACTGTGCCACTGTATTTTCTGTGTCCCTTAGTCAATCTCAATCATGAAATATCAGGAAGGAAAGATGTTTAGAACAATTATTTCACATTTGGCTATAATGTTAACTAAAGCATCAAACACAGCCTAAAAAATGACAGACTGAGCTAACCAGTTATTTACCACTTTTAGCTGTATAGAGTTGTGGTTATATAACAAAATCTAAAACACACCAGAAAATTATATGCAGTATACAAGTCCTATGTATGTCAATTTTTCCTTGAGGAGTTTAAATTTAAGATGAGTTAAGGAGGAAATAGAGTATTGGGAGAAGAGGAAGGAATTAGATGTAAGGTTAGAGGACCAAGAGGGATCCCACTAAAATTGGGACACTAGTGCAGAGGACAGGTGGTAAAAAGAGAAGGAAGGGATAAAAGGAAGAACAGATCACAACCACAATCACAAAGAAGTTAGAGGCGCTGTTTACACTCATATAAAAAACCAGAGAGAATAATGAAGGAAAGAGCAAATACACATACAGAAACAAAAACAAAGATAAAAACAATAAAACAGACAGATCAAAAATAAAACCCCACCAAAAAACAAAACAAAACAAAACAAAACAAAAAAACCCTTCGCCAGAACAAAAAAACAAATCAGTGAGAAAAAAAATAAAAATAAAAATAAAAAATAAAAATAAAAATAAAAAAATAAAAAGAATCAGTTCCAGGTGTTGACTCTGTTGTAGGCAGGTACCTTGTGACAAAGTCCTGTTCTGTGCAGGTCCGTCCCAGTAAGCCAGGAGCGCCCTCTGGCGGGCGGTGAGCAGAGGCGCGTACTTTCAGGCAGAGACCAGTCTAGCTCGCCTCCGCTCTCGCCGCCCTTTCACGATCCCTGGGCCTGAGAGGCTCAGCGTGCTGTCCGGAGCGCGGGTTCCCTGCACTGGTTCCCGCTGCTCTGGTTTTTCGCCACGCCCCCCACAATGGCGCCGGGCCAGTCGCTCTCTGGCGCGGGACAGGTGTGGCTGAGAGTCCAGTCTCGTTCGCCTGCTGACCTCAGCACACTTTCGTGGGCTCAATTGAGAGGCCCTGTGCTGCCCTGTCCGGAGCACAAGTTCCCAGAGCAGTTTCCGAGCCGCTCTGAGTTTCGCCACACCCCCCACAATGGCGCCCGGCCGGTCGCTCTCTGGCGCGGGGCAGCTGTGGCTGAGAGACACTCACCGCCGGTCAGCGCCGTTCTCCGCCGCTCCCCTGCCCCGCCGCTGTCTCAGGATCCTCCGTGGGGGCTCCCTGGGCGCCAGCTGCCACCGTGGGTCCGTAGAATTGAGCCTCCGCCGGCGCTCCAACTCCCGGGATATTAGAAGGTGCACGCGCGCGGTCTGCTCCTTCTTTCCTTCTTCTTTGTTGGAAGTCACCCGTCACTGGTGCCGGGGGTCCCAGATTGCGCTTCAGAACTTTCTGGGTTTCGGGGAGGCATCTCCCCCCCTCCTGCGCTTCTGGGTCGCTATATTCCCGTGTTCCAATGGTAACTTTTAGAGAGAGTTTTGCTGCCTGCTTCTTACTCATCCGCCATCTTGAGGTCTCTCTCCTGGTCAGTACACTGACTTTTTAAAAGAGCCGTTCTTGCGGGAATGCCCCTCCTGTTGGCCAGAGCCCCTTTAGCTGCGAAGGTGGAGTCCAAGTTGTGAGCGTTATGAGAACTCCGAGCTGTGGGTGAGATGCACATCGAGGCGGTGCAGAGGGTGGGGAGCCACTGCTCCGGCCTCAGGAAGCACAGGGCCTGCAGGGCGCAGTTGAAACCCAGAGCAGACTCCTGTGGCACTGTGTCCAGCACCTTTTCCTAACTTCTCTCTGTGAGTCACATTTGCTCTCTGGGGTTCTTCACGCGGTGGGCGGTAGCCATCGCAGCTCTGTGCTCAGTTATTCCCCCCTCTGAAGCTCAGGAAAAATGGGGTCGCCTCTCCTGCTTAAAACTCTTCCCAGAAGAGTCAGCCTGAGCCAGACCGGGGCATTTGCCAGCACTGGAACCACCAAGTTGGGAGAATAAAACAGCACTGTTGATACAGCCGGGGTCCCTGCTACGTCCCCAGTGTTGCAATGGAGACGTCGCAACAAATATTTATGTAATAAATGTCCCAAAGACAACTTGTTAAAATAGAAACATTGGGGAAAATGTCCAAGTTCTTAATAAACATCCTGTGTCTGTAATTGGCAACTCTTAATGTAATTTAAAAACATGAAAATCTTCTAGGTATTCAAAAGGTATTCATGTGATTCTGCAAGATTATTTAAACAGCGCCACTAAATGTGCCATTTTACCCATTTGTTCCAGGAGACTAATTAGAAGACCAACGATGCCTTGCCTGATTCTGTTGACTATGTGGCAGTTGAAATTGGCTGTTCAATTAATTGAAAACATTGAATGAATTGTCTTTTTAAAAAATTAATAGTTTAAAATCTTTGTTTCCGGGCCGGTGAGATGGCTCAGTGGCTTAAGCGCCTGCCCGGCAAGCGCGAGGGCCCGAGTTCGACTCCCGGAACCCACATACGAAAAAAGGGCCGGTGATATCGCTCAGCGGCACGGGCGCCTGCTGGCGCGCGAGGTCCTGAGGTCGACCCCCGGTACCCACAAAAAAAAAAAAAAAAAAAAAAAAAAAAAAATCTTTGTTTCCCCCTCCCTTCCAGAAATTTTTATTGAATATTTGTTCACTGTGAGCGAGGCCTTGTTCTAGGTGCTAGAAATACAGCTGCTTTAATTCCCTGCTGTCGCTAAGCTTGTGTTCTAGTTAGGTTTGAGTCAACACAAGGTGTCGGCAAGTACTATTAAGAAAACACAAATGTGACCGTCGGGTAGGAGAGTCAGGACACGGACAAAGAGCTGACACTGAGGACAGGGGGCCATAGACTGCCTGTCCCCGAGTGTGGGTGTCAGAGCGAAACCTCTGTAATGGAGAGCTGTGTACATGTTTAAGGCCAAGCTAACTCGGTGGAGAAGGTCTCCAAAGATGAATCCAACACTCAGAAAACTAAAGCACTAAGGGAGGGTTGAGGGAGAACAGGCGGTTGGCGACGGGGAAATGAGTTGGATCAGGTAAAAAGTAAAGCAACCTGGTTTTTGTTGTAATTAATTGTTACAGCGTCTGTGTTAGGACAACTGTGCTAAGGATGAGGACCACAGAACGCAGTAGAAGGCGCTCACCACCCTAAGTGATCGTATTAATTGTCGTCCATTCTCTACTGTGCAAGCAACTTTTGGTGACCTCAAAAAATGTATAAATGCTCTATGAAAATCTTAAATGTCATTGCAGCGAATCGATTTTATTTTATTTTTGATAGAAGAACCACTACATTGGGGGAATAAAATAATGAAGAGGAGACTTAAGAAACTTCCATTTATTTGGGGGATAGTAGCAGATAAGCAGAGGGATTAATATATTGGAATGCCATGGTATGACGGAAAGAGCCAGGGAACCGATCCCTAGAAAGGGAAGAAGATCTGGCCTACAAATTGGAGACCAGGAGCGAGAAGGCATCCAGACCAGAGGCAGAGTATGCCTGAGTGCAAGTTCAGAATGTTCCAGATGGTCTGTGTAGCTGCAGTAAAGAGGGGCGGGTCTGTTATAGCCTTGGTCTTGGTTTGTTTGATGGGGGTTAAGGAGTAGAGGAAGAGTGAGAGAGCTTGGGGCCAGTAAGAGACAAGACAGAGGTCACAAATAAAAGCCGCTGAAGCTAAGAAGGACCTCAGCTTATCTTTGGAGCAATGAACAGGTCTGAGGGGATTCCACAAATGTGTGGATCACTTTTCATTTCAGAGGCATCTTGGCAGTTGATAATTTTTGGCATAAATTTAGATTCCACAAATTTAGACCCTGAAAATGTGATTAGCAGTTGGATTTAGACTGACTTTTGAAAGGCTTTTAAAAAATTCTTGATGCAGACTAACAGTGCTAACAAAACAGGGCAGAAAAGTTTAAAAAACAGAATTGCTACTTACATGTAAAGGTTATTGTAAGCATGTATTTTAATAATACACCTCAATGTAGAACACATGAATGTTGTTTTAAAATGCTGCTTATTGAGACTAATGATCACATTATTCACATCCGTACACTTTTATAATATTCTGCATATTTTTAGGCTAGCAAGAATTCATATATTTAATTCTGTTATCATTCATGAATGTGTAGAGGACTAATAAGATGTCCTTATTAGAAGTATTGCTAGCTGTTTATTGGTTTTAAATATGTCTTGAGTAGTGAGTAATAAGCAGGTCTAATACTCACTTCTCAGGTGAGATAGCTGTCTGTCAGCTCCATACCTACAGAGATACAAATGTGTACCAAAAATGAAGGCAGACTTCTTTAATAGAGATGAATTTTCCCAATCTGAGTTCTGATATACCATAGGTTCAAATTAATTAGGTTGGCCCCATGTGGTTGTTGAAAGAATTACATAAATTAAAACCTTTTTAATGAAATGCATGGAGATTCTAAAACCCAATAAAACCTATTTCACTGTTGTGATCACTGGGATGGAAATTTTTACTTGGTATTTTCAAGCACATTCTCTAACTTCATGATTTTGCCTTGATGAATCCACCTGTGGAGAATGAAAATTATTTAATCACCTCTGACTTGCATAAATTGTCTCTGCGTAAATATCTAATGTAGTTTTATTTACTTATAAGTTTAATTTATTTATAAGAAAATAGAGATCCTTACTATCTTCACAACTCATTGACAGTGTTCATTTTTGTCTTGTTCAAAATCTAGGGTAATTCACACCAATAGTTTCAGATTTTTGAAGAGACATCAGAATCTAATTACTGTAATTGGAAATGCTTCTAAAAAACAATGTGTTCAAATTATGAAATATTTGCAAACTTGCATGTGTTCTCATGAGACACATCAATGCTTTGACGTCGGTGGCTTAACCACATATACTATGCTTTTTCTTGAATTTTTCAAGAGTCCCCTTGATGGTGTGTCTTATGATCTTCAGAACCTCAACAGTCTTGGGAAGTGCTTCTATCATTCTATCACCACGCAATATTTTTGGTTTATATTGCTTTTTACACTGTATTACCAAGTATAAAAAGCTTGTGTACATTAAAAATGAATACACTGAGAAAAATGTTTGCTAATTAGAGAATCTTCATGAAATAACAATAAAGTGATCCAAAATATATTCATGTCTCACAAGAGATAGACGAAATATCATGGTTCTCCAGAATTCAAGGACGCATTGACTGTAAAAAGAGTATCCTCTTTCCCTTTGGACGAACTGAAGTCCACCTGAGCTAGTGTAAGTCAGTCTTCCCACTGCTCAGCCCAAGCAGTTCCACTCGTTGCTGACTCCACTCAGTCCAAAAGCCAGTACTTCTTGGCTTTCCACTGAATGTGTAGTGAGGCTCTGACTACTCCTCGCCCTCTCAGCTACCATTTGGATGCAAACTGGGGTCATCACTGGCCTGAATTAGTGCAAGAGGGCTGCAGCTATCTGTTCCGCACTCGCCTGGAGGGCCTATTCCAGCATAGCCATCAGAGCTAACGTGCTAAATAATTTACTTCTGAATTTAAACCTCCCAAAGACATCTCCTTACAGAGAGTAAAACCCCAAATTCCTGCAGTGACCTTTAAGGTTAATGTGTGATAAAATCAGTCCTTGCCGTTTTTCTAACTTTATCACTTTTTACAGCTCGGACTTGCTGATTCCACCTCAGCTGAATTCTCCCCGCAGTGCTCCTTCTGCAGTCGGGTGGCTGCAGCTGTCAGGCCTTAGCAGCTGTTATTTCTGCAGAGGACGCTCTTCCCACCATGTCTGCATCGTTTGCTGTCTTCTCTTGCAAGTGTTTTAGCAAATCCTACCTTTTCTCCTCTTGGTGGTGAAACGTGATTTCTCAGGATTGGGAGGATGACCAAAGGTGGGTGGGTTATATATAAATTTGTCCTAAACCTGGTTCTGGCCTTGAACAGTGAAATTTGACCCAACACAGATTCCAAGTATATGGCTTACAATCGCACTCTTTCCCCCAGAGCTGTGTTGCCTTGAATGTACTCTTTCGATGGACAAGCATGTTCACACAGGCTTTCATGGGCATCTCACGCAGTTCAGTTTTCATTAGGGTCCTGGGCCAAGCCACTGTCCACTCTATTACCAGCTGCTTGAGAAACCTCTCATCTTAGGTTTCTCCAAATTCATCTAAAACCCATCGACATTTCATCTGCTTTGGTCTAATACTCTTGTCGATACTTTGCACCAGTGTTGCTACAACTCCCGACACCGCAAATTGGGAAGATCCTTTGTGTTTACGCTACCTCATCCTTGGAGCAGATTTTGGCCTTTTACATCAGGCTGCTCTGAGCTGTACATCTCCTCATTGGTCTGGAGGTGAGAGGAATTGGTGTGCATGACACCAAGAAAGTGTGCAACTCTTTTCTATTGGTGAAATTATTCAAAGGTTTTCATACAAAGCGGAGCCTTGCTCTCTGGAATAGCGTAGGACGCAAGCAAGCAATTTTCTCATCGAGGGAATGCCGAGGACGATTTGAGTGTCCTGCAGTTTAGCTTGTTGATCTCTGTCTGCCCACCTCTTGCTATACCCCCTGTCAGGATGCTATGCCCACCAAGCCTGTGTCTGTCCCTCAGCAGAAGAGACGGAAGGTTTTGCCTATTTAATTGGAATTGCAATTCTTTAATCCTAATACTCGGGTCTTGGGATAGATCTCCAGCCATGTCTTCTCTGTGGTTAAATAAAATATTTCTTGTTCAACACCCTGAGAGCCAGTTGATTCTCCACCTTTGAGTTTTTAATTTCTATGTGCTTCTTTATTCATGTTATCAGTTCAGTCAAAAAATGCTAGCTCACTAAGGAGTTTTTATAATTATCACTGTCACCATAGTGGTGAAAGCCTTCACTCCCACAGTCGTGCAAATATCTGACCTTCTGACAATTTGTGGCCACTGCCAGTGAAAATTTGAGTAATGCTAATACCAGTGCTTGCCACACATTGCATCCATTCAGTATGAGAGCGAGAGTTCCAAATCCAATTTACAGCGTCTCTTCCTTGGGGTCAAATTTGGTAACAAAGTAACAGAAATTACCTACATAGGAAACCATGCTTAAATGTGTATTTCAACTTTTTAACATAGGAGCCTTTTGCATAGGTGTGAGTGGCCTGAAAGGAAGCAATAGGGAACAGAAAAGCACATGAGGAGATTCACTGAAGGAACCATAAAGCCCACAGGCTGGGCAGGCAAGCAGAGGGAAGCATGAGAAGGCTCTTGCGAGCACTGTCATGCAGAAGTTACCCACGGTAGTGGCGGCTAGGGTAGTGGACTGTGGCCATTGGCAAATCGTGACCAGTGGTGGGTGGTTGAAAGAAAGAACCAGACTCTCTTACTTCTGATCTCATGCTGGCAATTTCTGTTTTCCAAACTCAACTACAATCCAAAGGACAAGAAGGCCTGGTTGATGAGGTAAACAAGGAGATCGCTTTCCTAGGGTCACAGAACAGGACACAGAAATGTGGAGGGAGCAAAGAGTAAAAGTAACCATCCATTTGATTGCTCACTCACACGATAACGTTTGTACGCATGGATACACGCCACATAAAAACAGGCTCACCACGTTTAACACAGCTGTCTCTTCATACATTTATCATTGCTTTGTGATGAAATCTTTCAAGCTCCTTTCCTCCAGCATTTTGAAATACGCAGTACATTACCACCCCGCATGCCACAGCACACCCCAAATTCTTACTCCTACCTATCCGTAACTTGGCATCCACGACGCCCCCCTTCCTTCCTGTTTTTTCCCGTCTCTGGTAACCGCCATTCTACTCTCAACTTCTGTGAGCCCGACTCTTAGATTCCACAGGAGCTTACAGAGGACCTGGTCTCTTTGCACCTCTGTGGCTTTTTTCACTTAACACGATGGCTTCGTGTTCTGCCTGTGTTTCCACAAATGACAGAATTCCATCCTTCTACGGCTGAGCGGCATTCTGTCACATACATGTGCCACAGGTTGTGTTATCCATTCATCAGATGATGGACACCTGGGTTGTTTCCACTTCTCAGTTATCATGAGCAGTGCCACAATCAGCATCAGAGTGTAGCTGTCTTTCACGTACTGATTCGATTTCCTTTGAATATATGCCTAGTAGCAATATTGCTGGATTATATGGCAATCCTGTGTTTAATCTGGAGAAATGTCCACACTATTTTCCATAATGGCCATAGTAATTTACATCTTCACCCAAGGTAGACTAGGATCACTTTCCTCTACCTCCTCCCCAGCATTTCTTAGTTTTTGTTTTATTATTAATAGCTATTCTTACTAGAGCAAACCCAGAGAGGACACCTCCGAAATATGTATAGTTTTATGTTTTTATGTATCGGTTAAAATTTAGTTTAAATTAAAACAATCAAGGCCATATATATACACATATATTCTTAATCTATTTCTAAATTGGGTGTTGGTAAATACTGGTAGTATTTTGGTAGTAGAGATAATTCCCTTTGTCATTAAATCTGCAACACATGTTTATTATATTATTTACTTAAAGGTGTTCCATTTTAAAATAGTTTTTAATTATTATTACATTATGCAGTTATTCTTTCACACATAATTAATACCTTTTCCGGATATCGGGCTCTTTTTCTATTTTAAAAATTTCATATGTAGGACGACAATGAACATACCTATTTATATATTCCTTTGTATTTCTTATATTTTCTGGGGATGAGATTCATAAATGATTTCCTTAATGAAAGTGGCCCTATTCTCAGAGAGAGTCGTCTCCCTGTGGAAACCAGGTGACAATTTACATGTCCTAAAAGCACAGGGGAACTGCGTATTTCTCCATCTAGAGACCAACACTTGGCCCGAGGATTTTTGTTAAAGTTTTATAATCCAGTATTAAAAATAGCTGAACGTTTTTCATTTTCTATACATTTCTCACTCAGAATGACTTATGGAGAAAAAGACTCCCAAGGTTAGAGGTAATGAATAAATGTGTGACAGGTTTAGAAGGGGCGACCTTCGATGCCATCACGCATCACTCAGACTGCAGGAAGCTTCCGACAGTGAAACACTGCAGAAGCACGTCTGAAGCCTTTCATCTGCGTGACATTTTTAGAGGAAGACTGAGAGTCTAACGAAGTCTAGGAGATGTTGCACGGCAGGGTCACCAACCGCCGAGTTCACTGCGAGCGGCCCAGGCTTCACACCCACGCCGGACTCTGCGGTCCCAGGCTCGCTCATCCCGCAGCCCTCCCAGCCTCCTCGGTTCTTCTCGGTGCTTTCTTGACCCTCATTTTTCCATTTAAAATTTAGGTTCTCAGGTCCAACTACTTTCTTTCAAACTCGTGACCGTAATAGTACGGTCACTTACCTTCGAAGTCTCGCAGATTCCCCCGCGTTGCCTCGCGAGCCCGTGGGTTTCTCCCTCGGGCTCCCTGGACGGGGCCCCCGCGCTCCGCGCTGCTGCACCCCGAGGTTTCACCCGCAGAGGCCGGGCCGAGAGCTCCGAGAGGGCCCACCGGCTGGGTGAGCCGGCCTTTCACTCGAACAGGGAAAGCATGAAAATGGGGAAATACTTGATGCGCTGGAACATTCCAGGAATTCTGAGTGTGTCCGAGCTTCTCCGTCCTCAGGTTCCCACTCGAGGTTTGTACTCCTCCTCCCTACCCACGGCTTTGCCCCTCTCCTGTCACCCGGTTCACAGTCGGGGGCGTGGTTTTGCCACATTTGTGAAAGAGCAGAACTTCTCCACATGTTTTTTGGATGGTACTGTTTCGGAAGCATTCTGATTTTTTTAAGTAGATGTTTTTCAGAATCATTTTCTATTTACTTCCGCAGGTCTGTAATCGCACACGGTACTTTGTTATTTCAGTAGGACATGAAAAGCAGTAGCACTGTTGATCAAAAGAGCCTCAGGAAAGACGTGATTAAAATTCAGGAAAACAAGATGGAGAAGCCGATGAACAGATCCAATTTATCATAACAAGACCGAGAGGTCGTGAGCGGCTGTGAGGCAAGAACAAGTGGTTTTTAAATAACGCTTTTATTTATGATTTGGTTTTTTCCTGATTTTATAGAAAGTAATGTTTGTACATTGGCAAAAATTTGAAAAATATGTACATAAAAGTGAAAGTGAAAAGTTGTGCCACCTAGAAAACTTCTTTTAATGTATGAATATTACACCAAAAAAGAAAACTGCAGCATACCATCATATTTAAGTATCTAATTAACATTTTACTATGCATTAAGCTCCTAGATAGATCATTTAAAGGCTTTGATGCTGTATAAACAATGTGTGATTTAATTATTTACTATTATTACTTGAGGAGACATCTCAAAATGAACTCATTTCACCAAAGAACTTCAGCATTTTACATCTGCTGATAACAATTGCTAAATTTCCTCTATAAAAGCTGCCAAATGCTTGATAACAAATAAGGAAAATGTCTATTTTTAAATCATTGCAAATACTTATGTCCATTTGGGATTGAAATATATCCCCCTAGAAGATATTTTAAAGGCAATCTCAGCACTCTGGGAGGCTGAGACAGGAGACTTTTATGTTTGAGACCAGCCCGGACAAAACCATGGTTCAAAAATATCTTCTAAGAAAGGGGAGGGCCGGGGATATAGTTCAGCGGCACAAGGGCCTGCCTGGCAAGTGCAAAGTCCTGAGTTCGACTCCCGGTACAAAAAAAAGGGTGGGAGGAGAGGAAGCACTTAGGGATGGAGCTCGTTGTGAAGGCTCTGGGTTCAATACCCAGTAGTAAGGAAAAGAGATGCTGAAGTCCTAAATGCAGGCATCTGTGCACGTGCCCCTCTACCATTTGGGAATGAGATCGCATCCTTTGCATGTATCATCAGGGTATCCACGAGGAGAGGAAGGGTGGCGACACAGAGCGACGCAGCAGAGCCCCAGGGAGAGGCCCGTGGGGAGACGAGGCGTGGGGTCCCCACACGGGAGTAGACGCGGGGGCCCGCGGTGCTCCGCAGCGACCAGGGATCAAGGGCCGAGCCTCCGCCGGCCGCGGCGGGGAGCGCACAGCCTTCCCGGTGCGCGGCCCCGGATGAACGCCAGAGGAGGAACTTACTCGGTTTTAAGCCTCCCAGTTTCTGATCATTTGTCACAGCAGGCTTGGGATAAAAAAATGCAATATCCTCATCAAAAAACAGAAGGAAATAATCATTATGTAGCCATTGCGAGAGGCACGTCTTTCAACACTAGCGAAGTCTTTTTGGTCTTGTGCCACAGCGCGGTGGGTGTCGCCTGCGCGCCTGCTCCGCAGTCTGGCGTCATCGTGCGGCACGGCCATCTAGACGGAACCTTGTGCTTGGCTCTGTCTTAGGGTAGATTTTTTTTCTCCTAGGTGCCGGGGTGAATTGGGGTCTAACTCCTTCTCCAAAGCATAAGCTACCTGATTTTCCATTCTAGCTTTACATTCTCTTTTTCTGGAATAAAAATGAAGCTTCAAGTTTTCTTCTTCTTTTTTCAATTTGCTACAAATGTGATATTTATTTGGCATACTCACATATTATAAATATCAAAGGTTCCAATATAAAAATGACATGAAATAAAGAATTCACCAAGAAATATGACTAACAAAACTTAACAGTGCATTTATGATATGACAAAATATAAAACATGGTCACTTTATCTTAGCGCTTTTCGTCAGTGTAGCCTGTGTTTATCACTCAGTTAAAAGCACAACTGGGGCCGGTGAGATGGCTCAGCGGCGTAAGCACCTGCCTGGCAAGCACGAGGGCCCGAGTTCGACTCCCGGATCCCACATACGAAAAAGGGGCCGGTGATATCGCTCAGCGGCACGGGTGCCTGTTGGCGCGCGAGGTCCTGAGGTCGACCCCCCGGTACCCACAAAAAAAAATAAATAAATAAAAAAAATAAAAATAAAAGCACAACTGTTCTGGTTTTCTAAATGATAGCAAAATTAGAGTGCATTTTTTACTTCTTTGGCTTTGTTATATCATTATATTTTTCACATGAGCGGTATTCTGTTATTCATATGAGCGGTTTTTTGTTTTAAACTATATACTCTGTTTTTAGAAAAAGAATGAATTGTGTAGCATAAATATGATTTTAAAATGTTCAACTAATTTCTGTCAGTTTTTTTTTTGTGGGTAGCGGGGGTTGAACTCAGGACCTCACGTTTGCCAGGCAGGCGCTTATGCCACTGAGCTATCTCACTGGCCCTGTCAATTTTTAAAGTGGTTGCCTCCTACTAGAATTCATGTTCCTTCTTAAAGGAGCGATTTCCATACCTGGGTTTTCTTTTTTTAGAAAGAGTGTTATTTACCCCACGTATCAGTAGAATCATCGCTGAATACTGAATTCTGCACTCAGAGTTATCTTGTGCAGCTTAGATGGCTAAACAGACTTCTCTCTGAGTGGCTCCAAGTCCTCCACTCCCAGCCCCTACCCCCTTCTGGAGCTTCTCTGACAGCACCCTCGGGGCTCTTGCTGCTGCGGCAGGGTCCTCCCTCGGGCTGTGACATGCATTCTTGGTCCCTAAGTCATCATCTCTTGAAGTTCTTAGAGATCCTAGTGATTTCTGGCACTTAAGACTTTCTCTTTTTAGTTTTGAGCATAACATAATATGATCCTTCACATTTCTAAGTATTTGGGATGTACGGATGAACATTCACACATTATATGCATATAAATTGTCCAATCATGACTAAGAAATTTTGGAGCGAGAAGAAGGAGATGTTGTGTATATTCATTTAGTATTTAAGCAAACTTCATTTTTGTTATATGATATCAAATAAAATTTTCTCTCTAAAATCTTTAAAAGAAAACTAACAACTAGCGGTATTCTGTGGTTGGATTTTTTGTTTGTTTTACATTATATACTCTATTTTTAGAAAAAGAATGAATTGTGTAGCATAAAGATTATGATTTAAAAATATTTCAACTGATTTTTAAAGTGTGTTCCTCATTGTGGGTTCTATAGTTGTGTCCAAGGTATACAATAACGTAAAAAAATTTTTTTTGCATTTTATTGCTCCTTCCCCTACTCAGCTTAGGACTACAACATTTGAACTGACAATTGCCTCATAGAGTCCCAACCACTCAGCAGTAATACATTTTACATATCTATACTTAATTAAATCTACATAAAGATTCACTCAGTAATTCACTAATCACGTTTTGTGCAACTACTTTGTGCCAAATAGGCATTGCTTTGTAAAATCTGTGACCTTAAGGAACTTATGAGAGAGAAGGAATGAGGGAGAGGGAGAGAGAGGCAAACGAAGTTCCTGAGATAAAAGTTAGAAGACACATAAACATGGGCGTCCCTGCAGCAGGAGAGCTAGCGGCTCGCTCGGACCCGCGGTGCCCCGAGTTGCTACGCTCCTGTGTGTGACGCGCGGCCCTGAACACCCAATGGCTCCGCACGGTAAGGCTCGGTCTTTGCTCACTGCACAGGCTGACGTGTCTTTGGCAAGTGGTGATGCCTTCGCGTCACTCTGCCATCTCGGTCACACTGCCCCCATAATCACGGTTGCAATAGAACATAGTGAGGATGGAAACACAAGCCTAGCAAAGGTGAGCATTAGTTGGACCCAGCCAGGGTCCCACAGTGGAAGCTGGTTGCGTGATCCAACTTAACAACAGGGCAGGCCGGAACTGCAGTCTTCCTGGGTTCCTAGTGAGAGAACTAGGTAGCCCTTTGGGCGGTGCCTGTGGCTGAAGCTGGGAAGACACTCAGGAGATGCTAACGACAATATAACCATATCATTATGTTTACAGTTCCACTCTGGTAGGGGCAGCAAACTGTAGTAACATTCTCTAAGTCCATATACTAAGAGAAGTAAAACATTAAGAGTTCATAAATAATACATGTTTAGGAAAATAAAACAGAAACTACGTCGTATTTTGAGTCTGGTCATGTTGGAAAGAAAAACAAGATCCTGAAAGAATCATCATTCTCTTCCACCAATACAGGTTTCTAAAACATGGGGAGCGATGATTTCATGTTACCATTTCTTAAGGGTCACATGGTTTCCAAATGTCACCTTCCTGGAAGTTGCTGATGTTGTTCACTATAAGTTTTCAAAATTTTATGCAATTGTCATGTTTCGAATTTATACACACTTCTAACGTGAGAGCAGGGCCAGGGATATAGCTCAGCGGCACAAGAGCCTGACTGGCAAGTGCAACGTCCTGAGTTCAATTCCTGGTACAAAAAAAAAAAAAAAAAAGTGAGAGCAAAGCCACCTGTTGGCTTCATAATGAGATGCTCACACAAACTTAGGGAAGCCTTTGCGTACAGAAGTATTTGTGCTTGAACTCAACACCAGAAGGCCCGCTGAGGTAGAGCCCACTTTGATCTTCTTAGTCACTTTCCAAGTCTAAGTGGATTCCAGGTCCTAAACAGCTCTGCAAGTCTCTTGGATTTAAAACTGTACCTGGTTCCCACACCTGCAGGGACAGTCCAAGTCCTTGTCGTCTAGCGTTCATCCTTATTATCTTCACCGTACTTTCCCTTGCTGACTGAGACATTATTTTAAAATGAGTGGTTATCCTGATCAATACCACTCCCTCTCACCCAATCCAATGTGACTCATTGTTGGTTCTGCTTGCTAGATTTGCCCCCATCAAAGTGGGCCACATGTAAACCAATCAAAGTCAAACCTTTGTCAAGTGCATCCTTTGGGAGCACAGAATTCTGTCGCTGATCATCTAACTTGATCAGCAAGTATCTCTAGGTCAACTTTCCAACTGACTTGGCACAAAGTTCTATCAAAACTGGTAGCAGCTGTTCTTAATCACTTATCTCAGATTTTCTTCTTTCTTCAGATCTGCTTGTAAAGTTTAATTGAACACTTTGATACCCCTAAAGCAACCAATAACAATGAATACTGTAAATAGAAGCATGAATAAGAGTGATGTTCTATTCTGAGATGATTATGATCTAATTGATGTACTAGATATCTAAGTGTATTATAATGCTACACTATAGTTGCTACAATGGCATTGGACCAAAGTGATAATAATCTATCCACTAATAAAATACTAAGTCATTTGTCAAATTAATAAATATTTAGATGTCTTCTCCTCTCACTACAGAGACTTTGGAAAGTATTTTTCGTTTGTGCTCATTACTCTCCCCCCACACTTTCATGAGGCTTCCAGTCTGCAAGCGTACTCTAAGTGACTTAGCTAGAGTTTCTCTTATCTACTAATTGTCTCCTGCAGCTGCTACTGAGACAGGCAGATCTGAATGCTTGCTTTTAAAGATCAAGTTCAACAGATCTTAGGAACTGATTCTCCACTACTGCTCAAAAGAGAATGCAGACCTGGAATTGTAAATGTTGCTGTTATTAACTTGAATCATGCTAACAAAACTAAAGCATGAAATCTGGGGGAGACAGTGAAATTAAATCTTAGAAAAAGAGTGAAAAATAATGCAAGGTAAAATATTTGGGGACCTTAAAACATTAAGTGGGTTCAGAAAAAGTTCAGAGAGAAGCTAAAATCTCTAAGAGAGCATTGCCTCACAAAATTCAGTGACAAAGATTTTGAGATGCAGGGAGTGATCAGTATCATTAAATTCCAAGGGCCAAAGAAAGAGTAGCTAACATTTATTGATCATTTATTTTTGCTTGCTCTGTTCTGATTTCAAAGCTACACTATACTTTTTAATGAAACCATTCTGTGATTGGGATAAATAGGGACATGTATTATCCACTAATTAACCTATGAGAAATGATACACTTCACTGAGAAACACTAAAATCTCTAAAGCTGAGATAACTATTCAAAAATTTACTATTTTCGCATGCTTCTTATCAAATTACATACTAGAATTTAACATATGTCTTTGTGCACTCTCTGTCACTGTGACAAAACAGATGAGAAAATCAACTTAAACGAGTAAGATTTATTTTTGGCTCATGTTTCAGAGGCTGCAGTCCATGGTCCATGGGCTATCACTGTGTGCCAAGGGTGGGGCAGCACATCACCCAGCAAAGCAGAGTGCTTACTGTAGGGCAGCCAGGAAGTGGCAGGGTAGGCTGGGGGTGGGCCCAGGGACAAATGTGCCTTTCAAGGGCATGCCCCCCAAATGTGTCTTTCAAGGTCATGCCCCTAGTGACCTTCTTCCTCTTGCTAGACCCCACCTGCTGAAGGCTCCACCCCCTCCCTGTAGCATCAGTAGTTGGGACCAAGCCCTCAACATGTGAGCTTCCAGAGGTCACTCCAGAACTGAACCATACATGAAAGTCATGGTCAGGGGTAAAGATGCCACATGTTCTCCACTCACAGCTTAGAAGCAAACCTACTTACACACTACAAAACACAGAGCAGAGGGGAGGATGGAGAACAGACAGGACAGCCAGCAGTGTTTCCTAGCACCATACAGAGCCACACTTGGACTTCTTAGGGGGCTATGCATGCTGACAGGCCTGAGCTGGGGAAGTGTGCGGGTCTTGAACCCGTGGCCGGCTCTTGAAGATAAGGGAAAGCTGGTGCAAAGAACTGTGGTATTCCTCGGTGGTCTTCAAGTTATGCTCTTAGTTCTGTTTGTCTCTATTTCAGTGAAGATCGTTTAGCAGGATCTGCGTCACTGTGGCTGAGTAGCCTAAGAAAAGAAATACGATTAATAGAAGTGGTAGACATGTGCTTGCACATTTTTATTTTCAAATTTCTGCTGTTTGAAAATTTTTTTTTTTTTTTTTTTTTTTTGTGGGTACCAGGGGTTGACCTCAGGACCTTGCGTGCCAGCAGGCACCCGTGCCGCTGAGCGATATCACCGGCCCCTTCTTCGTATGTGGGTCCCAGGAGTCAAACTCGGGCCCTCGCGCTTGCAAGGCAGGCGCTTACGCCGCTGAGCCATCTCACCGGCCCTGAAAAATTTTTACAATACATTTTTTCAAGGAAAGATTGTATGTGTCATGGTTTATATTATATATTAATGCATTATATAAAACAATATACTTTATAAATTCATATATTACGTAATTCTTATTCAGTATTTTAAAAGTTTTAAAAGTAGTAACAAACTTGAGAGGAATTCTACAGCTTTTATAGGCGTTTATAGACTTCCGCATATGGGAAAATAATATTATTCCTCCCCAAGCCTAACTAGCTAAGCTATTCTGGCATTGAGACCCCTACTCCCTCTCCCTTCCCACATTTTTCATGAAGATTGCAAATTTTTCTAGCATACGTAATGGCGTTTTACATTGCCATCACTCATTCATAAGGCAAAAAATGTATTCCAATTAAATTACTCCAAATAAATTATTCTGACACAACCAGAGTTGTTGCTAAATTATTCTACCAAAGTTGGATATATCTTGTTAAGAAAAACAGAAACAAAACCGCAAGACCACAAAGCACCTTGTTGCCCACAGATCAAAGGCTTGATCCCTTTGGAAGGCGTGTAGATGTCTGTGTATCAGATAAGACGATTACTGGCCAGACCCTGTTAATGACTTTTAACTTTTAGCCCGGTTAATGAGTCCAAAGACAGTGCTTTTGTCTGACAGCGTTTCTTCTCGGCCTCCTCTCTGCGTGGTACACTTTCCTCCGTATGCTCTGCTCCATGCTTAGAAGTAGGAACAGAATGGAAGATTGTCTCGGTGATGGAGCTTGATTTTCTAAAATCTCTGTTATAGAAATCCAGAGAAAATGTAGACTTCTCTCTGATACTCATAACTTTTATTAAATTGGTTCAAAACACACTGGGCATGTGGGGGTCTAGTATTTGGGGTCAAGTTATAGGGAGATATAAGCTTATGATTGATACAAGTTTAATAAGGACAGCCTTTCTGAGTCTTTAATTTTTCCACGAAGAGAGAAGTTATAAACTCCGAGATGATAAATGTTTTAAGCCACTAAGGTGGGTGGTAAGTTATTTTTTCCATGTTAGAAAACTAATATAAGCAGATAAGATCTCACTGAATGGGGAGCCAACCAGGGAAGAAACATGAAGATAAAAGCAATCTTAATCCTACTGCTCTTGTTCCTAAATGAATGGGGAGAAGTGTGTGTGGTTGCTCTTTTACTGCGCTCTACAACATAGATGAAATAGCTTGAGTTTTCCTTTTATTTAAAAGTATATGAAAACACTTATAACTCTAGTGCTGTTTCAAAACTCGTAGTTTTGTAATAAAAGCAAGCTATGACAAATTGCTGATCTTTTAAAATGCAAGTTTCCTTTCATGACAACAGCACACGTAGCTCAGTGTATTTTCACAATGGACAGGCAGGTGTAAAGTTTTTTGCAGAGTTTTGGGATTTCTGTCCATTCCGTATTCCCAAGAGACTTGAAACATCAGAACCGCCAAAAATTTCCTTCCTGGTCATATTTAAGAAAATTTTCAGACTCCACAAGATATGAAATTCTTGCTATCTTTTATATTCTTTACTTTATATGAGCTATGGTATTAAAAGAAAAGACACACAGCTTTAGAAATATGTTTTTATTGAGGACCTGCTATGTCTCCGGTCTTCTGTATTTAGTGGTGGCCAAAATAAGTATGGCTCCTCCTCTATAATACAATTACAAGGTGTCTTTCCTTTAATTTGTACAATTGGGAACTGGGTTAGTTTCTTCGGGCTGCCATAATAAATTCGCACAAAGGTGGTGGCTTGCATAATTTATATTCATGTAGTTTTGAGCCAGGAAGTTAGAAGTGAAGACGCTGACAGAGCCGACTTCCCGCGGCAGTCTCCTGGGACAGAACTTCTTGACTCTTCTCCATTCTGGAGGTTCTGGGATTCTCTGGCTTGCGGCTGAGTAACTCGAGTCTCTGGATTTGTCTTCACTTGTCTCCCTCCTCCCTTGCTATTCTCCTTGGTGCGTCTCTCATGAGGACCCTTGCCACTGGATTTAGGACCCACCTTAGTAATCCAGGATAATCTCATCTTGAGATTCTTAATTTGGTTGCAGCTGCAAAAACCTTTTTTTTTTTTTTTTCAAGGAGAATGACATCTAGTGGATCCTAGGACGGGATGCGGACATATCAGCGAGGGCACCATTGAACCCACTCCAAATACTAATCTATAATTCACAATGTAGAAATGGTATTTATATTACCAATAGGATTACATGACCCTTAATACTACATTCCTGTTAAAAATACCTTAGCAACAGATGGGAATCCACAGTCTAAGTCTAAATTTTAAAGCAAAAATGTTTCACTGTTTCATTTTCAATTTGATTGTTGAATATTTATGTTCTTTTAACTCCTAATAAAATTCATTATCTGGAGAGTCATTCTCTCCTGGAGATTGCAAAACCTCCTTGGGGAAAGAGTTTACAAAATACCTATCTTCTATATGGGAGAGGAATTCTGAAGTTTATGGAAATATTATTTGAAGTACTTATTGCCTTTATAGAGTCATTACAGATATCAACTGTGAATTGTTATCCAAACCTTAGAAGATTAAGGAAAATAATCATAGGGTTAAAAATATAAACAAATGTAACAGACAAAAATCTGATCAGTAATAATGTGCAAAAATTTAGTCACCTCATGTTAAACTATCTGTTGAATATATTTTTCTGTCACACCGATATAGAAGTCAAAACTGAACACTTCTGCTGATTGGTTGGCAAAACTATGCAACAACTGGGTAGGTGACATCTATTTGATGAACACTCACCTTAAAATTTCTGTCTTCTCGTGTAATATACCAATCATAACTTCAAGCAGTCTTTGTGGTTCCTTTGTTCAGTTTCTTTGCATAATTTGTTTAAAGTCTTATTTCTAAATATGAATCAAAACATCAAGGATATATTTCCAATCTTTTCCCTCTGTATTGAGAGACAAATAAAATTGAGAAAGCATCTTATTTTATTTTATTTTATTTTTTGTGCGTACCAGGGGTCGAACTCAGGAACTCGTGCACCTGAGCGCTCTCACCGGCCCAAGAAAGCATTTTATTTTCTTTCTTCTAAGAGAAAAACAGGCAATGATATTTTGTCTTACATCAGCTAAAACGGTTTTCTTCAATACCCATGTGGACTAAATATCTTTTTGTTATAAAAATATAGAACTGTCAGTGTGCCAGTGTGTGTGTTTTGTGTTTGTGTGATTTGAGGGACACAAAGGTATATGAGTGATAAAATGTGTTCCGTTAATTAAATCTTTCTTAGAATTCATAGATTCTGTGTGCCTGTGTTAGCACTTTTTCCAAGTAGGAAACAAATATTTTGGCGCTAGTTTTCCAAATTTGAATGGGATATGACTGCAAGTAAAGAAATTTACTTATGAGTAGGGCAAAAAGAGGGTGTGTGTCTCTCTTTGACCATCTTCCTTCTGTTAGAAGGGCGCACTCGATTTCAGGAGCTACGTGAGCACAGCGAAAAATCACTGGAAGCGTAACATAGATTTTAATAAATACAAACTATGAACTGGCGTTGGCGGCGTGGGGTGAGTTTTCAGCGCTCTCTCGCTTGCTGCTCTTCGCAGTCGCCCTGAGGTTTGTCTGTCATTGAGAGCAGATCAAGAAGCGCCACGAGAAGGGGCCGGCGCTGAGTTCAGAAGTTTGGGGCCTGTCCTCCGCCGTCTCCGCTCATGTCACGGTGATGAATGGAAAGTAACCCAACACCACTGCTGTCTAAATTCACTGGAAGAGTTTGTGATCATATCGCAATCCAAGGCTACTTGTTTTTCCAGCCTACCACTTGTCGGCACGACGAAAGTCAAGGGTTATCACTGATGGTGAGTAACATCCTACAGTGACCCCATGTGGGCCGAGGAGCCACTTTTGTATGTTTGAGAAAAGAAAATCCATCCCAAAATTGTAAAAGTGCAAGCATTTTTTCCTGTAGCCATAATCTAGACGTATTTTATTTCCTTTCATAAATCATTAGCCCTTACCTAACATTAGAGGAAGTACAATGCTGGGTAAAGCCTCTCTCATAAACTAAGAATGTTAGATGTAAAAATGAGAACCTTCTGTAGTTTCTTGAAGTCTTCTTTGCAAATAAATTAAGCTGTATGCAAATAACCATTTAAGCGCAAAAATTCCATGAATTCTGTCCACAAGCAATGATAAATTCAGCTTAAGATACATTGCATACTATTATTTGTAAAACTAATATTGTTAAATTTAACTTTTTCTTTTCTAAATGATTGCTTTTCTATAATAGCTTAGCAGGATTAGAAGACAGGTTAGGATAAGTTCTAAGGGTAAGAGAAGGAACTTCTGATTTCTAATTTCAGCTTTCATTAATTAAAAAATGGACTGATTTTCTTAATCACTTAGTCTTTGAATTGAACAACCATCCCACAATAACTCTAGTAATAAGATACCTCCAGTACAATGGAGGAGGCTTCCTTTGCTTAGAGTTGAGCAAGGTTAACCCACCAAGGTTTTCTGAAGTGTATGCATTATGCATTTAACTCATGTAAGAAAGATACTATGATTTATGGCTTCTAGTGTTTACACTGGATCTATATTTAATTACCAGTATCTGGTTGTCAGAACGTCATATATTTGCAAAAGATAAAGCTAAAACTTTAGGCTCGTTTAGGACATTTGTAAGAGTAGATCTATTTAAAACACATCAGTAACCAAAGTCACTTTAGAAATGACTTTGAAGTAAAAAATCAGTTTATCATAAAAATTCTTGGGAAGTCAAGCATACTCTTTTACAAAAGCAATGACTTAATGAATCACATGCTGTGTTTACAAGATCAAGAACTAATCTTATTCTGATAAATATAATGGAAATCTAATCAGTAAGAGAGATTTCAAAAGTTAGATTTTAAATGGAACTAACATATGTGGTATGATCAAAAAATACAGTGAATGTTTAAATGTTAAAAATTTATTACAGTAAAAGACACAGTGATGTTAATCACCTGAAAATATTCTCCCTCATTTTGAGCCCCTATCCCATCATTCTTGCTACTTTCTGAAGCAGTTCTGGGAATTCTCTTTCATGAGTGTCTTTATTTGGTATCATTCTGGCTGCCTCAGTGTACTGAATCAATTTGGGACATTTACCTTTTTTAGTCACTTTGACTTTGGGGAAGAGACGGAAGTCCCATGGTGCCAGATCTGGTGAATGAAGTGGATGAGGACACACAGTAATGTTTTACAAGCCTGCCTGTCCCCGGGACTGCACTCAGCCGCAGCATTCACCGCACTTTTCATCACACTTTGTGAAGATATTCATGAAAAAGGACGTTCAGAACTGCTCCAGAAAGTGGCAAGAATGAGGGGATCAGTGTGTTCAAAGCAAGGGACTGGGCCGGTGAGATGGCTCAGCGGCGTAAGCGCTTGCCTTGCAAGCGCGAGGGCCCGAGTTCGACTCCTGGATCCCACGTACGAAAAAGGGGCCGGTGATATCGCTCAGCGGCACGGGCGCCTGCTGGCGCTCGAGGTCCTGAGGTCGACCCCCGGTACACACAAAAAAAAAAAAAAAAAAAAGCAAGGGACAGTATTCTGAGGCTAATGGAAATGTGTCTTTCACTGTAATTTTTAAAAATTTACTCGTTCTCTGTATATTTTGCTCACACCTTGTATATAACTTATCTACTGGCATATAATTTAGTCTGTATGAGAGTAAAGAATACATTCTAAGGGATGGGATTAAACTCAGATAAATACCCTACCTGTGTTGATAATTACATAGTGTTGTTTCGTTCCCTCCTTCCTTTTTCCTTTTGTCTTTTTTCTTCACAGCAGACATAATCCTTTTACACATTAAGTTGGGGATGTCTATTCACTTAATGTGTTAGGTAGGAGATTCTATTATATTTTTCATAAAATAGTTTATACTCACCTTAACCCCTTCATTGAAGATAAACATTTTTGCTATCTAGCTATATATTTCAGAGACAAGAATATGATAATTTATTTTTTAAAATATATTTTGGTATATGTGACATTTTAAAACTCGGTTCTATTTTTGTGCTCTTTATATTTTCACTTAGCGCCTCCTGTTTTCAGAGATGTCAAAGTAAACACTGATCAAATTAATCATCTTTCTGGGATGATCCCTTCATAAAGATTTCTTACTTTAATTATGAGGCTACCTTCTATCTGAAAGACTCTGCCTGGCTGTGCAGGATGAATAAAGTTCTGATTACTCAAAAAATACTAAGGTAACTGTGAATTATGTGAATTATATTTACTAAGTTCTGAGTGCATTCAAAAGAAGGGAAACTACAGCAATAGACTGAGAAGAAACCAAGACAGTTTTGTGAACAGAACTGTATAATTAATTTTTGAAACACTTGTTCCTCCAAATCTTGGAGGCACTTTGAATTTCTCTGCTATTCGATTTATGGTTTATGGAAAAAGCAGCTGACAGGAGGACAATTCTTTAAAAACATCAAGTGACTAAAAAATCAAGGTATTGTTGTCTAGGCTTGTGATTCTCAAACTGCGAGACGATGCATCGTGTTTAACTGGAGGGCTTGTAAATGCACATTGCTGGACCTTCCTGTGAGATTTTCCAACTTGGTAGGTCTGAGAAGGAACCGGTGAGTTTGTATTTCTGAGCATTTCACAAGTACTGCTGAGACCCATGGTCTCAGGACCACACTTTGAGAGCCGCTTGTCTACGATACTTTTGTTCACACGATGAGTGGAAAGTGCTCTAGATTTATGAGAACATTGGATCCTCTTTCAGATGCTCCATGTGCTAAAAGCATGTGCTTATGGGTGTTGAACGGTCTCGCAAGACTTAGTGTGATTATCTGTTGTGTATTTGATCAGTGTGGACTAGAACTGCCCTGACCTGGCTTTAAAGAATCGCCTTTATGAATCTATTCTGAATTCTGGGTTCAATGAATCACTGAACCTGGGCTTAGCCATGGTGCAAGTATTTATACCTGGAAAAGAGACAGTAGTTTCTCCTGGCTTTTCTTTCCTTTTTGGTGTCTTTATTGAGAGGCAAAAAATTTATTTCTGGGCCGGTGAGATAGCTCAGTGGCATAAGCACCTGCCTGGCAAGCATGAGGTCCTGAGTTCGACTCCTGGTACCCACATATGATAAAAGGGCCAGTGATATCGCTCAGCTGCACAGGTGCCTGCTGGCGCGCGAGGTCCTGAGGTCAACCCCGGGTACCCACAAAAAAAAAAAAAAAAAACTTTATTCCTTACCTCAAAATTACCCATGATTCTCTATCTTCCCTTCCTTGGGTGTATTATTTCATGTATATACTTCAAACTGTACTCTTTGGAGGTTAATAATAAGCATACTTGGGTAAAAAATGAAGCAAAAAACCTGTAGATGTTCTTTATCCATCACTGGAATCACATTTATATTTGTTCTTTTTTTTTTTTTTTTTTTTGTGGGTACCGGGGGTCAACCTCAGGGCCTCGCACACCAGCAGGTGCCCGTGCCGCTGAGCGATATCACCTGCCCTTTTTCATATGTGGGTGCCAGGAGTTGAACTCAGGACCTTGCACTTGCCAGGCAGGCGCTTATGCCGCTGAGCTATCTCACCGGCCCTATATTTGTTCTTATTGAAAGGTGACTTTGTCCCTTGGGGGTAGTTGGTGCTGTCTGCAGACATTTCTGGACCTCAGCACGGGGTATGGTATGCGGTTCCGGAGCACAGGCGGCAGAGGCCAGGGATGCCGCTGCTCACCCTGCAGTGCCCAGGAGAGCTCCCCCAGTGCAGGCATCCAGCGCCAAGCGCACAGGGCAGCATTGAGAACTGCCACGGGCAACGCCTGCTGAGCAGGCTCTTTACACGTCTATAAACACAGACGTGTTTCATTTTTAATCACATAGTATTTGCTTTTGCCATATGACTTTTCTAATATGTTTCTAAATTTTAAAATATTTCCTTCTTTAACAGTTCAAGTGACTGTAATATCTCAATTTTACTCATTAGGCTTTTAAAATATTTTAACTGACAATTAAGAATTATTATGCTGTACAACATAATGTTTGGAATTACATATACATTGTAGAATAACTAAATCTATACTTAACCTGTGCATGACATCATAGGTTATTTTTGTGAGAATACATAAAACCTGTCAGTGATTTCAAGTATGTAACACATCCTTACTTCCTATAGACACTCTACAATAGATTGTACAATTTATTTATTTATTTATTTATTTTTTGTGGGTACCGGGTTCGAACTCAGGACCTTGTACTTGCCAGGCAGGGGCTTGTGCCGCTGAGCTATCTCACCGGCCCAAAATTGATTTATTAAATACATTCACCTTTCCCTTTATTACATTTTAGAGAAGCAAATTACCAGCATAACTTTGATTAGGTGATATTGATTTTCATATTTTGGATGCTATAATAATTTTGAAACTTCTCACTTTCTCTTCAGTCATCTGTATTTCCCGGAGCAGTAGATTTTTTTCTTTATCTTATTATAAAAAAATGATTATGAACGTATCTTTTGAGGAGTCAGTTGATAGTGAACAAAGACATTAGTGATTTTGTTTTGGTTTAACTGATTCCAACTTCATAGAAGCTGCTAGATCATGAGGATATACTCAAGAAACAACAGGGGACCAGGCTGAAGTAAATGTGGGCAGTGGTTAGAGATGGTGGTTAGAGATCTTAATGCAAAAAGAGAAGCTCAGGAGCTGTTGGGGGTGGGCAGGAAAAGTACAAATATTTTTAAAAAGAGCCCGTGGTGCAATCAGGAAGCTTTTTCCTCAAAGGGCAGTTGCTGCGGCAGCGACTGAGTCATCCTCCCAGTGTTGTCTGTCCTAGATTCAGCGAGCAGGAAATGAAAGTTCAGTGTTGCTTACTGTCAATTACCATACACATAAACAGATACAGGAAGATCAAATCACGTTACTTAGCCTTAATGCCCTGGGATGTTTCAATAAATATGTTAGGTATTTACTCAATATAAATATTAAACTTATGTACCCCAAGGCCAAATGTGATGGTTTTCCTTTTGCATTTTTTTTTTTTTTTCTTTTTTCAAGCACCCTCTGTTCCCACACACTTTCGTTTTGAATTCTCCAACCTCCAAGTCCCTGGCCTGTCTGCTTCCCTTTCTGCTCATGGTGCAAGAGTGCGATCACCCAGGCCCCTCATAAAGGTAAAGTTGGTGCCAGCGAGTAATCCCCTTGGGTCACTAATGCACATTCACACATCTGTGAATGCCTTTAGGAAGCTTCAGAAGTGCAGTGTGACTCCAACTTCAACATTAAGCCACTGCTCATGTTCCCAGCCCAGGCTCCAGGGAGTTCAACCCCTGCCTATTAGCAAGCTGACGATGGAAGAGAGCGCTGTAAATCTCCCAGGCAATGATAAAGCTGATGCTCCCGGAGCCCTTGGAAAGAGCGCGTTGCAATTAAAAAACAGAACCTTGAACCTTGGCCTTTTGACAGAACAACACCCACACTAAGTTAATGAAGACCATGAGAGGATAAACTAAATTGTAAACATTTCTTGTATCTCTTTTCAGTTATCATCTTGTTGCAAGCAGAATGGAAGAAGAAAGTAAACATCAAGAATCCAAATTAGTCTGTAAAACACATATCAATCTCAAACAAATAATTTCTTATTTTGAGCTGTTGCCAGCATTTGGCTTACATATCACTTGGTCACTTTTGCTAAGATAGAAAGGTGACAAGCTTGTACCTCTACCATATAGGTACGATTAATGAAGATTTTTTTTAAGACTTTCAAAGATAGCTGGCCAAAGAACAGTTGAGCTTGTAACAAGAAAAATAATTCATCAGATACTACATGTAGTTTACTAAATACCATAGGTTTTATTTTAAGCTTCAGGACAGTTTAAGAGATTTTATTACTGTGCACACTTGACAGAGAAGGAAACTGAAGTTTAAACAGGTTAAGTAGTTCAATGGTAATCCCACCAACTTGAAATGGAAATAGAAGTACTCTGACCCAGTTCTGTTCCATTTCAAAAGGTGTTTTACATTACTTGATATCTCCTACTATGAATCTAACTGGGCTCTCTTGTGAGGAGGGAATCGAAATAGGAATTTAAAGTCCAAAAAATGAAGGGTATATCAAATCCCGTATGCTTTAATTAAATGTATGTTTTTTTTTGGTGACAATATGGAACAACAGTTCATCTCCCTTTGCTTAAAAATAAGCAAACTCAACTTTTACAATGAGATATTAAGCTTTTCCACCCTATCCCAAATGGAGTAACTGATAGGATTCATTGATTAATGACTAGTGGGGACTGTTTCTATCTTATGTGGGATAGAGAAGTAATACTTAGGCTTAAGGAGAGGGAGAGAAAGATGTTACAATTGAAAAGATATAAGAATGATGAAGAATTTCTTCCTTAATTTATACTTTCCACAGTTATTTTCTGTATATTACTTTTTAAATACTTAAGGTGAGCCTTAGAAATAAGGCCCACTTTCTACAAAACGTACCGGGAACTTGAAAATAAAATAAGAAAAAATATTGCCACACCCTAGGAAACAGTAGAACACCATTGTCCACTGATTAACCTAAAAGAAGTTTAAACTATGACTGTTTCACAGATTATTAATAATACTCATACAATCAGGAATAAGTTTATTAAAATGATACTTATGTTCTTTATGGCAAAGGGACCAGAATAATTATTATTAGGCTAGATAGGACCATCCTTAGCTATAGCTATGTAATATTCTCATATAATTTTGAAATGGGAAAATAACTTAAGAATTTCTGGGGGCTGGTGAGATGGCTCAGCGGCATAAGCGCATGCCTGGCAAGTGCAAGGGCCCGAGTTCGAGTCCCAGAACCCACATACGAATAAAGGGCCGGTGATATCGCTCAGTGACACGGGCGCCTGCTGGCGCGCGAGGTCCTGAGATTGACCTCCTGTACCCACCAAAAAAAAAAAAAAGAATTTCTGATGGTTTGTAAAGCTGCACAATTTAATCATTTTTATAGTTTAAGTGACTTAACAGATTGACTTTTTACTGCATGGACAGTAAGTGAAAAGCTTAATTGGTAAAGTTCACAGTTCATGGAGAATACACAAAGTACCAGTGAACAACAACTCCTCGAGGCGTGAATATACCTACTGGGTGAAAAATCATCATTTTGTTTACCTGAAAATACTTTTGGTGCAAATGACTTTACAGCATTTTTGATTGAAATCTTTCTGTTGATTGGCTTTAAGCAGAAGAGAGGCTGCCCTGAACTATGTAATGAAATCCCTGTGGTACTGCTTGCAATCCACCTAGATGATTCAGGAAAATTCCCCCAGCCATATCCTGAAACTGCAAGTCTTACTTGCTCGGGCAGTCTCAAAACAACAGTGAAGACATAGAAACTCCCTAAAGACTTCAAATTTCATCCAAGTTATACTTATGCAATTTCGTTTCTTAATTTTAAATAACATTTTGGAATTAGAGAAAAAGAGTTATCTGATAGTTTTTCATAGAAAACTCTTATATTTTATCAGTTAGACTAAACTACAGTTTAGGTAGATCGTAATTATCCCTTAGAGACAAACCACTATATTTCATAGAATTCTCAGAAAAAATAAATATAACTTCAACCCTTAGTACAATATATAAAATATATATCCATATCTTAAGAATTTTATAATAATGCACTATTCGATGTATACATCATAATAGTTGAAATGTGGAGGAATATATTAGATACTTGCAGAATGTTCCAGACTGCCTAGATTCATTTCCAGGGTTTATTTAGTTTTTAACTCTTTATGATTCAGGTTTTTTATTTTTTAATTTGTAAAATACAATTTATCAATAATACCTGCTTTGTAGGGTTTTTATTATGATTAAAGACACAAAAATTGCTTATAACACTCTTTAACACATGATAAAGGACTGTGGAAGTATTCAGTGCTGGTATTGTTTTTACTTTTTATTTTAATATGTTCTCTTTTCTTTATAAATATATTTCTCCTCTTTGGGTAAATTTTTGTCTGAGAAATTAATATTGTTTAGGTATGCATGTGAAAATGTTATTATAAATTTACTAGGAAAAGTGTAAAAAATAATTTACAGTAGTTGCTCTTGTGTTCTTTAGAATTTAGTGAATGAAATGAGAAAAAATAGAACATATGAATATGTGACTAGGTTTGTTAAAGATTGTCAGCCAGCCATATACAAGTTAACAAGAACCACAAAGTAGAACTGCTATGAAATGGCAATCAGGAGCCACTGGTAAAACCAACTGATCATCTCCTAGTTTTCTAACTAGTCGAGGAGACTCAATGGAAAGGCACAAAGCATGTCTCATTTAAAAGCATCTTAATGGAATAAATGTGTAGGTTATCATCAAGGGTTTCAAGATTAAGTATCCACGCTTCAACAAGAATCCTATCATCCTTAATAGGTCAGTTAAAACCATCATGCATATGAACACAATTGTAATCCATACACACATAATATTTGTATCATTTTTATATGTTGGGTCAAGTTCCTAAAAGTCTTCAAACCTACACCTTAATGGCATTGTACTATTACATCAAATGACATATTTTCTTATTGTTGGGCTGTCTTTGTGTGTGTGTAGCATAGCAAGAAAGGGTATGACTTCAGTGGCTTGAATAATGTTTTACTAATTTTCAATTAGAATTTTCTTCATGTATGAATTTATTGCTATAATTTTGTTGTCTTTGTTTTATGTCTCTCTTGCTCCTTCTTACTAAAACAGGGCTTATTTGCTCTTTCATGTCTGATGGGTAGATCTTCTACATTACACTTCTAAATATAACCCTGTTCTTGCATTTATTTATTTATTATTTACTTATTTATTTTTTAAGACAGGGGCCCACTATGTACCCAAGCTTTGAACTCACTGTGTAGCACAGGCTGGCCTTAAACTCGGGTCAATCCTCCTGCCTCAGCCTCCTGAGTGCTGGGATTATAGGCATGTGTCATGAGGGCTGGCTTATTTTTCAAATAAAATACAGAATGAGTTAGCTAAGCATCACACCTGCTAGTGGACTCGTGTTGACAGAATTGTCATCATTAATTTTGAAGAACACTTACAACCTTACTGATAGGTTCCCACCATTCAGGAAAACATACTAATGAATTGCACAATTTTCTTGTTACTAATTCTAATAGACATGCCTCTGGGCATACACTGTTCAATATGTAGTTAGATTTTATTTCTAATATATAATTTTTCTAAGGTACAGATGTTTTCTATCACTATTTTAGGAATATTTCTTTAAAATTAAGATGAGACACTGAATTTTATGAAATGATGGGGATATGTTGAGACTTAGCTTTTTCCCATTATTTATGAATTACCATCAGATTTGCTCTTGTTCAATTATCCATCCACTCTTGAAATAAAACCTTTGTCATGAGATTTTAGTAAGAACACTGGACTTGCTCACATTTTATGGTTGTATTTGTATCAATGATTGTAAGTAAGCTTTATTTAGAATGTGATTATAGTTCTTTTGGTAGTTTTTAGTTTTGGAATTTTATTTGCTTTAAGTACAGATTAAACCCTTTATACTTATTTTTGCCTTTATGCTAGGGTGGTTCGGCCACAATCGTGGCACTCCTGATGTCTTGGGCCACTAAGTTCTTGTTGTGGAGTTACTCTGTGAACCATAGAATGTCTCGATGTGTTCCCGGGCCGTATTCACTGCAGGCCAGTTGGAAGCCTTCGCCTTGCCCAGTTGTGATAATCACAGATGTTGCCAGATATTCACAATGTCCCCTGCAAAATAAAACTTTACCTCTGGTGAAATCCATTGTGTGTTCTTGGGAAAGTTAAATGTTTTTCAAAATTTCCCGGTGGAGTTGTTTTGTGGAATGGCAAGGACTTTCCACAATATTGGTGGATTCTACAGCTCAAATATTTAGTTCTACTACTCATAGTAGATCCTTATCATTTCTATGTGTACTATTTGTATTTTATAGATGAAAACTTGTAACTCACCATTTTTAAAGGCCATAATCCATATGTGCTTACTGAGTAGTCTCCAATTTTTAAAATCATTGGTGTTGCAGTAAGAAGGTAAAAGTCTAAAACCAAGTTCTATGACATTGAAATAGAAAAAATATTAACCCACAAAATTGCCAAGGATGAGGGCACACGTATCTACCCTTGGTTCATTCTATATTTGCTCTACTATGCAGATAACAGAGGGATAGTTATCATTTTTCAGAAGCTTTAGAACTAGAGTGCATAGGAAATATACTGAGGAAATCAAAACTGAAACATGGTTTACCAAAGGAAATGGAATGAAAGGCAAATCTATTACACAGTAGGGTAACTATAGGTAGTAATAATATATATTATTTTAAAAGTTTGAAGGAAGGATTTTCACCACAAATTATAGTAAATATTTGAGGAGATAAATATCCTTTTCCTGTCTTGAACATGTACAGCATATATATGTACCAGAACATCACAGTACTCCATACTATGTATTATTTTTGTGGCTCAGGTAAGAAAGTTGAAGCTAAACTACTGTGCTAAAGCAAGTAATATGGAGATTGGTGGTAACAGAAGGAAAGAACAATTGGAAAAGGGGGATACTGTAAAGGTTTTGTGAGTATTTTTAACACTGTTAATGTAAAAGCAGTTATAAAAGTACACTATTAATTATATCAGTAACAAATGTCAGAATTAGTAAAGATGAAAACAAATTCAAACTGTTATAGTAAAGAAGACTCATTTAATTATTGCATTTACATAAAGTAGCGGTAAGTGCAATTTACTTAACAGAAGCACACCCAGACCTCAGCAGCCCAGGGACCTTGATCTGGCCCTGCCTACTGGCCGGAGGGCTGACACTGGGAAATGAACCCTGTGCCACTCTGATGTATCCAACCCAACAGGCAGAACAAGAGCAGAGCAAGAGCAGAGGCAATGCAGGGGCACCTGGGAAACCCAGCGGCATGCTTCAGGTGGGAATTCGGCCACACTTGCATTGCTGTGGAAAGCCAGTACCAGCCTCAGTTACGCTGCGGAGGTTTAGGGACCAGGCACATGTTCTGAAATGGCAAATTATCAAGCAAGGGCTTCTGCTCAGGTAAACAGGCAGGGATCCAGTCACCAGAACAAAGCTGTAAGTGAGAGGAAGGTAGAAGTGGAGTTGTTAGAACACAGCTACAGCTCAGTGCAGGGCGACTTACGTTTAGTCTCACAGTTAGCTAACATGCCAAGTGTCCCAGTAGGGTGTGGAGAGATGTTGAGTCTGCAGGTGGTTTTTTAAGGAATTCCAGCTGTGTGGAGAGCAGATCTTCAGCCTTGAGAATTCTACTTGACTGCGGATTCAATATAAGCTAATACAGTTATCTTCACATGGGACTATACATCAATATCCAACAGGGTGGTCTAAAAATGTATTGTGCTTACTTCCTGACTTAATTTCACAGAACACAGTAACAGATAGCACAGGGACAAAGAGATTGTCCGAGGTGCCAGCAGGAATGTACTGTAAAGGAGCGAAGCAGACACAAAATTAAGAAATCAAGAAAGGGAGAGCAAGAATAAGAGCAAGGGCAGGGAATAGGGTGGAGGAAAAAAAAAAGAAAAGAAAAAAAACAGGAAAGAAGGAAGGAAATAGAAACAAAAAACAAAGTCCTAAGATGCTAAAATGGCAAGGGCCACTTGGCTGCCTTGGAGCGTGAAGGCTGTGAGAACAGCAGAGGTGGGTGAGCAAGGTAGAGTCCTGGTTTGGGGTAACTATGCCAATCCATGTGAGATTTTATTTGAGGGAGCTTCAGACATTTGCTGAAGTAGGGCATGTATGTTTTCTTACATGGTATTTCCTGATTTTTATTCTTTTTTTTTTTTTTTTGTGGGTACCGGGGGGTCGACCTCAGGACCTCGCGTGCCAGCAGGCACCCGTGCCGCTGAGCGATATCACTGGCCCCTTTTTCGTATGTGGGTTCCGGGAGTCGAACTCGGGCCCTCGCGCTTGCAAGGCAGGCGCTTACGCCGCTGAGCCATCTCACCGGCCCCTGATTTTTATTCTTGGCAGTTGATCTTCTTAACTCTCTTTTGGTCACTGGAAATATTCTGTAAATGCAAGATACAAATCTGTAACTATTCCTCAGAGTAGCAGATGAAAAAATACAGCTCATATTTTTCCCCCAAAAGGAAAATAAGAGGCCTTGTTCATCCCAGATGAGCAACGAGACATACTGTAACTGTTTCAAGGGTTATCGTGTGGCAAAGATGCCACTTTTTACCAAAAAGCAGAATTGGAACTAATGGGGCATTTTGTAAAACAATATAAAGATGAAATTTCTAACATTGTAGCTGTTTAAAAATGATGAGAACGATCACAAGACGTCACTGCTGTGGAAGGCAGTGTGTACCCTGGCAGCGACCATGTACAGAGGGAGTGAAAGGAGCGTGCCAGCCTAGGCATCAGAGGGGAGGAGTCATCCCGCCTTTGACATCTTACATCTTTAGGTTGGGCGATAATAGTATTAGACCTGGCATATAAAGAATTAAACTTTTAGGAGATATATATGAGGGGTGACTGGCATATACAATGAATGTTTAAATTTTAAAAGTGTGTTACAGTAAAGAGACATTGCTGTTAACCCCCTTAAAATACTCCTCTTCCCAATTCACAATATCTATTGTACATGTATTAATTATTGTTACTCTCCTATTATCTTGTTTTGAAATTCTGTTTGATTTTATTTTCTTCTTTTTAAAATTAAAAAAAATTACTCCTCTTGCTTCAAACACACTTATGCCATCCTTCATACCACCTTCTGAAGCAGTCTGGAAGTTCTTTCATGTCTTCATGAGGTGTGACCAAAAATACAGTGAATGCTGCTGCCCAGTGCCTCCTAATGAAAAGACAGGCTCAAAAAAATGTGATGCTGTGTCCTCATCCACCTTATTCACTGGATCTGGTGCTGTATGACTCTTGGCTCTTCTCCAAAGTCAAAATGACCAGGAAAGGCAAACGATTTGAACTGATTCAGGACATTGACACAGCCACAAGAGTACAATAAAAACATGAAAAACAACTTCAAGAACTGCTTCGAGGGCCGGTGAGATGGCTCAGTGGCATAAGTGCCTGCCTGGCAAGCGCGAGGTCCTGACTTCGATTCCCTGGCTTCGATTCCCAGAACCCACATACGACAAAAGGGCCGGTGATATAGCTCAGCGGCACGGGCGCCTGCTGGTGCGTGAGGTCCTGAGGTCGACCCCCGGTACCCACAAAAAAAAAAAAAAAAAAAAAAAAGAACTGCTTCGAAAGTGACAAGAATGGGATAAGTGTATTTGAAATGAGAAGAAGTATTTTAAGGGTATTAATGGCGATATGTCTTTTACTGTAATAAATTTTTTAAAATTTAAACATTCACAGTATTTTTCAATCACACCTAATCTCTATCAGTGTCACTCATTTAATGTTGATGTGCCAAATATATTTGCTATTTCCAAACATAGAACTCATATTGATATCATTTTTTATGGAAAAACATTTTTTCTTTGATTTTTGTGCATTCTTCAAATATGAGTTTGATCCTTGATTTGTCATTATTTTAAGACAGGGTCTTGCTATATGACCAGGCTGTTCCAAAAGTCATGATTCTCCTCCTGGAGGATCACAGGAATATGCACCTGGCTTCCTGGCTTCTTTCTTCTTTCCAAGATAATTCTCAAACAGAAAACATCATAAACTTGTACTGAGAAATACAACATCTAGAAATTTGTAAAGAAGGGTTAATATTATTGGTTTTCAACATAGTTATGTGAGTTATCTAATTATGTGCTTTAGGTTTTCTTCTATGAAGATGTTAGCTTAATTCTCTAAACTATGCTTAATTTCACATCTGTAATATGACACAAATACCTACTGCATAGGATTGAAATACAGAGGTACCTCAGTTCGTGAACTTATTTTCTTCCATGATTCTGGAGAAGATTTTTGTAGTCATGTTCATCACTTAGTGTGGAATTAGCAAACAGAAGCAAAATTTTGCCCAAAGCTTCTGTTCAAGAACCAAATTGTTTGCAAGCAGAAGTATTCATGAAACAAGGTATACTGTAACCATGTGAATTAACTCATGTAAGATGACTGACCTATATTTTCCCAAAGTTTGTAACATACATTTACAGCCAACACAAATTCATCTGCAAACAATACTATATTGCTTCATGGGTGTTGCAAGTACTTTATATCAGAATATTTTTAATTTCTCTCTTCCATCCCTTACAGTATGATTATTTATTTCTCTTATCCAAAAACTATAACCACAAAATGTGTCATTTTTATTTTGGAACAAAGTGTTATATACAAATCAATTAAAAATAACAAAAATAAACATTTCATTTCCATTTCACTTCTTTCTTCTCTAATGTTCTTCCTGTCTTCTATATAGATTTGAGTTTCTTTTTTTTTTTTTTGTGGGTACCGGGGGGTCGACCTCAGGACCTCGCGCACCAACAGGCACCTGTGCCGCTGAGCGATATCACCGGCCCCTTTTCCGTATGTGGGATCCGGGAGTCGAACTCGGGCCCTCGCGCTTGCAAGGCAGGCACTTACGCCGCTGAGCCATCTCACCAGCCCCTAGATTTGAGTTTCTGACCTATATCATTTCCTTCTCTCTGAAGAATTTCTTTTAACATTCTGTATAGCAGTCTACTAGTGACAATTTCTATGATTACTGTTTTTCTGAGAAATTATTTTTCCTCTACTTTTGAAGCGCAATTTTGTAGCATATGGCCTTGTAGTTTGGAATTTTCTTCTTTTAATACTTTAAATATTTTTCTCCATTCTCTTTTTACTTGGGTGGTGTTAGTTTTCATTACTATAAAAATACAGGTGTTATATCAACTCATAAAGGGAAAAGATTCGTTTGGGCTGACAGTTTTGGAGGATTCAGTCATGGTGCATCGGCTTCGTTCCTTTGCACCTGTGGTGAACCAGCATCTCATGGTGGCAGAGCAAACTGTTCACCTCATGGCTGGGAATAAAAAGACAGAAGACGTGGCTGGAGTCCTTAAGGGCATAGCTCCTATGATATAAAACTCACACAAAATACTACCTCTTAAAATTTCTACCACCTATGAATAGTACAAACTTGGGGACTGTGTAAGTCAGCTTTCCCATTGCAGGGACACAAGAACCTACACCCACAGCTTTGAGGAGGAGAGACTTAGTTTAGCTCATGGCTTTAGGAGGTTCAGTCCATAATCATCTGTCTCCAAGGCAGGAACATCATGGCAGAAGGGCATGAAAGAGCAAAGCTTCTCATTTCACAGAAGTGTGGAAGCAGAGGAATGGAGCAGTAGCAGAGAGGAAGGGGTGAGGTACCAGATATAGACCCTGAGCTCATTCCTACATGGCCCATCCAGACATATCTAGCAGTGTCTTTGATTTCCTACAATTTATATATGATATATCTAGTTATAGAATTTTAGTATTTATTTTGCTTAGTGTTTTCCGAGCTTTCTAGTTCTGAGGTTTGGTGTTTGTGATCAGTTCTGCAAAGTACTCAGCCATTATTCAAAAAAAGTCTCATTTCTCTCTTTTTTGGTTTTCCTGCATAATGTTATAACTTTTGTAATAATCCTGATTATTAAATATTCTGTCTCATCTTTTTAATTCTTTTTTCTTGCTTTGCACTTTAAGAGATTTATATTGGCATATGTTCAAGCTCACTGATTCTTTCTATAGCTCTGTCAAATCTAGTAATGAACCCATTAAAGGCATTCTTCATTTCAGTTACAGTGTTTTTGATTTCTAGCATTTCTTTATGATTCCTTCTTGGATGTTCCATCTTTCTGCTTAGAATACCTATCTGATTTTGTATGTTGCTTTCTTTTTCTATTAGAGTTTTAAGTATATTGAACATAGTTGTTTTAAATTCCCTATGTGATAATTTCATAATTTCAAAATCTTTGCAATATCTGGTTTTGGTTTTGATGTTTGCTTTGCCTCACCAGAGTATTTTTTTGTGTGTGCTATTTATTGTGTCTTGTAACTTTAGTTAAAAGCCAGACAAGATTATCAGAAAAGGGGAACTGATGTAGCTAGAAATTTAGAATGACATTTTAGTTTTTCTATCTAGTGGTTAGGTTCTGTTTATGTTTGCTGTAGCTATGGTGTCATGTGCTAAAATATCTTTTAGTATCTGTATTTTTGCTTTCTATGTAGTTTTTGGATTTTCCTAGACAGGGCATAAAGAGAATTTGAGTTTTATAGGTCTTTTAGCTGTATTTCTATTATGGAATGGTGGTAAAGTGGAGAGGAAGAGTGTGTACAGTAATATCATTAGGTTTCAGTATTTTATTTTTTTATTTATTTTATTTTTTTATGTGGGTACCGGGAGTTGACCTCAGGACCTCACGCTTGCCAGGCAGGTGCTTATGCCACTGAGCTATCTCACGGGCCCAGGTCTCAGTATTTTAGTGAGCCTCAGGTAGGTATTTCCAGTCTCCCGGGTTAGTTAGAGTCTGGTAAAGTACCAATCAGTTAGTTTCAGTATAATTTTCTTGGGACCCAAGGAAACTTAATTGGAATACAAAACCCTGGGAATATATTAAAATTGTTGCTTTTTTCTACTCCCTTGATGGATACAAAGGTAATTTTTCTCAAATCATTATAGTATTTGGTTGAGCACCTGGAGGAAAAATTTACAGAAATACAGATGTTTTCCCTAAGACTGGCCCACTCCAGAGTGTTTGACTTTAGCTAGTCTACACTGTATGCCAGCAGTTCATCTATTATAGTTTAACATCGTTCCCACTGATACTGGCTCCAAGGGGAGGATTCTGCTCCCCGTAAGCTGTGAGTCTGAATTTACCTGCCCATTTCTTCCAGTTTTTGGGGAAAATGTTTAACTTGATTCCTAAATTCTTTGATTAATTTAAGAATTGTTAGTTTTCAATTCATTCAGCTCTTTTTCACTTTTGGATAAGACTGACGAATTAACTCTACAGGTTGAATTACAAATCAGAAATCAAATGTCCCATATTAGACAATAAAAACTGTGTCTCTTCAATGTATGTGATATACATGTGATTATTGTTATTTTAGCCTTATGTTAAATAAAATTCTTGAATTGAGCATAATTCTTTAAAATTGTTTCTCTAATATGGTCTGATATGCTCAATAAGCAATAATTAGATATACTTTTGCCACGCAGTTATTAAACTATGTTGTGTTATTAAAATTATGAATTAAAAAATCATGTAGAGGCTTTTAGTATAGGATTTCCAGTTTTTACTATGCAGGAGTTACCTCATTAATTGAATAAAGTCACTAAAAGATCTAGTATCTGCACAGACTGAGTCAGAACTCAAGTTCAGGCAACAGGAGTTCTTCTTTCACGATGAGAAAGTCCTTAGCCATATAGGAAAATATTTGTAGTCCCAAACACAAGTTTAGATTCACACACATTTTACCCCTCACACATTTAGGGGCATTTAACAAAATTATACTGTGCTTCTATTTCCTACTTAACTTTCATGAGTTAATCATAGCTCTCTGTAACTTGTGGTACCTTTGAAACTTTCCTCTTATGGTTTTGTTTTCCAATTCATAAGTATTATCCAGTCTAGATTCTAAGTGCAGAGTTGAAAGAAAAATAATAAATCCTTAAATCTCACTTGGTGAAAAGCAGCAGGTGCAGCATTCTTCCCTAAACCCATTCTTCTCTTGTGGGATTGAAGATTCTGTCTCTGATATCAGTATGCCTCATTGCTGCCTAATCAATAAACATGGCATCCCTTGATTTACGCATTCAGATAAAGCTAGAGAACAGCACAAACTCTCAAGATTGTTATCATATGCCACATATTATTTGTATAGAGTTATGCCAAGTTTGATAGCTCCGCTATACTTATATGTTAATTTATTTCATCATTAAATTGCTCTTCTCATTTTGCAAGAATGCATTCCATTTGATAAATGATTGCCACATTTAAGTATTTCATTGGAGCTCCTTTTATTCATTGGAATGGTTTGAAATTGTTTCTTACATAATCTACTTTGGTCTCCTTCAAACTGGTAAAGTGAAAATAGGTCCTCTCTTCAATTCTATTCACACCTTAACAAAATATTCTTATTTGGGGGCTGTCAGTTCTATTTGAAAAATATAGTAGGAAAACAGGTTGTGTTATTCTAATGTACCTATCTGGTGGAAAGTCTCTGGTATTTGTTTTAAGGTCAAGGAAACATTCAAATGCTTTAAATCTCATCTTTTGGACAGCTGTACTAATAATTTAACTAAAAGCATTACAGGAGATATTTGGTTGATGTTTGAAAAAGAAATTGAAAACACTTTCCTTAGTCTTGTAGCAGTGCGTTACATGAATTGTGTCAGTGTTGTAGCGTCAACAAGAATAGATGTATGCACTCAAAATCTTACTAAATTAATAAGAGCAAGTAAATATAAATGAAGATTTGCATATTGATGTGCATATATGTGCATACTCATATGAACAATATGTATTTACCCATATGCTACACATACAGTAAAAAAATTCATATTGTATATCTCAATTGAAATATACAATATTCCAATGAGAAATGGCTTTGAAAAAACATTGTAGGGCTGTTGAAATAGCTCAGCAGCGTAAGTGCCTGCCTGGCAAGCTGGACGTCCTGAGTTTGACTTCCGAACCCACATAAAAAAAAAAGGGCCGGTGATATCGCTCAGTGGCGCAAGCACTTGCTAGCAAGTGTGAGGGCCTGAGGTCGACTCCCAGTACCCACATAAAAAATAAATAAATTAATTAATTAAAAAAAAAGATAAAACATCGTAGAAGGGCCAGGGATATAGCTCAGTGGCACAATGCCTGCCTGGCAAGCGCAAGGTCCTGAGTTTGATTCCCTGTACCCCCACCAAAAAAAAGCAGATAAATGGATAATAAATAATTTATTTCTTAAATGAGAATAAAAGGTGATTGCATTTTTAGAATACAAAGACCTCTTAATAGAAAATGAACAATGCAGCTAATCATCATATAGAAAAAAATGTATTTTTAAGCTTATATAATTGACACAGGAATGAATTACTTTTTATCTACTTATATAATGCATTCTTCTATGGCAATAAACTATGGCATGAGAGAGTTATTTTTTGGAGCAGAGAAAACAATGAATTTAGAAAGAAGGAGATATGAAAATAATTGTAGAGAGAAAAAAAAAAACAACTTAGAAAGCCATACAGTTCTCAGTAGGAGGGAAGATCAGGAGGCTGTTTAAAGACCGAGATGATAGATACACACACACACACACACTCTGGTTGAGTGGGATGGTCCGTTGTTTTCTGTCATGTGAAAAAATGTTTTCAATGGGATTATTGCTACGTAGGTCTCATGATTGGTCGGAGAAGGAGCCAAAGACCTGGAAAAAGTAAGCCATCAAGTTCACATGACCAGGCATAGGATTCCGGAGTCAGGGAATAGAGCAGAAATGAAACTCTGGAAGATCATACCGCCATTAACTATACCCTAAATAGTGGCTTTTCAGGGCCTGGGACATAAGAGAAATGGGGGTTGTTGTTCAGAAGGCTCAAAGTTTGCAGAGTCCTGGCTATGAGGGAGGATGTGGAGGCTTAGTTATGTCAGCGTTGGCCGCTGGGACTTGCAGGACAGCGTCCTCTGCTTCTCCTCCCACTGCCTCTCTTCACAGGACTCACACTGGCCAAGCCTCGGGCACAGCAGGGTGCTGTCCTGGGGGCTTCCCCTTCACCCCAGTGCCCCACGGGGGCACCTTATCATCACACTCAGCAGTGCAGCTTCTCAAACCCGGGGACAGCCACAGAATGCCAGGCCTGTCCTAGTCAAAACTTCAAGGTCATGAAGCCCAAAGGTTGTGAGGGACCACAGGGCCAGGACAGGCAAAGGCAAGGAAGGGCCCTGGGTTGTTCATTGCACTGGAGAAATCAACTACAGAGCAAGCTACTGGAGAATTGGGACACTTTAATGGAGTATTGGCTTGATACTGAATGAGCTCTAAATATGCCACCCCCAAATAGGCCACTTTGCCATACAGATTATTTGGAGCCAAAGGCATTAAAAAAATAAGAGTGACAACAGCAACAATAAACTGGGTGCATGAAGGTGACTGACTTTTCCCTTTTCCTTCCTTAGAGCAGAAAATAAACCTCCATACAGAAGATGCCCTCCCTACACCAGGAGAAAGGCCATGCTCTTCTCGAGGGTAGAAGTCAAAGCCTAGAGAAATCCATACAAACCAATCTCGTTCAATATCCCGTTCCTCCTGGTCCCTTCCCCACCCAGGTCACTCCTGGGCCCAGGCCTCTTGGACTTGTCATTCTTTTCCAATTGATCACTTTGTCCAACGTGGTACATCAGTGGCTCTGCTTTTTTGAGTCTTTATTTCCCTTGAGGACCTCTATGTTCTGTAAAATTACATTAAATACATGTGTATTTTTTTCCTGTTAAAAAGATGCAAATGTTCAGTTTTAAGAGGAATAAGTTTGGAAGACCTAAAGTACAGCATAGTGACAACAATTAATAGTACTGCCTTATATATTTGAATTTTGCTGGAAATAGACACACACACACACACACACACACACACACCACAAGAAGGGTAACTGTGTGCTGATGGACGGGTTATTTTGCGGTAACCATTACACAATGCATATGTGCATTAAATCATCACATTGCATACCTTGAATATATGCCATTTCTGTTTGCCAAATTTATCTCAGTAATTCTGGAATAAAAAGGATGTTTCTAAAGATGCTAATTGTGCCATATGTGTATATACATATATATATTTCTGATGTATATATATTTCTAATAAATCGAATCAGTTTGCCGGGGTATAGCTCAGCAGCACAGCAAGGTGCAAGGTCATGAATTTGATTCCTCATACCAAAAAAAAAAAAAAAAAAAAAAAATATATATATATATATATATATATATATATATATATATATATACATATATATATATAATCAATTAGCCTAGGCAAAAACATACACTTACCTTTGTTTTTTAAGATTTAATTGTGTCAATTTTATTTATTTTCCAATTTGGAATGCTCATTTTGATGATAAAGCCAGAACTCGAGTAAATTAATAGTAAAAATAAGGACTTTTTTTTTTTTTTTTTTTTTTGTGGGTACCGGGGGGTCGACCTCAGGACCTTGTACGCCAACAGGCACCCGTGCCACTGAGCGATATCACCGGCCCCTTTTTTGTATGTGGGATCCGGGAGTCGAACTCGGGCCCTCACGCTTGCAAGGCAGGCGCTTACGCCGCTGAGCCATCTCACCGGCCCAGGACTGTTTTGAGAGGGAAAAAAAGAAAAACAGAAACCAATATGATTAATTTAATAAAAAAGTAAAAATTTCCACAAAAGAGTGAGATTTAACTTGATAGACATTCAAGGCATTAAGAAATGCCTAGATATCTGCAAAAGAATGCAAACTAGTTCCTTTGGGTCTTCTAATTAACAAGCTCATCTGCTTTTTCAAGCAGACTGTGTATTCGAAAAAATGTTTATCAGAGTACTACTCAATATCTATTCAAATTTTAAAAATTAACATTATTTGAAGTCCTAGATGAGCTCATTAAATCCAGCTAACTCTTCACGGTTCATCTTATTGTGATCACTACTGGAGAACACCCGAGAACAGTCACGGAAGTAGCTTCCGAGCAAAACTTGATTTCTAGACTTGCGCCAGATGGCTGCAGGTTTCTGTTTAAAAGAGAGAGAAAAATAAAAGATTTTAGGCTGTTTGCTTTTCTTCTAGTAAATGCCAGAAGAAAACAGAACAGTAAACACACAAAAATAGCTTTTTGAAATAATCTTGTCATTGTTTGTGGAGAACAGATCAGCCCACTACGCCTAATAAATTCTTTGAAATAGGTTACTCCGTAGCCATAGGCATTGGTCACTTTATCAGACAATTACCTGAGTGTCCAACAAAAACACCTTCTTAAACATTCCAATATGTTCTTAAGAAAAAGCTATGAAGTGTGACGCGAAGTATTAAAATACTTAAAAGCACGCCTGCACTTCTCTGGTGGATGGACATGCTGTTAACGAAGGTACATAAACTTCAGAAAACAAGAGCAGAGTGTGTGAGGAGAGATTTACTTCACAAGAAATCCTCTGCCCTCAAAGGGTTAAATGTTAACAAAGTTGAAAAGCAGAAATCAGGCCCCTATTAGTCTTGAACACTAATCTTGTTGAAGGCCGAAGTGTTTCCTTATTTTATCCATATTTATTATATTGAAGCAGGGTTATGTGGCGGTGACTAATGACCAAACATCTGCACCTAGTGACCCTTAAAATCCTCCAGCCATTGCTGTTCACAATTAAATACCACATGAACTAAAATGATATTTTGGCTTGACCAGGACAAATTAGTGTAGAGAAAGCAAAAGAAATAGCTTTGCCATTAGCATGGTGAAAATCATAGACATTTTAAATTAAAAAGTTTTCTTAATGACCGGAATGTCTCCTCATCATCATGGAGTAAGGAAGGTAAAGTAATTATTTTCAGAACAAAAAGAGTATTCTGGTGGACTATTCATTGTTGATACTGAGAAGAGTTATTTTAAAAGTTTTACCTCCCAGGATTTTGATTGAGCTGTGGAAAATGAGATTATTTCAGGTTAAACCATTGGCAAACCTCATTTCCAGGGTAATTAATTTTACAGGCAAACAGATTATTGAAAGGGACAAGAAGGTAAATGTTATCATCACCATCCAAATTTTTCATTTAAGATAAATGAGTTTGTCTTTGTGTAGATAGAAAGACAGCAGAAGCAACCGAGAGTGGAATGGTCAACAGCAGCAGAGAAGGAGCTGCTGGATGGAAATTCAGAGAGGGTGATTGTGGAACTATGCAAGGAAGGTCCTCAAAGGAAGCTATGTTTGAACTCCAGAGTTTTTCTCTCCTCAGGTGGGGTGGGGAGATGCTGGGGAAAGGATGGTGAAGGTGTGGAACTCAGCCCCTCTACTGAATCCACAGGCGAGGAAGGCTTCATGATTTAACAGTAAATTCAAATGCATTTCCTGCTGGACTAGCAGAAACCGCTAATGTGCAGTATACAGCTTTACTTTAGAAAGATCACAGACCAAATCCACCAGTTATGACAAACTCTGATCTAATGAGGTCACAAAATGTATTCTGTCTAGATACAAACCCACAACAAGGAGCCTTCAAGTTACAGGACGCTCTGAGGTGGGCACCGACAGGAATCTGATAAGGAGGTGAAGGATTATTGGGAAATCATAGAAATTATATCAGGGCTAATGTCCACATCTAATTACACTAACTGACAAAAATGAAGAAACTCTGAAAAAACATGACTTTAAGAACATGACATATAATATAGGTTTAAAAATAGCTCCTGGTAAAATTTCCTTCAAAAATACTGTTACATCTAAGAGAAATACAAAGGAAAATGAAATCAACAAAACAAAATATAAAACGAGGATGAAATAATGAAATTGATCATATAAATTAGACACTATAGAAGTCAGAAACAAGTTGAGAACTAAAATATCATTATGTAAGTGACAAATAAGTGATTATGCAGAAAAAATAAAACACACATGTCTAAAAACTAAAGAGGTGATAGAAAAGATGATGTCATTAAAGCAGAGATAAGGTACTTTATATGGAATGCAATTTAACATCAAATTTCTAGAAAACTAATGTTTTTCATTTTGAAATGGATAACAAATAATGGAATTTATAAACCAAGAAGTGTAGATTCTTATAGATACACCTATAGCAAATCAGTACAAAAATGAAATGATTGTGAGAAATCTTATATCTCAAGAAAATTCATGTAAGTGAGAGGACGTGAATTTGTATAGTACTAAAGGTTGATCCAAACATATCTAGGAGTAAATACCATGTCACTAGAGTAATACTTCTCAAATTATTTTAGAATATTTCTCAAAACAGTACTATTTAGACATCATATGGTATAGAACAAATAGCACCAATGCAATGAAAGTACCCAGCCCCTCCAGCTACTGTGTGTGTGTGTGCGTGTGTGTGTGCGTGTGTGTATTACACATACTTAACCTATGTACACCTTTTTGTCTTTCTTAAAGTTAATGTGGTTTATTATGTCTGCATACTTTTCCTCAAGTGTAGTTTATACCAGTTGCGCATAATTCTTTTGCTAACTTATCTGAGAAATACTGATGTCAATTGTAGAACATTTGTTTAAATATACTTAATATAGAATAGATAGGAAATATTTAAAAAGGAGCCACTACATGTTAAAAAATATATGTGAGATAGAACTAACTTGGAATAAAAATCCATCACGTTATACTTTAATACTACTTAATGTGATGCTTAGTTCTTACTTTAAATGTAAAAGATTACATTGAGCATTTAAGAGAAAACAGAAAACGCAAAATAAACTTAGTGACAATTATGAATAGAGGTAAAAGCAAAGGCAATGGATTTGTAAAAATCAATCACATTGATAAAACAATCAACTTTAAAATAAAATAATTTAAACTAAAATAATAAGATGAGAAAAACACATGACTATAAATCCAAATAATAAAAAGATACAGGCAGGTAATTTTAAAATTTTTAGTGATTTTGAAAATGCACAAGTAAATATTTGCAAAATCCTATGAGAAATTGATCACAATAAAGACAGAAAAACAAAAGATAATGAAACTGTCCCGTGAAAAGGGAAACACTGACTGACCCGCTGGCCCCGGCTACAGCCTGCACTGTCCGTGGAACACATCCGCTTCCCAAGGTGTGAGGCAGACGGCACCCGGGTCCTTCTTCTTTTCAAATCCCTGAAGGAACAGGCATTCTGATGTTATTTCATGTGTCCCACAAATGGAGATAAGTAAGTCAGCTAAATCTAACCACAAATCCATTATATCCACAAGTAGATTTTTAACAGAATTTTAAAGAAAACGATCATGTCTTCTATAATTTATGTTATCTGTTAGTTTTCAAATAATGGAAACACTTCTGAAGTCCCCTTTATGGTCATCAGTCCAACCTCTTGATTTAAAATACAGCAATAATTCCAAAAATCCTTAACGGTTTTTCATGGCCCTTACCATCTCTTCCCAACACAAGCTAACTCAAATTTGCGTATCACCAAAAAAAAATGAATTCTAAATGGATAGTCCCTTTTTCTAGCAGTTTGCAATCACAATTTCACATATACATGTATATGTGTATTACTATATGTAAAGTATATGACTATAAATATGTGGAATTGATGATTATTATACCAAATTCAGGAGTCAATAAGTTAAATCAATAAATATTTTTCAATACTCATCTCTCCCTGTCTGAATAGTTTATAATCCATGGGAAACACTGGAAAATGTTTAAAAAGAGCACATCTTCAAAAAATTTTATTTAATAGTAGAGAATATGAGTAATAGGAATTGAGATAAGAGAAATATCAAATTATCCAAAGAAGTCAATGTTTTTATTAAGAGTAAACACTGACTTTTCTAAATGTTGAGTAACCGTCTCAATGTAACCATTGTCATCAACCATTTTCTGCATGACTCACATGCAGAACTGCACCGTGGTAAAAATAAGCAAAAGTCGTTCATGGGAAATAATTTTAAATTTCTGAAATGTGGTTACATTTTCTGAATAAATGAGTTAAGCAGACACCATTTGTTGATAAGCATCATATGGGAGAATGGAGAGTTTGCCACAGTCAGAGAGTAAATCAATCATAGATCTGAAAATCGAATCCACATGTGCAGACTTGCAGAGTGGCTCGAGCCACCAGCCAGCACTCTCTCATCGCGCTCCTTCAGCTCTGCTCTGTCCGGGGGAGGACTGTTAACGGTGAGTGGTGAGTATGATTAGACCAGGAAATGCAAGCCCAGGGCAACACAGAGCCGCCATCTCACTCGCCAGGTAAAATAACGATAGGGCCTGACGGATATCATTTGGTGTTACGAAATAAATAAGGTATTGTTTATCCTGAGACGCTTAATAAATCTGTTCGAAGTCAGTAAGATATCTTTGATTGTTGAAAGGTCAGAGCCCACTCTGAGCAGCACTGTACAGAATAACAATTTGAAAATAAGCAGGTAATTTTTATGGGCCATTCTGTTTCTTTGTTTCAGAACAAGGGCAATTGCTGATATAATGGGACTACAGCAAACAGTATACTTTTCCCCAAGTATTCCTTCGTTTATTAATTTCTCGCTCATGCGGTTATTCATTTATTCCTTAATTGTATAACAAATTGAGTAACAGTTTGTCCCAAGTCCTGTCACAGCACGGAGGAGGACCCTCCTGCATAGGAGTGTAGTGATGGGGCAGACGTACAAAGATCCAGATTCTTCTGGTCAATAGTGAGGAAAGGTCAACCTAAACTAATTTAATCAGGATGACGTTCGTGTGCAAGGATAGCTAAATATCTAAGAACACAAGTAGCTTCAGCCACAACTGAATCTAGGGACTCATGTACCATTTCAGGACGCATCTTCTTCCTCTTGACTCCTTGCCTGGTCTTCAATCTCTAATGACTTCCGTCTGAGGCATACTTCCAATAACTAGCCACACACATGACCCACAGATTTGCATGGGGCTTAGTGACAGAGCCCTCAGAAAAAAAGACCCTTTCTATCCATGTATTTATATCAGTTTTAAGGTGGAATCTTGTTTTCACCACTCGACTCATAGGTCCCTCCTGAGTTCCTCCTTGTGGCAAGAGAAATTTGGTGACAATTATCTTTGATCTGGGTCACATGTCTATCTTGCAGGGGTGGGGGAGGTGAAGCAAGTTCCTGCTGAACCATAGGAACAAATGTGGGAAAGAGTAGTTTTCCAAAAGTCAGGAAGACAAAATACCATATCAGCTATGAATATTTTTTAAAAGTCCCTTTATGAAATTTCTGTACAGAAATATGGATAAACTTAATCAGAGCAGAAAGCCAGTGGTGTTCAAGGTTTGAAGAAGCAGGAGCGATGGAAGAAGGCTGAGAATAACAGGTAGGATTTCCACTGGGTGGGAGGTCCTGGAAGCTTCTTGCCAGGTCCTTGGTGTGAGCAGGAAAGAACTGCACACAACTCAGGAAAGCCAGTGAGATTGCGCATTTGTTTTAGGTAGAAAGAAACGGACGCCCCAAGGGTGAAGGGAAAGGGTCTTTGGAATCCACAATTCCTGCACTGACCTCTACTTCAGGCAAACAAGGTATTAGGACATTTGTCCTATGGAAAATACACCAGACGTAAACTGTCCCATCAAAATTTGCTGGGCCTTTCTCCAGACAGAAACAAAGAATCAGAAACCGGGTCTTTTTCACTTTTTTTGAAAGACTGTCTTTTGATTGGCTGTGCCAACATGTAGATGAAGAATTGGGAACACAGCACTCTGATTGGCCCTGCAAATAGCACCAGACTCAAATGAAGGATTAAACGTAGGGCCTTTTGATTGGTCCACATTTCTCACAAGTCATAAGCCTGACATCATTTTGGGTCTTGAGTTCTGCACACACTCTCTCTTTTTTGGAAACATCTTGCCCAACTGTTTAGCCATGGGTTTTATGACATTTGACAGATTCTGTCTGACTTGGCCCAGCCCTAATTGCCTACCTCATTCTCCCTGTAAGAGACATAATCCCTGTGATTCTTTATGGGATGCTGACGGAGTGGAGGTCTCCTTATTCTTCCAGCTGCTTCCTGCTGAAAGGGACCACTGGCCCTACACAGGGAATTTGTGTTCCCTGACTACCTTGGGACGTTGACGGTTATTGGTTTGACTAAAAAGCACCCCCCAGAAGACAATGAGAACAGAGTTAGTGCCTGCATGCCAGAAAGTGATGGGGTCCTGTTCAGTGAGAGAAACCTCAGTGAATTTCTCAGGAGAGTCATAGGTGGTCCTCTGGACCATCATCTGAAGATAGGTCTCATAAAGTCTAGAACGGACAATGTAAACTATTAAGTTGAGGAGGCAGGGGCCAAATTTGAGAAGCAGCAGGATGTCAATGAGTCCCAAGACAGAAAGGAGCCACGTGACTTTAGGAAGGTAAGATTAAAGAGGGTCAAGGCATCTTGAACAGGTCAGAATATTTCCTGGTCTATCTTAAGAGGGGAACTATGACAGATCTAGCAATTAGAGTTCATTTCTCTGTGAAGTTATTTGGGAGAAGTTTATCTGTGGGAAAAAAAAACACGGAAAAAGAATGAATATTAGATAAATGACCAAGAGTCTGAGAGCCATAGCCCGAGCAGGACGACCCACTTGTGGATCCTTCTAGAAACAGAGACCCTAAGGCAAGTGCCCTTTTAAGCTGAGGTGGATCAGGCTCATTCATGGCTACTTTTCTATACCCAGAGTGGTGCTGGAGTCTTGCTTTTTGAAGAGAAGCCTCAGATCTTCCAGAGATTCACAGGGGCAGCTTTCTTCTTTTGGGCGGTCCCTTGGTTCAGGTGGCTCAGGTGGGGCTCACTTTATCCTAGAAAGGTGAATTCGGCTATCTACCTCTGCCACCTTTACTGTAGCGAGTGTGACTAGGATCGCTGAAAAGGGACCATTCCGTTTCAGTTTTAGTTGGTCTGTAAGAACCCCTCCTTTCTAAGTTTTAATGAGCATATGGTCTCCAGGGCAGATACTCGGTGCCCCCTCGACTAGGAGCTCCCAGGATTTGTTCCCGTCTAGTTGCACAGCCTGCTGTACTTGGCCCAGATTAATAAGACATTGTAAGAGCCTTCTGGCCTCTGGGTGCACTACCATATCAGAAGATAGAAAGGGGCTTCCATATAGCATCTCTGATAGATTCATATTTAGCCCAGTTTGCAGGGCATTTTGAATTATCATGAGGACTACTGGCAATAATCAGACCCAAGACTTGAAAGTGTCTTGGCAAAGTTTTGCCAGAGTCCACTTTAGGTTCTGGTTGGTCTTTCAACCTTTCTGGAGGATGAGGTCCCATGGAGAATGGAGATGGTACTTGATTTCTAAAGCCTTTGCTACCCTCTGAGTCATTTGAGAGGTAGAAGACAGCCCACTATCACTCCGAAGGCACCGAGATAGTTGAAACCAGGGGATGATTTCTTTGAGGAGCACCTTGACTACCTGTAGCCTTTTCTGAATGGGTAGGGAAGGCCTTAATCCAGCCTGTAAAGGTGTCGGTTAGGTCCAATTCCCCTACATAGTGGCATGCAGGTAAAGTGTACTTGCCAGTCCCCTCCAGGGTTTGTTCCTCTCCTCTCCATAGGTTCGAACAAAGAAGACAGTTCAGGCTAGCCATGGTCATTGCAGACACAGAATGTGTAAGCTTGGCAGTCCTGTCCGGTGGTTGTCTATAGTCCTGGTCCTGTGAAAATCTGAGTGGCCATTTCCCATGTAGCATCTCTACCCATGTAGAAAGGATCCTGAGAGTTTTTATAAACTTCCACTGTGGACCTTGAGGAACCACTAGATTACTTCCCCAAATACCACCATGGCTTTTATATAACTCCTTATTTTAAAGCCCATTTATCTTCCTGAATAGATAGGTTGATTTTAATGGTTCCTCAGGAGCTGGAACTAAGGCTAAGGTTTGGGGTGCCATAAGGTCACCCTTTCTATCTCTTTGACAGCCTTTCAATTTCCCAAAGTGAGTTTAGACATGCCTTTTTGGAGTCCCTCACAATGGATGACAGTGACCTGTCTGGGAAGATGGACTGCCTCCAGGAGTTGTAGAATTTCTTGTTCATGCTTTATAGATGGTGTTTTAGTAGTTAGAAAGCCCTTTTCAGATTGCTGCATGAGCATCTAGCACAAGAAAGGCACATTTGTAATCTGGGTAAATGTGCATGTCCCAGAGGGTAGAGGGTTGGCCTCAATGACCTGTGTGGACAGGCACTGCATAATCTGCCTTTTGATGCCCCTCTTGGACAAAGCTCCCACCATCAGTGAACCATTCCTTCTCAGGGTCTTGGAGGGGCAGGTCAGTGATGTCCTGCCTGCTTGCATAGGTCAAGGAAATCACAGGTTCACAAGATTGGCTAACCCCCATTACTGTAGGCATCAGGGAAGTAGGATTAAAAGCTGTGCAAGTATTTATGGTAACCTCAGGAGTGTCTAGAAGCATGGTCTGGTACTTGGTAAATTATTCTTTTGTTGACCACGAATGACCTTTTTTCTGAAGAATATTCCTAACCTGATGGGGGCATCAGGACTTCTAGTTTTTGTCTCACAGTGGGTTTTGTGACTTCTGTTAGGATAGGTGCAGCCACTATTACCATCAGACAGGGTATCCATCCAGCAGCCTCTCCATATAACTTTTTTGAAAAGTATGCCACTGGATAGACTTCTTGTCCTATATTTTGGGTCAAGACACCCAGACCCATTTCTCTCTTTTCTGATAGGTACAGGAAGAAAGATTTTCTTCAGTCAGATATTCCTAGTGCTGGAGCCTGAGTGACAGCATGCCTTATTTCTTAAAAAGCATTGTTAATCACTTTAGTCCATTTAAGGGCTCATACTCCAGATCTTTGACAGCCTCATATAGAGGCTTTGCCTTAGTTCAAAATTGGGTATCCAGATCCAGCAGAAGCACGTCATTCCCAGGAAAGAACGAAGCTGTTCTTGGTGGCCCAAGACTGCAGACAGCCTGGATCCAGTTCCTAGACAGCTGTCATTCCCAAGCGTAAGAATGTACTCCAAATACTGAACTCCTGAAGGGGTATCTGAGCATCTTCTTTTGAGAATTCATACCCTTTTCAGCTAAAATTGAAAGTTGGGATAGAATAAGTTTGGACAGCTCCCAAGTTGGGCTGAAGATTAGAATATCATGCATGTACTGTAGGACAGTCCCCTGTTTAAGGTCTAGATTTCTTAAGTCCTTCCCAGTGCCCAATCAAAAAGGTGTGAGCTATTTTTAAAGCCCTCTAGGAACACTGTCCAAATATATTGTTGTTTTTCTTTTGAGATGGAATTTTGCTATCTGAAAGCAAACAGGAATCAGGAATTTGGATGGAGAACAGAAAAGAAAACATCTTTGGGAAACAAGAGAACCGATTTGTGTCTCCTAGAACTTGGGGGAGGATTGGACACGGATCTACTACTAGAGGGTGGATTGGAACTAAAGCCCCACTAAAAAGGCAGAGGTCTTGTACCATATGGTATTCTCTTAAAGGTTTTACCACAGGGAAAATGAGAGTGTCATAAAGAGAGTGACAAAGTTCCAGAAGGCCACATTTTAGAATCCTATCTATGAGAGTCTGGAGGACTCTACGGACCTCTTCCTTGATAAGATATTGTTTTCAGTTGGGAAACTGGTTGGGGTCTTTTAGTTTTATACCTACCAGTCTTGCTGAATTTGCCCATGCAGGTATTCCCTTATACCATGCAACAGACCCACCTGTTGGTCAGCAATTAGTTCAAGGAGGTTTGGTGCACTCTCAGACGGTAGAATCCATTTTGATCTTACTGAAATTAGAGAAAATCCCTGAATTTTAAATGGTAAATCTCTCTCTAGTAAGGGAGTAGGACACTATGGGACAATTAGAAACTCATGGATATGTCCAAGCAGGAGTAAAGCAGCTCTGACTATGGCTCTCTTTGACCTCAGCTATGGCTCTAGGTCTAGAGGAAGGTTTTCTGGAGAAGGACATTAAAACAGAGTAAGTTGCCCCTGTGTTTATAAGGAATTGAATTTCCTTACCAACGACATCCAGGATCACCTGGGGCTCCTCAAAGGCGATGGAGACAACCATGGACAGAGGCATTGCAAACTGCCCTTCAGTTCTCTTCATCAGAGTGGGAAATGAGGTTTTGGCTGGTTTGGCCCCAGTCTGGGAAGGAAGGCAGCCAATCCTCCAGGGACACAGATCAGTCATGTCAGCCGCTGGCACACAGAGCAGGTCTTTAGTGGTGGCACACACAGTACAGTCAGGTGCCCAGTGTCCAGTTCTCTTGCACTGAAACCAAGAACTCTTCCCTTGATTGACGTGGCTTTTCCCTTGCATGACATGAATGTGCCTAAAGCACTGCCAATTGCAACAGTCATGGTCTTGGCCTGCTGTTGTTCTGGGTTTCTCTATTTACCTTCTTCCAGGTCCTGATTGTTGAACACGGAAAAGGCTTGGACCAAAGGAGTCTGAGGATTCATCTGAAGTTTTTGTGATTTGTGCCAAATATCTGGGACTGATTGACTAATGAAATCTTGCTCCATTAGTGCCCGTCCCTCCTTGGAAGATGGATCTAAGTTTGTGTATTTATGGAAAGCTTCTTCTAATCAGCTATGAAGAGAGCATTCACACACAAACACAAGTGTGGAAACAAAACAGGACTCGGTGGTGACTCCCGCCCCTCCCCCACAGCTGGGGGATGCGAGTGCTGCGGACGCTGGGCAGAAGCCACTCTGTCACATACAGGACGCCTCTGGACTCCTTTCTCTTCATTTGTGTTTGGGGAATTCAGTTTTCTTTTTAAATTTTTTTGCCCTTTCTTTTGCTCTTTGTGTTTGCCTTCTTTTTCTTGTTCATTGTTGTTACTTTTATCTAATTCTATTAATATTCTTTTACTCTTTCATTGGATGGTTTATCTCATCTCTCTCCTCCTTCTCACCTTTGTTTTACTTGTAAAATTTTACTTGTTTCATTTCCCCTTCTCTGCCCCTCCATTTTTATTAGTAGTACTCTTATGCCTTAGTAATCTTTAGATATATAGCAGGCCATACTATTATTGTCGAATCTTTTCTCTTGTTAATGATGGTATAGTAGGGTGCATTCAGTTGATATTTACTGGATGTCAATATTCGTTTTGTCATTGTGTCTATTATTGCAGATCTTGTTTCTACAATTAAGAGTGGTACAGTGGTAGCTTTTACTGGTTCCTATTTTATGCCAATATCCAATTTGTTTTTCACTCTATTATTGCTGATTTCTTTGCTTTTGCCAGTAGTGGCATAGTCTTCACTATTGATTGGTTTTTACTGTTTGCTAATATCTTCTTTGTCTTTGTGTTATCAACCTCACTGTGGTTAGTTTCTGGAGAACTGGGTGCTAGGCTAGTAGCACTGTACCCTCCCCTTCCCAAATTAACTGAGGTGGTCAGATCTCGAAAGAGAAGTCAAAGCCTATAGTTAGCCGTGGCCCGAGTGCATCACTGAGAAGTAGACACTAATAAAGAAATATCCACACTAGCAACAGTCTTTCTACTTTATCAACCCTCAACTGTGAGCATCCTCGCCCCATAGAAACATGAGAAAACAAGGCAAAAAAATGATTACCCAAAACTACCAGCTCTCCCACAGCTGACCCACGTGGCACTGAGGAAGAGGAAATCAAAAGACAAACAACTGGATCATTCACAGTGACAAAAGAGGAGACAAAACAGATTAATAAGGTGCCCAGCGAGCTCAAACTGATATAACTAAATACACAATGGATTTAACAAACAGAAGACCAGTGAGCTTACACAAGAACAAATATAAAGTAGCTGAGCTAAACAAAATGATACACAATAAAAATGAGCAGTTTAGCAGAGAATTAGAGTCCATACAAAGGTACCAAACAGAAATCCAGTGGAAAAAAAACTTGTATTGAATATATAGGCAGAAGTGACATTCTCAACCACTGTGTCGAGAGTGTCAAAACTAGAATATACAACTGATGCAGGTCACCATATACACAGAGGTATCTTAGAAACAAAACATCATGGAAAAAACACCCAACAGCTGCTAGATGGTGCAAAGAACACTAATATAAAATTAGTTGAGATTGGTGAAAAACACAGCACAAATGACATAACTAATCTGTTTATAGAAACCATAGCAGAAACCTTTCCAAGTATGAGAAAATAATTTAACATACAGGAAAATGAAGCCTATAGAAACCCCAATATCCATAATTAGAAAAGAACTTCTGAGCCGAGGATGTAGCTCAGTGACGCAGCACCTGCACGGCAAGCACGAGGCCCTGAGTTCAATTCCTGGTACCAAAACAGAACAAAACAAAACAAAACAAAAAACAAAAACAAACAAAACAAAAAAACAAAAAGGAAAGAACTTCTCCATGACACGTCATAGTCAAAATTCCAGAAGTCCAAACAAGGGCAGAATCTTAAATAGTATTAGACAAAAGCAAAAAGTTGTTATAAAGGTAAACCCATTAGAATTATAGCAGATTTCTTGACACAAATCTTAAAGGCAAGAAGAGCTTGACATTCTAAAAGAAAGCAACTTCCACTCCAAGGTAACATAGCTTGCAAAACTATACTTCAAAATTGATAAAAGAAATAAGGTCTTTTCATGACAAAGAGGATCTTAGGAAATTAATAATCAATAATTTTTTAGTGAATAAAAGTCAAACTATTTTTAAATCAAATTGGGAAAAAAATCAAGTGCAAAATTAGGAAGAAGAATGAAAATTTCTTTTCTCATTTTGGAACTTGACAAGTACCACTGATGCATTTTGCAAAATTCATAGGTGATCACTTGATAGAATATGTGATTTAGTGATATTACTTTTATTGTTGGACTTGTTGCTAAAAGAAAATGTGGATAACATATCATATGGCTCTTTGTTATATCTTCAACATCTGGCAAGACATTTAGGTTTAGTCTTCTATTTGAAAGAAAACAATCATTTTAGATGACAAAGAATGCTAGTGAGGTCTAGGTATTGTTGAGTAGCACCGAACATTTATGTCTTTTTCCTGAGTTAGTATTTAGTGCAGTTAAAATCCTTTTCCCATGTTCTGGAGTCTTTTCACCACAGTCTCCTATTGTCTTTCTTTTTTCATGATGTACTTAGCTTTTCATGATTCCCTGCCAACTCTCCTAGTGTGTAACTTAGTCTTTAGCAGAAAAGTATTTGCAAAAATAGAGAATATAGCAGTGCTTCCTACAGATAGATGTTCATACTTTACTTTTTACTGCTGGAAGATTTTTAAATATTTTGTACTTCAAATTGGGCCATCATAAAAGCTAAGTAAATGTTGTCTTTGTTAAAATTGCTCTCTTTTTAACAAAACACCTTCCCTAATTCTACTTTTCCAATGGGTGAAGAAAGCAATGAAAACAATGAGGAAAGGGGAAACTGACCTCTTGCACTTCAAAATGAACAGATTTGCATGTTTTCTAGAAGCATATGGTGAAATAAAAATATATTTTCCTCTGCATGTATCCATCATTTCCTAGTCCATCGTACATGTATGTGTACTCACTTTATGAAAATGACTATATGTTATTTTCTTTCATTTCAAAAGTCAATAACTTTATTATTTAATTAGATTTCTGAAACCTTTGCTTGGACCAGGCAAATGCTCTGTTTAACAATAAAGTATTTCATGCCTCTGAGCAGCTAATACAAGAAGACAGAGAAAAACTGGGAGGCTACACAAGTGTCTGGAATAAGCAGTGTGCTTGACGAGTTTAAATAAAAACCCAGCATAGAATTAATATGCTTAGAGTTTGCAGCTTTGATATTTAAATGAATCTAAAATAGAGTTGATTTCTAGTTTTAGTATTTTTTTACCAGTGTCATTCATTTCCTTTTCCAGCAAAATAAGGATAATTTTCAGGGCAATTGAGAGGAATAAACAAGAAAATACATGTAAACTACATTACATTGGCTATTACACATAATAAATAGTGGCTCTGTAAGTGGTTCTATTGTCTGAGAAGATCTCCTTTGAGAAAGCCAAACGGGTTCCAGAATGCAGCAAATCAATCGTTAACAATGCACATAAATTAAGAAGGTATTGGTTAGGAAAAAATGTGTTAGCTCTCTGTTAGTGTAACAAAATGCCTGAGATTATCAACTTACAAGGAGAAACACTATATTAGCCATTGTTCTTTTTTTAAGTGTGTGTGTGTGTGCATGTGTGTGTGTTTAGTGGGGATTAAACCCATGGGTGCTACTACTGAGATGCATTTCCAACCCTTTTTAAAATTTTGATATATGATCTCCCTAAACTGATTTTGAGTGGCAATGGCGCACACTGGATGAGTCTTCATTCCCAAGCACAAAGCCATTGTCTTCGTCATTTTCTTCATTTCTGGAGCACTGTACTCAACACCTATGATTTAAAGGAAGAAAGGTTTATTTGGGCTCACAGTTCATAGAGATTTCAATCTGTAGTTGACTGTAAGGCAGGGAAGCATGTTGGCAGAGAAGTGGTTCATGACTTGACAGTGTGGAAACAGAGAGAGAGAAAGAGGAGAGGGAGAGGAAGAGAGAGAGAGGGAGAGAGAGAGAGAAGGAGAAACAGAGAGAGGCCAGAGAGTGAGATAAACCCTTCCAGGATATGCCCCAGTAACTCACCTCTTCAAAGCAGACCCCGCTTTGTAATAGAAACTCAGCTATAAGCCCCCGTAAACCAACTGCCTTCCAAAATGCTCACCTTTGCAGGCATGAGACTCTTGTGGGACATCTAGATATAAACAATAACATTCCGCCCCAGCCCCCAAAAGACTCAAGTGCAACCCTTTATGAAAAATACATTTAGTCCATCTCTAAGAGTTGCCAAAGTCCTAATGGCTCCAACATTACTGAAAATTCCAAGTCTAAAGTCTCCTCTGAGATTTAAGGCAAACTCTTAACTGTGGGCCCCTATAATATCAAAAAGAACACTGACAACATAGAATGGCACAAGGCAAACATTTCTATTCCATAAGGGAGAGATGGGGTGGGGGAGTAAAAACCAATGGGACCAAAGCAAGACTAAACCCAACAGGCCAAATATTAAATCCTATAGTTCTGTGTCTAGCATTTGGATAAGTCTTGGCAAGATGTGAACTCCAAAGGGCTGGAGTTCCTAGTCACTATGACACTACTAGTGGTTGTAACCACCAGGGACTCTCTTGGGCTGGCTTTGCTTAATCCTCATAGCTTTCCTCAGAAATTCCATGTTCCTGGCTTCTCCAACTTCCTGGGGTTTCCACTGCACTTTCTACTTCACTCCCAGTGCTTCACACACTGCACTTTTCGGAGTGCACTGCCCTTCACCACTGTCCTTTAGGGATGCCCTGGCAAAGCATGTTAGTGGCTGTCCACTTTGAGGTGCCTGCATAAAGTGCAGAACTAGTTGTAAACCAGGCCCTAGTCTTCTCTTCTTTTGTCAGCCAATCATATAGGACACCACATAGGCAAATGCTAGAGGACAGAGGAGATGTAGCAGGTGTTGGAACCATAGGCGTGTGTCTCCTGCATCTGCTTGGGCTCAATCACATATTTAATGATGGCCTGTCGATCTACACAACCTATTTATGACTCTGTGGATCAGATAACACCAATTCACAATAGGCAGCATAACTGCACAGTAACCTGGTGTCCCATGGTCAAGAGTTCAGTTTCCAGTAAGGCTCAGTAGCAGCCAGGAGCTGCTTTTCAAAGGGAGAGCAGAGTTACAGTTGTCTACAGTTCAGCCTTGCTCTGAAATCCTAAAGGCCTCCCCGGGGCCCTGCCAGAGATTCCAAATTGCATCCCTTTCTGCTACTGACACCTCAGGTACCACTGGATCTGCTGGATCATATGGCTCCCGCGGCAGAGCAGCCAGCACAGCAGCCTGGGCCTGTTGAAAGTCTTTTCTTGTTCTAGGCCCAACTTAAAACCAGCAGCTTTCTGAGTCACTGGGTGAGTGGGCTGGAGTAACATACCTACCTGATGAATGAGTTACCTCCAAAATCCAAAAAGGCCCACTAGACACTGTGCTTCTTTTTTTGGCTGTAGGGGGAGCCAGATGCAACATCTTACCTTTCACTTCAGAGGGGATATCCCTGTACACACCACACCATTGGACACCAAGATATTTCACTGAGGTAGAGGGACGTTGAATTTTACTTTGGCTTATTTCCCATCCTCTGCCACACAAATGCTCTACCAGCAAGTCCACAGTAGTTGCCACCATCTGTTCACTCGGTCTAATCAGCATCATATCATCAGTGTAGTGGACCACTGTGATACCTTGTGAAAGACAAAGATGGTCAAAATCTGTATGGACTAAGTTGTGACACAGGGCTTCAGAGTTACTATAACCCTGAGGTAGGAGAGTGAAGTTGTACTGCTGGCCTTGGCAGTCGAAAGCAAATTGATTCTGGTGGGCTTTATGGACAGGTATGGAGAAGCATTTGTCAAATCAATAGTTGCATACAAGGCACCAGGAGATGCGTTAATCTGCAAACAAGGGAACCACATCTGATGCAGTGGCTGCAACTGGAGCCACCACTTGATTAAGAAAGATTATGATGATCCACAGGTCCAGGAATCAAGAGGTAGAAGTGGGAATGGTACCACTCGCCAGTACTCTTAGTGACCTTCTAGCAAAATTTTTGCTTCCTGTTCTTGCAACCTTATGGTATAGGCATAGGTTTAGAAGTCTTAGTTCCAGACAGGGGAAAACTTATTTCAGGACATGCAACAATTATTTCATTGAACTGGAAGAAAGACTTTCCACTTGTCATTTTTCATACCTCTGAGTAAGCAAGCTAAAAAAGGGATTTATGTTGTTGGGAGGAATAATACATCCACACTACCAAGGGGAAAGTGCACTAGTCCACATTTGAAGAAAGGAAGAATATATTTGGAGTTCAGGAGCTCCCTTAGGGTACCACCTATTATCATGCTATTATCAAGGTCAGTGGGAAACCACAACAATCAAACTCAGAGAGGATGACAAACAGCCCTAAAACTTCAGGTAGAGTCACCCCACCAGGTAACAACCAAGACCTGCTGTGGTGCTTACTGGGGGAATAGAGAATGGGTAGTAGAAGGAAATTATAATACCAACTATGACCTCATGACAAGTTACAGAAATGAAAACTGTATTTGTAATTTTTTTCTTATTTTGTTAATATGCTTGTACATATGTCTTCGTTTTCTTTGTAACATATGTTGATAGACTTAATATTGGTTCTTAAGTATTTTTAAATCTGTATTATAATGTTTATGCTATGGAATGTTAGAAGAGTAAGCACCACCTAAGAAAAACTTTGTCTTCTATTCTGGGGGGGGATTAGTAAATTTCCATTTGTAGGCAAGGTAGGTGTATTACGTTAAGAGCGACTGTGAACTTACTATTGTATTTGGCGACTAAGTATGGTTTAAGGAGATGTGCCTGGTTGTCAAGTTGACAAGCAGTGGATTGGGACAGTTAATTGCGGTGTTTCCTTGAACAGATTTGGAACATCTTGGCATATTAGTGGAGTGCAGTTCTGGGTGGATTGGGATGATTGGCATGTAAGCGGTAAACTGAAGAAGGGAGACCCTGTTCCTGGTACCAAAATCTGTCTTAGTCATTTTCTTTGTTGCTGGGATACAACAGTCAATACCTTCAATTTAAAGGAGTAATGATTTATTCTGCTTTATAGTTTGTAGATGTTTCAGACCATACTCAGCTTGGTTCAAGGTCAGCATGTCAGAGCACGGCATGATGGTACGGAAGCAGAGAGACACCAAAGAAGGAGCCAGGGAGGGAGATAAATCTTTCCAGGCCACTTGCCCTGTGTCTCTTCTCTGCTGATCTGACCCTACTTCCTAGTAGCTAGCCTGCTGAAAGTCTGCATAATCCAATTGCCTTCTAAAAGTCTGGCCTTTGAGTGCATGAGGCTCTTGGGGGACATCTAGATATAAACTACAACACCAGTGTCAATAGTTCGTCCAGAGTGCTTTTAAAATAAAGTTCCCATGGCCCACTCAGCATAGCATTAGTTGACTCCCTAATACCAGATGATATAGGTAATTCTTTCCAGTTTGATTTTGGGCTTATGACTTTAAGTGATGGTCTGGATCCCCATGACAATACCCAATGGAAAGAAAGTGAGCTAATCACAGGGGGAGTATTTTCAGTCTCCACTGCAACTGCTTTTTTTAATTAATTGGTAATTGTCATTTCAGCTTATCTAGAGTTTCCTTTGAGCTAGACAAATATATTTGTATTACACCACTTCTGGTATATTGAAAAAATAAAGTTTCTGCACCTTTCCACAGGACGATCAGGTAAGTCTCTAAGGGACCTGTCAAATTATGAAGACCCTTCGAAGTCACCTAACTGGCAGAATCTTGTATTACCATACTTGTTTCTTTCCAAAGATCAGTAGTGCTGGCCATAATAACTCCATGGCCTGTGTTTATTTATGCAGATTGTTCTTTTAGTTAGTGTTAGTAATTATTACATACTAGAGCGAATAGAGTTGATCCACTCACCCAGCAATTGATTTCCTGCACAAAATTTCAGAAAAGCAGAATGTTGGATAAATACTATAGAATTTCCCCTTAGTTTGTACCTAAAGTTATTTCTGTGTAAACCACAGCTGCCAGCTCTGTGGAATTTTGTTCCTTCCAGAGGGTTAACTTTACTCCATCAGGTCTTGGTGATCTGGTCAGAGCCTCCAAATACGCATTGTCTTACTTACGATAAAAAGAGGAATTCATCTCACTTGCTCTTTTTTTCCCCTCCAAGGGACTCAAGACCATTAAATAATACTTAAAAATAACCCTGCTGCATCAGCGAGTAATCCTTGTGTGGACCACATGATCTGTAGAGACTGGTGGGGTGGATTCAGCATCATGCGCTGACCACTGCAAGCTAGTGTCAGAGTGGACCTCCACCCTGGGACCCCACTGGAGACTAAGGGTATTGTGAGGACCATATCACCTGCTGCTCTTTTACTCTGGAATGGGCCACTGCTCTGGTTTTAGTTAAAACCACACATTTTTCTGCATGGCAAAGCCAACTTCATAAAATGCCAAAATGTCAGGATTATGCCACTGTAAATATATTTGTGTCATAAGCTCATGCTCAGTTCCCTAAATTAACTTTCCTATTTCTGGTGTAACAACACATGAAGCTGTACTTCCTCCGCCCAGTGCTCAGTCCTGTCTTGTCTCATTCCAGTTCTGGATGAAGCTATTTTTAAAAAGTTTAAGAAGGCCTCCTCCTTGCAAAAAGGTGCCTGGTGGCAGGCAGCCAGCGATCCCCAACAGCACAGGGAAGACGCATTCAAGCTGGGCTTCTTTAATTTCCTTTCTCTTCAAAGCTCTCTCTAATGTTCAGTTTAATATGTTTTGGGAAGTATCCCAAAGAGAGTGACTCTGCTTTGAACGCGTGCTCTCCTCCGAGTGAGGCTGAGTGGCGGTTGCTATAAAGCAGCTGATAGGAACCCGAGCGCTGCCGCCCCCTTGCTGCCGCCCAGCCTGGAGGCAACCCCGGTCCACTCATTGAGCTGCGAGGCTGGGGTAAGGCAGGGGCTGCCCCGGAGAAAATGAATCCAGCTCTGTCCCTTCTTACCTTCCTGCACCCCGCTCGTACGTGGTGTTTTCACTGGAGGAAAATGCAGGAGACTGCAGACAGTGTCAGGGCACGTTTCGGCACTGAGACGGATGGGACGCCCAGGATGGTGGGGGCGCGGGCGTGTGTGTGTGTGTGTGTGTGTGTCTGCACGCGCACGTGCTCCTCCCCTCAGGGTGCTTACCCGTGCTTCACGAGGTTACTAGGTTCTTCCCTCCAACTTCCCTTCCCATTGCTGCTGCATGGTCTGTGTTGCTCAGAAGGACTCGCCCACCATGTGTGTGCCAGGGCACCGGAAGTGGGAGGACGTGACCCGGAAGGAGGACGTGACCCGGAAGGGAAGCTGGCAATGGACGAGTGGGCCTTCCTCTGTTTACAGACAGCCCTTGTGAACTGTCTACTCCTTAGTTTGTGTGGACTTATGACTGAGGTGCACTGTTTGGACTTATGACCCACAGCTAAGACTTAACGACCCATCTCTCTTTTTTTCAGTACACTTCTGTACATCTTGCTGATAGAGCATCAATGTCTTTTTTGTACTGTACACCTTGTTTATACAGCACTGTAATTTTTGCAGATTGTACTGTACAGTATTGCAGTTTTATGTTCTATTATGCATTATAGTTCTGCACATGAGAGTTATGCAAATAAAAGCAAAGTCATCAAGTTGGAGTTTCCTTTGACCATTTCTTTGTTCTGAGTATTGTAATGTACATATAGAACATACAATTCTTCATTTAGCGACCAAGTCATTTAGCAACCTAGTCGCAGGATGTTAACTCGGTCATCAAATGAGGAATGTCTGTACTTCCGGTGCTACTTCTAAACATAATAAAGACCAAACCACTATAATTCATATTTTATAAAGAGGATTCTATATACAAAACTCTGGAATACAGGAAATCTAAACTTTGCTTCAAAGATATTGAAAGCCAGAGGATATAGTAGAAAGTTTGTGAACAATTTGTACAATATGTCTTAACACAGAAATCAAAATACAAAACCAAATTTTGTTTCTTGAGGCTAGGAATGAATAGGGAGAAATATTACTAACATTCAAATGACTAGTAATTATTCCTCTAGTTCTTTAGCTATGGACATTCCAAAAGAAAGTCATACTTCTGTAAAATTGAGGTAAAATTTCTTTAATTGGAAAATGCATATATATAAATGTGATATTGCTCCATCGCTAAAATGTTTATTTAAATGTTAATTAAATACAAATGAAATTTACAATTCCTCTGTGCACAAAATGAACCTAGTACCCAGTTGTATTCCTGTGTGTAGAGACAACAGAGAAATGAACAATAATGCATAGGATATAAAGCTTTTAAATCATTTCTGATGTTGAAATATTTTTATGTTATCAATTGCAGTTTTAAAATTTATATTGCTAAATTTTTTGATGTTAATAATCAACAAAAACTAAATTAAACTTATTAAAAGTGTTTATAAGTTCTTTGTAGCATTTAAATATTTAAACCATCTAAGTGTTTTCTGTTATTTAAGCCTACAAAAGTAGGTACTGAAGTCCTTCCCTATATATCTATTCCCTGAGGCCCCTTGATGAGACTAGAATGTTACTCTAATACACAGCAGGTGGCATCTCAGAAAGGAAAAGTTCTGCTCTGGACAGGGACAGTGGCCCAGGGCTGGGGAGACTTAACTGCCATATTGTGTGAGAACACTGGTATCTGTCCACTTGCAGGAGGCTCTAGACAACTGTTTATTTTTATCCAGCTATAATTTATCTTCAAATACCTTTTTCTCCATTCAAAAATATTTTACAATATCTTTATAAAGTCAGAAGTTTCTGAATTTAGGAATAATATTTAATTCATTATGACTTGATATCTTAATTTCATGGTCTACTCTAGTACTGAATATAACCCAAAAATCCAAAAGCATTTGTGATTCTCTCATTAAATGTGATACACTGTAGAATTCTGAAGCTATCACCAATACTAAGAGTTAGCATGTCTCTAAATACATTATCTCTTTTAATGGCTACAGGAGTCCAGAAAGATAAATATTATCCACAGTTTACACTGGGGAAATTGAATTTCAGAATGACACAAAGACCAAAATAAATGGGATTTACCAAGACCATTGTGGCAGACTTGGGACAAGAATACATTTTAATTTTTCCACTTTGGTTCAGTACTCTATTCTACACAGAATTACACAGAAGATTTTAAATATTTAATTTCTAAAAATCAAGAGAATAGAAAACATGAAGCCTTCAGTTTGAGGTTGGATCGAGCCGCCAGTTTAAAAATGTGCAAAAAACATATTATGCACAGAATGATATAAAAATAGAATTCCCAAGCATTAAGTGCTGAAGGATGTTTAAAATACAGTGATTTAGAGAAAAGAGAGGAAATGGGCAATAAAATTCTCCAATTTTCTTTGACATCAGTTGATGGTATAATAGTGATCTCTGCGGTCCATGAAGGTCTTATTGCTTCCTCTCTTCGTGTCCCACTATGTGATGATACGCAATGATGACAAGGATCGGTCCCTTCTGTAGTCCCGTGGCACCACCTCCAACGCCTCAGGCCTGGAGCCACACCAAGCGTGAACTCTACAGAGGGATGGAGGAGACGTCGGGGTTGAGTACCTGTCCCAGGGATTAAGGGCTGAGAAATAGAAATGTAAAAGTGGGCAGTGGAGACTTTAGAACCCTCCTAAAGGATGGAAAGGACATGTCCTTGCTCTCCTCTCCCCATGGTTTAGTCTCCTGAGCTCTCTTCTTCACCTCTTCCTTCCCTTTCCCCTCCACTTTTTCTCTACTGTTGTTGCCAATGGCCTGCTGATGTCCAGGGTCCAGAGCCCACTCTCTCAGTCCTGTCTCCCTCACACAACTACAGTGCCACCAAGCCATATCTGAGGCCCTCCTTTGTCACTACCCCAAGGCCTCCGGGATGGGAACGGAAGGGTAAGATGGAGGTGAGTGGCTCTGAAATGGTTAGGGAAAGAAGAGAGATGGCGAGTGATGGCCCCATGGCAACCCAGAGGGATGGCCCATAGCTGGCTGGTTGAGGTGACTCAGAATAAGAAACAAATTTAATGTGCACATTACTCAGAAACTGCCATATATGGCTTACATATTACATGTATGTCCTGTGTGTGTGTGATACTGGGGATTGAACCCAGGGCCTTCACACTGACCTACACTCTCTTTATTTTTTCATTTTGAAACAGGGTCATGTTAAGTCACTAAATTGCCCAAGCTGGGGCCAAACTTGCAACCTTCTTATTTCAGTCTCCCAGAGTGATACATATGTCTTTATTACATCACTGAGAGTTAGTATAGTGTGCAAGCACAAAGACATTTTTTTTTACTTACTGATGGATTCGCCAACCAGGCATCATATATATGTGTAATTATATAGTATATAGTATATATACTATATATTAAATGTGCATATAATATATGTGGCATAATTAAGATAAAAAGTTTAGTTTACTTACTTTCCTTGGGGTTGAGTAAGGCTAAGGTTATTATTTCTAGTTTATAGTTGCTAAATTTGAATAAATGAGATTTCTGAACACGGCATTTCATTTTCAGTTCTTTCAAAATTGAAATTAGTGTAAGTCCCTTGCTTCCTGTGACATTTTCCCATGAGTTCTGCACATGCGTTGTGTCTAATACGCACATGCACACATCTATGACTCTTGGATATATATACACACATAAACTTTCCCCGGTTATCTGGAGTCACGTTTATGGGGCACTACTGAACGCTGCCTCATCGCATTAAGCTCGTCAGTTCCTCACTGCGTGCGTCTCTCACAGATGCTGTTGTTCTTCCAGTCATTTGAATTAGACTAGAAAATGTGGAGTCATCTTTCACTCTTCCCACCCCTCATCTTCTGACTCCAGCCTCTATGAGACTCCGCACTCCTCCATCTCTGCCCTTCTTTGTCCCCAAGGCCACCTCCTGCTCTGGGCTTCTTCACCTTGGACGAAGATTCCCAGGAGCGCCTCAGGTGGCTCCCATCCACGCTCCACTGTGCTCCACCCTCTGGGCTGCACGCTGTTTCTGCTATGTCTGAGTGTTTCCCAGGTGAGCCTCCCTTTCACACAGTCTAGCAAGTACTCAAAACTCAGAGGAGGCCACTCCCATTCATTCTCCTACGTGACTCACTGAATTTCTGTTTCAAAAGTTTGCCTTCAATTTTTCCCTCTTCTTGCCTTTCTTCCTCTTTTCTTTTTATTCAGACTCTAAGTAGACAGCTCAAAACCCTTGTCCCCCACGCTTTCTAAGTAAGCACAATCAGATGGATTTCTGTGTGCTGAAGTCATGATTTACATCAGCATCATGTGCCCTGGTTCTTCATTGTACTCTCAGGGATATAATGGGTTCATCTTACCAAAGCGGTTATAAAGGCTTCTTGTGCAAGATTAATATTACTTGTGCCTTTAATAGCATCAAAACAATAGAAGGGATACAAATTAATATTTTTAATAATTGGCTGATTCATTAAACAGGTACTATTTTTATGAGTATATAGTAATAGTGAGCAAGGTCGCTGTCTTTATCAAGTACTGCAAGGAAGCTACTGGCTTATTTTGCCTTCACATGTCTGATACTTTGGCTTTACTTATACACTTATCCTGAGCAGAATGTTCTGCAGAGAAGGGATGTGTGTTAATAGGAAACACTTTACCTCAAGGGCCAGAGATTCAGGTGCAGAATTATATTTCACTATCTGTCTTGCAACTCAGAACTTGTGCTGCATCCTCAGTCTTGCCCCATTGAAATATCAGACCTGAATGTGTGCACAGGCTTGACTTTCTGTACCTTTTTCATGTCAGCAATATTTTCACAAACCACAAGAGCTGGTAGATAACATAATTTCCAACTATGTGTCTTTGTATTTGAATAGGAAAACATCTAGCTTAAGTTGGTGCCTTTTTTGTGACTTACTCAAAACCTTTGCAAGGAAAAACAGAAAAAGTTGTTTCTAGTAAAATAAAACTGTGCATAAAATCCCCAGCAGTTCAGAACTTGGCATTCTGGACTTTTTCACAAATTACAACTGCAAGTTTAACAGCCAACCTTTGGGACTTCAATACACCAGGTAGGGGATATTGTTCTGTGGAATAGTTGCTCTCCAGGGGAAAGGCATTTCGGTGACTTTCATGTTACAAGGCAGCACGAGCCAGTGGGTCATTAATCATTAGTGAGTGTCACTGAAGAGTTTAAATATAAAGAAAAGGGTCCAATGACACTAAATATCAGAGGGAAAAAAGAATTGTGCAAATTTTCATGATAATCTGACTTGCTGATATTAAAGTTTCATATTTATAATATATACATATACCAGGTTTAAAAGAAATCTGATAGAAGAAATTTAAAACTAAAATATTAAATTGAATAAAAATTTACATTTTCAGAGTTGGGGTCTGCGTTGGAGAATAGCAAAGTAAATAGAAATGTATTAATAATTTCATGGTATGAAATAAAAATGTACCATCTTTATCTTTGACTTCGTTTATTTTTTAAGTTTTTGGTTTTTTATTCATCTATTTCAGCATAAAAGGAGCAACTTGTTGTAAAAGCATATATGTAATAAAAAATTCAGATAAAAGGAAAGCAGTACTAATTGGAGAAAAAGAGGGTATTGTTTTTCTTTCCAAATCTTAGATTAAAGGCAGCTACTACAGTGAGGATCAAATCTAGCTCTACATTTCCAAGCAGCTAAGACATGAGAAATCAAACACATTACTTTCGGTAAACTGTAATAGGTTGCCAGGGAAGCCGCCTTCCAGCATCAGTGTTCAGAAGTTACCTCATCAGTGTCGCTATAAGATGGTGATTCCATTAGCTTCAGTTTCATACAACAGAAACCAGCTCAGAGTAACTTGAGCTGAGACGTTGGAAATAAGCAAGGACACTCACACCATCAGAGGACAAGTGGAAGAAACAACTGGCACCCAAAAGGGACAAGGCTATTTTCGAAACTAAGTCACTGGACAATCAGACACCCCCTCCCTGGTGATAGCACTTGATAAGTCCATTTTCTGCTGTCGCTGTGACTGTAAGTGTATCAAGGTGACTCGCAGCTCAATAGCAGAGTTGAGACGGTACGCCGATGCCCATGTTCAACTCTTCTGTTATTGTTCTGCGATGCACGGTGGCTGTCACTTGAGAGAGTGACCTGCTTTCCTTCCCTTGTCATCGTCTGGGGCCCTCCTCTCCCACCCTGTCAGCATCTGGGTCCATTTAGAATTTACTGAGTACAAGATAAATATCGTTAAGCAAGTTAATTATGCTGAGGGGAGATAGAATATTGAACTGCAACGAGAGTGAATTAATAATCTGATAAGGCTACATATCATCGCTCCCTGCAGAATTTAGAAGAAGAAAATGAAATGCTACATCTCACTGGGAATCTTAGTTTTTACTCCTCCTGATGCTGGCCAACTGGGCAGAGAATGAGACTCAGGGAGGAGCCTCTAGGGAGAGAGATAGAGAGATACAAAGAGCCACCCCAAAGAAAACAAAAATACATGGGGTATTTTTAAAAAATGGCTCCATGTCTGTCCAATCTCAGGACTTAAACACTCAAGAGAGTGTGATGGGCTAAGTTTAGAGGATGCAGCAGCTGCTGTGAAAGGACCCCACTGGCTACCTAGTGGGAGAGTAGGCATCTGAATTTACAATCCCACCAAGGCTAGGTGGAGAGGGAATGGAGATTCTCCAAAGGGAAATGCGTGTGGTGTTCAAAGAGGGAGGGTTAGTGGTTGGCCAGGCAATCAATCCAAACAGGACCAATATCCAGTGCAGGTAGCAGAAGCAGCAGCCACGTTGGTGTATCTTACTCGATGTTTAATCGAGGGCTTAGGATGTGTCAGCTTCTACATCATTAGTCTTCACCAACCCCCTAGAAAGATAATACACAAATTTGTAATTATGATCTTAATTAAAAAATTGTTGAGCTCACCCAGATGGCCAGTAACAGAACCAAGACTCAAATCTGACTCATAGGCTCCATTCCTATGGAGACCTTCAGAAGCTATTCTAAAATAGATGCAGAAGTTCTGTTCGTACAGATACTTCTCAGAAAAATAAATTGAAAATTGAACTTCCTGTATACATCGCTATGCAGCCAAATGCATTTTAAAAATACATGATAGAAATTGGTGTCTAGTGTCAAGTTCATACAAAAAGCTGAATAAATGAAGCTACAGATGAAAATCAGCACCATTTTAAGAAAAATAAGTTTTTTAAATGTTTAAAGTGGCTAACTCTGAATGTTTTGATAAATGTACCTGCCTGATTTACATAGAATAATTTAATTTGAATTTTTACTATGAGTATATTTTAAGAGATAAAAACAATAAGAAATCTCTTACAAATAGTTCTATAAAGATTCAGATAATGAGACATCAAAAGCAAAATCTCTTGTTGCTGATGCCCAAATCCTCTGCTAGTCCCACCCCCTTAGGTATAATAAGTTGGTTGTGTATATTTTAAAAAAAATAATCTTATTTTTAAAAGAACAAGCAGGATCTTTGATGTCAATGGATATTCAAGCCCAGCATTAGAGCCAAATAACAGAGAAAGCTATAAACTGATTGAACCTTTGTAGCTCCAAATCGTGAAAGTGTTTTACATTTTCTTCCTATATAGTAAGAGAGTCCTATGCATGATGGATGGTCAGAAAGTCAAAAAGGAATCCCAGTTTATTTCAGTACTTATATTCTTAGTTTACTAAAAAGGAACAATTTTTAGAAACTTATTTTGGGTTCATATCCATAGGAGAATTAAAATTTGATGATAGCTCTTAGTTTTCTTTCTTTTGGTGAAAAATTGTGCATATATATTTTTTCATATATATAATAGACACATATATCTATGATTATAAGACAAGTAAATATGTAATTTTGCAAGGTATATACATCATCTGTACATACATATCTGCCTCACACAAGCTTATAAATGATCTCGAATGTTCACTGACCATTAAAACCATTCAAGTGAACAAAGGATTTCTGGTAAAAATTCTCATTTTTACTTAGTACAGCTTTATTAAAGAATTCAATTTTGGAAATATGTATTAAAAGGGAAAAGTGGAAAATATGGAATCTCATTACATACAATGATATCTAAAATATTATTTTGCCACAAATTTGATTCCTGTTACATAGATTGAGGTGTTACTGTGAATTTGGGAGCAAGGACTTATTGGAAAAATTGAATTTCTGGGATATTTTTCAAATTTGAAAATATTAATACTTTAAATATGAATTGGGTAACAATAAGACAAAGTGTGAGTTTATTTTAATAACTTATTCTGAGCGCTCCCAGCCTTTCTGTATGTCTCTAACTCTCTTGAACGCATCTGCTCTATCGTTAAACATATGCAGGAGGAGGTATCCACATATGTGTGTGGGGGGACCCGCAGCAGCCAGCCTTTTCCCATGCCCACGATAAATGCTAAAATATCTTAAAGTCTCTTCAGTATTTTCTATGCCCGTATCACCTTATTTATGAAGTTGCTTTGTTTTAGCTACTCTTTTTGAGAAATCCTTCTAAATCAATCTTAACATTTTATACCGCTTGTCATTTAAAGTCTTTGTTAAGGCCTTTGATGATAAGACAATGGGGAGATCATCACAGAAAATGGATTATCTGGGGGAAAATAATATAGCTGTATTCTGTTTCATGTGGGAAGGGAGAATAAAGAGGGGTCTGTTCTTATTTGTTCTTCAGAGTGACCCTAAGTTAAAAGGCGATTGTATCAATATCACACTTAGTTTGAAATTTGTTCTGTGGAGAAATTCAATGTCCCAAGAACAAATTTTAAGTCTCCATGGGGAGGGGAGGACTCCCTGCCTCTCAGCACAGGTGAAGCAAGGACATCTTTTTACTGCCACAGATTTAAGAAGTGGGGAGACAACCAGGGACTGGTAGAGAGTTTCAGGAGAGAAGCCGCATCAAAACCAGAGAACAATGTAAACAATTAGAAGAATAAAATAAAATCAGCCCAGGACTAAAGATTGCACTTTAGACCAGGAATGGCCACACAGTGTGTGGGGTCCAGTGAAAAATAATTCTGGTCCACTTGTTTAAAAATTATTAAAAATTTCAAGCTGCCCACAGCAGCACATTAAAGCAAGAGCCTTCTTGACATGGGGCCCTGGGAAACCACACACAGGCTGCACACACACGAAGTGTGGCCCACCTAGGACACAGACACAAACAGGGAAATCTCTACTGAATGCGCTCAGAAGGATTCGAAAAGATGATCATGTCCACAAAGCACATAGAAAAAGCAAAGCAAAGAACAATGGAAAACAAGAAAGAACTCAGGATGATTAAGTGTACTTAAGGATATTCCAGATTTCTCCTTTAGTCTTTAACTGTGGTGGACATCTGCTAGTTGGCTTTGAATTCAGCTTTGGGCTTTGGAAAGCTAAAAAGGTGAATGCTTGCTTCCACGTCAAGTTTAGCATCCCTGAGCAGCTGCAGGGCAGCTGATTGGGTCTCTATGAAGTCTGATTGCTCTACTGTTGCTGCTAAAAGGGATAAGCTTTTCGTTCAGATTTAGTTTTTGTGTCTGAATACTTACTTCCCTCCAACCTAAAGACTCTATGCCTGTCTTATGCTGAATTCTATCAGTAGTCAAAGTACAGATGTAATATTTATTATTACAAGGGCAAAATTCTACAATATTTAATGATGCAACTCATTGGTATTTTACTTAAAAACTAATTTTCAAAAAAAAAATCTAAATTGGGAAGTCAGCAATCAATTTGAATATTAAATAAAATTTTGGATCCTGACTTACAGTACAGGATATGAATGCTATGAATACTATGAATACTTTATATATTAATTTTACTGGAAACTCAACCCACTGAAGTAGGTAGAGATCATTGGATTCATTACACATTTAAAAATACTAAAGCTCGGGGACGTTAAGTGACTTGACCAAGAGGATGTATGCTATACATGGAACCAAACCAAACTTTGTTGCTCTCTGCTATCTTTCAGGAGAACTGTGGATTACACATATTACTCTATTTTATAAGTAAATTGGAGGGAGTAATTAGCTTTTTAAAAAAAAAAAACCAAAAAGGGAGAGACATTCTAAAGAAGAGTACAGCACTTGTTCTAAATGAACCATTTAATAGAATATTGCTTGCTGTCAAAAGACTGGGCCCTGTGGCCACCAAAGGCCCAGGCAAGAGGATGTGTGGAGCCCAGTGGTAGCTGGGGGACCTCAGGACACCACTCAGGCCTTCGTCTGAGAAGATCTTACAGTTTCCTCTTTGAAATAACAGTGTGAGTGAGCTATCTTTTGAAAGAAGGCATCCATGTCTTCACTAAATAAGGTAAAAGTAAAATAAAAAGATGGGCAAACTAAAGATCCACTGGCCTAGATAACTGTTAGTGTTCCTAAGGATTAGTATTTTATCTTTGTTGCCACAGAGAGTAAGTGAACATTGTTAAATAATTGACCGATAATTGTAGCACATTAAAGAGCACCACTATGTAAAAAGTAAACTATGACTATAGATGTGGGCATATTTAAAATTTTTATTTTGAAATATTTTAAGCTTTTCCTGGTATGATTTCTATTAGCAGTGGCTCTCTACAGTTCCACTTCCTTTATGCACATGAGCCATGATCGCAAATCCCTTGGGAAAAAAATCCCATTTTACATAGTCAACCATGTGTAAACCCAGATTTATTTATAAGTGCATCAATCATGGATTCGCACCTGCATGAAAAAAAAATGCTGCACTGTACAAAGTTCTTGCCAAGTCGATGTTTAATATGGCCAAGCCCAGCAAAATCGTGACGTCTTCTATTCCTGTCTCTTTGAGAAATTTCTCCCATGCTATGTCGAGTCTGTGTTTTCCAATAACATTAATAACACGAGTCATCATTCATTAAACTCCTGTCCTGTACTGGACATTTTACATATATTATTTGTGAAACTCAGCACAATTCTGCAACGTATCTGTTAATATCCATGTTTCTGAGATGAGAAAATCGTGATTCAAGAAACTGAATTGGTGAGTCACACCAGTGATCTATCTCCAGAGTTCCATTGCTGCTTTGTTACTTCTTCTAAAAGACCTTCTCTTCAGACCTTGGAGAGAAATTGTCATATAAAATTGATGTCTTCCACATAGAGAGACTTCATCAAAAATAATGGTAGACTAAAACAATTTTGGTAATTAATATTATCATGTTAGGATGAATTTTAGAATATTGTTTTTATTTATTATGCTATGTTATTTATTTATGTTTATTATGTTTATGTTTATTTATGTTTCCTGATTTTTGATATTTCTTAAGGTAAATTCTCCAATCATGATACTTTGTCAAAAATACGTCAAAATTTTATAATTACTAGGTAGAATTGTCTAATGTCTTTACTTTTGAAAATATCAATGGCAGGTAAGGCTGGGTTTATTAATGAAAGTGGTTAACCTTATTATAGTGATGTTATTATGAGTCCTTCACGTGCTCATTCCCTTCCCCATGTAGAAGATTTGCAATTTAGCCCAATTTACACATTTTTAGAGTCAAATTTGTTGTTCAATTTTTTTTTTTTTTGTGGGTACTGGGGGGTTGACCTCAGGACCTTGCGCGCCAGCAGGCGCCCGTGCCGCTGAGCGATATCAACGGCCCCTTTTTCATATGTGGGTTCCGGGAGTCGAACTCAGGCCCTCGTGCTTGCCGGGCAGGCGCTTAAGCCACTGAGCCATCTCACCGGCCCTGTTGTTCAATTTTTAAAGTCTGTATATATTATTTAAACTTCAAGAATGGTTTAAATGCAAAGTAGTGTTTAGTTTGTAGAATTTAATCATATAGCTTGTGTTTTAGTTTTCATGCTTACATAGAGGAAATAAAGGAGCGGCCCATTATTCCAAAGATAGATGATTTTTCCACCTTCAAGGGTCAAGATGAAGAAGAACTGGAAGGCATTTGACAAAGCCTGGCCATTGGGGAATGGGGTGAGACATTGAACCAAATGTAAATGACTGGAATTAGCAATTAGTTTCCTGTATTCATTTTTTATTCTCAGGATGATTTATCCCTGTTATTTTATCTTTAATGTTTCTATTTTGTGTAATATAAACTAACACTCTAAGTCAGGTTCAAATCTTAAATCATTTTATTTTGCTTTAGTAGCTTGGTGTGTGGTTCTGTAATGTTCTCTCGGTAACAGAGGTAAAAAAAGAAAATATCACAATGATTTCTACGGATCTTGTTCTGCATGAATGGGTAGGACCGTGATTCCTAGGATACGGTCTACAGCCTGTTTCTTCCCATTCTAGTTTACACATTTTGTCCAATGAAACCAAAGAGTTCTTTAAACTACAGGAAAGTGTTAAACCCTTCATGATCTGATTTTGTTATTATTTTGAAATGCAAAAAAATAAATTTCTTCATTAGAAAACTAGGTATTGCCCCTCCTCTCAATTTTAAAGAATATTCTAAAACAGGCTTTTTCATACAAGATTTTTGAAAAACTTGATCAAGGCATCGTATAGGCCACTATTTTAGCTCTAGTTGAGAATGCCCATGTTTTATCAGTTTCAGAGATACATGCAGAGCGGTTTATGAGAGACACTGTGGAACTGTAAAATGTGTTCTGGACTTTGACTCAGGAAACCAGATTTCTAGGTCACCATGCCAGTAACTGGTTGTGCACAGTGCAAGAAGATGCTTCGGGTCTGAGCTTTAGTGTCCTGTATTCTATGAAGTGCTCAACTAGTTAAAGTACGCGGTTTCTGACCATTCGTTTTCTAGAATTCTGATGAGTCTATCCTTTTCCCTCCTCTACTAGGAAATCATAATAATGGAGAATGATAACAGAAGACCTTCAAGTATGGGTATAAAGTTTTATTTCTTTAAGTGTGGCCCTCTGAAGGACTCTCGATATATGTGTCTCTCTATCATTTGTCTACAAAATTTCAGCATCAAATAAATTCACTGTGTGTGTTCTCTGGTAGACTGTTAACTATTAACTTAATGTGACATTTCCTTCTTCTATTTCTCTTCAGAGAAAAGAAATCAGATTTAAAATTAAACATTATAAGCTTTATTATTTCATTGTCTGTGACTGCATAAAATGGCTTACAAATGAGATTAGTGTATATTTGAGAGAGACATTTGCAGGTTAACCTCCTCGATATGAGTTAATTGCAACCTTCTGTTAGTCTATAGTAACCTTATTTCCAGGGTTAGAGCCAGTTTTTTGCATTAGTTCTTCCAAAGGGACCACATGTCAAAGAGCCTTGGAACAGGGCACAATTTAAATTACTGGTGGTCTACTAGTTATGTTCAGTCCAGGAGGACAAACACCAGATGTATTCTAGATGGACTTTCAAGGGCATTTTAAAAGAAGGGGGAGAATGGTCCCTTTCTCAAATTGTGGGATCCATCCATTTTTGTTTTGTGTAATTATTTCATTCTGAAAGAGTTCAACTCATATCTATCACCATGTTCTTTGAAATGCTTCCATGAATGAAGATTCCATGCATAAAACAATTTTACTTAAGAATGACATAATTCACTTTGCTCCTTCGTGAGTGACTTTGAATTGCATGCCTGATTGTAAAAGGAATTGGTGATGGACAGTGAAGGTTACTTATTGAAGTAACTTATTGAAGCTACTATTGAAGCTACTTATTGAAGGTTACTTATAGTGCTCAGTAGTTTTGTTTAAAAATCAAAATTTACACTAGATCAAAAAAAAAAAAAAGGTTAGAGCCATTGTCTGCAAATGAATCAGCTAATTAAAAGTAAAATAAGTTTAAATGCCAAAAATCATTTTTCTTCAGCGGGAGGCAAATGTTTCCTGGAGATGGTGCTGACACTTTCAGTGTGTCTTTATAACAGCATCTCCATTTTCCTTCCTTTATCTCTAAACTGTTGCTGGTTCAGGGGTAACACTGACACCCAGCAGAGCTATTAAATGTGATTTTGCTAACTGCTCTCAGAGGTCTGGTGTGAACAGAGGGGCCACCAGGGCCAGCTGTGTAAAGCCTTTGATCTTTCATTTACATTTTAGTTTCGTGTTTTGGTGCTAGAGGAGACCTCTTAACCAACCTTGGTCAAAAGAACTTAAATTTTTGTACAAAGATTCTATTTAGCTACAGTCTGAAGAATGGAAATCTGTTATAGACCCTTTCTATGTGGGGCTATAACACAATGAAATAAATAACCACCAGTTATTTTCTTTTTTTTTTTGTGGGTACCGGGGGGACGACCTCAGGACCTCGTGCGCCAGCAGGCGCCCGTGCCACTGAGCGATATCACCGGCCCCTTTTTCGTATGTGGGTTCCGGGAGTCGAACTCGGGCCTTCGCGCTTGCAAGGCAGGCGCTTAAGCCGCTGAGCCGTCTCACCGGCCCAACCAGTTATTTTCTGAGCCGTAAGGAAATAAACACACTCTTTGTAAGGTAATCATGTTTTCTATTGTGTTTTGGCACACCATGATTTTCTAAGTTATATCTACATTTTCTGTGAGAGAAATTTAAATATATAATTTTTAAGGGATACTCAGGGAGACCAAAATCCATCAGGAAATTTTATGAAAAGAAAAAGAAATTTGTCAACATGAATATTTTAAGGTTATTTAAAAAAAAGTTTACAAAAAGAATATTATATGCATGGCTAAGTATGTTAACATTTAAGTCTGGATAGTTTATTTTATTTTATTTATTTATTTATTTATTTATTTATTTATTTATTTATTTATTTATTATGGGTACCAGGGGTCGACCTCAGGACCTCAAGCGCCAGCAGGTGCCTGTGCTGCTGAGCGATATCACTGGCCCTTTTATCGTATGTGGGTTCTGGGAGTCAAACTCGGGCCCTTGCGCTTGCCAGGCAGGTGCTTACACCACTGAGCCATCTCACCGGCCCTAAGTCTGGATATTTTAAATGCTTTCTTGCATTTTGATTAAGGAAACATACACACACACACATATATATACACACACACACACCTTGACTATAGATATAACAATATTTATAGAGCTGGGGGTTAGCTCAGGGGTTGAGTGCTTGCCTACCAATTGCAAATCCCAGGTTTGTTCCCCATTATTGGCTCATCAATTTGTAGAGCACTTTATACATCTATGTCTGACTCATATGGGATCAAATAATTATATAAATTGAAAGAATACTTAGAAGAAAATGATATCATTATTTTAGACAAGTAAATTCAAAACACAGCATTTACAATGTTTAACCTATTTTTTAATGAAAGGATTTTTAAGAAGGCAAGATATTCAATCTAGAATTAATTAATCTAACCCTAGGAAAGCCAAATCTATGTAACCCGTTGGTCACTGTTATGGCTTAGATCTAAAATGTCCCCTGAAATTCTCACTTTGTGAGGGGAAGATGTTGATCAGAAGAGGTGGTCTCCCTGGCTCCTCCCGCCCCTCTCTGCTTCCTAGCTGCCATTGGTAAAGAGCTTTTCTCCATCAAGCCCTTCCACAGTACTTTTTCTCCCTTGGAGCTGGTGGACCATGGACTGAATTCTCTGAAACTGTGAGCCCAAACAATCTCTCCTTTCAGTTATGAGTCAGATATTTTGTCTCAGCAAAGGGGAAGTGACTAATGCAATAACTTACTGGGGTAAATTGAATGATACAACTCTGAAGTAATTATTGGCCATTGAAGATTTCCTTTTGTCTTTTGCAAGATTACTATGTGTCAAGTGCATTGACAAGTTAGATGAGCAATGTTTACTAAAATATGGATTTGGAGACTTCCATAAACATAAAA